>OY288214.1:14614947-15918280 GCA_958449745.1 Ochropleura leucogaster | reverse complement strand
TAAAAATACACCAAGGAAATTATTTTTGAAATGCATAGACCACAGTAATTACATAATTATTTCAATGTATGAAATGTATTTTTTGAAGCTTAAAAATATACCACAATTTATTCTTCAAATTTACGTATTTCTACTTATTTCCGTTGGGATGAGTGTTTGGTATTATGAAACTCGACCGGTGCAGTATGGCCGACAGTTTTGAATGGCGAGCGATCGCTAATGAAGTTTTGTGGAGTTTTTTGGTACAAGTCGGGTCAATGACTTTTAATTTTTTCTTATCTGGCGGAGACTATAGTTGATTGGTACAGTGCACAGATAACATATTATTACAGTGACATTAAAATGACACATATATTTTGACGTGGCCTCTGGGCCTTTTGCCTTAAAACTAAATGTTGTGTTGCCAACAAAGTCTTTCAATCGCAATTTGTTTCAAAAAGCAAAGAGTTCGGCAAAAAGTTTCAGATCATCCATGTAAAGGAGGTGAGATGCTCGATAAATGCCATAAAATCAACAGTTAAACAATCTGATTCAAGACTTGTGACAAGATCTGTACCGCCATCTTGGATTGATGGGCCATGGTATCGGAATCCAATAATCTGAGATGGGCCATCATTTGTTCATGCTGCGATCTTATTATTGTCATTGATGATGATTTTGCTTTAGAGGTTTCGTTTATGTTTCCTTATGAGAGCTCTTGAATAAATAGATAAATAATAACAGCCGTTCGAATAGGTCATCTAGGTTGAAAAGCGCTTGCTAAGTCTTGCCAATTAAATGAATGTGATGTGTCTGATTATCTAATCCAACTTGTAAATTTTTAATCTGTCTTTTACTCAGCTTGATATTTTGTGCTCAGTCCTGTATTGTGTATTTTATTGCATTAAATAAATGATTAATCTATCTATCTAACTACCTACATACCGAGTTTCTTCCGTCTCATTCCGAAAATCATGTTAAGCCATTGGTCCGGTTGTCTTTGACAATCATTACTGGTCAGCCATTGGCCCTAAAATGTAACAACCAGTGTTACCAAAGTGTATCGTACTACGAAATACGGTTGACGGCACGGTTAGCGCAGTAAATAAGCGATCGACTGCTGCGCTGCGTGTCAGGGGTTCGATTCCCGCACGGAACAAATATTTGCATGATCTGCAGATAGTTGTTTCGGGTCTGGCTGTTTGTGTATATGACATTAAATGTTTGGAACTCACCCCCGATACAAGAGAAATTCCTAGGGTGATGCAACGTTTAAAAAAAAATGCCAACCGGGTTGTGTAGGTCAGGAAGTTCAGTGCCCCGGTAAGTAATTGGGAAATCATCACTTCAGACTTTTACTAACTTAAACCTTTCTTTGTTCTTTTTTTGCCTTTTGTAGAACACAGAGGGCAAAAGAAGGAATATGGATGTCTTTGCTGGTTGTTTGAAAGACAGGTATCTCTTCCCCGCAACCCGCAACGTCGGCAAAAAGTAAAGAATGCCTTACATAAACAAACATATTCAAATCCTCGTACGGCAAAGTGAAAAATGGTCCACTAATTATAATCAGCCTGTTGGCTAACTAGCAAAAGTGAGAAAACTATTTTGGAAACAAAACTTTGTAACCAATTCAGACAAATGTGGTGTCATTAGTTTTGTTTGGAGTTAAGGCCAAAAGCGGCTAGTTAAAATGTTTTACCTCCAGTGTAACATGACTTTTGGAGAAAAGTTTTATGAATTTAATGAGAAATATATATGATTTAATGCTTTTAAAGTTTAAAATAGCTTTATATTTTTTGACAATAAATTCTTTTTTTTTTTAAAGAGTTGCTAACTTCCATACAGGCATCCATCCTCACAAACATTCGCATTTGATATTTGAAAATATAAAGTAAGAAAGAAGAGAGATAATCTTTGTTTATATTGTATGCCATTTCTTGTTTTGATTCTTTGTGAATGAGCGTACATAGCGGGCCTTGTAGATTCCTAAATGTTTCTAACTTTTATCTTTTTTAATATAATAAAGTAAGCAATGTTTTTTTTTCGGACGTACACTGTCCTTTCATACTTAAGTAATAATGCTGTAACAAGAACATTGTAAATCCAAATAATTTAAAAAAGTAACCAAGGAGTTTCTTGCTGTTTCCTCCCGGAAACAGCAAGAAACTCCTTGGTTACTTTTTGTTACTTCTTGGTCTAAATGGATACTTATAGGGATATAAGTATCCATTTAGACCTATGTTAAATAAAAAAATTAAACATAGAACGCGCGAACGCCTTTGACGCGAAAAGAACCCTTGAAGAAAACAGCTAACATTATTGACAATTCGACACGATATCCTTTCGTATCGAGAAGATATCTTTACCGATACTTTTATCATTGTTTCCTCTCTAGTAAAACTTGTTACAACGACATAGTATTGATATGGGACCGATAAAAGATCGTTCGTGAGAATAAAATCGTATGTCTATCCCCATTCTATCCGATTCCAAGATACCAACACTTGTAGTGTCAATTGAGTCTTTATTTTCTTTCAGCGTTTAAGGGATCCTAGAAAAAATAGAGTCTGCCAAAGTAATTCCGGACTTCTGATCCTTATTTTAGGGTTCCGTATCTCAAAAAGAAACAAGAGTGAGTCAGATTCGCGCATCGAGGGTTCAGTAAAAACTTACGACATAAACAGCCATATCTTTTTGCGGAGTAAACTTAGCGGGTTGACTTTTTCACAGCATATAGGACAAAATTATAAAAGTATCGAGTTGAAAGTAAAATCTTATACTCAACTCTATGGTAAGGACCACATAGAGAGAGAGATCGCTTTTTTTCACAGCACAAGGTTGCGCTGGAAGCAGTCATGCTAGCGAAGGAGGTGGTCGGGTGTTTGAGGGAGAGAACTTCAAACCAACGCAGCCACCGCGGGAGACGCCCCGGGCGACGAGCGCCACGAGAAGACTCCCGGCTACCGTAGATTCGGGCCCGTGGACGGTTAGCAATGGGTAGCTCAACATCCGTCCATCTATTGACGACAGACCGTCGCAAGTTTGTGCTAAACCCTCTGTCCGGGAGTTCGACTCACTCTTAGCCATTTTTCTGTAAATCGTTTACCTCCTTCCTTTGACGTATTGATAAAAATCTCAAACAGTTCTTTACGTTCAAAGTACGTTTGAAAAAACCTTTCTTTATGTTAAGGTTTGAAAGACAATCACAATAGCACAAAGCTAAATGTCCCGGGTTCAATTCCGATGCCCATAATCATAATCGCTGGGCCTGATGTATTAAGGCATTTAATCTACGCTATTGGCAGCGTTGGGTCCTAAATGTCCAATAGAGGATAAATTGGTTGATTTCCAATGAAATCGAAGGTCTAGGTTGGCGTTAGCATTTTATTTTATGGGATGGGTAACAGGTCAATGGTCCGAACTGATGGAAGTAGGCCTGCCTGAACTTCTTTGTACTAAAGAAAAGATTGTAGACAGTTTTGTTAGGTATACCTTTATTTTTGGACGGGAAATTAACTGCAAAAACTATAGGTACTACCTGTATATTAGGAAAGGGGAACTGTTGTGTTACCCCGAATTTAACACAAGCGGAGCCGCGGGCTAAAACAAGTATTTTATAAAGGCGTCATAGCCTGCAAAATACATAGAATAATATCTGTTGGGGCGTCTTGATGGGAATATTATAAATAAAAATAACGAGGAACAAATTTCAACCCGTTTACTCCTCGAGACAAGAACACACACTTATTTTCAGAGGGAAACGGAAGTTACAATAATGTAGTTGTTGACACGGTCAACTAGATGGCGGCACATATAACGGTGGGTATTGACTGGCCCACGTGGCGCTGCGATTGCCCAAGAGATGGCGCTGGCTGTAGCGCGTGAACATGCCGGCCGCCTTGGAATCCTCAGGTTTCAAAGCTCGTTGGCTGCGTGGCCGTGCTGCGATGTCTCTGTTGTTATCCTTGGAGCATGACTCATCGCCGAAGGCACCGGAAGTGGACAGATCTTCGAAAATGCTCGTTGTACTGTGCCCGTCGCTGTTCGGAGTACCGCTACCCGGCTGACACCATCACTGCCTGTGGACACCTTAATAATCCGACCCATGCGCCATTTTAGAGGGGGTAAATTGTCCTCCTTTATGACGACAAGGGTATTTAGGGTTAGGTCTTGATTAGGCGTCCTCCACTTAGTCCTCATCTGGAGCTCCGAAAAGTAGTCAGTGGACCAACGCTTCCAGAACTGCTGTCTGACCTTTTCCACCCTCTGGAACCGAGTCAGGCGATGCATCGGCACTTCTATCAGGTCCTTGCAAGCTGGTGAGAGGAGTGGCCGGCCGATCAGGAAATGTGCTGGACTAAGAGGAAGAAGATCTTGTGGGTCTGCGGACATAGGGAACATTGGACGGGAATTCAGGACGGCTTCGATCTGTGTCAACACCGTGCTGAATTCCTCGTAGGTTAGATTAGCGGTGCCCATAACACGCCTCAGGTGGTGTTTACAGGATTTAACTCCTGCTTCCCATAATCCCCCAAAATGAGGAGCGTAAGGCGGTATAAATTTAAACATTATGTTATCATTAGAAAGATCATCAATAATATGATGTGATTGCTCGTTAAACATTAACTGGAGCTCCTTCATGGCTCCGACAAAATTTGTCCCATTGTCAGAGAAAATTTGAGCCGGTTTACCACGACGGGATATAAATCTTTTAAGTGCTAAGAGATACTGTTGTGAAGAAAGGGTACTGACTAGTTCGAGGTGGATAGCTCGTGTTACAAAACAAATAAATAGGCATATATATCCTTTTTCAAGCTTAGCGCCCCTGCCTTTGCGGTTTAATACAGATACAGGTCCAGCATAGTCAACCCCACAGCGAATGAAAGGAAAACCCGGTTCCAACCGCTCTGCAGGTAGGTTACCCATGATTGGGGAAACGGTCTTTCCCCTCAGTCGTGTGCAGCGGACGCATTGGCGGACCACTTTTCTGGCTAGATTTCTCCCTCCTAACGGCCACCAACTCTCACGCATAGTAGCCAACAGCAATTGGGGACCACCATGGAGAAGTTTATTATGTAAATGCTGAAACAATAATAAGGTAAGCCGATGTTTACCGCATAGTAGGGTCGGGTGCTTTTTATCATACTCGAAGTCAGGTGAGTTACTTAGGCGTCCGCCTACTCTTATTATATCATTATTATCCAAGAATATGTTAAGGCTAGAAATTGCACTTGTAGTTTTTAATGATAATTTTTTCTTCAAGCTATTATACTCATCAGGAAAAGATTCCCGTTGTGCAAGTCGCGACAACAGCTGTGTTGACTCAAACAACTCATTAAGAGATAACGGCCCTACAGTCCGATCGTGTCGCTGTGTGCGTGCGTTACGGATGAACCGCAATACATAAGCACCTGTACGCCGTATATGGTTATAAGAAGAGAACCTGTCAAAACTAATTACTATATTTTTATTTTGTGTTACCTCACAAACCATAGCTGTTGCCTGTGTTTTTAATTCCGGCAAGTCTGTAATGGCATAGTCGCAATGTGAACTTATTCCCTGTTGCGAAGAACTGTGGGCCGTTCCACCACAGACTACTGTCACTGAGTGAGTCAAGACTGAGCCCGCTTGAGACTAAGTCCGCTGGATTATTTTTAGTACCTACATGCGACCAAATAGCATTGCTAGTAAGTTCATTTATTTCTACAACTCTGTTTTGAACAAAGGTTTTCAACGAGTGAGGCGACATACGAAGCCACCCAAGAACAATGGTTGAATCTGTCCAAAAGAAGGTTTTATAAAAGGTCAATCTTAATGAATGAATTATTTTTCTAAACAAACGTGCACCAATCAACGCTCCACATAATTCTAATCGCGGTATACTAGTAGGTTTTAATGGCGCGACCTTACTTTTGGCACAGAGTAACTTAACTGTAACAGGCGAGTTATCTGAGAATGTACGCACATAAGCGCACGCGCCGTACGCACATTGTGACGCGTCACTAAACATATGTAGTTCTATATATTGTGTGTACGAACTCAATACATGACGCGGGATAGTGATTGTAAACATTGTAACGTACTTATAAACTTTTCCCAAGATAGCACAACGTCATTAGGAACCGGGTCGTCCCAATTTATTTTACACAACCATAACTTTTGCATCACTATTTTTGCTATTATTATTGCCGGTGCTAACATACCCAACGGGTCATACACCTGTGCTATTACTGACAACATGTTACGCTTGGTTAGGGGGCTTGTGGTATTTATTACTCTAGATGTGAAGTGTAGTTCATCATTTTTATTAAACCACCCCATACCTAAAGTTTTATTTTGACACTGATCTCCTAATGCCAATCTTTTTGATATATCGTGGGCAGTAATATCGAGATTAAATATCCACTTACGTAATGGAAGACACGCCGATGATAAAGTATTGGTGATCTTATCGCACATTTCTAGTAAACTATTTAAATCATCATTTCCTATAAGTACATCGTCCACGTAGAAATCATCCCGTATCACGGTAGCCACCTGTTCATCTTTACACTCACGCGCGAGTTGGTTCAAACACCTCATGCTAAGATAAGGCGCTGACGCCCCGTGCCGTAAGTCACGGTGTTAAGACGATATATACCTATTGGGTCAGAGGGATTTTTACGCCATAAAATTAATTGTAAGTCCCTTTGATCTGGGTGAATTAAGATTTGACGATACATTTTTTCCACATCGGCACATGCTACGTGTTTATACTGCCTAAAGCGTAATAATATGGAAAAAATGTCGTTTTGAAGCGGCGGTCCTACAAACTGTATACTGTTCAATGACTTGCCTGAAGATGTCGCTGCGCTAGCATCGAACACTGTGCGCAACTTAGTTGTACTACTGTTTTCATTCATAACACCGTGATGCGGTAAGAAATAGTGAGGTGACTCGTATGTATCTATGCGAGTCATGTGCCCGAGACTTTCGTACTCATTCATAAAATTAATATATTTTTCCCTAAATTCCGGCAAACGAGTAAACTTTCGCTCGAGAGACAGCAAGCGTTTTTCAGCGGTATTATGACTTTCTCCGAGAACTACAGGCGATTCTTTGAAAGGGATACGCACACAGAATCTACCTTCTTGGGTACGTGCTGTCGTTTCCACGAAAATATTCTCACACTTTTTCTCGTCGGCACTAAGGACATTCCCAACGTTGGGAATCTCTTCGAGTTCCCAAAATTGTTTTAATTGTTCATCTAATGTTTGTGAATGATTACACTGTACCTGATTAATGCGCAGGCCGTTATTATGATTATACAAAGGTCCCGACATTATCCACCCTAGTTTAGTATTGTGTAAGTAAGGTCCATTTTTTAACCTAATTTTACCATCAATTAATAAATCCCAAAACTTATCCGCGCCTATCAAAATATCTATGTCCGACGGCAAATGAAACCTCGGGTCAGCTAGTTGGATAGCGTCAGGAATACTAATATTTTCTATATTTATATTAAATGCCGGTAACCTATGAGTGATACACGGCAACACTAAACAGTTAATAGTAGTGTGGTAGTGCTTAACCTTCGAATGTAATAATAGTGTACAAGTGTGGGTAGACTTTGAGATTGAATGACCCACACCTGTAACTTCGCAAGTGGACTGTATTAACGGTGCGTTTAGTCTTTCGCACAAAGATTTAGTGATAAAACACTGTTGGCTACCACTGTCAAGCAGCACTCGTACAGTGTGATACTTATTATTGGCATCTGCAATATCCACAAGCGCAGTGGACAGCAGAACCGTGGGTAACACGGAATATGTTTGTTTGTTACAATACGAATCAGCTGATGTATGTAACGAGGTAACATTGAAGGCGTTAGTAGTTCCCGGTTGCGGCTGTGACTCACTCGCACCTACCACGTTGTTTACTTACGCTACCTATACAAATTAAACTATTATGTTTCTCACGATGACACAACCTACACGGGCCGAATTTGCAATCTTGGACCGTGTGGCCTGACCGTAAACAATTCTTACAGATATCTTTCGTGTTGACTAAGTTGATCCTCTCTTCTAGAGTTAAATTAATAAACTTAGTACACGCATACAGTGAGTGATTATTTTTACACAATAAACATACCCGCGGACTTCGCTTAGGTTTATTTTCGCCAGCGGCAACGTAACTTTGCGTAGATTTTTTGTTTTGATTGTGTTCACTAAATTTGCTGTCTTGTGAATGTTTACTGTGGTTTATTTTAATCATATCTAACACTAGCTGTTCCCCACGGTTTCACCCGCGCTGCTCAGCACCTGTTGGTCGTAGCGTGATGTTATATAGCCTATGTTACTCGGGGATAATGTAGCTTTCCAAAAGTGAAAGAATTTTTGAAATCCGTCCAGTAGTTTCGGAGCCTATTCATTACAAACAAACAAACAAACAAACAAATCTTTCCTCTTTATAATATTAGTATAGATATCCGCCCTGTCCTTTAGAAATTTTAACAAATCATCCAACTTCACAAATGGCGACTTGGTGTTAACGTTATGCAGGGTACCTATATACTGTTCCCATTCACGCTCGGTACTAGGATCTAATTTCGACACAACCAAATAAATCACTAACGTGTCCCACGCTTGAGTTTGTTCCCCCAGTGAAGAAAGCGCACGTAGGTTTTTAGGCACAGTGTCTATAAGTTTCCTTAATTGTGAAGCCGACTCTTTATGTAACGAAGGAATCGTATAAAGGGATCTGACGTGATTATGTTGCAATAACCGTATATTGTTGTAACGATTCTCTGGCAGCTCCCATGCGTGAGAGTAGTTACTGGCCGTGAACTCCAATGAACTTATAATTTGCGATGCACTACTTGTTACACATGATCGTAAATAATGGAATTTTTGGATTGAGTCTAGGTCCTCACGATCATGTATCATACTGAGATACGAGTTCTTAAACTCTAACCAACAATCGTACGAGCCGTCAAAGGTAGGTATTCTAATGTCAGGTAACTTTACACCCACCATTTTGCTTTTAGTGACTACATTATTATTTTCTAATACCTCTTTCTGCAGCAACAGCTTAGCAGAAGCTACTACCTTATAGTACTGATCTTCAAAGCGATCTCTGTCTTCCAGTTGTTTTGGAAGATCGAGCTCATCTGCGTTTTCCTCAATAAAACTTTGTAACTCTGAATAACTATTTAACAAACTAGAACTGTTTTCTATGCGTAACTTTATCTCTAATAATTGTTGTTCACTTAACGGGCAAACACATCTTTTAACGTAATTTTCCAAAATAGTTAACCGACCTTTGATCACTACTCTTTTCTTAACGAATTCCGACATCTTAGCTTCACTCATTTTAAGGGACATTAAGAACACAAGAGTACTCACTGTAATCCTTCCTGTATGGACGCGCGACCTGTATCACCCGCGTAGACCCGCGAGGCTACCTACACCTCACGGCGCCGGGTTAGGTACCACGTGACCGACCGGGCACCGCCGCACAGTGTACCGCGTAGAACATGCTAGGTGGACAATATTATTTTATGATATTAAACGATGCTTTATATGTAAATAGTCATATTGAGGCATTATTAATATTTTTCGGTATGATTTTGTAATAAAAAACAAAAAATATATATAAAAACAGAAAAAAATATTTAAAAATAGTGAACAAACAACAGAATTGCATTAAATAAATAAATACCTACTATAAAAATTAACTTAACCTAAACCTAATCATCAGAATCATCATCAAAGTCTTCTGGTGAATCGTCATCATTTTGTGGCAATGTGCGACAATATGATGACGTTACTGGTCTTGATGTTACTATGAAGACTACTATAAAAATATGTGCAGGGGTATTAAAGTTAATTGTAGGCCCGACGGCTTACAATTAACTTTAATACCCCTGCACATATTTTTTCCGGCTTTTTTTGGGGAATATCACGAAGGCTATTGATCAAAGGGCCAGATGTTATTATTAACATGGACGGCAAGTCTCTATTCGTGGCAACACGTGAACACTTGCGGGTGTTGTACTCTCTAAATCTGCGGCAATGTTTGTTACGTGCTTCTTGAGCTTCTTCGGAAAGCTGCCCAATTGGAAGCAATGCCGCTTTGATGACCTCAGTACTGTGTACTAATATTTTATGTACAGTAGCAGGCATATAGTACCACTACTACCAGTAAAAGAGACTAAGGTAATGTCTTCTAGTTTCAAGACAAAATTTATTAAATTCAACTAAGTTTATTTCGAGCCCTGCTGAACGCATAGCAATTTCGGCAGCAGTCACTAATTCACTGGCACTTCGAAATTCTACGAGATCCACGACTCGACGTTTCTTCGTCTTAAACGACGATTCCTCGAAATCTTTGCGAGGTAAGACTACCCACTGACCGGTCTTCCTGCAGATGTCACAGCCTCATTCGATGTCGAAGGTTGTGGGGCTAAAGAACTCACAGTAAACTGGTATGTCTCCTTCATCCAGCCAAGTCTTATTTCTAATTAAAAAACGCTCCTTCGATTTTCCCGAAGCCAACCATTTGGCTCCAATCTTGGTAGCAAAGTTGGATATTTTCAACTTTATTTCTTTTTGGCTGCTTTCAGTAATGTCACCGAAGTGAAATTTTGAAGAAAGATAGTCATAAATACGCGACCTTTTATCATTCTTCGTGTCTTTCAACCACTCTTCAAAAAACGCTACCTTTGAAATAGAGTAAACGTGTTCTGAAAAAAAAAGAAAAAAATATGTTGTACTGAAGTGTGCTGAACAATGTATGTATTTTTACAAACTATACAGTTATACCTACAATATATCTAAAAACTAGCCCGAATAGAGGCGAATCAATATATTTCCTGAACGTTCAAAGTTTTCTTTATGCAAAAATTACGCTAAAATTTCTGCATCAAGTTAAAAAAATGCTATAAATTCATTTTAATAGATTCTGATAAAAATAATATATCAAAAAAATAGTACATACCCTCAATAATAATATCCATCACAAAAAGCTTTCACAATATCACTATAAACCACTATGAGATGTGCACAAAAGTATCGCTAAATTGCAACTGATTGACCGGAACGCTTGCATTAAACTCATTACCTGACTTCTGAACTCTATGACTCATCGGTTAAGCATTTGAAAAACAACTTTTTCTCGGAATTTGGAGTTTAGGGGTGTTGTTTGTGTTATGCAATTAAGATTTCCTGGAAATGAAAACTTGAATTTTGTCCACCTAGCATGTTCTAGGCGGTACATTGTGCGCCGCTCAACACCTGCGAACACAGCACAAATATTAGCACAGACCGAAAGATAGGATGGGGAAATGGATAGGAAACTCAGACCTGCCACTCCTTTAATCCTCTTGAAGTCTTGATACAGCTTGTACTAATAGGCACGTGTCCGCGAAATGGCGCCGGTGAATTTCTTCAATTTTCTTCTTGCTTCGTATATTTATGCGACGAAAGCTTCGAAGATTTGAAATATAATTCTTCTTAGTTAATTTGGCTCGGATGGACCATAAATATGTTGGGGCGTCTTGATGGGAATATTATAAATAAAAATAACGAAGAACAAATTTCAACCCGTTTACTCCTCGAGACAAGAACACACACTTATTTTAAGAGGGAAACGGAAGTTACAATAATGTAGTTGTTGACACGGTCAACTAGATGGCGGCACATATAACGGTGGGTATTGACTGGCCCACGTGGCGCTGCGATTGCCCAAGAGATGGCGCTGGCTGTAGCGCGTGAACAATATCTGTTTTTTAATGCTTTTGAAATAAGATCTGAATGTCATTTATCTGTTTTGTTTATGATAAAAATAAAGATTTCAAATCAAAAACTGATTAAAACAAATCCATGTTCCTCCTTTAAACTCAAATTCAAAGTATTTTCTTCAATTAGACCGTTTCAGGCACTTTTGAATGTCAAAAACAAAAAGATGTTCCTGCAGTCCTAGTCACAAGGCAAAATAAATTGTGAAAGTCCCTTATTGCCCATTCTAAAGCAACAATCTCCATGGAAAAGAGATCTTTATAGAATGAGAAGAAACTTCATGGACAGTCTTTTTAATCATTTTTAGGGTTCCGTAGTCAACTAGGAACCCTTATAGTTTCGCCATGTCTGTCTGTCCGTCCGTCCGTCCGTCCGTCCGTCCGTCCGTCCTCGCTTAATCTCTGTGACCGTTAGCACTAGAAAGCTGAAATTTGGTACCAATATGTATATCAATCACGCCGACAAAGTGGTAAAATAAAAATTGGAAAAAAATGATTTATTAGAGTAGCCACCCTATATGTAAAGTGGGGAGTGATTTTTTTTTTAATTTCAACCCTAACGTGTGATATATTGTTGGAAAGGTATTTAAAAATGAATAGGGGTTTACTAAAATCATTTTTTGTTATTGTCAATAATTTCGGAAATAATCGCTTACTTTTGAACCATAAGTTTAGAAAATATGAAAAAAATCTGAAAAGTAGAACTTCATAAGGACTTTCTATGAAAATTATTTTGAACTTGATTGACACAACAGTTTTTGTACAAAAAAGACAAAAAGTTGTACAAAATAATTTCTGGACTAAGTTTGTAGTATAATCGTATATGCAAGCATTTTTTTTAACTTCGTTTAAGTACATATTTTATTATCCTGAACGTATCTTTTTTCAAACAATAAAAAGAATTATTGAAATCGGTTCTCGCAATCCAAAATTATTAATTAAAGTATTAATTAGGAAATACAATTCTCTAGTGTTCAACGTCAAACAAATAATAAACTCATAAGTGGGAACACTTATTGTGACGGACGGGAAACTACGGAACCCTACACTGAGCGTGGCCCGACACGCTCTTGGCCGGTTTTTTTTTTTTTTACAAGATCACAGTTATAATATCATTCATATGGTACACGTAGTGCAGCAGTCAAATGCTTAGCCACTGCGCTAAACATTGAGTAAGTAAAGAAACAGCCAGTAAAAGATCCCAAGGGTTTAAAAAAAAAACCATCCCCAATTAGAAAAACGTCCGTTACTAATAAAAATAAATAAATATCTTGGGACAACCCACACACAGCTATCTGATCCCAAGCTAAGCAGAGCTTGTGTTATGGTAACCAGACAACTGATATACATACTTATTTATATAATTATAAATACATACATGTTATAGATAAATCACACCCAGACACAGAACAAACAATCATGCTCATCACACAAAGTTTGTCCTGGGTGGGAATCGAACCCACGACCTCTGGCTCAGCAGTCAGGGCCACTAACCACTAGACCAACTGGCCCGTCAACATAACAAACCACGCTAAATTCTTTTATGACTAAAATCATTTGGCTTGACGTATTAACGTTTAATCTCACCAAAATGGCCGCCCCAGTCAAGACTTACGACACAATAATTTTAGTCAAGACGAGTAGCAATTTAGCGCTATAGAGTGGTAGATAGTGTCGTTACTGTGTATTATGCGTGATATATGAACACTAGAGTGGTCCCACTGACAGAGGAACGTTAATTTTGATTATGCTAGAGTCGAGACGCGTGTATCGATCGTTCTAGAATAAATGTCGATGTTTTTAATGTGGTCGCGGCATTTTGTTTTTTTGAATAGGGTTTTAACGAGTGTTTTTGGAACACATAGCTCGTGTTTTCACGTTTATATAAAAACTAGCTGTGGCCCGCGTGTTCGCTCGCATTAAATTCGGATAACACACTTCCCCTTGCGCCCTATTGATTTGTAATAACAACGCTGAGTTTTCCTTTTCTTCCCGCTTTCTGCTTCACAGTGGGAACTTTAAAAAAAAAGATTAGCCTATGTCCGTCTCCTGGTTCCCAACTATCACTGTACCAAAATTCATCAAAATCGGTTTAGCCATTAAAGCGTGAAGAGGTAACAAACGAACAAACTCACTTTCGCTTTTATAATATTAGTAAGGATAGTATTTTATTTTCAAATAATGTTTTGGATGTGACTCTATTACGATTTTCTGCTTCTAAGTTCAACATGCAATATATTTCACATACGTGCTATTTCTCATTTATCAGAACGAGGTCTTTATTTTTTTTTGATTTCATCATAGATAACAATAAAGGCTGTTCAAATCTTTAATAGTTGGCGCAGTTTTTCAAGGCCTTCATAATTATGTCGAAAAAATAAATTGTGTTTATCAACAGAATATCACATATAAACATGATTTTTTCAAACAATTTACTTAAAACTACTAATTATCATTTTTTGAATTCTAAAAACAAACATTTTGAAATTATGTCATAGTTTTGTTTCTCGTTCGATCTGAGAAAAAACAAATTGAATAAGTTGTGATTAACGACAAAAATACTTTTTGTCCTGTTATTGAATTTCTCCGTAAATTTCTTAAAAAGACGTCGTTTGGTTTGACACTGCTATTCTCGGCTTTATAATACCCTCACCTAACGGCTCGGGCGTGAATTCCGCCTCGGTGTCAATGACAAAGTTTTCTCATTTCATTCAAAATTAACTAGGTATAAAATTTTCATTGTACATCAAGCAGACGCAATAGCTAAACAGTCGCCCAGATACCCTACCATGACGTGTTAAAGCAGAACTTATTCCGTTGAGGGAAAGGGACAGAGCTATACAGGGTGTCTAGCACCATCTCTTTCACTCAGTGGAATAACTTCTGCTTTAAGATGTCATAGTAAGCCTACTGAACCGTATTTAATGTTTATGAAAATGGGAGAGCGATATAATTTAAAAAAAAAAACAGGCAAGAGCGAGTCAAACTCCGTCAGGTACCGTACAAACTTGTGATATAAACAGCCATATCTTTGACTGCGTTAACTTGTGTAAAAAAATCAATCGTCTAGATTGATTTTTTTTTCAAAGCAAGAAAGGACCACAGCTTTGAATAAATGGTTTTAACTTCAATTTGATACCTCCAAGCGTTTCCGAGATAAAGGGTCTTGACAGACAGACAGACAACATAATGAACCAATAAAGGTATTTTTGCCTTTTGAGTAACGTAACTTAAAAATTTCGTCCACATCCATGTTGTCTTCAGAAACTGTTCTCAAGGTGAACACTTGAATTTAGAACAACCGTTATTCATATGTTTCACCTGACAGCTGTCAGTTGACGCCATCTGTTGACATTTTGTTAAACAAAACGTATGCTTACGTTAATGAGTTATTATGAAGCGCGCCAAACTTTTTGAAAGGAAACTCCGTTGTATTTTGTTTATGTACGAGAACATTTTGTATCTTGTTTTATTTAAACTTTTCCCGGGACGCTATTGTGTGTTTCTTTCTGTCTGGTAAGTTTCTGTTATTGCGCTCACGAGTGTAGAGACGGTTTTTATATTTACAAGAGTTAAGTTAATAAGGTTCAAGTTTCTTCCTTTGTAAATTCGTTCCTTTTTGTTGTTTTCGTTGTTTTGGCTACATTATATGCTTAAGATGAAAGCGAAAGAGTAGCTGGCTACATAAAATTTTCTTTCGTTTTTATATTAATTCAAGTAATCACATTGAATTAGAGTGGGGGAAGTGATTTTGATGATTTTTCCATCCGCAAAAAAACCCATTGAATTAAATTTTCGTTAAATTAACTTAAAGGGTTGTATTTGTGATTATTATGAACTAGCTGGCGCCCGCGGCATCGCCAGCATGTTATAAAAAAAGGTATCCTATATTTTTTTCCAGACTATAATCTACCTCTGCGCCAAATTTTATCTAGATCCGTTTAGACGTTTTGACGTAAAAGAGTAACAAACATCCATACAACCATCCATCCATCCAAACAAACATTCGCGTTTGTAATATCCTTACTCCTTACTAATATTATAAAAGCGAAAGTGAGTTTGTTTGTATGTTTGTTTGTTACCTCTTCACGCTATAATGGCTAAACCGATTTGGATGAATTTTGGTACAGAGATAGTTGGGAACCAGGAGACGGACATAGGCTAATATTTTTTTGAAAAAAGTGGGATGTGAGGGAGAAAGAGGGAAGAGAAGGTAAAACTTAGCGTTGCTATTACAAATCAATAAGGCGCAAGGGGAACTGTGTTACCCCAAATTTAACGCGGGCGAAGCCGCGGGCGAAAGCTAGTTAGTAGGATATAATTTTGTTAATGCGTAACCCTTTTTAATAGTCACATAGACACAGCAGAGTTCAAAATGGCAGCTTAAGCAGAATCATAAAATAGGTTAATAATAATTAAATGAGTCAAAAGTTCACTTACAACAAAATCTTCAAATACAATAATATAAGTCCAGAGCTGACATCCAACTTCATAATCAACAGCTTACAAATACATGTTAGGCTACTACCCAAAACCCAATACAGTCACTTATCTTTCCACCCGCTTATCACTTAGACCACTACATCATTACTTGAACCGAAATTCCGCTGGTGAACCGCACAGCGCATTTCTCAGCACGCATGATATACTCCATTCACCCCAGCTAACCAGCCAAGATCTTCACAACTTCAATACATCACCCCTTTAAGCACCCACACTTGTATTAGAAAAGAAAGGGGGACGGGTTCAGGTTAAGATGGTGGTATTCACTATAGATGCGGTGAGCGACATGGCAGTTCTTACCCTTCTTGTTTTTAGTTTATTAAGGGCATGATTAAATTATTTGAATTAAGTGTTTAAGGCTATGTTTATGAGAGGTTAAGGGGTGTGTTTTATGTGGTGAACAGATATTTTAATTATGTTGATGTATTTAATTTAATTTATTTTGAAGTATATTGAGGAGGTCGTGGCTAAATAATAGCAGCCACTCGGGTCGATCTTTAGGTTAATCCACCATTGCCTAGGTTGGTTGGATGGGTGACCAGCCGTTACATACCGAGTTTCCTCCGTGCCTCGGAAAGCACGTTAAGCCGTTGGTCCCGGCAGTCATTTGTAGTTCTTTCACAGTCGTTACAGATAGTGTTCCGAAAGTCTGACAACCAGTCTTACCAAGGGGTAACGTATTATCCAGTATTAACTGGGTTGTGGAGGTCAGATAGGCAGTCGCTCCATGTAAAATTCCGATATTCAGCTGCATTCGGTTAGACTGGAAGCCGACCTCAACATAGTTGGGAAAAGGCTAGGCAGATGATTATTTTGAAGTATATTATTTCAATTATGTTTCTGTATTTTATTTTAATTACGTTGCTGTGTTTTGGTTTTGCAATTACTTACTTCGTAAACGGTAAACAAGCAATGTTTCCTGGAATGGTTTAGGACAAGTGCCGTTCAGCTCCGTTAAGGGTATTTTCTGCCCTTTTTGACAACACACCCTCAACTTGCGTAACTAAGGCGCGTCGCCCATACGACCAACAGTCGAGGCGCAATCGAGGCGCGGGCGCATTAGGCGTGTCGCCCACACGACTATTGTAAAGAAAATCTCGTTGCGGCATGCCTCTTATGTGCCTGCGCCTCAATTGTACCTCGACTGTTGGTCGTGTGGGCGAAGCGCCTTAGAGAGTTCAAAACCACTTTTAGGATGGCTTAACCGCGGTATTATAAACAGTTGATGCGCTTAAATTAAAACTTCATGTCACAGAGTATTAAATACAGAGGTCAGAGAGGTCATTTAGGACAAAGATTTTTTTGAATAATTTATGCTGCCTTTCTAATATATTATTGTAAAACATAGCTGGCGCCCGCGGCTTCAACCGTATAAGATCGAAAAATAAACATTATTCTAGACTATAATCTACCTCTGTGCTAAATTTCATTAAGATAAAAAATATATATAAACATATATATATATAATAATATATATATATATATATATATATATAAACGGCAGAACGGAATGGCCGTTCTGCCGTTTTTACCTGAAAAAGTAACAAACATCCATAACATCCATAGTAGGATATACATAAAAGTAGGAAAGATTAAAAAAAATCGTTAAGAAATCTTCATCTTTCATCAAATTAATAATCATCTTTCATGCATTGCCTTTCCCAACTATTTTAGCTTCGAGGCTAACTGGATGCAATAACTGTATATCATCATATTACATGGTTCAACCACATATCTTACCTCCACAATCCAGTTATTGGATAATACAATGCTGTAAAAATGCCTATCAGACGGCACGGTTGCCGCAGTAGCTGAGCGATTGATCCAGGTTCGATTCTTGCACGGAACAAATATTTGTATGACCTACATATTATAGTTATTTCGTGTCTGGCTACAGGAGACCCACGACACAGGAGATTAGTGCGGGGTAAAATTCGAAAAATAAAATAAAGTACTGATCCCTCTGTATTAATAAGTACTCTGTGTTTTTAGCGCAATTTATGCATTGAGAGATGCATAAGTTCTGCTTAACTTTCGGGTACTAAGATTACAGTGAGTTAATGAAGTATGTGGTAATTAAAGAGCAGCTTAGTGTGGTTTATATAAGATTGAAACTCGGTAAATAAGTTCTTCCTGATTTACAAAGTATAGGCATCTTCCGATGCTTTATGGAAGTTATGTTATGGGTTTTTGAAATTGTGTATTGCAGGTAGGTATGGTGACTTTCAAACACCAAATTAGTTGTCAGTATTAACTGAAATTCTCTTAAACTTTTGTCATTCGATAACCTGAATGATTGGACCTAGACAAATATTTTGCAATAAAATATCATTTTATTGTGATTCTCAAGTTTATAATTAAAGCAACGGCATAAAATGCTTTAGCTTAAAACAACCAAAGCTAGAATCACCAATATTTATTCTGAGATTTTATAATCTTTATACAATTATTTACAAATCAGCAAAGATTATCATTAATAATTTCCATTTCATAAATTCCAAAGAAAATCCAAAAATGAAGATCTTAAAACGACAAAACGGGACGTTTAATTTCCGATCCGAATAATTATGGCCATCAGTTGAAAGCCGAGATAACTAGCTAGCGAAAATTCCGTTAATGACTTGTAAATTAAAACAAATTCTTCGGGTGTAAGTCGGCGGGCGACAATTATTTATGCGCAGTCCTTTCCTCTGGTTTTTGGAAGAATTTTGTTACATAAAATTTCAGTATTTATCGTATTTTATTAACTCTTGAGACAAAAATTTGGTAAATTATGTATCACTAGCTTTTGCCCGCAGCTTCGCTTATGCTAAATTCGGGGAAACACGTTCCCCTTTCCTAATTTGCAGGTACCTGCAACTTGCAGTTTTTACCCTTGCGCTTTATTGATTTGTTTAAAAAAAATAGCCTATGTCCGTCTCCTGGGTCCCAACTATCTCTGTACCAAAATTCATTCAAATTCAAATTCAATTTATTCGCAGTAAGTGTTGGTACAATTTAGGTCTTAAATTAGTAATTATAGATCCATAACACTTAGTGATAATAAAGTGACATGCAAACATTTGGGATCTTATGTTATAAGCATACAATATTGATGAAATTAATTATAATTAGTAAACATGTCAATTGAGATTATTTTATTAATAAGGTATATTATTTGATAGATTAGAAATATAATATAATTCGAAATATGTTTAAATAATAATTGGTGTCAAGCTATACATTTTTCAACCTCTTATTAAATATGTCACTTACTGAGTAGAAATTATTTTCCAATAGCCATAATTTGAGAGACCTCGAAAATTTATTAACTGGTAAGGTTTTAATAGTTTCTGGTATCTCATTAAAAATACGAGTACACATTGCATAGCTATTTTTACTATATAGTGCCGTCCTGGGAATACTGGGCAAGACTAGTCTATTCTTGTGCCTGCTACTTTTTGGATATATTTCTTGTGCTTTTTTAAATAACTCCGGGTGGATTTTAACAAATTTAGCGCATTCAAAAATAAATAGACTCGGAAATGTTAATATCTTGAATTTTTTGAAGAACGGTTTACAAGATTCCCATGGGCGTATACCCGCCATGGCGCGGATGCATTTTTTCTGGGCGATGAACGCTCTCTGGCTTTCTGTTGAGTAACCCCAGGTAATAAGACCATATCTCAACACAGAATCAACGTAGCCATAATACGCAGATAATACGGTTTTTAATGCTGATGTCTTAGAGAGTTCGTACAGAACATACACGAATTTATTAATTTTATTGCATACTTTACTGACGTGAGCCTTCCAGTTGCAGTGTTTATCAATTGTGATCCCGAGAAATGTCGTTTCGTTTACTTCTGTTAATTTAAGTCCTCTATAGTTAATGTCCAATGTTTTATTTTCTCGCCCATATGTACTGAATTGGATAAAGTTAGTTTTTGCCAGGTTTACACATAGATTATTTTCGTCGAGCCATGTAATTATTGCTTTAATTGTATTATTTATGTCAGTTATATAGTTATTAATGTCAGTATTATTAGATGTCATAATTAACGAAATGTCATCAGCGAATAGAAAACAGGGGTGATTAGTAACTTCAGGAAGATCATTAATGAATGAATGAATGAATAACTTTATTTCGGGTGGCATAGACCCATAGAAAATTAATATAATATTGTTAGACGTACACAGACACATTAAAACAGATTCCCTATCATTAAGAAACAGATTTATCATAAAAACAGATGCAATATCATTAAAATAGATTCAATATCATTAAACAACAGATTCAATAGTACTAAAATGGATTCAATATAATTAAATAAATTAAATTAAATTAAATTTCTTAGAATAGTAATGTAGAGTAAAAATAATAAGGAGCTAAGCACACCTCCTTGGGGCACACCCGACCTGTTGTGTTTATAATTTGATCTATACGTTTTTAGTTCATATTTACTATTAATTTTTTCAATTTGTACACACTGAGTTCTGTTATTTAAATAGCTTTCTATCCAGTGGCGAGCTGGGCCTCGAATACCATACTTTTCAATTTTCTCTAATAGTAGCTTGTGTGATACGAAGTCGAATGCCTTCGACATGTCAAAAAATATGCCTGTTGTCTTAAATCGCTTGTCTAAACTAGTAATGATGGTGTGAATTAGGTTAAAACATGCTAATGTTGTAGACTTTCCTTTTTGAAACCCGTATTGTTCTTTTCTTAGGATATTATGCTTATCGATGAATTGGGTAAGGCGTTTATGCATGGCAGTTTCAAAGATTTTCGATATAATTGGTATGAGAGTAATTGGTCTGTAATTATCTAGATCTTCCTTGTTACCTTTTTTGTGAAGGGGTTTTACAATCGACTGTTTTAGTAAGCTAGGAAAACATCCAGATTCGAAGGATAGGTTCACTAAAAATGTTAGGACCGGTGTCAATTCCACAACACAACATTTTACAACTTTTGTTGCTAACTCATCGTAACCCACTGAGTTTGTGTTGTTCAAAGATAATATAATTCTGTGTATCTCTTCATGACCGTATGGTTTTAGAAACATACTATCACTAACAGATTGTTTTAGTCTAAGACGAGTGTTTTTATGGGTACCGTTTGTTAGCTCAACCCAATAATCATTGAATGTCTCAGCAATTTCGTATGGGCTTTTAATTACCGTACCTCTGTGTATTACGTTTTCTATAATTTGTTTATTTTTAGTACCGCCGGACGCATTATTTATCAGTTGCCATGCGGCTTTGCATTTGTTTTTAGAATTATTGATAAATTGATGATTAGTTATTTTAATAGAACCATGTATGCAACGTCGTAAGAGTTTGGTGTATTTCTTAAATATTGTTTTGTTTTCAGCGGTTTTGTTGGCATAGTATTTGTTCCGTAATGATCTTTTGGTTTTGCAGCTTGTTTTAATACCTTTTGATATCCATTTCAGAGGTAGATCCCTATTTGAAATCTTTATTCTCCTGAGAGGGAAACATAATTGATAAAACAGATATATTAACTCGTGGAACTTTTTGTAGGCTAAGTCAATATTATATTGTTCGAATACCTCCGAAAACGATAGTTCGGACATACATTCTTTAAATTTAGTAATGTGGTGTTTATTATAGTCTCTCTTGTACGTAGAATATTCTGTCAGAGGTGTTTCTTTATTCCTTATAGGTATGCTTAATAACTGTGCAGTATTATGATCAGAGAGACCTAGGTGTAATAGTTCACCTTTAGCCGATTTGATGTTACTAATTAGATGGTCAATACACGAATTTTGACGTGTCGGTTCTTGAATATGGAGTATTAGATCATAATTTTGAGAAATTTCGAATAACGTTTTAGATTTTTTATTTAACTGTAGCGTGTTGATATTTAGGTCACCTGCTATAACGACTTTTTTCTTAAACTTACGTGATATAAAATGAAGCACTGTTTCAAGTATTTCAAAAAATTTGGTAATATTAGAAACTGGAGTTCTGTACAAGCATAAGATAAATAGATTTTGGTTCATGATCTCAATGCCACAGCACTCAAAAATACTGTCAATACAGTGTTGATTTAGGAACAATATCTCTTTGAATATAATACCTTTTTTCACGAGAATAGAAACTCCACCACGCTTTTGTTTTTTTGCTCTGCAGTATGAGGTTGCTAAACTGTATCCAGAGACTTTAATAAGGTTTTCATTACCTCGTTCTATGAAAGTTTCAGACAGCTCTGATAAATGTATTTCTATTAAATGTATTTTGCTTAACAACCCGGCGATGTTTTGATGAATTATTCTAAAAAAGTCATTCTCGAAAAAACGTCCTTGCACCTGTGACACCGGGGTCATCTGTTTGGGACGTGTTTATGTAATTTTCGTTACAATTATCAGGTACAATTTCCTCGGCGGATGCTACGTCATGAGGTGTTTGAGTACTGGAGTCTTTTAAAATCGGTTTCGACTCCGTAGGCCGTCTTTGTGAAAGCAGATAACTAATTGGAGCAGGAGGATACTTCGTGAGATGTAATAGCCGCTTTGTATGTTCAGAGTTTTTATAAAAATGCAAGAATTCTGAATCGTAGTCAACCTGATCGAGAGTTAAATTAATCTTGTCGCATAAGTCGTGATTGAATGCGTTAAATCTGCTAGAAAAATCCACAAATTTGCAGTCATTTGATTGTCTACTAATTAATTTTAGAGTATCATTTAGTTTGTTTTCATTTAGGTGTTCTGTTTTATAGACTTTTAAGACTAGACATGGACATTTTACATTTTTCAAAAATACACATAATTCAGTCATAATTTTAAACGGGTCAGCGTCATGTTCGCCAACACACACTATAACACGGTCTTCAGAAGATATCTTGAACAATTTGGCGCTATTTAATATTTCCTCGGTACTAGCATTAGGTTTTATTATTGATATAAATTGGTATTTATTGCGACGGTTGTATTGTCTCATTAAAATTGGTTTAGCCATTAAGGCGCGAAGAGGTAACAAACAAACTCACTTTCGCTTTTATAATGTTAGTAAGGACTTTAGTTTTTATCGTATTTTTTATTAACTCTCAACATGGTAAATTATGTATCATAATTATTAAGGAAAAACCTAATAAGTAAGAGTCAGACGCGTGAACCGAGTGTTTCATACAACTTAATTTAAATTTTATACATCGACATAATGTCGCGGTGAGTTTAACAACTACATGCATTTTTTTGAATTATTATTAACTAGCTGCGCCCCTCGGTTTCACTCGCGTAGTGATGGAATATACAATATATCTTTATAAATTGTAGCATATGAATTATTCTAAAATGTAAGCTATATTATTTTAAAATCGATTTAGCAGTATTTACGTTAAAGAGTAACAAACATCCATACATCCATATAAAATTTCGCTTTTATAATATTAGTAGAATTTACTATCCTGCACGTCTTTCTTTTTCAAAATATTGTTTTTTTTTTATTATAGTGACTGAAATGGTTCGTAACACCTTCGGTAGTATTCGGGAGAGTTACGCGATACCCGAAGACGTTCGGCGTGTGCATGGCTTATTATTGTTTTGTGAGTAAATTGATAGCTGACGTTCCCGCAATGGATGTTAAATTGCGATTATCCCTTTTTTTTCTCTATTAAAATAAATACTAACAAAAATAGGGGATAGTTTTTTTCTACAAAATGCTTTATATGACATCCGCTTAGTATGACGTGTTATTTCCCTTCGATGCCATTATAAACGAATTCCACTATAGTTTCATTACCTATTTGCAAAATAGATTTAAACTCTTTTCTGAATAAAATACTAAATCACATTTCGTAAATATTTTAGTCTTTTTGGAGATAAGGTTGAACGACCATCTACCGAAATTCGCTTTACTATAAATTACAAACAAACAAAATTAGTTAATTTCGCCGCAATTATTTTGTTTGAAGTCAAAGTTAATAAATAGTAATAGGTTGTTTTGTCGGGTAAGTAGATCGTACTGGGTTAAATAATAATTTGACAGATGGTTTGGTGCAGTAGTTGATCGATCGACTACTGCGCTGTGTATCGTGGGTTCGATTCCCGCTCAATTCTTTGTATGACCTACAGATCGATACCTCCCACGTAAGTTGTTGTATCTCCAAAACTGCAAATTTACAGTAGAGCGTTTCAAAGATTCAAATTGAACCAAAATCTGCATTTATTGTTGCATCTTTTTAAAATTTCGTATGTAAATGTAATATAATAGTCTTCTTAAATCCGTTAAAAGATATTTTAAGTAATATGTCTATTTTCGGAGATATTGTTCATACAACATTTTACTCCGGAGTAGAAGTTATGTCAGTTGTTGCATCTGATACTAACAACATTATACCGCGGCGCCCAGATAGCATCACTTGTGGTATATGATAGTTACAACTGTATACGTTGAAAAACAGAAGTCTTACTCTGTTGTTTGTGGTAATAATATTTATATTAGTTACAGAATTCAATTTCCAATTTGAAGGTGATTAAATTTTTTAGTTTAATAAATAAAAAATAAATGTTATTAAGGTTATTTTTTTTATTAGAAACAACATTAGTGAACAGAAAATCTTTGAAAATAAAATAATGAGCTTTTAAAACTTAATTAAATGACTACTTCTGTTGCTGAATAATCTAAATAAAAATTATACAAAGTTATAGAATAGGATAGGTAACGTAACAATAGAACTAATCAAATTTTAATAGAATTGCAAAAATCAACATCACTATAAAAAATATAAATATGAACTTACTTAATTATATGAGATCAGCTTAAAATCAAAGTAGTTATTTGGTAACCATTTCAAATTTTTGGCATATACTTATTGGTTTATAATAATGGAAAAGAAATGTTAAAATAAAAACAATTGGTTAATGTCAACCTAAGAAACCTAAAATTAGCTTTTATGGGAGCTTAAAACAAAAAAATATTATTTTTATGAGATCAATATTAAAACCTGAGATGCTTAATCAAAAGCAATATAGAAAAAAGATAAATAGACGGAATATTTGAAAAAGACTAATGTCTATTCTGAATCAGAAAATTCAGCGTCATTATTAACGCCAGCAACGAAGGATGGTTCGCCCACCTGTTTCGTCCATCTAACCAAGCTAAACCATTCAAAGTGTGTATAAATAAGTTTATTTTTGGACAAACGTTCTATTAGAGCATGTACGCTATCACCTTCTGCCTGGGTGTGACCTTTTTCAAGAAATGTATGTTTGATAGTTAATAGTTAGTATATTAAGCTTATGAGCAATATAAACATAAAACGCAAACACGATACATTTGCGATTCTGACCGGTACAATTGCCAAACCCTTTGAATGGTTTAGCTTTGTTTAGATGGGCGAAACAGGTGGGCAAACCATTTAACGTCATAGAAATGAAGCATACAGATTTTTAAACTATAAAACACTTTTGATTGGACGTCATTGGTCTAAAAATGTAAATGGGAACGTAGTTAGATGGAATAAAATAAAGAAGTAAGTATATGTGCAGAAGATCCTTTTAAAATTATGTATCGGTAAGATTTGGCAGACAATATTATAATGCTATGACAATTGCCCTTAATTAATACCAATACCCGTAGACGCCAAAGGAATAGTATGGCTGAGCTATGCCCCTTGTTATCCAACCGTCTTCCCATAACTAAGGTAAATATGACGACTTAATGAACCAGAGTCATACTAAAATTATTCCAGTTACGTATCACGACTTTTTCAGGCATTTATCTTTCGTTGCTCGCGTTAATAATGACGCTGAATTTTCTGATTCAGAATAGACATTAGTCTTTTTCCAAATATGCCGTTTGTTTTCCTTTTTTGCATATTGCTTTTGATTAAACATCTCAGGTTTTAATATTGAGCTCATAAAAATAATATTTATTTGTTTTATATTGTTTTAAGGCTCCCATAAAAGCTAATTTTAGGTTTGTTAGGTTGACAATTAACCAATTGTTTTTATTTTAACATTTCTTGACATGTACTCTTTTTCCAAATTACGTAAATTCTTTCCCTTAGTACGTAAATTCTTTCCTCCTCCCTCCATTCATTAAAATGTTTTTACTATGTCACCTTTATCTTTCCTTGGTTGACGACGGCGATCGCTTGTGCTAGGACTATTATTCGAAATATCTGATAGCGGACTTTGTTTATTGTTGTATACGTTGAGCAGCTAGAAAGATAACTTGGTGAGGGTACGGGCAAAAGTTGATAAGTTTTCCTTTTGTATATAATAATGGCAGTAAGCATTATCACAGTCGTAGTCCAAGTGGTTGGTACCACAAGAAGGTGAAGGGTGCGGTGTTTCGAGATTTGCCGTATCAGAATCTGAAGCAACTTCTAGGTTACTATCTGCATCAATTATGTTTGCTAGCTCAATAATATCTGACTCATTAAAGCTTATCTGTAAAGGAGACTCTGAAACAATAATAATGTTTTGTATAATAAATGATCAGCAGATTTAGGCAATCGAACCTGAGACCTCGGCGTGCTAATACAATGCACTAGGTATGCATCTGGCTATTGAGGCAGTCGTACTTACCATTTAAAGATTGACTTTTGAACTAAAGACTTGACTTACAACGTAAATTTTAAGTAAAAAAAAAAGTAAATCCAACGTAAAATATAGCATTTCACTATACAACTACATTTTAATGAACGATTTCCGAAGTAAAACGATGTATTTATTAGATACAACAAAATGTTAAACTTCAACGAAGACGTAAAATATTGTATGTATTACATACAACATTTTCGATGAACGCTCACCGGCGTATATTGTTGTAAGTAATCTATACAATAGTTTAGGTTGGTGCCACCATGTAAAGAGTTAGTAATCTAATTCATCGACATACGTCAATGAATTAGCAAATAATATATGCGATTGCAGCGTGCGTGCGGCCGGTTGAAAGTCCGGCGTAGTCTGTTGTATGTAACCAATACGCGGCGCGAGCGCGTGATTCTACCCGCCCCGCGCCCCGCGTACACAAATGTATAGGCATATACAACGGTGTAATCCGTTCGCGTTTGAAACTTACAACATTATACGTCTGACAAATCCTTTAAAAATAGTGTTTTTGTTGTTTTTTTACTTTGAATGGATATAATGATCCATATTAAGATATTTTTCAGGAAAAAAGCAAAATGGCATTTTTGTGGCATACAACAACTTACGTGGGAGGTATCGAGATATTTCTTCTGGGTCTAGTTCAAAATCAAAAGTCATTTAAATAAATGAATTTAAATAAACTAATTTGATGATCATCCCTGGCCTCTCTTGCCCTTTATGTTCCGGGGCCGCGGTATCTGTTTCCAACAACCCGCAACCCCGTCAGGAAGTGACCCTGGCAAGTCCCTCTATTTTGCCAACATCTCTTTGAGGCGCCGTCGACACGGCTTGTCGTCTTTAGAGGAACGGACGGTGAGCTACCCATTGCTCACCGTCCACAGACCCACGTGTGCGGCGAAGGTAGTCGTGTCGCGGCCCCCGATCTAGTCTAGACTAGCCCGATCAGTAGTCTTCCTTTAAGTTATAACTTAATCAATGGTATGATCTGTCATACTATGACGTCTTAAAGCAATTCTTATTCCACTGAGGGAAAGAGACAGAGCTATACAGGGTGTCTAGCACCATCTCTTTCCCTCAGTGGAATAAGAACTGCTATAAGATGTCATGGTGGCCCTTCAGTTCTTTCACTTTAATAGATTCGATTTAACGTTTAATTTTGCTCCACATAAGTTAATGCAGACCTATTAACGTATGGATCGTATATCGTAGGTTTCCCGTACGACATCAACGAATTTAGATCGGTCAATTAGTTTTCTATAGGTTGATGTCGTGTTGTAGTCGCGTGTACCTCTCTGTTATAATTTAAAAAAGGGCAAAAATAAACAAAAACACTCTGTAAGCAACGCCTAAGCTCTCAAGTATGTAATTTAACGAATCTGAGTAAATAAGGACGCAAAAAGTCACACGTTCTCATCTAAGGAGTACTAGAGACGTGACACGATTATCGATATTACTAAAGTATAGATGTTCTTAACGATTACTTTCTGGATTCAGTGGTACATGATACTATGCAATAGCGGATGGAGTTGGTTTATAAATCGGAGAGGCTAGATGGGTATCGATATCTGCATTGCGTTTTCCATGCTATTAATAATAGCCCTGATCACTTTTACCTGATTTTCTTCTAAGTTCGAGTGAATTGGTTTCTTCTAGGCACGCGTGTCTTCTGCATCATCGCTTCATATCAGGTGAGTTGCGGAGAAACGCCATCTTAAAACTGAAAATAATGATAATATTAATGTGGTGATTTGTGACTAAGGTCTAGATAGTCTCCTAGGCTGCCTGCCATGCTTGATTGCTGGGGTTCCGGGTTGTTAGAAAGAGATAGGGCAGATAGAAGCGTAAAGGGTAAAAAATGGAACATGAGTAGGTTTTAGCAAGTACAAGTCTGACACTCCCTCATGAAGCACATGTGACTAAAAAAGTAATGGATCTGAATATTGATGGACGCAGAGCGAGAGGAAGGAAAGATGGATGGATTGTGTAAGGGATGATATGAAGAAGAAAGGAGTAAATCATGCCGACACCTCTGATAGGGAGAGGAGAAAACGTGTTGCACCGACCAGGAATGAATGGGACAAGGGCAGGAAAATGATAATGATGATGTCTGACATTCCCTCCCGCTCCGCCCAGAGCAGGGGAAGTTATAAACGTCATAATAGACTAGTATTTGCTGGTGTGTCCGCTTTGTTCAAACTCTCAATGTCTTTGGGGTCTTGAGTTTGATCCCCGGGTCAGACAAATTGTTAATTTTTGAGACCAAGAGAGTTCTCCCGGAAAACTGGGCGCTTTAAATGAAAATACTGTTATTTGGTACATTAAAAATGGGAAATTTATTAAATAATTATTTGATATTTATTTTTATTACATAAAATGAGTTCTTGATATTTTGGCGCTGTCACCACATGGTAAATATCCCGTTCCAAATATATTAATGTTAGGGTAAAAATTCTAGCCAAATATTGAAAATATGTTGACGTATTTTTCGACCTTGAACTAATTTTCTTATACTAGCTTTTGTCCGCGGCTTCGCTCGCGTTAAATTCGGGGTAACGCAGTTCCCCTTGCGCCTTATTGATGTGTAATAGCAACGTTGAGTTTTCCCTTTTCTTCCCTCTTTCTCTCTCACATCCCACTTTTTTCAAAAAATCCTATATCCGTCTCTTGGTTCCCAACTATCTCTGTACCAAAATTAATCGAAATCGGTTTAGCCATAAAAGCATGAAGAGGTAACAAACAAACAAACTCAATTTCGCTTTTATAATATTAGTAAGGATTTCGTTGAAAATAACAAAGAACAACAGCAAAAACGTCAATAGAACGTTCGCTAATTACAAAACCAATAGATCAATGAAAATCCCTAAAAACATTAACCATTCCCATCTATCAAGAAACTCGAACAAAGTGACAAATTAGCGCCTTCCATCCGACGCCTGTCTCACTCAACCATCCAATTTAAAAATCAATCGGGACTTAGAAGCGAAGTGATTTTTTAAACGAATTTCAACAAATCTTTACTTTGAAATACTGTTGTTCTCGCATTGTTTCTGTAAGCGTTTTTTCCAAGTTTAAGCCCTAGTGATAAATTGGTTTTTGCTGAGTTTTATTTTTGCAATTTTAATAGCAGACATGCCGCTGCTCTTTTTCTCAGAGGGGTATAAGCCCTGGTCTACCAGTTTTTCACATTTTAGGCTAATCAGCATAAAATACAAATCTATACTAATATACTAATATACTAATATACTAATATACTAATATACTAATATACTAATATACTAATACTAATATACTAATACTAATACTAATCTATACTAATATTATAAAGCTGAAGAGTTTGTTTGTTTGTTTGTTTAAACGCGCTAATCTCAGGGACTACTGGTTGGAACTGGAAAATTATTTTAGTGTTGGATAGTCCATTTCTTGAGGAAGGCTATAGGCTATATAACATCACGCTACGACCAACAGGTGCTGAGCAGCGTGGGTGAAACCGCGTGGAACAGCTAGTCACAATATATGCGTTGGGCGTCGCGAGACTACACCCAGCTTCCGCAGACACGGGTTTGTGGAAGTTGAGCAATGGGTAGTTCACTCTCTGTCAAACAAGGAACGTAAGTAAGTCAGTACAAGTCCAACACTCCGCCCCGGTTCGCCGAGAAGTGTCGCGGGACACGCAGCACGGACAAATCGACGGTCCCTACGTACATAAGGTTAAGTCAAAAACCGAGGTTTACAGGAGACCGTAATTTTTGTTCAACACGCCCTAGAAATAAAGCTATGAGAAAAAAAAAGAGAAATATTTTCTTTCTACAATATTTTAACAGTTTTAAGAGCTTAATAATGCTATTTACACATAAGGATTTAATTTTTTCACGTTTTTTTTTTGGAAAAAAACTGATAGATGACCGTTTCTACGACACACATTGGTTGTATTTAAATACTTGTTCTCTTATACGATTTCTAAAAGAAGGTAAATAAATTTAATTAAAATTATAATCGTATGTCAGCATGTGCACATAGGTAATCTAAAGCAATTAATACAATAGAAAAACAAATGCCATATTCGACATTTATGTACGTAGGGACCGTCGAAATATTTGTATGGTTTTCACATAGTTGTTCCGGGTCTGTTTGTTAGTGTATGTGAGTTTAGATATTTGTAAACGCACTCACGATACAGGAGAAATTCCTAGTGTGGGACAACGACTTAAAAGGAGAAAACCAACAAATTGAATGTTTGTTATGTAACAACAACGTAACAGCGGTTCGCGATCCTCTTTAATTAGACGCCATCTTTCTTATTTACCGGCTTAAGCCCCGAGTAGTACGTACTCTTGGCGCGCAATATTTTTTTTCGTTGTAAATTATAATAAACGATGCCTACTATCATCGTTCCAAGATCATTGTGTAAAAAATACAGAAATTCTACTGTATTATTGATCCATAACTAGCTATTACTGGTAACCTACAAACTATTCAACAACAAAAAAAAAACAGTCAACAACAACAATATGTAATGCTTGTGAGGAAGTTCTGTCTTTGATATTTACCCAACCCTAACTACCGGTAGCTTTTTTTTTTTTTTTCGGGTTGGAAATCATCCAATGACTTCCCCCGCTCTGGGCGGAGCGGGGGGGCATGTCAGACTTGTACTGACTAAAACCCACCCATGTTCCTTCTATTGCCCTTTACGTTCCGAGGCCGGCGCGGTATCTCTTTCGAACAACCCGCAACCCCGGCAGGAACTACCGGTAGCTTGGACCCTGTTCCGATTTCGGCGGAAACCTATTTTTTTTAATTTGTATTTTTTTTTATATGTATTGAAATGTATAAACGAAAACATTCAATTAATTAGATTAATATTATTTAGATATTTTCGTGCTTAATCAAAACAAATTTTAGAAATGGCTATAAAATTACTTGCTGCTCGTCATTAATGATGCACTTTCTAAAATTGATTTGTGTTACCTTATAGGTTTTTTTATTTATTTTATGTTCTCCTGTTCAATATACGTCCGTTTTCTTTTAACTTTTAATATCACTGTTATTCCGTGAACAATGGGTGTGGGTTATGCGTTTTTTTTAAGTTTTTTTTTTTTTTTTACTTAAACTAAAATTTAATAGTCTATGTCCGTTTCCAGGGTTTCAACTATCTCTGTACCAAAATTCATCAAAATCGGTGTAGCCATTAAAGCGTGAAGACGTAACAAACAAACTCACTTTCGCTTTTGGAACGAAGTTCCTTATCGCGCGTTAGACGGAAAAAAATCTTACGATAAGTTGTCACGACACTTTTTGCTATAGTAAGCTATTGTAAGCATGTTTCTCTGTCTGTCTGTCTGTCTCTCTCTCTCTTATAGAAAGCAAGCCAGATATTTTCATTTCTAGAAGGAACTTCGTTCCATCCGGGTGTCCCTTGACACCTCTACACTTTTTATAATATTAGTAAGGATTATTTCTTCGCCCCTTTTGTAAGGAATGCACCTTCGGCTCATTCCTGCCTTATGTCAACTCGCTATTCGTTTTGGGACCTCTCACCAAGTTAATTGGCCGTCTCGTATTTTTGAACAGTCTAAGATTACGAGAAGTGATTGGCTTGCTTTGGTTTGGAGTACCAAAAGACGGGAGGGTACGTTTTTTGATGTTGTGAGAGGTACTTGTTTTGCCTTTTAATAAGAAAAAGGGGACTGGATGCTGGAATGAGTGATTTTATATGATTTTGTTTCTTTATCGTGTGGCTTAAGCATAACTTATTGAAAGAATGCCTTTTTTTGCGATGGGAAATCATTAAATAATTTCCATCGCTCTCGTCGGAGCGGGGGAGAATGTCAGACTTTTACGAGCCAAAACCCATCCATGTCTCTTCTTTTTGCCCTTTGCTTCCCGGGGCCGCGGTATCTATTTCGTACAACCCGCAACCCTGGCAGGAGATTTTTATGCCATCTATAGGCTTCTGACTTGGCTTAATATGCCATCCAGAATTAGTATCAGGCATGCTGGTTTCCTGACGATGTTTTCTTTCACCAAAACAGGTGTTTGGTATACAATAAGGATATGAATCAGGAAACCTCGATACTCATGACTTGGCTGTCACTAGTAATCTTTGCCTAACATAAAATATTACCTGATAGTAATGACGGGCCTGTTGGTCTAGTGGTTAGTGGCCCTGACTGCTGAGCCGGAGGTCATGGGTTCGATTCCCACCCAGGACAAACTTTGTGTGATGAGCATGATTGTTTGTTCTGTATCTGGGTGTGATCCTTACTTAATATTATAAAAGCGAAAGTGAGTTTGTTTGTTTATTTGTTTGTTTGTTTGTTACCTCTTCCCGCTTTAATGGCTGAACCGATTTTGATGAATTTTGGTACAGAGATAGTTGGGAACCAGGAGACGGACATAGGCTAATTTTTATTAAAAAAAAGTGGGATATGAGGGAGAACGAGGGAAGAAAAGAGAAAACTAAGCGTTGTTATTACAAATCGATCAGGCGCAAGAAAAAAAACTGCAGGTCTGCTTGGTGTGTTATACCGAATTTAACGCGAGCGAAGCCGCGGGCGAAAGCTAGTTTATCTATAAAATGTATGTATTTATAAATTATATAAGTATGTATATCAGTTGTCTGGTTACCATACAAGCTCTGTTTAGCTTGGGATCAGATAGCCGTGTGTAAGTTGTCCCAAGATATTTATTTATTTAAACAATCACTTTTCAGCTACAGTCTTAACAACTTTTTAACCGACTTCAAAACAAGGAGTAAGTTCTCAATAGGGTAGTTTTCAGGGGCAAAGTAATTACATTCTATTTAGTCCGTCTTTTAGTTTTTCAAAAATAAGAGATATATATTTTTTTATTTGTAAATTAGACCAAAAATGACAAAGATATAGCCCATCAAAGTTACGTGTGACGTATTTTTATTTAAAGTTGGTTTCTAATATTTTCACAATAATTAACACATATTTTGTTTTGATGGAGATAATATAAGTAGGTATCATCTTCATAACTATCTATTTTTATTACAATAACTTTTGATTTACTAAAGCATACGGTTAGTTTACCCTATTATGTTTGAATTCTTACTAATATTATAAAAGCGAAAGTGAGTTTGTTACTTTGTTTGTTACCTCTTCACGCTTTAATGGCTAAACTGATTTTCATGAGTTTTGGTACAGAGATAGTTGGGAACCAGGAGACGGACATAGGCTAATTTTTATTTAAAAAGTGGGATATGAGGGAGAACGAGGGAAGAAAAGAGAAAACTTTGCGTTGCTATTACAAATCCATCAGGCGCAAGAGCAAAAACTGCAGGTCTGCTTGGTGTGTTATACCGAATTTAACGCGACCGAAGCCGCGGGCGAAAGCTAGTATCGAAATAATTAAATTACTTTCATAAGTTTTATTTTTTTCCATAACACATTATTCATCTATCCAAATAGTAGTTTTGCGTTTTCTAAAGTCATTTTACGGAATTCCTTTGACATATATTTTATCTGATTTACGTACCAGAAGCAGGTATAAATTATTAGGTACTATTATTCACCTTACGTTTGTTTTCTTTATGTCCTACGTTTTTTTCTTTTATGTTTTTCATCACTATAATGCCTAGAAAAATAACTCAGCTTTCTTGGTAGACTGCTATTGTAAAGTTTTGCCTTAAAAGTTCTCCTTCTGGAAGTTTGTTCATACCTTAAATCCATCTACGAATATGAGAGCACATGGGGGGAGGTAGCACAGATTTTCAGGGCAGTTTATATATGTGGGGTAGGCAGGGCAGGCAAAGCAGTTAAGGCATACATCCGGAAGTCGGTGCCATATTTTCTTATTTTATTTGTTTTTTTTTTCAATATCCTGTATGTATTATTTCTATAATACCTTTCCCAAAATACTATAAGTTAGTGAAATAAGCTAGAAATTCAGGAATAATAAGAGTAAATGGTCATTGACTTTTCCTTATTTTCTATTTTCAACTTAATAGTACTGCTAGGTATATCAAAGTTAGAACTTTTAATCGTTACTGGCTAGTCTTAAGAGTGTCTTCATTTTCAACCTATTTATCTCATTGTTTTAATTTCCATTCATTCAAGTCCCCAGTCAAACGTCAGCTCTTTTTCATTCTCTTTAACATTTTCCCTGCCCTTGGCTCGTCCAATCGATTATCCTTCGCGCCCTCAACGCTTATATACGGAGATTAGATCAGCTGGTAATCCGTTCATATCTTTTCAATAATATACTTTAGAGATTAACTTAATACAGTCTCTTTTTGTACGTCGTATTGGAGACAAATCCCATCAAGAAAATTTTGTTACAATAAATACGTCAAGAGACGGTAAACTTATAAATATACTAACTGGGGCCCTCGGCTTTGCCCGCGTGATATCAATAAAAAAACCTATGCGTTATTCCAGACCATAATCTCTGTGCTAAATTTTATCAAGATCCGTTCAGCCGTTTTGACGTGAAAAAGTAACAAATATCCATAAATCCTTACGTCCATTCATCCATCCACACAAACATTCGCATTTGTAAATTATAAATAAATATAATAATAGAAGGAAGTAGGATCATCTGCATAGATAATTCCCGACTATGTTGAGGTCGACTTCTAATCGTATGCAGCTGAATACCAGTATTTTACATGGAGCGACTGCCTACCTGACCTCCACAACCCAGTTAGTACTGTGTAATACAATACCCTGTTGTAAAGACTGGTTATAAGACTTTGGGGTGACGGACCATTTGTGACGACTCCCAACGATCAATAAATTAAAGTCTTCGGAGCAAACGGTGTAACATGCTTTTCAAGGTCATTAGGAAACTCTGTATGAAATAAGTGGTCACCCAACCTTAGACCAACCTGGCAAGTGCGTGTTTAACCTCAAAATCGACCTCAAAGTTTTCAGTTATGAATAACACCAAGACATATCAGTCCAACAGTGAAATGAAGCCGAAATCAGCTCTGTCAGCTTTTATAAAAAAATTATCATATCATTCGACCTTAATATATTATATACATATATTTTCCTTTTTCCTTTTTTGCTTTTTATGTTCGGGGACCACAGTATCTCTTTCGAACAACCTGCAACTCTGGCAGCTCCATTACACCTTTACTTAATTCTTTTAATTGAAGCTGGTCGGATCAAAATAAATAAAGACCATATAAAAAACTTAAGAAATGTACCCAAAAATACTCAGACAATAAGAGCAGTATCCATTATTCAAGCAATCAAAAAGATACTGCTGACACAAAACCCAATACCTACACATAATTAATTAAAAACAAATTCTGGCGATACACAAAAAGGGTTACACAAAAAATGGCCGACAATGTACAAACACAAATTAACATCGCGAAGTCCCGATCGCAATAAAATAAAATTGCTGGTTCCTGAAACATTTTCGATACGTTTCGAGGGATATTTTTCAACGTTATTACGAGTTGAGAGCATTGCAATGGTAAATCCAGAGTCACTGGGATCCATTTGTAAGAAGCGTCTCGGATCGTAACGTTTCGCACCTCCCATAATTTGGGTGTAAGTTACAAGAGCGAAAAAAAATGAAAACTAGCCGAAACATCATACGCGCTAAGTTCGCGATCTGCCTAAGATACGTGAATTTAGTAAGGAGGTTCTTTATTACATATGTTTTCATTTACATTTTTTTTTAATTTATTTTTCTTTTTTTTAATGTTCTCTTTTTGAACTGACGTCTCCAGTATTATTACTCCTCTAAGGTCATAAGAGTTGTCTATCAGTTGAGTAATATGGACAAAAACAATATTGGACATGCTTAATAACTTAGGGGGATACGTTATTAGCGTTATAATCCTTACTAATATTATAAAAGCGAAAGTGAGTTTGTTTGCTAAGTCTTCACACCTAAATGGCTAAATTAGGCGTACAGAAATAATTAGGACCCTGGAGGCGGACAGACTTTTTTATGATAATTTATGATTTTTAAACTGAAAAATGTGCAGAAAAGGGAGAAATTAGCCTTTGCAATTACAATAAATAAGGCGCAAGTGCAAAAACTGCAGGAAGCAGGTGCTATAGATAGTATATGTACATTTATTTATTATGAAGACAACAGGGGCCCAGTGTGTTAGTAACAAAATTCTTAGCCTATGTTAGTACTTAATAGTGAACAGCGATCTGGTTCGATCGACCAGCGAATGCATAAGCGGGCTGTCTGCCCTGGCGGCAATTGAGTGAAGGATGCTATTACGACACTATGCTATAGTGATAGACTTTTATTGACTAAAACCCGCCTATTTTCACGGCCTTGGCAAGGCCCCTGCTTTGCAGACATCTCTATGAGGCGTGGAACACGAACGCACTGTCGAGACGACGACTCTCATGGCTTGAACCAATCAGGCCACTGTAACCCCTAAGGGGAGTCATTCCTCAGTCGTTTATTTTATCTCTAATACAAGCGTTTTATCTGAAGACGCCTTGACTGACAAGCAGGCTTGAAGGCGTTACATTGTGCTTACGGTTTGCCATCACGCTGAAAATGAGATTGGTAAATATGCAAAGGAATTTGTTCAGCACAAATATGGTCGTAATTTGTATGGGTTTTGGTAAATTTGAGACGCTTGAAGTTGTGTTATTTGATGAGCTCTCTGAAGAGAATTTACTTTGTTATATTGAGCATGTAAATGTTATTTGCGGCGTCACAATTAATTAGTAAATTAAACGATTCTTGAAGGAATTGTAACAATTACCGGTCTTCGATAAATAATTAGTTTATGTTGGTAATTTAATAAATTATGCTTTATTTTGCGGAATTCCATAACAATAATACGACGACACGGTTGGCGCAGTGGCTGAGCGATCGACTGCTGCGCTGCGTGTCGCGGGTTCGATCCCCGCACGGAACAAATATCTGCATGGCCTATAGAGAGTTACTCCTTTAAAAAAAAAAAAGAATTATAGTATGCTTATAAACAAAGGTTAGATTTTACTTTAGCTTTAAACGCATTAAATGGCAAATCTTAAAAAAGAAGAAGGTAGCTTGTTATATAAGTTATACCAAGCCCTATGTCCTAGTACTCTGACTTGTCCGACTATGCACCACAAAGCTGTATTATTTATTATATTTATTAATAAATAATAGTTTGGGGCAACGTTTTGTTATAAATAATAATTATTTACCAACAATTTTTATACAAAATCCAACATATCTTAAAAATAGTTTGGGCTTATACAGTTGCCAATTACAGGTTAACAAAGATTCTTAAATACAAGTGATTACAATAATATATTGAAGGCTCTCGTTAGGCAGCTTGATACAGAAAGCGGTACTCCTGGATACGGCTCGTATTGTTAGGAGATTCCTTTCTCTGGAGCCCTGACCGCCGGTAGCTTGGACCCTGTTCCCGATACCGGTGGGCTATTTTTATACTATTTTTATATTTTTAAATGTTTTATAAGAAATATTTAAAAATATAAAATAAATATGTATACAAATAAATAAACGATAATAATATTAATTTAATTATACTTCAATAGAACAGACATGAAACGTAAATAAATAAATATAATTATATTACAGATTTGTTTCACAGCACTTCAACAAAACTGTGAAAAAGTTAATTTAGAAAATAACACCAACGACAAAATCTCCAAGTCACTCAACAAAAACAAAAAATCAAGCTCTATTGTCTTTTCGAATAAAAGCATAATTGGTAAGAGACAAAAAGCGTTAGAAAAACAATGGGGAGTGCCGAGAATCGCATTAATTCCTTTTTTCACTTCGAATCGAATTCTGGGGTCCCCTTTCCAAGGGGCCTTATTTGTCTGCTTATCTCTCCTTATTAACTGCCTTAATAGAAATACGCCTAAAGTCTCCTGAGACTGGCTTTGTTTGCGCGGCAAAGTTTCGTGTTTAAGAGATTTAAGGTAGCCTCCTTATTTGCATTGGAGCCTTATTATCTTTGAAGGTAGACGGCAATTTTTATGACCGTAGCGAGAATTGAGAAAAGTGTAGATTTTCATTCTTTGAGCCTATATTTTTATCTAAAACTTAATTACATTGGCGCGATATTCATTTACGTTTAATAATGTTTGTGTATGTGAGTCTTAAAGCTTGTAAACGCACCCACGATACGGGGTAAACTCCTAGAGAGGGGCAACGTTTAAGATATGCATGTTTCTTTAAAAAGCTAAAAGCATAAACTACGGACCGTTACTTGCTACGATTCTTACTTCCCTCTGCCTTCGTCCGCGTTCGTATGTTGAATCATACAGGCAAGCACGCAACTAATTTATTTAAGAAATTTAATAAGTATCCGAATGAGCTTGCTTATTATTCCTACATTCTAGAAATCCTTATCCTTACTTAATATTATAAAAGCGAAAGTGAGTTTGTTTGTTTGTTTGTTACCTCTTCAAGCTTTAATGGCTGAACCGATTTGGATGAATTTTGGTACAGATATAGTTGGGAACCAGGAGACGGACATAGGCTAATATTTTTTTGAAAAGAAGTGGGATGTGAGGGAGAAAGAAGGAAGAGAAGGGAAAACTTAGCGTTGCTATTACAAATCAATAAGGCGCAAGGGGAACTGCGTTACCCCAAATTTAACGCGGGCGAAGCCGCGGGCGAAAGCTAGTACAAAATAAAGGGTGTAAAAGGTGATAGATATCAGCACAATGATTTGAGTGCCTTACTTGGTACTACTGAAAAATGAGATTTTGCACACCAAAACAAGTCAATTCACAGCAACATTTTTTGCATAGTTTGATGTTCTAAATATTTGGTTGGTAGGTTCGTAAAGGGCCCGTTAAGACCTTGTTTATCAACTGCAATTCAAACTCATAAAAAATAAGACCTTTACGGGCACTTCTGAACCGGGGTTGTTGGAATGAGATATTGCGACCCAGAAACATACGGCCAAAGACGGAACATGGGTGGGTAATACACAAACAATAAAAGTCTAATATTTGACGATTTCCCATATACCGTAGTTGCCCATTTCAAAGCATAGATAACTATGGAGAAAAATGAGCAACTCAAACAATCAATCCTTACTAATATTATTAAAGCGAAAGTGAGTTTGTTTGTTATGTTCCATCTTTACTTAATAATATTGTAAAAGCGAAAGTGAGTTTGTTACGTTTTCATGCCTAAATGCCAAAACCGATTTTGATGAATCTTGGTACAGAGATAGTTGGACCACTGGAGACGGACATAGGCTACTTTTTGTCTCTTTCCACCCCCCAATTCCCTAAAATGGGGAATTAAAAATGTGAGAAAGAGGGAAGAACAAGGGAAAAAAAAATTTTTTTCGATCATCAAGCAGTTTAAAGTTAGCGTAAGCCCAAAGTAACTAAACCACGCGGACGAAGTCGCGGGCGGAAGCTAGTTTTATAATAAATCAAGTGGGTATGGCAACGTTGATCAAAATGTAAACTCCATCTATTTTGAACTCACCATTAACGACATTTTCAATTTACAACGTTGTTACGTAAGGTATTTATAGTAGGAATATCTCTACCAGTATATTCTTCAAAGAATTTCCGACGCGCAAAGAAAATGTTATTTTGTACCTGAAGGCGACGGCATTGCAATTTCTGTCTTCACCTTTTTCTTAAAGTAAAACATTTATGCTACGAGGTGCATCAAGATTTATATTACATAAGCGTCCTTTCCACCTTAATGTACATTCTAAGCATTAATATTTATATAAATAAGAATATATTTATTTACTTAATAGCTACCTTTTGTCAGCGGCTTCGCTCGCAATAAATTCGGGTTAACACAGTTTCCCTTTCCTGATTTGCTATTGCGAAGGGCAGGGCGTTTTTGTGGGACTGTCTCTTGTAATCTGACGTTCAAAAAGAGCTGATTATCAGCCTTATTTGAATAAATGACTTTTGATTTATTGCATTCAATAACCTTCTACCGTTATTGATTGCAATAGCAAAGCTATGTTTTCCCTTTTCTTCCCTCTTTCTCCCTCATATCCCACTTTAAAAAAATCTCTGTACCAAAATTCATCAAAATCGGTTTAGCCATTGAGGCGTGAAGAGGTAACAAATAAACTAACATTCGCTTTTATAATATTGGGAAGGAATGTACGAGATCCTCCTTTAGTTTTAATTCCAATCGAGTCCAAAGGCTATCTATCAATTTATAAAAGACATTTTACACCAAAAAGGCAACACAAAATGGAATATTCGAATAAATTGATGGTTTACTTCAAAAAGGTGGGGCCAAAAGCCAATAACTATACCAGCACATTACAGAGGCCAAAGTTTAGTTATCAGACAAAATTTATTATATACTTCATTATGACCTGCCTGCAGTAAACACTTAATATAGAACTCATCCTTAATATTTAGCATCTATGTATGGACAAAAGTTTGAATTATTGTCTTATATCCTTACTTCCTTACTAATAATATAAAAGCGAAAGTGAGTTTTTTGTTTCTTTGTTACCTCTTCACGCTTTAATGGCTTAACGGATTTTTATGAATTTTGGTACAGAGATAGTTGGGAACCAGGAAACGGACACAGGCATTTTTTTTTTAGGTGGGATGTGAGGGAGAAAGAGGGAAGAAATGGGAAAACTTAGTGTTGCTATTACAAATCAATAAGGCGCAAGGGTAACTGTGTTACCCCGAATTTAACGCGAGCGAAGCCGCGGGCAAAAGCTAGTTATTAATATTGTATGACTAGCTGTCCTGCATGATGCGGATCTGAATGTTAATGTATGGAGAGTGAAGTGAACTGGAAGGCAAAAGAAAATATGGATGGATTGTGTAAGGAATGATTTGAAGGAGAACGGAGTAAATGATGCCGTGAAGTCTGATAGGGGAGAATGGAAGAAGAAAATGTGTTGCGCCGACCCCAAATAAAATGGGACAAGGGCAGGAAAATGATTATGATGATGATGACTAGCTTCCCTAAACAGTTTCATCATTGGTTACTGACCCTTTCCGTGGTTAGTAGCTTGATGTTAGGAGATAGGAGTTACCAGGTTGATATAATTTTTAATCACTATTGGACATTGCATTTATTCGGTTTTGCCAATATAAAGCGCGTAAAAAAATTACGTTACTGCATTTTCAACTCGATTTAGTAATAAAATTCATTTATCATGTTTTGCCAGTAAATATGAAATTCGTCTGCGTACATTTTAAAAATTTTAACGTGATTTATATTTCATATTTTAATTCTGTTAGAGCGTCCATTATAGGAACCAGAAAATGTTTGTTTAAAAAAATAACACGTAGGATGATGGTTCAAATTGATGCAAACTATGTATAAATATTAGTATGTACCTAAGTTTTTTCTATATTGATAAAGTTTTGTTTAATTAAGTTAGTGCTTAAGTTGTTTTTTTTTACACACTGTGTCTACGTGTTTATTTTTTTCCATCTGTCCTATGGCAGGTCTAGTGGAAAAGATTTCTGTATGAAATAAGCAGTACCTTTGTGCTCTTTTTCCTCATGTACTTTTTCATATATTGTTCTGTGTGTACATAAATAAATAAATGTATTTTAATGCTTAACCTATCTGGTATAACGAGCTTTTGCTTAGGTACAACTGAGTTTTAACAAACACTCTAAGTAAATCTTCCTCCTTGAATTCTACAAGCGAAAACTTGACGGGCCTGTTGGTCTTATGGTTAGTGGCCCTGACTGCTGAGCCGGAGGTCGTGGGTTCGATCCCCACCCAGGACAAACTTTGTGTGATGAGCATGATTGTTTGTTCTGTGTCTGGGTGTGATTTATCTATAATATGTATGTATTTATAAATTATATAAGTATGTATATCAGTTGTCTGGTTACCATAACACAAGCTCTGCTTAGCTTGGGACCAGATAGCCGTGTGTGAGTTGTCCCAAAATATTTATATTATATTTTATGACCAACCGTAAATTCAGGAAGTTACCAAATACCAGCGTAATTGTTAACCCACATACAAGCCTCGGTCCTCGGCTGAGATATCGGGATGTCGATAGCTCCAACAATACGACTAATGACGTCGCCACTTGTAGCGACAGCAAAAAAAAGAAGATAATGATGTTGACATTTTATATGACGAGCTCAATCCGGATTGAACTGGTTTTGGTAGGATATAACTGGGTGAAAACCGGTTTTGGGATTTATTTTAAAAAGGTATTAACACGCTTTTAAAAAAAACTGTTTTTGATCATAAAAACGTACCGAAAAACGTTAAATGTACTAAGTAAAAGATCTGTAAAACATATGTACGAGAAAAAAAATTATGACATGGTTGGCGCAGTGGCTGAGCGATCGACTGCCGCGCTGCGTGTCACGGGTTCGATCCCACCACGAAACAAATATTTGTATGGCCTGCAGATAGTTGTTCCGGGGCTGGCTGTTTGTGTATGTGAGTTTAAATATTTGTAAACGCACCCACGATACAGGAGAAATTCCTAGTGTGCGGCAAAAACCTTTTTTTTTAAATAAAAAACGACAATATCTGAGGAAAGCTAAAGAAAATCGAGTTAAAACTTTCATGAGAACAACATAAGGAAAAGAGGGTCGGAAGACATTGTTTTGTTGGCAGTTAATGCGGCAGAAAAGATTCCCTCTCGAGAAATTTACTACTTACATTCTAGAATCCAAAAACTCATGTACAAATTACTTTTTAATCTAGAAAATGGTAGCGTTTTCGTAGAATTTTGAATTTTGTTTTCCAATTTTATGCACATAATGTAGCTATTGTTACCTGTAAATGTAAGATTCGTCCGCGGTTGTTATAACTTAAAAGTACTACACAGATCTTGGGGCATAGTAGCTTGTCGCATGTTGAAAAAGTCTCTTAAATGTTCCAAAATAAATTACAGGATTTCAATCCTTACTTCCTTACTAATATTATAAAAGCGAAAGTGAGTTTGTTTGTTTGTTTACGCACGCTTTAATGACTACACCGATTTTGATGAATTTTGGTACAGAGATAGTTGGGAACCAGGAGACTACATAGGCTATTTTTTTAAGAAAAGCTGGGATGTGAGGGAGAAAGAGGGAAGAAAAGGGAAAACTTAGCGTTGCTATTACAAATCAATAAGGCATAAGGGGAACTGTGTTACGCCGAATTTAACGCGAGCGAAGCCGCGGGCAAAAGTTACTATTGTATATTTCTTAAAAATGAGCGATATGACTCCATTTACTTTAACCCCTTTTTTAATAGCTTTTTTTTTGCATAACGAATGCTTGATCGATCTCCACACTACGACCTCACAGGATAAGGTTTAATACCATACCTTAGAGTGTCGGTTACATAGCCGTGGAAACCGAATGATCCTTATTTATTTTCAAGATTCAGATGTATCTTAAATTAACATCTCAAGAATTAATTACGAACGAAAATTCAATAATTTAACATGCTCTTATTCATTGAACTATGAACCGACTACTCAACCATGAGTAATTTAATTAATCCACTACAAGGCAAAATAGATCTACAAGCTATAAGATCTAAGGTGACATTCGCGACGCTAATTTAAATAATTTTGAATATCGTTAAAAAAAGTTGTGTTAAAAAGTGTTTGGTGTTGACACCTTTTGACAAGGGTTGTTTAAGACCCCAGTCAATTTTGCCAATTAGAATTTTAAGACAATGAAAAAACGTCTCTTAATAAGCCAGGTTTTTCAATAGATTGTAACTAAAGCTTACAAAACTCAATGTCAAAAACAAGAAAGCTTTTTTTTTCCTTTTTTAGATACAAAGTAAAATTCTATTCGTAATTTGAAAATTCTGTGCCAGAAGTACTAACGCCTAAAATCCCAAAAATATAATTACTTGAATTTGCTGATCGTGCAAATGGAAGTTTTCATATTTTTGAACTTCCCATAACTTCAACAAACCGTAATGAACGAACCGTGTTCGTGAGAAAGGCCTGACACCTCCACATTACTCATAAATAAACTCCACGATACCGGACATTTTTAATTTATTTACTCTGGCAACCCATTAAAAGTCTCATGCCAAAGGGTGGCCAGTCCTTGGTGGTCGATTTGTGTAAATTAAAACACATTTTCTGTGCTAACAACTCTGGGCAACAGATACCTTTATGGGAGAAACTTTTTGGTCGCATCGCTCGCCCGGGACATGCGATTGTTCTATTTAATAATGGCGGACGAGGCCCTACTTTAATTTAAGGTCGGGAAGCATTAAGCATTGAGCGATGGTTGCGACTTGCCCGAAGTTTGGACCTCTGAATACTAATATACGTTGATGAACGTGGACCCGCCATTTTACGAGCCTGCCAGGAGTAATGATGCATGAATTAACACCTTAGTATTTATATTAATAGAAAAAGTTTTTTATAACCTGGATTTTATCAAAGCAGCTGATATTGGAGCAAATTATTTTAAAAAAACCGTCATCATTTTGGCGTGTTTTCTGGACACCAGCTACCCTACCATGACGTGTTAAAGCAGAACTTATTCCGCTGAGGGAAAGGGACAGAGCTATACAGGGTGTCTAGCACTATCTCTTTCACTCAGTGGAATAAGTTCTGCTTTAAGATGTCATAGTAGGCCTACAGGTAGACTGTCACATCAATTCAAATACTGATATTCAACTGCATCCAGACCGACAAGAAACCGACTAAAACATAGAAGAAAAAAAGACTAATCAGGTAGATAATTAGCATGGAGTTCCTAGTGACCAGTCAATAGTGTTCACATTAAGTGCTTATGGTATTAGCAGGAGTTTACCGAAAAAAGTAAAAAAATATCTTTTAAGGTTTTTTAGGGTTCCCTACCTCAAAATAAAAAAAAATTAAACCCTTATAGAATCACTTAGTTGTCCGCCTACCTCTCTGTCTGTCTGTCAAGACCCTTTATATAGGGAACGCGTCGCATCGACTTGAAAATGGAGGCAGAAAGTTTATTTCTCTGAACTTATATATGAGTCGGCTGCAAAACGAATAAAATGTTGCGTGGCCAGTGTTTTTTTTAGGGATGTGTACGTAAAAGGAAAAAAACAAAACCCATAAAGGATCACTTTATTGTCTGGCTGTCTATCTGTCATCATCTGCCTAGCCTTTTCCCAACATGTTGGGGTCGGCTTCCAGTCTAACCAGATGCAGCTAAATATCAATATTTTTACATGGAGCGACTGCCTATCTGACCTCCACAACCCAGTTAATACTGGGTAATACGATACCCCTTGGTAAGACTGGTTGTCAGACTTACGGCACACTGACTACTTGTAACGACTGTCAAAGATCTACAAATGACAGCCGGGACCAACAGCTTAACGTGCTTTCCGAGGCACGGGGGAAGTATGTAACGGGTGGTCACCCATCCACCGACCAACCTAGGCAAGCGCAGCTTAACCTAAAGATCGACCCGAGCGGCTGCTATTATTTAGCCACGAGCTCCTCAATCTGTCAAGATCCTTTATTCAAAAATGTGTAGATGCATCGAGTTTAAATTAAAATCATAAACTCAAGTCTATATTGCCTTGGTACTTTGAAAATGGCTGCCTATGTAACTAGTTTGTATTCATACAAACTTGATTATTATAACTAATCGCTAAAATTAGTAATATAACCGAAAAACGAGGCTTATTCGTCAACTCGCGCCTCATAAACTCGCGACTGCGCGCGAGTTAGCACTTTCCGATTTTACCTATTTTTGGTTATAGTCAGCTCGCGACCGAGTGAAAATCTGTAATTAAGTCATCAACAAAAGACAAAACACTTTTGTTGTGCAGTCGAATGCCGTTAGAAATATTGTAATTTGTAACTGAACAATTACCGGCTCTCGTTAAGTAATTATTGATTAAACACAACAAAACAACAACACACTTAAACGTAACTTAAGTGATTAGTAATACCAGCAGTCTTGTATTTATGCTTAACTAGCTTTCGCCCGCGGCTTTGCTCGCGTTAAATTCATTAAATTGGTTTAGCCATTTAGGCGAGAAGACGTAACAAACCAACTCACTTTCGCTTTTATAATATTAAGTAAGGATGTACTAGCGCGTTGGCTGAATATAGTAAAATGATTTTCATTTAATTAATTTTAATTTAATATCGGCAACGGTGGCTGTTATTACTAACCACAAGCTTCTCTTATTCAGATAATAAAGCATTAGTTAAATTAACTAAACAACAATAAACACAGTTTAGTACACTTGTTTAACGGTGAAACTTTTTACAGTCAGTAAAATAATGATTGCAATTTACAATTTTCAGTAGGTCATCACATAAGGTGTTATGGAGCCACGCTAGTATGCAGGTCAATGGTGTAAAGTTTGGTTTACGACAGTTTAAGACATGAAGTGACATGACTGTAGTAGTAGTTGAAGTGAAATGATGGCAGGATATTCATGAGTCGCTTAAATTCATGGTCAAACAGACCTGCCAACCTACCATGACGTGTTAAAGCAGAACTTATTCCGCTGAGGGAAAGGGACAGAGCTATACAGGGTGTCTAGCACCATCTCTTTCACTCAGTGGAATAAGTTCTGCTTTAAGATGTCATAGTAGCCCTTCTGAACTTCCCTTACGCATATAGCAATGAAAAATAAATTACTACTGCTGGATATAGGCCTCTCCCAAGATGCAACACTTAGGGTTGTGTTTTATAAAAGTTGGCCCACACTAAGATTTCCCCTGTGTCGTGGGTGCGTTTTCAAACATTTAAACCCACATACACAAACAGTCAGACCCGGAACAACTATCTGTAGGCTATACAAATATTTAAACCGACACGCAGCGCAGCAGTCGATCGCTCAGCCACTGCGCCAATTGTATCGTCTTTCTGTTTAAGAGTTATCGGTACCCCAGGAAGTCGTGAGGAGCTCGTGGCTAAATAATAGCAGCTACTCGGGTTAAGCCGCGCTTGCCTAGGTTGGTCTGTGGATGGGTGACCACCCGTTACATACCGAGTCTCCTCCGTGCCTCGGAAGGAACGTTAAGCCGTTGGTCCCGGCTGTCATTTGTAGGTCTTTGACAGTCGTTACAGGTAGGACACTAATGTCCCGAAAGTCTGAAAACTAGTCTTACCAAGGGGTATCGTATTACCCAGTACTAACTGGGTTGTGGAGGTCAGATAGGCAGTCGCTCCATGTAAAATACTGATATTCAGCTGCATCCGGTTAGACTCGAAGCCGACCCCAACATAGTTGGGAAAAGGCCAGGCAGATGATAATGGTGCCCCAGGAACGTTAAGGGCAAAAGAAGGAACATAGGTGGGTTTTAGTCAGTAAAAGTCTGGTAACCCTCCGCTTTTGGCGGAGCTGGATTTGATGATTTCCTAAGCCAAAGTAACTTTGCCACGCGGATGATGTCGCGGGTGGAAGCTAGCAAAAAATAAAATACTGGTATCCTGCTACCTGTAGTTTTTGCCCTTGCGCCTTATTTATTGTTATCGCAAAGCTAAGTTCCCCTTTTCTTACCTTTTTCTCCCTCATTTCAATTTTTTTTAAATAAATTAGCCTATATCCGTCTCCAGGGTCCCAAATATCTCTGTACCACAATTCATCAAAATCGGTTTGGCCATATAGGCGTGAAGACGTAACAAACAAACTGACTTTCGCTATTATAATATTAGTAAGGATACAGTAGGATTAAACTATCTGTTGTGAACTATGTGTTGTGTTGCCCCTACACTATCAAGTAGCTAGTGCGAGCTTAGGTCAGGTGCGTCTCCCGTGGCTTTTAGCGCGATTGCTCGAGTGATGCCTACGACTGACATTGCAGCGTGGATTTTACTGCCAAGGCCAAGATACAGATTAGGTTCTTAGCCGTAGAGGTTCTTGTGTGAAAGATTTAGAGATTTTACGTTCCTTTGTTTATATTTCTGCTCTCAAGCAGGATTTTTATGTTTTGGTTTAAAGATCAATTATAGTCTACTAGCTTTTGCCCGCGGTTTCGGCCTCTTGATTATCTAAAAAAAAGTATTATTTGAGTTTTTCAAGACTGTAATCTACCTCTGTGCCAAATTTCATCAAGATCCGTTCAGCTGAAAGACCTGAAAGAGTAACAAACATCACTACATCGATCCATCCCCACAAACATTCGCATTTATAGTTATAGTAGGATATTGCAGTTTTGTTGAAAATAGCTATTGAAAATAACGGAACCCTAATAGGATCACTTTGTTATCCGTCTATCTGTCAAGACCCCTTTTCTCGGGAACGCATTGATTTACCGAGTTGAAATTAAAAATAAAACTATATACAAGTCTGTGATGTGATTTTGGAGATATAAAAAAAAAACCAACCTTCTAAGTCTACGCATTTAAAAAGTATGGTCGTTTATATCACAAGTTGAACAAATTTTGCGTGAGCTCGACAATTTTTTAAATGACCTTCAAAAAGTTTATGTCTTCAGTTCTTCAAAACGATGTACTGAAAACGTGTCAACCATTTTAGCGTCGTCGAAGCCACCCAGTACTCGATGAATTTTCCTTTGAAATGTCACATCAAAAGTACGTTACTAGGTAAACTGTAAGTGCACTAGTCTATGAAAGCCTTCACACGAGCTAAGATCCTTTTTTGTGACCTAAAAAACTAACTCAAAGAGCGTCAGATTTCATGACACATTTTCAGTTCGTGTTTGACTTTTAGGTACTTATTAAGATTGGTATGTTTTTTTGTTTGTTTGGAGAACGTTGCCCCACACTAGGAATTTTTCCTGTATCGTGGGTGCGTTTACAAACATATAATCTCATATACACAAACGGCCAGACCCGAAACAACTATCTGTAGGTCATACAAATATTTGTTCCGTGCGGGAATCGAACCCGCGACATGCAGCGCAGCAGTCGATCTCTCAGCCACTGCACCAACCGTGCCGTGCTGTGCTTTGTGATAACCTACTTTAAAAAACTTTTAGGTTGATACCTACGCTATTTGGATTTAAATATTAGTATTTTATTTATTGATGACACGGTTGGCGCAGAAGCTGAGCGATCGATCCCCGCACGGAACAAATATTTGTTTGGCCTACAGATAGTTGTTCCGGGTCTTGTTGTTTGTGTATGTGAGTTTAAATGTTTGTAAACGCACCCTTATGCAATGTATATAAAGAAATCGAAATATAATATTTAAAAAGTACTTCCAATGAAAAGAAGTCTCAAAAAGAAAATTTGACCTTGGGTTTGATCCAGCGTAAAATTGATTGACGACCCGATTCTGTACAAACACGCTAATTGAACAATGATATCGTGAATGAAATAACTGACCGTATTCGTAATGTTAGGTGTTTTCGTTACGAAATTTCTGAATTCGATCTCCACGCTCAAGGCCCGCGATAGAAGCTATGCAATAGTTTAAAAATGGAACTAACGGACTTACAAGATATTATAATGAAAATAACAATATCGATAGGTAAGTCGTTGAAAAAGTCCAGAGACTAAGATAGATTGTCAATTATTTGTTTTAATTAACAAGTAGGTATAAACATTTCGTCTATCAGTCGAACTACCAAACACGTACTTGGTAACAAGACAAAGTTATTACCCTTAATACGAAAACGTCATTGCTCGCATAGTTTCCGATGTAATACGGAGTGAAATATTTCATTATCAGGATTGTTAGGCAAGTAGTGTTCTAACTCAGTAACGAAGACTACGAAGTACGAACGTCTGCGGTTGAATTCTGTAAATTTCTACAGTGAGTAACAGAATAATGGCTGATATAACCGGCACTGGGCAAAGTGAGGGTATAATGTATTTAATCAGCATAAAGGCAGGTACCTACACTTATTATTTAAATTAAAACTTTGCTGAGACTTATTAATATTAATTTATCATTTTTATTGTTGTAAATATGTTTTTAATGTTCATTTATTATTTTACTGACATATATTTATATTTTTAAATATTTATGAAAAATATAAATATTTTTATTATAAGTTTATGTCTATTAATAGTTTGTAAATAATAGTCTTAAGTTTATTTCAATAAAGAACTATTACCTATTAGTATTATAAAAAAAAGTTTGTGAAGATGTATGTAAGTATGTTTATTGCTCTTTTACGCAAAAACTACTGAATGGTTTCACTTTACAATAATATGGCTTACATATCAAACAAAATAACACACAGGCTGCAATTTATAAAGCCGCGAGGCACAGCTAGTATGTGTCAATAAAGTCAACGAAACTAACAAAAGTCACTGACTTCGGGAATTTTTTTCCACAATTTTTTAAAATGGTTATAAAAAAATGTGGAGAATAACTCCGCTCAGAGCGGGGGAAGATTGGGGAATTGGATTGAATCTGGAAAAAAAGACTGGGTTTTTCAGACAAAATCTGTCATCGATTCGAGAATAAAACGAGCTTCGAGCTTTCCCCGTAGTAATTACCACAGAGGCTTGATGGCTACCTATTTTTTTTTTTGTAAAACTTTGCCCCACACTAGTAATAATTTCTCCTGTATCGTGGGTGCGTTTACAAACATATAAACTCACATACACAAACAGCCAGACCCGAAACAACTATCTGTAGGCCATACAAATTTTTGTTTCGTGCGAATCGAACCCGCGACACGCAGCGCAGCAGTCGATCGCTCAGCCACTGCGCCAACCGTGTCGTCAACACTATCTGACACTGATCTGATGATAGATACTATTAGTAACCGCTATATCACATAAGTAACGATAAATTGACGTGACGTAAAACCTTATTGCGTGTAATTATATTAGTAGGCACACTTTGACGTGCTTCCGAGGAACCGTGGCATTGAGACAATTAATAAAGGTATTTACAGTTTGCGATTATAGCGCAATTGCAGATTTAAATAAAATTTCAATAAAGAATCAGTTTATTAACAAGGAAATCCCTATTAATATTATAAAAGTGAAAGTGACTTTGTTTGTTTGTTACGTCTTCATGCCTAAATGGCTAAACCTATTTTGATGAATTTTGGTATAGAGATAGTTCTCTTCCCATTTTACAATTTTTGTGGAGGGAAGAAAAGGGGAGCAAAACATTTTTTTTTGCGATCATCACGCAGGTTAAAGTTAGCGTTAGCCCAAAGTAACTATACCACGCGGACGAAGTCGCGGGCGAAAGCTAGTAACGATATAAAACTTCAAAGTCTAATTAATAAATTCTCGTGTCGCGGTGTTTGATACACCTCCGAAACGGCTGCAGCGATTTGATGAAATTTTGTGTCTTAGAACTGGCCAACATTTATTTATCAAATCCGTAAGTGAGAAAGGTACCTGAGCAGCGGGTGAAACCTCTGAGCACAGCTAGTAATTTAATCAAATTCTTGCTATCGAAAGACATAAATTGCACTTTTTACGATTTAATTCAACTGCAGAAAAGCAGACATAATCAAACCGCACACACACATCATCCACAGCATCGTTGTTAAAGTATTTTTCAAAGAAACAAACTATTTAAGTCACCGAAATACGAGTAAATTATCATTTACTAGGGAAACGTTTATATTCTGAAGTGGATATTTTTTGGCTAATACACATTGACCCATATTTACTTTGAACCGAAACTATTAACAAACTCGTGTCGTAGCCGTGTCGGATCGTCTAAACAACAAGTAAAGCTAATTTAGTAAATCCATTCAGCAGCAAGGCCACGTTTACTCGAAGATCGTGCCATTTACACAACGGAACGAACGTAAGCCTAATTATTTGTCATTGCTTGCTCTCCCTTTTGTGTCGATACACCCCTGGTATGGAATGCTTTAGATTATAAGCGTGGTTCACATGGCTCCCTATCACAATAGCACCTCATCGTCTACCAACCTTCCAGTCGTGTCCTCCAGGCGTCTTCGAGTATTTTTTTTTATTAAAAAAAAAAAAGAAACGTTGCCCCACACTAGGAATTTTTCCTGTATCGTGGGTGCGTTTACAAACTCACATACACAAACAACCAGACCCGAAACAACTATCTGCAGGTCATACAAAAATTTGTTCCGCGAGGGAATCGAACCCGCGACACGCAGCGCAGCAGTCGATCCCTCAGCCACTTCGCCAACCGTGCTGTCTCTAATTTAATTGGAGATCACACATAAGAAAACCCGACGCATTGACTCCTCGATTTTTTGGATTCCGTACAAAGTGGGTAAAACAGGACCTTTTTACTAAGACTCAGTCCATTTGTCCATCTGTCCGTCACCAATCTGTGCCTAATGAACCGTGAAAGAAAGACAGATGAAATTTTCACAGATGATGTATTTCTATTGCCTTTTAATAAAATGAAATAAATATTGCAGAGGTAGAAATATTGAAGATAACCAGCTTTTGCCCACGGCTTCGCTCGCGTTAAATTCGGGGTAACACAGTTCCCCTTTTCTGATTAACAAGTACCTGTTAATGGTAGTGTTTGCCCTTGCGCTTTATTTATTGTAATAGCAATGCTAAGTTTTCCATTTTCTTCCCTATTTCTCCCTCATTCTCACTTTTTTTTTTAAATGATCTTGGTCCGTCTCGAGGGCGCCAACTATCTCTGTACCAAAATTCATCAAAATCAGTTTAGCCATATAGTCGTGAAGACGTAAAAAACAAACGAACTCACTTTCGCTTTTATAATATTAGTAAGGATAGTACGAAACCCGTCGTGCGCAAATCCGACTCTTGGTTGGTATATGAAAGTCGTTTATTTATAGTATATTATCAACTAGCAAACATTCTTATTTCATCAAAATTCAATCATCCAATTTATATTTTTCTAATTTACCATTTTTAATCGTTATTTCATTTTTTTATTGTCTAATCTAATGTATTTGTTTTTTTTGCAAAGTGAAAATTTTATTTATTTAATTTGTAATTACAACTTCTTTTCTATGATTCTGCAAGTGCTGTGCACTTCTGTAAGTGACGAACTCACTATAGTCTCATTTGTTTGTGATGTTGTAGCTTTGTGATATGTAAGTGAGTAAGTCGTTGAAGTGCCTTAATAAATCCTTACTAATATTATAAAAGCGAAAGTGAGTTTGTTTGTTTGTTACCTCTTCACGCTTTAATGGCTGAACCGATTTTGATGAATTTTGGTACAGAGATAGTTGGGAACCAGCAGACGGACATAGGCTAATATTTTGAACAAAGTGGGATGTGAGGCAGAAAGAGGGAAGAAAAGAGAAAACGTAGCGTTTCTATTACAAATCAATAGGGAACTGTGTTACCCCGAATCAAACGCGAGCGAAGCCGCGGGCAAAAGCTAATAAATAAATAAAACAAAACACTTCACTACAAAACTATCGTGTCGTGTTCGCTAAAAGAATAGCAAAAGTTAATTCCGTGGCCCTCATTCAGTGAGTCCCAGCTATTTGCACAATGGGAGGAATATCATTCCCTCCCATTAGGATGAAGTACTTCCTCATTAAGCTCTAATGTTTCGAAGAGGTCAAGATGGCGTTTGTTTTCTTACAGTTTTATTTTATTTTGATGAATGCTGGTTAAGACTGTGATTTGTTTAGTTGAATATAAATAAATATCTTAAATATCTTGGGACAACTCGCACACGGCTATCTGATCCCAAGCTAAGCAGAGCTTGTGTTATGGTAACCAGACAACTGATATACATACTTATATAATTTATAAATATATAAATATTATAGATAAATCACACCCAGACACAGAACAAACAATCATGCTCATCACACAAAGTTTGTCCTGGGTGGGAATCGAACCCACGACCTCCGGCTCAGCAGTCAGGGCCACTAACCACTTGACCAACAGGCCCGTCTGTTGGAGTAAAAAGTTGGTGAAAGCAAGATATATTTAAGTTAACGTCATCATCAGCATTATTTTCCTACCCTCGTCCCATTCTGTTTGGGGTCAGCGCAACATATTTTCTTCTTCCATTCTCCCCTATCAGACGTCACGGCATCATTCACTCTTTTCTCCGTCATATCATTCCTTACACAATCCATCAATAGCTTTTTTTGCCTTCCTCTCATTTACGTACGGTTCAAAATATATTCATTTTCCTAATGAATATTTAACGAACTTTAAGGAAATTACGTTCTTTATATTAGTAGTTTGAATGTAGTTCTTGACACTGCTCAGAAATACCGGTCAAGGACATCATCCGTATTTTTTGACTCTGTAGACTTATCTATACTATATATACTATATACTATATCTATACTAATATTATAAAGCTGAAGAGTTTGTTTGCTTGTTTGTTTGTTTGAACGCGCTAATCTCAGGGATTACTGGTTGGAATTGGAAAATTCTTATAGTGTTGGATAGTCCATTTCTTGAGGAAGGCTATAGGCTATATAACATCATGCTACGACCAACAGGTGCTGAGCAGCGTGGGTGAAACCGCGGAGAACAGCTAGTAATATTATAAAGCTGAAGAGTTTGTTTGTTTGTTTGAACGCGTTAATCTCAGGGACTATGGGTTGGAATTGGAAAATTATTTTAGTGTTGGATAGTCCATTTTTTGACGAAGGCTATAGGCTATATAACATCACGCTACGACCAACAGGTGCTGAGCAGCGCGGGTGAAACCGTGGAGAACAGCTAGTGGTTGATATTTTCACAGCTCCAAATGATGGTCTCTCAGACTTTCGACAATCTTAATTTTAACTCGATACCTCCACACGTTCCCGACATAAAGGGTCTTGACAGACAGCCGGACAATAGAGTGAACCTATAAAGGTTCCGTTTTATTTTTTCTTGCCACTACAATCTGTCAGATTTCTTTGACAGATTTTCGACTTTATTTCTAAAGTATTAGGTTCAAGATTCATTGGGAAAAAATGTCAGTTTCGGGTAGCTTGACCTGCAGGCGTCTTTACATAACCCTAAAAAAAAAGAATTATATATATATAAACACGCATTTGTCCCAAGGAGGTAGGCAGTAACCATGGAATGCCGCCTGCTACGATCCTTGCACAGTTCTTTTGTTTACAAAACAAATTTTAAAAACAGATCATTTACAGATTTAAATCGGCAATGCTTATGTACCTACTCCAAAATCAGAATTAAGTTTGCACTACGCATTAAGTTAAGGTCACATAATGTATAAGTAGTAGCTTTATTTATTTTTTACATTAAATAAAAAATATAAATTAGTAAAATATATAAGTAGTCTATTTATTAGTATTTAAACATAGCAGACAAACAAAAAAAAATATAAATAAAGTTAAGTTTAAACCTTTTCTCAAAAAAAAAACACAATTAAACCTTCTCTTTTTTTGAAACCTGTTAAAAAATTAACCACTTTAATATTTTCAAAGGTAACCCGAAACAACATTAAAACATTAAACAACCTCACATTCCCAGATGATACAAACGCTGGATTAACAACGACAGCTAAGCTCTATCCACTTTATAGGTATTTAATTAAGCCAAGTTAATCCTTGACTCATAATATGGAGTCATAACACAAACGTACAAACAAAATATGGGCCTCTAAATATGTTCGTACGTATGTACTGAGTTCAAATAAAAACTTGTGGCAAAATAATAAAAGCCGCTCCGGTCGATTCAGATTCCTATTACATAGTTACCAAGTTTTCTCCGTGCCTCGGAAAGCACGTTAACCACTGTTATTTAATTTTGTATATCTTTGACAATTGTTACAGGTAGTTGGTGGCCCAAATTTCTGACACCAGTCTTAACTCCAGCTGTATCCGGTTAGACTGAAAGCCGACCCTAACACAGGAAAACGCGAGACAGATGATTAATATTTGAGTAAAAGCTTAGTGGCTTATGGTGGTATAAGCGGGGTGGGTGGGACGAGGAACATTTTGAAACTCAAGACACATGGGACTTGAATATAACTAGTAAAAGGAAAAAAAAGAGAAAAACACAAATAAAAAAGTGAGAAAGAAAGAAAAACAGAAAGAAATTAAAAAAAGACATAAAGAAAGCAATATTTTTAACTAGCTGTTCCACGCGGTTTCACCCACGCTGCTCAGCACCTGTTGGTCGTAGCGTGATGTTATAGCGTGTCGCCAAGAAATGGATTATCCAACACTAAAAGAATTTTCCAATTCCAACCAGTAGTCCCTGAGATTAGCGCGTTCAAACAAACAAACTCTTCAGCTTTATAATATTAGTATAGATTCTTGGTTTCGTTGACTTTTGTCACCGATTTAAAAAAAAAGGTTCCGACAAATTAAAAACCTCCTCCTTGAAATCGGTTTAATAAGGATCTATTAAAAAATACAAAAAATAACAGGCTTGATGTTTTTTTTTTTTTTAATCTTTATTTATTTACAGGGTTTTTTCTATAAAGAATATGTCACCCCGATGATTGTTAACAAATTATTTATATCTAAGCATTAATCTACCCGCAACCTTATACCCCTAATAATAATGTAAAAGAGTGTTCTTGCCTCATCCGATAATGGTGAGGCTAGAATGCTATTATAGAAACCTACATTAAAACTATTGCCAAAAGCTTGACGTCTTTGGACTCCAACCCGAACACACTCCGACAGGATATGATGCACATCTTCTGTTACTCCACAGGCGACACAATTGGGAGAATCAACTTTGCGCATCATGAATCCGAAGCCATTGAGTGGTATGTGGCCAGATCGGAGTCTCAAAGCAGTCACCACCTCCTGCCTTGTCAACCCTGCCTCGCTGAACCAAAGAGTCCGTGGAATAGATGGTTGCATAGTCCTGTACCAAATACCTTTCGTTAGCGATCTTTTATCAAAATATTCTGACCATGATTTAATACATCTATCTCTAACGAAAGGTAAAAGCTCAGTATGCCAAGGAGAACACGAATAAATATCTCCATCTGACCCCGCTTCGTTTGCTAAACGATCAACCACTTCATTACTCTCCAATCCAACGTGGGAAGGAATCCATTGCAATACAACTTTTTTGCTTTTGGCAACTAAATCAGTAATGGTTCTTAATATAGAATAAGCCAGTGGAAGCCCCCTAACAGATGACGAACTCGTGCATCTCATCAGATGGAGAAGAGCACTTTTCGAGTCAGTAAAAATGACAAAATGATCACCGTCCAATGATTCGATATAAGCCAAAGCTTCAGCAATAGCGATCATCTCTAAGTGCATTATTGACACATTTGATAAAATTCTAAATTTGAAAAAAACATGTTTATGCGAATCATAAAAGGCCGCACCATAAGAATTCTTCCCTTTAGAACCGTCTGTATACACACAGTGAAATCCAGAATAAAGTGAATTTAGAGACTTGCAACATATAGATTTTAAATTAAGTACATTATAACTATGCTTAGGTTTAACTACTGAATCTAGATTAGGTTTAACAATGCCTGATAAGTCTATATTGCTGACCCAAGTAGTCATGGAGAACATACCCATTTTATTATTGCAGTACATATGTTCTTGCTTGAGAAAGTCGTGAACCATAACTAAAAGCGGTTTTTTCTTTTTTCTCCAATAAGCACTATTGGAGCAGAGCCCATGTAGCTTATTCAGTATGTCTACTACAGGAAAATCAAAACATTTCGATTTTAAATAGAATTTTCCAGCTAAATAGCGGCGGCGTATAAAAAGGGGAGGTAACATTAATTCGGATTCCATTACGTGAATCGGCGTGGTTTTAATAAATCCACCTACTAACCGCATGCAAATATTTTGTAATCTGTCCAGTTTTATCAAATGTGCATCTGCGCTATTGTCCAGTAGAAAACTACCAAAATCTATACGACTACGAATAAGTGAAATGTACAGTCGTCTTAAATGATTAGGATGTATTCCCCATCCAGAACCCACCAAAACCTTAAAAATATTTATCAATTTTAGTACTCGTTCCCGGACCTCATTAATGTGTTTGTTCCATCGAAGACCCTTGTCCAACCACACACCTAAGTATTTCACATGGTCTACTAACTCTAACAAGGTCCCGTTTAAACGTACTTCTATAATAGGCATTCGATAACCTCTACTAAACCAACAAATCTTACTTTTCGCGGGAGAAATGTCTAAACCTACACGCATTAACAAGTCATTGATTAAATCAAGACTAGATTGTATCTTGCATTGTCCGTCACTAACCGAAGAACATTGAACATAAATAGCGAAATCATCTGCGTACTGGGATATACCTATGTTGTCCTGCAATTGTTCACAAATATCCAAAGTTATTATATTAAATAAAAGTGGAGATAACGGATCACCCTGAGCCAAACCACATCCTGAGTATCTACTAATACAATTGTTCCCAGATTTTATTTTGAGTACTCTTCTGTGAAGAAAATTCCATAAATAATTACAAATGCGTGATCCTACTTTGAGTTTATCTAAAACATTAATTAGAACGGTATTATTTACGTTGTTATAAGCGTTATTAATATCTAAGAAGCAAGTAATAGTGGAATAACCTTCGGAAAAACCACTCTGTATTGTGGAGATTAAACAACTGAGCCCGTCTAGACACGACATACCCTTACGGAAGCCAACTGTATTCACAGAGAATGTGTTGCTTTTTTCCAAGAACCATTCCAATCTTTTAAATAGAACATAGTGAAAAATTTTGCACAGACACGACAGCAAGGATATCGGTCGGAGTGAAGAAATGTTACTAGGGTCGCGACCAGGTTTTGGGATAGGTATAATACAAATATCGCGCCACTGAGAGGGGACAAAACTGTGTTCATAAAAATTATTAAATAATTTAAGAAGTAAAGATTTACCTATGTCCGGTAAATTCTTAATCATAGAATAGGATATATCATCTAATCCAGGAGATGTATCCTTAGACTTAATACATTTATCTAGCTCCTGTATAGAGATCTCACTATCTAAGATGGGGTTGTTATGATGAACCGTGGGAGTCGAAGGGGACACATAATCCGGGGTTAAAGAATTTAAAAAATAAATAGCGGATTTATCATCAATGAAATGTCTAGGAGATCGGTAACCTTTCAGCCATCTCATTTTTCGCCACATATCACTAGACGTTGTAGTGTGATCAACTGATGAACAAAAATTTTGAAAGTTCTCTCCCCTAGCCTGACGGATTAGCTTTTGCGATATACTTATGCGGCTATTAAGAGAATCGAGATTCTGGGGAGTAGGATTACGCCTGAATTGAGCTAATGCAAGCCTCCGTTGAGCCACAGCGTGTGAAAGTTTTGCAGTCCAATACGGTTTCGGAATGAAATTTGAAGTGGGGTTTTGGTTATATTTACAATACGGAATAAATTTGTCTGCAGCTGCATTCAGAATACTCAAAAATAAATCATAAGCTTTTTGAAGGTCATTTGGTAAACACAAATTATGATAATTTTGTTCTAGGTGCTTTTTAAATGAGGTCCAGTCTGCTTTGCCAAAGTTTCTTTTCATGATAGTAGGGAGATGTGACGTGCACAATGTTGACATTTTAATTATTAGGTGGTCGCTGCCTAGATTTTCGTTTAACACAGTCCAGTTGAGGTTCAACGCAATATCTGTGGACACTAAAGATAAATCAGGGGAAGACTGTTGTAAATTATTGTCAACTAGACGAACTCGCGTGTGTCTACCATCGTTTAAAGAAGAGAAATGGCTTTCTATAACCGACTCGTGAATAAGATGCCCTCGGTGGTCAGTTTTATAAGACCAACTGACGTGGTGGGCATTAAAATCACCTAAGATTAATGTCTTGGAAGGCCACACCGATAGCAGACTATCCCAATTCTGTTGTGTGGTTACGACTCTGGATGGACAATAGACAGATACGATATTCTCAAACGGATCACAATTAAATAACTGCACGCACACTACCTCAATGCCGGTGTTATTTATTTGAACGTGTCGCAGCTGCGCTTTAATAGATTTGTGTACAACGATAGCTACACCGCCGTATGAGTCATCCCGGTCTGCGCGGTAAACAACATAATCATTAATTTTAAAATGACTTTCTGGTTCCAGCCATGTTTCACTTAGGGCTGCAATATGGACTTTTTCTTGACACAAAAGTTGAAAAAACGATGCCAACTTAGGCCTGATGCTTTGGGCATTCCACTGTAAAATATTTAATTTAAAAGATTTGTTAGCCATTACAATTAATAAAAAAGTTAAACACGGCTTTTATCCACGGCCACTCTGAAATAAAACTCGCTGACACCGCAGATAACCATTTTAGGCACAATTGGTAAATACACCTTATTTTAAATATTAAGTTAGTGTTTTTGAGATAGACGACTTCCTTTATTCTCGACCACAACTCACTTAAAGATGAACGTTCCTCTTTACCTTCTCCATCATCTGAAACTTGTTCAGGTGCGGGTGAATCTGAATTCCAAAACATCCAGTCATCTTTGGGTGGGTTTTCTTTGGTTTTCGATTTCGGTTTTGGGAGATGGTTTTCCTTGCTAACCGTGACAGGTGTCTGTACTTTGTGGACAATAGCTTTCGTACGTATAACTTCAGCATAAGTAGAAGGAATAGTACCTGCACGATTAGTTTGAATAGGCGCTGAACGATTCTCAAACAAAATGGGAGAAGAAGAATGATGTTCTGCAGGGACAGGGGCTAATGGGGCTTGCAGGAGAATGTCAGTTTCGGGTAGAATGGGGTTTTCAGATGGGACATAACATTCTAAGGCTTTCCTGTATGTACATCCAAACTCAGACATAATCTCCCTTAGCCTCCTCTCTTTCTTATATATTGGACAAGTCTTACTGAGTGATATGTGGTTCCCTTTACAATTGACACATGAGAGCAATGAAGTGTCGCAATTTTCATGATGCCCACCACACTTTGGACAGATCACATACTTAGACGGACACATTTTCCTATTGTGGCCTAACCTCCAACATTGCGAACACTGGGACACTTGGTGAATGTAAGGCAAAACTTTAATGTTTATGTCACATACACGCACAGACACAGGAAGATGATCACCATCAAAACAAAGTCGAAGGGTTTCACTGGGGCACCAACCACCTTCTATCCTGTTACGACGGTCTAGCCTCTTGAGTGATAAGAGCTTAGCGGGGGGTGGACATGAAATATTGTTTAGGATCTCATCATCTGTAAAATCCAGGTCGACGTCCTTGATTAGGCCATAACAGACAGACAACTGCATAGCCTTCTGGAACCTCCACCCCTTCTCCAAAAGTTTCTCACACTGTAAAAGGTTCTGGGCAGCCGATTTACATTCAAATTCAAGGCGTATTTTAAAAGGGCTTAAATATTTAATTTGGCGAATTTTGTCAATTTTATTCTCTTTTAAAATACGTGCCATGGCAAACTGTTTCGGGAGACGTTCCTTTGAAGAAGCGTAGACTTCATGTTTTTCATCTTGTAGCGAGTTTTTACTACCATGACATGCTTTCTTTTTACTACCTTTAATTGCTGTCCAACCATCTTCTTCTTCAGTGCTATCCTCTCTTCCTCTTTTCTTCTCTTCCACTTTACCCAGTTCCTCTTTATTTCTACAATCATCATCTGTATCCATGTCCGAAGAATCATTCAACAAGCTATGTATCTCGTTAGTAATAGCCGGTGTTTGACATCGCGGTGAAGCGCTCGCCTTATCGGTCATGGCTCGATCTTATTATGTGAGCGCACCTGGGTGGTCCGAGCGCACGCCAATCGCACGTGAAAGTGCGTAAACAACACTTTGCTAAGTGGGGATCGTATAGAATCGCGACAGTAAGCACAACCAGCCCGTACGAATGCCGGCACGGTTCTGAGGCTTGATGTTATACATACATGTTATTAAGTACTTACCTTCAAGGAAAACGACACGAAATACCGTCACTTATTCCAACAGGAACATTAGAGAACACCATATTTTCACTTAGTTCATTGACGACACAAAGTAGGTCAATCGGGCAATACCCGAACTTTTCACGTATACCTGTAACTTTGCCCAGAAATGATACATAGTGGGCAAATGACATGCGCGCGAACTGAACAAAGTATGTTCTAGTTCCTGAATGACATGTGAGCGGAATGGCAACGTGCAACGTTCAATACTAGTTTCAATATGAAATCAGGAGTACGGGAGAGTGAAGGACAGAAATAATAAAGGCTACAAAGTAAGGTGTCATTTGGAACACAATGTTAGGTTTTGAATGTGATTGTTGATGGTTATTGTTAAATGAGAAGGCTGAAAAAACGATGTTTGGAGTAGGCTATGGTTGTAAGGGTAAATAAAAAACTTTTATGCAAAAAAAAAGTCCGACTTAAAAAAAAAACTATAAAATAAAATAAAATAAATATCTTGGGACAACTCACACACGGCTATCTGATCCCAAGCTAAGCAGAGCTTGTGTTATGGTAACCAGACAACTGATATACATACTTATATAATTTATAAATACATACATATTATAGATAAATCACACCCAGACACAGAACAAACAATCATGCTCATCACACAAAGTTTGTCCTGGGTGGGAATCGAACCCACGACCTCCGGCTCAGCAGTCAGGGCCACTAACCACTGGACCAACAGGCCCGTCGAGGCTATAAAGATGACAAATAAATTTATTTAAGTACATAGCAGACACTTTTTTGCCAAAAAAAGACTTCCAAAAACATTAAAAGATGACAAATAAATTTACTTTTACGGGAGTCGGTGACTTTTGTTTAATTCATAGAATATTTTAACAGAAAAAGCTTTTTGCCAAAAAAAGACCGACTTCCAAAAAACATGAAAGATGATAAATAAATTTACTTTCGGAAGTCAATGACTTTTGTTTGATGTATAAACTTTTTTGTCACCGACTTTTTTTGATGCAGTTTTTCATACTTCTGTACAGACTAAAAACTATACAAGTGTCAAAAACTGTATACAAATTCAGCATAACCAACTAAACTTAGGTAAGTTTTGTCTTTGTTTTTTATTACAATGATGACTAAGTTTATTAATAAGTTTATCATAATCGTTCGTAATTGATGCTGTCAGTAAACTCCATATAAAAATCTATATTATTTTATGGACATGGATATTATTATACTTAAACCACAGAAGGAAAAAGGGGTAGAATTCGACTAAAACAAAAATATCCCTATTATATATATTATATATTAGTTTTTGCCCGCGGCTTCACTCGGGGTAACACAGTTCCTCTTTGAAATCATCAAATAACCTCCCCCCGTTCTGGGAGGAGCTGGGGGAGTGTCAGACTTTTACTAACTAAAATCGCGGCATCTCTTTCGAACAACCCCGGCAGGCCCCTCTATTTTGGTGACATCTCTTTGAGGCGCGCGTGAAACACTAACGCACCGTCGACACGGCCTATCGTCAATAGACGGACGGACGGTGAGCTACCCATTGCTCACCGCTCACAGGCCTGCATGGATAATATACTTAAACCACAGAAAGAAAGAGGGGCAGAATTCGACTGAAATAAAATTATCCCAAATCATTGAATAATGTAAAAATATTAAATACTAGCTTTTGCCCGCGGCTTCGCTCGCGTTTAATTCGGGGTAACACAGTTCCCCTTGCGCCTTATTGATTTGTAATAGCAACGTATAATTTCCCTTTTCTTCCCACTTTCTCCCTCACATCCCACTTTTTTTTAAACAAAAATTAGCCTATGTCCGTCTCCTGGTTCCCAACTATCTATGTCCAAAAATTCATCACAATCGGTTCAGCCATTAAAGCGTGAAGAGGTAACAAACAAACAAACTCACTTTCGCTTTTATAATATTAAGTAAGGATTAACAAGGTACTATAATTTTTGTTATTATTAAATATTACATTCTTGCTTAGTAAGTCCCAATCACATTAATTGTTTAGATTGACTTTATTTACCATCAAAATTGCGAATCCTAGCAGTTTTCCAAATCTAAGCTCTTTTCAAGTAATCTAAGTTGTTCGTAAAGCAAGTTAATGAGATCAGACGAAGCATCACAAGTAGTCTAAGTCTACACCAGATAAATCTTCCAGTTCATTGTGTAAGGCCCTTAACAAAACTACGCTACGCTCAAACTCATTACATCCCGCTACCTTAAGGGCAGATCTTATTGTACACTCGCCTTAAGACCGTGAATAATTCATTCCAAGCGAGCTTTTTGCTGAATAAACATAAGCTATTAACAGCTATATACTTATATAGGGAATTTATTTAACGGTTTTTTTTGCTTCTTGTTTTAGTGATGGCAAGCGCGGCTGCTATGCGGGTTCGATTCCTAGGGCAGGCGTAGGACTACGAATGATCCCCGGGACCAATGGCGTAACATATTTTACAAGGTACGAAAAAGAGGGACCCACCCCTCGATAGACCGACCCTGACTGAATCGTACACACGGCGACAGATCAACCTATACAAAACCAGTTTATGCGGATCTCTCATTGTACTTGAAATTTATGGTGTACGATCCGTTGTTGAGAGAGCAGCATAAACTGGTTTTGTATAGGTTGATCTGTCGCCGTGTGTTCATTTATTGAAACTGATGGGAATTAATCATACAACTTCTCCTTCTAACTTCTCTGGGCAGAGCGGAAGGGACAGACTTTAACTGACTAAAATCTATTCATGTTCCTTCTTTTAGACTTTATGTTCCGTGGCATCTTTTTCAAACAACCCGACACCTCAGCGGGCAGTGGCCCTGGCATGTTCTTTTGCTGACATATGTTAGAGGCGCGCGTTGAAAATGAACGCGCCGTCGACACAGCCTGTAGTTATTACCGCTCACAGATCCGCGTCTACGGTGGCTGGGAGTCGACATACCCGGAGCTTCTCCCGCGGTGGTTGGACGGACTCGAGGTTCTTTCTTTCAAACGTCCAGCGACAATTTTTTTTTATTTTTTTTTATTCGTATACGGAGTTGACGATAATTTCAAATTGATTTTGTACCAATAAATGGTTTGTATTGGTACTCACATTCGTTACTTAATTTCTAAAAACAAGACACGTACTTTCAATGAATACAATAAACAATATTTTGCGATAATCACCCATTCACTAACAGAAATTGCAGGTACTCAGATAAAAAAACAACTTATTCTACGACTCAAAGCAGCAAAGACACATACAGGTGGTTTAATTTTATTATTTTTGGCTTCAAATGTTGTGTGTTTCTTGTTTTATTTTTGTTTAATTGCGTTGTTGTGTGCTAAACGATTAAGTTTACTTATTATTATTACTTTCGATATTAAATATGTTGTCATAAAAGTATTTTTTGTATTTTAAATTATAATTTTTGGCGTTTATTTCCTTTTAATATTTTGCGGGATTTTATTCAATATTGAGGGAATAAGAAATTCTATTCTACCTTCATAGCTAATAACTGATTCGCAGAAGGAGGTGACCGCTTCCCATTGCGTCTCGATCACCGGATCGAGAAAAAAATACAAAGCGTTATAAAGTACCGACTTTATAACGCTTTGTATTTTTTTTAGATTTCCCACGAAATCTTAGAACTATTTGATTTCTTGTAATAGGGTGACATGTTTTGTTCTATAAAAGTCTTTATTTTTCTGTCTGTACAAGAGCCTTTGTAGTTTTCTTGTCCGCTTGTTATAAAGTAGACAATACGAATTCTTTTAGTTGAGTATCCTTTGTCACACACTAACTAGGCTAGCTGCAGGGGCAATTAAAGGCATTGAGTTGAAATTAAAACCATATACTTTGTCTGTGGTTTTTGAAGCTAAAAAGTACATAAAATATCTCTCTAAATTGTATACATTTATATATTTAAAAAAAAAAACGTTGCCCCCACACTAGGATTTTTTCCTGTATCGTGAGTGTGTTTACAAACATTCATATTCACATACACAACAGCCAGACCCGAAACAACTATCTGCAGGTCATACAAATATTTGTTCCGTGCGGGAATCGAACCCGTGACACGCAGCGCAGCGGTCGATTGCTCTGCCACTGCGCCAACCGTGCCGTCAAATGACAAGACGTCTATGACGCTCGTTTGTACGGACCCCTTGGTACGTGAGTTCAAATCGCACTTGGCTGATTTTATTTTTACCTAATAAGAATTTAGTTTATCTTTTACTAGCTTTTGCCCGCGGCTTCGCTCGCGTTAAATTCGGGGTAACGCAGTTCCCCTTGTGCCTTATTGATTCGTAATAGCAACGCTAAGTTTTACCTTTTCTTCCCTCTTTCTCCCTCATATTCTACTTTAAAAAAAAATTGCCTATGTCCGTCGCCTGATTTCCAACTATCTCTGTACCAAAATTCATCAAAATCGGCTTAGCCATTTAGGCATGAAGACGTAACAAACAAACTCTTTTTTGCTTTTATAATATTAGTAAGGTTTAAATTGACATGACCGAGCTACCATACATATTACTTCAAAACTAAACATTTATGCTAAATTTCAGCTCATTCGGACACCGGGACGAGGATCAAATTTAACTTCCATGAATCTGGGGGCACGGCAGTGCCCCCACCAAGTCGAGCAAAAAGCGTCACGGCCGTACCATCCTTTTCTCGAAGCAACTCAGACCATTTTCGACCCCCTGTAACTTCGTTGTGTATAAAACTAGAAGACTGAAATTTTAGTAACCTTGCAGGCATAGTAAAGACACGGTATATTTCAAATTTCATTCAATTTGAACCAGTATTTTAAGAATTATAACGGGTCAAATTTCTTAATTTTGTCACTCACTGACTCACCGATCATCAAAATGCTAAGGCACTTCTAGCTGACCTAGAAGGTTCAAATTTGGAATATAAGTAGTGTTTGGTGTATGAATCAAGGAAAAACTAAAAAATCTGGACTAGAAAAGACCGCAAAGAAAATTAAGTCCATACAGCCAAATTTTCAGTAAAAATTTTCAATATTGGCTTTATTCGTAACGATGTTTTACGGGTTTAAGCTAGTCCCATATAAATATAGGCGCATGGTAGTGCCCCTGCCAAATCGAGCAAAAAATGGGTATTCCCGTCATGAAAACACGTGTAAATTAAATTATTTAATGCAAAAAAGGTACCTACGTGCGTATTCGTACTTAACATTACATTTAATAACGAACATGTTTACGAACTTTGTCCGGTTAAAACTAAATTTGAAATTATTAATAGCGCTTATGTTCATTGCGAACAGTTTCCCATATGTATAGCCTATACTTTAACTATACATAAAAGTCAAGGACTTTTTTTTTCGGGTGGGAAGTCATCCAATGACTTCCCCCGCTCTGGGCGGAGCGGGGGGGGGCATGTCAGACTTGTACTGACTAAAACCCACCCATGTTTCTTCTATTGCCCTTTACGTTCCGAGGCCGCGGTATCTCTTTCGAACAACCCGCAACCCAAAGTCAAGGATTAAGTCTACATAATGCACTGATGGATATCGGTTCTACAGTATTCACATCCGGTCAAGCCTTCGTGGCACTTTCGAGAGTTACAAATCTGGGCGGTTTACAGGCGGTGTTAAAGCGCAGGAATCCTCAATTTGTGAATACAACAGACTAAGAAGCATTTACCGTCCAGATTTGTCAAAAATTTTAACATCATAGCCTCCCAGAAAAACGCATAGAGACAGGGAGTGGGCTCTTAAAAAAACTGTAGCTGAAGCTCAAGAAGTAGTACCGGAAAAGAGAAAACGGAAGGCTACCTACAAAAATAAGAAAAGTTCCTAAGTCAGAGAGAGGGCTTTAAGAAAATTCGTTGCTGGTAGATATATATATACAAAAAAAAGTGTGTGTCAGCTCCGACGCACGACTGGAGTTTACTCCTTAAGTACGAGTATCTAACCATACGCAAAAACAGTTTATTCAACTGAAAAAAGATTAATATCATATGAAAGGGTAAATTCACAAATTAATGAAAAAGGGGTGTGTGTACTTATGTACACGCGTTAGAAGTTATACTTCTTTGGCGTATAGAAAAAAAAAATACTAAAATGCTGTAGTGATTAACGATAAATATAAAAAATAATCAAAAGAATGTGAGCCGTCGCGGGACGCCTGGCAGATGTGAAACATCGACATTATTTTGTAAAAGTAGTATGCAAAAACGAACAGATTGTGATAGGAACTAAAAATGTCATTGAAAACATCATTATTTTGTTTCATTGTGGACTTACCAAAAGGACATCGTTTTCGTGTTCATCATCGTTTATGAATTCGAGGATCGAAGGCACTTTGAATAAAAACTCTATTACTGGCTGTATCTGTGGTAACCCATCCATTTCCAAACCTCGGCAAGGGTTGCTTAACCTGGCCCCCTGTGGTTACCCATCCATTTCCAAATCTCGGCAAGGGTTGCTTAACCTGTCCCCGTGTGGTAATCCATCCATTTCCAAACCTTGGCAAGGGTTGCTTAACCTGTCCTCGTGTGGTAACCCATCCATAACCAAACCTTGGCAAAGGTTGCTTAACCTGGCCCCCTGTGGTTACCCATCAATTTCCAAACTTCCGCAAGGGTTGCTTGGAATGTGAAATTAATTTAATAAGAACACCAAAATAATATTTTTTTATTATGAAACACGTGTTCTAAATCAAAATCAAAATCAAAAGTCATTTATTCAAATTAGGCTGATAATCAGCACTTTTTGAACGTCAGATTACAAGAGACAGTCCCACAAAAACGCCCTGCCCTTCGCCACTTCCTAGTGTTTTAGCTGGGAAGAAGAAGTGGCGGAACAAACTCCCCAGCAACACATCTGTCTGTCAGGTTAGAAGAACCAGATTTTATACAATTTATATTATCACAAAAAAAATATATAAAAAAATATTCATTCATTGTCACTTGTCAGCTAGCAAACACCAGTTATATATAAAAAACAAAAAATAATAATAATAATAATACCCAAGTCTAAATAATAAATTAACCAGTCTAACGGGTGTGCCCGCTTACACGTGCAGTGAAGAAGTCACAGGTGATAAACTAGGACCATAGTGCAAAAGAAATAAGCTAAGCATAAAAAAGATAAATATAAATAATTATATTCAGTCAATGCTCGAGGTCACTAGTTAACCACATGCCAATAACAAAAACACACAAAATGAAACAAGTAAGTATATAAAGAAAAAAAAGTAAAATATAAAATTACATGACGAAGACATGTAACGTATCAATAATCTAATTTGGCGAAAAAACATGAAGGAGAAGAAAAAATAATAATAATAATCGTCTTGAGTTCAACACAGTGACCAACTATGCTTGTCATCTAAATAGTCGTTAATAGAATAGTATGCTTTTAAACAAAGGTTAGATTTTACTTTAGCTTTAAATGCATTAAATGGCAAATCTAGAAAAGAAGCAGGTAGCTTGTTATAAAAAGTTATACCAAGCCCCACAAATGAATTATGAACCTTATGAAGCCGGTGGAAGGGAGCACGTAGTTTATGCTTATTTCTAGTGTTAATGTTGTGAATATCACTGTTTTTACTATATAGATGGATATTTTGCCTAACATATAAAATGTTGGCCAAGATGAATTGAGAAGCCACAGTGAGAATACCAATCTCTTTAAAAAAATCCCTCAGAGAAACCCGGGCACCTAGTTGATAAATTGCACGAACCGCTCGCTTCTGCAGAACAAATACATTCTGGATATCAGCGGCTTTGCCCCATAGCAGAATACCATAGGACATGACGCTATGGAAATAACTAAAATAGACCAATCGTGCCGTGTCAACGTCAGTGTATTGTCTAACTTTTCTGACGGCGTATGCGGCCGAACTTAGCCTTCCCGCTAGGCTTGATATGTGTGGACCCCATTGTAATTTTGAATCTACTGTTATACCCAGGAACACTGCCGAGTCTACAGTTTTAAGCTTCTCATTGCCAAGGACAATGTTGGGACCAAGATTTCTAACATTGGGTAGAGCGAATTTAATACATTTAGTTTTATTGGCATTAAGAACAAGGTTATTTGACGTGAACCAATCCGTGACCATTGATAGCGCGCTGTTTACATCGTTAAAATCTTGTCTATTTCTATCTACTTTAAAAACAAGAGACGTATCATCAGCAAACAGTACAACGTCACAAATACCCTTTAAATGATATGGTAGGTCGTTAATATAAACCAAGAATAAAAATGGACCCAGTATAGAGCCTTGAGGTACTCCTAGCTGAACAGGTAGCCCAGAAGATTTCGCGCCATTAACATCTACACATTGAAATCTGTTTTGTAAGTATGAGCCTATTACATTTAAGGCTTCATTTTGAACACCGTAATGACGTAGTTTCCGTAAAAGCGTGTCATGGTGAACGCAATCAAAAGCTTTAGAGAATAAATAGTCGCTCCATGTAAAATACTGATATTCAGCTGCATCCATCCTGCTAGGCAGATGATGACGTGTTCTAAATATAAAAATACTAGAATATACAACTTGAACATAGTTATCGATTTTCATGCCACCTAGAACTAACTTCACGATGTCGCTGGCTAAATTTACTCGCATCATTTTTCTCCATCGCGCCAAAAGAAGTATAACTTTAAAAAACAAGCCCAATAACATATAGTATATAGGTATAGTCGCCTATACAGCACATGTACGTCTTAATACACTCACAGCCAAATTAGATAGTTGCGCACTACAGGTGCGCACCAAAATCGTGACACATTTTCGTTACTTTAGCAGGTTTTACCCCGGATTTTTCTCATACCAGGCGCCTTACGATAATTGCAATTTAAAAATCAGTGTCAGGTTGTGTGTTGAATTAAATATTATTAAGCATCACGGTGTTATAATAATTACAATCGTTAATAAAAACCCCCTGAGTTCATTTAATCTCATAAAATGACTATCATAATAAAAACTCGGGATTATATGATCACACAAGGGTTGTAAAGATGATTTTAATCTTTATTAAGAAATTTTAGTTATGCATACAATCTGATAAAGAGCCGCAAAAAGGGAAACAAATCCTTAGTAATATTGTAAAAGCGAAAGTGAGTTGGTTTGTTTGTTTGTAACGTCTTCACGCCTACATGACTAAACCGATTTTGATTTTGAATTTTGGTACAGAGATAGTTAGGACTCTGGAGACGGACATAGGCTAAGTGAGAAATGAGGGACAAAGAGGGAAGTAATGGAAAGGCGCTATGGCAAAAACTACAAGTAGCAAGTATCTGCAAATCGGGAAAGGGGAACTGTGTTACCCCGAATTAAACGCGAGCGAAGCCGCGGGCAAAAGCTAGTTTTAAATAAAAACAATCTAAATAAAATATTTAAAAGTACTTCCAGTGAAAAGAAGGCGCAAAAAGAATTTTTTTTTTTTATCAACTTGACAATAAATAAAAAAAAAACTAAATATAATATCATATAAGGTCATCGCCTGAAAACACGTTTAAATTCAATCGCCTGAAAACACATGTAAATTCAATTATTTATTGCGATGGCCAAGTTTCGATATATTTATATGAAACATTAAAGAATTTTAATATTGATATGCGTCACTATAAGATGCTGTTAATTATTACGTAACAACTTAATGCTTCGAGTACGGAGATTCCAGACGCAATTGATTTTCAATTGTTATGGACCACGATCGTGGTCTTAGAGACTGGACGTATTAAGACAGAAAGTCGCTTAAGTAGAGACTAAATAAATTAATAACCGACTTGGTATTACATGGATCTCACAACTTTTTAAAGCAGCACAACTGAGTTGCGAGACTTGGTTTTTTTGACAAGTATTGTTTTTGATGGGATACAATCTTCTCCATAGAGATCAACGCTTTGGAATGGGCAACTATAGTACTTTCACAAGTTATTATGCCTTGTGACCGGGACTGTAGGTGTAGATTCATTTTGTTTCTTGACATTTAAAAGTGCATGTAATGGTCTAATTGAAATAAATGATTTGATTTGATTTGAAATCAATAAGGCGCAAGGGCAAAAACTGAAGGTAGCAGGTTCATGGAAATTAGCCCCCGCTCCTCTCAGACAAATCTGAGAGGAGCGGGGTTGAGTGACGGACTTTACTGACTAAAACCCATCCATGTTTCTTTTTTTGCTCCTTGTGTTCCTGGTCTTCTTTACCCCTCTCGAACAACCCGCAACCACAGCAAAATATCATAACTCATTCTTTTGGGGTGGGAATGCATCAAATAACTTCCCCCGCTCTAGACGCAGCGGGGGAGGAGTGTCAGAATTGTACTGATAGAAACCCACCCATGTTCCTTCTACTACCCCTTATGTTTCGAACAACCCGCAACGCCGGAATATCATTACACTTAAAGCCAATTCGCAATTCAACTCTCAATATCCTAACAAAATTCCGGCACAATCCTATAGCACCCGAAGGATGCTTCCATAACAAAAATCCGGAGATGATCTTAAACCTATAATTCTATACGTATTCGAGCCACGCATCGTACGCGCTATAAAAACCAAACCATTATGTTTAGTGCCGTTGTCATAAAATCATTATGTACTGTAAATCATTTGAGTTCATTTTGAGAATGCTAAGTTGAGGAATAGATGGAAGAATGTCGGTTTGTTAACTTGTGTGTTGGTATTAGATTTTATGAGCAGATGAGCGAATGATATGTTTCAGATACATTATAAGTCTTTAAACTGACATGGTTACTAATATTATAATTAACACTAATTAAAATAAAACTATAATTTACACAAACGCCATGATCACGGATGAACTGATCATCCGTGATCATGGCGTTTGCAGCATCGCCGATATATCGGAAACTCGATATAAATAACAAACATGGTAAATATCCCGTTTCAAGTGTTAAATATAATTTCAGATACATTGCATAACAGGTTCGAAAAATCGTATGATTAACAACGTGAATAACGCAATGAATTTCGTTGAATGCTCTTAATAAATGTTAGCACATCTCATAGTTTCAAACGGTTAATTGCCATCGAAATTTAGAAGAAGTTTGGGAATTGCGCCTGTTACAGAAAAATTGCAAAGGAGTCGTTGGTCTTGGTGACTAAAATAGTGATAGATATGAATGTTAATATAATATGGAGAGAGAGAGCTAGGCCAAAGAAAAGATAAATGGATTATGTAAGGAATGATATGAAGGAGGAAGGAGTAAATGATGCCGTGAGAGGGAAGAATGGAAGAAGAAACCGCCTTGCCCCGACCCCAAATAGAATGGGACAAGGGCAGGATAATGATGATGATGAATTTTCTTCTGGATTTTATGAAATTAATAATTTCCTACAACACTGATATGTCAGATAGGCTTTAAAGGTAACCATCACGCCTCCCAAAACAAAGGAACTGGGCAAGATGACCAGTAAGAGTAACATTGATAAGTTACTAAGTTTTATTACAAACCGAATACTAACTTTGACTTAAACACAAGCATCGCCATTCAACAAAGTTAGTTAAACAATAAATCTTTGATTCGGTACGCACCCGGACGATCATAACGTCATTACAATAATCGAGAATGGTATGCCTATAAAATCATTACGACCAATCATTTGGGGCACAAACAAGAATACGAAATCATTTGACGATAGAGAAATGTGGCTATTGGGAGGAATTACTGTACGTCTTGTATACCAAGAATTATTTTTTTAAAAGGTAACGTTATTTTTTTTTATCTTTAAATTTTGCCAATTATATTTGGGCCTCTGGATTTGGCCTTCTGGACATGGGGTGACTGCCAATCTGCCCTCTGTTATGGAGGGCAGATCGACATTGACCCACAACCCGTAAACAGTGATACCACGTCGCTGTCTAACTTAGAGATTTAATTTTCTCATAGCTCCAAAGGACTGCAGACTTTAGTATTTGGCTTTTGTACAGAGGCCTGCAGGTCAAGTTACCCAACACCAAAACTGACAATTTTTCCCAATGAATCTTGAACCTAATACTTTAGAAATAAAGTCGAAAATCTATCAAAGAAATCTGACAGATTGTAGTAGCTTGATGTGCAGTCGTCTGTACTTTCAAATTGATAACTTAAAAATATCGGAAACTCGAAACAAATAACAAACATGGTAAATATCCCGTTTCAAGTTTCAACAATAATGACTCCATTAACCGTTCGCGAAATAAAAGGTCTTGACAGACAGACAGATAATAGAGTGATCCTATAAGAGTTACGGTTTTCTTCCTTTTGATATACTTAACCGTAAAAAGATCCATAAATATATATAACATAGAGTCCATAACAATCTATAAAAACCTCACTCATAATGATACTTTTTATACCAAACTCAAATACTTCTCAATGTAGAAATACTTAGGCACAACAAACCGTTGTGTCTATTTTTAGCTGAATGAAACGCCTGTCATCTTTACAAATTGTAAGAGTATCGTAAACTAAATATAACCGCGAAAAGGTTTTCTTGCGTGACATGTCGGATTCATTCTTACAAACTCTTCTATGTCCACTCAATAGAAGTCGGTCTCTGTTGATGCTTTAAAAAATATTTTTGGGGAAATCTAATGTTTTAGATAAGGTACACACACAAACAAGCACGAATCTAGATTCCGGTGCTGCTTTTGTCACTGTTCTGATGGAAAAATCGAAAAACTATCTCGACCCGGGAAGCTACAAAAATTTAATTTAAATATACTAGCTTCCGCCCGCGACTTCGTGTGGCATGGTTACAAAAAAACTATTTCTTTCTACCCATTTTCTCACTTTTTTTAAATTAACCTATTTCCGTCTCCAGGGTCCCAACGACCACAGTACCAATATAAAAATAAAAAATGGTTTTGCCATTTAGGCGTGAAGACGTAACAAACAAACAAACTCACTTTCGCTTTTATAATATTAGTAAGGAAAATAGGATTACACTCTATTTAGTGAAATAAAGACACAATTAATTTTTCTGTAAAGGCAAAACAATTTATTAATAAGACCATTTTTACAAAAGGTTTTCACACATTTTGAAATTATCCTAATAACTTCTATCACTCACCTGTAAAAAAAACAACATTTGTAGCTATATTTCGGGAGTAGATATTTGTTTTACAATATTTACATTGTTTTAATTTCCTAGCCGAATTTCCCTCACCGCGTGCTTTCACAGTTCTCTTAGAAGTCAGTGTCAAAAGTGACATTATAAATGGTTTAGGAAAACGATGAGCAAAGAGGTTTTCATTACATATATTGTTAGAATAATGTAGAAAATAAGTTGATTTATTACTTTGTATTTTGTTTTAGTCATTGTGGTCAATAGTATAAGTAGTTGCGATGATGCCTTTTAAGTTGGTACGACTGTCATCTGATACCAACCAAAGTGGCGCGCTACATTGGAGTTTTGCGAGTTGACGATGTGGCGCGTTAGTTTTAAATTTAGTCGGTTATGATGGTAAAGTAAACAAGGACATATTGTCGGGCCTACGCTGTCCTGATATACTTAAGTACTAACGTTGTAACAACAACATTGTAAAACCAAATGATTTAAAAGAGTAACCATGGAGTTTCTTGCCGGTTCTTCTCCATGGAAATAACCAACCCGAACCATGCACTAGAAAGCCAGTGGAATAAAGTATTTAGTTGAATTTAAAAGTGAGTTTTACTGTACGAGTCCAAAAATATAAACTGTTATTTTTAACAGTCACTGTAAATACTGTTTTATTTATTTTTGATGATTAGATAATGTTATTCTGAATGAAAAAAACAGTCTAGTGATTTTTGTTTAGTGCATTGACTATTTTGTCACCGATTTGCGAAAGCCATTTTTGAAATTCATTTTTCATTACATTTCATTTGTTTTGAGTATTTTTTGAAAGTCGGTTTTTTCTTGGAAAAGAGATTTTTATTTAAGCATTTTTAGTCACGGTATTTTGATATCTCGCACAATTTTTTATCGAGTATTATTTTTTTATTGTTAGGTACTAAATGACATTAGGAGATCATCCATAGAATAAAAATATATGTATTTTAAACGATAGCTCATGAAATACCCAAGAAATATAAATAAAATATATGTACACAGAACCAGAAAGTATACCCTTTCGAATAAAAAAGTATTTTAAAAATTAGTTCACATTTTGCGGAATAATCTGCGAACAAATAATAAAAAATAAATACGGTCGAACATACACCGACCTCTTTTTTTAAAGTCGGTTAATACTGACGAGCAAAAGAGATAAAATATTCAAATTCACCAAATTAATAATTTCGTTAAATTCCAAACCGAGTTTAAAAACGGACTAACACAATATTAATGAATCGTTTACAACCGTCACAGTTAGTTATAACACTTCCAATATAACATGACCTCGCCCTAGCGATCTCCCGTACAATGATAGATCCAAATTGACTGGTTTATACAGCTTTATTGGTCGTATTGCGTACAATGTCCTGTGTAACTCTATAATTTATACCCTTCTTTCGTAAATCGGTCAGAAAACGACCTTAATTTGAAAAGAAAATCCCCGTACGGAAACACAAAGTAAATACTGATTAGGGCGAAAAAGCCGACACGGTCGGGTAAGTCACGTCAGCCGTCACAATTAAATAGGGTAACGGTTTAAGTGGCTTGCTGTTTGATATGTGACGGATTATTTGGTGGACAAATTATTTATTCCTTTGTTTAGTAATGAAGTGTTTCAACAATGATTAAATGGACTTTTAAAATATTCCTTGCCTTATTAAACGTAAAGGGCAATGTTTAAAAGAGAATGTTTTATATGAATGTTGGTTGACAATAAGATTAATGCTAAATTAATTGATATTAAGGACATGTTATAACATTTTAATGAAATAAGAATTAATTTAATTTATTTACACATAACCTACTCGACAGGACATTACATTAAGTCAAAAGAGCATAAAGATACTGCTTATTTCATTAGAAATTTCTTCCATCAGACCTGAGAGAGGAAAGTTGGATGAGAAATGTTGACACAGTGTGTAGAATAAACAGGAAATTTTAAAATTAACAATCATCAAATGTACATACACATATAAAAAATAATATTAGTAATTTGTACCTCAAATATAATTCTGCGGAAAATTACAGTGCAGTTGGGGGAAGTAGAAGGTCTATGTATCTATAAATATTGTTAAATACTATATGTTTTTTTCAAATTACTTTATACTTTTTTGCAGTGCCTTACAGGGTCCATAATTGTACCTTAGCTTTAAGCCTATTTAACGATCTTCACAAAATATTGAATGCAAATTAAGATATTATGAATATGGTTGATAGTGAGGAAAGCCAAAGAAAAGATGGATAAATTGTGTAAGAAATGTTATGAAAGAGAAAGCGGAAATGTTAAGAAAAAGAAAGAGAGCGGTGCGAAGGGCTCAGACTTATACTGACTAAAACCTATGTATATTTTTGCAGTTTACTCCTTAAGAATCGATTTTCATATATAAGGCGCCCGGTATGAGAAAAATCCGAGGGGTAAAACCTACTAAAGTAACGAAAATGTGGCACCTTTAGTGCGCAACTTTCTAATTTGGCTGTGAGTGTATTAAGACGTACATATGGTATGCTGTATAGGCGACTATACCTATATACTATATGTTATTGGGCTTGTTTGTTTCTATCAGTGTCGATGTATTTATATTGCTATTTTTTTCATTCATTTGTGAATTTACCCTTTCATATGATATTAATCTTTTTGTCAGTTGAATAAACTCTTTTAGCGTATGGTTAGATACTCGTACTTAAGGAGTAAACTCCAGTCGTGCGTCGGAGCTGACACACACAGTTTTTTTTCTATTGCCCTTTGTGTCCCAAGGTTGCTGTATCTCTTTCGAACCAACTTTCTGTCCCACCAAGCAGAACAAAGTGTACCATTCGTTATACGACTATAAATTAAGCAAACTCTTTTTTGTATTAATTTACTGACAAATCAACCACAAAAGCTTGCAGAAAATACATCTCTGAATTCGCAATTTGTAGTGGCCATCTTCCAAAACACAAAACAATAAGATTACAAACTCATTAAGTGAGGATTGTATCCAAATTCCTGCAGCGAAGCGTTAGAATAGTTCACGCCAACTCGCATTGCGAGGGCACGGAGTAAAAACAAGTACAGAAGGCCAAGGTGAGCAGTGGTGGCATAATCTTAATCTCAATCTCAATTTTTTATTGCATTTGCATTGCATCCATGATGCATACAGGTGATTTGTATTTAATTAGAAACAATTATGGACCCGACAGGGCACAGCAATACTTTAAACAGTAGAGGAAGATGGCTTTTATAATTTTCCATTGTTTTAAGTATCCTATTTTTTTTAAACGTGACATATGTGTATAATGTGATAACAACAGTTACTTACTTATGACTTGTAGGTGATAGGCTTAAAGCAAGCACCAAGGCAAGCAATTTGAGCATAATCAACTTACAGTGTTCCAACTGCTTAAAAGTGTTCCTATTCTTTGGAGAAGAACTAAACCATAATCCACTGCAAGTTATTAGATAGCACTTTAATTCAGGTAAATTTTTGCATCACCACTTCTTGTAATTCAGTGAAAGAGTAATATTGCTTGGAAACCGGCATGTCCTAGATGTACTTAATACTCGAAAACATTTGACACCCACCAACGGGCAGAGGTCTCTTGTGATGACCAACGGTCGACTTATTCTCACAGGGCCTGTAGTTCGAAGTTTATAAGGTTAATCAGTCTTTTTTGCAAAGGACCGGCTCTATATTACGAATGAAAATACAAGCACATAAACACTGGTCGATAAACTGGTACAGTGGACTGGTACAGTTGATTTATAGTCCAGCGTCTCGAAACTGCTGTGTCGATGGCGCGTTAGTGTTCCACGCGCGCCTCAAAGAGATGTCAGCAAAGCAGAGGGGCCTGCCAAGGCCACCGCCTGCCGGGGTTGCGGGTTGTTCGAAAGAAATACCGTGGCCCCGGAACATAAACGGCAACAGAACGAACATGGGTGGGTTTTAGTTAGTAAAAGTCTGACACTCCTCCCCGTTCTGTCCAAAGCGGGGGAAGTTATTTGAAAAACAAAAGCGTCTTGAAACCTAGCTAAGTATAAAGCTGGCTCTCTGTTATAAACTATTCTGTGTTGAAAGCTTGCGGGGCCCTCGGGATTAGAGTTGTGACGTCATGCCTTCTAGAAAGGTATGCAGACCGATATAATACCTTGCAATTTAATGCTGATGTAACATATATTATTCAAAGCGTTTGATCATTTGAAATGTTTCAGACGACCGTGTACCTAGGTAAGTGAAAACACTAACTTATTCATTCATACGTACATTTGGAGTAAGTTCTTTATTCAAAGTCATATACAATTTGTATGACGTTATTTTTTTTTTATTTTATTACAAAAAACATAAAAACAAATACATATATCAGAGAAAAAAAACAGGGAACAGGGCCCAAGCTACGGGCGGTCAGGGCTCCAGAGAAAGGAACCTCCTAACAGTAGGAGCTGTGTCCAAGACTTTTTGTATGAAGCCCTTCATCCAGCTGCCGAACGAGAGTCTCGTTATGAATTGGTCGAGACTCTCGGCAATTAAACCATTGGCAGATACGACTATACAATGATCGCGGAGTTCACATCCCATCCACAATCTCGCGAGCCAAATGAATATACTAAATTTGCTTATCTTTCTCGGCTTTCACGAGGTTCCCAAGTCTCAGTATTGTTAGAAAAACAACATCGAATAAAAATCAAAGTATAACACCCACGACCTTCCAATACAAACATCCACCATAGCAGATAGGACCCTCCACTACCCCATTACCAGGATTAGCCCTATTTTTACCCCATACAAAGATAACCGAAGATATTTCAGAACCCTCTAATGACCCCATAACGGGTCCGCATGAAAAACGAGGACGTTAACCAGATAATAGAGAAAGTTTTTCCTCCACTAATAAATTAGCAATGGAAGTGTTTGGTGAGATCCTGTGGCAAGGGATTAATATATCCATGGATGTTTGTTAGCTTGAATGTCTTAATTAAATTATTATTTGGATTAACATGCAAGGGATTAGGTAAGCATAGACGGCGGAGCGTGGAGTGGGGTGTGTTGGAGTTACATCATGCATGAAGTGAAGTAAAATGGGGTCAATGAATTTCTCCTGAAATGCTCCTATTTATTAGGTTACAGGTCTCCTCTGAGTTAGAAAACTCTTCGGTTGAAATAATTATTAATAAATAAATTAAAACAAAAAAATAACCCATTTTATTTTATCTTCTTCTTAATTCAAAAAACAAAGTCGTTAATTCAAAAAATATGCGAAAAAAAAGTGTGTCCACTACCTTTGACGACGCACGTTCGCTTTATTAATAACCTAGGGTAGGCAGGTAGGTAGGGTAGGTGGATAGGTAGGTAAGATAGGTGGGTAGGTAGGGTAGAGTAGTGCAAAGTGCGTTGCAACAGTTAGTATATAATGAAACTAGCTGGCGCCCGTGAAATATCAAAAAAGTATCCTATGTGTTATTCCATACTATAATCAACCTCTGTGCTAAATTTCATTAAGATCCGTTCTGCCGTTTTGACGTGAAGGAGTAACAAACATCCATAAATCCATAGATCCATCCATCCATCAAACATTCGCTTTTATAATATTAGTAGGATTTAGCCTTTGTAACTTGCTGATAATGTTACTTCTTTTCATAAAATGAAATTACTTTTTTAAATCAGATTAGCAGTTTTAGAATTTATCCAATATAAAACAAACACAAAAACCAAATCTTTTCTCGTACCCAAGAGAATATTTATGAGGTCTTGAGAACAAAGATACTTTTAATTAAACATTATCTACACAACGAAGTTTGTCTCGCCCAAAAACTAATACACAATACAATTAATATTCCAATTACATGTAGTTCATTGGTATTCAAGATCTATATTCAGTGTTTAGACCTAGACACCTATTTGTCTTACTAAATAGATCACGTATTTTCTTAACTAAAACACATGTAGGTATTTAAGAGACGTGATGTTACCTCAATATTATTCTAGGGACTAGCATATTTGCCTTGTGAGTTTCGAAATACTTGTCGATAAAACGAAATATTTGAAAACAAAATTAACATAAATTATTAGAAATAAAATATTTATTAAGTAATATTAATTATAACTAAAATATTTAATAATAATTATTATTTAATAATATTTTTTAATAACAAAATTAAATAGAATATTTAATCATATTTATTTTATAACTAAAATATGTATTAATAAAAAAAATACAATATTTATTCATATTTATAATATGTATTAAGTAAGGAACATGGTCTTATATGTAAGGCAAACATGATATGCCAAATATCACAAAGAATAGAGAGGTTTGGAAATAAAAATTGAACACTTCCCCAGCAGTGCACAATGGGGAAATTGCGAGGCTAACAAAAAAAACAATCATGACTTATTATGACGTCAGCATTTTTATCTTGTTTTATTTTTATTTTTTAATTGGGAAAACAACAGTTATACATAGAATCATTCACTAAGTTACAAATAAACAAGAATTATAAATGTTTAACCGACGACATTTTCCACAACGTATGCATATTAAAAGTTATACACGCGCTATTCTAAGCTGTTTAAAAAACCAAAAAAAACAACTGTCAAAAAAACGTAAATTACTTGAAACTCTCGATCAAAGTAAGACCAACATGAGTGAAAACAAAAGCTAGTTTAAACCGCTTAGACCTAACCTAAACTTTTACAGGCACACCTAGTACAAACACGTCCTAACAAAACTTACAGTTTCTAAAAACATAGCCTGACCAGATTATGATATGACCTGGTCACGACCTCAAACGATGCAGCACATATCCACGTCATCTGTTGGGTAAACACGATAAGGACTAGTTGTTAATGCGGGTTGTGGACGGTGAGTAATGGGTAGTTTACTGTCCGTCCGTCTTGAGACGACAGGCCATGTCGACGACGCGTTCGTGTTCCACGCGCGCCTCAAAAAGATGACAGCAAAACAGAGGAGGCTACCAGGGCACACAGTCAGGGCAAAGTGATACCATGGCCTCGGAACATAAAGGGTAAAAAAAACACAAGTGGGTTTTAGTTAGTAAAAGTCTGACACTCCCTTTCCCGCTGCGCCTAGAGCGGGTAAAGTTATTTGATGATTTCCTATTGGGTTTGACGAACCACTGCCTACCTGTTACGACTGTCAAAGATCTACAAATGACAGCCGAAATTAACTTCATGCGCTCTCCGAGGCTCGGGGAAAACTCAGTAGTGATGGTCATCCATCCACAGAGCAACCTTACTGCTTAACATTGAAGACCTACCTGTGCCGCTATTTTTATTCTGCCACTAGATCATTCGACATTTTAAAAAAATGTGTTTCATTTAGTTTCATCACTGTCGCCGTCGTTTGAACGTGAAGCTTGTGGCCAAACGGTTACGAGTATTATCCGGTAACCAGTTTAACTTGACTCTCGAAGACCCCCTCTGCAGTGTAAATGTGTTGTTTTTGGCCCTGGCTTTAAGAAGGGAAGAGGTCCTGAATTAAATGGTATTAGGCATCTATAATGGCAAGAGAAAGATTACGTTGCTGTGTTATTGCAAAACATGAGCTGAAGCGGTTTTTGTTTTTTTTTAAGGCGCGGCAATAAGCTAATCTTTAGGTGTTCGCGGAAGTAACGCTAGCTGCATACTAGGCATGGTCTGACACAAGTACACGACAGTATTGCATCGAAAGAATAGATATAAGGTCGAAAATATTTCATCATGTCCGCTAAAATGTGGGTCATTTTGCAGTTTTTATCTATATACTAGCTGACCCGGCAAACTCTGTTCCGCCTTAAAGGCAATAAATAATAAGCCGATGTTCGAATTTAAATTTTCGATAAATTTTTCTTAGAAAAAAGAAATGAAGTACATTAGTCATTTATTATTGTTTCTGCATTTCAGCTATACCTACATAGGTTGCTCTTCACTTAAGTACCTTGTGATACACGACATTTTTTGTTTTCTTATCAGGCGCAAAAAACAAACAACGCAGATAGTCTTCCGACCCGTGAACATGCCACATGTAATTGACCATGGGTAAAACATGGATGTTCTAGATTCAAACCACAAACTTTTAAGGGTTGGCTTTGTGATTTGTTGATGGTCATGGCAAATGCAAGACGGATCGGATATTGAAGTCTTGATCTCAACGGCAAATCCGTTGAGATCATCGGGATCCTCGGAATGAGGACTTCCTCACCTTTGAATTTTCCTTTCGGTATCGTCGCTTAAATTACATTGTTCATCAATTTTCTAACCACCAAACGCGTACTGGTTTGCGCCGTTTTGGTTGGTTTATGTTTCGAAGCATGATTACTACGGAGCCAACCTTTAGGCGTAAATTGTGCGGTGGTAAGCCAAGGACATCCAAGGAGTTTAAAAACGGGGTGTGTGTTTAAAATGTATACGCGTTAAAAGTTATACTTCTTTAGCGTATAGACAAAAAAAATACTAAAATGCTGCGTCACGGGTCGCCTGGCAGATGTGAAACATCGACATTATTTTGTAAGAGTAATATGCAGAAATTGTGATAGGAACTAAATATGTTAACTTAAATATTGAAAACATCATTATTCTGTTTCATTGTGGATTTACCAAAAGGACATCGTTTTCGTGTTCATCATCGTTTATGAATTCGTGGATCGAAGGCACTTTGAATAAACTCTAAAGGTCTCTGCACACAGCCGGCGTGGCGTGACGGGGCGCGGCGGGACGGGACGGGACGTTATCGCGCCCGCAGTGTGACCGATGCCGCCGCGCCAGCGCCGCGTCGCCGCCCCGCCACGCCGCGCCCCGTCACGCCACGCCGGCTGTGTGCAGAGACCTTAATACTGGCCCCCTGTGGTAACACATACATTTCCAAACCTTGGCAAGGGTTGCTTAACCTGGCCCCCTGTGGTAGCCCATCCATTTCCAAACCTATGTAAGGGTTGCTTAACTTGGCCCCCTATGGTAACCCATCCATTTCCAAACCTTGGCAAAGGTTGCTTAACCTGGCCCCCTGTGGTAACCTATCCATTTCCAAACCTTGGCAAGGATTGCTTAACCTGGCCCCCTGTGGTAGCCCATCCATTTCCAAACCTTGGCAAGGGTTGCTTAACCTGGCCCCCTGTGGTAGCCCATCCATTTCCAAACCTCGGCAAGGGTTGCTTAACCTGGGCCGTGTGGTAACCCATCCATTTCCAAACCTTGGCAAAGGTTGCTTAACCTGGCCCCCTGTGGTAGCCCATCCATGTCCAAACCTTAGCAAGGGTTGCTTTACCTGTCCCCGTGTCACGTGTGGTAACCCATCCATTTCCAAACGTTGGCAAAGTTGCTTAAAATGTCCCCGTGAGGTAACCCATCCATTTCCAAACCTTGGCAAGGGTTGCTTAAAATGTCCCCGTGTGGTAACCCATCCATTTCCAAACCTCGGCAAGGGTTGCTTAACCTGTGCCCGTGTGGTAACCCATCCATTTCCAAACCTTGGCAAAGGTTGCTATAATTTCATGCGATCCTAGTAGTTTTATCTCAACGCAGTTGGTTCTATCAAGAACTTTGAATCCACAGATCAAACTGTTGGAATTAATTTCACCGTGGATTCATGCAAGCCTAGTACTTTCGCTTTTATTAGTAAGGATTAACCTACCCTACCTACCTTCTAACCTACCCACCCTACCTACCCTACTTCTCTTACCGGGATGAAAAGTATGTAGATAAGTATCCTGTATCTCCTGGTTCTAAGCTACCTCCTCACCAATTTTCAGCTAAATCGGTTCAGCCGTTCTAGAGTTATAAGTGGAGTAATATAATAAAAATATACAAAAAAAAAACAAATTTTACTTTTTTTTTGAAACCCGACGCAAAAAAGAAGGTTGTATGTGTGTGTGTATATGTACCCGTGCGAAGCCGGGGCGGGCCGCTAGTGTAATAAATAAAACAAAACGACAAACCTCGATTTTGCTCGTCTGCTCATTCCAAGGTACCAGGAAAACATAACCCGCTGGAACCTAAGCACAACCTTGGACTAACTACCCTACCTACCCTACTTCTCTTACCGGGATGAAAAGTATCCTATGTCCGTCTCCTGGTTCTAAGCTACCTCCTCACCCATTTTCAGCTAAATCGGTTCAGCCGTTCTTGAGTTATAAGTGGAGTAACTAACACGACTTTCTTTTATATATATATATATATATATAGATATATAAAAATGGATTGCTGTTCGTTAGTCTCGCTAAAACTCGAGAACGGCTGAACCGATTTGGCTAATTTTAGTCTTGAAATACTCCTGGAAGTCCAGGGAAGGTTTAAAAGGTGAGAAAAATTGGAATAATTGCCGGGAAAACCCCCAAAACCGTCCTTCTTTATTTCCCATACAAACGTTTTCTAAATAAAATGGACTCAAAGAAAGTACTAGGCTTGCATGAATTCACGGTGAAATTACCCATAAAAACGTTTTCTAAATAAAATGTAGCCAAAACCCTAACTAATACAAGCGAAAGTACTAGGCTTGCATGAATTCACGGTGAAATTAATTCCAGCAGTTTGATCTGTGGATTCAAGTTCTTGATAGAACCAACTGCGTTGAGATAAAACTACTAGGATCGCATGAAATTATAGCAACCTTTGCCAAGGTTTGGAAATGGATGGGTTACCACACGGGGACAGGTTAAGCAACTCTTGCCAAGGTTTGGAAATGGATGGGTTACCACACGTGACACGGGGACAGGTAAAGCAACTCTTACTAAGGTTTGGACATGGATGGGCTACCACAGGGGGCCAGGTTAAGCAACACTTGCCATGGTTTGGAAATGCATGTGTTACCACACGGGCCAGGTTAAGCAACCCTCACCAAGGTTTGGAAATGGATGGGCTACCACCTGGGGGCCAGGTTAAGCAACCCTTGCTGAGGTTTGGAAATGGATGGGCTAACACAGGGTGCCAGGTTAAGCAACCCTTGCTGAGGTTTGGAAATGGATGGGCTAACACAGGGTGCCAGGTTAAGCAACCCTTGCCAAGTTTTGGAAATGGATGGGTTACCACAGGCGACAAGGTTAAGCAACCTTTGCCAAGGTTTGGAAATGGATGGGTTACCAGACGGGCCAGGTTAAGCAACCCTCACCTAGGTTTGGAAATGGATGGGTTACCACAGGGGGCCAGGTTAAGCAAGCCTCACCAAGGTTTGGAAATGGATGGGTTACCACAGGGGGCCAGGTTAAGCAACCCTTGCCGAGGTTTGGAAATGGATGGGCTACCACAGGGGGTATAGGTAAAGCAAGCCTTACCAAGGTTTGGGAATGCATGTGTTAGCACACGGGCCAGGTTAAGTAACCCTTGCCAAGGTTTGGAAATGGATAGGTTACCACAGGGGGGCAGTAATAGAGTTTTATTCAAAGTGCCTTCGATCCACGAATTCGTAAACGATGATGAACACGAAAACGATGTCCTTTTGGTAAATCCACAATGAAACAGAAAAATGATGTTTTCAATGACATATTTAGTTCCTATCACAATCTGTTCTTTTCTGCATATTACTCTTACAAAATAATGTCGATTTTTCACATCTGCCAGGCGACCCGTGACGGCTCACATTTTTATGATTTTTTTTTTATATTTATCGTTAATCACTACAGCATTTTAGTATTTTTTTTTGTCTATACGCCAATGAAGTATAACTTCTAACGCGTGTACATAAGTACACAAACTTCTTTTTTTTAAACTCCTAGGATGTGCCTGGCTTACCACCGCACAATTTACGCCTAAAGGTTGGCTCCGTAGTAAGCTTCGAAACATAAACCAACCAAAACGGCGCAAACCAGTACGCATATGGTGGTTAGAAAATTGATGAACAATGTAATTTACGCGACGTATAGTGAAAGGAAAATTCAAAAGGTGAGGAAGTCCTCATTCTGACGATCCCGATGATCCCAACCGATTTGCCGTTCGAATTTAAAAGACTTCAATATCCGATCCGTCTTACATTTGCCATGACCATCAACAAATCACAAAGCCAACCCTTAAAAGTTTATGGTTTGAATCTAGAACATCCATGTTTTTCCCATGGTCAATTATATGTGGCATGTTCACGGGTCGGAAGACTATCTGCGTTGTTTTGTAGAAAACAAAAAATATCGTGTATCACAAGGTACTTAAGTGGAGACCAACCTATGTACTGAAATGCAGAAACAATAATAAATGATTAATATACTTAATTTCTTTTTCAAAGAAAAAAAAAGAACTTAATAAATTCGAAAATCGGCTTATTATTTATTGCCTTTATGGCGGAACAGAGTTCGCCGGGTCAGCTAGTAGAATATAAAAAAAAATACAGCTCCGTGTTTGAAAACATTTAGATATCTCTTTATTCTATACAATTACCTTTGTTATAGATATAAAAAATATGATGTTTGTCGCTGAAAAAAATGAGAATTTCGAGACGAAAAAATTGTTTTTTCTTTTTAAACATTTTTTTTTTCGTAGTACTAGGTCACTTTTGTAAACTTATTTTGTTTAACTCTTTACTTTATGTATTGAACTATACACGGTAATAACGTAACGGATAGAAAGATTTTATTTTCGGTTATCACGCGGGTTAAAGTTAGCATTAGCCTAAAGTAACTATGCCCCGCGGACGAAGTCACGGGCAGAAGCTAGTATGATGATAAAAGACTTGCATTTTTTTTTCTTATTAAATTGTACCACAACCTAAATACTTCAAAACAAACCAACTTTAAGACAAGTTGGACACTTGCGCCGTTCTGTGTTTAATTATTCAACTCTTTGGTACCTGCGTAAGCTTCTGAAAATTTTCACTTTCAATCAATTGTTCGGTGAAATTTTTACCTGAAATCAAACGAGCAAAATATTTCCAACAATCACTGTTATTTATTTACTTAAAGGTTTTATGAAATGTTAAATGTTATTTATTTTGTAAGCTTACAGTTTTGTTTGTTCGTTTTCGTTATTTATTTTATTAATACTCAAATAAGCTGATTTCCTTGTGGTTTTCATAAAAGAGTTTTTAAACAACAACAAAAAAACAATCATTGACTTCAATATTATCGATGACATGGTTGGCGCAGTGGCTGAGTGATTGCTGCTGCGCTGCGTGTCGAGGGTTCGATTCCCGCACGGAACAAATATTTGTACGGCCCATAGGTTGTTGTTTCGGGTCTGGCTGTTTGTGTATGTGAATTTAAATGTTTGTAAACGCACTCACGATACAGGAGAAATTCCTAGTGTGGGGCAACGTATTTTTTTTAAGATATTAAATTGACTGCCTTGCTGGTCGGGTATTAGTTAGTGAAGCTGCTAAGCGTGAAGTCTTAGGTCCAATTCCTGGGTCGGGCAACGTGACTTTAGGTATATCCATCAGGGATTTTTAAGTAGAAGTCGGGATTTGCGCCCAGTTGATGGCATTAGGGTCGCTCCCTATTAGAAAGAACTCACTTCATCATAACTTGCGAAATGTGAGTCTTATATCATGTACACTTGTGCCTAACCCTTCAGAAATTATTGGCGTGATGTTTTGTCATGTGATTTAATTAAAAAATTAGCAGATACCAAACAAATAGTTACCTTATGTTCTGACTACTTCATTCGTTTTCGTATGAACTTATATGGATCAACCGCAACTACTCACTTACAAAAGTAAGCTCAAAAGGGTTATCATGACATCTTATAGCAGTACTCATTCCTGTGTGAGAAAGAGATGGTGCTAGACACCCTGTATAGCTCTGTCTCTTTCCCTCACTTGAATAAGTTCTGTTTTAAGACTTCATGGTAGGGCAGCAAATACTGGCCTTAAGCTTCTAGGCCAACTTAAAATTAGGTGTCACAGTTCGCCCCTAACTCCTATCTACTTTCATCCTAACAATGGCCAAAGATTTGTGTGCCGAACAACTTTCTTCATTTGTCAAGATTCATTCGATATTTAAATCAAAACCGTTGCTTCCCCTCACAAACTTATAAATGCAGCTTTCAAAATATATTTTGGTCTTTAGGCAAGTAGATTTAAAGTTCAAAGTGAATGAAAATAATGGAAGAGCGATTTTGTTTTCGTGACGTAATGTTTCTTGCGACACCTGTGAGAAATCACAATATGGGACATAAAATATAATTTTGAATACAATGGCGTTGCTGACATGACGGCATGACGGCTTTATAAAATAAGATTTTAGTTATTTCCTGTTCAGGTGTTCAGATTTTGGAGATAATCATGGTATTATGAAACGTTAAAAATATAATTTATCTCAATAATTATTGATTTATTCTTGCAATAAGCCATAAGACCCACTTTTAATACAAATGAGGAAGTATAAATTGCATGTGACTAAACGAGTGAAAACTATAAATGTTTATGGATGGAGAGGGAGAGGAATACCAAAGAATCGATGGATGGATTGTGTGAGGATTAATGTGACAATAAGAGAGGTAAATGCACAACGGTTGACAGAAGAGAATTGAACGAAAAAATTTGTTCAGCATTATTGCACAAAATAACTTTGATTCTTAAAAAAATACGGACGTTAAATAAATTAAGCGTTTATGTGGTCTTTAGTAATGAAATTCGAAATACTGGCTGTTGTTGACTTCCTAATTTTCTGAAAATTATGAAAGTACTAGAAACCATTTCAAACTATGTCAAAATAATACTTTTTAACTGAAGAAAACGAAGGAGGTTCTCAATTCGACATGTAAATATATATATTTATAAATATTTGTATGTCCAGTGTCCACGCATAAATTTTTACAGAGACGTCGGATTTGTGTTTTTAACTATCGTGCTTAGCTAGATAAAAAGGTTATTTTTTTCATTTTCAGCTCGGGTTTTTGTTGATTTAAGTTTTTTTTTTTAGAAATCAAATAATTTACCAAATAACAAGAAGTATGTTTAAAGATTAACCTACTTTCAAAACTCGTCAATTTTTAACAAAGGTAAGCCTAGGGAATCGTGATAGATGCCTTCATTATAATAATTTATAAACGAATTAAAACGATAAACACGCAATCAGAGATGAGAAGGAGATTTCACAAGGGAATGCTTAGAACGATCTTGTGAAAAAACCGAAGATTTTTTTCTATCAAAACATTTTTCATTCATTCAAATTGTTCTTTGGAAGGTAGGTACTTATATTTCAATTTGTTGTTGTTTTGAGTAAAACCTTGTTTTAGGGTTTCGTACCTCAAAAGAAAAAAACTAAACCCTTATAAGATCAATTTGTTGTCCGTCTGTCTGTTTGTCTGTCAAAACCCTTTATCTACCTAGTCTTACCGGATGCAGCTGAATATCAGTATTTTACATGGAGCGACTATCTATCAGACCTCCACAACCCAGTTAGTACTGGGTAATGCGATACCCCTTGGTAAGACTGGCTGTCAGACTTTCGGAACACTGACTACCTGTAACGACTCGACTGTCAAAGATCTACAAATGACAGTCGGGATCGTTATGTTATACCGTGCGTTATAGGTAGTCAGTGGCTCGATAGTCTGACAACCAGTCTTACTAAGGAGTATCGTATCCAGTACCAACTGCGTTGTTAAGTTCAGATAGACCGTCGTGTTATTTCCGAAAAAAAAGTCTTGTCCTTTAACTCTATATTATTTTAAGTTTTGCGACATCTTGAAACCAAGGAATGTGTTACCGATCTTCTATCCTTAATCCTTACAGCACTTTTGGGAGACATTTCAGAGAGCTTGTACTCCATTCAAACTTGATAAGGACCTACTAGTCATAATTGTACAATTGGGAGATATTACTGTGTCAAGCTACAATGTAGGTAACTTTATTATTACCCAACTTAGACATGTTTTCTGAGAAGCTTAGATTTTATCATCATGCCTAGCCTTTTTCTAACTATTTTGATGTCAGCTTCCATTCTAACTGGATGCAGTTGAATACTCGTATTTTATTTATATTATTACTAGATTTTAGTACTAGCGTTGAATTCGGGGTGACACAGAACAGAATATCATTTATTTGCAAATATGGGTTATACATAAGTAGGTGGTAGTAGTTTTACGTGGTTCTGCCATATTTCACCATTCGGCATGCAAACATTATCATTTGTATAAAATTGTTAAAAACAGTTTTCCTTTCCTGATTTGCAGGTACCTGCTACCCTTATTGTAATAGCAAAGCTAAGTTTTCCCTTCTCTATCTCACTCATTTGCAGCTATTCTCACCCCCGCGAAATACTTAAGATAAACTCCTTACCGTGCTTTAACGAATAATCGCAAAACTACACTATATTATCACTAAGTAATATCCCTACTAATATTAAAAAAGCGAAAGTGAGTTTATTTGTTTGTTACGTCTTCACGCTTAAATTGCTGAACCAATTTTGATGAATTTTGGTACAGAGATAGTTGAGACCCTGGAGACGGACATAGGCTAACTTTTCTTTTGCCATGACATGATAGAATTGTCATCAATGAGTTTAGTTCTCAAATGAATGTAAGTACTTTAAACACAATTATTACAGTTTCTTTAGTTTGCTTTTACTCTCATTTTTACATTTTTAATATAAAAATAAAAAATATAAAATTGTGGTCGGCCGGTATCGGGAGCAGGGTCCACTACCGGTGGTTAGGGCTCCAGAGACAGGAACCTCCTCACAATACGAGCCGTATCGGGGAGTACTGCCTTCTTAATCAGGCCCTTGATCCAACCGCCTAAGGAGACCTTCGACAGATGTTCATCGAGGCTCTTGGCAATCAAGCTGTTATTAGTAATTATTGACATTTCTAAAAAAACAAAATTCAGCATAACTACACTTTCATTTCGAAAATAAAGAATAGAAAGTCCCTATAAAGTTGTCTTCTGAAAATGTGTTTCAAAATCCACAGTTTCCCAACAAGCGCCTGTACAAAGATTGTATCAACAACGCCATTGACAGTCTCAATTACTTTAAAAAAATAAAGTGCACGATAAAAAATATTGAGCTACTAAGAAAATGGCTCCCCTATGGACAATGTACTCAGATAGAAAATAATATACTGACGCTATATTATCTTTAAGATTGTTTGTTATTTTCAAGCTTTGGATAGATTTTTTTGGAGAATATGTCGGAGATTATTTAATACTAGCTATCCTTCGCGGTTTTATCCGCATTTTTGGTAACTGCCTTGCTCCCGTGGATAGTAGCGTGATATTATATAGACTACTAGCTTTTTGGCTCGCGTTAAATTTGGGGTAACACAGTTCCCCTTTCCCGATTTTCAAGTACCTCCTACCAGTAGATTTTGCCCTTGTGCCTTATCTATTGTAATAGCAATGTCCGTCCAGAGTCTCAACTATCTCTGTACCAAAATTCATCAAAATCGGTTTAAACATTTAGGCGTGAAGACGTAACAAACAAACTCATTTTCACTTTTATCTATACTAATATTATAAAGCTGAAGAGTTTGTTTGCACGCGCTAACCTCAGGGACTACTGGTTGGAATTAGAAAATCTTTTAGTGTTGGATAGTCCATTTCTTGAGGAAGGCTATAGGCTATATAACATCACGCTACGACCAACAGGTGCTGAGCAGCGTGGGTGAAACCGCGTGGAACAGCTAGTAATATTTTATTAGTAAGGATTCTAAAAGTCCATAGACCTCCCCGCCCTATTACCAGCAAAAACATGGCCCTTCACTCCGAACTCCTCCAAAATCTTGCCACTTGGCAAAAAAGTCAACGCGCCCAAAAAAAAAACACTCAACACTTTATTAAAAGTTCTCTCCTTACAAAACTTTTTGGTGTAAACTTTATCGTACGCCGGTATAATCGAACACCTTTTTAAATCTGTCAGGTGCCAAAGTGATAACAAGCGTCGCTTTGTTTGGCATTTGTTGCGGAACTTTTGTATTTGAGGAAGCTCGTTAAGTGTTGAACCTTGAGTTTTATGAAGTGGACAAAATGAAAATGATATTAATAGAATCTTTGTTACTTTCATGAAATATTTTTTAGGTAAGAGGAGCTTGTGGCTAAATATTAGCAGCTGCTCAGGTTGTTCTTTAGGTTAAGATGCGCTTGCCTAGGTTGGTCTGTGGATGGGTGACCACCCGTTACATATCGAGTTTCCTCCTCGGACAGCACGTTAAGCTGTTCTTTCCGGCTGTCATTTATAGATCTTTGACAGTTGTTGCAGGTAGTCATCGTCCCGAAAGTCTGACAATCAGTCTTACCAAGGGCTATCGTATCCGGGGTAGTGGGTTGTTCAAAAGAGATATCGCGGCCCCGGAAAGGGCAATAAAAGGAACATGGATGGGTAGTCAGTACAAGCTGTACTGTAACAAGGGGTATCGTATTACCCAGTATTACAGTACTTGTCAGAGGCACGGGGGTGTCTTACCGCCAATTTTCAATCTTTTTTTTTTATTTAGTATGAACTCACTCTTGACCTCGATTTCGCCTGATGGTAAGCGACAGATGAGGTCTACGATGGAGCGAGCGAGTCCAGAAGATGCCTATTAACTTTTGTTTTGAAGGCAGACGGGTCGTATGTGGTAGGGAATATCGACCAAGTGCGGGTGGTACCCTGCCGTGCGTCTGGTAGCCCGGTAGTAAAACGGAGATGGTGGTATCAGGTCATGGAGCTCCAGCGCACACTCTCCGAAGTACAATCTGTAGAAAACCGACAAGCTGGCAACGTTACGCCTGTGCGCCAGGCTATGAAGCTTGGACACAATCTCATCGCCTATGAGCCTTTTGGCTCTGCGTTCCACCGAGTCGAGTGCAGCGAGCTGGTATTTTGCCGAGCCATCCCATAGGTGGCTGCAATACTCCATACAGGAACGGACTTGTGCTTTATACAAGTTACAAAGCTGTCCAGGTGTGAAGTATCGCCTCACTTTATTTAGGATGCCCAGCTTTTTAGCTGCAGCCTTTTGACTCGATGGTCGAACCGAAGTTGAGGTCTGACGTCAACTCCATGCCCAAGAGCTCCAGACGGTCGGTAATGGGTACAGATGTACTTCGGAAAGTAGGGAATAAATTAAACTCGAAGCTTTTACTAAGAAATACCTATTGTAAAAACCCAACAACACTTACCCAACCCACCACCCCGTGCTCAGCAGTGGCTAGACCAACAAAGTAGTTGAAAAAGTGTTCCAAAATAGTGATAAATGAAAACAAAACCCAGAAAACTAATTTTAAAGTTGGACTATCGAAAACCTCCCAATAAAATTAGTTGATGTAACATCTCGGGAAAGTTACAGGGCTCCAGGGAAATCATTGAACTGCGCTCGCCACTCCGATCACTCGATAATAAATAAATAATGATAGCCGTCGTTAAACCTAAGGGCTGATTGTTATGCACGAAGCTGTGTCGTTTATCGGCTTTGGAAAATAATGTGTGATTAGTGGCTTTGATAATGTTTCATTGATAAGGCTGGATTGCCGAGTAATTCAATATTTTCCATAATATGTGTTTTGTAATGGAAAAAAAAAACATATTAAGACAAAATAGCACAAAGGTACTTCTTATTTCATTTAGAAATCTTTTCCTGCATACCTATGATAAGACATATTGATAAGACACATACACAAAGTGTGTAAAAATTAAATTATAAGTAACTTTTAAGCTTTCGCCCGCGGGTTCGCTCGCGTTAAATTCGGTTTAACACACCAAGCAGACCTGCAGTTTTTGCTCTTGCGCCTGATGGATTTGTAATAGCAATGCTAAGTGTTTCCTTTTCTTCCCTCGTTTGTTGGCAAAAGAAAATAGCCTATGTCCGTCTCCTGGTTCCCAACTATCTCTGTACCAAAATTCATCATATATATAATATATATAGTAAGGAAGTAAGGATAAGTAATAAATAAAGCACTATTTCTTCATAATCTTAGATTTCTGTTTTTTCATAAAAAAAGTTGCACCCTTCAAAATCTTTTTTTGCTATATTGTGGGTGCATTTAGAAATATTTAAGCCCACATACATACATGAAACTCCCAGACCCGGAACACCTATCTGCAGGTCAAACAAATATTTTATTTTATTTATTCGGGAATCGAACTCATGACATGCAGCAAAACAGCCAATCGGTCAGTTGGGAATAGTGAGACGGGTGAGCCCCAATATTAAAAAAAAACGGGCAAGTGCGAGTCGGACTTACACATCTAAATTTCCGTATAATCTTGCGACATAAACGGACATATATTTTGTCGGTGTAGTCTTACACATATGATTTTTCCACAACTTCAAGGGAACTCAGATTTGAGTATATGATTTTAATTTCAACTCGCTACCTTCCCGCGTTCCCGAGTTAAAGTCTTGACAGACAGACAGACGGACAACAAAGTGATCTAATAAGGGTTACATACAACATTACATGAACCGGGGTTGCGGGTTGTCCCGGGGTTGCGGGATGTTCGAAAGAGATACCGTGGCCCCGGAATGTAAAGGGCAATGGAATGAACATGGGTGGGTTTTAGTCAGTACAAGTCTGACCCTACCCCCCGGTCCGTCCAGTTCTAAGTTATTCAAACTCAAACTCAAACTCAAATCATTTATTTCAATTAGACCATTACAGGCACTTTTGAATGTCATAAAAACAAGAACAAAAAAAATGATGCTGCTACAGTCCCAGTCACAAGACATAATAACTTGTGAAAGTACTGTAGTTGCCCATTCCAAAGCGTAGATCTCTATGGAGAAGAATGGGCAAGAAACTCCATGGATTTAAAAAAAAAGAACCTCACACTCCAAACTCATACTTAAATCTAAAACCACCAGTTAAGGCTAACCAAGAGTCTAGGTAAAACGGTAATAAGTAATAATAATAATAATCTGTGGCCCGACTGTCAAAGTGACATGACGTGTTTTCTTCAATACCAATAAATTTTAAATATTTTTACAAATATTTACACCAAAACCGCCTACACCGAAACCACAGCTAGATAAAATAAACCAATAAATAACCATAATAAAGAAAATGAAAACAGAACGAGAGATAAAAAGAAGAAAATGGATTTTAACAATGAATGTTAATACGTCAACATGCTAACAAGACGCCGGGCTCAAGAACTGCAGGCACTCCCACCATCTCCGGGCTCGCCACTCAGCTCCGCCTCGCAGCCGCCGGGATGCGCTACACGTGTGAGCGCCGTGTCGCCGGTCGCTGCAGTTGCGTCGAGCTCGAGTGACGAGTTTTTCTCCCCGCCATCGTCGCCACTACCACCAACACGACAACGACGAGGAAGAGGACGGCCACCAGCGGGCTTGGGATCTAGGGGCCAACAGGCTCCGATCAGGGTCCCCGCTGCCTGTGGAAATGTGTCGCGCATGCGATGGACTTCGTTTATCAACGCGAATGTCATGCGCGCATATTACGGGTCTACAGAGGGGGGAACTAACCTCACTGCGTACCGTGTTAGGATGCTGTCTCTGTTCCAGGGCCTAGAACCAACCATCAACGTTTCGGCCCAACGACTGTCGGATCAGGTGCGGGTCATCCAACGCAATCACTTGTTGGACGATGCTGCGCTTGATAGGCTGCGCTCAGAAGTACTCAACAACCGTATCATCTTGACTACGCCACAAACCGCGTTGCAAGCGACAGCAATTAGTGTGACGCAGCCGCGGTCCAATCCCGCTGTTGTAGAGGAAGATGATAGGGTTGCTACGGTAAGTAGCCAGTGCAACGACCGATTGAGGAGCGCACTGGAGGATGCGCTTCGCGACTATCGATCCACTCCAACCGAACTTAGGCCCCGATTACCACGGTTACCCATGCATAAGAAAAATAGGGCGCTGGTGTGTGCCATGGACTCGCAGCTCAAGAATTTATTTGAGAGTAGCGAGAATCTCGTTGATACACACTCGATCCTATATTGTGGGGCTGTTGCGGTATGTCGTGTAGCTAACGTAAAATTCCAAAACAGTGACGTAGCTACTCGACCAAAACCATCCGTACCAGCCTGGCAGTGCAGGATCGAGCGCCGTATCGACGAGGCCAGGGTACTCATCGGTAAACTAAACTGCTTCAGGGAGGGTAATACAAGACCACGTGTGATGCGTTTTGTGAGACGGGCATTCTCGGGGACTGGAATCAGTCCTCAAGAATATATGTCTCATGCCACAGAGCGCATCGACTTCCTGAAGCAGAAAGTTTATGCATGGGCAAACCGTATTCGGCGGTATAAGCGGCGGGTTGATCGGTATTCGCAGAATCGCATGTTCCGGAGCGATGAGAGGTGGGTATACAGAGCTTGGGAGCGACCCGAACAAAGTGTGACTGACGTGTGCCGCCCGGATGATGTAGCCACAAGTTCTTTCTGGCACAGCATCTGGTCGGTGCCTGTCTGTCATACTGAGGCTGACTGGATGCGTGATATCGAGCGAGCGTGTGAAACTATACCAGAGATGGAGCCAATTTTAATTACACCATCAGACATAGCCAGAGCTGTCCGTCCGTTCCCGAACTGGAAATCTCCGGGACCGGATGGACTGCATAACTTTTGGTTAAAATGGCTCAGTAGTTCACACACTCGCCTGGCATCGCAATTTCAGTCATGCCTAGAGTCCGGATCTCTGCCACAGTTCTTAACAACAGGCGTTACCCACATGCTCTATAAGTCAGGTAGTCCCGCGGAACCCAAGAATTATAGGCCGATCACGTGTTTATCGACGGTCTATAAACTTCTTACGTCCATTTTGAGAATGAAAATTAACAAACACATTGACAGTAACTCTATTATGTCTGTCTCTCAAAATGGATGTAAGAACGGGTCCCGCGGTACTAAGGAGCTACTCCTCATCGACATGGCCATTAGTCAGCAGGTCCGTCGATCCCGCAAGGATTTGTCGACATGTTGGATTGATTATAAGAAGGCCTACGACTCAGTGCCACATACATGGCTCAAGAGGGTGCTGGAGTTGTACAAGATAGATGCAACCCTACGCGCCTTTCTTGAGTCGTGTATGGGACAATGGAGGACGGTCCTTCGATATCCAGGATGTCGACAAATCCAGGGGAACGATGGGCCTGTGTGGATTAAACGGGGAATATTTCAGGGCGACAGTTTGAGCCCACTTTGGTTCTGTCTAGCCCTGAATCCTCTAAGCACATTGCTGGAGGATTCAGGCCTGGGCTATCGGTTGAGAAGAGGTGGTCAGGTCATATCTCACCTCCTTTACATGGATGATCTGAAACTCTTTGCCCCCAACAAATTGCGACTGATGGAGCTACTGAAAGTAACTGAAACTTTTAGTAACGCCATCAGGATGGAATTTGGTGTGGACAAATGTGCAGTCATGTATGTGAAACGAGGGGAGATTATGGAATCCGAGGGAATTCAACTCCCGGATTCCATACACCTCAGATCCCTTTCCTCATCCGAAAGCTATAAGTATTTGGGTATGTCGGAAGCGTTAGGCATTAACGTGGCTGACATGAAGCAACTGTTGAGGGAGCGTTTCTTTGGTCGCCTGAAGAAGGTATTAAAAAGCCTTCTTTCAGGCGGGAACAAGGTGCGCGCCTTCAACAGTTGGGTCATGCCGGTTTTAATGTACTCTTTCGGCATACTCAAATGGACTCAGACTGAACTCGATGCCCTGGATAGGAGAGTCCGTACATTGCTGACTGCAAATCGGATGCATCACCCACGATCATCGGTGATGAGACTGTACATCCCACGGAAGTGTGGGGGTCGAGGCTTTTTAAACGCAAAGACCCTCCACAACCGAGAGGTGTGCAGTCTCAGGGAATATTTCTTAAAAGCCGACGTGGGTATGCACCGAGATGTAGTCGCAGTGGACAAGGGACTCACCCCGTTGTCCATGGCTAAAGAGAATTGGCGCAAACCTGTAGTACTTGCTACCGATGACCGCAAGGAAGTATGGCAAGGTAAGGAGCTTCACGGGCGCTTCTACAAGGCTCTTCATGGGCCCGATGTAGATTTTCTGGCGTCCGTGTCCTGGCTACGATTCGGTGACCTATTTGGGGAAACTGAAGGTTTTGTCTGTGCGATTATGGACGAAGTTATGTTAACGAACAACTACCGGAAATATATTATGAAGGATGGGACGGTTGACGTGTGTCGGGCATGCCATCGTCCTGGTGAGTCCATCAGACATATTATTTCTGGTTGTTCTCGTCTAGCTAACAGCGAGTATTTGCATAGACACAACCAAGTAGCCAGGATTATTCATCAGCAACTTGCCTTGAAATATAATCTTGTTGAATCTGAGGTACCGTACTACAAGTATGTGCCCGACCCAGTTCTCGAGAAAGACCATGTCACGCTGTACTGGGATCGGTCTATCATTACTGACAGGACTATTGTCGCCAATAAGCCTGACATAGTGGTGATAGACCGATCAGCGCGCCGCGTAATGATAATCGATGTTACCATCCCACATGACGAAAACCTCGTGAAAGCTGAGAAAGAAAAACAACTAAAATATCTTGACTTGGCACACGAGGTTGTTGACATGTGGAATGTAAACTCGGCTATCATTGTGCCGATTGTCATAACGGCCAATGGCTTAATTGCCAAGAGCTTCGACGAACATCTGTCGAAGCTCTCCTTAGGTGGTTGGATCAAGGGCCTGATTCAGAAGGCAGTACTCCTCGATACGGCCCGCATTGTGAGGAGGTTCCTGTCTCTGGAACCCTAACCACCGGTAGCTTGGACTCTGCTCCCGCTACCGGCGGAAACCTATTTTTATATTTTTAAATGTTTTTTTTGTTAAATTTATTTTCTAAGAAATATTTAAAAATGTAATTTTAAGAAGCTATGTGAATAAAGGAAATAATAATAATAATATATTTATTCAAAGTTCAAACAATTGGCACTATAAATACAATTTAAATCCTAGAAATAATGTTGGTATAACAAAAATTTCGATGCCTGTACTAGGTTAAGTTAAACCTGTATCACAGGCGGTATTTTCTAATAATTAGTGTTAGGACAGTAAATTTCTTAACAATATTTAGATAACATTAGTGAAAAAGGTTAACTTAGTATGAGTTACATTATGATATATATTTTTAAACCTATTATTAAGATACGAACGAAATAACATTTATAAGATTACCAAGAAAAAGTGTAAATACAATATAAGGAAAAACAAGGTAGCACTTCATTGCAAATAGTAATATGATTGTCAGCAGTATTAGAAATTATACAAGTAAATAAATATTTCAAAATAAAACGCCGTCGAAACATTTTTGTTACGGCCGAGAATTTGCTTAGATAGGGTAAAAATCAACGGAAGTCTGGCCTAGTTGAGTATGACGCACTAGGTGGGCACCTAGTCATAGTTCACGGAGTTTATGTATCGGTGTTTAGCTATTTTTCTAGCAGGGCAATGTACGTCTCCCGTTTTGTGATCACTGGGTTTTTTAAAGCGTGAGCAAGACGCGCATCTCGGGGTGTCACCTTTCTTCGTGCATTCAGACATGATATGACCAGCTTCACTACAGTGACCACAAGTAGGATTTACCTCTCTGCAAGACCTTGCTGCATGGCCATACTGTTGGCATTTATAACACCTCGTGACTAATGTAAAGTCTCTAACAGGGCAAGATGTCCAATTTATAAAAATCCTTGTTTGAGGTATTAATATTTTTCGTATATTGGCCGGAACTTCAATAATGTAGTTACAGGTCGCAGCTTCTCGTTTCCCAGATTTGTGGCTTAATTTTAAAGAGGTCAGAAAGGATTCCAAAGACATCGCTGGTATCTTATCGGCTACATTCTGTTCAAAAATGCATTTAAACACCTCATTTTCAGACAGGGATGTCGGCACACCTACAACCACGATCCGGGGTTTACGCTTGCTGGGTTCGTCAGCGGTAAGTCCAGCTGTGGAGAGTTGAACTGCACTCTTTAGTTTATCCGCATCTTGTTGCGTCTCGGTACTAATTATTACGCCACCGTTCTTTGTTTTCCGGACACTACGTACTTGCAGCTTCATTTGCTCGGGACGTATGATTTTTTTCACCAGTTCTTTTGTTTCGTCACTTGTTTTCAACTTATCATCGGGATAAATGGCGACAGAGCTTAAATTATTCGGTCGAATGAAATGGTTCGATCCTTTTTTCACAACATCGGCAAAAGAAGTATTCTTCGCAGGACAAGTATCCAGTAACGTTTGCTTGAGGTCCGAAAAATGCTCTGTTAGGTCGCGTTGTTGTTTCAGGGTATCGATCATGACATCCGCGTGAATGGCCCTTTGCTTCAGCGACTGGTATAGAACAGCCATTTGTGACGTACCAGATTCGACTTTACGGCAGAGGTTTGTGATTTTCAATTTCTGCTCCGTATTGAGTTTCCCATCCGCGGCAATAGAGCAAACTTCATTCAGGTACTGCTGGATGGTGGCCATCCATCGTTGGATTTCAGGCGTTGAAACAATAACATCTGCTGGATTTTGTGACGGCGAGGCGGAGCGTTGCGCTGGCCCCCTTGGATTACAAGGGCTGTTTTCCATTTTGTTTTAGTGTTAAAGGTTCACTGTTTTGTGTGCATTGTCCACTAAAACTACACACTAAGCAAGAATACTTTATACATTACGACATTAAAATTAAGGAGGTCAATATTATTAAATATTGCTAATGAACACGTCTGTACACTGTGAGTGCGCAATATGCAATCCGAAGTACCTAAATAGGTCACAGAGTCGTCACCGCACAGATACGTCAAGTGTCTCGTGTTTGCCACTTTAATTACGGCGACATTTCTGCCTAAGTTCTGCGGTCAGCGGGTACAAGTTGCTATTCATTACTGGTCACACAAGAGCAATTCCAGTTGTCTGTTGGCTGGGAGAATGTGATAATGGTTGTGGGGATTTCTGTGTTTAAGGTAGTCATATTGTGATCGACAAGATTTGTACCTCAAAGGTTTTCTCATCGGAAAATTCTCGGAAACTAAAATGAAATTTTAAAAATGACGGACTGAACTTACTCCCTCATATGCACTTAAAAAAAAACTTCACTTACAGTGAATAGATGAAAAGATAAATTAATCATTTATTTGATGCAACAAAAGACACAATACAAGAATTAACACAAAAAATATCAAACTGAGAAAAAGCAATAAAAAAGAGGAGTTTCTCAATTCATCGGATTATTTTTTTATGTATGTTCACCGATTACTCAGTGACACCAGCAACCCTACCATGACGTTTTAAAGCAAAACTAATTCCACTGAGGAAAAGAGAAAGAGCTATACAGGGTATCTAGCGCCATCTCTTTCCCTCAGTGGAATAAGTTCTGCTTTAAGACGTCATACTAGGCCTACCTGGTCCGATTTGCGAAATTCTTTCTTTGTTTAATAGAGGATACTTCCTAGACATATTTCCAAAAAAAAAACTAAAAATAGAACATAATACTACTTCCGGACAACGACACCAAAACAGTCACAGCCGGAAAGCAAAATAACTTTACTTGCGGAAGCAAGTAAAGTTATTTTTCACTTTTTAGTGTTTACTAGCTTTTGCCCGCGGCTTCGTCGCGTTAAATTCGAGTTTACACAGTTTTCCTTACGCCTTATTGATTTGTAATTGCAACGCTAAGTTTTCCCTTTTCTCCCCCCTATTTCTCCCTAACTTCCCACTTGTTTAGAAAAAATATTAGCCTATGTCCGTCTCCTGGTTCCCAACTATCTCTGTAGAGTACCAAAATTTATCAAAATTGGTGTAGTCATTAAACCGTGAAGAGGTAACAAACAAACAAACTTACTTTAGCTTTTATATTATTAAAAAGAACCCACTTACAAATAAAAACTAAAATCTGTAAGTGGGTTTTTTGTACTGTACATATTTTCAGTATTATTTTACATCTATTCTTCTTCTTAGCGTATCCATAGCGTAGCATAGCATCATCATGGGCCTGTTAGTTTAGTGGTTAGTAGCCCTGACTGCTGAGCCGGAGGTCATGGGTTCGATTCCCACCCAGGACAAACTTTGTGTGATGAGCATGATTGATTGTTCTGTGTCTGGGTGTGATTTATCTATAACTAGCTGTTCCACGCGGTTTCACGTGGGTGAAACCGCGTGCTGAGCTGCGTGGGCTGCTCAGCACTGGTTGGTCGTAGCGTGATGTTATATAGCCTATAGCCTTCCTCAAGAAATGGACTATCCAACACTAAAAGAATTTGTCAATTCCAACCAGTAGTCCCTGAGATTAGCGCGTTCAAACAAACAAACTCTTCAGCTTTATAATATTAGTATAGATAATTATGTATATATTTATAAATTATATAAGTATGTATATCAGTGGTCTGGTTACCATAACACAAGCTCTGCTTAGCTTGGGATCAGATAGGCGTCTGTGAGCTGTCCCGAGATATTTATTTATTTATTTATCACCTATGATGTGCAAGCAATAGGACACAATGACAAGTGCCCCATTTGCAACACAACATTTGTTGGTAAATAAATATTTGCATTGTATATTTTTAATCCCTTAATGCATGCAAATGTATATTTATTTTCTCGTTTTCAGAACAACTACGAGTGAAAAATTAAATCTCTTGAAAAAGTAGCTTAACTACACAGCAATTATTTTTAAACCGCTCTTCTAAAATAAACTAGAAAGAAGATTCTCACTGTCAATTTAGACGTAGGCTTGGAAAATTATTTCTCTCTCAGCTGTTAATTGTCTGAGTAAATTGTTTCAAATAAAGCTGGTGTACACTGGCGAGCAATAAAACCGCAATATAGATGCAGACGTCAAGACAAGTCGTAGTCGGGCCGCTCCAATTAAGCACTGCTGTGTCAAGGTAGTGGCACAGTGGGCACTATTGTAATTTGTGTCGTTAGTAAGTTTAATTGCTTATTTTGTCCTGCACTGTAATAAATCTCACGGATATCAGCTACTCTACCATGACCTCTTAAAGCAGAGCTTATTCCACTGAGGGAAAGAGACAGAGCTATACAGGGTGTCTAGCATCATCCCTTTTCCTCAGTGGAACAAGTTCTGCTTTAAGAGGTCATGGTAGGCCTACTGTACATTAAAGTTTTGACCAATCTGTGGAAAATGGATTTTTTTTTTGATTTGGGGTATTTTCGGGTATACCTATTTGTCTTAGACATTAGTTACGAGTACGTAATAGTTTTAATTAATCGTGTCGCTTAATTCTCAATTCTAAGTGGTTTGATTTATAATATTACTAGCTTTTGCCCGCGACTTCGTACGCGTGGATTAATAGTTCCCGGTCCCGGGGGATTTCCGGGATGCAAACTATCCTATGTCCTTTCTCGGGTCCCAGACTATATCTGTACCTACCTAATTTCATTAAAATCGGTTTAGTGGTTTAGGCGTGAAGAAGAGACAGACAGACAGACAGAGTTACTTTCGCATTTATAATATTAGTTTAGAAGTTTAGATAAGGAAGTAAGATAGTAGGATGAGTAAGATAGCTGGGGCCCACGGCATATCGAAAAAAAAGTATCCTATGTTTTATTCCAGCCCATAATCTACCTTTGTGCCAAATTTAACGTGGAAGAGTAACAAATATCCATACATCCATCCTCACAAACATTCGCATTTATAATATTAGTAGGATTCTTCAAGCGACTTGACGTCCTTATCGGAGCGATTATAAATCACGTTAATAATAACACAATCTGTCTTTCTATCTTCATTGTGAGGAGGTTCCTATCTTTGTACCGGCGGACTACTATTTCTATATTTTCAAATGTGTACTGACCACCCATGTTCCTTCTATTGCCCTTTACGTTCCGGGGCCGCGGTATCTCTTTCGAACAATCCACAACCCCGGCAGGCGGAGGCCCTGGCAGGCCTCTCTGCTTTAGTGACATCTCTTTGAGGAGCGTGTGGAACACTAACGCGTCGTCGACACGGCCTATCGTTTATAAACGGATGGATACGTAAGCTACCCATTACTCACCGTCCACAGGCCCGCATCTACGGTGGCCGGGAGACGTCTTGCGGCGACCTGTCTCGGGCCATCTCCCGCGGCGGCTGGGTTCTCTCACTTAAACGCCCGGCCACCTCCTTTGCTAGCATGACTGCTTCACATCATCGCTCCGAACCATGGACTGAACAAGGGCCGGACGCGAGAGATCGCCGCCGTCCATCGCCTCTAAGCTGGGTAGACCGCCACTGTGTACTCCACCGTGTCCTCCGGGCGATCGCCATAATGGTGACACCCGGGCTTTTCCTTCCGCCCCGGTATCCGGTGAGAACTTGCGTTAGGCGGAAGGTGAGGCCGCCATGGCGTCTCTCATTCAATAGCCCTGAAATATTGAAATAATTCCTTGAATTATTTCCACCAAAATATATAAACGTTTTTGTGAAAAATTAAATATATTTGAGTACTGGAATGTTTGTTATATAAGTACATAGAATATCGCTAGTTCATGACCGGACACATCTTATATATAAAATTCTCGTGTCACAGTTTGCGTTCCCATACTCCTCCAAAACGGCTGAACCGATTTAAACGAAATTTTGTGTACCTACATATCGGATAGTTCTGAGAATCGGCTAACATCTATTTTTCATACCCCTAAACCCCAGCGGGTGAAACCGCTGGGCACAGCTAGTTGTATTTAAAATTAATATGGAACCCATAAGATTATTATATTAAAAACAATTTCAAAAAATCAGCCTACTTTCGACGGATAAATCGCGAAACGAACATAAAAAAATGAGTACCTCCTCCTTTTTTTTGAAGCCAGTTAGAAAGAAATTCAACTTCCTAATTTTCGATATCCAATTCCTAATTTAAAAAATTGCTCTCAGTGCATAACAAAGCCGAGAGCACACAACTGCCCGCTCAACGTGTTCGCTCGCAACTCATTATGTGCAACAAACTTAGAGCGTACGAAATGTGCCTAATGAAATATTTACGTGACGCTCAATGACGCTGCCCTCAGTACCGCTGTTTAATGTCTTTTGTTTCGTGATAGTTTTTAAATGCATTGCTAAACAAGGGTTGCCAACAATTCGCAATTGCACATGCAAAATACAAACAACGGCTTACTAATCTGAGGTTTATGGTTGTTCTAAAGAGATACCGCGGCCTCGGAACATAAGGGCGATAGAAGGAACATGGGTGGTTTTTAGTTAGCACAAGTCACATTCAGTGACACTCCCCCACGCTCCGACCAGAGCGGGGGAGGTTATTTCATAATTTCCGACAACAATAGGCTTTTGCTGGATTTATTTACTTATTTACTAAGTGAGAGTGCACAGTATTTGTTTCAGGATAAAATTCAGTTGTTTGAGTAAACAATTGTTTCAGGAAATTTGAACATTATTTTGGCAACCTTCTTCTAGATACATTGAAATTTCTATACTGGCCACATACAAGCGAACAGCGGTCGGCAAAAGTTATATGAAAATTCCTAGCTGTTTTAGCGGCCAAATAAATTACTGTAAAACTCATGTGTCGTGCAATTTAAAAATGGAACGATTTTTCACTCCTAGACATGGAACCAAAGAGGTAGCTTATCCAAGTTTTTATTTAAATTTCGCACTGGCTTGAAAATCAAAAACTGTTTATTGAAAATAAAAGACCATTTAGATGCGTGAAAAATTATTGTCGTTCATTGTTAGTAGTTTACATTTCAAATAAAAAGTTCTGCCGAATAAATTTTCGTGCATTATACATTTAAGAAAATAATAAACAAGCCTTGCCCACAGCAAGGCATTGATGAACTTACGTATTAACACGTTCGTCCGTCAATGCCACTTTTGCTTGCCACTGCACTAATGGACCATTAAATACGTATACTATGAATTCTTCTTCCAAGTCTTTCTCTTTGCCGGGGTTGAGGGTTGTTCGAAAGATATACTGCGGCCCCGGAACGTAAAGGGCAATAGATGAAACATGGGTGGGTTTTAGTCAGTACAAGCCTGACACTCCCCCCGCTCCGCCCAGAACGGGGGAAGTTATTTGATGATTTCCAAACCAAAAAAAAAAGTCATTCACTTTTGACAGAATGTTTCTGGGCATGTTAGATGACTTTTCCAGCGGTCTCTATTAGCTGCTTGGTGAGCTCATTCTGCTGCAGGGATCTTGGTGAGTTGGTGATCAACCACATAGTCCAATGTTAAGTTCCATTACTCAAACATTTAGCCACCGCCATGTGTTGTTAGTAGCACCATAGAGATCGCCCAAAATTTTAAGCCCTACGAAATTTTGCCGCCTTTCAAACAACAAATCGACGGTTACTTCGTTCAGACGCCTGCAGGTCAAGCTACCCGAAACTGTCAATTTTTCCCAATGAACCTTGAACCTTAATACTTTAGAAATAAAGTCTAAAATTTATCAAAGAAATCTGTAGTAGCTTGATGTGCAGGCGTCTGTACAAAAGGTTAAGTCAAAAACCGAGGTTTACAGGAGCGCGTAATTTGTGTTCAACACGCTCTAGAAATAATTCTATGAGCAATAATAAATATTTTCTTTCTAAAACATTTTAACAGTTTTAAGAGCTTTGTAATGCTATTTACACATATTTGATTTATTTTTTCACGTATTCTTGGAAAAACTGATAGATGACTGTTTCTACGACACTTATTCGTTGTATTTATAATACTTGTTCTTTATACAATTTATTAAAGAAGGTAAACAAATTAAATAAAAATAAAGATCGTATGACGACAGCATGTGCGCATAGATATTAATCTGAAGTCAAATGATATATATTGACGGGCCTGTTGGTCTAGTGGTTAGTGGCCCTGACTGCTGAGCCGGAGGTCGTGGGTTCGATTCCCACCCAGGACAAACATTGTGTAATGAGCATGATTGTTTGTTTTGTGTCTGGGTGTGATTTATCTATAAAATGTATTTATAAATTAAATAAGTATGTATATCAGTTGTCTGGTTACCATAACACAAGCTCTGCTTAGCTTGGGATCAGATAGTCGTGTGTGAGCTGTCCCAAGATATTTATTTATTTATTTAATGATATAGTAAAAAAATGCCATCTTCGACATGTTTAAATGTACGTAAGGACCGTCGAAATACTCAATTCAACACAGTCTTTACAAAACTGCATCGCCTCCCCATTTTCACAAATCGTATTATCGTAACTTACACCCAGGCGATGCTATCAGCACCGTGCACAATTTTACATAAATATCATGAAAGAAGACTGAAGGCTAAAGTTTTGTTCACGTGCGAACTTTAAATTGACTTCAGCACATGCTGGCCTTATTATGTGCAGGTTTTAAGGTATTTTCAGTAATATGCTGAGTTTTAAGTTTTAGAACGGAACTAGTTTTCATTATCTTATTAATGTTGGGTTTTCTTAGTATGATTTTATGAAAACACTTCTTAGGTTATTTTATATGTAACTTATAAATCACCTTAATAACTCCTTCATACAGCCCGCATTATGAGGACATTACTATCTCTGTACAGGCGTACTACTATTTTTATATTATAAAATGTTTTTTTTAAGAGATATTTAAATATGTAAAAGTGAGAATAAACATAAGTAAGTAATAGACACGTTTCGTAGTATATTATTAAATAGGTTTTGCCCGCAGCTTCGCTCGCATTAACTTCGGGGTAACACAGTTCCCCTTTCCTGATTAGCAGGTACCTGCTACCTGTATTTTTTACCCTTGCGCCTTATTTATTGATTCTTCTCTCTTTCAACCTCATTTCTCACTTTAAAAAAATAATTAGCCTATGCCAGTCTCCAGGGTGTTAACTATCTCTGTACCAAAATTTATCAAAATTGGTTAAGCCCTTTAGGCGTGAAGACGTAACAAACAAACAAACTCACTTTCGCTTTTATAATGTTAGTAAGGAATTTAGTATTGTTCATTAAAACTTCGTGCACATGTATAAAAAAACACGGTACAAAGGCGGACATAATGCTAGGGCATTTTTACCAGTTCATTATAAATGCCCTCAGTACCTACAGGTATCAAGACTACACTACCTCATGGTAGCAATTTAATTACTAGGGGATACGATGTTCTTCACCAGCAGTACCTAAGTAAACATTCCAATGCCTTCTAAACTGATGCAAGTTAAGTGGTGATTAGTTCTTATTAATCACCACTCAACTTGCATCAGTTCAGCACCTGCCACAAATCGAAAGAAACCCCAAAATTCTTAAACTTTTGCATCTACTTACACCAACATCTGACCCCATAATTAATTTACTTACCTTTCCCCATTTTTCTTTCAGTGGGCGTCCAGATGTTTAGTTATAACAACCATAAATCATTAGCACTCGACTTGTTTAAGAGTGTATAACATAACTTTTATTTTGGTATATTTTCCGTATCAAATATTTTTCGTGTTATGTTCTATGTTATGAGTTGTCGACTTGTGTGTTATATTAACTGTTGTAACATTTAAATTCGTAGATTATTTATTTAGTTAATATATTAAGCGCAGAGTACAAAAGTGGAAGTAATGCATAGACAGGGCACGCTACAATAGTGGCGGTAAGTCCCCTCTTTGAGGAGTGGCTGGAGAGGCGTCATGGCGTCCTCACCTACCGCCTGACGCAGGTCCTCACCGGACACGGAAGTTTCGGGAGGTTCCTGCACATCATCGGGCGGGAGGAAGCGCCCGGGTGTCACCATTGTGACGGTCGCCCGGAGGACACGGTGGAGCACACAGTGGCGATCTGCCCGGCTTGGGCGGAGCACCGCCGTGCCCTCGTAGAGGCGATCGGCGGCGGCGATCTCTCGCGTCCGGCCCTGGTTCAGGCCATGGTCCGGAGCGAGAGGGAATGGGAAGCGGTCACCACCTTCTGCGAAGCAGTAATGCTAGCGAAGGAGGTGGCCGGGTGTTTGAGGGAGAGAACATCTGCCCAACCCAGCCACCGCGGGAGACGCCCATGGCACCGGGCGCCGCGAGACGACTTCCGGCCACCGTAGATGCGGGCCTGTGGGCGGTGAGCAATGGGTAGTTCACCGTCCGTCCGTCGATTGACGACAGGCCGTGTCGACGGCGCGTTCGTGTTTCACGCGCGCCTCAAAGCAGAGGGGCTTGCCAGAGCCTCTGCCTGCCGGGGTTGCGGGTTGTTCGAAAGAGATACCGCGGCCTCGGAACGTAAAGGGAAATAGAAGAAACATGGGTGGGTTTTAGTCAGTACAAGTCTGACATGCCCCCCCGCTCCACCCAGAGCGGGGGAAGTCATTGGATGATTTCCCACTCGGAAAAAAAAAAAAAAAAAAGCATAGACAAACTGTGGTTTTTTTTTCTGTGAAAATTGTTTTTTTTATACTAGGATTTTTTTAAGGGTTTATTAAATATTATAAATATACATCAAAATGCATATACAAACTACGTCACGGACAGACTAAAAACATAGAATAAAAAAATTAAGTTCCTTTTTTTTAAAGAAAGGGAGAGATTTCCTTTTGGAAAACAATGAAGATTTTTGCCATTTTTTGTGGTTTTAATTATCCATCATCGAGAATATTTAGTATACTAATACACAGTCTGACTAAACTGTCAGTTTAGAAAATCTGGAATCTTTTTTTGCGGATTGAAATCTTGAAATATCTTACCTCGGGCTGGAGCGGGGGGAGTCTCAAACTTGTACTGACTACCCACGCATGTTCCTTCCTTCCTGCCGCGGTATCTCGTTCGAAAAAACCGCAACCCAGGCCCCACTGCTTTGCTGACAGCTCCTTGAGGCTCTCGTGGAACACTAACGCGCCGTCGACTCATTACACCTTAAATATAACTTTTAAAATTTACCCCAAAGAATCTAAGATCAAATGTACCGTGATAACATTTTCGTACGTCATCAACAGCCGACATGATTCGTCACTTTCCGAACTTTGACGAACTAAACCGAACTTATCCGAACATTCTACAAACTTGGACGTCGTTGACTGACTTTGCAAAGCAATTATGTGGTTCAATGACCAATGACGGGAACTGATACAGATTTTTTACGTATAAACCTTAATACCGGGTAGAAAGGTGTAATTTTGAATGGAAGGTAAAATAAAAAGTTTATTAATTCGAATTGGCGGAGGTAGTTTACATTCAAGGTTGTCCTTTTTAGGGATCTTTAGCCAAATGACAAAAATGGGAACCTAAAATAAAACAACCATACCAGTTTCTAAAAGAAGAGATGTATATTTTTTTTATTTTTTGGAAAAAGATTAATTTTAAAGTTTTGGGATATGGAACTATTTCTAAAAACTTATAACTTTCTTTTGTTGTTCTGTTTTAGACCACAATTTTCTGATATGGTGGTTTCCCCAAAGACAATGATGCAGATGAATTTTATTGTCCTTTTACTCTTCCTTGCTTTTGAAAATGGAAATCAAACGAATTAGCTGTATCAACAAATTCAAATAACAAATCTTAGTCGTTTGTATCAGAAATTATCTGATATAAAATAAGTAGCGAAGCCAGTTCCGAGTTAAAGCAATAAACAGGCCATGAGTATGGAAAACAAAAGAAAACGATATAGTTTCTGTAACACTGAAACGCTTATTAACCGCTGTTCACAAGATTTACAACTTTCAAGGTAAGGTAAGGTTTCAATTGGCTAATAAACTCACATCCAATTTCGAATAACTGAGCTGATCAATGTGCTCAAAACGAAAGTTCTAGAAGTTTATACGGAACAGTTGTTCAGAATCTATAATTTGCCCCGCTCGATACACGAACTCCGTATAATATTATGAACTATTTTGTTGCGAATATTTGTGAAAGCTTGTTATAGTCTTGATTGCAATGTACTGTAAGCGAAATTCCTTCGGTATTCATAAAATACATACATGATTACTAATATGATGCCTGTAATCCCAAAAAGTGTAGGCAGAGACATCGACATTTCGTCAGTTATATTTAAGGCGTACGATATTTAAGTTAAACAAACAACTGTGTCACTTGTTTGTTATAGTTTTTTTTGCAACATTTTTTCTATTTCTTGTATAGATTCTTTTTACCAAATCTTTGTGAACTTTTGTGAACTTCTTATCTTCGACGGGCCTGTTGGTCTAGTGGTTAGTGGCCCTGACTGCTGAGCCGGAGGTCGTGGGTTCGATTCCCACCCAGGACAAACTTTGTGTGATGAGCATGATTGTTTGTTCTGTGTCTGGGTGTGATTTATCTATAATATGTATGTATTTATAAATTATATAAGTATGTATATCAGTTGTCTGGTTACCATAACACAAGCTCTGCTTAGCTTGGGATCAGATAGCCGTGTGTGAGTTGTCCCAAGATATATTTATTATATTTATATTTTATCTCATTTTTGTTAAACCAAATGTTTTTAAAAGAGTAACCATGGGATTTCTTGCCGGTTTTTCTCCATAAGAAGCGACCAACTCGTACCGTGCACCTTTTCTCGACGTTCCATAAGTGCCCACCGTTGCGGCTTAAAAAAGTCCCACCCAAACTACTGGACCGCTTTTAACAATTTTTTCGCTAATAGGTAGCTACATTATGAGGAAGTAACATTGGCCATATAACATTACGCTACTACGTACCTACAGGAGCAGGGCAGCAACTAAAGATGCGGGTGAAACCGCGCAAGAAAGCTATTTTATTATAAACTAGCTTTTACCCGCGCTTTCGCTCGCATTAAATTCGGGGTAATACAGTTCCCCTTTCCTGATTTACAGGTACCTGCCACCTGTAGTTTTTGCCCTTTATTGTAATAGCAATTTTAAGTTTTCCCTTTTCTTCCCTCTTTCTCCCATCATATCTCAATCTGTTTAAAAAAATAGCCTATGTCCGTCTCCAGGGTATAAATTGTACCATAATTCATCAAAATCGACTTAGTCATTTAGGCGTGAAGAAGTAACAAACAAACTCACTTTCACTTTTATAATTTAAGTAAAAATAAACAGACAGACTGAGTTCCTTTCTTTTGTGTAAAACTTACATTAGTATGGATAACTGGTAAATAACACACAGGAATATGTTTCTACCCAATTTCCTTTTTTTCAATAAGTATAGCTTGCCCTCACAGCCATTTTTTTGTATAACTTCTAACCACACAGGGAGAGATAGAATAAGTTCAAATTATGGTAATACCAGGCCTTTGTAATAGTTTGTGAGCCAATGTAAAATGTAACAGTCAATTTATATTCTAATGGCATTCACCACACTGTTTGAAAACTGAAGACTAACAAAATACTTTTTTTATTGAGCGAAGGAATTTTATTTCAAATCGTGTTATGTGTTTTTGATGAAAATGGTAATACAAGTCCTCAAACAAACCTTCAATTTTAAAATAATCTTTTTTTTATTTAATATATTTCAAAAAAAGTGGAATATGAGGAAGAACGAGGGAAGAAAAGGGCAAACTTAGCGTTGCTATTACAAATCAATCAGGCGCAAAACTAAAAACTGCAGGTTTGCTTGGTGTATTATACCGAATTTAACGCCAGCGCAGCCGCGGGCGAAAACTAGTCTTCTATATTTTTGTACCCTATCACATTGTTGTCGTATTATACCCAAACGTTGACTGGTAGAGAATGCCTTATGGCATTCTTAAGTCCGCGTATGTACCTCTATTGTGCATGAAGTTTAAATAAATAAATAATATGATGATAGCATAACCAGCTTATACCTCACATCGGACAAGCGTGACCATGAGCTTAAAGTCCTGGATGCAATTTCCAGGTCAGGGAAAAAGTAATTGGGTTTTTCCTTAATTCACTTCTTATTCGGAATCTGATTTGTGCAAGGTTTCTGGGAATAGTATCTCCTCATTATTTGATTTAATGGGACATGAAGATGAATACTGGTGAGATTAGGTACACCTCTATCTAACCTTTCTAGGGTTAAAGCGTGCTGATATGTATGTAGAAACCACAAAATTCATTCGAGCGAGTCAATAGTTAGTAATTGGTCCTAGTCGGTAATAGCTGGCCGAGTTCAACTGGATGCACTCTGCGCTATCAACTAAAAAAACTCTTCTCTAAGCTGCTAAATTGTGAATAGGCAGAAGGTTTACTGATATTTACGACAGAAATAGAGAAAGAAGAAAAAATTGCCTGTTTCCTGTTTTGTGTTTAATAACGTAGCCAATCAATGTGTTATTTTTTTTTTTTTATTAGTGATAGGTTCGCGTTTGACCACTATCTCACCTGATGGTAAGTGATGATGTGGTCGACGATGAAGCACGCTTACTTAATCCAAGGTTTAAGCTTCTGACGGGGTTGCGGGTAGTCTGAAAGAGATACCTTGGTCCCGGAAAATAAAGGGCAAAAAAAGGAACATAGGTTTAAGTCAGTAAAGTCTGACACTGCCAGAAGAATATTATAATATTCCAAATGAAAATAAAAAATACGCCTGTCGATTTTTGCGAAAACTAAACTAAAACAACCTTAATAAGTACACTAATACTACGTACGGAAGTCAAAAGAGCATAAATAACTTAATAAAAAAAAATACTATCACAGTTGATTGATGATAAACTTTGGTATTTTATTTTAAAAGTTTAACCTACTCACCTACAGCTACCTACCTACCTACATTGCCAGATTCAAATTACCTTGTTAAAGTAGAAACTACGTGGGGTTGTCATTATTTGCGAATTTGTCATTTTAAGAAGTTAACATTGTGAAAAACAGACGTTATGAGAGTTTGTCATTTTGAGAAATGGACATTTTGAGAAATAGTCATTATGCGAATTTGACATTTTAAGAAGTTGACATTTGTAGAAGTGGACATTTTGCGATCGGTTGTCATTTTGCGAAGTTGACATTATGAGCTGATACGAATTACCTATTTATATTTTTTCTCAACACTTTTTTGATCATTACGACTACAAATAACAAGTTTTAGTAAAGGACAATTTATACTAAACAGACGAACAAACAGAGAGACGGTAAGGTAACTAATAGTGGAATCGAAGTCTTGGTGGAGGTCTAGCTTTCGCGGTTTTAGAATTGGCGTGCACTTATCAGGAGTCCAGATCAAGTATTGTTTATCGATGATCCTGCTAATTTTTATAACGCAAATCATCTGCTCCGGTCATAGCCGAGTTAGCCCGAAGACTCCCGAAGTTAAGTTCGGAAATACCACCCTCTGTTTTATCGTGTACTTGTTTTTGACGTTTCATGATTGTTGGTAATGTGAATTTATGGTGGAGTGTTTACAATTTAGATTCTAAGTTTTAAATTAAGTTTAAATATTCTAAATCTATAGGTATGTAGCTGTACCCGCTACAATCCGACTTCGAATTTTTTTACATTTTTATATCGAAGTATTTTTATTGCCGAGAAGTCCGATTTTAACGATTACTTTTTTACCTGAAAAAGTGTTTTTGAAATTCAATGCTTCTTTGGAAGTGGAATTTCTGTGATCTCCTGATTAGTGGAAATAGTGAGTGGAATTGAGTGGTGTCGATTAGTCTAGATGCCTCACTTTTCTAGCTAGAGGGTTCAATTATAGGTTATCTTTATACATTGCGCTCCGTTAGGGTTTTAGTGAACTATCGTTTTTTACCTGGTAAGGTTTTTTTTTTCTGGGGTGGAAAATCATCAAATAACTTACCCCTCTCTGGGCGGAGCGGGAGGCAGTGACAGACTTTTACTGACTAAAACCCACCCATGTTCCTTCGATTGCCTTTTACGTGCCGGGGTCGCGGTATCTCTTTCGAACAACCCGCAATCCCGGACCAGGATATGGTTTGTAGTGTCTTAAGACACTAAAACAGGAATGCAAAACATTGTGCGGATGGCCCTATACATAGTAGAGGAGAAATTGGTCATTCCACGTATGCCTCAAAGAGATGTCAGCAAAATCAAAATCAAAATCTTTTTATTTCACATAGGCCTACATGGGCACTTATAAAACGTCGAGAAAAGATGCACGGTTCGGGTTGGTCGTTTTCTATGGAGAAGAACCGGCAAGAAACTCCATAGTTACTCTTTTAAAATCATTTGGTTTTACAATGTTGTTGTTACAGCGTTAGCACTTAAGTATGAGAGGACAGCGTAGGCCTGACAATAAGTCATTGCTTACTTTACAAAAAGTAAAATAAAATAATACGTTAACATAAGTTAACAAGCGTCCAAGAATCTACAAGGCCAACCATGTCCACTCATTCACAACAAATTGGTAGAAAAGAATCTATACAAACGTAAGAGAGAAAAAAAAATGCAAAAACAAAATAATAACTAAGAGACGAGTCGCACAGATGTTGCTATCAGTACTGTAACTATTCAGAACAAGGGTGATATAAATATGTGATTTGACAACTATTGCAAAAAAAATGATTAAAGAGGTCACAAAAAAAAACAAGATTGAGAATAGTTAGAGACATCCACAAATTTGTGCTGAATATAGCTACCAGGGAAGCCGCATGCGCAGAAGGAACTATAGCCAAACTTCTTTATCTTCAACGTAGTCCTTGATTTTGTAATATGCGTTTTTAATAAGGACACGTTTTATGTAGTTTTTAAACTTTCCATCTGTCAGTTCTAAAACTGATTTCGGCAACTTGTTATAAAAGCGTATACTGTTTATTAGAAATGACTTGCTAGTTTTTGTTAATCTAAATTTAGGAATTACAATTTCGTGTTTACTGCGTGTATTAATATTGTGGTAGTCGCTCCTAATTTTGAAAAGCTCACGATTTTTACGGACATACAATATGCATTCTAAGATAATTAAGATTAATTAATTAACTAAGATAATAATTCAAAGCACTGTCTGTCAGGGCCACCGGTTGCCGGGGTTGTGGGTTGTTCAAAAGAATAAACGAAGAAACCCACCCATGTTCCGTCTTTTGCTCTGTATGTTCTGGGGCCGCAGTATTTCTTTTTTTTTTAATAAAATCTTTACTTCACACTAAGAATTTCTATATATTTTCCTTTCTGGTGTCAAGATTTTCCTGCGGAACACAAACTCAGCAGTGTTTCATTCAATAAATTTAGCCTTACTCTGGGAGAAAAAAAGAACACCAAAAAAAAACCTGGATTTAAAATAAAACTAGGGTGTAGTTTTATTGGAGTTTACTCCTTAAGAATCGATTTTTATATATAAGGCGCCCGGTATGAGAAAAATCCGAGGGGTAAAACCTACTAAAGTCACGAAAATGTGTCACGCTTTTGGTGCGTACCTTTAGTGCGCAACTTTCTAATTTGGCTGTGAGTGTATTAAGACGTACATATGGTACGCTGTATAGGCGACTATACCTATATACTAAATGTTATTAGGCTTGTTTGTTTCTATCAGTGTCGATGTATTTATATTGCTATTTTTTTGTATTAATTTGTGAATTTACCCTTTCATATGATATTAATCTTTTTTCAGTTGAATTAACTCTTTTTGCGTATGGTTAGATACTCGTACTTAAGGAGTAAACTCCAGTCGTGCGTCGGAGCTGACGCGGACACACACTTTTTTTTTTAACCTTGTACACTAGATGTCAGCAAGAATTATTCTTGTCACTGTCGCATAATATCAAATTAAATTGTTAGACAGAGACGGGAACATCAAACTGGTAACAAAAGTCTAATATAATTCCAGTTTTGGTCTTCCCATTAAACTATTTCATTTGTTTGGCATTCTTAACCCAACGATTAAGTCTAATATTTCCTTCTCAAAGAGTATATTCACCCAACGGGCAATTACAGCCGAAGATTTAAAGATTTCAGCAGCAGCTAAAGACAAAGAAACGTTCAAGGCAGTGATTACATTTCATTTGATGGCCTCCGTAATGGACCTAAATGGCCTTGGATGGACGCGAATGGACTTCAATGGACCAGCACGAGTTATAGAAGCATTCTAAACGGATATTTGCAGGATCATTGTGTCCTTAAGTTGATGGGGATTCTTTAGTAAATAGTCGCCTAAAAATAATTGTCTATTTTGTTATGTCTCTTTAAGAAAATGTTGTTTGATCTTAAGTTTAGTAGTAACAAATTTCAAAAATTAAACATTCTGAATTAAAATCAAGTATCCTTATTATCCTTACTAATATTATAAAAGCGAAAGTGAGTTTGTTTGTTTGTTTGTTTATTTGTTTGTTTGTTTGTTACCTCTTCACGCTTTAATGGCTAAACCGATTTTGATGAATTTTGGTACAGACATAGTTTGGAACCAGGAGACGGACATAGGCTAATATTTTATTGAAAAAAGTGGGATGTGAGGGAGAAAGAGAGAAGAAAAGGGAAAACTTAACGTTGCTATTACAAATCAATAAGGCGCAAGGGGAACTGTGTTACCCCAAATTTAACGCGGGCGAAGCCGCGGGCGAAAGCTAGTAATGTTATAAAAGCGAAAGTGAGTTTGTTTGTTTGTTACCTTTTCACGCTTTAATGGCTAAACTGATTTTGATGAATTTTGGTACAAAGATAGTTCGGAACCAGGAGACGGACATATTTTAATTTTTATTTAAAAAAAGTGGGATATAAGGGAGAACGAGGGAAGAAAAGGGAAAACTTAGCGTTGCTATTACAAATCAATCAGGCGCAAGAGCAAAAATTGCAGGTCTACTTGGTGTGGTAAACCAAATTTAACGCGAGCGAAGCCGCGGGCGAAAGCTAGTAATTTATAAATCCTCTCTTTGCAAAACATAACATCATCAGCACGACTGTAATTTACAAAGAGTTAGGCAGACTTGTACCTAATAACACAGTAAAATATCGTGAATTGTAGAGGAGCTCTTGGCTAAATAATAGCAGCCGCTCGGGTCGATCTTTTGGTTAAGCCGCGCTTGCCTAGGATGGTGTGTGGATGGGTGACCCCTTACATACCGAGTTCCCTCCATGCGTCGGAAAGCACGTTAAGCTGTTGGTCCTGGCTGTCAATTGTTGATCTTTGACAGTCGTTACAGGTAGTCAGTGTCTTTAAAGTCTGACAACCGACTGGTTGTTCTATACGATGTTCCTAGATAAGTCTTTATCTAGGAACATCTTATTACCCAGTACTAACTGGGTTGTGGAGGTCAGATAGGTAGTCGTTCCATGTAAAATACTGATATTCAGCTGCATCCGGTAAGACTGGAAGCCGACCCCAACATAGTTGGGAAAATGCTAGGCAGATGATGAATAGGCGACGAGCCTATTGGCAACAACAGGCCTCAAATCCTGGCTCTATGGCTCTGAAAAGAAGTCCTATAATTATTTTCTCACTAGCTTTTGCCCGCGGTTTCGCTCGCGTTAAATTCGAATGACATAGTTCCCCTTTCCTGATTTGCAGGTACCTGCTACCTGTAGTTTTTACCTCCCTCCCTCTCACTTATAAATCACTTTAAAAAAAAATATCCCATGTCCGCCTCCAGGGTCCCAATTATCCCTGTACCAAAATACTTTGAAATCGGTTTTACCATATAGGCGTGAAGAAGTACAAACGCACAAACAAACTCACTTTCGCTTTTAGAATATTAAGTAATGATAAACTGACTCTTGTTCATATTTTTTTCATTATCAAAAACATATAATACATTTTCGAATTATATAAACCCTTAACACTGAAACAAGACTTAACCTTACACCCATATAAAAACAAAACACAAATACCCTGCAAAAACCAGAAACAAAAGCATATTTTTAGCAATCAACAAAAAGCTGTAAGATTATTTTTATTTTATTTACGGTAAGCGAGAGTCGTAGGCCTTCAATGGCCGAGCTCAACATTTAAGACCTCCGGCTAGGCTTACTGTAAATAAATAATCACGATTTGTTGGACTTGCTTAGAGTACGAAACAACTGTGATTTTCAGGAGTTGGTATCTACTTAAATGAATTGTTAAAAATATAATAAAAAAGAATCAGTCTCATTTATTTGAAAAACAGAAGTATTAAAATTAAAGATTTTATATGTAACTACCGAACTGACTGACATTGTCCTATCAATTTATACAAAAACAAAAATAGTTTTTTTTTGGGTGGTAAATCATCAAATAAATTAACTTAACTGTGAGGCTTGTACTGACTAAAACCCACCCATGTTCCGTCTTTTGCCCTTTACGTTCCCGGCAGCGGTATCTCTTTGGAACAACCCGCAACCCCGGCACAACCCGCAACCCTGGCACAACCCGCATCCCCGGCAATATCCCGCAACCTCGGCATAAAATATATAGTAATATTGTAATTTTCATATTTTGTTTTTTATTTATTTTTTTCTCTTCCACAAATTAAAAAGAACAGTATTTAAAATGTAGGTAACATTGATACAGGATTTTTTTATTTAATTTTCTTTTGTGACGTATTTGCAATCATATAAAATTTAATTTATGACCAACTGCAAATTTATTTTCTTTTTAATTGTATTTTTTGCACGTAAAATGGATTGTCATAATACGATTTCAAAGGCTTTTTTTGCAGATGGGATAACATCAAATAACCACCCCTGCTGTGGGCAGAGTGGGGAGGAGTGTCAGATTTTTACTGACTATTAGCCAACTATGTTCCTTTGCCCTTTATATTCCGGGGCCGCGATGTCCCAGCAGTTCTTGGAGAAGTCTAAAAGTCAGAACCTAAATTCCCGAGATAAAGAGTCTTAACATACAGAAAGACATACGAACTTGTTGTTCGTCTGTCTCTCAGCCAGTCACCCCATAAAAGTTACAATTATTTCTTTTAAGGTACGGAATCCTAATAATAACCCACTTACTAAAACAAAACTCAAATCAAACATCTTTCCACTTCATCGAATCCAATTTAACTTATTTCAGAAACAACAACGTTTCAGAAACAAAAATAAACGTGGCCACAAAACCCGGAGTACTGTTAACATAGTTTTACCACCAAAACATATATCAAAGTCTGATTATAACACACACACACACATAATTATAATGTACATAAAAGCAAGGAGAGGGTCTCTTGGGCCCTTGAATAAATTACTACCAATGTTTGGGACCAACGTTTTGTCAATGTATTCAAGTACATAGGGGCCGTGGAATGTTGTAAACGTATTTGTATTGGGTAATGAGATATCTAACACTGTGTGTATTAAAGGAGCTTGTGGAGCCGCTCGGGTCGATCTTAAGGTTAAGCAGCACTTGCCTAGGTTGGTCTGTGGATGGGTGACCACCCGTCACATACCGAGTTTCTTCCGTGCGTTGGAAAGCACGTTAAGCTGTTGGTCCCGGCTGTCAATTGTACATCTTTGACAATAGAAACAGGTAGTCAGTGTCTTTAAATTCACATACATCGTATTACCCAGTACGCACTGGGTTGTGGAGTTCAGATAGGCGGTAGCTCCATTTAAAATACAGATATTCAGCTGCATCCGGTAGGACTGGAAGCCGACCCCAACATAGTTGGGAAAAGGCTAGGCAGATGATGATGGGTTAGTACATCATTAGTGGTGAATCTAAGATCTCTGATGGTTCTGTACAATTAAACATGATTTGTTCATTCACTTTCACCGTCTCCAACTTCATTTTTACTTTACATGAAACTTTAAGATTTATTCAATACAAGTTAACCAAGTTCAAAACAAGTTAAAGTCTTTACAGTACCATGCCTTATATTCTTGTGTTAGTAACGAACTTTGACGCATATTGGTCTAGTGGTTAGTGGCCCTGACTGCTGAGCCGGAGGTCGTGGGTTCGATTCCCACCCAGGACAAACTTTGTGTGATGAGCATAATTGTTTGTTCTGTGTCTGGGTGTGATTTATCTATAATATGTATTTATACATTATATAAGTATGCATATCAGTTGTATGGTTACCATAACACAAGCTCTGCTTAGCTTGGGATCAGATAGCCGTGTGTGAGTTGTCTCAAGATATATATATATTTTTTTACTTAATTAAGAATTTTTACAAAATCGGAACTAATGAGCAAAGAAAAATTAGGGCCGGTACGCGTAGGAAAGATTTGACCAACACCATACAACCGAAAGTTAAAGTTGTTAAACATAGCCCAAGGTATCAATCAGTGTTTTTATACAACAAGTTACCCTTGGAATTCCTTGGGATTCCCTTGGAATATTAATAGTGTTAGCTTATTTAAAAACAAACTGAACTGAACTGTTATTATTAAAATTTTGATTGTATTTGAATAAATGTTAATTTAATTGCAATTTTTAATTTATTGTTTTTATATTATTTTCTACACAATTTATATTGTTATAAAATTAATTATTTACTTACTTAACCATAAATCGCGTTTTAATGTTCCTAATACCCTTCTCCAAAACGCTGAATACAAGACAAAATTATATTAAAAAGAAAAAATGTCTAATAAAGCTTACCGTCTCGCACATTACCCCGTCCTCATTTCTGTCACATTTAAAAATGAACCTATGCAAAGAGAACCCAAAAAAGGTTGCAAATGAAATTCCTACCAAAAATACTTTCCGTCGAATTCAATCCCAAAGAAAGTCTAAAAATAAACGAAAAAGCTTTCACGAAAACAAAATGACGTCACTCCAATCCTAATTCCAAAAGGTCCAAGGTCTAATCCACCTCCATCTTGTATACTACGACCGAAACACTTTGTTTAAACAACCTTTACAAAATCTAGTGTAAGAGCTTGGCCACAAACCACACGCAATCGTTGCGCGTGATGAGACTAAAAATTGGAGACACAAAAAAAATCAAATGAAAGAGACTACTTAAACCTTCTTACTAAACTCTTGCGAAAGAAACAAGTCGCGTTTGTCGCAAAACGCATAAGCGGAGGTTGTGAAACGGTTATAATATCCATAGACTAAAATTTCTCAACGCACTAAATGTCTGAAGAAAATGGAAATTCTCAGTGTGTCCGGTTTCAGCCTAGTCCGAAATTGAAGGCATTTTTGGATGGAAGGAAATGAAAATGCGGGGCAGTCGGAATTCTCGTTCACAATTTATTTAGACCTAGATTGTCTGCAGCTGATGGTGAGCTTGTGAAATGGGTAGGACTGGAGCAAGTGGCAATAAATTATTGTGTTTTACGTACTTGTAAATGTCCTTGAGAGTTTCTGTATAACATTTGGAATAAACTGCCAAAGTTGTTGAACCTTCGTCTTCTTATAATTAATTTGGGATCGGAATAGGATTTGGACTAACTTACGTACTTAGTTTTGATGGTCGTTAATCAGTAGTATATGAAATTAGAAATCGCCCGACCCGGGAATCGAGGACCTTATGCCCAGCAGTCACGCTTGGAGTTGGGAAGTTGCCGGTAAGATCGCCTCGGAAGGCACGTTAAGCCGTCGGTTCGCTCAGCGCCTGATCTCTCTCTAATCTTGTAGTCTTGCCGTTCCATCGGACGATGAGAGTAAGGGAACAGAGAGTGTACCTGTGCCTGCGACTATAATACCTCCAGCGCCGATGGCTTATCTCCGCTGAGATTGGCCGCTGTGGTTGAACACGGTCAGAAGGACTTTATATATAGTTCGTGGTGTTCAATAGAAGTACGTTGTAACATTATCAGAACGTCAAAAAATGCCTGCTCATATTGGAGATATTGAAAAAGAAGACTTCATAAAATCAATGCTTTGATAGCATCAGATAAGTGACTGATGAACTGTTTTTACGATATTTAAATGCATTCCAACTTAAACAATAATGTATGAATAAAACCCTTAATTTTGTGAAGTCTTCCACCCCTGGGCTTTGGTTCTTGAAATGTGGAATAAGTTCTTACAAAAGTAAAGTATAATATTTCAAGAAAATCTATTTTTGATTTAAACGAAGTCGTAGTATCATAATAGGGATTAGTTCCAGTCTAGTAGTTTATTTAAAAGTAATGAATATAAAGCCGATGATATAATGTTGAAATAGATCCTAAATCAGATCGTTGAATAAAAATATAATTAGGTATATATCGAATTCTTTTTATAATTAGTTCAATAAAACGTAAAACCTATAAAAAAAAAAAAAATGTAAAAAATTGCATTAATATCGTCGATCATTGTTTGTTGGCGGACGTTTCTGTAAAAAGTTATCTGTGGTCAACTGGTCATACATTATATATATATATATATATATGTGCATATTATGCAAGTTTAATTGAGCATGTTTATTTTCGTCGGTTAAAAATAAAAAAAAAATGTTTATTGTGATAAAATTTTCGTAATTTAAGAACCTAACGGATAACTATCAACACGTAAAAATGTAAATGTATTTTTGCGACTACAGAAATAGAGCACAATCATGACTTTGACAGCTGTCAATTATTGTCAGTATGACACGAATCTGTTTCAATTTAGTTTTTCTTTTAGAATAAATAGATCTTTTGACGGGCCTGTTGGTCTAGTGGTTAGTGGCCCTGACTGCTGAGCCGGAGGTCGTGGGTTCGATTCCCACCCAGGACAAACTTTGTGTGATGAGCATGATTGTTTGTTCTGCGTCTGGGTGTGATTTATCTATAATATGTATGTATTTATAAATTATACATATAATTTTGTATATCAGTTGTCTGGTTACCATAACACAAGCTCTGCTTAGCTTAGGATCAGATAGCTGTGTGTGAGTTGTGCCAAGATATTTATTTATTTATTTTTTGTGGTAAATTGGCGTTGCCAGGGCGATACATTTATGTAATCATCATAAATAACCAGCGCTTATCGTAAGTCATTTGGGGTCTTGTGATCTTAGGTCTTTTCCTGCCATACTCCTCTATTACTTATTTACGTAATGCAATATGTGAAAATCTGCATAAAATAGTTTTTCAAAAACTAAAAAATACATTTATTTGTATTTTTCTCAGCAAATTCTTTCATTTGACACCCATATCCCAGGTATGCATAAGAAAAGCTGCCATTTTTGGGAATCATTCAATTGGATGCAAAATAACGTCGGTTACCTTACTATATACAATATTATCATTTTAATTAAACTTGTGTGCAAACATTGCAACTCAATCGGTAACCGGAAAATGCATCAAATTTAACTTCATCATCTGTTACATAGTTGTTTGTTACACAGGTGAAACTAAAAAAATATTAAAAACATTGTCGGTTAGTTCCGATTTTCCCGTTCGTTTGTTACAACCTTGAGCGACGAAGTGACCGATAAACTTTCTAACAAAACTAAATAAACATAATCGATTATGAACTTTCGATTCCGAACGCACCACCCAATATTAAATACAAAAATTCACCCCCTTTTTTCATTAGAGGTAAACAGAAATCACGGAACAATCCTTACATACAAACTTATAACAACCAAAGATTAACAATACTCTTTTATTAACAAACACTTTACTTCCTGATAGTTTTCCTTCAGCCGCAGGCGCGCTATTTTCCTCTGATACCCACTGAAAGCTCAATACGCAACAATAACGCGGAAAATCCTTATTCTTGGGTTTGCGGCAAAATAAAAAGCGGCCGCCATCTTGCTGGTCCGTGACAATGGCCATCGCTGCCGTCTGTGCTGTTGTTTACTCGGATTTGTTGAGTGTGGATAAGACTTTGTGAAATTATTTATTTTAGGATTTATACAACAAAGGCCCTTGCACGAGTTTGCGGGGCTAAAGTAGTGAAATACGTCGAATTTTGAATCTAAAATACAATTATCCTGTTGTATTTAATTAAATTATTTGCAAAAAGCAAAATCGGTATCATTCATAGATACGAATAAATTATCGTAGTTATGAAAATTCTACATAAAAATTTACGTCTTTTATTACGGACAGCCTCATCATATACGAAAAACTCCTAGTACATTTGGGAAAAAGTATTTTATACGTTGCTTCCCACTTAGGAAATATCCTATACCGTGGGTGCGTTTATAATTAAACTCACATATACAAACAGCCAGAATCAGAATAACTAACTGTAACTTATCAGAAATCATTGTTCCAAGCGCAAATCGAACCTACAACACGTAGCGCAGGAACCTTAGCGCTTATCGTGTCGGTAAAAAATCGTGTCATTCATTCAAATTTGACTGAAAATCAAAACATTTTGAATGTCAGAAAACTACACAAAACGGTTCGTTCCTTCCTAATAAAATAATAACCTGTTTCATGATAGTTCTAACCAAAGCAATTTCTATACAATCCATATCAATTTGGTATAGGTTGCTTGCATCCACCCTTTACGTATTTGCAGCCATGTATTTTCAGTTATTTTCAATTCGCCCAAACTTAGCCTATTTATACTTCAAGATCAAAAAGTTATCTATCGAAATAACTGACAATCAATACTTTATGAACGTCAAAAATTACATAAAACCGTTCCCCAACAAAAAAAAACCAGCCAAGAGCAACATAAACGGCCATATCTTTTGACTGCGCAGACTTAGAGATTTAATTTTTTCACAGCACAAAGGGACCACAGAGTAATTAATAATTATTAAGTAGAACATTTCAGAGATGGAGATAAAGGGTCTTGACAGACACACAGACAGACGGACAACAAAGTGATCTAAGTAGGGTTCCGTTTTTTTTTCTTTTAAGGTACGGAACCTTCAAAAGTATGTGTGTATTGTAAAAAATATTATTAACTAGCTTTCGCCCGCGGCTTCGCCCGCGTTAAATTTGGGGTAACACAGTTCCCCTTGCGCCTTATTGATTTGTAATAGCAACGCTAAGTTTTCCCTTTTCTTCCCTCTTTCTCCCTCACATCCCACTTTTTTCAAAAAAATATTAGCGTATGTCTGTCTCCTGGTTCCCAACTATGTCTGTACCAAAATTCATCAAAATCGGTTTAGCCATTATAGCGTGAAGAGGTAACAAACAAATAAACAAACAAACTCACTTTCGCTTTTATAATATTATATAGTAAGGATAACGTCCCCTAAAACGCTCTTCCTTCAACACTGTTATACCTACACAATTCAACATAGTTCCACAACATAACAACTCCGTTTCAACACAAATACTAGCGGATGCGAAGAAGGCACTCACGTCAATCATGTGAGACGTCGGCGATAGCGTGTCAAGTCTGTCACACGCTTTCGAGCTAGCGAACGTGATGACTAGTGAATTGAGTGGCAAGTTTTCAACTGAATGAGTAACAGGCTATCACTAGTTCTTGTTGTTGAAAACAAGGAATGATAAACTACAATTTGTAAGGTCCAATGCTCGATAAAATAGCACAATTAGATTTCTTTCATGAAGTTTCTTGCCGGTTATTCTCAATAGGAAAAGAAAAACCAACCGTACATCTGTTATCTATGTTGCATAATTGCATTATGTAGGAATATTTGTAATTAAATAATTTAATTTCGATTTAAGACTTTCCCAAAGTTGGGACAAACGCCACCTTTAACGCGCTTAATCGGGAGAGGCCACCACGCAGAAACAGTTAGTGAATGTCATTCTATCTTCAAATTGTTGGTTTTCGTTATGAGAGCAACATCTGTATCTGGCTTAATGATATGCAGATATTGCACTAAAACTAGCTATGGTAGCTAAAATTAAATAAAAATAGGTTACGAAAGATTCTCAGACCTATCAAATGTACGTACGTAATTTTAAACATTATGGAAAATAAATTTATATAAATCGATCTATGAAACCTTCTTATCCTGTTTTGTTAATTCCAGTGTTGTCTTCCTACAAGTGTTTTCACCAGATTTTTTTTATCTATACCAACTGAATTCTTTTATTTGGCGACGACTGAATCCCTCGTCTTTTTTGACTGAACTTAGGAGCTTTGAGATAAGCCTGCTTTTACGAGATTGTTGTCCAATTTAAATCTCTACAACGGTTCAGAATGGAAGATTAAAATAATGGAGTTGATGGCACTTGCTTGGAGATGTGCGGTGAAAAGATATTTCTGCGTAAGATGGTTTTTTTTGTTTGAACTGATGTGTTGTGAGGCATTCTGGGACCTGAAAGGCAAGAGCGATTGTAGTGTCTGTTTCTGAGGCTAACTTTGTGATTATAATTCTTACTGCCGATAACATACTATCACAACTGTTGTCCTCGAGGGGTACTTACTTAGGTAAGCGTTCCTGGTTTGTAGGGCACTTTAGATTTTGCTCATATATCATACTAGCTGGCGCTTGCGGTTTCGCCCACGTGATATATATATCTTAAGTGTTATTCCCGACTACAGTCTACATCTGTGTCAAATTTCATCAAGATCCGTTCAGCCGTTTTGACGTGAAAGAGTAACAAACATCCATAAATCCTCAAAAACATTCGCATTTATAATATTAAGTAGGATAGTAGGACAAAGCATATTATCTGTCTACCGTTTAGTTCACAAATTATATTGGGGAATATGCTTGAGAAGATGGTAATGAAATGTAACCGAATGCAGCTAAAGCGTGTGCTGGATAATAGCAGAAACTTGGGGATGTTTAGGTTAAGCCGCACTTGCCTAAGTTGTTCTTTAGATGCAGTACACCCGTTGCGACTTCCCTCTGTGCACTTTAAGCTACTACAGCAGTACTAACTGGGTTGTGGAGGTCAGATAGGCAGTCGCTCTATGTAACATACTGGTATTCAGCTGAATCTGGTTAGACTGGAAACTGACCCCAACATAGTAAATAGGCAAATAGATGGTGTGCAGGTTTATACGATACCCCGTAGTAAGACTTATTGTTAGTCTTTCCGGCCACTGATTATAAATAAATATAAATATAAATATCTTGGGACAACTCACACACGGCTATCTGATCCCAAGCTAAGCAGAGCTTGTGTTATGGTAACCAGACAACTGATATACATAGTTATATAATTTATAAATACATACATATTATAGATAAATCACACCCAGACACAGAACAAACAATCATGCTCATCACACAAAGTTTGTCCTGGGTGGGAATCAAACCCACGACCTCCGGCTCAGCAGTCAGGGCCACTAACCACTAGACCAACAGGCCCGTCAAATTTTATGATTACCTACTTGCAGCGACTACAAATGACAGCGGAGACCAACATAACGTGTTTTAGTTTAAAAGACAGGGAGAAAATGGAATTATCAGTTATTTTTAGGAAAGCAATAACTTATTGTCGGGCTTACGCTGTTCTTTCACACTTAAGAAATAACGCTGTAACAACAACATTGTTAAACCAAATGATTTAAAAAAAAGTAACCATGGAGTTTCTTGCCGCTTCTTCTCCGTAGAAAACGACCAACCCAAACCGTGCACCGTTTTCTCGACATTTTATTAGTGCCCATGTAGGCCTATGTGAAATAAAAATATTTAGATTTTTGAGATTTTGATAAAGTTAACGCACATCTACTAGTTGTAATCTAAATTTTATTCAGTTGTACATTGTGTAATCAACGTAACGAAAATGTCAACGGTAACCTACTGTAACCCAGCGTTTTAACCGATTACTCAACTAAAAAAACTAAAAAAAATAGATTACGGCCGATTTTCAGACCTACAAAATGTAGATAAAAACTTTCATAAAAAATCGGTCAAACGATTTTGGAGGATTGTAGCAACTAAAATCTTGACACGAGAATTTAATACATAGGAGATTTATCATTTTAAAGACTGATTAATTGAGCAACAATATTCAGCTCAAAAAACGTGCAACCAACAAACAATTTGGAAAAATAATTTACTAAATTAGATGCTAAGAAAAAAACATAAGATAAAATAAAAACGCAATGAATCATAAAGCGCTGGAATCAAATATCCGGTGCTTGAGTGAATAAAATGGAAGAATAACGTTATCTTTTCCCACGCCTATGATACGGAGGTTAATTGCGCATCCTTACTAATATATTATAAAAGCGAAAGTGAGTTTGTTTGTTTGTTACCTCTTCACGCTTTAATGGCTAAACCGATTGTGATGAATTTTGGTACATAGATAGTTGAAAACCAGGAGACGGACATAGGCTTTTTTTTAAAAAAAGTGGGATGTGATCCCGAGAAAGAGCGAAGAAAAAGGAAAAGTTAGCGTTGCTTTTACAAACCAATAAGGCGCAAGGGGAACTGTATTACCCCAAATTTAACGCGGGCGAAGCCGCGGGCGAAAGCTAGTGTTAACATAAATTTGGCTGATGATGTGTGAAGATAAGATTTACTGACTATTTCCTTTAATTACGAACCATTACCGGGATGGGCGTGGCTAAATAATAACAGCCAATCAGGTCGATTTTCGCATCAGTGCTTTCTCGAACTAAATTGGAGCAAATCAAAATAAATCTTAAAAAATTACCAACGAAGTTTAATTTCCGGCAGTTGTGCTTTAAAAATGAAAAAAATATCAAACGAACTCCAATCAAATGTTATTGGGTTCTGCAGTCGATGGTGGTGACGTAATATCGATTTTGTGTTATAAAGAGTATAATATTTTTTGTTTTTGACGTCTTCGTAATATTATTACGATTACGTCAACAAAAATAGTATTTAAAACTATCTGCATGGTCTCATGCAATATGACGTAATTCAGACTATGATTTGACTTGAAAAGAGAATAAATGTAATTAGATTATTTTGATAATGAAGATTTTTTTTGTTTTTTTAATTCAAAAACGCAATTTACTGTGACATTAACTTTTTTTTCCAACAAACTAAAAAATTAAAGTCAACATGAATAATCCTTACTACTATTATAAAAGCGAAAGTAAGTTTGTTTGTTACCTCTTCACGCTTTAATGGCTAAACCGATTTTGATGAATTTTGGTACGAAGACAGTTGGGAACCAGGAGACGGACACAGGCTAATTTAAAAAAAAATGGATTTGAGGAAGACAGAGGGAAGAAAACAAAAAACTTAGCGTTGCTATTACAAATCAATAAGGCGCAAGGGGAACTTTGTTACCTCGAATTTAACGCGAGCGAAGCCGCGGGCAAAAGCTAGTTGAATATACGGGTATGAATAGACATTTTTTTTATATTTTCTTACATTTTATTTATATGAGTTTAAATTATGAAGAACGGTGTATACACAGTATGCCATAAAAAAAAATGTTTTGTAATGTTCTAGACTTTGTGGTACGGAAAGACTGTCCGTTACAACAATTTTCTTTGGACAATTTATTGTTTCCTTCCTTTAAAAAAAAAGTAAAGAAACAAACACAATTATTCAAATTAGATCAGATAATTATACAACGTTACGTTGTTCACAAAATAAATAAGGTTTAAGTTTTATTTATTTTATGTATTTTTTTTAATTAAAAGATAAAAATTCTTTTCAACCGACTTTACAGTTTAGTACGAAACGTCAACCAAACTTATTACTATTTTTTCGAGCGTCACTTCTTAAATGAGAGTTTCGCAAACCTCTTACGGAACCCTTTGGATTTATTATCTGTTCGACAAAAGGGTGTATCAGGAAATCGTTTGCTAAAGCAAAAGCCATTTATTAACTAGGTGAACATTTTAATGGAGGAAAAAGGTTATAATCGTTTTATGGGAAGAACATCTTTTTTTTTTTAATAGGTAATCTTTTTGTTCTAAGTTCAATAGATTGAAAAGGTGAATTGATTGTTTATATCATTAATAATCCTTACTAATATTATAATTTAGAGGTGTCAAGGGACACCCGGATGGAACGAAGTTCCTTTCCTTCTATAAGAGAGAGAGAGAGACAGACAGAGAAACATGCGACGCCGCACAGCTTACAATAGCTTACTATAGCAAAAAATTGTCGTGACAATTTTTCGTGAGAATTTTTTCCGTCTAGCCCCCTTTCACAACGCGCGATAAGGAACTTCGTTCCAAAAGCGAAAGTGAGTTTGTTTGTTTGTTACCTCTTCACGCCTTAATGGCTAAACCGATTTTGATGAATTTTGGTACAGAGTTGGGACCCTGGAGACGGACATAGGCTAACTTAAAAAAAACACGAGAGAAATGAGGGAAAGCTGAGCTTTGCTATTACAATAAATAAGGCGCTAAGCAAAAACTACAAGTAGCAGGTACCTGCTAATCAAGAAAGGGGAACTGTGTTACCCCGAATTAAACGCGAGCGAAGCCGCGGGCAAGAGCTAGTTATTCATATACTAGTTAAAAGAAAAATGGATAACACTAATAACTGAATGGTACTCGCTACAAACTCAGAGATGGGGAGATGAACTCAGGAAAATAGCAGGTCTAATATGGACTCGAACAACAAAGAATAGGACTAAAAAATATTTGACAACACGATTGGTGCAGTCGCTGAGCGATCGACTGCTGCGCTGCGTGGTGCGGGTTCGATCTGAACTGGTTTAAAAGTTACTATAAATGTCTGGTCTTTTTAAGACTTTAACTACGTTTAACTACTTCAGTGCGCGGGGCACGGATTTTTTTGTCCATTCAAAAGGGAGCGCATAATAAATAATATCTTATATATAAACAATTTAATAAAATTGTTCAAAGCAATAAAGAATGTCACACAACCCTTGAAAGGCAACTTGACATAGCCCGCGTAGCCCTATTTGATATCAGAAATAATATCGGCGTCTACGGCGTAGCCTCAAGCTACAATTGCTACGGCGTAGCAGCGTAGCTAAGCTCAGTGGAACGATTGGCATCGTTCCTTTGATTGAACAATCGATGCTATCGCGCCGTGAAAAAGCTTGTTTCCTCTTTGTAATATTTAAAGGGAATGTATGTTTATATTTCCTTTCGTGTGATTCATTTTGATTTAGATGTGTGATTTTGAATCGTTTTTTATGATTGATCTTAAATAACATGCAAGACCAGTAAAAATAAGGGTGGAAAAATGATTACAATTTACATATGGTTTGTTTTACTATTATTTTTAACAACATATTATGTTTTTAAAACACACTTCAAAGAACGTGTTTTAAAGAGTTTATATACCTCTTTTTTTTCTAACTGCTCAACATTATATATGAAAATGCTTTACTTACAAATTCTTAAATCTACAAAGTGTACTTCCCCAATATTTGACTAAAACACAAACAGAAATTAATTCAATACTCCCTCTTCAATAAACTTAATTAAATATTCACCAACAAACTTTTATAGGAACCAACAAACAACCGAAACAAGGCCTCGTGTAACTAAAATTAGATTTCGTAGCAGCTACGAGAGTCGTAGCTCGTAGCGCGTAGCTGTTTGCTACGATAGTCGTAGCCGCTACGAATCCGAGCGTAGCAAAAGCCTAATTAGATTGGGCGTCTATGAAACTGAGATCAGAGGAAATCTGACGAATAAAGTCAACAGTCGATGTAGCTTGACTTTGTTATTTCCATGTATTCTGCCTTTGTAAATGATTTATGTAGGTTTTTGCTTACAAAATGTTTTTATTAATGGAGCATTTTATTTTGTTGTTCATTTAGTTTCTGCAAAAAAAATATTTTGAATAAGATTTGAACGTTACCTATATGCCTGAAGGGCTGGAAGTTATGGTCTATGGTTATTCTTATAATTGTTAATCAACATGATTATTTTAGTGAATTGATAATAATAATTTTACTAGAATAGAGGGCAGAATCCGTTCTGATGATGGTTACACTTCAAAAACAACACTACATATATTATTATTTGGAAACTTAATTTTAAGTGATTCAGACGTTACAAACATGGCAATAATATCAGCAGCAAAAAATAAACACGTGTAAGTCACTGACATTTGTGAAAAATATATAACATGTTGACACTAAATTTTAATCAACAGTACAGAGGAAAACGACAGACAACAGTTGACAGGTATGACAACCAGACAGACAGACGATGAACGTCATTCAGCATATTAGAACTTTAATAGATTTTTTTTTCAGGCAAGCAATTTCTTCAAAACAATACAATACTAACTAAATAATTGAACACACTCCACTACATTTGTCGATCTTTTTCTCTATCATAAAAAGAAAAAAAAAAGCCTTTGTAAAGAATAAATGATTACATGTTCCGGAAGTTCTAACTACAAGAAACGGTTCTGTTTCTTAGAAGCCTTCTATTCGGAAGTAAATATGTAGCAATCAACATTCTATCCGTCTCCTAGTATTTCTCGAATATTGTTTCGATATAACATATCAGAAAATAATTGGGTACGTACTTGAAGTTAGCTTTAACTTTGTTTGGTATATTCGTATATAATTTCTGATCGTTTTTTTCCTTCTTAAAATTGATACTTTCGTACACACGACGACACATCAACCTATACAAAACCAGTTTATGCGGATCTCTCTTTATAATAAATAATAAATATCTTGGGACAACTCACACACGGCTATCTGATCCCAAGCTAAGCAGAGCTTGTGTTATGGTAACCAGACAACTGATATACATACTTATATAATTTATAAATACATACATATTATAGATAAATCACACCCAGGCACAGAACAAACAAACAGGCTCATCACACAAACTTTGTCCTGGGTGGAAATCAAACCCACGATCTCTGGCTCAGCAGTCAGGGCCACTAACCACTAGACCAACAGGCCTGTCTTTGTACTTGAAATCTATGGTGTACGATACGTTGTTGAGAGAGCAGCATAAACTGGTTTTGTATAGGTTGATGTGTCGTCGTGTGTACAAAAAAAGTAAAGTGACTGAAAAAAAAATTACTGATAAATTGTTTTTAAGATTCGAAGTTAAGTGACATCTGTCAATCCCAACAGACTAGCCATGTAGTACAACCTACTTATAGTATTACCTATAGTAGTTCCGCTTTTCTTCATGTGTCTTGCCTTTTCCCAACTATGTTGGAGTCGACTTCCAGTTTAACCGGATGCAGCTGAATATCATTATTTTACATGGAGCAACTGCCTATCTTACCTCCACAAACCAGTTAGCACTGGGTAATACGATACTCCTTGGTAAGACTGGTTGTCAGACTTTCGGAACACTGACTACCTGTAACGACTGTCAAAGATTTACAAATGACAGCGGCTTAACGTGTTTTCCGAGGCACGGAGGAAACTCGGTATGTAACCGGTGATCACCCATCCACAGACCAACCTAGGCAAGCGCGACCAATTTAGCCACGAGCTCCTCTGAGGTATGAAACCTAACCTTAAATAAAACCCTAAAATAAATTTCCATTTCCTATACTGACGTTAACGCTGATTGAGAAACGTGATGCCTCCTTTTACCTCCTTCTCCAAAACATTCGATCATAAACAGGGCCATCTCCTGAACCTTATAGAATCTGTGACGACACACGCCCATAACCATCTCATACATAATGTGAATATCCCTTGAGACAACAAGAGTACAGACAACAAAAGAGTTTGGTTATCTGGTAAGAAAATAATGACAGTATTATTTATATACCTAAACTGGCTAGTAGGTAAGGAGTTAAAGAAAAGTTAACATTGGTTCGTGTTTGTTTTTAAATGTATAGCTTACTCGTATTCAAAATCATGAGCATGACAGTTATGTATGATTTAGACTTAATAATAATAACTGTTAAAAGATCTTTTTAATTTACTAATATTCTCTGTGTGGTCAGATTTTTTAGGAAATCATCTAATGACATTTCCCGCTCTGGGAAGACCGGGCGGGAAAGGGCGGAGGGGAGGGATGTAAGACTTTGACTCATCCATATTCTTTCTTTTGACTTTTGTGCTCCGGGACCGTGGTGTCTCTTTCAAACAACCCGCAACCCAAGCTGGTAGTGGCCCTGGCAGGCGTCTCTGCTTTGCTGACATCTCGTTGAGGTGTGCCTGGAAAACTACGCGCCATCGACACGGCCTGTCGTCAATAGACGGACGGATGTTGCCCTATCTATTGCTTACCTTCCAGAGAATTGCGTCAACGGTAGCCGAGAAAAATATCCAGCAGATTAACACGAAGATAGCCAAAAAAAATACAGAGAACGTCATTCATTTATTAATATTGTTGACTTGACAGGACTTACTTAGATTATTTTATTTGTACAGAATAGAGTGCACATCACAAAAGACAGACTAAATAAAAGCATTGCTTACAACCTTTGTGCTCAATTTGTTGTTAGTACATTTTTACATAACCGTGCTTGTACTGAAGATGTTTTCACTGAAATTACTTTCAGCGGGCGATTATACTGATTGAAATTCTGGCAAGTCTGTTGGGAATACAGTGTACTAAAATGTTGTTTGTTTGTTTATAATAATAATGTTAACAAGTTGAACAATAAAATGTATAAGTTTATGTTTAACCGTGTGATCATAAGGTACGGTCAGATATTTTCCTCTCGCACAGTTCAGCTCATACTAATTCATGTTTGCTACATAAATTAGTATGAACATATTTATTGAGAGTTTCTGATATTTCGGCACAGGTTGCAGTTGCAATCAACGGAATTCTCCGTTATCATGGCGTGTTTAAATAGAAATTTTGGTAAATAATGTTATACATAACGTGAGTGGTATATCAGTTAAAAATAATACTAATTCAATCTCTGTCATATTTTTAAACTTTGTTGGAGTCGACTTCCAATATAGCCCAATACCCGGATGCAGGAGAATACATGTATGTATTTTATATAAAATTACTGCCTATCTGACCTCTACAATTCAGTAAGTTTTAGATGATTCTCCTTGGTAAGACTGGTTGTCAAACTTTCGGGACACGGACTATCTGTAGCAAAGGTCAGAGATGTAACATTTGACAGCCGATACCAACGGCGTGCGTTCCCAGGCACGGACTAAAATCGGTATGTAATGGGGTCACCCACAGAGGTTCCTGCCAAGCCGTCTGCCTGCTGTGGTTGTGGGTTGTTAAAAAAATATCATGAACCTAGAACACAAAGGGGAAAGAAAGATCATGGATAGTTTTCAGTCAACAAAAATCTGACATTCCCCCCCCCCGCTCCGACTAGAGTGGTGAAAATTATAAGATGATTTTCCACCCAAAAAAATACAATTTCACCCATCTACAAACCAACCAGGTTAGCCTAGAGCACGATCTGAATAGTTATTATTATTTCGAGCTACTTTCAGCACATGCTGAAGAATTAAGTAGTGTTTAAAAAACAAACAGGTTAGCAAGTTTGTAGCGAGCTGATCTAATAAGGTTGTGGGGAACATAACATAATAATAACACAACGCTGTATTATGTACCCTGAAGGGTAAGGCAGAGATGTATCTTTAGTTCATATATTATAAAGCTGCAAGTTGTGTTTAATTTCCATGAAAACTGGTTTTAGAAATTACAACTAGAAAAGATGACCGTCAAGCGAAGTTATTGAATAATTCGGTGGTGGTGATCTCTCGCGCCCAGCCTTGGTTCAGTCCATGATCCGAAGAGAAAGGGAGCTTTATCTGCAAACCAGTTATGCTAGAGATGAAGGTGGCCAGATGTTTGACGAAGAGAACCTCAAACCAACCCAGCCACCGCGAGAGACGCTCTGGGCTTTGGGCGCAGCGAGAAGATTCTCAGCCATCGGAGACGCGGGCCTGCGAACGGTGAGCAATGGGTAGCTTACAGTCCATCGGTCAAGTGTCGACGGCGCGTTCATATTCCCCCAAAGATAAGATCTCAAAGGGTCTAACAGAGCCTTCGACTGCCGGGGTTGCGTGTTCTTCAAAAGAGATACCGCGTCTCCGGAACATAAAGGGCAAAAGAAGGAACATGGTGGATTTTAGTTAGTATAAGCCTGACACTCTGAAGTTATGTAATGATTTCCCATGCGCAAAAAAAATACAAGCTATAATACATATAATCATCAGAGTATTAAACCAATAGAAGTAATAATATACCACTTTCATAATATTCGCCACACAATATCGAATTTTGTTCTTTACGTTGTCTCGACATCCGTGTGTCACTACCGGGATTCAACAGAATATCAGCGTAAGGTAGTCTACCTCCTTCCGGGGTTGCGGGTTGTTCGAAAGAGATACCGCGGCCCCAGAAAGTAAAGGGCAATAGAAGGAACATGGGTGGGGTTTAGTCAGTACAAGTCTGACATGCCCCCCCGCTCCACCCAGAGCGGGGGATGTCATTGGATGATTTTCCACCCGGAAAAAAAAGGTAGTCTACCTGGCATTATGCTGAGCTGGAGTCCTATTCGGTACAATCTTAAGACACATACCGCCCAGTAGTGGACGACCTTTATAAATGTATGTGATGTGTCTAAATGCCTATGGGTCAATCTAACTGCTACCTTACTTTTTTTAAATCTATTCCTTTTTTATCTCTGTTTGATATTTTTTGAGTTAATTCCTGTATTGTGCCTTTTGCTGCATCAAATAAATGATTTATCTAACTAATGAACCAACCACTGATATAATTTATAGTTTTACGACACAATTCACTGAAACCTCCCCGGGTCCGCGAACGCGAACCGCGTTAAATATTCTAATACTTAGTTAGCCAGGTCAAATTCGGTTACAACTGAAATTTGTCATGCACCCGTGCACGCTGCGGCTGGATTTACATACAAATGAATAGTATTATATATCTTTGCATAATATCGTCGGCAGATCTGTGCTGTGGGGGTTGCGAGTCATTTGGGCTGAGTTGAGTTATTGTAGTGTATACTAAGGCCAACTACCAGCGATACGAAAAGCCCTTAACCTAAAGAACAACTGTGGCGTTGACAATCCAATATTTAGCTCTTTCAATCTTGTGCCTTTGTCGTAATGTCTCGTTCTCCCGGCAAAAACATGACAACGTTAAGACGGGTTCGCCATTTTAGATGGGGTTTTCGCATGGGTTTTGTTTACATTTGGTATCGCTTCTCGTTGGCCCTCTTAGTGAAAATGTTGCAGATTTTTGATGAACCGAATTTTAGTAAAAAAGTCAGAATCACATTTTTTTCCCATACATTCTATAAAATAATTTTCATTTTCTTTCAATTTTTTTTAAATTACGATATTAATTAGTAAACCTAAATCCTCCAGTCAAATAGCCCGCTTACACGTGCAGTGATGAAGTCACAGATGATAAACCACGGACCATAGACAAGATACTCATTGAAAAATTTCAACCAACATTAAAACGAACTAAGTCTCTAACCAATTTTTATCAACCTCAATTCGGTCGAAACCACAATAGCAACAACACTTACTATACAGTCTGTTCAATTACAGTGAGAAAGTATAATGTTAAGGCAATTACTAGAGCAATACAGTTCCTCTCTAGAATTGCTTGTTGGCTTCTGTTACCGCAGCACTATCAAAAATTAACTATTATAGACTTAACTGTATATTTATTTGGAAACTAGAGTCTTACACGTTCTGATGCGGTTTCATTTTGGAATTTCGAGATTTTGATCGAAAAAAGAGTATCCTATGTGTTATTTTCTTTTTTATTATATTGCATTAATTTATTGTTCTTTATTACTGTGACTACGCTGCGTTTTGATTTTTAATTTTTATTTTTGGATTCCAGTAATCTGCCACATATTTTAATTTGAAAATTGTATAACCTTTACATGCCCATGTGACGGTAAAATATGGAGACATCTACTACAAAAACACCGTGCCAAATTTCAGCAAGATCCATTCAGCAGTTTTGACGTGAACGAGTAACAAAATTCAATAATATAGACGATATTCTAATGTTAATATTGCGGCCACAGTATCAAACATGAACTAATAAGAACGATAGAGTTTAGTTGAATTGCCAGCAGTTCTATAAAGTGCTATATACAGTCTTTTACACCGCAACGTACGAATTGGCAGTATTTTTTAGTTAACAACGCCGATCCATTGCACATTTATGGCATTCGGTGACTGGCAAAAACTATTCCGCAACAACCATCGCTAAAACATGTTCAGATCGGCTCGACGCAATTTGAACTCAAGCGATTGGTTTTAAATTTATCTATATTTAAAAAAAAATGTGCGGTTTACTTTTATTTTTCTTTTGTTTTTGAAACGAAGTTCCTTATCGCGCGTGGCGAAAGAGGGAATAAATTAAGACCAAAAGTTGTGACGACACTTTTTGCAGTGTGTTATTTGTAGTTCTTATCATGCGAAAAGTTTCCTAAAATAAATCACAAATAATAACGAAACCAAAAGCCACTTGTTTTTGAAGTTATACTTCTTTTGGGGCGATGGAGAAGATTGATGAGAGTGATTTGGTACTACAGCGACACAGTGAAGTTAGTTCTAGGTGGTATCCAGTGTGACCATATGTGGCAGGAACCTGCATTTTGGCAGGTTTAGTCCTTTATTTTACTCTCTGGCACTTTTGTTGACAAAATGACAAAAGCGATGTATAAAGAAAGTGATCAAGAAGAATTCGATGTTAATACGAATGTATAATTTAATTCAGTTCACTTTTAGACTTTAAGATCAATTATTTTATATAAAACTCCAAAAAATAATGTGTGTATTTTTGGCAGGATTTGTCAGTTTTTTAGCCTAAGTGGGGCAGGATCTCTAATTTGTAGTTGGTCACACTGGTGGAATCAGTGAAGTTAGTTCTAGGTGGCATGAAAATCGATAACATATGTTCAAGTTGTATATAATCTACTTTCTAGTATTTTTATATTTATAGCACGTGTTTCGTAACAGTACAATTAAACAGTGTGAATAAATGAATATTATTTTGGTGATTTAAAAAAGTATAAATGTCAACGAACTGTCAAAGTTACGAGCTGTTTTCAATGTGTTTACTGTTCGATTTCGGTCGGCTATCCACAAAAATGTAAAATATCTTGTTCAGATAGTGAATCAAGTGATTTTGAAAGATTTTTGGGCTGGAGTAACTCCGAACCAGTTGAAGAAAGTGGTTCTAATCAATGAAGATATAAATTGAAGATGGATCATTTTAGTATCTTCGATAATAATGACTGAATCTTTGAATCTAAATCTGTACAAAGTTTACATGTCGAAGTGTATCCCCATATTAGACTGAAGGAGCCAGGTATGTGTATGTCTTACCGTATAATATTCATTTGAGACAACCAAAACAACTACGATTTTACGCATTAGGGACAATGCTAATACCAGTGACTGACTTTGTTGGTGTATCTAAATCATCAGTTTGTTGTATGTTATAGCAGTATTTATTTGTTTCATTGGTACCTTGTAAATCATATAATAATTTTATTTCATCATACATGTGTTATTTAGTAGGGGATGGGATTAGGTTTTACTATATTAATTTTTGTTAACACAATTCAATTCTTTCCTTAGGTTCAGAGACTGGAGAATTTAGAAATTGAAAGGGATCCCCTAATATAAGCTGTGTGATGTAAAATGATGAAATATGAATTTAGTAGCCCGTTGGCCTGGTTCAGCTTCTGATGCCACTATATTTAACAACTAATAAAAATTACAGGTAACTTTTCTATTATATTACAGCATTATAAAGCAAGTTTTGTGACCAAATAATTGAATTCAGTACCTATCCCGAACTACATCTTTTATCAGTTCAGTGTGAAAGTAGATTGTACGGTCACAAATGGCTGCTTGCAGACATTGCATATCTTTTAAACCTTACACCTTTGTTAAACCCTCGATTACATTATTTAGGTGTACTAGTACTTATTTAAAATGATATTTATTTTAGGTTTTATAAGAAAACTAACATACCCGGTGTTATAGAATGTATAGATAGCACATTATTTGCTATGATGAGACCTAAGGAGAATGAAGAAAGATAATATATAATAATATTACTGTTGCAAAGGATATCATGCAAGAAATGTTCTATTGGTAAGTTCAGTGAAAGAAACACTTGCTTAATTTTTTTATCTGTTTATTTGGATATCAAACAGTATAATAATAATGTCAAATTATGTGTTTAAGAAATATTTAAAAATATAATTTTATGTAAAGAAAACAATAAATGGACTAAATATCAAATTACATAAGTACATTTAAAACCTTATCATTTATGTTATCTATACTAATATTATAAAGCTGAAGAGTTTGTTTGTTTGTTTGTTTGAACGCGCTAATCTCGGGAACTACTGGTTGGAATTGGAAAATTCTTTTAGTGTTGGATCCTAGTCCATTTCTTGAGGAAGGCTATAGTATAGGCTATATAACATCACGCTACGACCGACAGGTGCTGAGCAGCGCGTAGTATTAAGATAATAACACCAAAAAAAAAACAATTTATTATTTTACTTTCAACAAAGTGTAAGTAATAAGTATTTTTTACTCTAATTGCAGATAACAGATGCAGATTTGAGAAAGGTAGATCATGTCACGATAAACAGCCTGGCACCTCAATTAAATATTCATCAATATCCTGAATCAATATTTTTTTTAATGTCAAAAATTAGATAGTATTAAACTAATATAAATCATTGAGGTTGTTGTATTTTGTCAGTTTTGTTTCTGTTGTTGTTTCCTTGATCGTATTTGTAAACATGAACGAGAAAGTGTTGTGTGCTGAACTGATATTGATTATGGTGACAAAATTCAAATATTAGTCTATAACTATTTTTCTATAAGTACGTCACAGAAGTATAACTTCTAACGCGTGTACATAAGTACACACACCCCTTTTTTTGTTGTTGTTATAAATACTTTGCAAGTATTGTTTATAGTTCAGAAGATAATTATTGAAGGTAAAAAAACACTTATTTTCAAAATCAAGTTGCATATGTTTTAAATTATAAACAAGCTGGCGCCCGCAGCTTCGCCTGCGTGATATCGATAAATCCTATATGTTATTCCAGACCATAATCTACCTCTGTGCTAAATTTCATCAAGATCCGTTCAGTCGTTTTGACGTAAAATAGTAGCAAACATCCATACATCCTCACAAACATTTGCATTTAATAATATTACTAGTTTCCGCCCGCGACTTCGTTTGCATGGCATAGTTACTTGGGGCTAAAGCTAACTTAAACCCACATGACGATCGAAAAAAAATTCTTTGTCTACTCTCTCCTTCTCTCTTTCTCCCCCTTATCACATTTTTTTTAAATTAAGCTGTATCTGTCTCTAGGGTCCCAACCATCTCTGTACCAAAATTCATCTAAATCTGTAATGACATTTAGGAGTGAAGACGTTACAAACAAACTCACTTTTGCTTTTGTAATATTAGTAAGATTAAGAAAAAAAAAAAAATTTTGGGACAATTAACACACGGCTATATGATCCCAAGCTAAGCAGAGCTTGTGTTATGGTAACCAGACAACTGATATACATACTTATATAATTTATAAATACATACATTTATAGATAAATTACACCCAGACACAGAACAAACAATCATGCTCATCACACAAAGTTTGTCCAGGGTGGGAATCCAACCCACAACCTCCGGCTCAGCAGTCAGGGCCACTAACCACTAGACCAACAGGCTCGAAGAAAGATAGTAAGATACCTCAATGATACCTGGACAACATTCAATCCCCGGCAATATATCATCATGCTTGGTTAACTTTCCAAAGGTTCCATTAAAACCTTGCATATTAAACTAGCTTTCGCCCGCGGCTTCGCCCGCGTTAAGTTTGGGGTAACACAGTTCCCCATGCGCCTTATTGTTTTGTAATAGCAACGCTAAGTTTTCCCTTTTCTTCCCTCTTTCTCCCTCAAATCCCACTTTTTTAAAATAAAAATTAGCCTATGTCCGTCTCCTGGTTCCCAACTATCCCTGTACCAAAATTCATCACAATCGGTTTAGTCATTAAAGCGTGAAGAGGTAACAAACTAACAAACAAACTCACTTTCACTTTTATAATATTATAGTAAGGATTTTGCCTCCCAGTTGTGCCAACTTATCACGAGCATATGTGTAGAACCTTTTACTTAATAGTCTGCAAGCAAGTTCATTTGGTCCAGTATTACGGAGAAAACAAACTGTAAAGAGCTTTTTAACTTAGTTAAGATACTAAGATACGGTTTCCAGCTAGTCCCGGCAACTGTAGAGACCTTATTCCGAATTAAATATATCCACATTGACTTTTACAATGTTTTCAGGTTCGATTTTCACAGGAACATTAAAAGCTGAAGTGGTTGTTTCTAAACGTTTATGAAATAATAGTTGTCTTGCGCGGTTTTATCCACGTCTTTCGTCGCTGCTGATAATATAGCTTCCTACTAGTGAAAAAATGATTAAAATCGGTAAAGTAGTTTTGGGGCCTATTCGATACAAATTAACAGACAAATCTTTATTATATTAAAATAAAACCCTTATCCTTAGTTACTTTATGTATTATATTATATACATATTATATTATATTAAAGCGAAAGTGAGTTTATTTGTTTGTTTGTAACCTCTTCACGCTTTAATGGAACCAGGAGACGAACATAGGCTAATATTTTTTCTAAAAAGTGGGACGTGAGGGAGAAAGAGGGAAGAAAAGGGAAAACTTAGCGTTGCTATTACAAATCAATAAGGCGCAAGGGAAACTGTATTACCCCGAATTTAACGCGAGCGAAGCCGCGGGCAAAAGCTAGTATAACAATAAATATGGTACACACAATATAATAAGTATAGAAATGCCCTTTTAACAAGTAACAAATCGCTAAATAACAACAAGGTTCACGGGTCGAGCCAAGGATGAGTGATCTTCAGTACATTATAATGAGTTTCCTTCTCTCTCTGCCTATTAGGCCGTTGGCCTTGGCTTTCATATGTATATCTTTGACAGTTGTTACAGGTATTCAGTGGCCCGAAAGTCTGACAACCAGTCTTACCAAGGAGTATCGTTTTACCCAGTGCCAACCTGTTTATGTAGGTCAGATAGACAGTTGCCGCAAGTAAAATTTGGATAAAATATAAAACAAGTGTCCCAAAGGAAACAGCATGCCTTTGAGATATTTCTCTACGGTACGTTTAGCGAAGTAAAAGGCCGATGGGTGGCAGAAAAACTTATATATAAAACTTACTAGCTTTTGCACGCGACTTCGCTCACGCTCGCGTTAAATTCAGCAGAAAATCAGGAAAGGGGAAAATCAGGAAAGAGGAACTCCCCTTTCCTGATTTGCATGTACCTGCTATCTCTGTATCAAAATTCATCAAAATCGGTTTAGCCATTAAGGCGTGAAGAGGTAACAAATAAACAAACCCACTTTCGCTTTTATAATAATAGTAAGGATAACTGGTTAGGACCAAAAAATTACACGTAAAATAAGAACATAAAATATCTTCGTATAATTTTACAATATTTTTATTAATTATTCCTCTTTGAGGTAATTTTCTTTAAAATTTCAAAATTTCATAAAAGTCCTAGGTTCGATTCCCAGGTCGAGCAAAGTGCTGTTGGGTTTTCCATCAATTTCTCAGTATCACGGACTCTAGATGCTCGGTTGATGGCAATAGGACATAAGACTTGAGAATACCTTTTCAAATGTGGATGCTTCTAATAGGTACATTTCTACTTAACCCTCCAAGGGTTACTACCCTACAAGCGCTATCGTGATATAAAGAAACCTTACTTTTATTCAGGAAAAGAATGACCTACCTTTACCTTATAATGCAAACGAGCATAAAAAAACCTTTCGCTAAGAACACAGGGTGCTTCCAAATTTGCCCAGAAGACGTTTTCATTATTCTACGGGGTGTCACTTGATATATGAGTGCGTACGCAGCGGTGTCATTATGTCTCGTTCGAATGAGGCTAGTACTGGGGCAAGTCGATTGTAATAGTTTAAATCACCTGTCTAGCTATTTTCCAATTAAGTTAGTGTTTTCTTCCTGTCTTACCAAATACAGTTGAATACCAGTATTCTAAATGGAGCAACTAATTATATACTAGCTACCGCCCACAACTTCGTTCGCGTGGCATTTTACTTTGGGCTAACCCATCATATGATGGAAAAAAAAATCTTTCTGTCCCTTTTTCCTATGTCCATCTCCAGGGTCCCAACTGTCTCTGTACAATTTTTTTTCAAAATCGGTTGGGTCATTTAGGCGTGAAGACGTAACAAACAAACAAACTCACTTTCGCTTTTATAATTTTAGTAAAGATTTCCGACGGTTTCACTTGCTGCCCACTTTGAAAAGTAGATTATGACCGATTCAGATTCAGACAATATATCTAATAAACATAAAAATCGCGTCATTTCGAAAAAGCACACGACAAAATTTTATATATGACTAGCTGTGTTTAGCAGTGCCATCCGATCTTTAGGTCCTTTCTATCACTTAGAGGTATGAAAAATAGAGGTTGGCCAATTGCCAACCTACCCAATTTGCCCACAAAATTTCAAACAAATGGGTCCAGCCTTTTCAGAGCAGTTTAGTAAAGAACACCGCCACACGAGAATTTTATATATCAGATTTAATTTATCTATACTAATATTATAAAGCTGAAGAGTTTGTTTGTTTGTTTGGCTATATAACATAACGCTACGACCAACAGGTGCTGAGCAGCGTGGGTGAAACCGCGTGGAACAGCTAGTTATGTAATATAATTTAATTTTATATTTTATATTATATCAGAGCTAAGCAACCCAGTTTGTTTATGTGTAATACGATACGAATTGGTAAGACTGGTTGTCTAATTTCAGGTTATTGACTATCTGTAGTCACTGTCAAGGATTTAGAATTGACGACGGTCGAAAAGGCTTTAGAATATAATAGAATATACGTTATTATACACCAAAATTCACATACAATTAATTTAAAGCTTCTATGGTTACAATGGCGGCCTTATTGTTGATAGCGGTAATCTTCCAGGAAAGCTAAAAGCCCTTGATCTCGATTTTAACGTAATAATTATAACCAACTGCGCGAGAACAAATGACAGCTGGCTAACATGACGTCATCAAACTAATCCCAAAATTTCTTTAGTTAAGAGGCAGGTCATAACATTAACCACAGCAGTAATATTTGTGTGCTTAGTATGACTTTTTAGGGTTTCGTACCCAAAGGCAAAAACTATTTGCTATTTTTTTACTTAGACTACGCAGTCTGTCTGTCTGTCAAAATTGAATTTTGCTTTTTACTTACTCTGGACGCTCTTACTGTGCACGTCTTTCTACATCGTTCTCACATATTTGTATAATCTCAACAAGAATGATGTAAATACGGTTTTGTAAAAATATTATAATTTAAAAGAGTGTCCATGGAGTTTCATGCCCATTCTTCTCCATAGAGATCAACGCTTTGGAATGGGCAACTACAGTACTTTCACAAGTTATTATGCCTTGTGACCGGGACTGTAGATTCATTTTGTTTCTTGACATTCAAAAGTGCCTGTAATGGTCTAATTGAAATAAATTATTTGATTTGATTGATTTGATCGTCATGGAAGAGGTATCAGAATTAAAAACTTTATTTTTTAATTAATAAAACGCCCCACACTAGGAATTTCTCCTGTATCGTGGGTACGTTTACAAACATTTAAACTAACAGCTAGACCCGGAACAACTACTTGTAAGGAATAAACAATATGTTCCATGCGGGGATTGAGCCCGCGATACGCAGTGGCGCAGTCGATCGCTCAGCCACTGCGCCAACCGTGCCGTGTTGTAAAATTAGTTGTTATCACCAATACCAGAAAAGAAGAAAAACATTATACGAATTACGTGTTATAAACTGAAGAAAAATATTAAATGCCCTATTTAATAAACGTGCGTAACCTCGAGAAATACATAGGAAAATAATGTTCACCCAACACAAATCATTTGCAGGAATAATAGAAGAAAGAACAATACTAAATCAGATTGTTCTACATAAAAGGCTTTAATATATTTCCATGTTATAACAAGGCATCAAAAGGCGAGTAACCCATCTTTAAACCAAACGGGCCTCATAACGGATGATTCGAATAATTTAATAATTCACTCCTCCCGTTCACTGAAAATATTATATCTTAAGCTCTATTCTAACATTCATAGTGATTATTTTCCTTTGAACATATAATTATGAATGTATTCTTTATATTCGTGGTATTTGACATAGCCATTGTTATTCTATGAAGGCATGTGTTCGTATTTTTACATGTAACGCCTTCATACAATATGTATGAGAGAACTGATTAATTTTTGAAAGGTATTATTTTCTGTACGTGTTGATCTGGTTTTGTGACTGTTCGCAGATGGTGGAACGGGCTTAGCACGTAAATGTTCACCATAAATACATTTTGGACTTTTTTAATGTATTTTCAAACAACAAAAATAATATCGGAATTATTCTGGATGAGCCATATATGATAAATATTCAAAAACCAATCTACACTATGTTTAATATTGCTAAGCTGATGAGTTTGTTTGAACGCACTCATCTCAGGAAATGCTGGTTCGAATCCTTACTTATATTATAAAAGCGTAAGTGAGTTTGTTTGTTTGCTTGTTACGTCTTCACGCCATAGCTAAACCGATTTTGATGATTTTTTTTTAAATTTGGACTCTGTGGCTGCTCCTGATGGAGAACCCCAATAGCACTTCTGTCAGCCTAAGTGAAGATCTTATGATGAGTAGTTGCTACTTTTCTGGTTCCTTACGGTTTAGTAATAAGTCAGACTAAACATAAACTTTGTGTGATGAGCATGATTGTTTGTTCTGTGTCTGGGTGTGATTTATCTATAATATGTATGTATTTATAAATTATATAAGTATGTATATCAGTTGTCTGGTTACCATAACACAAGCTCTGCTTAGCTTGGGATCAGATAGCCGTGTGTGAGTTGTCCCAACATATTTATATAATTATGAAGGACGAAAATTATGTCCGGACACATCTTTTGGCTGACGATGCTTTATTTTTGAAAAGCTTTTGCCCGCGGCTCTGCTCGTTTTAAATTCGGGGTAACGCAGTTCAACTTTCCTGATTAACAGGTACCTGCTACCTGTACTTTTTGCCCTTGCCTTTACCTCTTTCTCCCTCACAACAAAATTTTTTTTTAGATAGCCTTTGTCCGTTTTCAGGTCCCAACCAAAATTCATCAAAATCGGTTTAGCCATTTAGGCGTAAAGACGTAACAAACTCACTTTTGCTTTTATAATATTAGTAAGGATATTGTTTACCTAGCCTTTTTATTAGGGCTCCAAACTACCCGTCACAAATTAAGAATTAATCTTTCAAACATAACTTGTGGTTTCTTGTTTAGAACAAAGAACTGAGCCAACTTCGGAGTCTAAAAATGAGTAACATAAATAAGAAAGTATAATTAATTTTGCAAATCCCATCTTCTAATACCTCAAGATCCAATTAAACATAACCGTCTAAAATTCTAATCCAGCCGAACTAACGGATAATCCATTGCGGGAATCGAATGTTCCTACAATCGATACTCGCTCCGTTCATCAATCGTACTTGAGGTCATAATAGGTAAATGAAAACAGAAGATCGGTTCCATGCAACGAGTTTGGAACTCAGATCTTCTAGAAAATGTATGCGCTTCGGCAATTATCGTTTATCCTCGGAAATACGAACGCTTGACTAAAGCATAGTAGGACAAAAGTTCATCAAGACATCAGTGGCGATACTGAAACACAAAGATTACCGGAGTGCATATTTTTTTTAGTAAAGAGGAGCTATGAGGAGCTCGTGGCTAAATAATAGCAGCCGTCGGGTCGAACTTTAGGTTAAGCTGCGCTTGCATAGGTTGGTCTGTGGATGGGTAACCACCCGTTACATACCGAGTTTCCTCCGTGCCTCGGAAAGCACGTTAAGTGGTGATCCCGGCTGTCATTTGTAGATCTTTGACAGTCGTTACAGGTAGTCAGTGTTCCGAAAGTCTGACAACCAGTCTTACCAAGGTGTTTCGCATTACCCAGTTCTACCTGGGTTGTGGAGGTCAGATAGGTAGTTGCTCCAAGTAAAATACTGATATTCAGCTGCATCCTGTTAGACTGGACCGACCCCAACAGAATTGGGAAAAGGCTAGACAGATGATTTTTTTTTAGTTTTATCTGTATGCAAATTGGGAAAAAAAGCCGGGCCAAAACTGGTTAGGATCGTGGCACAAAAAGAGAGGCCTACATTCAGGGTGTGGATAACAACGTTAATGATGACAGGCATTACAAACAAACTGCCATTGCACCTACAGTTCTTTAGATAAGAATAATTTTATTTGTCAAAAACATGTGTTGGTTAACCACCAGTTTTTTAAGGTATCAGTTATTAGCTATCAGTTTTTCTTTTTTTTTTCGTAAAATGCAATAATCTGGTTAATAATAAAAAATATATATAAAATTACGTCAAATAAATAAAAGTTATAATAACATTTAACTATCATCAACTTCATAGTAGCTTTTATTTATTTATTCAAAATGCAAAATAAAATAACGTGATATCAAGAAAAATGATTAAAAATTTCCAAAATTATGCCTAATAATTTGATGGGTTTTTCAGCCGTTGTACAGGTATGGTCTTCTGTAACTATCTACTCTGTGTCAAGGTCTTTGTGGGAATCCAATAAAGAGACCGGCCGTTCATTGTTTGCGTTAACTCAATTTATAAAAGAATCGATATGAATAATTTATACGGTCGGTATTGATACCACTTGGATTCGGCCGTCACTTCCGAAGTATTAAAATATACCATTTACATTAATTTCTTTGAGTATTTTTGAGCCTTGACTTTGTGTTTTTTTATGAGTTCTGAGTATTTTTATTGAATGAATGAATATTTTATTTTATTTAAATATTGACCTGATGACGGGAGAGAAAATCAAAGGAAGCGATTGTTGTCACAACTTTATGTTTTGTCTAGAACACTTATTAAAAGATGATGATGGTGTAATATATGGATTACACCATCATCATCTTTTATTAAGTACTACTTTTATTTACTACCTTCATACAAAGACTTTGTCTAGTAACATGGAGTATTTAATTAGAGGTAGAGGGTATTGCGATCATTCTTTTTATTTTATTACTAGCTTTAGCCCGCGGCTTCGCTCGCGTTAAAGTCGGGGTAACATAACCCTTTCCTGTTTTGCAGGTACCTGCCACCTGTAGTTTTTGCGTTACAATTGCTTGCGGTTACCATGACAACAAGGCAATTTAATTAGATCTACAGACTTAAAGTAGAATAAAGCAAAGATAAATAAATTAGCGCAACTGCTCAGTATGAGGTCTTTGAGGGTTCGATTTCTGGGTCAGCCAAAGTGTTATCGGGTTTTTCCATTAGGGATTTTTCAGTAGTCAGGGTTTGTAGGCAAACGTCTACAAACCAAATACCAAACGGTGACAATAGCCTCCTCCTACTTGGCACTTAAACATAAAAATGATGGGCCATGGAGCCATGAGCCATAGGGTTTCTTGCCGGTTCTCCTCCATAGAAAACGACCAACACAAACCGTGTGCTTTTTCTCGACGTTTTATAAGTGCCCATGTAGGCCTAAGTGAAATAAAAGTATTTTGATTTGATTTGACGAAATGTGGGTGTAATATTAAGTACACCTCTACTTAACCCTTCAGAAATTACAGGTGTTATGTTATGTTAAATATTCAAACAGTATTTTAAAATATCGTTCTTATTCACAAAAAATCAAAATTTCTTTTCTATTCATACATTAACTTATATTTCCTCTTCTTCATTAAACCCGACAAATATTAAATTCAAAATGGAGGTTGTCATCGAAATTTTCAAAATAATTTAAACATGAGACCGCTGGGAGCTTCACCATTTGTAAAGTGATAAATTTATTATAAGCAAATGAACACTATTTGACGCTTTATTTTACGTCCAATTAGTGGTTTTATATACTAGAGAATAGTATATTGTGGAAATGTTAATTACTCATTAAATGTTTGTAATTTGGGACAGTATATAATAAATGAGAAAGTTTGTATGGATGTTATGTTTTTCAGGCAAAAACTGCTAAACAGATCTTGACAAAATTTGGTACTTAAATAATTTATCTTCTTTCTTCTTATTTAGTTTTAGTTGACATGTTTCTACAAAACTCCTTGACCGATTATTATGAAATTTTATACTTATGTAAATTCGGTAGGACTGAAAATTGATCGAAATCTACTTCACATACCCCGATAAGTGAAAAGGGTAACAAAACACAATACGTAAACGTTGAAGAGGTATGAATAAAGTTTCCATTCCAACTTGCATAGCTTCTATCGCGGGCCTTGAGCGCGGGGACCGAATCCAAAAATTTCGTAACGAAATAAAACCTGACGCTCCCCACTCCGACGGGCACGGAGGTGTGGCTTGTCTAACGTCGTTTACACAATACGGTCAGTTATTTTAATCCCGATTCTAATGTTCAAATAGCGTGTTTGGTAGAGAATCGGATAGTCAATCGACATTACGCTGGATCAAACCCAAGGTCTTGTTTTTCTTTTTGCGACTTCTTTTCATTGGAAGTACTTTTTAAATATTATATTTAGTTTTTTTTTATTGTCTAAGTTGATAAAAAAATGTTTCTTTTTGCGACTTCTTTTCATTGGAAGTACTTTTTAAATATTTTATTTAGATTGTTTTTATTTATTGCATAAGTTGATAAAAAATGCTATGCAATAGCTTTGCCGCGGCAGTCCCCGAGTGCCACACGTATTTTTTTATTTAAACTTCATGTACAATAGTAGTACATAGACGCACTTAATGCCATAATTCAGTCTCTACCAGTTAACCTTTGGGTAAAAACAACATTTTGATAGGGTTAAAAATAATATAAGACTAGCTTTTGCCCGCGGCTTCGCTCGCGTTTAATTCGGGGTAAAACAGTTCCCCTTTCTTGATTTGCAGGTACCTGCTACTTGTAGTTTTTGTGCAAGCGCCTTATTTACTGTAATAGCAATGCTAAGTGATAAATTAACTTCTTCCCTCTTTTACCCTTATATCTCATTTTTTTTTTAAATAGCCTATGTCTGTCTCCAGGGTCCCTACAATCTCTGTACCAAAATCAGTTTAGCCATTTAGGCGTGAAGATGTAACAAACAAACTCACTTTTGCATTTATAATATTAATAAGGATTTTTTTTTATTTTTTTTTTTTATTTTTAAGGAATTTATAAAAAAATTATTCAATCACATTCTAACAAAACATTCGTTTATCCCTAATTCAAAATTCATTGGTTCGAAAATCTATCACAAATTTTAACAGCAACTGCTTTCATAATAACTCATAGGTCTCTATTATAAACAAAACAACTGCTACAGCTGGTCACAGTTGTACTAATAATTACTAGGACACGACAAACAATGCAATACTTTGAATAAAATGTCCGCCACAACGGACCGGGCGCTGATTGGAGCCGCGCGGCTGAAAGATTGTCGTCGTATTTTTTAATTAACGGTAAGTAATTGAATTGAATGCTAATTGATTTACAATTAAGAGGGGCTGGAAAGTGATTGTGACTGTTAATGATAAAGAATTGGGAACATTAATCTTTCTGTCGTGTGTCTTTTATTGGCGAAGTAGTGGATATTTGATGGCTAAAAAGATGGATATATATGTCTGAAGTGTGCTTAGTTTCCTGTAAGGGTTGCAGGTTATTTTATAGAGGATTGCCATGTTTCTGGAACACAAAAGACAAAAGAAGGGACATGCAAGGTTTTAGTCAGTAAAAGTCAGACAATTACCCCAGTTCCTGCGCCCAGAGCGGGTGAGGTTATTTGATTATTACCCATAAAAAAAGATTTTCCTAAAACACTTCATCTGCCAAGCCTTTTTTCAATGTCGGGGTTGGCTTTCAGCCTAACCAAATATAAATGTGTGCACACATGTTCCTTCTACTGCCCTTTTTGTTCCGGGGCCACGGTTTCTCTTTGGAACAACCTGCAACCCCTTCAGGCGGTGACCCTGGCAGGCCCTTCTGCTTTGCTGACATCTCTTTGAGAGGATAATACACTTTGGTAAGACTTGTAGTCAGATTCTCAAACCACTGACTACAATCCGTAGCTTAACGTATTTTCTGAAGCACGGAGAAAACCTAATACTCTTATCGCATCTAATTGAACTTCCGATCATTATCCAAAACAAAGAATTGTAAAACTTTCCTCAATTTAAAAACATCCCTTCAGATTACACCAGAGTAACAACTGAACTACCTACCCTTATAAGTTACACGACTGGTCGTTATAATGTCATTTAGAAACACGCAACACTTGTTTTGTTTATACCAATCACATTAAGGGATCGGACAAACTGGTACAGACCAGGGGCCTTAGTCTGCTATTACAATAGTGTCAGAATGGTCGATCACTGATCGCATAATGGTTAATTTTGGCAAGTTTGGTAATCTGCTACATACTTGTCAAAATCAACCATTATGAGATCAGTGATCAACCATTCTGACACTATTGTAATAGCAGACTAGGGCCCCAGCTACCCTACCATGACGTCTTAAAGCAGAACTAATTCCACTTAGGGAAAGAGACAGAGCTATACAGGGTGTCTAGCACCATCTCTTTCCTTCAGTGTAATAAGTTTTGCTTTAAGACGTCATAGTAGGCCTACTGACTTAATATCACGCTTGTAATCCCTGATGGGTTATATAGTGGTGTACTTATTAGTACACCCTTATTTAGTCCGTTAAATTTTAGTCAAAGAGATGTCAGCAAAGCAGAGGGGTCTGCCAGTACACCGCATTTGCGAGTTGCGAGTTGTTTGAAAGAGACACCGTGGTCTCGGAACATAAAGGGCAATAGAAGGAACATGAGTGAGTTTTAGTTAGTACAAGTCTGGAACACTCCCCGCTACGCCCAGAGCGGGGGAAGTTATTTGATGATTTCCCATCCACAAAAAAAAGGGTGACAATCAAACTTCGAATCTAGAGTGAATTTGCCACTTACAAGAGTGCATAGCACTTACATATTTCAAGCGTTTAGGTTAAATTACATAAAAAAAAACAAATTGAAAAATAATAATTGAGAATTACGAAACAAAAAAAACAACTATATGTATTTTGAGCTGAAAAATAACAATCAATGACAAACAATAGAAAAAGAAGTATTACAATAAACAAATAAGTAAATACATATGTTGATATTAACTATGGCCGCTGTGAACAAATAATAACAGTAATGACTTCTGCTACACTCCTTCGGCAAACGTTAGCGTGATGTTATATCACATTCCCAATACTACGGTCCAAAATAAAATCACAGAACTTGATACAAAATACATTGGCATACAAATCTTTTGATGCTCAAAATGATATATCGTTAGTAATAGGAGCAGTCAAAAATAAATCTAGGAACAAAATTGGATGGAGAGAATACATTGAATATTTTTGAAAACGTATTGTTTATGGGTTTAGGAATATTGAATTTTCATAGTTTATTGTTTTTGTAAAAAGTGTGCATACATTGTGAACAACAATGATCCTTACTAATATTGTAAAAGTGAGTTTGTTTGTTTGTTACGTCTTCACGCCTAAATGTCTAAACCGATTTTGGGGATTTTGGTACAGAGATAGTTGGGACCCTGGAGACGGACATAAGTTAAAAAAAAGTGAGAAAGGGGGGAGAAAGAGGAAAGAAAAGTGGAGAGAAAGATTTTTTTTTTCGATCATCAAAGTAAAGTAAGCGTTAGCCCAAAGTAACTATGCCACGCGGACTAAGTCGGGCGGAAGCTAGTCTCTTTATAACAATGGATTGCTTTGGGCTTTTTGTGGTATAATCGATTTGAGGACTGGTCAAACAGAGGCAAGTCACGTTCAATATAATGAGAATTCGTGACAGGTTTTAACACCATAATCATTCTTATTCTTATTCTTTATTGCACACAAAACAATAATAAACAGATAAACTACAAAATACAGCTTATGTACAACGGCGAGCTTAACCCAGAATTGGGTTTTCTTACAGCAAACCTTACTTAATGATTAAAATATTTGCATAATACGATAGGTACATAATGTGCATAAAAGAACATTGAAAAGCTTAAAATAACTTACATAACTGATCAGTTGTTAGTTCACTTACATTAAATAAAAATTGCTTACAAATAATAAATAAATGGAAAAAAAACAAATATAAGATACATAAATACTTGATTATATTGACAAGAAATGTTCCCTGATTCCTCTCCGGAACACGTCTAACGAGGGACTATCCCGCAAGGAGTGGGGAAGCGAATTCCAAAGGCGTACAGCACGAACAGTAAAAGATCCATCATACCGACTTGAAGAGTGGGGAGGGAAACGAAGGAGAAGAGAAAAATATCATTGTATCAATTGTAAAATAAAGTAAATTGTATAATCATCATTGCCATTCTTCTGCCAATTTATTCAGGTCCCATGCAGAATACCGTCTTCTTTCATACTTCCCAATTTCTCGTCAACTCATCAGACACCACTTTTATTACATCCATAGACAAACCACCATAAATAAACACTCCAGCACATTTCATCCCGTATCTCGCACGAAATTCGTCTGTTTTACCATAGCTTTATTGTGAAATATTGAATGAACAAAAATTGTTGAAAATGGAGTTATCAAGAGTTCATTCAGAAGATGCATGTCCAATGCAAATCTATGTAAAGTGTATCTGTACGGCGCAGCAGATCGCGTAGCGGCCGAAGGCGTAGCAGATGGCGTAGCGGCCTACGGCGTAGCTGTTCGTCACATTGTACTACTACGAAAGCGTGGACATAAATGTGGTTTCATCTTTGGTGGAACAAAGATGAAACCGCATTTATGTCCACGCTTTGCAGAAGAACTAAAAAAATAAACAGTTTATTGTTTTATATCTTAATTCAATAAACTTTAGCAGCCACCCATTAAAAAACTGTGTGAAAGTTATCATTTACATTTTTATGACACACATATTGACACGAAAATAAAAAGTAATAGTATTTTTCATACACCACATTTTTTCAATGCGATAAAAAACGTATCTTTTTATGTAAATTGTGACCCATATTTAAATAATCCACTGATCGGAAATAGGTTTCGGATTTTACGATACCGCTACCGGATACCGGTTTTCTGTCAGTAAATTACGGTAAAAATCCGGTACTTTTAGGTGAACGCCGCTAGTGACATTTAGCACGGCCCATTTTTTTTGAAGTTCTAACAATTTTGATCTTAATTATGACAAGGTTAGAGTATAGATTCATGTGTATTGTGTTGTTTTAATGATCTTAGGATGAGTAAAGTTAGGTTTTGTAATTAAATTGCGCTACAAGCAGAGAGTAATCCTTACTAATATTATAAAAGCGAAAGTGAGTTTGTTTGTTTGTTACGTTTTCACGCCTAAATGTCCCAAAACGATTTTGATAAATTTTGGTACAGAGATAGTGCAAACTTGGAGACGGGCATAGGCTAAAAAAAAGTGAGAAAGGGGGTAGGAAGATGGAAGGAAAAGAGGAGAAAAATGGGAGAGAAAGATATATTTTTTTCGATCATCACGCGGGTTAAAGTTAGTTTTAGGCCAAAGTCACTATGCCACAAACTTCATTTTTAGAATTCCGTACCCAAAACATAAGAGTAGATCCCATTACTAACCCATTTTACCGACTGTCCATCTGTTACCAGGCGGTATCTCATTAACCGTGGAAGTTAGAATGCGGTTATTCACAAAGTCGATGTATTTTTGTTGCCGCTATAACAATACATACTTAAAAAAAGAATTTAAAAAAATTAAGAGGGCTCCCATACCCAAAATATTTTTGTCGTTTTTGGGTAAAGTACCTCAGAATTGTTTTTTCCCTAAAATAACAAAAAAAAATAACATTAAATAAAGTGAAATCTTGGCCCACACTAGGAATTTCTCCTGTATCGTGGGTGCGTTTATACAAACATTTAAACTCACATACACAAACAGTCAGACCCGAAACAGCTATCTGTAGGCCACACAAATATTTGTTCCGTGCAGGGATTGAACTCGCGACATGCTGCGCACAAATCGAGCGCGCAGCCACTGCACTAATCATGTCGTCAAAACATGAAAAGCATCACAAACATTCCTAAAGACAAGGATGCAACAAAAAAAAAATGCATGCACGTCGTGCCTGCGACAAGTAGGTCACCGTTCAGCATGATGCTTAAAGACTAGGCTATTTTTGTTTTTTTTGGGTTGGGAAATTATCAAATAACTTCCCCTGCTCCGGGCGGGGGGGGCGTGCCAGACTTTTACTGACTAAAACCCACCCATGTTCCTTCTATTGCCCTTTACGTTCCGGGGCCACGGTATCTCTTTCGAACAACCCGCAACTTTGCTGATATCTCTTTAAGGCGCGCCTGAAACACGAACGCGCCATTGACGCGGCCTGTCGTCAATAGACGGACAGACGGTGAGCTACCCATTGCTCACCGTCCACAGGCCTAAAGAAAGACTAGGCTTAATTAACAGATCTCGCCTGAAATGTGCCCAATTAGTTTAATATTCCATAAGTCAATATAGACCAGAAATAACCCACTAAGGGGGGTTCCCCTAGGACTTTTACTTCAAAATTTTATCCAAAAACAACCATAAACACATTTAAAAAGGCACAAAATTAATGGAATTCAGGAAAAACACAGCGAGGCAAGTAATAAAGCTAATACTTAACGAACAAATTAATTAAGAGTGACAGGGAGGGTAATTGAAAGAATACTATGGCTTAGAGATATTAGTTTTACGAAGGAAATGTTTTTAATTGAAAAATGTATAATTTATTCACTTTTTAAGCCACTCTTTATTACGATTAAAGCATGTTAACTGTCATTACTAAAGGTCTAAGAAATGCCGTGTCGACGGCGCGTTAGTACTCTACGCGCGCCTCAAAGAGATGTCAGCAAAGCAGAGGGGCATTCCAGGGCCACCGCCTACCGGGGTTGCGGGTTGTTCGAAAGAGATACCGCGGCCACGGAACATAAAGGACAATAAAAGAAACATGGGTGGGTTATAGTTAGTACAAATCTGACACTTGCTCCCGGTCCGCCCAGTGCGGGGGAAGTTATTTGATAATTTTCCATCCGGAAAAAAAAACGCATTTTAACTGTAACTGAATTTCGGTACGTCATCAATCGTGTCATGTTTTAAGATTACAGCGTCGAGCTTAACGCTGCGGCAGCGTCAAGTTACATAGAAAGTCGTCTTGGGTCAGCGCTGCGCTCAAGGCTGTATGTATTCTTTGAGAATAGACTAGCCTGTAGTAGCAGTGGTAGCGTAGTGAAATCAGATCTGGAGGTGTTAGCAAAGCAATGGGTTTTTAAACCCAAGCATACATTTTAGTTTGTGTGATTTATTTCATCATCACTGCTCTTGAAATGATCAGAGAGGCAGTGGTTTGAAATCATCAAATAATTTTTGGGAGGGAGTGCCAATTTTTACTTACTAAAGCCTATCCCTGTTCCTTCTCTTGCCCTTTATATTCCGGGGCCACGGTATCTCTTTTGAACAACCCGCAACCCCGGCAGGCAGTGGCTCTGCAGGTCTGTCTCCTTTTGCTCACAGAGCGGGACACTTTGAATCGTTTTCTTTCTACCGTAGTAATCGAACAGCTAATGAATATATTTTTTTAACAAGCCTCCTATTTTTTTACAGTTTTTCCGCATCTCATTTCAAGTCTCGCGAACTTGCGAATCTTTGTATGAGGTCTGATAGAATCTTCCACTTCGTCAGCCTTAGCCTCGGTCGATGTTGTATTAAATGTATCACACAATCACTATTTTCAATCCTTACTAATATTATAAAAGCGAAAGTGAGTTTGTTTGTTTGTTTATTTGTTTGTTTGTTTGGTACCTCTTCACGCTTTAATGGCTAAACCGATTTCGATGAATTTTGGTACAGAGATATTTGGGAACCAGGAGACGGACATTTTTTTGAAAAAAGTGAGATGTGAGGGAGAAAGAGGGAAGAAAAGGGAAAACTTAGCGTTGCTATTACAAATCAATAAGGCGCAAGGGGAACTGTCTTACCCCAAATTTAACGCGAGCGAAGCCGCGGGCAAAAGCTAGTTCAATATATTTTTAAACGTTCGACCTCAAGTGTAAACTACACATGAAACTATTAAGAGCGTCCGTAGTCAGTCAGTTAAAGTTCGCCATTTTAAAATTTCAATTTTCCAACTCAATTCATGACCATTGCTAACGTTTCCGCAATCGTGAACGCTACGAAATTATACTGAAGAGCAATTTATAAACCGAAGCGGTTATGGGAAATTGTCATCATATTTACCCAACTTTTTTGGGATCCAGAACTCAGTTTTTTTTTGCTTATCGGGAATTATCAAATAACTTCCTCCGCTCTAGGCGGAACGATAAAAAGTGTCAGAATTGTACTGACTAAAATCCACTTATCTTTTTTTTGGGTTAATTCGCTCCATTTTCGACCTCATCTCTATCTTTTTGGACAAGATTGAGAACAATAGTAGGCCCATGAATATGTAACTAACACTTACAAAACTTGTTTTTTTACTAATACTGTCGTCAATAACTTGTCCCACAAACACTAGGAAAGGTGGCGATGCAGCCGTGTCGATGGCGCGTTCATAGTGCCGAAAGAGATGTCCGAGTGGGGCCGCTGGGCCACTGCCTGCTGGGGTTGCCGATTGTTTGAAAGAGATACCGTGGCCCCGGAACACAAAAAGCAAAAGAAGGGACATGGATGGGTTGTACCCCCGAATACTGAAACGTCACTCAAAATTTAAGTCCCACTTAAGTTTAACAGAGACTCAGAAGTGACGTTTGACCATACAAAATCTATAGTTTAAGAGCTGCTCAAATGTTAAGCAGCCCTCACATTTTGAGTGACGTTTCAGTATTCTGGGGGTAGTCAGTTAAATTCTGACACTCCCTTCCACTTAGCCCAGAGCGGGAGATGTTATTTGATGATTCCATATTTGAAAAAAGGTGGCAATGAAATCACTCTTTTATTCCCCGTACAATTGCACAAAAAGGTCATGAATTACGATTTAAAAATATGCACAGTCATATTCATATGAATACCAATTCAGTTATTTATTGTTTATTCGCATACCGAATGATCAAAACTTGAAATAAATAGAGTACATGATTTCTTATTCATTTCAAATTTAATGAATCAGGCTCTGTTTTAAGAAGGTGCATTCGGAAGTTTGGTAACGTCTTCGGTTGGGTAGATCGGGATGTTCAGCAAACTGGTCACAGTTTGTAAAATAAGGGTTTTCATCCTGTAAATCAAATCATTTATTTAAATTAGACCATTACAGGCACTTTTGAATGTCAAGAAACAAAATGAATCTACAGTCCCGGTCACAAGGCATAATAACTTGTGAAAGTACTGCAGTTGCCCATTCCAAGGCGTTGATCTCTATGGAGAAGAATGGGCAAAAAACTCCATGGACACTCTTTTAAATTCTAATATTTTTACAAAATCGTATTTACATCATTCGTGTTGAGATTATACAAATTGTAAAAGAACCACAGATATGAGTTTATAGTTTTAATTTTAACTTGAGATCCCACGCGTTCCCAATATAAAGGATCTTAACAGACAGACGGACAATAATGAGATTATATAACGGAACTTAAAGTTCATAAACTGACTGGACTTTATCCTAACTGGAGTATATGCGTCATCTGCCGGGGTTGCGGGTTGTTCGAAAGAGATACCGCGGCCTCGGAACGTAAAGGGCAATAGAAGGAACATGGGTGGGTTTTAGTCAGTACAAGTCTGACAAGAAAAAAAAAAGTATATGCGTCATCATCATGCTGGAAAAGCATTTTCTCTTTTTTTCTTTAAAGCAATCCTTACACAATCCATTCTTTTTTCTTTGATTTTCCTCTTCCTCTCCATCCATCAATATCCTTACTAATATTATAAAAGCTAAAGTGAGTTTGTTTTTTTGATTGTTGCCTCTTCACGCTTGAATGGCTAAACCGATTGTGATAAATTTTGGTACTGCGATAGTTGGGAACCTGATACGTATGTGAGCGCATTGAAACAACGATCGTCCGGTATAAGGTTAGTTTATTACTGACTGACGTTGGGGCGCGCGGAAGCGTGCGCGCTGCCGGCGCGGAACCACGCCCCCCGCTGCGTGGGGATGAATACACATCATTCCTCCACACTTAATTTGGAACACCTGAAGACAATAATAAGTAACACTCCATAAAACTAATAAACTTATTTTCTAACAACGTCCTTTAAACAATATCAAAACATTATCTTTAATCGAACTAATAGTTAAAAGTATTTTTTGTAATCCACCACTTTCCTAGGACGCTTCTGGCGTGAAGGTGGGGTTGATGGTGGTATGTCAACATTGCGGTCCCCCGTAATTTCAGACTGGCCGGTAGCAAGCGGCTCAGGTTGCACTATCGGTGGTAGCGATGATGCTATACCATCAGCTACCCTTTCCACATTCTCCATCGCCTCACAATCGCGCCATTCCTCTTCATCACCATCTGCGACACATTCCACATCCAGTGCCACTGGCACAGTTTCATTCACCACGGCTGAACTCAACTCTTTGGAAATGTCGGGCGATTGTTCCTGATTAGGTACCTGAACAGTGTTAGTGTTCGCTGGCTCTTTGCTACCGGTGTACTTTAACAGCTGATCAACATGTCTTATACAACATGCGTCTAAGTCGTTAATATAAATGTTATACATTTTGTTTCCTATTTTATTTTTTATTATTCCTAACTGCCAAATTTCCTTCCGCGCACTGTACCATCGGGTCCAAACGATATCGCCAATCACAAACTGTCTTTTCGTGCGCACTATAGTTGTATCGACGTGGGTTTTTACACTCGAAGGTACAACTAAATCGAGCCGAGATCGTAGATTTCTACCAAACATTAACTTAGCTGGCGTTTCTCCCGTGGTACAGTGCACCGTGTTTCTATAATTAAACAAATAACCAAGTAGCAATTCATTGATCTTATATAACGGTAGATTATCGTTTAAAATACATTTTAACATTCTTTTACATGTTCTTACCGAATTTTCGGCTTGTCCATTGCTGGGCGGATGATAAATGGGCGACGTCATGTATTTTACACCGTTTGAGGAACAAAACGTTTTAAACTCAGTCGAATTAATCTTAACATCATTATCTGATACCAACACATTTGGTATTCCGAAGGTTGAAAAAACTTGTTTGAGTTTAGTAATTAGCGCTTTCGTTGAAGTTCCATTGTTCATGTGTAAACATTCTACCCACTTACTATAAGAATCGACAACCACGAGATATACCCTTTGTCCTACGGTCATATAGTCTATGTGTACGCGCTGCCAGGCAGCGGCGGCGGCGGGCCAAGGCGAGGGAGGGTCGCGCGGGGGTGCGGCGCGGACGCTCGCGCACGTGCTACAAGACCCTATCCAACGCTCGATGTCGCTATCGATGCCGGGCCACCACATCCTACTCCGAGCATTGCTTTTCGTTTTAATTATACCTAAATGGGTATCATGAAGTTCTCGTAACATTTTATCTCTTAGAGGAAGCGGAATTACTATTTTATGTCCTCTAAAAAGACAATCGTTTTCGCACTGCAAATCCGACTTGCACTGGAAATAAGGGAATATCGATTTACAATTGATTTTTCGAGTCCAACCCTTTTGCATATACCTACGGACAGTTTGTATTACTTTATCGTTCTCCGTAGCCTGTTGTATTTCGCGACTCGTAATAGCAGGTGACGCTTCGTCTAAGAACTTGAGCGCGTAGTAAGAATCATTACTACTATCTTCCGTCTTGTTTTTGCATTTCAACGGCGCGCGTGAAAAATAATCGGCAACTAAATTATTGTTACCTGTTACATAACGTACCACATAATTATAAGCCGATAGCGTTATGGCATATCGCTGTAGCCGTAAAGCTGTGGTTACTGGTATACCTGCTTTGTTGTTAAAGATAGATACCAATGGCTTATGATCCGTTTCTAAAATAAACGGATCACTGCGACCGTACAAGTATTGATGGAACCTTTTCACACCAAATATTATAGCGGTCGCCTCCTTCTGAATCTGGCTGTAATTGCGCTCGCTGGCAGCCAGCGAGCGCGACGCATACGCGAGCGGGCGCCTGTGCGCGTCGCTTTCCCCCTCCGCGCGCTGCGAAAGTACCGCGCCGAGCCCGGTCGGACCCGCGTCCACCGTGAGTACCAGCTGGGCCGATGGCTCGAAATGCGCCAGTACCCGTTCCGATGCTAATTCTCGGCAGACCGCTGTCATGGCCTGCCGCTGCCTTTCACCCCATTCCCAGCGTGCGTTGCTTCGTAATAATTCGTGGAGGGGACTTAGTACTGACGAAGCGTTAGGTATAAAATTCCTATAATAATTTACGACGCCTAAGAATCGTTTTACTTCGGTGACATTAGTTGGCTCGGGAGCGCTCAATATTGCCTTGACTTTATCAGGACTAGTCATTAGTCCGTCTTTACTAATCACGTATCCTAGGTAAATAACACTTGGTTGAAAAAAATGGCACTTGTCTTTATGAAGACGTAGACCGGCACCGCTTAATCTACTTAAAACTTCCGTTAGCCTATTAATGTGAGTGTCTCTGTCGGGTCCTGTGATACAAATATCGTCAAGCCAGACACTAACTCCGTGTATTCCCGCCAATAATGTTTCCATGGACTTTTGAAAGATCGCGGGTGCGTTAGCGAGGCCGTAAACCAAGCGCGTATATTTAAACAGACCTTTATGTGTGTTTATCGCTGTAAGATCTTGTGATGATTCATCTAGTAAAAATTGATTGTATGCGTTTTTTAGATCAATTTTACTATACAATTGGCCTCCTCCAATCTTAGCGAAAACCTCCTCAATTCTGGGTAGAGGGTATTTTTCTATTAACAGGTCTTTATTAAGAGTTACCGAAAAATCTCCCGCTATTCTAATCTGATTATTTTCCTTTAACACCGGCACTATTGGGGTGGCATACTGTGAATGGTCTATCGAGACTAAAATACCTAAACCTACCAATCGATCTAGTTCTTGTTCGACTTTATCTCTGAGAGCAAAAGGTACATTTCGGGGCTTAAAAAACTTGGGAATAGTGTTCTCTTTTAGTTGTAAGGTTACTTTAAATTTATTAAATGATCCTAACTCATCTCGACACAGGTCTGGGTATTTTCCAAGCAATTCCAATACATCATTATCGCTACTTATTAATGTGTTAATATTTGTAGTAACAATTAAATTGAAGGCGGACATAAAATCCCTACCCAATAATGGCGGGCCTCCGTTTTTAATGACAAAAACTTTTATATTATTTTGTAAATTATTGAAGGTCGCTTTAGTTGTGAAAAATCCCAGTGGGGAGATTTTATGTCCATTGTATAAGCACATTTTCAGATTACAATTTTGTAATTGATATTTTGCGAACTTTTTATTGTATAAATGATCGGAAATAACTGTGCTACCTGATCCAGAATCTAGTTCCATTTTTAAAAGACAGTCACCTAAAATTAATTCAATTTCAATAGGCTTATCAGCCACGTACCTTATGTTAAAATTCTGACACTCATCACAGTCCTGGCCCTGGGGTTGGTTATCGTCACTACCCCGTTCATTAGAGTCCACGTGGTAAACACGTGTGGAGCCCTTTTGGTTACCGCACACTTTTTTTAAATGCCCTTTTACACCGCACTTTTGACACTTATAAGCCTTGTAACGACACTTATTTGCACTATGATTTTTCAATCCGCACACATCGCAGCGATCGTTATCGCCTCGAGGTGCTGCGTCGGCGCCGCCCGCGCCGCCGCCCGCGCCACGTGCTCGGCTCGCTCGACCTTGAAACTTCGCGCTGTATATTGGTTCTTCTTTAACTGATGTAGGCAGCTCAGAACCCATAAGGGCCTTGGCCTCGTTGGCACATGCTGCTTGCTCCGCCATTTCAATAGCCCGCGACAACGTGAGCGTCAACGGGTCTTGCTCGAAGAGTTTATCGCGTTCTGGCCTGCCCTCAGGCCTAGGACGAAACGATCTCTCAGGTTCGTTTCGAGAGCGGTGCCGAAATCGCAGTAGGTTGCTAAACCTCTCAGCCGCGCCGCCCATTCTCCAATAGTTTCGCCTGTTTCTCGGCTGGCCCCAAAGAACTTCGCCTTATCGACAAATGTGCACTTCCTCGGCTTGAAATGGCCGTCGAGTAATGCCACCAACTTTTCGTAGCTCAATTTTTCCAACTCTTCAGGAAAAGCCAAATTGAGCACCAACCGGTACGATTCCTCTGTGAGATGACACAGTAAAATTCCACTTTTGCTATTGACATCTATATCGTTGATTTTTAAAAATTGCGTCAGCTTCCCTTTATATATTTGCCAATCATTGTTTTTATGGTCAAATGTTGTTAGAGTTCCTAGAAACGCGTTCATTTTCGATGATTTTGTGTGTAATTGTTCACCTCGTCGCCAATGATACGTATGTGAGCGCAATGAAACAACGATCGTCCGGTATAAGGTTAGTTTATTACTGACTGACGTTGGGGCGCGCGGAAGCGTGCGCGCTGCCGGCGCGGAACCACGCCCCCCGCTGCGTGGGGATGAATACACATCAGAACCACAAGACGGACATAGGCTATTTTTTTTTAAATACATAAAGTGGGATGTGAGGGAGAAAGACGGAAGAAAAGGGAATACTTAGCGTTGCTATTACAAATCAATAAAGCGCAAGGGGAACTGTGTTACCCCGAATTTAACGCAAGCGAAGCCGCGGGCAAAAGCTAGTTGTCTATAAATCACATGGCAAAATATCAATCAACACCAAATTTTGGTGTAGGGTCGATCTATTCCAGCAGTGCCAGTATGCTCACTCTCGTACTATGTCACAATCTATGCAGCATAAGCACACACTGAAGCCAGGGGACGCCTGTGTCCGGCACTAACTAGTAATAGCTGGTAATAACCGGTTATAATTACTCCATAGTTTGGTAGTGGCTTTTGATCGGGGTGGCGTGAAATGTTTTAGATATATGCAGATTTCTCGATGCTTCGTACAATGCGTTGTGTATGTACGTTGTACGGGCGCAAAATATTATGTTGCTACTACATATAATTAAGGTTTGGTTATATTTCTAAATAAACAGCGAATTAGAAAAAGAAACTTTGCCTAACGCTTTCTCCTGTATCCTGGGTGCGTTTTCGCCACTATAATTTCCAACTTTCTGATAGTTTAGAAGTGTTGGTTTTAAAGCAAGAAAAACAAAAATAAAAAGGGTACATAAAAAAGGTTAAATACAAACTTTTAACACTACATAATTATGCATTTGTTTTAAACAAGAGTTCATCTATGTACCTACACATCGTACATGCACGAGTTATTTCAAAATGAGAAGTTCAAAGTTTAACTTTCATCCCGATTAACTGTTTGAAATAACTGCCAGTTAGCGAAGGAGGATTTAATTAAAATGTTGAACATATTTCAGTCAAATTGTTGAATTAACTGAACTCACACTATGGGATGTTGGATATAGATTGAACTGAGTTTTGGAAATACAACTGCTAAACTATAAGTGCAAGGCAGAAACGGGATTATGACGTCATGATAATGACTCAAAGTATTACATATATACTCAAAGCAGAGGATAAAAACAATGAGAATTTAATCATAAAATACTTGCGCACCGAATGTCTGTACAAACAGCCATATTCTTCTAACTAGCTGTTCCACGCGGTTTCACCCACGCTGCTCAGCACCTGTTAGTCGTAGCGTGATGTTATATAGCCTATAGCCTTCTTCAAGAAATGGACTATCTAACACTAAAATAATTTTCCAATTCCAACCAGTAGTCCCTGAGATTAGCGCGTTCAAACAAACAAACAAACTCTTCAGCTTTATAATATTAGTAAGTATTAGTATAGAAGATAATATAAATGCGAATGCTTGTGAGAATATATAGACGTACGGATGTCTTTTACGTCAAAACGGCTGAACGGATCTTTATAAAATTGGGCACAGAGGTAGATTACATTCTGGAATAAAACATACAATACTTTTTTTTCGAAATCACAGTCCGTCACTTTTCACACTTTAAAAAAAAAAACAAAATAATCCTATGTCCGTCTCTAGGGTCCCAACTATCTCTGTATCAAAACTCATCAAAATCGGTTCGGCCATTTAGGCGTGAAGACGTAACAAACAAACAAACTCACTTTCGCTTTTATAATATTAGTAAAGATAACCGACTGCCTCTTTGGTTAAGTGGTCGCAAGCGCAATTAGGTACTCTGAGACTCGAGCGTGTGGCACTCGTGGGCAGCAGCTGAAAATCAGCGTCAGGACGTGGCCTTGTGTTGCCATCTGGCGTTATGCTGAGCTGATGCCCTTTTGGCATTATGTATTTTATTCACTTTAATGTAAAGTGTTCCTCTTTCTTTTTGTTATTAATAATGCTAAATAAACGCAATTTTCTTTCTTCTGTCTTTTTGAGCATGACATCCTGGGTTCGATACCTAGGTCATGCAAGGAGTTGTTGGGTTTTTTCATGAACAATTACGCAATCTGAATTTAAGCTCAGTTGCTAGCTATAGGCTCGCTCCCTTTTACATGGAACTTAAAAATAACTGGTGAAATGTGGTTTTGCACTATATAAGTTACATCTCTGCCTAACTGCTTTCGAGGAACAGAGGCGTGATGTCGTTGTCAAGCTATGACGGTAAGTCGGGGTCGCGAGTTGTTTGAAAGAGATACCTCGGCCCTGAAACATAAAGGGCAATAGAAGGAACATTGGTGGGCGGAACAGTTCAAGACTCACACTCCCCCCCGCTCTGGCCAGTGCGGAGGAAGTTATTTGATGATTTCTCATCCGCAAAAAAAAAGCTATTACGGTATTCACCAAAATGATTAGGCATTTAAAAAAAAATATCTTAAAAATGCCTCATTTGTCCTATAAATAAAAGACTTTTGACTTCAACCATTACCAGGACAACAAGTTGGATGACAACCCCGCCTCTCCCTTCTTACAGAGAAATAGCCTCAGACCCAACAGTCAGCATATTAAAGGCATATGTCCCAGTTGTCGTCACTGTTTTTTCAACAAGGTTTATCCAGTCCTTAATTAACAGGGAAACCCCTTAATCTGCGTCCGCGTCACTTTCATTCTATTGTCCTGCTAATCCGTATGATATGACCGGTATTTATACCTGTTATCAAACGGGTTAAGGTGCCGGGAAATATTCTGAGCCTCCCTGAATTTCTGAACGTTTTTGTGTAGTCGGTCTAGTGAGTATTGGCCTCTTTATATTTTAATATTCTTTCTTCATCGTATGTCACACTCAGCATCTATATGGACTGCAAATAGACAGCTGATTTTTAATTCTTTCAATCTTTTTAAAACCGTTGCCTCTTTTAGAATTTCTTCTGTTTCGTGGGTACGATTAGAAACATTTAAACTCAGATACACAAACAGAACTAGAACAAATATTTGTTCCGTGCAAGAATCGAACACGTAGTGCAGCAGTCACTTGCTCAGCCACTGCGCCAACCATGCCATTCCTTCATGTTAGTTACTGGTATTTAACTTCTTCAGTTGAATTTTGTCTTATGACTTTTTGTCTATGACTATGACTTTTTAAATGGTTTTCGTATCCTTGCTTAACTATTATTACCAATTGACAGCGTTGAAGACGAACTTACTAACGTTATTTGTTTAAGTTATTTCGTTGCTAATAATTGTTTTTACTCAGCATATTTTAAGAACGCAAATCAACCCGTTAACCTATCTATAAATGCATCACTTTACTAAATAATTTCCCTTTTAATTAAACGTTTTAATTAAAATATTGAATTGTAATTTATTTTCCTCAACGGCCAATCTACAACACCATCACTGTTTGACCCAAATATTTCCACATACTTCCGCGTTACAAACAAAACGTAATTTTCGCGTCTAAACGTGTAAGGTCTACCACACGTCAGAAGTTTGCTCTTATTGCTACGAAACAAAGGCGTTGTATGTGCTAATATTTTACGATGTATGTACTGTTGACTGTACATTACATGCAGTAATGAAATGTCTGTTTCCAGTCTTGTTGTACGATTTCGTTTGTTTTGATTACATTCTGTTTTAAAAGGAATTAGTTAAATAAAGAAAATATAAATCCTTATATTTCTTGCAATCTTAAATACTTGATAGGACAGATCTTAACTAAGCGTTAGTACTTTTTAAATAAATCTAGTTGTATGTTAGTGTGTCCTTATAATAGACTAGCTTTTGCCCGCGATTTCGATCGCATCCACCCTTCATTTTAGAGTGGGGGTTAGAAAGAGACAAAAAATAGCCTATGTCACTTTCCATCTCTTTAACTATCTCCACTTAAAAAATCACGTCAATTCGTCGCTCTGTATTACCGTGAAAGACGAACAAACAAACAGACACACACATACACTTCCCCCTCCCTTGTTCACTAATCCTTACTAATATTATAAAAGCGAAAGTGAGTTAATTTGTTTGTTACTTCTTCACGCCTAAACGGCTGAACCCATTTTGATGAATTTTGGTACAGATATAGTTGGGACAAATGAGGGAGAAAGAGGGAAAAAGGAAAAACTTAGCATTGCTATTACAATAAATAAGGCGCTGAGGCAAAAAGTACAGGAGACAGGTACCTGCAAATCAGGAAAGGGGAACTGTCTTATCCCGAATTTAACGCGGGCGTAGCCGCGGCCGAAAGCTAGTTAACTAGAAAAACCCTTTTCGCACTTATTTAAAAAAAATAGACTTTGTCGGTGTCCAGTCTCAACAATCTCTGTACCAAAATTCATCAAAATCGGTTTTGCCATTTAGGCACGAAGATGTAACAAACAAACAAACTCACTTTCGCTTTTATAATATTAGTAAGGATTTTCCTAAGTGATTATACTATTTATTATTATTTTTTTAATCTATAATATATGTTTTATTCTGCAAGAACCCCTCTGCAGGTGAAGGTCTCCTCCAAAAATGTCCAGTCTTCTCTAGACTGGGCTGTTTGCATCCAGTTTTTTTCCAGAAAGGAATTTGATACAGTTTCCTAATTAGGGTTGTGTTTCTGAAAGGTACAACAATTGTTTAGTTCAGTATTGACAACTGACAAAAAACAAACTTATTCGAGTTCTATTCAAAGTAACAATTTGAATGTTTAGACATTATTGTTAGGTTTGTTATAACGAGCACAAAAAACCGTCAGAGATTTCTTAAATATTTTTTTGTCCAATACAACAAAATATTTAAGAAATCTCTTTCTGACGGTTACAATACAGGTGTACATGAAGCCGTTAACCTTGCATTTTGTATATCAAACTAAGGAACTCAAAAAAAAATTGCTTGGGGTGACTTTTATTTTGGGGTGAAGATATAATATACTAGCTTTTGCCCGCGGATTCGCTCGCGTAAAATTCGAGGTAACACAGTTCCCCTTGCGCCTTATTGATTTGTAATAGCAACGCTAAGTTTTCCCTTTTCTTCCCTCTTTCTCCCTCACATCCCACTTTTTTCAACAAAATATTATGTCGGTCTCCTGGTTCCCAACTATCTCTGTACCAAAATTCATCACAATCGGTTTAGCCATTAAAACGTGAAGAGGTAACAAACAAACTCACTTTCGCTTTTATAATATTAGTAAGGATTGGTTTACTTTCAACTTGAAACTTCTGCGCGTTCCCGAGATGAAGGGTCTTGACTGACAGACAGACATACACACGGACAACAAAGTGATCCTATAAGGAGTCTAATAAATATAAATGAGTAAGCTTAGATGATTTGGTCGTGTGAAGAGAATGAAGGCAACTAACAAATGGTATTTACAAGGCAGTTTTTTTTAATAACTTTGCCCCATTCTAGAAATTTCTCCTGTATCGTGGGTGCGTTTACAAACATTAAACCTCACATACACAAACAGCCAGACCCGGAACAACTATCTGTAGGCCATACAAAAATTTGTTGCGTGCGGCGATCGAACCTGCGACACGCAGCGCAGCAGTCGATCGTTCAGCCACTTCGCCAATCGTGTCGTCGTTATAAAGTAGCTGATTGATGCATATGAAGGAGGAGGACGTATTAAAAGAATATTTATAAATGTACAAACTTTGATTTAAAATACTTGTTTAACAACTGGAAATGGACCCCTTTTTTACGGATGGGAATATTTTACTGAATCCTATCAGACTTTAACTGAATTAAACCCACTCATGTTACTTCTTATAACCCTTTTGTTTAGAGGCAGTGGTATCTCTTTAAAACAATCCGCAACCCCGGCAGGCGGTGACCCTGGCAGGCCTCTGCTTTGCTGACATCTCTTGGAGTCATATCTTTATAAATTGTAGCCCATGTGTTAGTCTGATATGTAAGCTATATTATTGTAAAATTTCAGCAAAATCCATTCAGTAGTTATTGCGTGTTGAAGCAACAAACAAAGGATCATGACCATCAACGGTACTAGTTTTTCTCATGCATCAAGATAAAAATTATATCACAATTATTTTCTTTATTTTTGAAGACATTCTGCAATTAGAATGCCAATTTTGTGTAGGGGTTTATTTTGTAAACTTAATAAGTTATGAAATTGCTGGCTATTCTGACGTTAAAGTGTTGTCATAATTAAAATAAGTAAATATATTGAGAACTGTAATCGATTTTTTTTGTATACGATTACAAATTAATATAAATGTAAAGTCATTGGAAAGGTAAATCGCGAGGTTTTTATAAATAATAAAGCGAGATGATACTACTGTGATGTGAAATAATTAGTATTTCACACACACAGTAGTCGTATTAATATTTTGCTTTCAAAGACCAATTTCACTTTGTTGGCTAACGATACAAATGAATGATTGCATAGATTTTTTTTTAATTATCTTGCTTCGGTTTGATATAAATCGAAACTTTTTTTAATTAAATTGATGATTATAGAACTAAATCAGTCATTTGAAATAATTATGTGTCGAGTGTATTTATTCGAGTAATCGATTTTTATTTTAAATCTAAAGTGGCAACATTAGTGTTGGTGTCTCAAATTGAATTTGTCATTGTCAAAATCCAATGACAATTGCGCGTGGTGCATGCTAAGTTTGTTCATTGCGATTTAAATATTACATAATTATTTTTTTGTTTTGATCGAGGCAAAGTACTGATTTATTTAAGTCTCTAACCCATCAGATATGCTAATTAATCTGCTCTCCAAACTACGACCTATTAACTTACCTCTATACACGACGGATATTTCTATTTTGAGGTTAAGTGACGTTTTCTAAAAAAACTTGGAAATGCGCATTTTGATTCCAAAAAAGGAATTGTAGATGGTTATTTCGTTAATTTATGAACCATCTAAAACAACTTTGGAATTGATGCAACTCTGAACCGTGGTCCATATTGTCGTGGTCATTCTCCTTACATACATCCTCCCAAACTTTCGCGTTTATAATATTACTAGCTTGAGCCCGCGGCTTCGGTCGCGGTAAATTCGGGGTAAGACAGTTCCCCTTGCGCCTTATTGATTTGTAATAGCAACGGTAAGTTTTCCCTTTTCTTCCCTCTTACTCCCTCACATCCCACTATTTTTTTAAAAAAAATGCCTATGTCCGTCTCCTGGTTTCCAACTATCTCTGTACCAAAATTCATCAAAATCGGTTTAGCCATTAAAGCGAGAAGAGGTAGCAAACAAACAAACAAACAAACTCACTTTCGCTTTTATAATATTAGTAAGGATAAGGATAGTAAGGTTTATAACAAAATCAATACAACATAGTACCACCTTGAGCTCTAAACCGTACATCCATCAGTTTTTATTCCCTGGAGACAATGGAACAGCCTCCGATACAACACAATACATAACAGGAGCGACCAGAATGAAAGAAATCATTTAATTGTTTTCTTAGAGTTGTCTTTCTATTGTATCTCTAGAAAAAATCCATCGAGCAAGCTCTTAATTGTGATTGTCGTTCGAATGGGACAATTGTTCTGCTTTCCGCGTGATTTGTTTACTGAACCGGGGGCCTTGTCTGAACGCCACAAAAATATGTCGCTTTTAAAATTTATAATGGTCTCTTCAAATATATATTTTTTATGGTTTTCTCAAAATGAATAAAACGAAAACGTTACAGGATCTTATTCTTGTCCGTCTGTCTGTTAAGACCCTTTATCTCAAGAACGCGTGGAGGTATTTTGTTATATATACTCAAGTCTGTGGTTTCTTAAAGCTGTGAAAAAACCCTTTAAGCCTACGTAGTCAAAACATACATTTACATACGGAACGCACTTGTTTTAATTTATTCATATTTATGATTGTTCGAGGTAACACAGTTCCCCTTTCTTGATTTACAGGTACCTGCTACCTGTAGTATTTGCCCTAGCGCCTTATTTATCGTAATAGCATTTCTAAGTTTTCCCCTTTTCTTCCCTCTTTTTCCCTCATATCTCAATCTTTTTTTTAAAAAAATAGTGTGTAGCAGTGTGTGTGGAATGTCCGTCTCCAGGGTCCAAACTATCTCTGTACCAAAATTTATCAAAATCGGTTTAGCCATTTAGGCGTGAAGACGTAAATATCAAACTCACTATCGCTTTTATAATATTAGTAAGGATGTTGATTGAGTTTGTTGCAAATTATTTGATTTTAATATAAGAATCAGTTTTAACAAAAATTTAATGTATCTGATTACAGTATCCACAGTTAAAGGGCATAAGTCGTTTATAAACAACAAGTCACTCGAACCTAATAGGAGTGCAACCTTCATGCTGGAAATATCTCTAATGGCGGCAATCTTATCGATTCTCAAGCTCAAAACATAGACAATGCGTTTGTTTCTGCTTTGTGTTTAATTTTCCATATCTCCAACAAAAGATAATATATTATTGATCATTGTGCTGATAGTTGCATTTGATAATGGCTTAATTTCTTAGAGAATATTACTAATTAACTAAATTTTTGAGAGCTTTAAGAGCTCCGTATCTCAAAAGGAAAAAACAGAACCCTTATTGGATCACTTTGTTGTCTGTTAATACCCTATATCTATATGCGCTAGGGTATAAATTTGAAAGAGTATTAGTGACTGCTGAGCGATAACGATTGTCGTCTGCTGTTAAGCTATTGGCCCAGGACCCCACCCGAAGTGACAATGTCGATATATGACATAACACCTTCGATCAAAAAAATCAAAACACGCAAAGAAAACAATTATAGGTATACTATCCAATCTATCCAATCAGGGCCGATCATGCAATCCCAATAGAGCAATTAATTAAATATCGTGTAGGTACCCACGCAATGTACCATATAAAAACAAAAGAAAAGAGATCGTATTATTTCGCCATTCCTACGTAGCAACCTCATCTTTTTTCATACTAACAATAAGGTACGTTCAATCAAACGTTTTTGACAGGTCATCCATTCACTTTTGGCGTAAAATAAATATTTTCCTTTACATAGACTGTAGGAGCTCGTGGCTATATAATAGCAGCCGCTCGGGTCGATCTTTTGGTTAAGCCGCGCTTGCCTAGGTTGGTCTGTAGATGGGTGACCACGTCACAGAAAGCACGTTAAGCTGTTGGTCCCGGCTGTCATTTGTAAATCTTTAACAGTCGTTACAGGTAGTCAGTGTTCCGAAAGTCTGACAACCAGTCTTTCCAAGGGGTATCGTATTACCCAGTAGTAACCGAGTTGTGGACGTCAGATAGGCAGTCGGTCCATGTAAAATACTGATATTCAGCTGCATCTGGCTAGACTGGAAGCCGACCCCAACATAGTTGGGAAAAACCTAGGCAGATGATGACATAGACCATAGGTAAGTATATCATCACGTCGATCTGAAAAGCCGTCAGCAACGACTTGATGACGAGCGCATGGTGTTAACGAAACTTAAGGCGATTTAAAATTACCAAAAAATACTAGTTCCATGCATGAAAACTAAGAAAATATATAAATTTAAGAATGTTTATGTGTTTAAAAAGCAGAAAAAACGATATACCCTCTTCCTTATTCGTTTTTTGCGTTCGGTACCACTAACATCGTCACTAACAACTCGATTTTGTTCTCGACACCGAAAACCGCAATAACGTCATTTCATCCGTGATCATGTCGTTTGCAACATCGCCGAAATATCAGAAACTCAGAATAAATTACAAAATCACGTTTGTTAAATGTAATGTTAAAAAAATATCCCGTTTAAATTGTTAAAATTAACGTTACCTCTGTCTAGGAATATATCCTGTATCCTGATTAAATCTCTTCCATGTTCCTTCTTTGTCTAGTAGGCCTACCATGACGTCTTAAAGCAGAACTTATTCCACTGAGGGAAAGAGATGGTGCTTGACACCCTGTATAGCTTTGTCTCTTTCCCTCAGCGGAATTAGTTCTGCTTTAAGACGTCATGGTAAGGTAGCAGGGCCTCGTTAACTCTGCAATGATTATGAAATGGAAACCCCTAAAAGACGGTTAAAAGGCTCATTGCCTATTGATTAGGGTTCCTTACCTCAAAATGAAAAAAGGGAACCCATATAGGATTAATTTGTTCAACGTCCGTCTATGTTACAGTCTGTTTGTCGAGACCCTTTATCTTGAGAATTTCGTAATATGTAGTCCCTTAGAGCTGCGAAAAATCAACCCTCTAAATAGATAGATAGATAAATCTTACAGGAATCAACACTAAAAAATATCAAACTGAGAAAAAAATAGTTTAAAAAACAAAGTAAGGTAGAAGTTTAATTGGCCCATATTGACGGTCCTGTTGGTCTAGTGGGTAGTGGCCCTGACTGCTGAGCCGGAGGTCGTGGTTTCGATTCCCACCCAGGACAAACTTTGTGCGATGAGCATGTTTGTTTGTTCTGTGTCTGGGTGTGATTTATCTATAATATGTATGTATTTATAAATTATATAAGTATGTATATCAGTTGTCTGGTTGGGATCAGATAGCCGTGTGTGAGTTGTCCCAAGGTATTTATTATTATTTATTTATTTATAGACACTTACACACACGACACATCATAAACGTTTATAACGGTCGCCCACTACTGGGCGGTATGTGTCCCAAAACTGCACCAAATAGGAGTCCAGCTCAGCATAATACCAGGTACCTGACGCTGGTACTCTGCTGAATCACGAATATCGAGAAAACGCAATATGATATAAATCTACGCAGTCAAGAGATATGGCAATTTTCGGCGCATTTCCTAAACATTCGCAAAAGGAATCAAAATCTATAGGGTAACTTCCTTTTGACCAAGAATTATTCGGTAAGAAGCAATAGCATAGAGCGCCAGTAAAGGGAAAAATCCAAAAAAGCATCAGAAAAAAAAAAACTAAATACAAACTTGACTGCAGTTGGTAAACTAACCCATGTCGATATATGGCGACATTAGATTACTAAACGCAAAGTTAAGTTTGTCCTACACCACAGTTTATCTTTTCCTTAAAACTATGATGTGCAGTCCTTTTTATTATTTACTAGCTGTTCCACGCGGTTTCACCCACGCTGCTCAGCACCTGTTGGTCGTAGCGTGATGTTATATAGCCTATAGCCTTCCTCATGAAATGGACTATCCAACACTAAAAGAATTTTCCAATTCCAACCAATAGTCACTGAGATTAGCGCGTTCAAACAAACAAACAAACTCTCCAGCTTTATAATATTAGTATAGATCAACAAAATTGTACGGAGCCCACGGTCTGCGTGTCCGACTCGCGCTTGGCCGGAATTTTTAGTTCAGACACTTACACTTAGAAGTCCAAACTGGCCTTTGTAAAATTTCTGAGTACCTATCAATTAGCAAGTTCCACGAATCAATTTCGTTCAAGTATCAAAATTGGTTCGAGTATAAGTACATATTTGAGGATCTCTTACGTTCTCATTATTATAACAATTTTCTGATAATAATGGACGTCATATTTTGTAGATTTTTGACAACTGTCAAAGGTAGTCAGCGGCTTGAAAGTGTACCAAAAAATCTTAGTAAGGGGTATCGTCATCATCATTTTCCTGCCCTTGTCCCATTATATTTAGGGTCGGCTCAACACGTTTTCTTCTTTCATTATTCCCTACCAGAGTCCCGTATCAGAGACTAGTTCGTCAGTCACGGCATCATTTACTCTTTTCTCTTTCTTATCATTTCTTACACAATCTTTCCTTATCCAATCTTTTCTTTGGCCTTTGACATTCAAATCCATCATTTTTTTAGTCCCATCTGCTTCAAACTAAGGGGAATCGTATTGGCTGGATTCAAGAAAGGACCCTCAAACTAACTCAGCCGGCGTGGAAGATGTTCCAGACGTCGGGCACCACGAAACGACTCCCGATCGCCTTAGACGCGGGTCTGTGACGGACGGACGGTGAGCTACCTATTGCCAACTATTTACGACAGGACGTGTCGACGGCACGTTCGTGTTCCTCGGGCGCCTTAAAAAGATGTCAGCAAAGCAGAGGGGCCTGCAAGGGCCACCGCGTGCCGGGGTCGCGGGTTCTTTGAAAGAGATACCGCGGCCCGAAACACAAACGGCAAAAACAAAACACGGATGGGTTTAGTCTGTGAAAGTCTGACACAGTCCTCTAGCCAGAGCAAGGGGAGTTATTTAATGATTTTCCATCCCAAAAAAAGGGGGTATTATTTTACTTAGTACTGGTAGTAGTGGCCTCTGAAATGATACCCCTTGGTAAGACTGGTTGGCAGTCTTGCTATGCATACTATTTGCGTATCTGTATATGGTTAGACTGAAAACCGTTCCCAACATAGTCGGGAAAAGGCTTTACATTTGAGAAAAAGGAACTCCATTCTCAGTATTTTGTTTGAATTGAATATATTTGATTGAGAATGTGAGAGCTATGTGGTTTTAATTTAACCGCAAAATGGATCTGATATGTAATGTGTCACAAGGATATTGATTTAACGTACTTGTTAACATATTAATTTACAGTATTGCGTCGATATTACTTTGCTATCGATGCTTAGTTACATAATCCGTCTATAGAAACGCGGCTGAGACATACCTAGGCCAACTCTTTGTGAATCCCAATGGGCCATAATCGCAGTTTAACTTTAAGAACAGAGAAAGAAAAAAGAATGATCGTATATTTATCTCGTCTGTCGTTCGGAACCGTCATTTGCTAAAGCAAACGTATTGCCAATCACATCGTAAAACTCCCGTTCTCACAAGTTTGAGTACAGGTAATTATTATTGACACATAGAAAATTAAAAACAATAATCGTGTGCAAATGATGGGAAAAGTACAGTCAATCCAAAATTGAGCCGTGACTTCTAAATTAGGAAGATCCTGTATCTTAGGAGGCAGTGTCGTGTAAAAAAAATATTTGCGACTTTAAATTGTCAATGAATCAGCAAGGCAAATGGTTGATAGATCCAACGCCCGCCAATATACTACCAAAAAATTACTGGCTGAAATTAACTTCAACGACTAAAAAACAAACGCGCCATTCAAAGCGAACAATAACCAAAAATTGCACTAAAACGAAACATTTCAAATTTCGAATACGACATTCCAATATTCATTCAAATAAAATTCGATACGCGTCCAAATTTCTATCGCTTCGTACGAAACTAGTCCATATCTGTACATTTAGTTTTTGAATTGTGCTGCAATTTCAGTTCGTGCCAGCGTTTGATTTGACTACTTACCGACGCAGGAGTTAGACTAAGAGAGCTGTGATCTCTGCCAGACACGTTTGTATCATTCCGCTTTTTATTGTTTTAGGGGAGAGCTAAAATATCCATGACTTTTACTGCGAAAATTGTGAGAAAAGTTTCGATATATCAATAAAAATTTAGATTTTCCGGTACGATTAAGAAAATCCTCTTTAAAACTTGACCATGAAGTAAAAGGTATTCATATTTTTAAGTATCTATCCTCATTAAGTACTCTATTTTACAAGCCTAACGTACTCATCAACTCACGTCTTAATTATACAGAAAATAAACCTAGAAACGTGAACACATTAGAAACGTCTCATATTAATTTTGTCTTATATTTTGCCTTCGTTAATAAGCACTTAATTATTGTCAAAGAGAAAGCGAAAATAAAATCATAACAGGTAATTACATGCCTACCTACATTTAGCAGACTTATTACATTAAAACCGGGGCCAAATTATCAAGACTTGAGCCAAAAACGTTTACGCTGTTAAATTTCAAAACTAAAAGGTTTTTGGGAAAAAAGATAAAAACTACATACATTTTTATTATAACATAAGAAAATAAAACCGCAGCGTATCGACGGTGTGTTAGTGTTCCACGCGCGCCGCAAAGGGATGTCAGCAAAGCAGAGGGGTCTGTCAGGGTCACTGCCTGCCGGGGTTGTGGGTTGTTCGAAAGAGATACCGCGGCCACGGAACATAACGGGCAAAAGAAGGAACATGGGTGGGTTTTAGTCAGTACAAGTCTGACACTGAATTTTTTTGATAATTTTCCATCCGCAACAAAAAAACCTCTGATGGAAAGTAAATAGCTTGAATTGTCGATGCATTTTCGACTCTAACGACCAAGTTCATAATATCTCTAATGCTAATAGTCGCTTCACTCACAGTAAATTAAGAACATCAAATCAAGGAGTTACATCGAAAATAGTTCGCGCATGAAAAACAATAATTTGTTTATGGCACAATAACACTGAACGTGAGTGCAGTACACAGTTTAAAAAAAAAAGTACTCGCAAGACTGGTCCAGCGACGGATTCAACAGTTTTGCGCGCGCCTCGACTCACCCCCTCAGTGTACCCTGTGCTACCAGACCGCACGCACGTCCCTACCCAAACTCATCTTACCGATGTTCTAATTTCAAAAAAAAACGCGCGTTCTCAATTTCAACGGATTTTTTAATAAAAAAAATTTAGTGTCGAGTGCTAGTGTTTACGCGAATAATGTGGTACATTTCAGATGTGGGGTAGCAGAAATGTCATCGCTGCGATGATAAAATGATTGAAGATATTAGGATTTGAACTGTTACTGCCAGGTATTGTGCGTTTTTATTATTCTTTTAGTATGTAATTTTAATAAAAACAAACGGGGCATTTTATAACATAAACTTTATTTAAATACAGACACTTTTCAAGTTAAAAAGTATTAACAATGCCTCATAAATACAAAACGTCGAATTTAAGAACAACAATTTTAATGTTGTTTTATAAAAAAATGTAACAAACAAATCATTGCTTACCGGTTTAAAAAATACATGATTAACTTTTCAGGGCTAAAAAAAAGATTTTTTTGTTTTAATTTCAGCTTCATCCCTTTATTGGTTAATTCTCTGAACCTCAGGCAATCGTTCAGTAAGTTATGTGACACTTATAAGGGGCGGGTCAATGTGTGACCCTGTAACAGCTAATAAATTACGTACGCACCTTTTTCCTCATAGGCTGAATGATTTAATATCGAGATTCAGATAAGCAAGGCTGAAAAAAAATCTAAACACTACACTGGCACCATCTAGGGTTTTGAGTTTAGAATTCGATTTTCAAAATAGATTTTTATTGGCTATTTTAAAAAAAGCTTTGTCATTTCGTAAAAAAAAAAATGTAGTGTATATGGTTAATTAAACTATTTAAATTACGTGAATGAGCGAACACAGAATAATTATATGGTAACAATTTTATTATTGGTGAACAAAATTTACGTCTTTGTTTTTTTTATGTAATGAATTTTGTCAAATTCATTACAAAAAAACCTAAATATTTGTTTAAGGATAAACGATTAATAGTGAAGATGAAGTAAAAAACTAAATTAATTTACCATTACAAAAAGCCACTAATAAAATCACCAGAACAATTATATTTAGTCTCCATATTGACCTTGCTGGTGCATTTTGGATCAGATGATTTTTATTTTCAACCAACAATTAATTAACTACGCCACACCGCTGAAACAAAATGAAATACACCTTCATGGTAACAATTTGGGCGTCAATGTTCCTCAACCATACCGTGCATAAGGTATGATGGAAGTAGTAAGTACGTCCATCCATCAATATTAGGGACTTACTACTACTGCATTATATCTTGGTTCAATTATGACTAATACTGACAAATAACCATTATTACTAGACTTTTATAAATTACCCATCACGCTTAATATACGTCCTAAGCACTTGCAAAGTGTTTCGTAATCTAACATTGAACATAAATTGAAATAAGTTTTTTTTTTAAATCATTACTAATATTATAAAAGCGAAAGTGAGTTGGTTTGTTTGTTTGTTACGTCTTCAGGCCTTCATGGCAAATTGATTTAGATGAATTTTGGTACAGAGATAATTAGGACCCTGGACACGGACATAGGCAATTTTTTTGTGAGAAATCCCTCATTTCTCACTAAAAAATTGCCTATGTCCGTGAACTAGGGAAAAAAGGGAAAACTTAGCTTTTATATGACAATAAATAAGGCGATAGGGCAAAAACTACAAGTAGCAGGTACCTGCAAATCAGGAAAGGGAAACTGTGTTACTCCAAATTTAAGGCGAGCGAAGCCGCGGGCAAAGAAATTGTAATTATACTTTAACTTTAAGATAAAATGTATACACACTAACATTGTTACTGTGCCTTTAATGAATCATTGTTATACCTACTACATACATTGTAGTACAAGTGAAAATGTAGCAAATAGAAGAATAAGAACCTAAAATAAATTATAAAATGGCATCAAAAAAATCCTCATCAACGCTGTCAGCTGGTAATGCTCCCAAAAGACTGGCGGTTTTGTACGTTGTAGGCAACACTTAGTCTTTGGTCAAGGTAAAGGCAAGCCCTTGGGTCATGGGAAACATCAACTAAGCGATTTGAAAACTCCTTAAGAAGACTATAAACACTCGGAGGCCACAAAAATATAGTCTAAAGTTATTACAATACTTTTTCCATTTTTCTAGCCACAGCTACGCCCTCTGATGGATTTTAAATTAGTCTTCTTGGTCCTTGGTAACCAAACAGAACCCAAGGATTTAAAAGTTAATTTTACAACAGACTGGTTCCAATTTTTTAATCTCTCTAGTTTGTTAACGTTATTCATTCTTACTCAAAGCTTAACATGTTAAAATATTTTGTGACTTAAATAAGTAAGCAACGCAATGGTCGATTTTGGAGGTAAATCCTTACTAATATTTTAAAAGCGAAAGTGAGTTTGTTTGTTACGTATTCACGCTTAAATGGCTAAATCGGTTTTGATGAATTTTGGTAAAGAGATAGTTGGGACCCTGGAGACGGAACGGACAGAAGAAAAGGGGAGAGAAAGATTTTTTTTTTTTATCATCACGCGTTTTAACGTTAGCCCAAAGTAAGTATGTCACGCGGACGTAGTCGCGTACGGAAGCTAGTTTTATATAAATAACTAGTTATGCCCAGTGGTTTCAACCTCTGCTCAGGTCCCGTTCTGAAAAAGACACCCATATCACGTAGGTGTACAAAAAATAGATAACGATGGATTCTCAGAGCTACCGAATATACATTTTTTTTTCATAAAAATCATTTTAGGTTATTCTGAGGAGTTTGGCTACTAAAGCTGACCCGAGAATTTTATATTTAAAGTAAAAAAGTAAGGAACTAAATTAAATAAAAATGACAATTAAATAGACTAATGAAATTCACACAAATGCCCTAATTTAGAGATACTAAGGGCATAAGAATGAACATGGATGGGTTCTAGTCAGTTAAATATACTCCCCCACTTCGCCCTGAGCGGACAAAGTTATGTCATTATTACCCATCCTTAAAAAATCCATTATTCAACCAAAAGCAATTAATTGACTTTTACTTCGATTGGAATTTTTGCCTTTTAGCCGCTGTAACCGTTCACAAAAGAGTTCTGTATTTTATAGTCCCTCGCTCGTCAAAGCAAGATGGGAATAGTTACATGATTACTATTAACCTACCGGATGGACAAAACTGACTCTAAACAAAAACGCTTTTGAAATAATAACAATTGACTTGCACTTGAACTGAATCTTGTTTTACTATTCTTTTATTTTACATATTTTTTGTTTTTTATTCTTTTGACTGATTATTCTATAACAAAATGTGACATTGAATTAATTCTTAATGTAACTGTAGACTTTATTTGTTTAAATATTAATATAATTGTAACTATAGATTTTATTTGTTTAATTGTTAATTATTATAATTGTAACTATAGACTTTATTTGTTTAATTATTAATAATTATAATTGTAACTATAGACTTTATTTGTTTAATTGTTAATATAATTGTGACTATTTAGACATTATTATCTGCATAATATGCCACACTATACTATATATAATATAGTTTGGCTTCCAGTCTTACCAGATGCAACGGAATACCAAGTTTTTTACACGGAGAGTCTACCTATCTGCCCTCCACAACCCACTTAGAACCGTAATCAAAATTAAAATATTTTACTTCACATAGGCTAACACAACAACGTCGAGAAAAGGTAAAAAACTCTTTGTTTACTCTTTAAAAAAAAACATTTGGTTTATAATGTTTTTATATTATAGTAATATGATTAAGATCCTTTCGAATCACCTTTGACGATTGTTAAAAATATACAAATGAAAGCGGCAACCAACGGCTTAGCTGGCTTTTCAAGGCACATAGGAAACTGCATGTAATAGGCGGTCAAATGCTGTTTAACCTGAATATTGACTCGAGCGACTGTAAGTAAGTAGCCAAAAGCTCCTCCAATTAATTTGCACTACAATTAAGTCGTTTATTTATTCCAAATCACCAGTGTTGGCTGAAAGCTATTTGATTTTAATTTATTCAAATCTGTAGCCAAATCCTGTATAAGCTGTTTCGATTCGTCGAAAATACTGACAGCCAATTATGTCACTTAACTTGCCTGATATAAGAGTTGTTTCTAATTGGTCTTAAGCAACAACTCATGTGTTTTATCTAGGCAGAAATTGAACGGAAAAAATTCTAGGTCAAAGTCTTTTATTTAGTTTTTATTGAGTCGAGACAAATAATTTGTTTTTATAAAAGCGTACTAACTTGATATTCATTGGTATCGTGTTTGTTGATTGTTTTACGTCGGATAGGCAGACAAACAATATAATTAAATAAGAAATAATTCAATGTTTGATTGTATTTACTTTACTTCAAAGAAGAAAGAAAGAAGAAAAGAAAGAAAACAAGTTTATTTGGCGCAAGCCATAAATGCACACACTAATAAAAATTGTGAAGCTTAATTCTAAACACAAATAAAATAAAAAAATTGTGTGTCTCACGGCTGCGTCAAATAGGCCTAGTTTAGCAAACTGCCGAGCAGCTAGTGCCCTTAGTGTACTTCTTAAATAAATAAAGACTAATTTCACAAAACTCAAGACAATCTGATATGATCGTCATCCATTCGTTAGCGAACAAATCAAAGACAATTTTAGCGAAGTTAAGCGTTTTATATAACGCTTAAATTGTCTGTAATGTCAGCGCTCAAAGCAATGCAAAGGGTTTGCTGGACATTCGTCTTTAGTATGTTTAAGATTATGTACCTCAAAAGGAAAAAAATACGTGTGGCACTCGGGGACTGCCGCGGTAAAGCTATTGCATAGCATTTTTTATCAACTTGGACAAAAAATAAAAAAAACTAAATATAATATTTAAAAAGTACTTCCAATGAAAAGAAGTCGCAAAAAAAAAACAAGACCTTTGATCCAACGTAATGTCGATTGACTATCCGATGCTCTACCAAACACGCTATTAGAACATTAAAATCGGGATTGAAGCCAACAAGCCACAGCGTCAGGTTTTTTTTCGTTACGAAATTTCTGGATTCGGTCCCCGCGCTCAAGGCCCGCGATAGAAGCTATGCAATTGCTTAAAAAACGGAACCACAAAGAAAAGAAAATGGGAAAAAATAAATGCACGAACGTAAACGTGACTGTGACAGCTCAGTCACCACTGTTGCGGGTTGTTCGAAAGAGATACCGCGGCCCCGGAACGTAAAAGGCAATAGAAAGAACATTAGTGGGTTTTAGCAGCACAAGTCTGACACTCCTCCTCGCTCCGCCCAGAGTGGGGGAAGTTAATTGATAAAAAAGGTCAGGCACCACTCAGCATGATGCTGTGCTATGGGAGCCCACAGCATGGTGCTGGTTTTCAGTCGTCAACCCGTGAGTAAAACGTACGGAAGTCGAAACAGCAAACATACATTTATAAAAAAAAATGAATCCTTATTCGTTTTTTAATTTTAATATTGTAAAAGAGAAAGTGAGTTTATTTGTTACGTCTTCACGTCTGCATGGCTAAACCGATTTTGGTAAATTTTTGTGCAGAGATAGTTAAAACCTTGGAGCCCGATGTAGGTTATTTTTTTTTAAAGTGAGACATGCGGGAGAAAGAGGGAAAATAAGGAAAAATAACAAGGGCAAAAACTACAAATAGTAGTTACCTACAAATCGGGAAAGGGAGACGGGGGAAAGGGGGGCGGAAACTGGTAAAAATTTAATTAAACAGTATTAGGCTTTGAAAAAAACCCAAAATAAAACAACCCAAGATACACACTATGCAAATTTCGCCTTTATAATATCAGTGTGATTGTATTTTCATCTTCCGTCACACACATCGTCTTTGTAAATAAATAATTTCCATGTCAAACTTGGCTCTCCGAAGGAATGTTAGCACAAATATTTATCAGCTCACGTCAGCCCACGCTACTTGTCTAATTCATGTAAGAGAATATGTGAAACTTGTCTTTTAACACACAAAAACTGACATCTTGTTATTACTTGTATTACAGGTTTTGTCTGCAAGCTTTGACTAAAAGAAAACGATTTTCTATTCCATATTTCGTGATTTTTTTTGTAGTTTTAGGAAAACAAAAATTTAAGTTTAATATTTTATAAGTAAGCCTTATAATTAGCGAGTCAGACTTCGTACAGACGCCTGCACATCAAGCTACTACAATCTGTCGAATTTTTTTGATAGATTTTCGACTTTATTTCTATTTCATTGGAAAAAATTGACAGTTTCGGGTAGCTTGACCTGCAGGCGTCTGTACAAATATGCGACACAAACAGCCGTATCTTTTGACTGCGTAGACTTAGAGGGTTGATTATTTCACAACATAAAAGGAACCCCAGGATTGAGGATATGGTTTCAATTTGAACTCTATACCTTTACGCGTTTCTGCTATAAAAAATCTTGGCAGAGAGACAGATGGACAACAAAGTGATCTAATAAGGTTCAGTTTTTTTTTCAGTTTGAGATACAGAACCCTAAAAAAAATCTGAAACTACACTGTACTATATGGACTGTGAAGGTTGTATATCATTAACCAAACCCGAGTGCAGGCTGTTTTGCAATGACGTTCGATTACTCAGTGTTTTCAAATAGAGAATAGAAAAAAGTTTAATAGCTTTGCAACGACGCGATTTGTATCGGTAAAATGATGAACAAAATTTTTTTTTTTTTAATATCTTGGGACAACTCACACACGGCTATCTGATCCCAAGCTAAGCAGAGCTTGTGTTATGGTAACCAGACAACTGATATACATACTAATATAATTTATAAATACATACATATTATAGATAAATCACACCCAAATATAGTCTTAAAAGTGTTTTATGCTTCTTTTATTACGAATAAACCCTCAATATATGTATATCAAAAAAGTTACAGTACATAGGTAGTTGATAACACGTTAGTTAGTCATATACAAACGTAACAAACCCCCAACTCCACGAATAAAGCATTGAACATAAATGTAGATGAGTTAAGGAGTAGGAGAAGACCAAATAAACGACGGATGAACTGTCTGAAGAATGAAATTACCAGTGAATAAGAAGTATGGAAGAAGAAGTCATTCTGCCAGCCTCAAATGAACTCAAACTATTTATTTCAATTAGACCATTACAGGCACTTTTGAATGTGAAAAACAAAATGATTAAGATACAGTCCCAATCACAAGATTATTTATAAATACAATTACACAAATACAAAAAAAAAACGTAATATGTTGACAAAATCATGGTAACAACATTCATATAGGAAATGGTTTTAATTTGAACTCTATACTTTTACGCGTTTCTGCGATAATAAATCTTGACAGATGGACAACAAAGTGATCCAATAAAAGTTCCGTTTTGTTCAGTTTGAGATACAGAACCTTAAAAAAATATGAAACTACATGTGAGAACGAACGAACAAAAATTTCAATGAAAAAACTAACCGTGGCATCTCAAAGATGATCAGTCTCAACTGATCGAGATGAATCGAAGGGCAGGAGAATAGTAACTCATTGGTGACTTGAGTAGTAGCGTTTTACGTCAAAACGAAAAAGGGACAAAAGTCCCTTTGGAGCGCTCGAGCGGTCAACAACTCACCTTTTTCTATTGTGGTTCTAAGATGACTTTCTTTACACCTAAGGATGGATTATGAAACCAAGGATGTTGAGTAAAACCGGCCATGTTGAGTGTGGTTATATCACTGATTTAATTGACTTGCTAATTACAGTAAACTAGCTTTTGCCCGCGGCTTCGCTCGCGTTAAATTGGGCAGCTGCTTATGGATTTTTAATAGCAACGCTAAGTGTTCCCGTTTCGTCCTTTTTACTCCCTCTTATCCCACTCTTTTTTAAAAAAAATAGCCTATGTCCGTCTCCTGGTTTCCAACTATCTCTGTACCAAAATACATCAAAATCGGTTTAGCCATTAAAGCGTGAAGAGGTAACAAACAAACTCACTTTCGCTTTTATAATATTAGTAAGGACTTTGCGTATGCAAACGCTGAAGTTGCTTAACCCACATAATAAAAACAAGCAATAATTATAAAAGAGCGGGTTCACCGTACAGTGGTAGTCTTACAACTTTAAAAAATTAAACTTTAATCAATTAAATCAATATTAACTAAATAAGTGTCCAGAATTGAGGGGCTCTAAAATGGGCACTCTAGCAGAATGATAATAGGATAGACGGGACGGTGACGGGCCTGTTGGTCTACTGGTTAGTGGCCCTGACTGCTGAGCCGGAGGTCGTGGGTTCGATTCCCACCCAGGTCAAACTTTGTGTGATTAGCATGATTGTTTGTTCTGTGTCTGGGTGTGATTTATCTATAATATGTATGTATTTATAAATTATATAAGTATATATATCAGTTGTCTGGTACCATAACACAAGCTCTGCTTAGCTTGAGATCAGATAGCCGTGTGTGAGTTGTCCCAAGATATTTATTTTATTTATTTTTATAGTAAAAAAATAGAATTAGAAATTCTTAAAATGCTCATAGACGCAGTAACTATTTTCAATTTTCAGTTAGTGTTACATTCATTTTACGAATGGTAAAGTAATTTATATTATTAACCTATTGTTATTCTGCTTAATTGGTCATTTTAAAACCACAGAACTTATTCTATAACCTAATAGTTAATTTCAGAGCAGGACGTATGCACAAAATACGTCCAGAAAATATTTACACGAAAAGACACGAATTTTCCAATTTATCGATTTAGTTAGTACATTTGTATGCCAAAGTTAAGACATTTAGATGTTTGTTTTGATACTTAGCTGAATTATTTAAAAGAACTGCCGATGTTAGATAAATTTGTTGTAAAAGATTTGGTGTCTTCAACTTCCTCCATTCCTCTCTGTGTTGCGCTCTTTGAGCCCAGTTCGAACCAGCGACTTTCCTCACGTCATCTTCTCAATTTTTAAAAGAGTAACCATAGAGTTTCTTGCCGGTTGTTCTCCATAGGAAACGACCAATCCGAACCGTGCATCTTTTCTCAACGTTTTATAAGTGCCCATGTAGGCCTATGTGAAAATATTTTGATTTTTATTTTGAACTACAAGCCTAAAAATTTAGAAGGAAATACCTAATATTTTGCTTCAAATATCAACGCAATGAATGCTGTGAAACTGTTTGATACACCCACAAAAACGTTTAAGTACCTTTTAACATAATAAACGAATCAGGTAAAAGGAAAAACACATTTACGATAAGAAAATAATGTGTCTCTTTTAATGTAGTCCAAAAGTTCTAAACATTAACAAGAATGTTCTAGAAACTTCGTTTTATTACTGTTTGACATCACTGTTACATGACCTTGGGTGACCCTCCACATGTAGGTACCTCGTAGGCTTTCAAGCGGAATATCGTTGCAAACTTTACTCGTGAGAGAAGATAAACATGATTATTCCACTTATAGCACAAAAGCCTAACGTTATTTATAACTTGCTATGTTTTCCCTGAGGCTTGGTTTGCGTTGTGGTCGGATATTTTCCCTAGAGATAGTACTCGTCAGTTGCCTAGCCTTTTCGTAACTTTGTTGGGGTCGACTTCAAGTCTACTCAATACTCGTTCAGCGGTTGTTTTCCACTCTCCAGATAAATCCAGTTTAGTGGATTCTCTTATTCCAACAATATTTAAAAGACTTATCTATAGAGTGGACCCTGAGAACATTCTCCTATAAACCAACAAATATTTGTATTGCCTACAGATAGTTGTTCTGTGTCTGGCTATTTGTGTATGTGAGTTTAAATGTTTGTAAACGCACCGACGATACAGGAGAAATCCTAGTATGGGGCAACGTTTTTTTTTTTTTAATTTTGTTTCCTAACATTTTCGATTTCGATACAAGATTCAAATCAAAACCAAAATATTTTTATTTCACATAGGCCTACATGGGCACTTATAAAACGTCGAGAAAAGATGCACGGTTCGGGTTGGGCGTTTCCTATGGAGAAGAACCGGCGAGAAACTCCATGTTTACTCTTTTAAAATCATTTGGTTTTACAATGTTGTTGTTACAGCGTTAGCACTTAAGTATGAGAGATTACTACCTAAAAAACGGGCGTGTGTCACAAGACCGAACAATTTGTTACCAAGTAGTAACAAATATTGGATTACGAATTTTTTCGTCTTGTTCTCCATCATCCGTAAATATTTGAATAACTTTGTCAATTGTTTTTAAATTTCAATACGTTTTGTTTATTATTTGCTATTTATTTATTCTGGTGTGTACCTACCTGTTATTGCACTGAAATTAATAAATTAATTTTACATTACAGGAACATGTAATGAAATTAATAAATAACTGCCATACACAGCGCAATTAAAACATAATATTATTGTAAAAAAAAAACTAAAAATCACGCTTTATTATAAGGGTATATTTTTTAGGCCATACCATATTTCAAGGTCAATGTTAATGTGATTGAAATAAATATATGTTGTTAAAATTTTAATGTGTATTGTTTTGTGACAGACAGTTTATATACGAACTACTATATATATTATATTTATTATTGAAAGAACAACAATACCGTGAACAAGATAACTATGCATAGTCACCCAATTTAAATATGTATGCAGCTCAGGAGGAGTGGGTCAAAAACTTCATTTTTTTTTTACATTGTTATTTACAAATAAAAAACTTTTTTGTAAAAAATTAAACCGCATTAAAAAAAAAAAAAACACTAAAAACTTTAATTCCGAAAGTCGATGACTTTGTTGGTTTCGTTGGCTTTTTTACCGACATTTTTAGTCACGGTATATCATATATTTACATTTTTAGACATTTTTAGTTATAGTACCTATTATAATGATACATCACATAATTTTTATCGAGTATTCACTATCCATTGTTATTAAAACATTAGCAGATCATGCATAGTCATAGAGAAAATAAAATATTGTAGACCATAAAAATAAAATAAAAACCTTTTATTTACAGACCTCATTGGCCCACATTGTGTTAGTATTATCTTTAAAACCTCTGTTAGTACTTATAGAAAAAAAAAGAAATAAAAATAGTGTGGCCAAACAATAACTCAAAAAGTACTTAAACAATATAAATAAAATTGATATGGAACTACCTGGGAAGTATAGATATACCTTATGAAACAAAAATTTAATTTTACGAATCGGTCCAGGCGCCTTTCTATAATCAGTAAACATAAATGTATTATAGACAATAACTCAAAAACTACTTAAGCAATATAAATAAAATGAATATGGGACCACCTGGGAAGTATACCTTATCAAACATAAAAGAATTTTGCGAATCGGTCCAGGCGTCTTTGTGTAATCAGTGAACATACATAAAAAATATGAAAGATTCCTCATTTTTCTGAAGACGGTTGTAATAAGAAAGACGTGTTAATAATATCGTAAAACTGTTTGCCAGTAGATTCTTTGCCTTTAGATCTAATCAAGAAACAAAATCAATTATCCCTGTTTAGACAAAACTTGCCGAGACAGCCTTTAGTTAAACTCATTATAATCGTTTACTCTGTAATTTAGTAGGATAATAATTACTTAACCGACCACCCTTGGAAGTTGGCTTAATTGCCTCCCCTTACTAAATAATTATTGAAAACCCCGATTGAAAGACCTGACTTACAACGTTATTAATTTGAGCAAGATTTTTGGGTTTGATAATTTTATTGTGGAAGTAAACACCGGCCAAGATCGAGTCAGACTCGAACACCGAGGGTTCCGTAAAAACGACATAAACGGCCATATCTTTTGACTGCGTAGACTTAGGCGCGTCGCCCACACGACCAACAGTATGACCGTAGACTTAAGTCTATGGTCCCTTTAGGCTGTAAAATCAACTCTCTATGTTCTATAACTATATAGTCAACTATACTAGGTCTTGACAGACAGATAGACAGACGGACAACAAAGTGATCTAATTATAATTCCGTTTTCCTTTCGAGATAGGGAACCTTAAAAAACAGTGTGTAAAACTGTGTAAAATAAATATCATTTACTACTACGATTGTTTGGAATAGTAAATAACAGTAAAGTAGGACAATACAGTCCTTGAAATTAAATTTTCACCAGTAAACTATATTTCTTCTCATTACGATTAATAATTTAACAGTACAAGGTCATGGTAATTACTTTGATTGAAACTGGGACGACCACCTTGTTTGACATTGGACGTAAAATGAAGAAAGAAATAATAATTATGTATTTGTTAAATTATTTGAAACTCCTTGAAACATTTACACAGCTTTGTAAGTTAACGTTTTCTATACTAACTAGCTGCGCTCCGCGGTTTCACTCTGATAGAAGATACAATATCCTTACTAATATAAGTGAGTTTGTTTGTTTGTTTGTTACCTCTTCACGCTTTAATGGCTTCACCGATTTTGATAAATTTTGGTACAGAGATAATTTTGAACCAGGAGACGGACATAAGCTAATATTTTTTTGAAAAAAAGTGGGATGTGAGGGAGAAAGAGGGAAGAAAAGGGAAAACTTAGCGTTGCTATTACAAATCAATAAGGCGCAAGGAGAACTGTGTTACCCCAAATTTAACGCGACCGAAGCCGCGGGCAAAAGCTAGTATCTTTATAAATTGTGACCTATGTGTTATTTTGATGTATAAGCTTTATTATTGTAAAGTTTAATTAAAATCCGTTCAGCCATTTTGACGTGAAAGAGTAACACACATCCATACATCTATCCATCCTCACAAACATTCACATAAGTAATATTGATAGGATAGTAGGAAGTAGGATAGGATAGCAAGAGCACGCGGCGTTGCCCGCACGGTATAGAAAAAAAAAACTATCCTAAGTATTATTTCAGACTATAATCTAAATCCGTTCAGCCGTTCTGACGTGAAAGAGTAACAAACATCCATACATCCCCACAAACATTTTTGCATTTATATTATAAGTAGGATATGCCAACATTACAAGTAGGTACATATCACATAGGTATTTGTGAAATCCTCATTCTTCAGAGTACTCAGAAAATAAATGAAGATCTTTATTTAAAGGTAAGCTCTTTCATCTCAAAGAGTTTTGATCATATAAGGTGCAGTCACCTGTTTTTTTTTTCTGTGAACGTAAAGACAGTATCAATGCGCGCGTCACGTTTGACAGAAATCTTTTGATCATAGGCTTGTGCCAATTTTTTTTTTCCTTATGAAGACTGGGACGTCAAAACATATGTATCAATGAACATTCAACGTATGTTACAGATGGTTTTCCAAATACTTAGCAAGATTATTGAAAGTAATCTATTTATTTATTTATTTATTTATTTATTTATTTATTTATTTATTTATTTATTTATTTATTTATTTATTTATTTATTTATTTATTTATTTATTTATTTATTTATTTATTTATGTACACACAAAATATTATATAAAAAAGTATATAAGGAAAAAAGAGCACAAAGGTACTGCTTATTTCATAAAGAAATCTCTTCCAGCAGACCTGCGATAGGACAGATGGAAAAAACAAACACGTAGACACAGTGTGTAAAAATAACAACTAAACACTAACTTAAATAAACAAAACGATATCAATATAGACATACTTACTAATAAAAATAATAAATATCTGTTTACATACTATATATACAATCCAAAATAATTAATACATATCTAAAATATATACAAAATATCAAAGTACAGAGGAGAGGTAGTGTTCTTTGACCAGTTTTTTAAATAAAGAGATAGTTTTAGCGCCACAGATGTTAGCCGGAAGTGAATTCCACAAACGTACTGCATGGACAGAGAAGGAGTAGGAATAAAAGTCGGTTTTGTGGGAAGGGAAATTGAGATGGTGACGTAAGTGCGATCTACATAAAGCGTCAGGAGGACGGGTAAAAGAAAAACGGTCTCGTAGGTAAATGGGATATGCAGGGTTATAGAGGATGTTGTAAAGAAGGCATAATATTCGAGTGTTCCTGCGAAGGCGGATAGGGAGCCACTTTAGTTCCTTGCGGAATTGAGAGACATGGTCGTATTTCTTTAGTCCAAAAACAAAGCGGATGCAAATATTTTGCAAACGCTCAAGTTTGTTTAAAAGCTCCTCAGTGGCATCTAGATAGCAGGCATCTGCGTAATCAATAATCGGCTGAATCAGAGTTTGAGCAAGGTAAATTTTGGTTTTAAAGGGCAAAAAGCTCTGTAAAGATTTTAGCGAGTGGAAGGAAAAGTGCACCTTACGACTAACCTCATTCACTTGAGCCTGCCAAGACAGATTACTATAAAAAACGACACCAAGGTCCTTAGCGGTTTCAGAGTAAGCAATGGACGAGCCACCAAGGGACAGAGGTGTCAATGATGTAACGTCAAGTGCAGTCCGATAATGTCGGCTGCCTATGATCATAGCCTTGGACTTGGTGGGGTTGATCAATAAACCATAAGACTTAGCCCACTCGTTGATGCTGGCCAGGTCACGATTAATGGCAAGGACAGCCGACTCCGCGTCAGCCAACAAGAAGTGATGATAAAGCTGCAAATCATCTGCGTAGAGATGGAAGCTGGAGGTGATGACCTTGGTAACAGTGTTAATAAAGACAGAGAAAAGGAGAGGAGAAAGAATGCCACCCTGGGGAACACCAGCAGTGAGTTCACACCAATCAGAGAAAATCTCTTCATGGCGGACACACTGAGAGCGACCCCTAAGGTAAGAGTCAAACCAGGAAAATGCAGAGGCAGAAAAGTTAAAAGACTGAAGGATACCAAGAAGGATGTCGAAATCCACTGAGTTGAATGCGCAACTAAAGTCAAGTAAGACTAGCAAAGTGAGAGATTTATTGTCCAATCAATCTACCTAGTTATGACAATTTTTTATTGATTTCTGGTCATTTATCGATTAAGCCGTAAAGGAAAATTTTTTGAACCATCTTTTTCTATATAATAAAAGTTCATTTATCATAAAAATCTTCATCTATACTAATATTATAAAAAAGAGGATTTTTTTTTATTTTTGTATGTAACAAATAAAAAACTCAAAAACTACTGGAACAATATAAAAAAAAAACCTTTACAAAGCTACATTTGCAGTGTATAATATAATCAATATAACATCACGCTACTACCAACGGGAGTGTGGCAGTAACTAAAGACGCGGGTAAAACCACGCAGAATAGCCTAGTAATAATATAAAGAGTTAGTTAAAATATTTGTAATAATATACAGTAAAAGCTAGTAACATTGAAATACAAATGAGGTGTAAATTAAATTTAGTAACTACTAAAATGTTACTATAATTTAATTAATTAGGGAACGCTAATAGAATCGCTTTGACCTTGTTAGTGGACAGGCCCCTCGGGCTGCACCCCGTTGAGTTTATTTAAATTTAAGGCTATCGTTTTTAGGGTTCCGTACATTAAAAAGAAAAATGTAACCATTATAGAATCAGTTTCCGTCCTAAGACCACTTTTCCGTCTATATTATGTCCATGACATGTATGTCATGACCTAGACTTTTTATATCAAGAGCGCGCAAAGGTATCGAGTTGAAATTAAAACCTTATACTGTACAAGTCAAGTCTGTGATCTTTTTAGCAAACCAATCTTCTAAGTCTATGAAGTCAAAAGATATGGCTGTTTATATCGTATATTAGTAGAGAATCCTCGGTACGCGAGTCCGACTCGCACTTGCCCGCTATTAGTTGTAAAACTCTGTTGCTTTTTTGGGGTTGTTCGATTACGAAACAGCAGTGTGTTTCGCTCCACGTAAAATACTGGCATTCAGCTGCAAACGGTTAGACTGGAAGACCTTATCAAATCGTAAAAAGGCTTGGTACATGATAAATACTAACTGGTGGATGGTAAATGTCAGCTTTTCAGGCTAGCCAAGTTTCAGGGCGCGTTGGTTTGGTTCAAAAGAGATTGCGATATCTCTTTTATTTTTGATGCCCATGTTTACAAAGGGCAAACGAATCAACATGGATGGGTTTTTAGTCAGTACAAGTATAACAGTACCTTTGGTCCACCAAGAGCGGGAAGTCATTTGATGATTTCCAATTTCGGAATTTCCGGAAGTAGGTCTTTTTTTGTTTTTGCCACCGACCGGTGATCCCCGGAAATAAAGTTACTTTCCACTTTTTTTTTTTCGATGTTGGTTTTTTTTTTTCAAAAAGTTTGTATTTCAGCATTTTTAGTTATGATATATCTCTTACTTTTATACAGTATTCATTTTCCATTGTTACTTAAATAGTAACAGATCATCCATACATACATAAAAAATATGTATTATAAATAAAATTAAAATGAAACCAGATGGGAAAAGAGAGCTTTCTAAAAAATGATGAGGTAACAAACAGAAAAAAAACATGCAGTCGAATTGAAAACCTCCTCCTTTTTTTGAAGTCGGTTAAAAATAGGCAGACGATGTATCCATAGATGCGGAATGTACAGGTTTTGATGAAAACCTTTTTTCACTAGCACCTAAATTATTTTTTCTTTCAAGAACTGTCAATGTTATTGATGAAAATTAGAAAAGTGGTATGCCGTTCTGCGAGCATAGACTAGAACGTCATTGAGAATTACTTAACCTTTGTGTTCTGCGAACGTGAGTAAGCTTGTCAATTATTTAAAGTACCTAATAACGAAAGCGAAAGGAATCCCTTATGATCAACTATAAAGTGTGTTATGAATGAGTCCAATGTCGCTTGGACATAGGTCGCAACGACAACCATTATTTTTTTGCGGATGGTTAATCTTCAAAATTAAATAACTTCCCCTACTCTGTACTGACTAAAACCCACCCATGTTCCTTCTTTTGCCCTTAATGTTTTGGGGCCGCGGTATCTCTTTCGAACAACCCGCAACCCTAGGAACCAAGGCATGTGCACTGGCGGCGGCGATCTCTCACGTGTGGCCCTTGTTCAGTGCATGGTCCGGACCGAGAGGGAGTGGAAGCGGTCACCTCCTTCTGCGAAGCATTCATGCTAGCAAAGGAGGTGGCCGAGTGTTTGAGGGAGATAACCTCAAACCAACCCAGCCGCCAAAGTATTTTTTAAATGTATTTAATAGATTATTTTATTTGTATTCGTGTCTTGACGTCTGTATCTGTATAGAAGTTCTCGAAAACAAATACCTAGTTATATTTTTTTTTTAGATACATAGGGTAATAGGGTATAGAAAATACCCTATTACAACGTTGTCGTATTTAAACTAAAATTGGCTGTTAGATTATGCCTTATGGCATTAAGTCTGCCTATGTTTCACTATTGTACATAAAGTTTGAATAAATATCGGAAATCGGTAAGTTTTTCGACAAATGACAGTTTACAGATAAAACGTCAAAATGACGTGACTTCAGTAACTTTCTCGTCATAAGAAATACCATTATCGTATCTTACTTACAACAATTTACAATGCATTTGCATTGTAAATTGTTGTAAGTAATTAGGGGAACATCCCTATTCGCATGTTTTGAAATAAGAAGTATTTTAGTCATTCTTATAAAAAATAAACATGTATTTATGTAGACCCACAACGGCTGGATAAAACCGATATCTACTTAAGTATTCCGTAATATCTGACACGTTTCCAATATGGAGGTGCTTATCTACATGTAACATGAAATTTGATAAGGTAATTTTATCTGCCAGGTGACGTGACAGTAACTTTCATTAAGTTATGTAACTGAAATTATTAATTAATACTTTAGTGGGTATAGACTGGATGTTTCAAAAGGAATATGTAAGGATCGAAGCAGATAGCGGTCTGTGAGTTTTGCCTATCCCATAAAAAAAGTGAAGTATGTTATATTTTTTTTTCAAACTTTGCCACACACTAGGAATTATTCCCGTATCGTGGTTGCGTTTACAAACATTTAAACTCACATACATAAACAGCCGGACCCGAAACAACTATCTGCAGGTCATACAAATATTTGTTCCGTGCGGGAATAGAACCCGCGACACGCAGCGCAGCAGTCGATCGCTCAGCCACTGCGCCTAAAAACAAGTGACTTAACGCTTACATCTCCAATGGGAGGCTTACTCCTTCTCCCTCAAGGCTATGCTTAGAGAGGAAAGTTGTTGTCGATCGTATTAAGCATGTAAACCTTGCGTGCGCAATGCAAGCGTTGTGTGAAGTCAAAATAGGCACCATTTTGACTTTTCGTTATTTTGACGATATGATTGATATTAGTTCGTATGTGGCGCTGTAGATGGCGTCCCAGGTTAGGTATATAAAAAGGAATGAGAGATGAAAAACAGCCAAAAGCAAGGCGAACTTGCGCAGCGAAGGGTTCCGTACAAACTTGCGACATAAACAGCCATACCTTTTACTTAGAGGGTTTTTTACAGCACAAAGGGACCACAGATCATGTGGTTTTAATTTCAGCTCAATACCTCCACGCATTCTCGAGATAAAGGGTCTTGACATACAGGCAGGCAGACGGACAATAAAGTGATCCAATAAGGATCCAATTTTTCCTTTTAAGATACGGAACCCTAAAAAGAACTCATAGAGTTGTCAATTTATTTTACACTAGTTTTTGCCCGCGGCTTCGCTCGCGTTAAATTTGGGGTAACACAGTTCCTCTTGCGCCTTATAGATTTGTAATTGCAACGCTAAGTTTTCCCTATTCTTCCCTCTTTCTCCCTCACATCCGACTTTTTTCAAATAAAAATTAGCCTATGTCCGTCTCCTGGTTCCCAACTATCTCTGTACCAATTCATCAAGATCGGTTAAGCCATTAAAGCGTGAAGAGGTAACAAACAAACAAACTCACTTTCGCTTTTATAATATTAGTAAGGATTTCTGCATTTGACAGAGGAATTAACTGGCACTGGAGTGGAGAAGTGGTTTCATGAGGTCTGTGTTTTTTCTCTACTTTTACAGTCCGTATAGTTTCGTTAGTAGCTTTTAAAAATGTCTATGAAAATATGCAATGGAAGTCATAGAGAATAGTGAACATTACACACATTTTTTTGTTTCTTGTAGTGCAACATTTGTTTTTAAAAAAAATAATGCTTCACTTGATCAAAGCACTTTAAATGTAAAGCACGGGTAGATAGCACACTGAAATCGTACAAAAACTGGCTTTCAAGATACAAGTTTTTTCCTAGTTCGGGAGACAGCTGTCTTTAACTAAACTTAGAAATTATATTTTTGTGTATTTTTATGGCGATGCTAATAAATAAATGTATTATTATTATTTTAACGCTAGATAATCCATTGCCTACCTTTTTGTTCCTCTTGGTTTCGTAAATGTATTTTTTTTTTCAAATATTTTAATTATAATATAATACATGACGACCATGTTACAAAAACAGGCATTTTTGTAACCGCATTACGTTCTGCGGTCGCCAATCGGGCTGGCAAACCGCTTGCCACCCGATGCCACATCAGCCTAGTTTTTAATTAAAGCAAGCCATCTGTAGCAGACAGCGTTCAAAGGTAGTCAAAGCAGTTGCTAACAGGGAAACTGAAAGTCTTTGCTACGTCATTTCAGTAGTTGACATAGATAAATGATATTTTGTCAGCGACAGTCCATTTTGTGTTTTAAATATACAATGTTTCTGGTTACGGACTAGCGATATTCTATGTACTTATATAACAAACATTCTAGTTATAAGTAACAAATTTTTTTTTCACCAAAAATTTTACGACACTTTCGTTGATTTGCATTTTTTTTTGGATTTTAATTTTGATTTCTAAAGTCACGAAAACGTAAGCTCATAATTTCTTAATTTAAACGATAGACAATATTGTTGCCCTTTGAATTAACCTACTTTCGTCTCAGTAAGACCAACACTTTGACAGATATGGTTATTTTTTGTACACTCATAGAGAATATCTCGGAATGACTGCCAAAAAGTGGGAAAGTAAATTAGACCCAAGTGTAAAACAGTTGTTACACAAGTATCTAGAATATCCTTGACCAGACACATTTTAAATGTGTTTAAATCACAAAATTGTTTCTACCTACATATGTCCATTATAGACTTTGGAACTATTTAACCGGTGTGCCTCTAACTGTTTAATTAGAAAGGCAATAATGCCCAGATGGTTTTAAACGATTAACATTACGGTGCGACACTTAAGAAATAAGCAGGGAGTAAAACTGCTAGGCCCAGCAACAAAAAGGAATAATGTTAATTCCAAAATGTGTTTGATTGATCCCATTATGTGTTTTATTAATGTACAATTTAAGAAGCAACTAAAACTATTTCTAACTGACAATCGTACTAAAATTACTGTGACATAGATTTCTTTATGATTTTATTAATTACTTCTAGCGTGTATTTAGTTCGACATTTATGTCTCCTAAATTCATTTCAAATTTAATGTCATTGGTTTAAAATTGTTAATTACTTACTAACTTACAAACACAATTTTATCATTCAAAATGTTTGAACGAAAGGGTGTAGGATTACATAACAAAAATATGTTATAATAAAAAGTGTTATTGCAATAGTTATAGGGTTCAATGCCTCAAAAAGAAAAAAAACGGAACCTTCATAAGATCACTTTGTTGTTTGTCTGTATGTATGTCAATACCTTTTATCTCGAGATCTAGATGTATCAAGTTAAAATTATAACCATACTAGCTGGCGCCCGCAGCTTCGCCCTCTTCATATAAAAAAAAAGTATCCTATATGTTATTCCAGACCATAATCTACCTCTGTGCCATTTATCACGGTCCGTTCAGCCGTGTTGACGTGAAAGAGTAACAAACATCCATACATACATCCATCCTCACAAACATTCACATTAAAATAATATTAGTAGGATTTTCTTTATTTTATTTATTTATTTATTAAAACTTCATGCACACAAGTAAAACAACATTGTACAAAGGCAAATCTGTGTACCAACCCTCTAAGTCTACGCAGTCAAAAGATATTGCCGTTTAAGATATTTGAACCAAGGTGCGCAAGCCCGACTCGCACTTAGCCGGTTTTTTGTTATCTTGCACTTTTTATTACTTTAGCATAGTATATTTTTGGAACGCATTTCTTTGTTTGTCAAATCATGTCTTTCTATCAAGTTGAACTTAGATATTTGCCTAAGCTGTGATTCTATCGATATATTTGTCTAGACTCTGGCTTTTAATCCTGATCATGTCTTAGATGTCTATGATCAGTCATCTGGTATCGAATGTCACGTGAGCCTTTGTGATTGGTAGAGCGGAATGTCAACAGCCAATGAGACGTTGACTAACAGTGTCGACGGTGCGTTAGTGTTCTATGCGCGCCTCAAAGAGATGTCACCAAAGCAGAGGGGCCTGCCAGGGTCACCGCCTGTCGACGTTGCGGGTTGTTCGAAAGAGATACCGCGGCCCCGGGACGTAAAGAGCAATAGAAGGAACATGGTTGTTTTGTAGTCAGTAAAAGTCTGACACTGCTCCCGCTCCGCCCAGAGCGGGGGAAGTTATTTGATGATTTCCGCAAAAAATAAATAAAAAGACGTTGACTTGATGATTACGCTGTTGTTTGCTGCCTTTAAGGAGAAGTCTTCCTCGAGGCATAGTATGGCATAATTATTACCCGACTTCAAAGAAGGTTATCAATGCGACTGTTTTGTTTTTTAGGGTTCCGTACCTCAAAAAGAGAAACGGACCCCTTATCGCGCGTTAGCCGCTTTTGAACAACCAGCAACCTCAGCAGGCAGTAACCTTGGCAGACCCCTCTACTTTGGTGACATCACTTTGAGACGCGCATGGAACACGACACGACACATTTTCACCCTTATGCCCATAGTTATAATGTTGAAAAGAGATCGACCTTCAATGAACACGATAGGACAATTTTAACAAGCTTTTACCTAAATACACATGAGTATCTTTCAGTACAATTAAATTACAAACGCGATATATTCGTAAATTTAATAACAAAGTACTCCTACATTGTCACTGTTCATAAACTTTGTCAAGCGAAATTAATATAAACAATTAACACGGGGACTAAAACTTCGAATGCAGTTAAAATGCTTAACAAATTTTAAGGACTTTTAAAGTGGTGGAGTTTTCTTGAGTAAACTTGTAGTTTGAATAACAAGATTGAATTATTATGTCTTTGTGGCTTTAAGAAGGTGCTTGTGGTTAAATAATAGTAGCTACTCGGGTCGATCTTTAAGTTACGCCGCGCCTGCCTAAGTTGGTCTGTGGATGGGTAACCACCCGTTACATACAGAGTTTCCTCCGTGCCTCGGAAAGCACGTCAACTGTTGGTCCCGGCTGTCATTTGTAGGTACATCTTTGACAGTTACCAAGGGGTTACGTATTACCCAGTACTAACTGTGTTGTGGAGGTCAGATAGTCAGTCGCTCCATGTAAAATATTATTCAGCTGCAACTGGTTACACTCGAAGCTAGTCCCAGGAAAAAAAATGGCTTGGCAGATGATGATGACTGTATGTTCAGAAGCATGAACTTGTACACAATGAAACACGTAGAGATCGTAGGAAAAGATGGTAAATAAGGTCTGTCTACACTTATTAAAAAGGCGTGATTGTTAGGAACCTTTATAGATTCACTTCGTTGTCGGCCTGTCTGTCTGTCTGTTTGTCAAGACTCTTTATCTCAGGAACGCGTCGAGGTATCGAGTTAAAATTAAAAACATATACTTATATCGATGGCCCCTTGTGTGAAATTAATGCTCTAAGCCTATTCAATTAAAAGATATTGGCATTTATGTTTTTTATTCATTAGAATAAATAAAAAAGATAAACGGCCATATCTATTGCTTTTTAGAAAAAACATCAAACCCAATACAAAAACACAAATTAAAATAATTATAAAATACATAAAAAATGTCACCATTCTGAATACAAATTAAATTATATTATACTAGCTTTTGCCCGCGGCTTCGCTCGCGTTAAATTCGGTAGCGCCTTATTGATTTGTAATAGAACGCTATGTTTTCCCGTTTCTTCCCTATTTCTTCCTCATAGCCCATTTTTTTTTAAATAGCCTATGTCCGTCTCGTGGTTCCCTACTATCTCTGTACTAAAATTCATCCAAATCGGTTCAGCCATTAAAGCGTGAAGAGGTAACAAACAAACAAACAAAAATTTACTTTCGCTTTTATAATATTACTAGCGACCCGTCCCAGCTTCGCACGGGTGTTACAAATCTTTAAAAATTCCCACTTTTCTCTACTATAATATGTATGTATTATACATAAAAACCTTCCTCTTAAATCACTCTATCTATTAAAAAAAACCGCATCAAAATCCGTGGCGTAGTTTCAAAGATTTAAGCATACAAAGGGACATAGGGACAGAGAAAGCGACTTTGTTTTATACTATGTAGTGAAGTAAGGATCTTTATGTCACAGCTTTGTACGGAACTGACTCACGCTTGGCCGGTTTTTTGTTTGTATCATTAAATAGAAACCGCACGAAAACCAAAAACAATCTCTCAAAGCCGAAACAGCATCATATTTACGAAACATCATTAACATTACACCCGACACTTTAAAGTCTTCTTTTAATATCATTTCGTATATTTTTTAAAAGGTCAATGTTTTAACCTCGGTTGGGGTTGAGTTCTCTCTCTCTATGTGTATATGGATGTATGTTTAAATAGTATAAAAGTAATGTTAACGAGTCTGAAAGGAACTTTTGTCATATTTTTTTTTCCGTACTGGATCATACCTTTTAGTTACAGAGATATGGGTTTTTTTCCCGTTCATTTTGTTTTGAGGTTTTTGTCTAAACATATATGCCAACCCCATCGTGCCTTTTAATATTAAATGGCATAACCACTTATCAATAACTAGCTTCCGCCCGCGACTTCGTTCGCATGGCATAATTACATCGTAAAAAAATCTTAATCTCTCCTTTTCTCACTTTTTTTAGCTTATGTTCGTCTCCAGGGTCCCAACTATCTCTGTAAAAAATTCAACAAAATAAGTTTTGCCATTTAGGCATGAAGACGTAATAAAGAAACAAGCAAACTCCCTTTTCTCTTTTATAATATTAGTAAGGATTAACTTATAATAACTAACATAAACTACACCAAACAGATACACAGTATTGTCTGTATATATAATTATACTTATATAATATACTAGCTGTTCCACGCGGTTTCACCCACACTGCTCAGCACCTGTTAGTCGTAGCGTGATGTTATATAGCTTATAGCCTTCCTCAAGAAATGGACTATCCAACACTAAAAGAATTTTCCAATTCCAACCAGTAGTCCCTGAGATTAGCGCGTTCAAACAAACAAACTCTTCAGCTTTATAATATTAGTATAGATTCTCATCATTTATTGGATGATGGGAAATCTCAACCTCTGTTCAAATGTTCATGTCTACCTCTTTTGCCTTTTATGTTCCGGGGCCGCGGTATCACTGCCTCTTTCGCCCTTTATGTTCCGAGGCCACGGTTTTTTTGCCTCTTTTGCCCTTTATATTCCGGGGTATCTCTGCCTGACGCTGACTTCTATCGTAAAACGTGATTTAAAAATAAAACGCTTCCCAGCATAATTTTTTTCGTAGAGTTACATAGTTTGATAATTATATAGAATGCAAGTTAACGACCATGTTGATACTTATAGATGTAAAGGTTTTATAGTAGATGGGTAGAGGTCACATAGAGGGGCTAGAGGCAGTCAACTGTGTATTGTGCCAGTGACCGGTAAATGTGGTTGTGATTCTATGCATTTATAAGATAGTTTGATGTTATGTTGATATTATAGGGATAAAATAACATGGGTTGGTTGCCTGTATTGCTTTTAGCGAGTTGTATTTAATTGGAATTTACAACGAAAACTGGTCGTCGACTGCGGTTGTTGTATTTTTAGTTATAGCTTTGTGATTAATTTTATATCGTTTTTCATTGATTCTTTAGAGCAACATTAAAAAAGGCAACGTTGCCCCACACTAGGAATTTCTCCTGTATCGTGGGTATGTTTACAAACCTTTAAACTCACATACACAAACAGCCAGACCCGTAATAACTATCTGTAAGTAATATTTGTTCCGTGCGGGGATTGAACCCGGGACATGTAACGCAGACGCAGCGCAGGTCAAACGCTTAGCCACTGCGCCAACCATGTCGACCATATTATAATTATTTATGTAGATTTTTTTTTAATTTTCAACTAATATTTTTCAATTTAGTTTTTTAACCTATAACTGACAAATTCACTCGAGATTGTTAGTTTATCTGTTACCCTAAAAACATTTTGTGTATTCACAAAATAATTTAATGAATTATATATTTTTTTAATGAAATTAAGGGCTGATGCCCGCTTCGGAATCTAGTTATCAGAGACGCAGTTAGAATTATCAGTTTGCGATTATATTTATTGGACTACTAGCTTTCGCCCGCGGCTTCTCCCACGGCTTCGCCCGCGGCTTCGCTCGCGTTAAATTCGGTATGACACACCAAGCAGACCTGCAGTTTTTGTTTTTGCGCCTGCTTGATTTGTAATAGCAACGCTAAGTTTTCACTTTTCGTCCCTCGTTCTCCCTCATATCCCATTTTTATAAATAAAATTTAACCTATGTCCGTCTCCTGGTTCCCAACTATCTCTGTACCAAAATTCTTTAAAATCGGTTTAGCCATTAAAGCGTGAAGAGGTAACAAACAAACAAACAAACTCACTTTCGCTTTTATAATATATATTAGTAAAGATTTTGTGGCTTATTTCGTAGTTAATATCATTATCCTGTCATAATCTCCTGAAGTGGCCATTTTAGAATTCAAGTACCTACCTTCGTTAGGTTGATTGAGCAGGGCCATTTTGTCAATCTCTTTTTTTTCACAAGTTAGTTTTCTAAAAAAGGGATTCCTATAGAAAAAAAAACAAGTCTGACATTTAATTGATTAAGCCCTTCGCGAGGTCTAAAGGGAGAAAAACCTCTTTCTGAAACTAGGAACTTAGGTCCTTCACAATAGTTATATTAACTACAAGCTGTGCCCAAGGTTTTTATCTGCAGCTCGGCTCCTCATCTCTCGGATGTCATAACGTGATGTTAGTCGACTAGATTTTGCCTGCGGCTTCGCTCGCGTTAAATTCGGGGTAGCACAGTTCCCCTTTCTTGATTTGCAGGTACGTGCTACCTGTAGTTTTTGCAATTGCGCCTTATTTATTGTAATAGCAAAGCTAAAAAAGTCTATGCAGTAATAAAAACTTGCAATATAATGCCCATATCTTTGACTGTATAGACTTAGGAGAAAATAAAATCTTCTGCCCGGCGGACAGACCTCTGGTGCGATCTCAAGGTGGCATGGAGAGAGCGACTGTCGCAACCCTGTGCAGGGCATGCCGCGATAGTGGCGGTTACTTTCTGACTCTGAGGAGTGGCTGGAGAGCAGCCATGGCGTCCTCTCCTACCGCCTGACGCAGGTCCTCACCGGACACGGATGTTTCGGGAGGTTCCTGCACATAATCGGACGGGAGGAAACGCCGGGTATCACCACTGCGCAGGAGCGCGCTTGGGTTGCCGCCGTGCTCTCGTAGAGGCGATCGGCGATGGCGACCTCTCCCGTCCGGCCCTGGTTCAGTTAATGGTCCGGGGTGAGAGGGAATGGGAAGCGGTCACTTTCTTTTGCGAAGCAGTCATACTAGCGAAGGAGATTGCCGGGCGTTTGGGGGAGAGAACCTCAAACCAACCCAGCCGCCACGGGAGACGGGCGTTGGGCGCCGCGAGACGATTCCCGGCCACCGTAGAGACGGGCTTGTGGACGGTGATTTTTGGGTAGCTCACCGTCCGTCCGACTATTGACGACAGGCCGTGTCGATGGTGCGTTAGTGTTCCCGCGCGCCTTAAAGAGATGTCAGCAAAGCAGAGGGGTCTGCCAGGGCCAACGCCTGCCGGGGTTGCGGGTTGTTCGAAAGAGATACTGCGGCCCCGAAACATAAAGGGCAACTGGAACCCTTATTGCATGACTTTGTTGTCAGTTATAATTTTTTACTTATCGAAAAACATACAAAAAATAAATGTATTTCTCAAAAGATTATTCATCAAATCAAATCAAATCATTTATTTCAATTAGACCATTACAGGCACTTTTGAATGTCAAGAAACAAAATGAATCTACAGTCCCGGTCACAAGGCATAATAACTTGTGAAAGTACTGCAGTTGCCCATTCCAAAGCGTTGATCTCTATGGAGAAGAATGGGCAAAATCAAACAATACATTAGTATCATCCGCATATTTATTTGATCCTTAGGTATATCCTACTATCAAAGAATACTGTATTTTACATCGCTGCATGTTGTTTGCAAGCTTAAGACGAAGTGAGCTCGTACTCATGATAAAACGTACTTAGAATGCACTTCCAAGGATCGGTGCACGATAATAAAGGGATTTATATGAACAAACGCTGCTTGTACAAGCATTCTACAGTTTAATAGATGGTTCAACACGAATATTAGTCGAGCTTGTTGCTGATATTTGTTTGTGAAAGCTTTGCAAAAGGATATTGAGTTTCTAAGAACGGGTAAATCATCAAATAACTTTCTACGCTCTGGATACTCCCCAACGCTACGCGCGTTGGGGAGTATCAGACTTTTTTTCCCACCCATGTCTTTTCTTTTGACCTTTATTTCTGGCAGGCCCTTCTGCAAAATGTTTATTTGTTTTGAATCTCGCAGTTGTAGTTATTAAGTTAGTGTCTGATTTCTCAATTATGCTGAGATCGACTTCTAGATAGTATTAAACATGGAGCGTCGTTTCCTATGGAGAAGAACCGGTGTGAACCGCTACTTAAGTATGAGAAGACAGCGTAGGCCCGATTATATGTCACTACTTACTTTACAAAACGTTAAATAAGATAAGAAGTTAACAAGCGATAGAAATCTACAAGGACCACAATGTCACAAAGGATTTGTAAAAAAGATTTTTTACAAATTATCTATACTAATATTATAAAGCTGAAGAGTTTGTTTGTTTGTTCGTTTGAACGCGCTAATCTCAGGAAGTACTGGTTCGAATTGAAAAATTCTTTTAATGTTGGATAGTCCATTTCTTGAGGAAGGCTATATAACATCACGCTACGACCAACAGGTGCTGAGCAGCGTGGGTGAAACCGCGAGGAACAGCTAGTATACAATAAAAAAACAAAAAAGTAAATTAATCAAATGACGCAACTCAGGTAGTACTGGGTAATACGGTACCTCTTGAAAAGACTGATTGTTAGAACTCCAGTCATTTGTAGGGATGGACAAATGACAGCTGGAACGAACATCTTAACGTATTTTCCGGTACCCGGAGGAAACTCTGTATGAGCTAGACTGAACTGGATCTATTTGGCGCCATGACACACAACGTCGCCTTTTCATTATTGTTTAGATTTTTTCTTGATGTGAATCGAGATATTATCTTTTTTACAATGCAATAGGTGTTCATCTATTCAAGCCACCCTGGCTTAACCTGAAGATCAAACTGGATAGCTATTATCAAGGCCAATACTTCTAGTCTTATTTACCACATTGTAAAAGAAACGAACAATTTTAAATACTCAAACTTGGTAATTTCAAACCATTATTACGTCTGCGTAAAAGCGCTCAAACTTATACGTGTTCAAAAAGGAATGTCACAAGCCAAACACGGAACTTTTTAAAAGCAACCCGTTGAACACGTTAAGTTTTCACGCAAGCCATCACGCTGTCACGCAGTCGCGTATTCACGTCATGTCACCCGCGTCATTAATCACTGTCACGCTTCACGCGTATCGGCGTCACGTCATGTCGTCATAACACGTCATAACAAGTTGCCGCTGTGACGGAATTGCGTGTTTATTGTTTCAATTGAGACAGTTTAAGGACTGTTTCTAACGTGCCTTGTATTATGTCACGCTTCTTGTATTTAGTTTGGCTTGTAATCGGGTGAGTTTAATTTAATTTCTGGAGAGATTATTGTATGCGTACGTTATGTTAATTACTTAAAACTAAAATAAAGGAAACTAAATAGATACCTATACTTACTAATATTATAAAAGCGAAAGTGAGTTTGTTCGTTTGTTTGTTTGTTTGTTACGTCTTCACGCCTAAATGGCCCAACCGATTATGATGAATTTTGGTGCAGAGATAGTTTTGACTTTGGAGCCAGGAAATATAAAGATATTTTTTGGCTTCCAGTCTTACCGGTTAAAACTGAATACCAGTTTTTACATGGTGTGACCTTTATGACGTCCACAACCCAGTTAGTATTCGATAATACAATACCCCTCGGTAAAACTGATTTGTCAGTCTTTCGGGACACTGACTAACTGTATCGACTGTCAAAGATCTAACAATAACAGCCGGAATGAACGGATTAACGAGCTTTCTGAGGCATGGAGGGAAGTCGGTATATAAGGGGTGGTCACCCATCCCCCAGACCACCCTAGGAGCGGCTTAACCTAAAGATTGACTTGAGTGGCTCCTGTTATGTATCCACAAGACCCTCCAGTTTCAAAACTAATACTAAATAGAAATTTCCAAATATGTCTCAAGTCGGGTAAAGTGATTTACTAAAAATATCAATCCTCAAAAAACACAACCCAGAAATCAATTTATTTAAAAATAGTAACAATAAAACCATGATCAAATGAAAAAAAAACCCCGAGAGAATACAAGGTACTGCAACTTTATTGAAATAAGAATTTCTGCGCGAATTTTTCATAAGTTTCCATAAAGTTTTTCATGTCCATTAGTGGAGTTATATTTTACAAGCATCTGTGCTGTTCTTGTATGAATTTTATATTGTAATAACAGTTGCAGTTTTAATAAAAATGTTCACGGTGGTACAAAATAATGGTTCTTGTCGTTATGCTTGGTTCTTGGGGACCTTTTTAGTTCATTTATTGTTTTCTTTACATAAAATTATATTTTTAAATATTTCTTAAACACAAAAAATTAAAAAAAATATATATAAAATTAGTAGCCCACCGGTATCGGGCTCTAGAGAAAGGAACCTCCTCACAATACAAGCCGTGTCCAGGAGTACCGCTTTCTGTATCAAGCCCTTGATCCAACTGCCTAACGAAAGCCTCCTCAGATATTGGTCAAGGCTTTTGGCAATTAAGCCATTGGTAGATACGACTATCGGCACAATGATCGCTGAGTCGACATCCCACATGTCGACAACCTCGCGAGCCAAGTATATAATACTCGATTTGCTTATCTTTCTCGGCTTTCACGAGGTTCTCATCATGCGCGCCTGTTATGTCAACAATCATTGCGCGCCGCTCTGATCGATCAACCACCACTATATCAGGCTTGTTGGCAGCAATAATGAGACCTTTATCATTATAATCTGAAACTTATCAAAGTTCGGTTTCTTGTAGGCAAGCGTGCCCCACCCTAGGCGCATCATCACTTCAAACTTATTATTATTTATATTTGTTACTATTATACTTTTTAATATATATCTACAACAAATTTATACAATACGTGCCAACCCAGGATTTGAATCATCAAGTATTTTGTTCGCCCGCTGAACCAATATTTTGTAACTGAAATTTCAATAAGACTTTCTTTAATATATATTTTTTTTCCTAAGATGCGGACAGGTTTTTGCCTAGTTTAGGAAAGGTTGTCTTATGACCCATATTTACATATTTTATAAAAAAAAAAACGTTGCCACACACCACGATTTATTCCTGTATCATGGGTGCATTTACAAACATTTAAACTCATATACACAAACAGTATCCTTACTATTACTTACCTACTTTACTTACTAATATTATAAAAGCGAAAATGAGTTTGTTTGTTACCTCTTCACGCTTTAATGGCTACACCGATTTTGATGAATTTTGGTACAGAGATAGTTGGGAACCAGGAAACGGACATAATATTTATTTAAAAAATGTGGGATGGAGGTAGAAAGAGGGAAGAAAAGGGAAAACTTAGTATTGCTATTAAAAATCTATAAGGCGCAAGGGAACTGTGTTACCCCGAATTTAACGCGAGCGAAGCCGCGGGCAAAAGCTAGTATGGTAAAATTTGCTGTACTGGTTATTCTTTAACATTTAAGTGTAAAATACTACTCTAAATGCCACGAACAAACTACTCCCTACTAATATGATAAATACGAATGTTTGTGAGGAGCGATGTATGGATGTTTGATACTCTTTCACGTCAAAACGTCTGAACGGATCTTGATGAAGTTTAGCAAGGAGGTAGTTTATAGTCTGGAATAACACATAGGATACTTTTTTTTTCGATATCACACGGGTGAAGCCACAGACGCCAGCTAGTATTGAATAAATTATTCTTATCTCGTGCTTACAGTAAAGCAGCGGGTCTGATATTAGTTAATATATAATCTAAACAACGTAATAATTTCATCAACAATATTCAAATTGCTCCCACATATATACAATTTACTTGGTACGTAACACGATTTCTAACCGTAACACAATATGGACGGGCGCGACGTGTCGGGTCGACGTGTTTGGAGAACAGATCGCTGTACCGCTAATGTATGTTCCGGGTGGCATTCCCGGACGATATTGTACGATAGCGGGGATATTTTGATAACAAAGTTATTCTAGGTAGCGAGTATCACGTCATCTTTCATCTATCTAAATATTTTAGAATTATTCGAACGAAGTTCCTTATCGCGCGTTGCGAAAGGGGGCTGGACGGAAAAAAACTAAGACTAAAAGTTGTAACGAAAGTGTCGTTACAACTTTTAGACTTAATTTTTCCGTCTTAGTTTCTGCTATACTTGTTAGCCGTGCGGCGGGCGTGTGTTTCTGTGTCTCTCTCATAGAGAGCAAGCCAGTTATTTTCGTTTCGTCTTCCTATTTCGCATTGAACAATGTGGTGTCGCGAACATTATTTTTGTTGAGTGTACACAGGTTTTTGGTACATAATACATACAAGTCTCACTCTCAAGTTTTGATTTATATTTTCTGCTCTGGACGCTTTTAATGTGCGCGTTTAACGACATCTTCCTCACACATATGTATAAAGGCTGTCTTGAAAGCATTGCGTTTAGCAATAAGACCGCTCATTGTTTCAACCTTTTTATAAGTTACTAGCTGTTCCACGCGGTTTCACCCACGCTGCTCAGCACCCGTTGGTCGTAGCGTGATGTTATATTATAGCCTATAGCTTTCCTCAAGAAATGGTCTATCCAACACTAAAAGAATTTTCCAATTCCAACCAGTAGTCCCTGAAATTAGCGCGTTCAAACAAACAAACAAACAAACTCTTCAGCTTTATAATGTGTAAAGATATATTATAATTTATACATTATAAAGAATATTCTATCTATCTATCTATAATCTCGACATGAATGATGTTCCCGTAATCTTATATAAATAGTGGCTGTGCCCAGCGGTTTCACCCGGTGCTCACTTAGGGGTATGAAAAATAGATGTTGACCGATTCTCAGACCTACCCGATATGTACACAAAATTTCGTTTAAATCGGTCCGACCGTTTTGGAGTAGTATGGGAACGAAAACTGTGACACGAGAATTTTATATATTAGACTACTGTGCCTAGCGGTTTCACCCGCTGCTCACTTAGGCTTCCTGTACACGACGCCGGAGCCGCACCGGTGCCGGACCGCAATTATATGTATACGAATGAAAATTGCTCATGAACCGCACCGCAGCCGCGCCGCGGCCGCATCGGCGCCGGACTGCCAGAGCGCCACCGACTTGTAGACATTACACGACACTCAGTGACAGGTCGACCCTTGTCCTCCCTCAAGAATAAAACAGGGTGTACCCAAAATCTTCTTCTGCGTTTATTAATTTGCTCTTGCCGTTGCTTGTAGATTAAATAAGTAACACTTTTTTTTTTATTTAATGTTAACATTATATATAATATAGATACCGACACAACTATTAACAGTGAAGTTTGTACAGTTACACCGACAATGTTATACAGGACTGTGATCTCTGCTTTATTATTGAACGCGGAGACAATACGGTTTTTACGCGGCGCCGGTGCGGCTGCGACGCGGCTGCGGCATGGTGGTGATGCGATTTTGATGTAAATACACACTATTGCGGTCCGGCGCCGGTGCGGTTCCGGCGTCGTGTACAGGAAGCCTTAGGGGTATGAAAAATAGATGTTGGCCGATTCTCAGACCTACCCGATATGTACACAAAATTTCGTTTAAATCGGACCAGCCGTTTCGGAGGAGTATGGGAACGAAAACTGTGACACGAGAATTTTATACATTAGATTATGAGTTAAAAGAGTAGGTATCTACGGAGTTTCTTGCCCGTTAATCTCCATAGAGATCTAAGCTTTGGAATAGACTACTACGTTACTTTAAAAAGAAGATAAAATTATATTTAAGTTTATATTTCATCAATACATGTTACACACTTTGTATGTTTATTTTTCTAATTCTCTATTTAAAAACCTCAGTATTTGAACGTATTTGAAAACCAGCCTGTACTATCAAAGCTTTGATCAATATTATCAGACCTTCATCTATTAAACCTCTTTTTGCTTTTCTCTTTCAGTTTGGACGGTCTAAATGTGCTCGTTTTTCTACATCGTTCTCACATAATTATATCTATAATCTTAACATGAATGATGTACCTTCATGTTAAGATTATAGATGTACCTACCTTATGATTTAAAAGAGTGTCCATAGAGTTTGTGGCCCATTCTTCTCCATAGAGATCTACGCTTTGGATTGTGCAACAACAATACTTTCACAAGTTAGTATGCCTTGTGACTGGGACTGTAGTTTAATTTTTTGTGGTTGTCATTCAAAAGTAACGGTCTAATTTAAAATAAATGCTTTGAGTTTGAGTTTGAATTATCTACCCAAAATAAAATAAATAAATATCTTGGGACAACTCACACACGGCTATCTGATCCCAAGCTAAGCAGAGCTTGTGTTATGGTAACCAGACAACTGATATACATACTTATATAATTTATAATTACATACATATTATAGATAAATCACACCCAGACACAGAACAAACAATCATAAACATCCTACTCGTACTGTCAGCAGAAACGCGGCGTGGCGACGTGTTTGGAAAACAGATGGCCTACCATGACGTCTTAAAGCAGAACTTATTCCACTGAGGGAAAAAGATGGTGCTAGACATCCTGTATAGCTCTGTCTCTTTCCCTCAGTGGAATTAGTTCTGCTTTAAGAGGTCATGGTAGGGTAGCAGATCGCTGAACGACTAATCTAAGTTCCGGAAAACATTCCTAGAGCAATACTGAGCAGAATAAATGGTTTTATTTCTATCTAGAAGCTAGAATTAGAGCAACAGCTACCAATATGTGGAGTGCTTTTTTCAACTTAGACAGTTTAGGTAAAATCGAATATTTTGGAGCTTTACGAAGACTTTCTTAGGAAATGAAAGACCATTATTAATGCCGTATTACTTTTACTACTATTTACTACTACTACTATTTTTTTTTACAATAAAAAATGTATTGGTTCTAGTATGTTGACTTTGAGTGGGGCGGTGGAGAGTGTCAGACTTGTGGTGTCAGAATTCCTTCTTTTACTCTTTGTATTCCGTGTACCAAAATTCATCAAAATCGGGTTGGTCATTTAGGCGTGAAGACGTAATAGACAAACAAACAAACTCACTTTCGCTTTTGTAATATTAGTAAGGATTAATAAGTCTGAAATCACCAACTCTAGGAAGCGTGGTGATCTATTCTCGTGCCTTCTCTGTATGAGGACAGATTTTTGCTTAATAGTGGGACAGCTATAGGCTGGTATTACCATTATATTCTATAATGATAATACCAGCATGAGTAACATGCTGATTGCAGCTACATACTAAGTTCAGCTAATTCAAGTTCTGGGTAACTTACCTGAAGATAGCAAAAACATCGTATAACTTCAGCAAAATGTTTAAACGCACTCACTATAAACGCTAACTTTTAAGTTCAAAACTGGCCAAGAGCAAGTAAGACTTTCACATAGAGGGTTCTGTACAAACTTGCGACATAAACGGCCATATCTTTTGACTGCGTAGACTTAGAGGGTTGATATTTTCACAGCAGAAAGGGATCACAGACTTAAATATGTGGTTTTAAATTCAACTCGATACCTTTTCGGAATCCTGAGATAATGGGTCTTGAAAGAGAGACAGACACACAGACGGATAATAAAGTGACAACCCAATAAGGGTTTCACTTTTCTTTTTGACGTGCGGGACCCTAAAAAGCTAAGCTAAGTTACTTTGTTGCCACACATTTTAAAAGGACGTGACTAGCTCTGGTTTTATACTTAATTCTCGTACATACATTGTGTACAGTATTTATTTAAGCATTTAACAAATAGTTGGGTGTCACGTGGTGTGCTTATTTTCTAGGCATACAGTGTACGAATGTCAAATAACCGACCTACTTTTGAGTGATACTGTAAGCGTATACTGGCGTGCAAAGAGTTTGGGAACGCGATGAATTCAGATATTGCATGTGAAATCATCAAATGAGTTCTTGCTCTCGGTAGAGCGAACGGGAGTGTCAGAATTATACGGACTAAAAACCATCCGTATTCTTTCTTTTTAACCGACTTCAAAAAAAGTAGGCAGTAAGTCTTCGAAATATTTTTTTATATATGTTCACCGATTAACACTTTGTTAGGAGGTCCTTTTCTGTTGAGCCCTCACCTCCGCGCATTGGTAGCTTAGATCCGGCTTCGGATACCGGTGGGCTATCGTCTATAATAATTTTTTTTTCACAACGTCTATTGGATGATCTGCCAATAAAAAAAAAAGAAACAATAAGTAACAATACTGTTTTTTTGTTTTTTAAATCGGTTTATTTTTTACCTTTAGTGTTAAAAGGCCGCCGTTTCTTTTTCAAACCAACTCACAACCCCAACATACTATATATTAATCGCTTGTAAGTACGACGTTGTTTCTTTATTTTAACTTTTTTGTTTTAATGTCCGTATTGCAACTAATGTTAAAGCTGAAAATGTCGAAAAAATTGATAATAAATCATTGTTTTTCGTTTTTATCTATTTTTTTCTATTTCAAAGTCGTTAATTTGTAAGAGTTCATTAATTAACAAAAAATGCACAACGTAGGTACTGTCGCAGAAGCTCCCTTAATACTTGAGAAATACAAGAAGCGGATCTCACTTCGCGTTGGCTTGTATGAAGATGTTCATGCTGAAACCCAGCCACAGCATACCTTCTTAGCATAATTGGATTAAATAAAAACTATTATTGCATTTATATTGAATGGTTTATGTTTTATTAATGATTGTATCTGACGACACGGTTGGCGCAGTGGCTGAGCGATCGACTGCTGCGCTGCGTGTCGCGGGTTCGATTCCCGCACGGAACAAATATTTGTATGGCCTATAGATAGTTGTTTCGGGTCTGGCTGTTTGTGTATGTGAGTTTATATGTTTGTTAACGCACCCACGATACAGGAGAAATTCCTAGAGGGGTGCAACGTTTTTTTTTAAAAAAAAAACACTTGACATTAGTTAAATATTTTGTTTCTTTTATTTTGTTTATTTAAATAATTTCGTAATTAATTCTAATATAAAAATTTTGCATGCCTCACGGTAGGTGGATCCTTCTCTTACTCAACACCATATTTCTGTACCTGAATTCATAGCAAATAAATTTCATTTCATTTCATATTTTTCACTAGAAACAATGATAGTGGCAAACTTACAAAGTAAAGTTATAAAATCTCCCAACGGTCCCGCTTGGAACTGTACAGATAATCTTAAAAATTACGACTTTAAAATAGTACTTACTATCAGAACATGGAGATTGCTATAAAATTTATCACACTTTTGTGTAGTAATCGAAAAAAATATAGTATATCGCACAGATGTAACTTTATGGATAAGAAAGAATAAAAGTTCATTTACTTTTTATATCGCAAGGATGGTAAAAAAAGTTTTTGTGAGTCTTATCTGGGGACGTAATTGTAGAGAAGTTACTTACTATTATATTTACTGTAGTGTAGTTATATACACTTAAATCTAATATATTTAACTTAAACCTAATCGTAACCTAATCCTACCAATATTATTAATTCTTACTTATTCTATAGTACGGCCAACGAGAAGCGACACGAAAGGTCATTAACCTAAAGAACAACTGTGGCGTTGACAATCTAATATTTAGCTCTTTCCATCTTGTGCCTTTGTCGTAATGTCTCGTTCTCCCGGCAAAAACATGACAACGTTAAGACGGGTTCGCCAACATTCGGGCGGCCATTTTAGATGGGGTTTTAGTATGGGTTTTGTTTACATTTGGTATCGCTTCTCGTTGGCCGTGCTATAGATACTAATATTATGATTGCGAAAGTTTGTGAGTATGGATGTATGTTTGATCCTCTTTCACGAAAAAATTACTGAACGGATCTTGATGGGCACAGAGGTGGATTTATAGTCTAGAATAACACGTAGGATAGTTTTTTATCATCACGCGGGCGAAGCCGCAGGCGCCAGCTGTATTATATAAATTTCTATATTGTTCAAATTATATGTTAAGACAGTAGTACAAACATATAATAAAGCTTCTATATATACTAAAATCTGTGTCTTAAGTACATATATTTGGCCGGATCGGCAGCGCGTTTGTGTTGAAACGAAAACATAAATATGGATGGGTTTGAATCAGTAAAAGTCTGACACTCCACCCCGCTCCGCTCAGAGCGGGGGAATCTGCTTACTGAACGAAAAATATTTTTTTCAATCATCCTCCTTCCTAGAAATACAATAAATTCGATAGTTTGTGAGAATGTATGGATGTCTGAATATTTGTTATTCTTTCACCCAAAAAAAATACTGAACGAATTTGGTTGAAATTTTGTAAACAAGATAGTTTTTATTCCGATAGTACGATACCATGGTTCAGTTACCTTTATCCATATAGGCAAAGCTACGGGCATAAGCTTAGTGGGTGAATTTTGATTTCCGTCAGTTTGTAGAAATGACCGCTATCCTCAGTTGCGTAATCTCTATTTCACAACGTACCAAACAGTAAAACAACAAAAGTTTAAATATAATTACTTTCATAATTATAATATGAAACGCCTCATTAAAACAATGTTAAGTATTGGGTTTTGTTTTCCAATTACGAGAGAATAGGCCGATGCTCAATTACGACGTGTTTGTGGAATTAAAATAATAGACAGGTACACATTAAAACATATACTAGTGCGGTATTTACCTACTATGAAAATTGGATCAATTTGGTGATATAAAAACTATGCGATGTAAATTATTCATTAGTTCAACTTGAATAATGTATTAATACGAGCTGGCGCCCATGGCTTCGCCCGCGTCATATCGAAGAAAAGTATCCTATGTGTTATTCCAGACTATAATCTAGTTCTGTGCCAAATTTCATTAATATCCTTTTAGCCGTTTTGACGTGAAAGAGTAACAAACATACATATTAATTATAGTCTAGGATCTGAATGTTGAATGACGGAGAGCGAGAGGAAGGCCAAAGAAAAGATAGATGGATTGTGTAAGGAATGATATGAAGGAGGAAGGAATAAATGATGCCGTGACGTCTGATTGAGGAGAATGGAAGAAAAAAACGTGTTGCGCCGTCCCCAAATAGAATAGGACAAAGGCAGGAAAATGATGAGTAGGAAGTAGCATATTAGTAGGATTAGTCAGATAAGATTAGTAAGTAACGAAAAAAAGTATCCTTTGTGTTATTTCAGATCATAATCTACCTCTGTCCTCCATCTCATGATAGATTTAATTTTTTATTTTACTCTGTAAATTTTTCCTTCTTGAAATTAAGGTAACTAAATGCATTACAAAGAAATAAAACACATTACATTACAATTAAATAATTGAAACAACAGACTATAAATGAGCATTAAAACGGTTATTAAAACTAGTCTTCAAACGCTGTCAGCTGATAATGTGCCAAAGAGACTGTCCGCATTGCTTCGTTGCTTAGCGACACTTAGCCTTTGGTCAAGGTAAAACCCAGCTTTTGGGTGCCACGGGAAGCATCAATTGCGATTTTACAAATATTTTTAAATTAACATTAGTACCTATAACAATTTCTCACGCAAAACAAAACCTAAAAAAATAATTATCATCGCAGCACCCGTCAGTCATTATAGGCGTCTAAATTGCAGGGCGAACGGTAATGACGCCTCAATTGTGATAATATCCCCACACCGCAAATGCACAGAATAGATCAACCCAGAAGGTCAACTATATACAATGAGATAACGCACCCAGACAACTCGTTTAATGTGAAGTGGATTTATTAGAGAACGCCATTAACAACGTTAGGGGTCAACATCTGCATAAGATGGAAGGGGTTGTAAAACGGTTAATAATATAGTCCGTTACATTTTTCCTTTTGAGGTACCGAACCCTAACAATAAAGCTGGTTCCTACTTTTCATAACCAACAATTTTAGAGGAGAGGTGGTACATTTTAACTTGTTTCTGGCGACAATGCAAAAGACCCTGTTTGTATAGTTTAACATCATACTAAGCGGAATACCCAATAACATTCTTCATTTCTCATCATATCATTTCCCTATTTATCGTTTTTTGAAACCCCATGTAAACAAATCAAGACTGTGTGTGTGAGGAGTTCTAGAACCAAAATCATTTGGCCCATACCTAAAGCTCAGTATTAACGCACATAGATTCGTGATTTTTCTCTTGTTTGAACCTAGCCTTCTGTTCGTTTATATATTCTGTGTCAAACGATTTCCAGTCATAACTACCGTTATTATCATCACCATACCTTTATTTGATGCGGCTTTTATTGTTCATACGCGGGAAATATAGGTCACATTAAAAGGAATGATTGTGAAATGTTGTGATTGTTTTTGTGCACATCTCTAGTGGAAATGAAGGGTGATTTTCTTCCTCAAACCAACCCAGCCGCCGCGGGAGACGCTCTGGGCGTCGGACGCCGCGAGACGACTCCCTTCCAACGTGGATATGGGTCTATGTATGGTGAGCAATGGGTAGCTCACCGTCCATCCCTCCAGTGACGATATCCCATGTCAATGGCGTGTAAATGTTCCACGTGCGCCTCAAAGAGATGTTAGTAAAGCAGAGGAGCCTGCCAGGGTAGCGGGTTGTCCGAAACAGACCGGAATATAAAGTGCAAAAAAAGGAACATGCTTGGGTCTCAGTCAGTACAAGTCTGACACTCCCCCACTCCCCAGAGCGGGGGAAGTTATTGGATGATTTCTCTATGACACTCTAGTTAGGACTATTACTTGATAACTTCTCTGTCGCATTAGGTTAAGGCCTGTAAGGATTGGTGGTTGAATTGGATTGGAAAGGTTGTAAGGAGGATTCTTACTAATATTATAAAAACTTCTCTTCACGCTTTAATGGCTAAACCGATTTGGATGAACTTTGGTACAGAGATAGTTGGAAACCAGGAAACGCACATAAGCTACATTTTTTTTAAAAAAAGAGTGGGATATGAGGGATACAGAGGAAAAAACGGGAAAACTTAGCGTTGCTATTACAAATCAATAAGGCGCTAACGAATTTAACGCGAGCGAAGCCGCGGGCAAAAGCTAGTAAAAAACTTGAAATTGGAAATGTTCCTTCTTGCCTAATTGCCCTTTACGTTGCGGGGCCGCGGTACGCATAACCCGCAACACCGGCAGGCGGTGGCCCAGGCAGGCCCTCTGCTTTGCTGACATCTCATTGAAGCGCGCGTGGAATACCCTTATATCACTTTGTTGTACGTCTATCTGTTTATCTGTCAAGACCCTTTATCGCGTTTTAGTGCGCTCTAAACTATAAACGTACTTTTTCCATTATTAGTTCATCTGCGCCTAATTATCACAAAATTTAAAAATCCTTTGTGAAATTTGCCTTCTAAAGTGATGTAAATTTAAATTTTTCCTTTACCTCACAAAATATTGTTAAAATAACGTGGTCACAATTTTGGCCCGTAATTAGTCCCCAGCTGTGCCTAAAGAGGGAATGTGACGTGAAAATGAAGCTCTCGCTAAAGTAATGTTTTATATCATGAAAGGTTTTTATTATAACTTTTTTGGGTTTCCAAGTCAAATAGCAAAACAGAAGGCCTTCTATGACATCTTAAAGCAGAACTTATTCCACTGAGTGAAAGAGATGGTGCTAGACACCCTGTATAGCTCTGTCCCTTTCCCTCAGCGGAATAAGTTCTGCTTTAACACATCATAGTAGGGTAGCTGAACCCTTGGATTCTATCATATAACGGTCTAGAATAACGTTTTATTAAAAAAAATACCTACACCTTTGCTTAACCCATTTTAATAACATAATAATGAAAACCATCAAAATACATAAACAGATTTTTAAAAAAACGTTCATTCTCTTTTCGCAGTGAAAGCTGTTTTATTTAAAATTAAAACTGCTACTTGAAAAACACTTTCACAAATTATGATCCAACATAAGAATGGATGCTTTTATTTTAAACTGTACTATTTCACATAATCTTAACTTATTATAAGAGCGAAAGTGAGTTTGTTTGTTTGTTACCTCTTCACGCCTAAATGGCTAAAGTGATTTTGATAAATTTTGGTACAGAGATAGTTGGGACCCTGGAGACAGTTTTTGTAAAAAAAAGATATTTGAGGGAGAAAGAGGGAAGAAAAGGGAAAACTTAGCCTACAAATCTATCTATTAGAATAAATCATGTGCAAGGGCAAACACTACAGATAGCAAGTAAATCAGGAAAGGGGAACTCTGTTACCCCGAATTAAAAGCGAGTGAAGCTGCGGGCAAAAGCTAGTCAGAATATAAAGCTGGTTCGCTTTCTTTTAAACTGTACTATTTTACATAATGTCTATATAATGTTAGTGTCGTCTACATTCACTGAACTTCAGGCGTATGTTTTACAGCGAAATAATAGAATTTCATTCCACAGTCACACAGTGTTAGATAGATAGAATATTCTTTATTATGTACACCATACAAGTAACAAAATTAACACTAGACAAACTTATAAATAAGGTGACACAATGGGCGGTCTTATCGCTAAAAGCGATCTTTTCAAGACAACCTTTGGATGGATTTAAATAGAGGAGAAACAGTACTGTAGGTAGTTTGTGGCGTAACATTGTATATTTAATTTTTTTTTAGTTTTATTGTTTTTACTAGTCATCAGTCTTCAGTCGCATCATGCTATATGTAAAGAGACCTTTCTCGATGTTTAAGGCCGTACCCAACGCAAATAACCTTGAGCATTCGTTCCCTCTTTGCCGCGCAGGAGTAACAGTAGTGAATAATGCCTATTTTTTGGAATAAAATCTATATCTAATATATAAAATTCTCGTGTCACAGTTTTCGTTCCCATTGTCCTCCGAAACGGCTGGACCGATTCATACGAAACTTTGTGTACATATCGGGTAGGTCTGAGAATCAGCCAACATCTATTTTTCATACCCCTTAGTGAGCAGCGGGTGAAACCGCTGGGCACAGCTAGTATAAAATAAAATTTTGGATTTTAAAAAAACATATTTGTTCCAAAATGTTCATAATAGAATTGTGTATCCATTAGTATCAGTAGCAAAATTAAACAATGTTTACTTTACGAATATCGGAGGAGTATGGGAACAAACATTTGTTCCTATTCTTATTATTTGTTTTATGAATATTCAGTACGTCTGAGAATCGGCTACTGTTTATCTTTTAAACTCCTCTCCAGAAAAGGAGCTGAGCATCGGGTGAAACCGCTGGACACAACTAGTATATTATATAGTTTTCATTGTGTTGTCTTGTGTACTATTCCCATTAATGTTATTTGCTATTCCTTGTCTAAATTCCTTATCTTTTAACGATTCTTTGTGAATGAGTGGAAGTAGACCTTGTAGATTTCTAGATGCTTGTTAATTTCAGTTAACGTTGTATCTTATTTTACGTTTCATAAAGTAAGCAATGATGTATTGCCGGGCTTGTCGGTTCTTCTCCATAGAAAATGACCAACCCGAACCATACCCTTTTCTTGACGTTTTGTAAGTGCCTATGTAGGCTTATCTAATATATAAAATTCTCGTGTCACAGTTTTCGTTCCCATACTCCTCCGAAACGGCTGGACCGATTTAAACGAAATTTTGTGTACATATGGGGTAGGTCTGAGAATCGGCCAAAATCTATTTTTCATAGCCCTAAGTGAGCAGCGGGTGAAACCGCTGGGCACAGCTAGTCTAATATATAAAATTCTCGTGTCACAGTTTTCGTTCCCATACTCCTCCGAAACGGCTGGACCGATTTAAACGAAATTTTGTGTACATATCGGGTAGGTCTGAGAATCGGCCAACATTTATTTTTCATAACCCTAAGTGAGCAGCGGGTGAAACCGCTGGGCACAGCTAGTGTGTAATAAAATATTTTGATTTTGCATATCCAACTTAGCTTTAAACTTATAAACCTGGCACAGCAGATCATCAAAGACAACTTGATTAAAAAAAAACTAAATAAGCTTGCTATTGCTCGCAATTTATTGAAGAAGTGGGTTTAAATATTGAATTCCAAATTTAAACCTCTTTAGACCAAAAGCAGTAGCCTAGTCGAAAAGCCCCATCTCATTATTACCACCGGCTGTCCCAAACGGGGTATGACACGGAAATGAGCCTGCCAAAATTACGATAATACGAGTTGCGGACGTTCCTCGGTCATAACTCAAAACTTGATCGTGTGCCAAACATATCTTGCTATTGTGATGTAAAGCTAGCTCTTTGGCTATTTCGCTCTCTGACTCTAATGTCACGCCTCGGTAAAATGGCCGCCAAGTACTATCAACTAAATTATGCGAGCGGTTTTTTTTTATTCTGGCCATTAAACATTTTTGAGTGGGCCGTGGTCAGGGGTAATGGGTAGTTTGGTTTTTGTTGGGGGAGTTTATGAGTTGTCTTGTGATTAATGCTCTAGTTGCATTGTATATTCAACGTTTTTTTTTCAAGAGTTCTGAATGTATGTTGAGTTTTGTGCCAGTTATTCTTCTTAGAAAATGCCAAATTACAACTAGCAAATAAAAGGATAACTGTGTTATACTAGGTTGACTTTGGGATCAGTAAAATTGAAGGTTGGGATTTTTTCCTTTATTATAACTAACTATTAAGTATGGATGCACAAAAGCACACTGTCTGAGCAATTGGCATCTAAGCTTAGACACATAGGTTTCACTGAGGTTAGCTACAGTCATTTTATCTTTGTGTTTGTATACGTCATCCAAATTCTACTAATAATCCTTACTTCCTTACTTAATATTATAAAATCGAAAGTGAGTTTGTTTGTTTGTTTGTTACCTCTTCACGCTTTAATGGCTAAACCGATTGTGATGAATTTTGGTACATAGATAGTTGGGAACCAGGAGACGGACATAGGCTAATTTTTATTTAAAAAAAAGTGCCATGTAAGGGAGAAAGAGGGAAGAAAAGGGAAAACTTAGCGTTGCTATTACAAATCAAAAAGGCGCAAGGGGAACTGTGTTACCCGAAATTTAACGCGGGTGACGCCGCGGGCGAAAGCTAGTAATATTATAAATGCAAATATTTCTGACGATGTGATGATGACACACTGAATGGATTTTAATAAAATTGAAAAATAGAATACCATTTAATTATAAATCAGAAAATATTTATTCGTGAAACATAGGTACAGTGGGTAAAATTGCGCTATGATCAGCCTATAATAACAGGCATACAAAAATAGTGAAATACAAATTATACAATTAAATAAAAGTAACTGTTAGTAAATTTTAAATTAAATAACATAAAAAATAATAATACTTTGCACAATTAAATCAATTAATTAATTAACATAAAAAAATGAATAATACTTGGCACTAGGTACAACTAAATTAAAGAACTCACAAAATTTATTAGGAAGTAGATGTCAAAAATAATTCAGATTTGTTAAACTACTTTTAATCCCGGTACTGTGTTTCCTTGGGTTAAATTTCGACGTCCACGCGAGCAAAGCCATAGGCAACAGCTATATACTGCAAATAATCGCAACTCAGTGTACTGAGTTATAGTTATTGCGAATCAAATTCAGACACCTAAAAAAACACACTTTGAAAATAAATAACGCAGCCTTTTCAGACACTCTCTCATATACAGCTCGCTTGCTGTCACGTCGATTCTATAACTCGTACAAAATCGTCGGTTCCGACTGCCACGCGAATATCAACGTTATCGACGGCCAGTCACACTGTTTTAGACGTATACGACAAAAAAAACAAGTCCAACTGCTGCCTATATAAAAATCTATCGCTAGCGAGGCCGACATAAGTCATTCGAAGTGAAATATTGATATTCATCGACATCCGTGACCGGCCAAAGTTTTATTGAGTTTTTTGACTAGATAATTCTTAGTGACTGGTGTGTGAAATTGCTTGTATAAGTTGCGACAGGCTTGCGTGGAAATGATATACGACCACTATTTGCAATTTTATTAGAACATGTACACGACGGCACATCAAACTACACATAAGCATTTTAACCTGATCTCATAGATCTGTTATAATCTAATATATAAAATTCTCGTGTCACAGTTTTCGTTCCCATACTCCTCCGAAACGGCTAGAGCGATTTGAACGAAATTTTGTGTGCATATCGGGTAGGTCTGAGAATCGGCCAACATCTATTGTTCATACCCCTAAGTGAGCAGCGGGTGAAACCGCTGGGCACAGCTAGTCTAATATATAAAATTCTCGTGTCACAGTTTTCGTTGCCATACTCCTCCAAAACGGCTGGACCGATTTAAACGAAATTTTGTGTACATATGGGGTAGGTCTGAGAATCGGCCAACATCTATTTTTCATAGCCCTAAGTGAGCAGCGGTTGAAACCGCTGGGCACAGCTAGTACTTTATAATATGTTCACCTGGCGTCGTATGTACCAAATTATTATTATGTGTTTTGTGTTATATCAAAACACAGACACACCCCCACACACACACAAGTACATATTTTTTTAATTTTAACATTTTCTCTTTTGATATTTACCTATTCGTTTATTTATAATGTAAGAAAAGAGCGGAGCCTTCAACTACATGCATTTCCATGCTGAAATGTAGACTCCCCCACATGCAATGTAAGCCAATATTATACGAAAAAAACTTGTTGTTTTTTTTTAACGGGTGTTGGGTGAAACGTTTCAAATTGAACGGGCGAAAGTAAGGAAAACTAATAGGAAAATATGCTGTCATTTTTTTTTTACTTTTCCCCATACTAGGAATTTCTACTGTGTACACTGTCCTCACATACACAAACTGTCAGACCCGGAGCAACTACCTGTAAGTCATACAAATATTTGATCCATGCGGGAATCGAACCCGCGACAGGTAGCGCAGCAGTCAATCGCTCAGCAACTGCTTAGCTTTTTGACAGATTTTATGGTGAGTAGCAAAATTTACTTACTGTATTTTAACCATAATAATTCTGCTGAAGTATTCTATACAGAAACATGATAGTAAAATAAATCATTGTGGTCATTGATTTTTCTTGACGATAGAAAGTCATTAATATATTCAAAATCATGTTCCTTCTTTTGCCCTTTATGTTCCAGGTCCGCGGTATCTCATTCGAACAACCCGCAACCCTTGTTCCACACAGAAATTGTTGTAAAGTTAACAGTGTTTTTACTTTAACAATTTTACAGCTGAAATTTAAAACACAAATAACACAATAATAATATAATGATTCTCTACACACTTTGCTGACAACATGACGTCAAATTGATTGTTCGCATCGCGTAATGAGCCAACAATGTCAGTCAACTACCCGACAATTAAAACTATTTGTTTTATGTAATTGCCGTTTGATCTGTTTACATTTAAGGATGTAATTTGGTGAACTGTGTTGTAATGAGCTAAAACACTGCTGCTCCTGGATGATTTCTCGTGCACTTTCAGTGCCTTAGCAAGAGTTTTATTAAATACTAGCTTTTGCCCGTGGTTTGTTCGCTATTGTTGCTGTTTCCTGATTTGCAGGTACCTGCTACCGTGCCAATTACCGACCATATTGAGCTTCTTGGTGTAACGCTTACATTTACCCTCAATTTTGGTCCGTTCATCGAGGCTAAGGCTAAACTGGCTGCTAAGAAGTTGGGTATCCTAGCAAAGGTGAGACAGTATTTCACACCGGAACAGTTGCTGAACTTATATCAAGCGCAAGTTCGATCGTGTGTGGAATACTGTTCTCATCTCTGGGACGGATCCGCCAAATACCAGCTTGAAGCACTAGAGTCTATAGAGAAAGGGGTCTTCAAGTCAAGAGTGAATAGGTTATTTCTAGGTAAGCGTGCTTCATCGTCGACTACATCATCACTTACCATCAGGTGAGATAGTGGTCAAACGCGAGCCTATAAACAATAAAAAAAAAACCTCTAGTTTTTGCCCTTGCGCCTTATTTATTGTAATAGCAAAGCTAAGTTTTCAATTTTCTGCCCTCTTTCTCCCTCATTTCTTACTTTTAAAATAGCCTATGTTCGTCACGAGGGTCCCAACTGTCTCTGTACCAAAATTCATCAAAATCGGTTTAGCCATTTAGGCGTGAAGCCGTACGCTTCTGTCAATAATTTAGTGCGTTCGTAAACAAATATATTTAATAATATACATTACCGTGGTTAATATCATCATTTAATGTTCACTATAAAATAAGACTACCAGCATAATTTCACGGCACGGTTGGCACAGTGGCTGAGCAATCGACTGCTGCGCTGCGTGTCGCGGGTTTGATCCCCGCAAGGAACAAATATTTGTGTGGCCTACAGATAGTTGTTTCGAGTCTAACTGTTTGTGTATGTGAGTTTAAATATTTATACGATACAGGACAAATTCTTATTGTGAGGTAACATTTTTTTTTAAACAATCTAACACAATACAGGAGAAATTCCTAGAGTGGGGTAACCTTTTTTTAAATAAAAAAAATATCTACTTACTGCATTTATTACATGTTGTTTAGTTTTTGGAACGAAGTCCCTTATCGCGCGTTGTGAAAGGGGGCTAGACGGAAAAAAATCTTACGAAAAGTTGTTACGACACTTTTTGCTATAGTAAGCTATTGTAAGCTGTGCGGCGTCGCATGTTTCTCTGTCTGTCTGTCTGTCTCTCTCTCTCTTATAGAAAGCAAGCCAAATATTTTCATTTCTATAGGAACTTCGTTCCATCCGGGTGTCCCTTGACACCTCTAAATTTTTTTAATTAATTAAATTAAAGCAACACCCTTTCAAAAACTTTAACACTTCCTATATCAAACGAAATCCATATCCGACCCCATTTACCCCATATTCACCCTTCAAGCGAATACCACAACAAAAACGTTCGGAGCCTGAGATATCACTCTGTAACCAGTAATGACACAATCACCCGGCCGTACTACACATCGTTATGTATGGAGATACGCAAAACCGCTAATTAGCTAGAGAATTTCACTTCTACCGAGTAGATAAAATGAGCTGTGAAGCGTTTAGGACGTAAGTTGGGAGCAAAAAGCGGGGTTGATATCGCGTTATATAAAAATAAAACAAATTTATAAATTTACTTCAGGTCATCCACAGAGACGATAATAAATTTAAAAAAAAACGGTTTAAAAAAATAACAAAAAAACAGGGAAAATAAATTTAAATGACTTTTGTTTGATTCATATATTTTTTTAAGTCGGTTTTTTTGGCAAAAAAAACATTCGGTTTTTTTTTTTCAAATAGTCTGATTCTGTGAATAGTTGAAATACACACTCACCCCCTATCTTAAACCTCCCATCTCATAAGAGTCTTTCAACATAAGGCTTTTAAGTCAGAAAAATGCTGACACTCCAAGAGCGAGGGAAATTATTTAATGATTTCCGATCCGCAAAAAAAGGGGAACTAACACTTAAAAATCAAATTGACTCAGTATTACTTTTAATCACAAATTGAATAATTATTTCACGAAAGAACTCGCTTACTGCTCATAACTCAATCGTCCTGGTAACATTAATCATATGGAATGAGCAGTATAATGTCGCTTCCACACTAACAATCGCTCTACACACGCCGCGCGCCGCTTGCTGTCGAACAAAATATGTATTTATTAGTTCGTTTACATTCAATATTTACAGCGCTATCAATGTGGCAATAATTGTGACAATGTAAGTATTATGCATATTAGTTACATATTTGGTAAGTAAGGTAGTAAAGAAGTGTCTGATGAGATGAGATATCAAGCAATAATCCTTACTATAGGTATATAATATTACTAGCTGTTCCTCGCGGTTTCACCCACGCTGCTCAGCACCTGTTGGTCGTAGAGTGATGTTATAATAATATAGCCTATAGCCTTTCTCAAGAAATGGACTATCTAACACTAAAATAATTAATCAATTCGAATCAGTACTTCCTGAGATTAGCGCGTTCAAACAAACAAACAAACTCTTCAGCTTTATAATATTAGTATAGATAAAAGCGAATGTGAGTTTGTTTGTTACGTCTTCACGACTAAGTAGCTAAACCGTTTTTATGAGTTTTGCAAGAAAGATAGAGAAATGATAGAGAAAGAGGGAAGAAAAGGGAAAACTTAGCTTTGCTATTACAAAAAATTAGGTACAAGTGCAAATACTACATGTAGTACGTACCTGCACAATTAGGAAAGTGGAACTGTGTTACCCCGAATTTATTGTGAGCGAAGACGCGTGCAAAAGCTAGTTGTACATCATTTGAGGAAAAGGCAGATAAATGATGATTGAGTTTTTGTTTGAAAGAGATACTGAAGCCCCGGAACACAAGGGTAGAAGAAGGAACATGGGTGGGTTTTGGTCAGTAAAATCTGACACTCCTCCCCGCTCCGCCCAGAGTGGAAGAAGTTATTAGATGTTTTCCCATCTGTAAAAAAGGGGTAATTTATTAATCAGCATGAGGCGTTAAATAAGTAATTTTCAAAGGTTTATATCTTTCTCCTTGACAAATTTCATTACGATCCCATCAGTCATTTTTGTTTGAGAAAAGGTAATATATATTACATTCAATCATTATAATTTAAGCAATATAAGTAACTAGCTGGCGCTGGTTTCACCCGCGTGATGTCGAAAAAAATGTTTACTCCAGACTATGATCAAATTTAATCAAGATCCGTTCAGCCGTTTTGACGTGAAAGAGTAACAAACATCCATAAATACATCGATCCATCCTCAGAAACATTCGCATTTATAATATTAGTAGGATATACATAAAACCAAGCGTTCAAACAAAAAAAAAGTAAAATAACTTTTACATTAAAAATATTATTTTATAGATCGTGTTTTTTATTTTTAAAAAAGTACCTTTACACGTCGCATTTTCATGCTCAGTATAACAGTTGCAGCATAAAAAGAAAGGTAAACAAACAAACCAACTGTTTCTAAACTAACTACGTGATTTTCTGGAAAAAACACAAAATCTGCTATAGTTCCTCTGCAGAGTATTTTTTCTCTAGTAGAACAGTTACAGACTGACATTATTACAGGTAGAAACACGAGCCTACTCCATACATGTTGACGTAACAACTGATGTTGGAACGAGTCCAGTGAAAATAGATGGATTGCTAGTGCTTTGATGAACGGAGTACCATAAATTGATTGATATGTAGTATTCGTTTGCCAGAAAAGGTAACAAAAAGCCTTTTTTAAAAAAAAAATTGTTTTTTTTTTTGTTCTCAATAGGCTTTCGTTTCGCTGCAACCTGCCTGTTGTATAGCGCTGATGCTGTCTAGAATGGAAAAAGCTTTTATAGAATAAATGTATTTATTTATGCACACACAAAATACACGAGTGATGAAATCTGTCCCAATGGAAACAGTCATTAAGACAGATTTCTCGTAGTGTGTTCTTCGTATGTAGAAATGATGAAACAGGACAATTTACAATATTATCAGTCATTCAATAAACATACAAACAAATAATACACATATAAAAATAAATAATTAATAATATATGTAAATTTGGTGATTTACTATTTCTATGATAAAATAATATAAGTATATTTGAAAAAAAATATAGTTCTAATTTCACTCGCATTTTCAAGAGCCCAGATTAGTATAATGAAAAAAAATTAAAAGCCAACAGTTTTACTATTTAAAAATGGTCGTTTTTAATTTGTATAAGCTCTTAGTTAAGTAGTAAAAGTCCCTCTGTTCAATATTTAAGATTAAATATTAAAGGCTTGACCGTCTATTTTTAAGCAAATTTTCCTCTGTACTTACATAAATACTGGTGTCCAGCTGCATGCGGTTAGACTGGAAGGCCACCCCAACATAGTTGTGGTTTCGCCACTGCTCTCCAAATGCTAAAATAAAACATAGTGAGAGTACAGGCACGTCTTAAAAACCTTCATTTTCTTTAAGTATAATGATGGGCTATCCTCTCTTTATTGGCCCATTTTGTCCCACTGCGGACCAAAGGCCACCCCCATCTCTTCCCAACTCTTTCGGTTTTTGCCTCCTCTGGTCAAACCCCTGTCACATATTGTTGAAGGCTAACAGTTAAATTAAATTAGGCAGTATCGAACGTCAAAAATGTAAACAAAGGAAATCAAATTGATTGAACTCCCAAAGGACGCGTCTCTCACAGCCATTGGAAACAAAAAATCGTTGAAATCATACGTCTGTGTCAAAAGCGTGGTATATAAAAAACTGGTCAAGAGTAAGTAAGACTCGATACATATAAGTTCCATAAATACTGGCTACTTGAACAGCTATATTTTTTGACTGCGTAGATTAAAAACGGGCCTGTTGGTCTAGTGGTTAGTGGCCCTGACCGCTGAGCCGGAGGTCGTGGGTTCGATTCCCACCCACAAACTTTGTGGTGATGAGCATGTTTGTTCGTTCTGTGTCTGGGTGTAATTTATCTATAATATGTATGTATTTATAAATTAGATAAGTATGTATATCGTTGTCTGGTTACCATAACACAAGCTCTGCTTAGCTTGGGATCAGATAGCCGTGTGTGAGTTGTCCCAAGATATTTATTTATTATTTATTTATTTATATTAAAACAACACAAAAAGACCACAGATTTGGCTATATGGTTTTAAATAGAACTCGATTCCTCCATTTTTCGATTAAGGGTCTTGATAGACAGACAGACAGATGAACAACAAAGTGATCCGAATAAGGGTTCCTTTTTCATTCTAATAATGTAAAAATAAATTAGTCAAATTAAGAACCTCCTCTTTTTTTGATTTCGTCGGTTAAAAATGTAAAAATAAAAAAACTATCTTTATACTGAATCAAAGTCTTAAAATGCCTAAGATTTTTATCATCTTTCATGTCCCAGAAATAAACTCTCCGTATTTATTTGACTCCAACAATAAGAAAAAGTATTCCAATAAAGATTTACCCTTTCACAAAAGTTTTACTAGTTCGGTAAGCCGTAACAAAACAGAAGTCCGAGATCCTCTATAGATAACCAAATACAATTATACTGTATAAAATATTATCAACCATTACAAATTCTTTATCTCGTTTCCTCTGTGAAGATATCAAATAGAAATAAAACTTTTCTTATTCCCCATTTTCCTTACAAATATATTAAGGTGGAAGTTAATTTCACAAAAATATGTATTCTTAGGAAGATGGGCGACGCGCGAATGAAACAAAAAAAATATGTTTGTGTTTTGAGATGACAATGCTACGCCGTAGCCATTCGTAGCGGTAGTGCTACGCCGTAGATACTGCCGTAGCGACTTGTAATGTTGCTCGTAGCCATGTTGTATTTTACCTTTGTATAAACAAATTCAGTTTTTGATTAATCAATTGAGATGAATATAACAAGAAAATTGAAAGTGTAAAAGCAAAAGAATTGAGTGAGTGGTTGTAGTGTGTTACGGGTTTATGGTTAATTTTTGCTTATAAGAATTCTGGGTTTTTCACATATGTACAATTTCTAACTTAACATTGTGAGTTGCGGTTGTTGTGAGTTTGAGTAAGTTGTGAGTGTGTTCAAATGTTGTATGTGTGTGTTTTATTGTTTTAGAAAATATCTATGCTAAAATCAAAACTATTATTGTTTTCTTTCATATTAGTGTAAAACAAAAACTAAACTAAAACAACAATGCTATCTAACTTAGTTAAAACGACTGGAATTTCCCACTTCTCGCTTCTAATTTTCTACTTAATTTTCTCCTATTGTTGTCAATTTTCGTTTCAAGCCAACAGCTTTAATACGAAACAATGGGTTCATGATGGCCCGAGCACCTTATTTACGTAACACACCCGAATTTAATTAAATCCAAGATTTACGGAACCTTTTACCTTTTGGACCATCCCGTTTTGTTTACGGTATTATATATTGGAAAATTGTTGTGTCTTTGCTTAGAATTGTTTTTGGAACGAAGTTCCTTATCGCGCGTTGTGAAAAGGGGCTAGACGGAAAAAAAGCTTACGAAAAGTTGTCTCGACACTTTTTGCTATAAAAAAAAGCTATTGTAAGCTGTGCGGCGTCGCATGTTTCTCTGTCTGTCTCTCTCTCTTATAGAAAGCAAGCCAGATATTTTCATTTCTATAGGAACTTCGTTCCATCCGGGTGTCCCTTGACACCTCTCAAGTTTTTTTTAACCACTTAAGGACCGCCATTATTTACGTCAACTATCTGTCAAGCACCGCCGGGCGGGCTCTTATCATAAGCGTAATCTGTTTTTAAGACTTATCTTTACTACAAATACAGTTTATAAACGGTCGGGGTTTGGTGGCACAAATTTGTGCCAGCGGCGGTCAACGGTAATATTTGTTTACTGGCACGTTTTTGTGCCGCTGGGGCTCTTGAGGTTAAGATGATTTATAATACAACAGTGGTGGCCTAATAGTAAATTTTTTCGGCCTCTTTACTTTATAATAGAGGGTAAGCCTATTCACATCAAATGGCCTCAAATCCAAAATTAAATACATGGCAGCTAATTAGAAATTCTAGAAAAAAAACCTAATAACACTTTGCCCAACCAGAGAATCAAACACTTAACAGTCTATTACGACGATACGGTTAGTGCAGTGGCTGAGCGATCGACTGCTGCGCTGCGTGTCGCGTGTTCGATCCCCGCACAGAACAAATATTTGTATGACCTACAAGTAGTTATTTTGGGTCTGACTATTTGTGTATGTGAGTTTAAATGTTTGTAAACGCATTGTGGGTGCAGCTGAAATCCCTAGTGCGGGGCAACGTTTTTTATTAAAAAAACATATTAGGGCTGGCGACCACTTAACCAACAGAGCAATCAGGCTGATTTTAATATTAATAAACAAACGTAACTGGCCAAATATTAGTTCACCCTTCACCACAGTTTACCCCTTTGGGGTAAACTACCGTGATGTTTATGAGGGTTCTCTTAGTATTTGACATTTTCGTTATTTTGTTAGTATAAACTAAATTGATTCCTAAAACCTTTCATATTGAGTTAGTATTTCAATGAAATATAATGAATAGTGCTAAATATTATTGCAGTTGGTTAGTTGTATTTTTAGTGGATCGTTTCAAGTTTTGTGTTAATAAATATTCATTGTTGTTGTTATATAAATATTTATTGGAACATTTAAAATATATTTATTGTGTTATAACTATTTTTCCATAAAATAATGTTTAACTCGGTTATAAAACATAGGTTTTGAGGATAACATTGATATCAACATTTATTCGTTGTTTTGATTTTATAACATTGTTCGTTGTATTGTATCCTTTCTTCCTTACTAATATTATAAAAGCGAAATTGAGTTTGTTTGTTTGTTATTCACGCCTTAATGGCTAAACCGATTTTGATGAATTTTGGTACACAGATAGTTGGGACCCAGGAGACGCACATAGGCTATTCTACATTTTTAAATGTGGGTTATGAGGGAGAAAGAGGGAAGAAAAGGTAAAACTTAGCTTTGCTATTACAAATCCATAAGGCGCAAGGGCAAAAACTGCAATTAACAGATACCTGGAAAGGGGAACTGGGCTACCCCGAATTTAACGCGAGCGAAACCGCGGAATAAAGCTAGTTTACAATAATATGTCTACAAGGCAACGAACTAGCTCGGAGGATATTGTAGAGCACAACGTAGCGATCTGTCTCGCTTAGGCGTAGCACGCTGTGTCCTTAGAGGCGATCGGCGGCAGCGACCTATCACGTCCAGCCCTGGTTCAGGCCATGGTCTGTAAGGAAGAATGGGGAGCGGTCATCTCCTTCTGCGACGCAGTTATGTTAGCGAAGGAACGTTTAAGGGAGAGTACCTCAAACGATACGTTTCTGTTATCAGGAGCCGCGAGACGACTCACGGCTACCTTTCAGACCTGTCTACGGTGAGCAATGCTTAGCTCACTGTCGTGATTTATCGACGGAGCTTTCGTGATACACACGTCCGCCTCATAGAGATGTTAGCAAATCTGATTGACCCATCAGAGCCACTGCATCATCAAGGCTGTGGGTTGGTTCGATAGAGGTACCACCACGGTACAAATGGCACAAGAGGAACATGGATGGGTTTTTAGTCAGTGAAAGTCAGTGATACCTTCAACTCCGCTCAGAACGAAGACGTCATTTAATAATTTCCCATCTGGAAAATGAAATAGACAAGAAGTGTCGATTTCTTGTCTATATTATTTTATACTATGTATAAAACGAATAAAAATAAATGGCGTGCGCACGTGTTTTTGAACGTAAGTCTTCAGAGGTTGTAAGTACAGCTTAAATAAAAACTGAAAATAAAAACCTTCTTCCATAAATAAATAAATAAAATAACATCTCATGCTATCATAACCCGAAGACCCTTTTTAGTGAGTCGTGTATTATGCAAAATAAATAAACATGACCTTTACGCGCGCCATTTTATAACTTCTTCATAAATAAATAATATGTTGGCAGTACATAAATTATGTAGTCAACTGGTGGACTTGGAGATACTGTGATTTGATTTATTGGACGTCATTGTGTGATCTACGAGTAGGTATAGAAAGACGAGTCGTGATTTTTATTGAGAAGCAAGTGACGAAATAACTAGTACAGGCTTTTAAATAAAAAAAATTAGGTGTATTCGAAAAACTTTATTATTCTGTTATTTATTTTGCTCTACCTCTCATTTTTACATTTTTAAATATTTCTTAAAAAAATATAAAAACAAACATTTTAAAATGTTAAAATAGTGGTCCACCGGTATCGGGAGCAGGGTCCGAGCTACTGGCGGTTAGGGCTACAGTGACAGGAACCTCCTCACAATGCGAGCCGTATCAAGGAGTACTGCCAGTGAGTTCTGAATCAGGCCCTTGATCTAATCGCCTATGGAGAGCTTCGACAGATGTTCGTCGAGGCTCTCTGATCTGATATTTATTATTATATTGGTATTTAATAATTTTTAACATTGTTAATTATTTTGACTTTTATATTTTAAAGTGTTAAATAATATTATACAATTTTAAAATTATTTCGCTAGTATAAATACCGTAAATATACATCATCAAATTCAAATATTTTCTTAGAAACTTTAATCTGTAATCTTGAGCTAGATGCAATGTATTTTTATAAGCCTTCTGGCATAACATAGAGCTCTATAAATATTGTAATTGTTTAATTAAAAATAGCTAAGCAACAATTTTCTTTACTAGCAACCTTTTTTATGGTTTGATGAATATTATGATTTGAAAACAGGATTTTCAAATCATAATATTCATCATTTTACTAATATAAATAGGGGTACCAAATTGTTTAGCCCTAGCGATATATTAATATTGTATTATTATTTTTCTCAGCAAACTCTTTCATTTAAATTTAAACACTACAGTAAATAATTAAGTTTAACCATGCATTTTTATCCAAATAAAACATATCAAAAATTACAACTTAATCGGAAACCGTATTCCAAGTTAAATTTATCTTCTAAAACTACTTTTTACAAAGTAACAGATCAAACTAACAAAGGCGTGTTAAAAATTAAACTCATCCTTCCCTTAAATATAAAAAGATGGTTACCGCCTCACCAATTACGTTAAACCTCGTTCAATCTTCATCGACCATACAACAGTTCCCATAAAAATGGATGAACGAGTAAACCTCATAAATGTGCGCTTACAACACACTTGAATGGCTTTTGTAATGGCTGTCACACATTGTATTACACTAGAAGCTTTGTAGCTAAATAATAGCAGCCACTCGGGTCAATCTTTATGTGAATCCGCGCTTGCCTAGGTTAGTCTGTGGATGGTTGACCACTCGTTACATACCGAGTTTCCTCCGTACCTCGGAAAGCACGTTAAGCTGTTGGTACTGGCTTTCATTTGTAGATCTTTAACAAAGTGTCCTAAGAGATTGACTACCAGTCTTACCAAGGGGTATCATTCTACCTAGTACTAACTGGGTTGTGGAGGTCAGTAACAAGTCGCTCCATGTGAAATACTGGTATTCAGCGGTATCGAGTTAGGCTGGAAGACGGCCCCAACAAAGTTGGCAAATGATGAACACATTGTAGTACACGATATTGACTGGGTTTAAGGTCTGCTGCCCTACCACGTCGTCTTAAAGCAGAACTTATTCCGCTGAAGGAAAGAGACAGAGCTATACAGGATGTCTAGCACCATCTCTTTCACTCAGTGGAATAAATTCTGCTTTAAGACGTCATAGTAAGCCTACTGGTCGTGAGCGCGACCGCTGAGCAAACAAACCTCTTTGGCCGGGAATCGAACGTCACGAGGTGATAAATTCAATTCCGAAGGAAAAATGATTTACACTACCAAACATCTGTGTTCTTCATGTCGTTAAATAACGTTTTATTTCTCCTTTACAGGTAAAGCAACAGTTGCCAAATGGTTGTGGTGTTGACTGGCGTTCAAGAGACTGTGAGTTTGATTCCTATTTATCTATACTATTTATAGAAAAGAGAGTCCACTGACTCACTTATTACGAAATCTCAGAAACTACAATAAAATTGTTAGGAGTCTCAAACTTTGCATGGGGCATTTGTTTTGGACGTTTATGAAGTTTCTTGCCCATTCTCTATAGAGATCAACGTTTTGGAATGGGAAACTACAGTAGTTTCACAAATTATTATGTCTTGTGAACGGGACTGGACGTAGCTTCATCATTTTATTTCTTGACATTCAAAAGCTGCTTGCTGATGCTTTTTTTTTTCAAAAGTATCTGTAGTGGTCTAACGGAAGTAAATGCTTTTAAGTTTGAGTTTTTGAGTTTGATGTAGGTGCTCACCAACCAAAACTCAACCACTGAGGGGGTGACACAGGGTGGGAAAGTTTGTATTTCCATACAAACTTTTAACGCCATTTCTGGGCCGGATTTACTTAAAATTGTAGAAAATAATAAACTATGTAAATAACAGCGGGTGAAGCCGCTGAGTACTGCTCTAATATTATCCTGATTAATTTGAAAATACTATAGTAAGTTATCAAAAAATCCAGTCCAGTCACGTTCAATCTTTGTTATACAAAAACCCTATCGACGTAAGTAAATTATATATTAATAGCCTGATAATTGCCTAACCTTGCATTATAATAGTAATTGCGTATGAAGGTCAGACTGAAGTGGCTCCGTGATAAAACTTGATACTTATCCACATCTCGTTTTACCGGAAGGTTTTACCCTACATAGAATACACACAATATATGCACGATGGAAAGGCAAACTATGGACCTGCCAATCTTACTAGATTATACATATTACCTATTTAGAATACTTGAAAGGTTTAGTCGACCAAATAGTTTGGTACGGTGCCAAAAAATATTTGGTTCTCAACGATCAACGATTTAATGTCTCTTTGGTGTACTAGGCATTACCTCGACTGTGATCCTGGGTTCGATACTTTTGTCGAACAAAGGTAGGTTTTTTCATCAGGAATTTCTCAGTAGAAAGAAAAACTGTTTATTAGATTTGCACAGGACAAATCAATAAATCTAAATTAAAAACAAAAATAATAATGTAAAAAGAAAAACAAAAAAAATTAAAACGTTGCTCCACACTATAATTTTTTCCTGTATCGTGGGTGCATTTATAATAATTTAAACTCACATACACAACAGCCATATCCGAAACAAATATCTGCAGGTCATACAAATATTTGTTCCGTTTGGTAATCGAACCCGCGATACGCAGCGCAGCAGTCGATCGCTCGGCCACTACGCCAACCATGCCGTCATTAAGATCATCGTCATCATCTCATATCTCATTTCGCAGATGCTTATAAATGTTGATAAATGGATTACGTGACAAATGGCATCAAAGAAAAAGGAGTTAATGATAGCGTGACGATTGACAGGGGAGAACAGAAAAAAAAACTATTGTGCCGACCCCAAATAACATGGGACAAGAGCAGGGAGATGTTTGATGGTTATTTGAAAGAGATACCACGGTCCCAGAACAGAGAGAGCAATAGAAGAACCATGAGTGGGTATTAGTCAATAAAAGTCTGATGACACTCCCCTCCGCTCCACCCAGGTTATTCGAAAGAAATACAACGGTCCCAGAATAAAATGGGCAATAGAAGAACCATGAATGGGTTTTAGTCAATAAAAGTCTGACACTCTCCTCCGCTCCACCCAGAGTGTTGACGTTATTTGATGGTACTATCTGCAAAAAAAATCAAGTGCAGGAAGATAATGACTTATAATCCATATGCGTATTTTGACGGCCCTGTTGGTCTAGTGGTTAGTGGCCCTGACTGCTGAGCCGGAGGTCGTGGGTTCGATTCCCACCCAGGACAAACTTTGTGTGATGAGCATGATTGTTTGTTCTGTGTCTGGGTGTGATTTATCTATAATATGTATGTATTTATAAATTATATGTATAAGTATCTACATCAGTTGTATGGTTACCATAATACAAGCTCTGCTTAGCTTGGGATCAGATAGCCGTGTGTGAGCTATCCCAAGATATATTTTTTTGACAACTCACACACGGCTATCTGATCCCAAGCTAAGCAGAGCTTGTGTTATAGTAACCAGACAACTGATATACATACTTATATAACTTATAAATACATAAATATTATAGATAAATCACACCCAGACACAGAACAAACAATCATGCTCATCACACAAAGTTTGTCCTGGGTGGGAATCGAACCCACGACCTCCGGCTCAGCAGTCAGAGCCACTAACCACTGGACCAACAGGCCCGTCATTTATTTTATTTATATCACGTCGCCTCCCCCTGAACACCCAACTGATCTTTAATCTTTCTGAAACCATTCCAATGAGCATAAAAACGATTTGGGTCAAGCATATTGACTAGAATGGGTACAGGACATTAAAGCTATCTATATGTTAATCACTGTAGAAGAAAAAGGGGGCTAGTGTCAATTGTCTTTAGTTCGAAAGAGGGTATTTACTTAGGAGAGTTAGTTCAAGGTTTTTTCTTGCGGGGTATTAAGTGAAGTCTATTTTTTTTTTTTAAAAAACGTTGCCCCACTCTAGGAATTTCTCCTGTATCGTGGGTGCGTTTACAAACATTTAGATTCACATACACAAACAGCCAGACCCGAAACAACTACCAGTAGGTCATACAAATATTTGTTTCGTACGGGGATCGAACCCGCAACACGCAGCGCAGCAGTCGATCGCTCGGCCACTGCGCCAACCGTGCCGTCAAATACTATTGGATACTAGCAACCCATACACATAAACCTTACTCTTAAATCACTAAATATAATAAACTAGCTTTTGCCCGCGGGTTTTCTCGCGTTAAATTTGGGGTAACACAATTCCCCTTGCGCCTTATTGACTTGTAATAGCAACGCTAAGTTTTCCCTTTTCTTCCCTCTTTCTCCCTCACATCTCACTTTATAAAAAATTTGCCTATGTCCGTCTTCTGGTTCCCTAACTATCTCTGTACCAAAATTCATTAATATCGGTTTAACCATTAAAGCGCGAAGAGGTAACAAATAAACAAACTCACTTTCGCTTTTATAATATAAAAAATAGTAAAAATATTATAGTATTAGTAAGGATGAATCTAAATCTGCTGCGTAGTTTTAAAGATCTAAGCATACATTTGTATTGTATAACGGGCTGGTATTTAAGAAAAGCTGGGACTCGTAACTTGTGGTGCACTAGAAAAGAACACTATCTAAGTCAGCACCATTTGGAATTCAATATATCAGAAATAGTTTAAAATTCACTTACAGTACGACGAAGCAGCATTGACAAAACTTGCCAAATACGAACGTTTTCGAACGCAGTATAACTTGACTTGAAACGAAGTTGCACAAATTGTCAGAGCTTCAAGTACAGCTAGCGACAAACTAACTCTTAAGAATATCATAATGAAAATTTTGGACGATTAATCAGGTTCTTAATTCAATACATTACAATATCTATTATATACTTAATTGAACACACAAATAAAAGAAATACAAAGAAATTGTTATCCCACTAATATTATAAATTCGATTTTTTGTGAGGATGGATGGATTTTTTGCTCTTCCACGTCAAAATTTAGACGTTAGAAATTCCTAACGGAAAAAAAATCTTTTGTGCATTTAGAAATATGTATAATAAACAACCTACCACTATCGGGAACATGGACCAAAGAAAGCAACATCCTATTAAAACGACACGTGACTTTGCTTCAGAAATAAATTATTATAATTCTTTGGTCTTTTTTTTCGGGTGGGAAATCATCAAATGACTTCCCCCGCTCTGGGTGGAGCGGGGGGGCATGTCAGACTTTTACTGACTAAAACCCACCCATGTTCCTTCTATTGCCCTTTACATTCCGGGGCCACGGTATCTTTTATTCTTTGGTCTCCCACATCGTTTTCAAAACTTTACCCACAAGAATTTTCCTTTCAATACAAAATAATTACCTTACTACGACTTAAATATTCATACTAAAACAATAGTATAAGATTTGTACGCTAAGTCGTCAATTTCGAGTCGACTCTCGATATTGAATAGAAATTAAGGACTTACAACCAAAGTGATGGTGGAATTTATACGATTTTGGCAATAAATTTTATTTTAGTGAGAAACTGATTTAGAAACCAAGTAACAGTTGCTCTAGCTATAAAAATAAATAGATCCTCAATTTCAAGGTAATATGAATAGATACATAATACTTTGATATTTGAAATTGAAATTTATGATCTGATTTCTATAAAAAACCGACTAAGAGTGAGTCAGACTCGCGTAAAGATGGTTCCCTACAAACTTGCGACATAAACAGCCATAGAGGGTTGATTTATTCACAACACAAAGGAACTATAGAGTTGAGTATATAGTATATACTAGCTTTACCCCGCGACTTCGCCCGCATCAAATTTGGAGTAATACAGTTACCCTTGCGCCTTATTGATTTGTAATAGCAACGCTAAGTTTTCCCTTTTCTTCCCTCTTTCTCCCTCACATCCCACTTTTTTCAAATAAAAATTTGCCTCCTGGTTCCAACCATATCTGTACCAAAATTCATCAAAATCGGTTTAGCCATTAAAGCGTGAAGAGGTAACAAACAAACAAACTCACTTTCGCTTTTATAATATTAGTAAGCATATGAATATGAATGGAATTTCAAATTGATACCTGCACGCTTTCCTGAGATGAATGATTATGATGATGACTGACAGACAGATAGTCAACTAAGTGATCCAATAAGGGTTCCTTTTATTCCTTTTGAGGTACGGAACTCTAAAAACTAAGCTAGAGAGATTAACTGGTCACCCAGTTAATCTATCAAATACACCATTCCTCCTAATCTTTCACGGATTACAAGTTCTGATGTGATGTTACGCTTATGTAAAAATTTGCGACACAGCTCATCCATACTTCTACAAGATTAGAAATCAGATCGTATCTTCATCTCTCGATGTATGTCTGTGTCCTTTAGACACCCAACAGATTTATGCTACCTCTTCGTTATCCAAGTATTTATTTATTTATTTAACTATTTATGTATCAGTTCTTATGTATCTCTTTGCGAGTCACACGTTTGTTCGTAAGCTCTGGCATTGTTATTATAGAAAAGTGGTTAAAAGTGACAATTTCTGCAACTAAGTTACACCAAAACAATCAGTGTACATCGTACTTTCGAATGTGCTAAAAAAATCACCTTGTGTTTTTGTTTTGAAGTGGCAAATTGATATATTGTGAAATGCAAAACTGTTATAATTCGAATTCCCGACCGTGACCGTTTCGAGTATAACAAAAGACTGACCTTTGTACTCCTAATTAGTCAACGATCACGCTTCGGACAAGACATCAGCACACCGACTAATTTCACGTCTATCATTACTGTCTGTGTAGCGCGGGGCTCAAAAGCGTCGGTCGTACGCTAAGAGTAGTGGGTTCGATTCCGATCCACAACAACAGATTTTGTTTTTGTTTTTTTTTCTTTTTATATTCTAATCAGCTGTATAAAGTTAAACCTTAACGCATCATGTCCCGCTGTCAACGCAGTCCACCAAAAGAAAATCTCACAACAAACCTAAGCCACGTTGCATCCGAACCAGAAACCTATATGCATTCTTCGACTAACTCGGAGCAGGTTGACAATATTTGTGTCCGGTCTAAGCGTCCACGTCCGAATAGCCCTGCTGACCAAGTCCAATCGAATCCATCCGAGCTTGTCGACACCATCCGTCAAGAGATACGCGCCCTTATATCCTCAGAGATCGCAACAGCTATAAAGGAATGTATTGCGGTAGAATTCAACGAGATGAAGAAATTATTCCGGGATCTTAAAGATTCTGTAAAGTTTATGAGCGATGACTACGACCGTATACAGTCTGAACTTATAACTTGCACGGAAAGTAACAAAACCCTCAGCAAGGAGAACGAGTCTCTAAAGCAATTGGTTTCCGACTTATCGGTACGAGTTAATTTAATCGAGCAGCACTCACGCCAACAAAATATTGAAATTAACGGCGTACCTGAAAACAAAGCGGAAAATTTGGTCAAAATGGTTATGCAGATAGGAAACGCGGTGGGAAGTGCAATCAAAGAGGAAGACATACAGTCGGCCGTGCGAGTACGAAAATTGAACCCGGTGAACAATAATCCTAGAGCGGTTGTTGTTAAGCTGCGCTCCCCCTTAATACGAGACATTATATTATCCTCGATTATGAACTTCAACAGAACACATACTAAGGAAAAACTAAATTCCAAGCACCTTGGGTATGGCGGTCCCATCAAGCCTATATTTGTGTCTGAACATTTGTCGCCTCTAAACAAACAAATCCATGCGGCAACTAGAAAGGCGGCTACTGCTAAAGGTTACAAATACGTGTGGGTACGTGACGGCAAAATCCTAATAAGGAAAGCAGATGGAGAGCAAGCCAAACAAATAAGAAGCCTGGATGCTGTGGCTCTTCTCTGAATGCTACTGCAAAAAACCACGCTATAATACCGTATGTAAGTAACAACAATTCAACGTTTACTACCAGAACTTTAGAGGTATGAAAACAAAATTGAAGACGATTGAAATGGCCACACGTTTGCGCAATTATGAGGTTGTTATCTGCACAGAGACTTGGCTAGATGATAGTATTAATGATGGCGAAATATTTGACACCAGGTACAATGTTTATCGCAGAGACAGAGCAACAACTGTGAATAGTGGCAAAAGAGGAGGAGGTGTAATGATTGCTGTTTTGAAGTCAATAGACTCTGCTCGGATGTCGCAATGGGAAACAAATACTGAAAACCTATGGGTGAGGCTCAAAACGGTGAAAGGGAAAAAATACTTTTCATTAAATATCTGCGCAGTCTATCTTCCTCCTCCAGTTCAGCAGCATACACTGGACACGTTACTCGACGGGATCTCCTCGGTCATCGACACCACTGGTGACGAAACTCTTATAGCTGGAGACTTCAATCTGAGCTTTATTAATTGGGAACCAGATAATACCCTAAGTCACACTTCTAGTACCACTGCTAGTAGCTATGCTAACGCGTTGGGCTACTCACTGATCGATTTTATGTCGTCATGTAACATGGAGCAAATAAACCCAGTTAAAAATTGTCATCATAAAACCCTAGACCTAATATTTTGTAACTTCTATGGAGGCATTGTTAGTGTATGCAATAACCCCCTATCAATAGTGGATGCCTATCACCCACCACTTGAAATTATATTTCGTGACACGTTTCCCGCTTTATTGAAGAATAAGTCTCATATTAGATTAAACTTTAAAAGAGCTAACTATACTATTATTAATGGTAAAATTGGTGACATTGACTGGAGCCAAATTTTTTCAACTCTCGACGATGTCGATGCTATGCTTACAGAACTATACAGGTACCTCAAGGCTGTGGTGCACGAGTACGTCCCTAAATCAAATAAACGGAGTGACAAGTATCCCCCCTGGTTCTCTAAGCCTCTAATCAGAATCCTCAATGAAAAAGAAAAGCTTAGAGTACGTTATAAAACGTATAGTAACCCAAGAGACCACTTTGAATATAGACTACTAGATGGGAGATCTAAAGCTATGATGAATAACTGTCATAAAGACTATATGTGCTTCACTGAAAAAAGTATAAAAGACAACCCAAAACTCTTTTGGTCATTTGTAAAAACAAAAAAGGCAAAATCAAACGACATTCCTTCGGAGATGTGCCTTGGAATTAAAAAAGCATCAACTGGTGACGAAGTTTGCAACCTTTTTGCTGAGCATTTTTCCTCTAACTTTACTACTTCCACTGTTTTACCAGCTGCAGTAGAAATAGCTCCCAATTATCATCAGCATGAACTAGGTAAGGTGGCTTTTACAGAACGCGATGTCCTTAAGGCAATCGGTAAACTTAATATCTGCAAAGGGGCAGGACCAGACGGCTTGCCCCCAGTATTCATAAAAAAGTGCGCTTCTAGTCTGGCCCTACCACTTAAATTAATATTTAATCACTCGATTGCGACGTCACATTTTCCTACGGAATGGAAAATAGCACACGTTGTACCGGTTTTTAAAAAAGGAGATTCTGGTGACGTGCAAAACTACCGCCCTATTTCACTTCTCTCAATCTTCGCAAAGATTTTTGAATCCTTGTTGTGTCCTTTACTCACATCACATATTAGCCCTCAACTAGTGACCCAACAACATGGTTTCTGTGTTCGTAAATCTACGACAACTAATTTGGTCCACTACGTGAATCAAGTAAGTGAAATGATGGACACTCGTGCTCAGGTCGATTCAATCTACACTGATTTCTGTAGTGCGTTCGACAAGGTTGACCACAAGATCCTCTTGAAAAAGCTTGAAGGTTTCGGAATATTTGGTCAATTACTCCTGTGGTTTGACTCTTATCTTACAAAAAGACAACAAAGAGTGGTTGTAAAGGGATATGAGTCACCGTTTTATTTCTCTACATCTGGAGTACCCCAAGGTTCACACCTGGGACCAATATTATTCTTAATGTTCGTCAATGACATAGTTCTAGCAATAAAGCACAGTAAATGCTCTATTTTCGCTGATGATCTAAAGATCTTCAAAGAAATAAACTCACCCAATGACGTCCGTCTACTTCAGGCTGGCCTTGATGCGGTTCACGATTGGTGCCTACAAAATCAGATGTCCCTGAACGTCAAAAAGTGTTACCACATAACATTTACTAAGAAACGTAAACCGTTAAAAACGTCTTACCTTATAAATGGGGTTACGCTACAAAAAGTGGACTCAATTCGAGACCTGGGAGTCCAACTTGATTCTAAACTCACATTCACAAACCACATTGACAACATCACTGCTAAAGCTGCTAAAATGTCTGGCTTTGTAAAAAGAATATGTCGGGACTTCCAGTCCATCTCTACATTAAAGGTACTGTTCAATACCCTTGTGAGAAGCATATTGGACTATGCATCTCCAGTTTGGAACCCCACATACCGTGTCCACGTAAACAGGATTGAACGTATCCAAAGGAGCTTTACTAGATATCTTCGTTTTAAGAGCTCCAGCTGCCCTCGGGGCTCCTCTTATGGTGACAGACTTAGTTTTTTTAAAATGTGTTCACTTGAACACCGAAGAGGCGTAACGGACCAGATCCTACTCTTTAAAATAGTGAACGGCTTAGTGAATGCTCCTGAACTGTTGGCTGAATTAAGAATAGCTGTACCACGACACAAGGCATTCAGATCTGGTCGCGAAACCATAACCTTTGCAACCACCGCTAGTCGCACTAACCTTGGTAGCACCGCACCTATGAACCGCTTAATGAAAAATTATAATAAAATCGCTTCCCGAACCAGTAGCATAGACATCTATTGTAACCCTTTCCGTCAATATCGTCGACTCTTAATTAGCTCGGAGTATAGTGAGGCGACACCACCTATATTGCATCCACTTCCATCCTCTCCATGATCAGCCTTTTATTGTTTTTTTCTTTAACCATTGTTTTTATTTTTTTTTGTAGTGTCCAATTTATGACGGATGAGTGTAAAATACCAAATTTATATTTCTCTAATTTACCATTTTCAATCGTTATTTTATATTTTGTAGTGTCCAACTTTTGACGAGTGTAAAATATCCAATTTATATTTTTCTAATTTACCATTTTTAATCGTTATTTCATATATTTTTAATTGTCTAATGTATTTGTTTCTTTTGCAAAGTGTATAATTTGTAATTACAACTTCTTTTCTATGATTCTGCAAGTGCTGTGCACTTCTGTAAGTGACGAACTCACTATAGTCTCATTGTTTGTGATGTTGTAGCTTTGTGATATTATGTAAGTGAGTAAGTCGTTGAAGTGCCTTAATAAATAAATAAATAAATGTATACACAGTAAACCAGACAGGATAAAAACATTTAAGATTTGAGTACAAAGGTACTGCTTATTTCTTAAGAAATTTCTGCCAGCAGACCTGCGAAAGGAGATATGAGATCGAAATGTAGACGATAGTGTGTGAGAGAGTATCAGAAAAATATGTGTGTGTGCCTTTACCTATTATAACCTACATATATAAGTAAATATTAATAAATAATTATGTATTTATTGTTATTTATTTATATTTTTTTTTTCTGTTATTGCACCTACTATGTTTTGTCTCTGCATCACCCTGAGGTAGACCGGTAGAAAATGCCTAAGGCCCTAAGTCCGCCTTTGTACAATTTTTACTTCTGCATAAAGATTTAATAAATAATTTCACGCCTCCATTTGGCGAAGCAAGTAAAATCTAATAGTTCAAACAAACAAGAGGTAAAATCTCCTCTCAAAAGTCATCTTACACTCTTCTACAATGTCAGCTAATTCTAATAGCAGTTACTTTCAATTTAGGACAAAAAATAGCCTAACTTTTGAAATAAGGAAAAGTTTTAAGTGCCTAAGTGTGATCGTTAGTAGCCATCTTGCAGCAGTCATGCAGTGCACTTTATGTAATGTGGTTTAAAGATCGGGCAACTATTCATAAAGTTATCGAGATATATGATAACAGGCATTTTTTAAACATCAATTAACTTCCCCCGCTCTGGGTGGAGCGAGGGGTAGTGTCAGAATTGTACTAAAACCCATCCATGTTCCTTCTTTTGCCTATTATGTTCCGAGGCTGCGGTATCTCTTTCAAACAATCCGCAACGCCAGCAGGTGGTAGCGCGTCTGATTTGCTGACATCTGTTTGAGGCGCCCGTGGAACACGAACGCGTCATCGACACGGCCGGCGGCCTGTCGTCACTAGACAGACGGACGGTGAGCTATCCATAATATTGCTTACCAGTCACTTACATGCTTAAGTTTCTTAGCAATAACCAGTTGATCGTTTCGCATAAGTTTGGTAGGTAAAAATATGCGCATGACAGCGCCGAAAAATGGATGTCTTCAAGATTTCCATACAAATTAGTGATGTAATCAAATTATTATTTATTCATATAATATCATTTATTTCAGAAAAATTCCATACAAAATTGTTAGTAAGTTATAACTTTTATTGATTTGTACTATTTTACATTAAAAAGTACACAACCTGAGCTTACACAGCTCAGGTTGTATACTTTTTAATGTATTATTCCAGTGCCGCACTATAGGACACTCAACTTTATCTACTATGGTGTAGTCCAGAAGGCTGCTGGGGCTGCCCCGCACACGATACATCAGGGAGGCCACTCTCTTACGCACTAGAGCCCTAAAACTGTCAATGTTGGCCGCCGCAAACATCCCTGAAACGAATTATGAACGTGATAGAACTCTTTGGTTGGAACGCAGAGTTCAGAAATACTAAAGTAACAACCTCTCGTTGTTAACACTAACAATTTCAATCCCAAAAACGAAACAAACCTGCAAAACACAATAACATTTTCGACACAATCAAAGTAGAACCTTTTAACCCGTACGTGTTTACCCGTAGATTGAGAGTTCGTTCTAGTCATAAAATGGCTATGAGAAAACAGTTTACGATGCCAGAGAGCCGTAAAATGGCTCAACTATATCCTTGGCTGCATTGCTTGTTATATATCATAATAGTTATCCTTTTCAAACTTGTTTTAGAGCTCTTCTCGTAAATGATCTGGGACGTGAATGTGGTTTTAGTTTTACATGCGACCTCATGGTGGCAAGGAGAGAGCGACTGTCGCAATCCCGCGCAGGATAAATAAATAAATATCTTGGAACAACTCACACACGGCTATTTGATCCCAAGCTAAGCAGAGCTTGTGTTATGGTAACCAGACAACTGATATACATACTTATATAATTTATAAATACATACATATTATAGATAAATCACACCCAGACACAGAACAAACAATCATGTTCATCACACAAAGTTTGTCCTGGGTGGGAATCGAACCCACGACCTCCGGCTCAGCAGTCAGGGCCACTAACCACTAGACCAACAGGCCCGTCAAAAAGAAAGGATAAAAGTATGGCTGGAAAAAGTTTCTGCACATAATCGGGCAGGAGAAAACGCTCGACCATTGTGACGATCCCCCGAGGACACAGTGGAGCACACTGTTGTGGTTATTGGAAAAGATACAATAAGGGCAAAATAAGGAACAAGAGTTGGGTTTCAGTCAAAACAAGTCTGACACTCTACCCCGCTCCAGGCAGGGGAAGTTATTTGATGATTTTCCATCCGAAAGAAAAGGTCGGATTGTACTGGATGTTCTTACGTTGACGAAGCGTACATTTTTTTTTTGTTAGTTTTAAATGACGTCATCTTTACATAATGTCGCTTCCGCTGTATGTCCGTTTAGACCTTTAAACTACTAAATGGATTTTAATGCAGTTTTCAGTAAATAGATAGACTGAATCAGAGGAAGGTTTATATGTGTAATATTAGTATCAACAATAACGTGGAAGCTGGGGCGAATCGCTATTTTTAAATACAATATAAATTTTAATAGTGAGGAGCTCGTAGCTAAATAATAGCGCTTGCCAAGGTTAGTCTGTGGATGGGGGAACCGTTACATACCGAGTTTCCTCCGTGCCTCGGAAAGCAGGTTAAGCCGTTGGTCCCGGCTGTCATGTAGATCTTTGACAGTTGTTACAGGTATTCAGTGTCCCGAAAGTCTGACAACCAATCTTACCAAGGGATATCGTATTACCCATTACTAACTGGGTTGTGGAGGTCAGATAGGCCGTTACTCCATGTAAAATACTGATATTCAGCTGCATCCGGTTAGACTGGAAGCCGACCCCACCATAGTTGGGAAAAGGCTAGGTAGATGATGATAAATTTTAATAATAATTTTGTTTATTTCTCTTCCACAAATAAATAAAATCAGTACTTAAGATGTAACATACAAACAGGAATAATGGATTTTATTTGTGGTAGCCTGGAACCTTAACTAAGCCAAGGACTGTATTTTAGGTCACCAGGACCCCACTAAAATATTTATAAGGAAAAGAACAAAGTAGTGTCTAAAATTAGTTTTTTCATTATGTTAAAGAATTAGTTTCTAAACCAGATAAGCAGACTTTCTACAAAATTATATCTATACTAATATTATAAAGCTGAAGAGTTTGTTTGTTTGTTTGAACGCGCTAATCTCAGGGACTACTGGTTGGAATTGGAACATTCTTTTAGTGTTGGATAGTCCATTTCTTGAGGAAGGCTATAGGCTATATAACATCACGCTACGACCAACGGGTGCTGAGCAGCGTGGGTGAAACCGCGTGGAACAGCTAGTAATTAATAATTATAAAAAAAATATGGTGCACTCCAAGATATGGAGCTAAGTATTTTTACACATACTCAAACCTTGGTGAGCAGAAACAAGAAAGTTTGTTTTAACTATAATATTTAGTATATCATCATCTTAATACATACCAAAAAAATATTGAAAATCTCAAATTTTGGCAAGATTTTACTGCATGCTTTTCTATAACCGAACATTTAAGTATCACAACTCGTTATTATATTTTGCACTACAACTTAGACATTCATAAAACTAAAACTAATTGAATCTCAAAGCTACTCAAATTAAACAAATAACAATTTCCAATTATAAGCTCGTTTGGAGAAAAACGTTCAAAATACTGTTTTAATTCCAAATATACCGCCCGCAAGCCTATTTATACATGCTATTTTTAAATGTTAAATTTAGAAAGGTAGGGCAGTTGGGGCCCGTGGCTAAACCAAATCAACTGCATAAATCGATTTTCAAGGTTAAATAATGCTGGTAGAGGTCAGTCCGCGGATGGGGAAATAGAAGGACCGGGTTTTAGTCAGCCCCACTCGTCCCTTGCACGCCCGGGTGTCACCATTGTGACGATCGCCTGGAGGACACTTTCTGGTTTTATTTTTTTTAAGAAGGCAGAAATGAGGGAGAAAAAAGGGACACTTAGCTTTGCTATTACAATATAAGGCGCAAGGGCAAAAACTAGTCCTTACTAATATTATAAAAGCAAAAGTGAGTTTGTTTGTTTATTTGTTTGTTACCTCTTCACGCTTTAATGGCTAAACCGACTTTGATGAATTTTGGTACAGAGATAGTTGGGAACCAGGAGACGGACATAGGCTATTTATTTTTTTAAAGAGTGGGATATAAGGGAGAAAGAGGGAAAAAACTGGAAAACTTAGCGTTGCTATTACAAATCAATAAGGCGCTACCGAATTTAACGCGAGCGAAGCCGCGGGCAAAACTATAAATATACCAACATTCTCAAACTGCCTCAAAAAGTAATAGCAAACCAAACATGTTCTATGAAAGACAGACCTTGAAACTCCTGCCTATTCACGCTCCTGCACAATAGATAACTGAATTTATAGTAACAGGCAGTGCCCCAACGTCGCAGCCATTTTGCAATTCAAATTCGTGTATCGTTCCATTCAGTGATACCCAGTACCCACAGACCTTGAGATACTGAGTTTTTGCAATCTGTGTGGAATATTATTTTGATCTATGATTTTTTGCTGCGGAAGGAATTATGTTTTACTAGCTTTTGCCCGCGGCTTCGCTTGCGTTAACTTCGGTATAAACAGTACTTGCTACCTGCAGTTTTAGCCCTTGCGCCTTATTGATTTGTAAGCTAACGCTAAGTTTTCCCTTTTCTTCCCTCTTTCTCACTCATACCCGACATTTTTTTTCAAATTTGCCTATATCCGTCTCCTGGTTTCCAACTATATATACGAAACTCAAGCTCGTCACGCCATCACCTTGTGAGTCTACCTCGTTTCTGGGTCCTGTTCTTCGGAATCCTTAAAAGAAAATATTGCAAACTAGCTGGCGTCCGAGGCTTCGCCCGCGTGATATCGAAAAAAAGTATCCTATGTGTTATTCCAGACTATACTCTATGTCTGTGCCAAATTTCATCAAGATCCGTTTTGACGTGAAAGAGTAACAAACATCCATACATCCATCCTCACAAACATTCACATTTATAATATTAGTAGGATTGCCAACTAAATAATAGTTTTACGAAATTTTATATAACCATATCGCTTTAACATACCTTTTCAACAAAAAAACAGAGTAACATTTATAATAACAGCCCCACATATGCACTAACACATTTCAGCATGACACCATTTATGCTCAAGAGCAGTAACAATGTCAACTACAGCGTTCAAGTGTGATATATTGCTAATATAAACTGGGTTAGACGGATGAAAAAGGTTCATTTAAAACAGTACCTATTTCAAACGGGTGACGGCACGGTTAGCGCAGTGGCTGAGGGATCGACTGCTGCGCTGCGTGTCGCGGATTCGATTCCCGCACGGAACAAATATTTTTATGACATTCAGATAGTTGTTTTGAGTCTGGCTGTTTGTGTATGTGAGTTTAAATGTTTGTAAACGCACCCACGATACAGGAGGAATTTATAGTGTGGGGCGTTTCATTTTAACTAGAATTCTTTAAAGTTATAATAATTGTATTTTTGATGCAATAATTTGACCTAATTACGTAAATTTACATGCTATAATTATATCGAAATGTGTCATGCACAAAAAAAAGTTTTTATGATCCGACCCTTTTATACTACACTTTATACAAATAAATATACTTACCTAATAAGTTTACACCGTTCTCGTTCTAGTTTATAAGTTTCAAGTTTCTGTATCTTTATCTACAACCCTCTGCTATGCGGGCCTGTGGACGGTGAGCAATGGGTAGCTCACCGTCCGTCTATTGACGACAGGCCGTGTCGACGGCGCGTTTGTGTTTCACGCGCGCCTCAAAGAGATGTCAGCAAAGCAGAGGGGCTTGCCAGAGCCTCCGCCTGAAGGGGTTGCGAGTTGTTCGAAAGACATACTGCGGCCCCGGAACGTAAATGGCAACAGAAGGAACATGGTGGGTTGTGGGACCAGAGCGAAGGAAGTCATATGATGATTTCCCACCCAAAAAAAAACCCTCCGCTAGCACAAAAACGTCGTGATAATATCAACAGTTCCTTAATAAACATAAACGGAAGACGACACAAGATATTAACATAATGAGTTAATTAATTACTGGCGCAATAAATCAGTCGAGTCATTGTCGTGTTTATGAAACAAAGGAAGGAAGCGGAATGTGAATAAACAGATGTAGATGATATGAGAAATATTGGAGACTAGCTGTTCCCCACGGTTTCACCCGCGCTGCTCAGCACCTGTTGGTCGTAGCGTGATGTTATATTCTCAAGAAATGGACTATCCAACACTAAAAGAATTTTCCAATTCCAACCAGGAGTTCCTGAGATTAGCGCGTACAAACAAACAAACAAACTCTTCAGCTTTATAATATTAGTATAGATAGAATAATTGTTTGGAAACACAGTAAACGGGTCACCGTAGTTGTTCTAAAGAGATACCGCGGCTCCGGATTATAAAGAACTAAAGAAGGAACATGGGTAAGTTTTAGGCACCTCGCGCACTACAGTACGGCCAACGAGAAGCGATACCAAATGTAAACAAAACCCATGCTAAAACCCTATCTAAAATGGCCGCCCGAATGTTGGCGAACCCGTCTTAACTTTGTCATGTTTTTGCCGGGAGAACGAGACATTACGACAAAGGCACAAGATGGAAAGAGCTAAATATTAGATTGTCAACGCCACAATTGTTCTTTAGGTTAATGACCTTTCGTATCGCTTCTCGTTGGCCGTACTGTAGACGGCCACGACCACGACCAGTGGCCGCAACGATCAGATTTACTAAAGAAACCATATATAGTAAACGTCGCGCACTTTGCCGCAACGGCTAACTGGCCGCACACCGGGCCGGCACGACTGGTCGTTGCGACCATCAATGCGGCCCTGCTGCGGCCAGCTATTCTCAGTGTCATGCGGACAGTTCGTGAGTTATTATTTACTAGCTTTCGCCCGTGTTAAATTTGGGGTAACACGGTTCTCCTTGCGCCTTATTGATTTGTAATAGCAACGCTAAGTTTTCCCTTTTCTTCCCTCTTTCTCCCTCACATCCCACTTTTTTTAAATAAAAATTAGCCTATGTCCGTCTCCTGGTTCCCAAATATCTATGTACCAAAATTCATCACAATCAGTTTAGCCATTAAAGCGTGAAGCGGTAACAAACAAACTCACTTTCGCTTTTATAATATTAGTAAGGACTAGCTGGCGCCCGCGGCTTCGCCCTCCTGCTACCCTACTATGACCTCTTAAAGCAATTCTTATTCCGCTGAGGGAAAGAGACAGAGCTATACAGGGTGTCTAGCACCATCTCTTTCACTCAGTGGAATAAGAATTGCTATAAGATGTCATAGTAGCCCTTCTGATGTCGAAAAAAAAAAACTATAATTTACCTCTGTGCCAAATTTCATCAAGATTCGTTAAGCCTTTTTGACCTGAAAGAGTAACAAACATCCATACATCCTCACAAACGTTCGCATTTATAATATTAGTAGGATGTGTCGCCGTGTGTACTTCTTTAGACCAGTTCAACAATTAAATTGAACGCGCATCCTTACTAATATTATAAAAGCGAAAGTGAGTTCGTTTGTTTGTTACCTCTTCACGCTTTAATAACTACACCGATTTTGATGAATCTTGGAACAGAGATAGTTGGGAACCAGGAGACGAGACTTTTTTAAGTGGGATGTGAGGGAGAAAGAGTGAAGAAAAGTCAAAACTTAGCGTTGCTATTACAAATCAATAAGGCGCAAGGGAAACTGTGTTACCCCAAATTTAACGCAAACGAAGCCGCGAGCAAAATGGCATGGCATGTTTACGTGTAAGCTATTTAAATTTAAACGATGCATGTACACACTGGCTCTGCTAATCAAAGACTATCACCGGTCTTTGGTTAACAGAATCCGATTGGTTCACAGATCACAGGAGCAGCTGTGAAGCTTTGAAGCTTGCAATTACAATTGGCAACTTGCGAGTAGTATTCCGATTGTGTTGGATCCGGTTCCAATATACGGATACTAAAAGCCAATTGTATACGTTGACTGTGTTACGCTATAGAGGTAGAAACGTGCTCGAAACATTCGTACTGGTTGGTATTAAACAGCGTTTAGCTCGGTTGATCTGTAGACGAAAGAAAGAAAATAATAAAAAAAATTATGTGGGACTCGTATAAAACAACAGTAACAAAATCTAATATATAAAATTCTCGTGTCACAGTTTTCGTTCCCATACTCCTCCGAAACGGCTGGACCGATTTAAACGAAATTTTGTGTACATATCGGGTAGGTCTGAGAATCGGCCAACATCTATTTTTCATACCCCTAAGTGAGCAGCGGGTGAAACCGCTGGGCACAGCTAGTTAACTAAAATAGTACAGACAAGGTTATTGTATGTGCGATGCCAAAAATGTCCCTGTCTCAGCATAATCTCAAGCTGGTATTCTGACAGACCAGTTAGTGGTGTCACGGACACACACATACTTAAATAAATATTCTAATTACAGATACAAAGATGGGTGACACGATCGTCCATTATATTTCGAGTTTTTACCGAGCTTCGGAAAGCATGTTAAGCCATAGGATTCGTTACTTTTCAATCATAATGCACAGGAATGAGGAAAATATCGTGAGTTGAATTTTTATGATGGATGTGTAAGCTATGAGAGTAGAGAAAGACTATAATTTCCGGGGTCGCGGTATCTCTTTCGAATAACCCGCAACCCGGGCAAGTGGAGGCCCTGGCAAAACCTTCTGCTTTGCTCACATCTCTTTGAAGCGCCTTATTTATTGTAATAGCAATGCTAAGTTTTCCCTTTTCTTCCCTCTTTATTCCTCATAAATCAATCCTTTTTAAAAAATAGCCTATATCCGTCTCCAGAGTCCCAACTATCTCTGTACCAAAATTCATCAAAATCGGTTAAGCCATTTAGGCGTGAAGCCGTTACAAAAAAACTCACTTTCGCTTTTATAATATAAGTACGGATACCTTTACAACCCTTGTAGATTTCCATAAGCAAATAAAACCTGGTTCCCATAGAATCCCTATTAATACTTATTATGCGAATATTTTTTCTCAACGTGCCCTAAAAACATTTTTAAGCCCCTTATTTATATGTTAATAACAATTTCCATTGATCTTTTCTTTGTTCGGTCGCTTTTTCGTGTTAATATGGTAATTTTTAGGTAGAAGACTATCTTATTGGCTATTAGGGTACGAGTGAAGCTGGGTCAGAATTTCAATGAGATAGAAACTGTTGTCTTATTAGAACTATCAGCTTTTTTGACGTTTTTCATCCGTTAGTTAAAGGATACACACACATCTGAAGACATATCTGAAGGGTGAAAGTGTAGGGCACGCCACAATAGTGGCGGTAAGTCCCCTCTTTGAGGAGTGGCTGGAGAGGCGTCATGGCGTCCTCACCTACCGCCTGACGCAGGTCCTCACCGGACACGGAAGTTTCGGGAGGTTCCTGCACATCATCGGGCGGGAGGAAGCGCCCGGGTGTCACCATTGTGACGATCGCCCGGAGGACACGGTGGAGCACACAGTGGCGATCTGCCCAGCGTGGGCGGAGCACCGCCGTGCCCTCGTTGAGGCGATCGGCCCAACCCAGCCGCCGCGGGAGACGCCCATGGCGCCGGGCGCCGCGAGACGACTTCCGGCCACCGTAGATGCGGGCCTGTGGGCGGTGAGCAATGGGTAGTTCACCGTCCTTCCGTCGATTGACGACAGGCCGTGTCGACGCCGCGTTCGTGTTTCACGCGCGCCTCAAAGAGAGTCAGCAAAGCAGAAGGGCTTGCCAGAGCCTCCGCCTGCCGGGGTTGCGGGTTGTTCGAAAGAGATACCGCGGCCTCGGAACGTAAAGGGCAACAGAAGGAACATGGGTGGGTTTTAGTCAGTACAAGTCTGACATGCACCCCCGCTCCGCCCAGAGCGGGCGAAGTCATAGGATGATTTCCCACCCGAAAAAAAAAAAAAAAAGGGTGAAAGTGTAATATATTAAGTTTTTGATCGTTTAACATAGTTTTTTTTATCCTTGAAAAACGTTGCCCCCCACACTAGGTATTACTCCTGTATCGTGGGTGCGTTTACAAACATTTAAACTCACAATACACAAACAGCCAGACCTGGAACAACTATCTGTAGGCCATATAAATATTTGTTCCGTGCGGGGATCGAACCGTCGTCAAAAGTTTACTTCAAACGCGTAAATATTTATAGTGCATACACTATTAGAACTGTCTATATATTTAGTCGTTGCTGGGCTGTTAAATGTACAGACGCCTGCACATCAAGCTGCTACAATCTGTCAGATTTCTTTGATAGATTTTCGACTTTATTTCTGAAGTATTAGGTTCAAGGTTCATTGGGAAAAATTGTCAGTTTCGGGTAACTTGACCTGCTGGCGTCTGTACCTATAGATTAAAAGCGATCGCATGTAGCGAAGATGAGAATGTTGAGATGGATATATGGAGCGAGAAGAATGGATGAATTAAGGAATGAGGAAGTTTGAAAGTTGCTTCTGTTACAGAAAAATTAAAAGGGAGTGGTTTTGGTATGGACTTGTAAAAGAAGTAGTAAGATGAATCTTATGTGACAAAAAGGGTGATAGATATGAATTTTGATGGAACGAAAAGATGGATGGATTTTGTAAGGAATGATATGAAAGAGCTAATAATGCCGTGACGTCTGACAGGGGCGAATGGAAGATGAAAACGCGTTGCGCCAATCTATACTAATATTATAAAGCTGAAGAGTTTGTTTGTTTGTTTGTTTGAACGCGCTAATCTCAGGGACTACTGGTTGGAATTGGAAAATTCTTTTAGTGTTGGATAGTCCATTTCTTGAAGAAGGCTTTAGGCTATATAACACCACGCTACGACCAACAGGTGCTGAGCAGCGTGGGTGAAACCGCGTGGAACAGCTAGTCCCAAATAGAATAAGACATGACTAAAGACTTAATGCCAAGGTTGAAGATATTTATAAAAAAATATTTCGACCAAAAACCGTAGTTAAATATTGAAAAAAAAAACAAAAGTGTATGTTTATTATTCCGTAGAAAAGCGTTGCGTTATGAACTACTATAATATTCTAAACGAACGTTTTAAATATATTTTAAAATGTATCCTACACTAACTACATAAATATTAAATTTCAAAGGTCAATCGCAAGAAAGCTTCACTCCCCTTCACTAATTAAGCCAGTCCACAATTTTTAATAAACGCATCCAGACTAAAATCCATGCATATAGCGTATAGAACATTCATAGAATACAAAAACTCTAGACTAATGAGTGCAATAAAGCCTTCTGCATCGTGAAATGCAAAAAAAACGCGCCATTTTGTTTCTAGGTCACGCCCGGAGAGGGAAATAGATCTTTTATCTTAAATGAATAACGGTTCGAAGAACTTTTTGTTCGATATTTCAAATTACGGGTCGTGATTGGGCCTTTAGTGGTCGCGTTCGGTGTTTTTGAATTTTGAAATTAGAGTGTCGATGTTCGAATTGTTTGAGTTTGAATCGATATCCCCGGCGATGGAATTGTGGGTTTAATTACAAGTTGGATGGGTGCTTGCTAGCGGCATAGCGTTATGATCGGACATTATCCTACAGAAACGAGTATATATTATTACTCAAAACTTTTGGCTATATTTAAAACGTTACATAAATACACTATGGAATAATGTAACCGAAAGGAGCTCGTGGCTAAATAGTATCTGCTGCTCAGGTCGATCTTACGGTTAAAGCGCGTTTGCCTAGGTTGGTCTTTTATGTAATGACATATCATGTTTCCGCTGTGCCTCGCAAAGCACATTAATATGTTGGTCCCGGCTGAAATTTGAAGGTCCTTGGCTACAAGTATTCAGTGGCTAGAAAGTCTGACAACTAGTTGTCAGAGCTCAGCAACTCAGTTACCAAACTGAGTTGTAAAGGTCAGATAAGCAGTCGCTCCGTGTTAAATACTAGAATTCAGCTGACCGGTAAGAGTGGAAACCGTCTCCAACATAGGAAAAAGGCAAGGCAGATGATGATGATGGTATAATTGAAATTTCTATTAGTAAAAGATGACTTCGAATCGGAATCGGATCAGCATTTCTGAAGAAAACATCTGACATACAAACTTACAAAATTCACCTCCTAATAATATTCGTATAGATCATAAAACAATATAGTCTGTGTTCAACAATGACTCCATTATAAGGTGAATTTTAAAACAAACTGATATTTTAACGTTGTTGTGTTTTGTTTCTATGTTTAAACCTTTTATGCTTGATAAACCGTTTAGTATAATGCTCACTGGTTCCCAAAACTCTTTTCAAATACATATATTCCCAAAATAATTCCCTTAATTATTTTGTCTTAAATCAACAAACAATGTTATTCATTAAAAAACAACTGTACTGCTCCCGGTTATGCCCAAAATAGACTGTTATTCATTCAACTTAAAACATCATGAACAAAAAGTTTCAAGAGCGCAAAATAACAATACCCGAAATACGCTAGTAAGATCTGCCAGAACGTATAATACGCCAGAACGCATGCACGAATGTATCAGCGTATAATAACGACGACTTTCATTCAAATAGGTTCTGAAGTTCTGCACGAAATGGGAGAGAATATCGCATTTTTCCGAGCGAGTGTGTGTGTGGCCAGGAAATGAGCGGGTAATGAGAACTTTGACATTCAAATTTTTATCAGAAAAAAATTTTGGAACTCGGCATTCATCTACCTTAAAATGATGTCCAGTAGCGGAAAATATGAAACATTTTTTTTTTGTTTTATTGACCTTGACCTTGACGAAGAGAAAATGAATTTGAATGGTGTTTATTTTGCAAGTAGGTTTTTACAAACACCTTTACCAGATTTTTTTAAACTAGATGATTCCGATATTTTAGACCCGACCACTCTGAAAGAAACAGGCGAACCAAATTTAGAGGTCATAATCTCTTTTTGTTATCGGCTTTTTAAGAAAGAACCATACAGATTTGAGTGGACTTGTAAAGTCAGTACAAGCATCTGTCCTTTTAGCTCGACTCATAACTCAAAGAGCTTAACATTATGACGAACATTCCCAAAAAAAAGTACATTAATTGGGTAGGTCGTTATTACCATAGTTGCATTGTGGTACAGAATAATATTTTATTTCATTACTAGCTTTTGCCCGCGGCTTCGCTCGCGTTAAATTCGGTAGCGCCTTATTGATTTTTAATAGCAACGCTAAGTTTTCCCGTTTCTTCCCTCTTTCGCCCTCACATCCCACTCTTTTTAGAAAAAAAATAGCCTATGTCCGTCTCCTGGTTCCCAACTATCTCTATACCAAAATTCATCAAAATCGGTTTAGCCATTAAAGCGTGAAGAAGTAACAAACAAACTCACTTTCGCTTTTATAATATTATTATATTATATATATAGTAGGGATTCAAACTATATTCATTTGTGCCGTAAGACAGTATCTGAAAAAAAAAACGCCTTTTGCCATTATAATTACATATAAGTTAATGATTAATATTGTACGATGGTTTGGAAGTCTTTCTTTATGAGTCTAACTCAGGCTTGGCTGGTTTCCATTTATGCAGTTAAAAACAAAAACCTTTAAAAAGTGCCTTCCTAGATATTTCTTAAAGCAAATTCTTTTCATTTCTTTTCATTCAGAGCTACAAAAGAGACCTGCAAATGACAGCAAGTCTTCAAAAAATTCCTTTTGTCTTTTAAATTTGTTGAAAAACAATCCTTTCATCGTTGATTGAATTTACTTCAATTCAATTATTTGGGTCAACTCTCCTTGCAAGTAGTGTCTCGAGTTTCGGTATTGTTTTTCGGGATTAATTAGGTGTTTGACAGTGAATCATTTTGTAATAGTCTTTTATTTCGTTTTGTGTAACGAGAAACTTGAAAGTGACCTGGAATAAATCAAATTACGTCTCGTCAACTAGGAATAGCCTTATTACACGTCTGTCCAAAATGAAGTAATGTTATTTTTTTCAAGAAGGTTATAATTAGTTTTTTTTTAATCTAAATAGGATTACTTTTAGCCACAACCCGCTTAATGTAAAACAATAATGCGGCCCAGGGTAGAACACGCTTTCTAAAAAGGTTTTAGTTAAAATCGTGATGGAAAAATTCATATTTTCATGAGGTCAAGTTTTTGCAATAAGAGGAAAAGGGACGTTTTACTGGAAGAAACTGGTAGACTAAAACATTTAGACAGTGTTTTTTGATATCTTTAGGTATAATCGAATGACTATGCAGGTTCCCAAACCATCACGCGGAAAAGGTGTGATTTTGTGGAATGAATATAGATAGATAAATCGTTTATTTTATTCAACAAAATACACAATACAAGAATCAACTCAAGCTGAAAAAAAAGAATTCGACGAAGATTTGTTTTTTTTTTGTCTCCGCGGTTTTCGTGGACAACGCCTGCTAGTTTCAAGATAGTGCTAACAAAGTGGACGCATCAATCTGCAAGACACCGAAACACATTCAGATGTTGCTAGAAGACGTACTCCAAGACAGCATCGAGGTCTTTGCTTGTATGCCTTATACGTAAGGGAAGAGTAAGTAATAAATAAATATTACTGACTAGGACTAGGGTAGTCTAGTGATAGTAAATGAGATATTTTTTTAAGTTACCCTTTACTAGGAATATCTCTTGTTTCGTGGGGTGCGTTTACAAACATTTAAACTCTATGTGAGTTTAAATGTTTGTACACAAGCAGCTTGCCCGAAACAATTACATGTAGGTCATACAACTATTTGTTCGCGCGGGGATCGAACCCGCAACACGCAGCGCAGCAATCGATCGCTCAACAACTCCGCCAACCGTGCCGTTGACAATGTCTTTAACTATGATTTATTTATTTATATTAACACAAAACATTATAGAAAAAGTACATAAGGAAAAAAGAGCACAAAGGTACTGCTTATTTCATAAAGAAATCTCTTCCAGCAGACCTGCTATAGGATAGATGGAAAAGAATTACTTATAGTGACATCGATGAGATGGCCGTCATGTACCTTATAAATAAAAAAAGTAGTAGATGAGTCTTAACTGCAAACTACAGCAAATTACAGTAGGGTGTGCAAAGGCGCCTCTTGAAGACGAGACGACAATCTAATAAATCTGGGAAGTGGTTATAAGATTAGACTTCAGTTTTCTAATTAATAAATATTTCACACACGCACTCCTTAAAGGTATGTCAGCAACTGCTGCCAGGGCCACCGCCTACTCGGGTTGTGGGTTGTTCTAAAGAAATACCGCGGCCTCGGAACATAAAGGGCAATGGAAGGAACGAGTAGGTTTTTTACATATTTCCCATCCATTCCATTCCAAAATATATCAACAGATATATTCTGCTAAACTGCAGAGCAGTTTATCGGCAGTGTTATTGTAGATACACTTATCTTAGACTAAGTAAATAGTAGTAGTATAGCTCTGCGATCAATAATATACATTTTTGATCGAAGGTGTAGCTAACAGCTAAGTGACCATAATGGTCCTTATCATCATCAAGTATGATGTATTTCAAACTAGCTTTTGCCCGCGGCTTCGCTCACGTTAAATTCGGGGTAACACAGTTCCCCTTGCGCCTTATTGATTTGTAATAGCAACGCTAAGTTTTCCCTTTTCTTCCCTCTTTCTCCCTCACATCCCACTTTAAAAAAAAAGCATATGTCCGTCTCCTGGTTCCTAACTATCTCTGTACCAAAATTCATCAAAATTGGTTTAGCCATTAAAGCGTGAAAAGGTAACAAACAAACTCACTTTCGCTTTTATAATATTAGTAAGGATTAATATCCGTGTTATATTACATATTAATAAAGTCATGATCAATTTCAAAGTTTAAACTAATTATAAATTAAACTAAAATTATTAAACTAAACTAAACTTATAAATAAATTTAAAAATAGCGTCAAAAAATTCGTCCTCAACGCTGTCAGTTGGCAATGTCCCCAAGAGATTGGCCGCGTTGCCACGTTGTATGGCAACGCTAAGTTTCTGGCCAAAGATTTAAAATACTTACAGAACGCAAATTGGGAATCTTAACGTAAACCAAAATTTACTCGTTTTTTTTTTTATTTGACACTGATTTGCGGTTTTTTAGAAGACAATTGAATTATGATTTTCTTCGTCTCGTCTCGTCGTTTATTACACGTAAATATTTAAATGTCTTTGAATTTAACCAAATAATTTTTTGACGAATTTTTTTACGCCCTGTATTTTTCCATTTTTTTACCTTTATATATATTTTATTATTATTTTGTGTCTATTAATAGGTTGTATGTATTTAGTAATTAATTTAATTATATGATGAATAAATACAAAAAATTACATTAAAAAAAATTACCACCAACTATAAGCCAAATTGGTTTAAAAAAAACAGAACTCTTATATGATCACTTTGATGTTCGCCAAGACCCTTTATATCAAGAATGAGTTAAGGTACAGAGATTAAATTAAAACCACAAACTCAAATCTACAGTCCCTTGAAGGTGTGAAAAAATCAACTTTCTAAGTCCACGCAGTCAAAAGATATGGCCGTCTATGTCGCAACTTACTTTGACGGGCCTGTTGGTCTAGTGGTTAGTGGCCCTGACTGCTGAGCCGGAGGTCGTGGGTTCGATTCCCACCCAGGACAAACTTTGTGTGATGAGCATGATTGTTTGTTCTGTGTCTGGGTGTGATTTATCTATAATATGTATGTATTTATAAATTATATAAGCATGTATATCAGTTGTCTGGTTACCATAACACAAGCTCTGCTTAGCTTGGGATCAGATAGCCGTGTGTGAAAAAAAAAAAAAAAACTTTGTCACCCCACGGCGCGTGAGTACGACTCGCTCTATGCCAGTTTTTTTTTATACCAAAGAGGTTTACTACATGCCAAATTACTGGCCAGCTGCCACAAATGCACAGCTGACCCGTTTTCAATCGACTTGCCAACGATACGACAACTCGACTAGATAAGTAACTGCAACCATTTGTATTTATTCTGATTTTTAGAGGAGATAGGAAAAGTTTCGGTGGGCTTGGCTAGTTGGACAGTCGCTTTATCTTTCTTATTTATACGAGAATAGCTTATGCGGTAGTGGAAAGTTCTAGTCAGGACGTTGTGTAGCGGGAAAGATAGGTTTTAGTCTTTTGGAGTTCATGCAGGCTTTTCAATGCAGTTTGTATTTTAATGTTATGTTTTTGTTATCGTCCGCGTGGCATAGTTACTTAATATATAGGGCTAACGTTAACTTTAACCCGCGTGATGATCGAATCGATCGATCTATCTCTCCCCTTTTCTTCCCTCTTACTCCCCCTTTTCTCACTTTTTTTATCCATGTCCGTTCCAGGGTCACAACTATCTCTATACCAAAATCCTATATTCAAATTTGTTTGACCATTTAGGCGTGACAAACAAACAAACATACTAACTTTCGCTTTTATAATATTAGTAAGGATTTATTCTACTTCAAACCCGGCCGGTCGGAACATGACCACACGCTTGCAAATTCCACCAATTTCTGACCAACAAACAAAAACCGTGGAACACGTACGTGAAAATAAAAACACCGGCGCCATTTAATTTGGGATACAGGAAAAGGCAAAACGAAAATCATCGGGGTCCGGAAACACATCGAATTTTTGATGCTCCGCGGTTTTTTCGCCATTTTTTATTATTTTATGGGGTTTTAAAGGGATTTGTATGTTTTTAGAGTGTCTGTTAAGCGGTATTTAATACTTTTAAACCGTTTTGTAGTTGGCTTCTTAGCGGTAATGGAATGTGGAAATAAACTTACTTTTTTTACTGCGAATTCCTACTATAATAATATAAATATATAAATGCTAATGTTTGTTGCTCTTTCACGTCAAAACGGCTTAACGGATCTTGATGAAATTTGGCACAGAGGTAGATTATAGTCTGTAATAACACATAGGATACTTTTTTTTGAAAACTCGCAGGCGAAGCCGCGGGTGCCAGCTACGATAACGTACATTATAAAATAGACTTTTTATAAGGTTCTCGGCACGGTTGGCGTAGTGGCTGAGCGATTGACTGCTGCGCTGCGTGTCGCGGGTTCGATTCCCGCAAGGAACAAATATTTGTATGACCTACAGGTAGTTATTTCGTGTCTGGCTGTTTGTGTATGTGAATTTAAATGTTTGTAAACGCACCCACAATACAGGTGAAAATGCTAGACTGGGGTAACATTTTATTCAAAAAAAATTACTTGACCTTATTCTCCAGTGGCGCCATCTGTTGAGAAACGAAAACCCTCATTGAACTTCATCTCATATAAAATATTAAACGCTTTTTTCACAAAAAAAAACTGTAAAAAAATCCAAAACACTGCTATAAAATTAATATCTCTCATAAAAAAAAAAATCTTCCAAAAGTAAACTTAATCTGAGTTCATGTAAAAATATGATAAACGCCTGGTTTTCAATGTAAAGGTTTATCTCAGATTAAGTACATCTGTTGAGGAGCAATGAAAATATTCCGACAATCTCAAGTTTACGACCGCCGTTAAAAACTCATCCTAAACAATGTTATAAGCTATTTTGTTTTGAAAGTCTACCGTTTATATTTTACGAGTAGTGTCTGTAATATTTTAAAGGGTAACTTTATTGTGCTGGCAACTTTTGTTATTTTCGCTTTCGGATTTGGAAATTATGAAGTTCTTTGTGAAAGAGGCCACTGGGACAGTATCTAAAATTCATGTTATTATCATCAATGTGATAATTCTTGCACATTTTTCCTGATTCATCCTAGATATGTAACCCGGCCATTCTCATTTTAAACAAATTCAAATTCATTTATCATTATTAAATCTTTTTTTTTTCTATGTCTCTATGGATGATTTGGTATTTTTTTTAATAGTAACAATGTAAATGAAAATTCAATAAAAATTATGTAGTGTTTCATTTTTAAAAATGCTGAAATAAAAATCATTTTTGTAAAAAACAAAACCGACTTCCGAAAAAAAAAATTCAAATTCATTTATTTTGACAACACGAGTAAAAAATTTATGGTAAAATAAACTAAACTATCTATGTTCCGCCGCTAGGCATACAATTTTTATCTCAAGTTAAGTACCTACGTTAAATTAAATTACATCAAAGTAATAAACACAATTAAGATGCTGGGAAGACGAGTTAAAGGGAATTGGTGGACCAAAATGTATGAGAATTGCGAGGGATAGGGATAAGTCGAAATTTTTAGAGGAAGCCTGTGTCGATAGACAAACGTACCGATCAAAATATTAATCTTAAGAATTAACTGTAGAGAACTCAGAAAAAAGTACTTTTTAAAGTGAAACTTTTATTTCATCGTCTAAAACTCGTCTCGTCTGTGTGTTGCATGTCGCGTGACGGCTGGCTGTGGAGTAAAGTTTGACTTTTACCATGGTTTCATAGTTTTTCAACACAGTAACAATTATTAGTCACAAGTCTTGCCAGGATTTGAACCCCCAACCTCTTGGATCAGAGGCGAGGCGCTTAAGTTCTGGGCCATCAAGACATTTTACTTTTACGCGTATGTATATAAAAGGGAAAATCCTAAAATGACCTAATAATTCACGAAAACGACATTAACTTAGGTTCTATGTAAAAAAGGGGTGAGCCTGAAACCAATTCTTCTCCTTCTTATCGTTATTGCAGTCCACACGGCCATTATCGGTCCCAATACCTTTAATTTGAATACCGTAAAATACTTGAGAAGGACGGTTAAACATTACTTGGACAAATTATGGTCATCATCATGTTGCTGCTCTTTTTTTCATCAAATAACTTCTTGGGGGTTTGTCAGACTTGTACTTACTAAAACCCACCCATGTTCCTTCTATTGCCCTTTATGTTCCGGGGCCGCGGTATCTCTTTCGAACACCCCGCTACCCCGGCAAGCGCTGGCCCTCGCAGGCCCCTCTGCTTTGCTGGTATCTCTTTGAGCCACGCGTTGAACACTAACCCCCCGTCGACACGGCCTATCCTCAATAGACGGACAGACGGTAAACTACCTATCCAGTAGTTTCTTGTCTCATGTTTGGGAACTCAACACATTATTTTGATTTTAAAGTAAAATCAGTAAAAAAAACGGTCAAATGTGAGTCGGTCTCGTGCACAGGATTTCATACAAACTTTCGACATAAACGGCCACATCTTTTGACTGCGTAGAATTTGAGGGTTCATTTTACAGCTGCAAGGCGTTTCAGATATGAGTAGGTTGTTTTAATTTCAATTCAAAACCTTTATGCGTTCTTGTCTCTATGGATGATCTGCAAATCTTTTAGTTAACAATGAAAAATTAATACTCGATGAAAATTATGTGATATTATGTCATTATACCATAACTAAAAATGCTGAAATAAAATAATTTTTTGTTTCGTCAAAAAGTCAACGAAACCAACAAAAGTCACCGACTTCCGGAAGTAAAGTTATTTTTCACTTAGCTTTCGTTTTTTGGAAGTCGTTTTTATTTTTTAAAGTTTTTTGGAACTAAGTTTCTTATCGTGCGTTGTGAAAGGGGGCTAGACGGAAAAAATTCTTACGAAAAGTTGTCACGACACTTTTTGCTGTAGTAAGCTATTGTAAGCTATGCGGCGTCGCATGTTTCTCTGTCTGCCTGTCTGTCTCTCTCTCTTATAGAAAGCAAGCCAGATATTTTCATTTCTATTTCGCATTGAACAGTGTGGTGTCGCGACGAGTGTATACAGGTTTTTTGTAAATAATAAATAATAAAAAAAACTTCGTTCCATCCGGGTGTCCCTTGACACCTCTCAAGTTTTTTTTAATTCAAACAACGTAAGTATTCGAATGTCATCGCAAACCAGCCTGCACTCGAGTTTGGTTAAGTAATAGTATTAAAACCTCTACAGTGTTCTCAACAAAAAAAAACAATATAGCCAGCCAGTAAAACCACTGAACATGTAATACCAGGAGAACATAAAGGCGAGCTGCCGACCACAGACGTCTATATTTTGCCAGATGACATCTCAGATACAAGTACCCAGTACCCACAGTAGCAGCGTATAATATAAAGCCAATGGTGACAGAGACGGATTGAGCCGCTGTGCGGGACATTCCGCTGTTTCTAAGGGTTATAGATGGAATATCGTATCGAATATTCGACGGGCCTGTTGGTCTAGTGGTTAGTGGCCCTGACTGCTGAGCCGGAGGTCGTGGGTTCGATTCCCACCCAGAACAAACTTTGTGTGATGAGCATGATTGTTTGTTCTGTGCCTGGGTGTGATTTATCTATAATATGTATGCATTTATAAATTATATAAGTATGTATATCAGTTGTCTGGTTACCATAACACAAGCTCTGCTTAGCTTGGGATCAGATAGCCGTGTGTGAGTTGTCCCAAGATATTTATTTATACCACAGGCTGTTTGTTTAAAAAAAAATGGTTGTGGTGACTTAGTTTTTTGGTTTAAATGTCACGCTTCTAATCTCGGAAGAGTTAGGCAGGTGTGGGTTGTTTAAAAGAGATACCACGATCCCGGAACACAAAGGGCAAAAGAAGAAACATGGATGGGTCAGATACTCCCCTCCCGCTCTAGGGATGTTTAAAAAAAAGGCAACAAAGGTTCCCTTCGCCGCATTGAACACGAATTATATAAATCTGGCGGTTGCAACACAAACTCATACAGACACTACCAACAACAATCCAGACCCCCCCCCCCCCCGGCTCCATCTAGGAAGGCAAGAGTGTCAGACTTTTACTGACTTTACCCATCCATGTTCCTTCTTCCATTTTGTTCAATCATCAACCCGCAACCACGGGAGACAGGGGCTCTGGCAGGTTTCTCTACTTTGTACACGAACGTACCATCAACACGGCCCCTTTGATGCCTTGTCTTCGATTTCTAAACATTGGAAATTGTATCTTGTTACCACTAGCTAAGTGTGAATTTACGTTTTTCAAGACAAAATGCTTTGCCATCTGTTATGTACTTACTTGGTATTTCATACTGGTTTTTTAGAGGTAGTTGAGGATTGCTTGAAAACTACTTGTAGGGTACCCTCACTTTTTATAATATTCAATTGACAGCAAACTATTTAGTTGTCAAACACCACATGCCTTCCCTCATAGTCTTTTTGTTACTAAGTATCGTATTTTACTTACTAATTACCCTAAGAAAACTATCCTATAACTATTCTAACCTAATATCTAAGTCACTCTTATTATATTCTTTTAATTGTTTCGTAACGTGTCTCCTTCACAAGTTACTACTGCATGTCCCGGAATACCTAGTACATCACGCATCTCTTCACTAGGACCAGGAGCATCATCTGAATCACGTCGTCGCAGTTGGTTTATGTGTCTTGTTACGATTGGTCCATCCTTCATCTTTACCAAAAAACGAACAGGACCTCTGATTCTGGAGATCTCTCCTTTTACCCACTTCTCCCCTCTTGCATAGTTGCGAAGCCATACCTTGTCCTTGACTCTGAATGTTCTCACCGGTACTTCTATGTTACTTTCAATTTGTCTTTCAGCTACAGGTTTTGTAGAGAAAGGGTGTATAATGTCAAACCGTGTTCTAAACCGCCGTTTATTCAACATTTCTGCTGGTGACTTTCCAGTAACAGAGCTTGGCGCTACTCTCAAACCAAACAAAAGGCGTGGTAATTTAATATCTATGTCATTTCCGGCCAAGCTATGTAATTTCTTTTTAACTGTTTGCACAAATCTTTCAGCTTGGCCATTTGATGATGGCGTATATGGTGGAGTTAGTATATGTTTTATGCCGTTGCATTTCATAAAATGTTTGAATTCTTCGGATGTGAAAGCCGTTCCATTATCCGAGACTAATACTTGTGGCAATCCTTGTTCTGCAAAAATTCCTCTTAAAGCTTTAATTGCACATTCACTTGATGTTGTTTTAACTATTTTTACTTCTGGCCATTTAGAGTGTGGATCTACTACAATCAGATACATTCTTCTATCAACTGGGCCAGCAAAGTCAATATGTACCCGCTGCCATGGGTTTGAGGGGGTAATCCAAGAATGTCCCGTGCTTGCTGGCATATTTCTGTTCACTTGACAGCTATCACAATTCGCTACTAAAGCTTCAATTTCGTGATCCAGCCCTGGCCACCAAAAATAGCTTCGTGCAATCGATTTTGATATCACTATACCATCGTGAGTCTCATGTAAACCCTGTAGCATATGTTCTCGCATTGGTGGCGGTATAACTACACGAGTGCCCCATATGATGCAGTCATTTGACATCGATAACTCCTTTCTTTTCAGCCAATATAATTTCATCTTACTGTCGCTCACGGTGTCGGGCCATCCATGCAATATCCAAAACTTCACTTTCGATAGAATTTCGTCACGCCCAGTTTGATCTGCAATATCTTTTGGCGAGTACTGAACGGCGCTTGGAGTTTCCGACAGCAATAGAATATCTTCCTCCTCGTCAGTGTCAGACTTACAATTTTCATTATCCATTGGCCACCTACTGAGGGCATCCGCATTGCCTATACTAGTGCCACGTTTATATTGTAATTCATAGTCGAATGAGTTCAGCTTCAAAGCCCATCGCATCATTCTTGGAGATAGCACTTTAGGTATAGCTTTATTAGGGCTAAAAATTCCCAGTAACGGCTTATGATCAGTATAAATTACTACATGTCTTCCATATACGTACTGATTGAATTTTTCCAGACCAAATATAATGGCTGCCGCTTCTTTATCAATCTGTGCATAGTTACGCTCAGATTTTGATAAAGTTCTGGATCCCATGGCTATAGGTTTTTCTGATCCATCATCCATAACATGAGATAAGACGGCTCCTACCCCATATTCTGAAGCATCACATGTCAATGTTACCTTCCTGTTATTATTGAAATGCACTAAAGTGTCTTCACTAGATAGTGCAGCTTTGGCCTTCTGCAATGTTTCACTCTCCAACTTTCCCCACTTCCATACAGTATCTTTATCTAAAAGCCTATACAGTGGTTCTAATAATGTTGCTTTGTCTTTTATAAACCGATCATAAAAGTTCAGCAATCCTAAAAAAGCTTGCAGCTCTTTAACATTTCTTGGGCTCGTCGCATTCATAATCATATTTATCTTTTTCTCACTTGGATGAATACCAACTTGATCCACCACATAACCTAGGAATTCCACTTTATTTGTGGCAAACTCACATTTGTTTCGGTTCAACCGGAGTCCTACATCCTTTAAACATGCCAGTACTTTATCCAGTCTTGCGTTATGTTGTTTCTTATCTCCACTTATTAAAATGTCATCAAGCAGAACCGTCACTCCTTTAATACTGGCCAATGTTGTTGACATCACTCGCTGAAATATGCCAGGGCACGACTTCAAACCATAGGGTAATCTCTTCATCTTATATAATCCCTTTATTGTGTTAATTGTCAGAAGCATACCTGTTTCATCTGATACTTTTAGTTGTGTATATGCTTCTTTTAAATCAAGTTTGGTAAAAATTTCGCCACCTGCGACTTCAGATAGACACTCGTTGATTGTTGGTTGAGGGTATGTGTCTGTTTCAGTTGCCGAATTTACAGTCAATCGGTAGTCTCCACACAGTCGAATACTCCCATCTCTTTTAAGTACTGGAACCACTGGTGTAGCCCAATTTGAATAAGCTACTGGTTCTAGTACACCAACATTTACCAACCTATCTATTTCTTCAGATACTCTATCTCTTAATGCAAATGGTACTGACCTGCTCCTCATAAATTTCGGTTGTACATCCTTCTTGCAATTGATCACAATTTCTGGTCCTTTGTATTCGCCCAGACCATCAAACAATTCTTCATATTTATTAATTATTTTCGACAAAGATTCATCCTTAATACTTTCCAAGGAATTTATGTTACTTATACCTTCAACTGAAATACCTAGAGGCCTAAACCAATTCCTACCTAGGAGATTACCTCGACCTTGTCCAATAATTATTTGCAGGTAACCTTTAAAGTTTTTATATTCAATAAAGACTTTGGTCCTGCCATGCACTTCCACTTTAGCATCGGTCCAGGTGTGTAAGTTAAGCCTGCATTCCTGTAACTGCAATCCATTTGGCCAGATTAACCTTGCTTGTTCCCGTGACATAATTGTATAAGAACAGCCAGAATCAACCTCAAACTTGACTAATCTTTTATTTAGTTGAAGTTCTACCTTTATGGCAGGTTCACGGAATGTTCCTCCCACACAATATATTCCATTCATAAATTCTTCTTCCTTGTCTTCCATCTCTTTGATATCACCAGTGCGATTATTGTTTTTTCTGCACATTTTTGCTATGTGGCCTATTTTACTGCACACATTACATTTTGCAGAAACAAACTTACATTTGTGATACAAATGGCTTCCTCCACATCTGTAACATTTTAACTTATTTTTCTTCTCTTCCACTGCATTTACCTCCATTGGTATCACCTCGCTGTCCCTGCTAGTACTTGCCGGGCGTACACTTAATGATTCTTCAATAGCAGGCACTCTGAGAATTAATAGATCTTCGACACATCTTTCAGCTTGCAATGCCAACTCTACAGCTGTTGCATATGTCAGGTTAGCCTTCTTCAGTAAATTCTCTTGTAGTTTGGCATTATTAACCCCACACACTAGCCTATCTCTCAAAGTCCTTTCTAAATCTACGAAGTTGCAAAACCTACACATTTTTCGAAGTGCTGCAATGTACTCCTGTATGGTTTCTTTTTTACCCTGGTTCCTGCAGTGGAATTTAAATGATTCTACAATTTCATTTGGTCGCGGACTAAAGTGGTTATTAAGTTTTGTATCTATATCAGCTAATGTAATCTGGCTTACTGTATCTGGAAACACTAATGATTTAACTAAGTTATACAGATCACTACCACAAGATGCAAAAAACACAGCTTTTTGTCTACTAGGTTCTGTTATGCCATGTGCTAATATAAAATAACCAAATCTCTCTTTATATGATTCCCAATCCCCACTTTTAATATCAAATGTCTCAAAACTTTTATCGGCCATTGTATCTACACTGTTTTTTCCGAAATTTTCACTGGTTTTTTACTATATTTTCCGAATTATTCCTCGTCGCCACTGTTATGTACTTACTTGGTATTTCATACTGGTTTTTTAGAGGTAGTTGAGGATTGCTTGAAAACTACTTGTAGGGTACCCTCACTTTTTATAATATTCAATTGACAGCAAACTATTTAGTTGTCAAACACCACACCATCCTTTCCCCAGTCTGCACTGTCTTCTCATCTATACTAATATTATAAAGCTGAAGAGTTTGTTTGTTTGTTTAAACGCGCTAATCTCAGGGACTACTGGTTGGAATTGGAAATTTCTTTTAGTGTTGGATAGCCCATTTCTTGAGGAGGGCTATAGGCTATATAACATCACGCTACGACCATCAGGTGCTGAGCAGCGTGGGTGAAACCGCGTGGAACAGCTAGTATCTTATATCTATGATAGACCAGCGACTTAGTACTCTCCAAACACCCAACATTCATACAAAACAAATTCATTCAAAAAAATAATCTCACAACATGCACTCCTAAAATTTACGATAATTGCATTCACTCCACACTCTATGTTCATCCTAAAGGCCTAGTAGCTAATCAGTCTCTGACGTCATGAAGTGATGACGTCATAGAGTGATCGGCTTATTGGTCCGTGCGGCCAAAACAATGGAAAATGCGCGCAGTAATCTATTTATTAGAGTATAGTTTGCTCTCAGATTAATTGTAAAGTGTAGGACAGTTAAATCCTTTTGGGATAGGTAATGTCAATACGCAAAGCTTATAAAACACGTTATTGCAACATTAAGTGTGTACAAAGTCGATCAAAAATATTTTAAGCATTTTTTTTTATTCTGTAATAATATTGACAAAATCGAAATAAATTAGAAAAAGTGAAATGTCTCAGGCGGGACTTGAACCCGCGATCTTTCTCTTACAGGGAGAATGCTTTGACCACTAAGCTACGCATTCTCCCTGTAAGAGAAAGATCGCGGGTTCAAGTCCCGCCTGAGACATTTCACTTTTTCTAATTTATTTCGATTTAAATAGCATAATTAGTGCTTTCAAACCTCAAAATATTGACAAACCTTACTATTATTATAAAAGCGAAAGTGAGTTTATTTGTTTGTTACGTCGTCACGCCTAAAGGGCTGAACCAATTTTGATGCATTTTAGTAAAGAGATAGTTGGGACCCAGACCAGGCAGGACCCAGACTTAGGCTATTTTTTTAATAATTTGAGAAATGAGGAAGAAAACCTACACGGAGTTCAGACAATATTTTACAAAATAGCTCTCCAAAACCACTTTAGACCTGATGGGAATTTGCCTAGCAATATTTTCGTGTTATTTAATATTGTATATTCAATGGGAATTTCAATATTCCCCAAAATTAATTTTATTCAATTATAAGGACAACACTGGTCGAAAATAATTAGCGCTTTACTTTCAATTTGCGGTTGTTGACGTCACCGTTGGTTGGTGTGATGAATTTAATTATTTATTAAATTAACTAGCTTCTGCACGCGGCTTCGCTCGCGTTATTTTCGGTATAACACAGTACCTGCTACCTGCAGTTTTTCCCCTTGCGCCTTATTGATTTGTAATAGCAACGCTAAGTTTTCCCTATTCTTCTCTCTTTCTCCCTCGTATGTTCCTTTTACAAAAAAAATGTCTCTGTCCGTTTCCTATTTCCTAACTGTCTCTCTACCAAAATTCATCAAAATCGGCTTAGCCATTAAAGCGTGAAGAGGTAACAAACAAACTCACTTTCGCTTTTATAATATTAGTACGGATAAACAACTGTGATGTTCGTTGTGACGTAACACAATCAACGCAGGATGGATGAAATGGTGACGGGTCACTGGAATAACTTGGACCCATGGATGCCCTCAAGGTAAAGGGGAAAATATACAAGTCCGTGATTAGACCTGTCGTACTGTATGGGTAAGAAAGCTAGAGTGTAAAAAAGATGGATGAAAAACAATTGCATGTAGCGGAGATGAGAGTGTTGAGATGGATGTGTGGAGTGACATGAATGGAGTGACATGAATGAGCATATGAGAAGAAATTCGGTTTCGGTTTAAAGAAATTTATTTTGAAAGTCGAAATTCGTTAAGTTGAAATTCGAAAGTTTGCTCGTGTTTCAGAAATATAAATGAAAGGGAGTCGTTCATCTTGGTATGGACATGTAATGAAGGGACGAAGCGCATTTAACTAAAAGAGTGATGAATAAAAATCCTCCCCCGGTCCGCCCAGAGCGGGGGGATTTATTCGATTGCATTTCCATCCTTTAAAAAGAGGCTTCCAAATGCAACGCCCCTCTTTTTGACCGATGAAAAAAAGGAGGAGGTTCTCAATTCGTTCTTATATATGAGACTGAGACGTCCGATTTTAAAAATTCTTTTTATACTTTTAAAACACCTATCTTTTAAAAATTATCCGTTTATAACTCGTAATTAAATATAGTTTAGGTTACTTGTGGTAACGAAAAAACCTTGATAAAAAAAACCGTTTTCCGACGCGATTTTCAACAAAACATATTACCCTGTTATCTTCTCTCCAATCTATTATAGAAATATTGGGCTTACTCAATCATTTCGCATGACGTACAACGCAGAATAGCTTTATTTACAAGCCTTCAATCATTTTCGGTTGATACAGGGACGCAGGACCCCGAACCAACCAACCAAATAGCCATGCGACCCTAATGCCGGTTGGCGTATTTCGCATTGTTTTTGATATTTTTTTCCAGGATCTACTACTGATTGGCATATTGGTCTATAGTTACCTTAATCGTAATTACTTTTTGCAATATTTTTTTTATTCTTTTCTACCAATTCGTTGTGAATGAGTGGACATGGTTGGCCTTGTAGATTTATAGACGCCTGTTAACTTTTGTTAACGTATTCTTTTATTTTACATTTTGTAGAGTAAGTTATTGTCGGGCCTACTCTGTCCTCTCATACTTAAATACTAAGGCTGTAACTACAACATTATCAAAATCAAAAGTCATTTATTCAAATTAGGCTGATAATCAGCACTTTTTGAACGTCAGATTACAAGAGACAGTCCCACAAAAACGCCCTGCCCTTCGCCACTTCCTAGTGTTTTAGCTGGGAAGAAGAAGTGGCGGAACAAACTCCCCAGCAACACATCTGTCTGTCAGGTTAGAAGAACCAGATTTTATACAATTTATATTATCACAAAAAAATATATAAAAAATAAAAAAATATTCATTCATTGTCACTTGTCAGCTAGCAAACACCAATTATATATAAAAAACAAAAAAAAAATAAAAATTATAATAATAATAATACCCAAGTCTAAATAATAAATTAACCAGTCTAACGGGTGTGCCCGCTTACACGTGCAGTGAAGAAGTCACAGGTGATAAACTAGGACCATAGTGCAAAAGAAATAAGCTAAGCATAAAAAAGATAAATATAAATAATTATATTCAGTCAATGCTCGAGGTCACTAGTTAACCACATGCCAATAACAAAAACACACAAAATGAAACAAGTAAGTATATAAAGAAAAAAAAGTAAAATATAAAATTACATGACGAAGACATGTAACGTATCAATAAGCTAATTTGGCGAAAAAACATGAAGGAGAAGAAAAAAAAAAATAATAATAATCGTCTTAAGTTCAACACAGTGACCAACTATGCTTGTCATCTAAATAGTCGTTAATAGAATAGTATGCTTTTAAATAAAGGTTAGATTTTACTTTAGCTTTAAATGCATTAAATGGCAAATCTAGAAAAGAAGCAGGTAGCTTGTTATAAAAAGTTATACCAAGCCCTACAAATGAATTATGAACCTTATGAAGCCGGTGGAAGGGAGCACGTAGTTTATGCTTATTTCTAGTGTTAATGTTGTGAATATCACTGTTTTTACTATATAGATGGATATTTTGCCTAACATATAAAATGTTGGCCAAGATGAATTGAGAAGCCACAGTGAGAATACCAATCTCTTTAAAAAAATCCCTCAGAGAAACCCGGGCACCTAGTTGATAAATTGCACGAACCGCTCGCTTCTGCAGAACAAATACATTCTGGATATCAGCGGCTTTGCCCCATAGCAGAATACCATAGGACATGACGCTATGGAAATAACTAAAATAGACCAATCGTGCCGTGTCAACGTCAGTGTATTGTCTTACTTTTCTGACGGCGTATGCGGCCGAGCTTAGCCTTCCCGCTAGGCTTGATATGTGTGGACCCCATTGTAATTTTGAATCTACTGTTATACCCAGGAACACTGCCGAGTCTACAGTTTTAAGCTTCTCATTGCCAAGGACAATGTTGGGACCAAGATTTCTAACATTGGGTAGAGCGAATTTAATACATTTAGTTTTATTGGCATTAAGAACAAGGTTATTTGACGTGAACCAATCCGTGACCATTGATAGCGCGCTGTTTACATCGTTAAAATCTTGTCTATTTCTATCTACTTTAAAAACAAGAGACGTATCATCAGCAAACAGTACAACGTCACAAATACCCTTTAAATGATATGGTAGGTCGTTAATATAAACCAAGAATAAAAATGGACCCAGTATCGAGCCTTGAGGTACTCCTAGCTGAACAGGTAGCCCAGAAGATTTCGCGCCATTAACATCTACACATTGAAATCTGTTTTGTAAGTATGAGCCTATTACATTTAAGGCTTCATTTTGAACACCGTAATGACGTAGTTTCCGTAAAAGCGTGTCATGGTGAACGCAATCAAAAGCTTTAGAGAGATCGCAGAAAATACCGATTGCATTTTGAGCGTTCTCCCACGCATTAAATATGTGCTTCAACAAAGCAACACCCGCATCTGTTGTCGAACGACCTTTTGTAAAGCCATATTGATCATTGTGAAGAAGGTTGTTTAAATTAAAATGTCTCAACAACTGCTTGAGTATTAACTTTTCAAAAATCTTGCTGAAGGCAGGTAAAATAGAAATTGGCCTGAAGTTACCCATATCATTTTTATTGCCAGATTTAAAAAGAGGGATAACTTTACTGCTCTTCATAAGGTCAGGGAAAGTACCTAAATCAACGCATTTATTAAAAGTAATAGCTAGATGTGGGGCAACAATGTCGATAATATTACTCAAAAGTTTAATGGAAATGCCCCAATAATCACCTGTGTTTTTCGACTTAAGAGAATTAAAAACATTAACTACATCACGAGGTGTTACATGATCAAAACAAAATACGTGATCACATTTAGGCACGCTAGTTTGCAAAAGATTTTGAGCTTTAGACGGTGATGAATTTAAGGAGCGAGTCGTAGTTATCGGTATACTGGCAAAATAATTATTAAATGACTCTGCTATGTCCGCTGCTTTATTAACTAATTTGTTATCAACCATTATTTCAACTTGATTTTCTCGTTGAACTGATTTACCCGTTTCATTGTTTATAATTTTCAAAGTGGCTTTTACTTTATTATTAGAATTTTTAATAGTATCGCTTAAAAATTTTGATTTTGCAATGACACAAATCTTTTTAAATAATTTTGAATATTTTTTGACATAGTCTAGAAAAGTAGTATCAAACCTGTATCGTTTCAGACCATACAACTCATATAGTCTAGCTCGACTTTTATAAATTCCTGGCGTAGCCCATTGGTTGAAGCCAATGGAAGGTCCACTAAAGTTAATAGTTTTACTCTTAAAAACAGATTGGTACTCATTTTGCACAACATTAAAAAGGGCTTCATAGATTTCATTAGGACTCCCGTGTTCTACTAATGACGGTGTAACTTTAAGAGCTATATTATTTTTAAACTTACTGCAACGACTAGCTGTATAAGGCCTGCACTCTATTTTACGAGACTTTTTACATGATGATGGCATAGGAAAGCTAGCTATTAATCCACAGTGATCTGATGACAAATCATTTAACACTAATTTATTTTCAGCATCACAATCAGTAAACATGTTATCAAGACAAGTCGATGACGATGCCGTGATTCTAGTTGGCTCAAAAAACAAATTAACTAGATTAAAAGATCTAAACAGGTTAAGAAGCCTAATACTTAGAGGAGTAACATCTAAAATATTAACATTAAAATCTCCACATAAAATTATATTTTTATTACTTGCTTTTAACTTATTAAGTGAATCCTCCATTACAGACTCAAAAGAAGTAAAATCACCAGAAGGGGGTCTATAAACACAAATTATAAAGTATCGGTCCAGTTCAACACAAGACAACTCAACAGTGCGCTCAATGGAAAGATTTACTAAATCTAAACGTTGTTTACATTTTAACTTATTTGATACAAGAACTAAAGATCCTCCGCGAATAGCATTTCTTCTCACAAATGCACTCTGTACTGTATAGAATTCATCATTGATAAACACTACTTCATGTTCCTTCAGCCAATGTTCAGTTAGACATAATACCTGAACATCATAGTTCTCTAAGAACAAACTTAACTCTAATTCCTTGCCGGACAATCCCTGCATATTTTGATGCACAACATTCAACATATGCGGTCTACCCTTTGTCGCACCTAACAGTTTAAAGTACATGGTGTATCATTACTAACAGGTAGTGTTGGTGCAACAAAGGTGGGGCTGTGGCTGTGTATATTGTATGCTAAAAGATTAGCAATATGTCGCTTACAACTAGGTGGTAAAAACATAGTAGAATTAGTGAGTCTGTAATCAGAGATAAATTGATTACAGTCAAAAAATAAAATAGCGTCGCTGTGACGACATGTCCTATTATAAATGAGCAAATTAATATCGTATATGTGCCTATTCTGATCAACAGACAAATATTGAGAATAAGGCAAGGCACAGAAAATGAATTTACAATTAATTGATTCATTGAGTTGTAACATCAAGTGCACACATTCAACTATGTCCTTTTTTCCTACATTTAAACTATTCCCATATAATAATATAACAGTAGAATTGGGATTTATGGTAGTTGATCTAATATGTCTAATTATTTGGCTAACACTGGCACCGGGTAAACAATTATTTATAACATAATGGTGAGAACATTGATTAAATAAAGTCCCAAAACCTTGACCAAACTTGTCTGAAAATAAATATGTAGTATTTGTACAATTATTTTTATCTTTACCAATACAGGGCTGACACACTAAAGGTGTAGGTGTATCCAGCAAAGGCTGTGGTGTCCGTGAGCAGGCACAGCTACAAGAAAGATTATTGGTCAGAGACTCATATCTCTCTGCATTGTACGTGACCAGGTCAACCAGCTCATTGGCCTCCTGCATGCGCTTGCTCAGGTCTTGTTGAGAAGCCTCATATTTACTAAAAATGTCCCTTAGGGCATATTCCTTAACAAACAGCTGATCCTGAAGGTTTTGAATGTCAGTTTCATACATTGTCCTACATAATTGTAATTCACTATCACTCTCCTTTAAATCTTTAATTAAATTAAGTTTTCTTTGCCTTAGTTGGGTGTTCAGTTTATTCACTTTTTGGCGTTTTAATAATTTTTGAAGTTTTTTAATTTGTTTATTAATTTTAATGAACTTTTTAATCTTATTATGGCTATTTAATATATTATTCTTAGTGATAGTTTCATCAGTTAGGTCTATGGTTACAATTGGTTCAACGCATACAGATTCAGACCGGCTACCAACCAACTCATTGTAAAGACTGTAGGTGCTCGCAGACTCTTCACGGGCTCTAAGGGATTCCAAGTGAGCTATTGAGTTTTGGGCACTGCTTAGTTCTGCTTCCAGTTCAGAGATGCGCCTCAATGCCAGATCATAAGTGTCACTACATTGTTGGAAGTTGGCAACAAGTTGACGGAGGTGTTGATGTTGGTCAAGTATGTCCATATGCTGCTCATGTAGTTCAGACAACTGGTTTTTGAGCTCAGTGTTCTTTTTTACAACTAATACTATTTCCACCTCACTTTCTTCTCTTTCTTTCAACATCTGATTGACTGTGGTTTTACTTGATTCTAACTCCTTCAATGTAGCCCTCAGTTTTTCCTCTAAGGATGCAGCTCTGCGGGTCAACATGTTGACAAGATAACCCCAGAGGCACCCTGGAATTAGAGAAGAGACAGCTAAGTGTGTGAAAGGAATAAGAGAAAGGGATGCAATCTGGAAAATAAGTAAATAGAACGACTAATAACTGTAAGTTTAAGTTACTTAGTACAAAGGTAATGTAAAAGGACTAAAAAGTTAAGAAATGTAGGTAAGTTTACAAAAGAGAGATCATAGGTGGAGGTACTACTATTTTTTATGATTATTGGTTTGATGTCTAATGTTAGAATCATAAACAGGTACTTATTCCGAAGTAAACATATAAGAGCTATTTCCAGCAATAAATTTAAAGATTACTATGGGATCTAGATGATTTTTAAACATTACATTTAAACATTCTCTCGGATACAACAAAGTAGGGGTTTTTTAAGACGTAGCTCGCGAGTACGAGCGGTGTGATGGCTAACGGGTAATAAGTAGAATAATTACTATTTTGGGATGTTTTTTAATAGGCATACAATAAAGAAAAAAAAATAAAGAAAAACACTTCCCAAGTGAGGTGGAGAATTCAAATCCGTCCGTTGGTTGACAGCTGGCACTAGATTACTGTTTTTTACATAGTTCTTGCAGCGTAACACCTCACAAACACGGGTCTTTATTATTTATGACGATATTATACAAAATTAATAACACAATGCCTTAATATACAGGTAAAAACATTAATTTACAATTTATAATTTAACACGACAATTTTGACGACCGGCTGCCAGTGTTGCCAGAAAAAGTATTTGTATTGTAGACAAAATGATTTTAAAAGAGTAACCATGGAGTTTCTTGCCGATTCTTCTCCATAGGACCAACCCAAACTCTGCATCTTTTCTCGACGTTTTATAAGTGTAGGCCTATGTGAAACAAAAATATTTTGATATTGCTAAGCATGAAGGTCCTAGGTTAGATAACCGAGACTGCCAAAATGTTATTGGTTTTTTCAACAGTCACTCAGTCTGTATTTGCGTCTGACTGATGGCAATTGGCTCGTGTCCTGTTACACGGCACTAAAACATGACAGGTGAAATGTCGATATACTATAAGACAGACTTCTGCTCAAACTTTCGAGGCTTTTTTTTATTGTTTTTAATCAGTTCTTTACTAGACACTCTGTAATTTTTTGGAGTATCGGAAAAATGGTGTAGACCGATACCTGAGCGTATTTTAGTATTTACTATACTCTGTAAGTTAGGATGCAGAAAGTGACGTATTCAAGTATGGCTTAAGAAAAACATAGGGCAGGAGAGAGAGCGAGTGAGAGAGAGAGTTTATATAATTGCAAACTTTGAGTACAGAGGAGCGGGAAAAGGTTGCGAGGGCACTTTTCTGAACTGACTGCAAAAGAACAATTTTGGCGTTATACTAGATAAGACTTGCTTTATATTTTCTTTGTATTTCTTGTGTCATTTTTAATAAACCTACATAATCTTATCCCTTGTTTTTTACACTACAATAGAATCAGATTTAACATAATACATTTTAATTTAATTACATAATATACTATGTCGCTGCGGTACGTTTTTTACTCTCCGTTATTTAAAAAATCTCAATACAATATGATTTACAACTTCAATCAAGATCATACCTTACTCCATATGACCTCATAATAAAAGAGATATAGCTTGTTAGCCAAACATTTATGTATGTATGCGGATTCTGCGACGTGTAATGTGCAATCTAACGGATTTACGTAAATTCCGTGAAATTGCTCACACTCGTGCCAGGCACAGATGCTGGGCATGTTTTGACGTAAAATAATATGAGGTGACTCAAGATAGGTGTTTTTTTTTCGGGTGTTGAATGAATTCGCCCGCTCTGGGCGGAGCGGGGAGCATGTCAGACTTGTACTGACTAAAACCCACCCATATTCCTTCTATTGCCCTTTACGTTCCGGGGCCGCGGTACCTCTTTCGAACAACCCGACACCCCGGGAGGGACTCGAGATAGCTTGAGGTAATAAATAGAATTTACATTTAAGCGAAGGGCAGGGCGTTTTTATGGGACTGTCTCTTGTAATCTGACGTTCAAAAAGTGCTGATTATCAGCCTAATTTGAATAAATGACTTTTGATTTTGATTTGGGTAGAAAAGATTCACATATGTAACTATTAATACTGACATGGTTACTAACAATATTTATAGGGCTTTCTACTTTATAAGGCTTGATACAGAAAGCGGTACTCCTGGACACGGCCCATGTTGTTAGGAGATTCCTTTCTCTGGAGCCCTGACCGCCGGTAGCTTGGACCCTGTTCCATCGGGAACAAATAATAACCCACTGGTATCGACCAGTGGGTTATTCTTGAAGAAATATTAAACTTATACTTTATTTAATACTAGTTTCCGTCCGCGATTTCGTACACGTGACCTACCCTACTAGGTCTAGGTCTCGGTCTCGGTCTATCTAACTTTTACCACGCGTGATGATTGAAAAAAAAAATCTTTCTCTCCCCTTTTCTTTCCTCTTTCTCCCCTTTTTCTCACTTTTTTTAAACTATGGCCGTCTCCAGAGTCTCAACTATCTCTGTACCAAAATTCATCAAAATCAGTTTGGCCATTTTGGGTGTGAAGACGTAACAAACAAACCACAAGATATTGCAGATTCAATCACATCCTTCAGACCTGTTATTACAATCTTTCCTCTTCAAACAATTGCATAGCTACTACAGACTACTATTATAATTATAATATTTACATCGATCTATTAGTGCTGAAATTTATGAAACAGACAAAAAGAAGCACAAATATAAAGTGAAAACGTCAGCTATTTTCATCGCCAAAGAGTTTACTACAACAATCCTATCTCTCCCGCCATAACAAGGCTTGCCAACGGTCCTCCAAAAAGATACTCTTCACAGCCGTATTCATAGAAGCGAACAAGTTCTATCATCCGTGTTACGATTTGCGCGTCCGCTGTAAAATTGCGCACACGCGCGTAAACCGACAGGCGGTAGTTGTGTTTTGCAAACGTTGTGTGTGCGACTGGCGATTTTGTCGAGTTTTTTTAATGGATTCTGTGATGAGTTGGGTAGGTAAGGTAAAATGACCAATACTGTATTCTCAACATCACATCTATCCGTTTTGATTCAAAGGGTACGGGTTGTTTTTATATAATGTCTAGCTTTTGCCCGCGGCTTCGCTCGCGTTAAATTCAGTATTACACACCAAGCAGACCTGCAGTTTTTGCTTTTGCGCCTGATTGATTTGAAATAGCAACGCTAAGTTTTCCCGTTTCTTCCCTTTTTTTCCCTCATGTCCCACTCTTTTTTTTTTTAATATAGCCTATGTCCGTCTCCTGGTTCCCAACTATCTCTGTACAAAAATTCATCTAAATCGGTTTAGCCATTAAAGCGTGAAGGGAGGAAACAAACAAACACACTCACTTTCGTTTTTATAATATTAGTAAGGATAATTTAATTCGCTCATACATTCTATTTTTTTTTTCTATAAATTTGTAAAAAAAAATGCCTTGAAAATAATGTGTCCAGCCACGGCAAAAAAAATACTAAGTGAGTACACGCTAAGAGTACCCCCTGTGGGGTACAAGTCATTTCAATTATATTAAAAAAAATTGGTAAAATGTGGCAGAGCTTTGATTTGTTATAAGAGCTATTGCATACTACCCATATTTTCAATATAAAATTCTATTCTATTCTAGCCTTGACACAGACCATCCATCATATCTTTGGTCTTTCTCTACTCTTCATACTCTCGATTTTTTCTTAATTTTCCTCAATACACGACTGTACTGGCTGATTACGCTTATGTTTATGATAGATATATAGACAAATGTCTATCATAAAACTATCATAAATGTTTATTTGAAAAGGCACAAAAATAATCAAACAGAAAAAAAGATAGAAGTTAGATTAATCCACAGACAATTCAGCCAGAGCAAAACAAACGCCCACTACTGGGTGGTGTGTGTCTCAAGGTTGCACCAAATAGAGTCCAGCTCAGCAATTATGCCGGGTAGACAACCTGACGCTGGTATTCTGCTGATTCCTGCTAGTGACACACGGATGTCGAGAAAACGCAATGATCTAAATATGCAATTTCTCCTGTATATATTTCGAATCTGTAGGTTCAATTTCGTCGTCCTTATATTTATTAGTGCTAAAGCCCAAAGTACTAAATCCTTGTTGCAATATGTCTTGTGAGTACCCCATATACTAGAACTTTGGCATTCAATATATTTATTGTATTGAATAAATGCCTAGTCTCTACGTAAAATATATTACAGAAGGGTTAGTCCAGACCACATTTGATTGAATAGAGAAATCGAATAGTAAGTAAATAAAATTCCAATTCATTTATTGGTGTGATTTTTAGTACATTTTACCTAAACATTTTTTGTGTAATGGGGAAGAAACAAATTTAAAATGTTCACAATAATTGTTGGTACAATTTCGGTCTTAACTTAAGTAATTACAAATCCATAAAACTAAGTCATAATACTGTGACCTGCAAACATTTGCGTTCGTATAGACTCAAACTCAAAGCATTTATTTAAAACTAGCTTTCGCCCGCAGCTTCGCCCGCGTTAAATTTGGGGTATCACAGTTCTCCTTGCGCCTTATTGATTTGTAATAGCAACGCTAAGTTTTCCCTTTTCTTCCCTCTTTCTCCGTCACATTCTACTTTTTTTTAAATATAAATTTGCCTATGTCCTTCTCCTGATTCCCAACTATCTATGTACCTAAAATTCATCACAATCGGTTTAGCCATTAAAGCGTGAAGAGGTAACAAATAAACAAACAAACTCACTTTCGCTTTAATAATATTATTAAGGATAGACCATTACAGGCACTTTTGAAGGTCATAAAAACAAAAAAAAGATTCTGCTACAGTCCCATTTACAGTACTGTAGTTGCCCATTCGAAAGCGTAGACCTCTATAGAGAAGAATGGGCAAGAAACTCCATGGGCACTCTTTTAAATCATAATATTTTACAAAATCATGTATTTATAGTTATACAATATAGACTTGATTTCGTTTGACATAGTTTCGCTTAGCTTATATATACACTTGCTTGGTGCAAGTCGCTTGGCGAAGTGAAACACGTTATAAAAGCGAGCGGGATTGCTGCCTCGCCACCCCACTCTGGCTCAGCAGCGCGGGCTGGTTCTAGCAAGGGACGCTATAACCAGCCCGCGCTGCTGAGCCAGTAAGTCCAAACCAATCCCTGAATAATATCACTCAGATCTAGCCTGTCCCTTTGCTGTCCTCAGCCAAGGCTCGTATCCCACATGGTTCTTAGCGTGTAGTCGCTTAGTTTGTAAGTTTTTTGCCCTGGTTGTAGGCCTTAATTTCAAGGCATTTCGCCCGGTTAAACAGACGACAACCTCCTAGGTTGAACTTTTTTTCGATAGTTATGGCATCTCGCAGATGACCTATCGAAAAAAAAACAAAACGCCTCGCCAGTCATATGGCATGGTACGGGTTATATTAGATGAAAATACATGTGTAGTGATGCGATGTATTGCTAATGAATTTACGATTATGATATTCAGGGTAAAGCCTATAATCAGTCATGTTTGTAAATCGCGATAACATTTCAGATCAAAGAGGAACGGTTCATTACCTAATGTGAGCCGCACCATGCTTCAGTAAACGCAGTATAGATACTCAGCAAGTCATCTAGAAACAAAAGAAAGATAAAAAAAATACCAATCACAAACAGAAATAAACATTGAACATACAAAGCATCACAAACATTTATAAAAACATATGGATTAAAAAAAATTAGAGGTGTCGAGGGACACCCGGATGGAACGAAGTTCCTATAGAAATGAAAATATCTGGCTTGCTTTATATAAGAGAGAGAGAGAGAGACAGACAGACAGACAGAGAAACATGCGACGCCGCACAGTTTACAATAGCTTACTATAGCAAAAAGTGTCGTGACAACTTTTCGTAAGAATTTTTTCCCACTAGCCCCCTTTCACAACGCCCGATAAGGAACTTCGTTCCAAAAATAGCTGTCACGCCGTGACTGTGACAAGTAGGCCACTCAGCGTAATGCTATGCTATGGGACCCCACGGCACACCGCTGGTTTTCAGTGGTAAACCCTGAATATACGAAAAGACAGCATGCATAAATATATTGAATCTTTGCTTAATATTATAAAAGCGAAAATGAGTTTGTTTGTTTGTTACGTCTTCATGCCTTAATGACTAAACCGATGTTGATGAATTTTGGTACAAAGATCGTTGGGACCCTGGAGACGGACATAGGCTAACGTTTTTTTTAAGTGAGAAATTAGTGAGAAAAACGGAAATAAGGGAAAACTTAGCTTTGCTATTACAATAAATAAGGCACAAGGGCAAAAACTACAAGTAGCAGGTACCTGCCGCGGGCAAAAGCTAATACGCAATAAATGTGGAAGCAAAGCGCTTAGGATAAAAAAATATTTGCAGTAGCTATTCAGTGAGCAAATCTGCAAAATCACTCACAGAGCAGGAAAAATCTTTTCGCAAAGCTTTAACAAAACACTGTACTTCTGCCGCAACTCATTGTGATAATACCAAGTTAAGTGCTCGAAAGAACGATACATTGTAATAATAATAGTATTTAATAGTCTTTTATCAGGCGGAAACAAGGTGCGTGCTTTCAACGGTTGGGTCATGCCGGTTTTGATGTACTCTTTCGGCATACTCAAATGGACTCAAACAGAACTGGACGCTCTGGATAGGAAGGTCCGTACATTGTTAACGGCATTTCGTATGCATCACCCACGCTCCTCGGTTATGAGACTGTATATCCCGCGGAGTTGTGGAGGTCGAGGCTTTTTAAACGCCAAGACTCTCCACAATCGCGAGATATGCAGTTTCAGGGAATATTTCCTAGAATCCGACGTGGGAATGCATCGGGATGTGGTTGCAATGGACAAAGGCCTCACCCCGCTCTCCTTGGCTAAAGAGAACTGGCGCAAACCTGTAGTGCTTGACACTAACGACCGCAGGGAGGTATGGCAGAGTAAGGAGCTTCACGGACGCTTTTTCCGGGCCCTACATGGACCCGATGTAGATCAATCAGCGTCCGTAGCCTGGCTACGTTCCGGGGACCTCTTTGGAGAAACCGAAGGTTTTGTCTGTGCAATTATGGATGAAGTTATGATGACTAATAACTACCGGAGATTTATTGTGAAGGACGGCACGGTTGACATATGTCGGGCATGCCACCGTCCGGGAGAATCAATACGACACATTATCTCCGGTTGTTCGCGTCTAGCTAACGGAGAGTACTTGCATAGACACAACCTTGTAGCCAGGATTATCCATCAGCAACTTGCTCTAAAATACAACCTTGTGGAATCGGAAGTGCCGTACTACAGGTATGAGCCCGACCCAGTTCTTGAACATGGCAATATCACATTGTACTGGGATCGCTCCATCATCACTGACAGGACTATTGTTGCCAACAAGCCTGATATAGTGGTGGTGGATCGATCAGAGCGGCGCGCAATGATTGTTGACATAACAGTCCCGCATGATGAGAACCTCGTGAAAGCCGAGAAAGATAAACAAATCAAGTATATTGACTTGGCTCGCGAGGTTGTCGACATGTGGGATGTGGACTCAGCGATCATTGTGCCGATAGTCGTATCTGCCAATGGCTTAATTGCCAAGAGCCTCGACCAATACCTGAGGAGGCTCTCGTTAGGCAGCTGGATCAAGGGCTTGATACAGAAAGCGGTACTCCTGGACACGGCTCGTATTGTTAGGAGGTTCATTTCTCTGGAGCCCTGACCGCCGGTAGCTTGGACCCTGCTCCCGATACCGGTGGGCTACTATTTTTATATTTATAAATGTTTTTTTTTTTTAATTTTTGTATTTAAGAAATATTTAAAAATGTAATTTTATGTATAGAAATCAATAAATGGACGAAAATAGTTTTATTATTCTTCTCAACGATGCCGTAAAGTTCTGATATGACTGAATGTTAGAACAGAAGGGCTACTATGACATCTTATAGCAGTTCTTATTCCACTGAGGGAAAGAGATGGTGCTAGACACCCTGTATAGCTCTGTCTCTTTCCCTCAGTGGAATAAGAACTGCTTTAAGACGTCATAGTAGGGTAGCTGTGGTGATGTTGTATGAGACTAGATTTTTATTGAGTCTTGTAATAAGAGGATGGTTCGATTTGGATGTTGAGAAAAGAAGTGTAACTTAACCTGAAGATTGATACGAGAGATTATTTCTTGGCGTCGGGTGCCGCGAGACGACTCCCAGCCACTGTAGATGCCGGTCTGTGGACGGTGAGCTATGGGTGGCTCACCGTCCGTCCGTCTATTGACGACAGGCCGTGTCGACGGCGCGTTAGTGATCCACGCGTGCCTAAAAGAGATGTCAACAAAGCAGAGGGCCACCACCAGAGCCACCGCCTGCCGGGTTGATCCCGGAAATAAAAGGCAATAGAAGGAACATGGGTGGGTTTTACACAATACAATTTTGACACTCCCCCCGCTCCACCCAGAACGGGGTAAGTTATTTGATGATTTCCCATCCGCAAAAAAAAACAGTTTGATATCTGGCCTGTTGGTCTAGTGGTTAGTGGCCCTGACTGCTGAGCCGGAGGTCGTGGGTTCGATTCCCACCCAGGACAAACTTTGTGTGATGAGCATGATTGTTTGTTCTGTGTCTGGGTGTGATTTATCTATAATAATGTATGTAATGATAAATTATATAAGTATGTATATCAGTTGTCTGGTTACCATAACACAAGCTCTGCTTAGCTTGGGATCAGATAGCCGTGTGTGAGCTGTCCCAAGATATTTATTATTTTCTTTATACATCTTGTTACCTACGCAAAGTTGCGACAGCTAATTTAACCAAGAAAGCCTTGTAAGAACAATCATGCATCTTGTATCTCTCCGTCACATCTAAGTCGAAACTCTCCTACATGCGAAGGCGTACAACACAAAGTGCTCATTCAGAATCATTCAAACTACTGCCTTCTTTACAAAGCTTTGTCACTGATACCACTTAAACACTACAGACCCTATAGCCAAACAGCAGACGACAGCAGACGACAATCGTTATCGCTCAGCAGTCACTAACACACACAACTCTATACCCTAGCGCATATAGTTGAAAATCTATTGACGTTTACATATCGTTTTTGTTTGTTTCGTTCGTTATCGCTCAGCAGTCTTTAATAGATTTTCAACTATATGCGCTTAGGTATAAAGTTGAAAATGTATTAGTGACTGCTGAGCGATAACGATTGTCGTCTGCTGTTTGGTTATTATAGGGCCTGTTTTCGTGTCACAAGCAAAAACAATGACGTCCATAGGCGTAGGCATCTACTGTATATCATGATGACGGCAAAAGGCGTCGCTAATCCGGATTGAGTGAACCAGAACTGGATTACGCGACGGATTTAGGCGCTCTTGCTCACGACGCTTCGTCGTTGGAGGGATAGTAGATACTCTCTAAGTCGTCAATGAAAATACGGGCCCGTTTGAAAGGAGCTCGATTCTTCAAAATGAACCCTACTATCTATTAAATTCCGATTCGTGAGTTTTGAAAACACATCTTGAAGCACAATGTCGCCATGTCGATGACGCGGTCGTGTTCCATGCGCGCCAAAAAAAATTGTAAGCAAAAAGAGATACAGCATCCTAATCTAACTGCCTGCAGTCAGCTTAAAACTCCAAAAAAACACCAACTATTTCATCGACACAAGAAACCTTTCAAAACAGCAAAATCACGAATAAACCCGTAATAAATAATAATAAACCCATTTTACTACGCTCATTGGAGAATATTCAGCATAAAAATCGCTGAATGCATCCCACTATTGCTTTATGAAGCGCTGTGAAATCAATAACTCGGAAATGCACCGCTAAGATTACTATGAAGATGGCTTAGTAAAAGCCGCTGATAACTGGTGGAAGCTGAATGACTTTCGTTTTATATCTGAGGGATAAAATGCATGGATATAAATGTATTTTTATGTGGATGTTTATAGCTTTGTATTGAATGGGATTGCAACCCTGACACGGTTTGGTTGGAGTGATTGCGTATCTTATTGTGTTCGAGAGTTTGTGGAAGAATTGCGTTTAACTTTTTGTTCGTAAATTATACACAGTTATCTTTGTGGGTAGTAGCGTGATGTTGTGTAGCCTATGTTATTTTCTAATAATGTAGCTTCATATTAGTTAAGAAATGGTTGAAATCGGTTTAGTAGTTTTGGAGCCTACTTAATGCAAAGAAACAAACAAATCTTTCCTCTTTATAATATTAGTATAGAAATAGTATTGATGTACCATCGCCAAAAATTTGATCTGATCACCCCGTAATGACAGTTTTTCCTTGCAGCGCCAAGACACTATAGAAGCGCTTATTTACGCTCATCAAGTAGTAGCATCGGAGCATCCCATTTTATTTAGCTTAGTCCTTAGTTTTTTTTTTTTTATTATTGATAGGCTCGCGTTTGACCACTATCTCACCTGATGGTAAGTGATGATGTGGTCGACGATGAAGCACGCTTACCTAGAAATAACCTATTCACTCTTGACTTGAAGACCTAGTTTAGGTGAATTTAAGAACAAATTAAAGTACAAAAAAAGGGTGCTTATCATTTAGTATTTTTATGGTTCCGTAACTGAAAAGGAAACAACGGAACCTTTTTAGAATAATTTTGCTGTCCGTCTGTCTAAGCGTCACGGCAAGCGCGCCTTAATCTGAAGATCAACGAGCAGCTATTATATAGCCTCAATACAAATAAATCCCTCTCAATATACCCCTCCGTAAATGCCAGTCTTTATAAGTCACTCTAACCTGCACTATAGTACGGCCAACGAGAAGCGATACCAAATGTAAACAAAACCCATGCTAAAACCCCATCTAAAATGGCCGCCCGAATGTTGGCAAACCCGTCTTAACGTTGTCATGTTTTTGCCGGGAGAACGAGACATTACGACAAAGGCACAAGATGGAAAGAGCTAAATATTAGATTGTCAACGCCACAATTGTTCTTTAGGTTAGTAACCTTTCGTATCGCTTCTCGTTGGCCGTACTATAGTTAGTTTAATCAAACTGATTAAAAACCTATTATGATCATCTTTTTCGTTCCAAGTTTAAAGAGTTGGTGATTACCATTTGTTTCATAACTTGTTTTTGAAACATTAAAACTCATGTGTCGTAATCGGGAAATATTTCAAATGCTCATGTCATAGATCATTAACCTGAAGAATAAACTTAACATTGACAGTCCGGTTATGACATCATAGTAAAAATAGCGTTTGGTTAAAAAACGTATACTTAAATAAAGCTCAAGTAATTGACGGCCGTTTACCAAATTCAATGTTTTATAAAACACTAATTTTGCCCGCGGCTTCGCTCATGTTAAACTCGGGGTATCACCGTCCCCCCTTTCCTAATTTGCAGGATCTACCTGTAGTCTTGCGCTTGCGCCTGATTTATTGTAATAGCAAAGCTAAGTTTTCCCTTTTTTCCCTCTTTCTCCCTCATTTTCAACTTAAAAAAAAAACTTAGCCTATGTCCGTCTCCAGGGTCCATATTAAATATTTAATTATCTCTGTACCAAAATTCATCAAAATCGGTTTCGCCATTTAGGCGTGAAGACGTAACAAACAAACAAACTCACTCCTGCTTTTGTAATATTCAAAATCTGTTTTGAATTGCATGATTACTTTGTTATTAAAAGTTCTTCTGCTGACTAATTGGGCCTGGTTACCTTCGAAGTTCCATGGGTAATTGTTCACGCCCTTTAAAACGTTCGAAGGTTGCAATTATTTCTTTCATGCCTGACCTACCTTTGCTCTGTTAACGTCGCAGGGGCTTTGGAAGTTGTTAATAGTATAATGAGCTTTGATTGAGTTAAAGAACTTTGGAATTACGTTATTTTTATACTAGCTGTTCCCCGCGGTTTCACCCACGCTGCTCATCACTTGTTGGTCGTAGCGTGATGTTATATAGCCTATAGCCTTCTTCAAGAAATGGACTAACCAGCACTAAAAGAATTTTCCAATTCCAACCAGTAGTCCCTGAGATTAGCGCGTTCAAACAAACAAACAAACTCTTCAGCTTTATAATATTAGTATAGATTACAAACTAGCTGCAGCTAGGTCGGGATAATAACCTGGTCTGTGTTAATCTAGGGTATCAGCTATACAAACCAAATATATTCTAAATTTGTTTAACTGTTTGAGCGTAAAAGAGTAACAAACATACACACAGACATACAAACTTTCACTTTTATAATATTTATTATGTCATTCTTAATCAAAATCAAAATACTTTATTTCACATAGGCCTACATAAGCACTAATAAAACGTCCGGGTTGGTCGTTTCCTATTTGTAGAACTTTTTTAACAATATTTAAATTTTTGGTAATTTCTAATGAAATAAGCTGTACCTTTGTGCTCTTTGGTCTTAATGTAATGTCCTGTTATGTATTTTGTGTGTGCATACACAATATTCAAGATTAGCGCTTGACGACATATTATTTCTACACTGGAAGATACTGCATCCTTGATAGAAGTTTACGTCGTAATATCTTTTACACTACCCACACCCGCACCCACACATATAAAAAACCTAAATGTACAGACGCCTGCACATCAAGCTACTACAATCTGTCAGATTTCTTTGATAGATTTTCGACTTTATTTCTAAAGTATTAGGTTCAAGGTTCATTGAGAAAAATTGATAGTTTCGGGTAGCTTGACCTGCCGGCGTACACCACAACCATAAATTCTTCCACACTTCACCACTATTCCCCCATATTCATGCCAATAAACATGGAAAGGACATTATGTAATTATCCGTTATCGCGCCTCAGAGAGCTCGTAAAGACATCATCCTGATGTATCGCTAGATGGCGCTTTTCCCAAAGGGAAGGTAAACGTTGAGGGTACTGTGTTTGAGGACTGCCATTAAAATAGCCTTTACCGATACTTAAGTATTCGCTCAACGTACCCTGGGTATTAAGCGCTGCTGAAACATCGCTGACGGTGTATTCTTACCAAGATATGGTGTGCTACAGTCTGTTTTAATTTTACCTCTGAAAGTAGTCACTTAACACGTTCCGTGTGCCATCATTTTCAAAGGACTTTTAGCTGGTAATTTGGAGGCCTAAAGAGACCTAGGAGTAGGTCGTGGCTAAATCTCGGGCTCGGGTCGATCTTTAGGTCAAACAGCGCTTGTAGGTTGCTCTGTGGATGGGTTACCACCCGTTACGTACCGAGTTTCCTCCGTGCCTCGGAAAGCACGTAAAGTCGTTGGTCCCGGCTGTCAATTTTAGATCTTTGACAGTCGTTACAGGTACTCCAGTTACAGTGTTTCAAAAGTCTGACAACCAGTCTTATTAAGGGGTATCGCATTACCCTGTACTAACTGGGTTGTGGAGGACAGGTAGGCAGTTCTCCATGTAAAATACTCATATTCAGCTGTGCAATCGGTAAGACTGGAAACCGACCCCAACATAGTTGGGAAAAGGCTAGGCACATGATTAGCACAGGATTCCATCATCATCGGCGGAACCCACCGATACAGAACTTATTTTTTTAGATGTACAATAAAAAAACCATACGGAAAAAAAAACCCTAAACCACATCAAACACTCGAAACCCACAAAACATTTTGCACAAACTTCGACAGACCGCGTCACAAAGCTAACCGAACAAAAACATCGTTGTTTCAGGCTTTTATGATAAAACTGTTACATTCTAGTCTAAACAACATTTGCGTGAAGTAAAATACGCAAACTAACACAAAATGTTTCTGTGTACTGGCTGTATAGAACTTCCACTGGACTTGACGGTTCTACTTCATGTAGAAATTGTAGAATTTAAAAAACATATGCAATGCATATTTCACGCTCTTCAATTTGGCAGTTTTTTTTTTAAATATTGCATTTTTTTTAAATACAAACAATATTAAAAAATGAGTAAATTGTAATATAACATGTGCATTAAACAAAATAGAATTTATACCTACCTACAGCTAGAGATTATCTCAAAAAATAAATTAAATTAAAAAAAAGTATTCCTGTTAAAAATACAGTAATTAAGTTCTGTAGAGACAGGTAAAATATTCATATTGATAATGCACAGGATAAGAAGTTTAGTTAAAACATTTGAAAAATTTATATCAAACTCATTAAGCTCCTTAACCGTGCTAAAAATTCCATAATCAATTCAATATTAAAAAAAAAACTTATGCTACTTAAAAAAACTAAAAAGCTAAAACTACTCAAAGACGATTCTAACGAGCCCAAATTCGGTGGGATTATGTCGTTTTATAACTGAGTTCCTATGGCCACCTTCCAGTTCCATCATCAGATCAGTTTTATCTATACTAATCTATACTATCTATACTAATATTATAAAGCTGAAGAGTTTGTTTGTTTGTCTCAGGAAGTACTGGTTCGAATTGAAAAATTCCTTTAGTGTTGGATAGTCCATTTCTTGAGGAAGGCTATAGGCTATATAACATCACGCTACGACCAACAGGTGCTGAGCAGCGTGGGTGAAACCGTCAGGAAAAGCTAGTGTCATCATAATATTGAACTGTGAAAATTTTCAATTCAATCTGTGATCGGGAAGTGTGTGAAATTTAACTTGGAAGATGCCACCCAAAAAAAAACATAATTACAAACATAGGTAGGTGTGTACCTACATGCAAGAATTTAATTTGTCATATACTTTCTCCCGGTCGAGGTGGCTCGGAAGGTCGTGTCGGACTTGTACTGACTAAAACCCACCAATGTTCCTTCTTTTGCCTTTTGTGTTCCGGATCTGTGGCATCTCTTTCAAACAACCCGCAACACCAGAAAGACTCATTCACAAAAAAAAACTTTAAAAAAATCCTTCACAAACATCCAAGTCAGGAAAATTCAAACACATTAAAATTAATTAATTAACTTAATAATCTAAAAGGTTGGCAAGACCTGTGCTTGCAAAGGACCTCTCATCGTCAGCGATATGACAGCTTATTCGAATGGACTTTTAAATGAAGACGGTCTAACTTAGTTAATTCAGTTAACTTTTTAAGTAATTAATGTTAGCTTTATCTTTTCGGTTGTTTTTTTTTTGCATTTTGCATGAGAAGAGTTTATTTGCGATTATGTTTAAAATCCTTACTAATTTTATAAAAGCGAAAGTGAGTTTGTTTGTTTGTTTGTTACCTCTTCACACTTTAATGGCTTAACCGATTGTGATGAATTTGGTACAGAGATAGTTGGGAACCAAGAGACGGACATAGGCTAATTTTTATTTAAAAAAGTGGGAAGTGAGGGAGAAAGAGGGAAGAAAAGGCAAAACTTAGCGTTGCTATTACAAATCAATAAGGCGCAAGGGGAACTGTGTTACCCTAAATTTAACGCGGACGAAGCCGCGGGCGAAAGCTAGTAGTATACTATTTTTGCTGTTATTTTTGCATTATACCAGGGATGGCCAATCAGTCGACCGGTCGATTGGGGCTATTAGTCCAGTCGATTGCAGCAAGGCAAACAAAATAAATACGTCTAACAGATGCACAACGTAATCACCACTGCGCGTATTATATTGTGTGATTTTCAATTAAAGAAAAAACTACATTATGCCATACATATTGTAGTAAATCGCATCAAATTTCGTCCGTAAAAAGTACATCTTGGGTGTATTCAAGTTGGCCACCCCTGCATTATTTGACGGGCCTGTTGGTCTAGTGGTTAGTGGCCCTGACTGCTGAGGTCGTAGGTTCGATTCCCACCCAGGACAAACTTTGTTTGATGAGCATGATTGTTTGTTCTGTGTCTGGGTGTGATTTATCTATAATATGTATGTGTTTATAAATTATATAAGTATGTATATCAGTTGTCTGGTTACCATAACACAAGCTCTGTTTAACTTGGGATCAGATAGCCGTGTATACGGTTGACATTAAATGACAAGACGGTTTTTAGTGATGTATGGATAAGATGGATAGTTGGTATTTATTAAAATAAAAGATTCTCACAACTCTCAAGCATTTATTTCAATTAGACAATTACAGGCACTTTTGAATGTCAAGAAACAAAATGTTGAAGCTGTACTGTACAAGAATGGGCAAGAAACTCCATGGTACATGATACAGGAGAAATTTCTAGGGTTACGCAACGTTTTAAAAAAGAAAGCTTTTTCTACTGTGGGCGGAGTGAGAAGGAGTGTCAGATTTTTATTGACTAAAAATCATCCATGTTCTTTCTTTTGCCCTTCGTTTTCCGGGGCCGCGGTATTCCTTTCAAACAACCCGCAACCCCGGCAGGCAGCTCTGAATTCAATTCCCGGGTCAGGCAAAGTGTTATTGGGTTTTTACATCAGGAATTGCTGAATTTATAGCTAGTTGATTGCAATATACTCGCCTAATACAAGGATCTTAAACACAACTGTGATAAATAATGTTTATTTTGCAAGTAGGTTTTTACAAAACTTTTTTTTTAACTAGATGAGGCTGGTATTACGTACCCGACTATAATAAGAAGAAACAGCCAAAAATACTCAGAGGTCATAAGTTTATTTTAAAGTCAGTTATTTTGTGACCACAAACTCTTCATCCCTAACGTACAATCCTACTAATCAATAAAAAAAAACATGGAAAAACTTTATCCAAAAACATTCGAAAACCCAATATCTATTTAATTCGATAATCCCCAAAGCATAAATGGCAAACGTTAAAGCGGCAACATGGTTTCGAAATAGTTTTCACCGGGCGCAATGACAAACCAACATATTTGCGACGTCATCTGACGTAACCAATATGGCGTACGCGGTATTGGACAGCTGTTCCATTTTCGAAAATAGATATTTTCGTTTTTATTTATGTGTCAATTTAAAACGTGTGGTGTGGAATGTGAAGTCTTTTGTTTTAAAATGTAAAGAAAGGTTAAGTGACTCTTGTGGGTTAAAATGTTAAAGTACCCATCATGAGCAATTTTATACCCGTATTAATGAATCACCCTTATTTAAGAGCATTCAAAATAGCCTTCACGAGTGGCGAAACCAACCCTCCTTTACCCATACGTCCGGCACACCCTAGGGTGGTTAGCTACCACATTGTTGATTGGATTAAATATTATCACGAAACGAGTTGTTTTTAACTTGGAATTATGTAAAAAAAGATTTTTTTTCAACTGATATTAAGCCTTTAAATAAACTAACTTTTTAGGGTTCCGTAGTCAACTAGGAACCCTTATAGTTTCGCCATGTCTGTCTGTCCGTCCGTCCGTCCGTCCGTCCGTCCGTCCGTCCTCGCTTAATCTCTGTGACCGTTAGCACTAGAAAGCTGAAATTTGGTACCAATATGTATATCAATCACGCCGACAAAGTGGTAAAATAAAAATTGGAAAAAAAATGTTTTATTAGGGTAGCCACCCTATATGTAAAGTGGGGAGTGATTTTTTTTTTAATTTCAACCCTAACGTGTGATATATTGTTGGAAAGGTATTTAAAAATGAATAGGGGTTTACTAAAATCATTTTTTGATATTGTCAATAATTTCGGAAATAATCGCTCCAAAAGTAAAAAACAATGTGTCCCCCCCCCTCTAACTTTTGAACCATAAGTTTAGAAAATATGAAAAAAATCTGAAAAGTAGAACTTTATAAGGACTTTCTATGAAAATTATTTTGAACTTGATTGACACAACAGTTTTTGTACAAAAAAGACAAAAAGTTTTACAAAATAATTTCTGGACTAAGTTTGTAGTATAATCGTAATTATATGCAAGCATTTTTTTTAACTTCGTTTACATATTTTATTATCCTGAACGTATCTTTTTTCAAACAAAAAAAAAATTATTGAAATCGGTTCTCGCAATCCAAAATTATTAAAAAAAGTATTAATTAGGAAATACAATTCTCTAGTGTTCAACGTCAAACAAATAATAAACTCATAAAAGTAGGAACACTTATTGTGACGGACGGGAAACTACGGAACCCTACACTGAGCGTGGCCGACACGCTCTTGGCCGGTTTTATCTTTAAGACATCGTCGTAAATCTTGATGTGGCAAAAGGAAAGTTCTGCCAATAAAGATTTCTAGTACGAAAGTTGAAGACAAAATGTAAACTTCTCAAATTACGATATAATTAAAGTTATAGTAAACTAAAAATCTAAAACTTACTAAATACAGCTGTAGTCGATTTTGGAATCGACAATACTATTATATTTTAGTATGTTAGTCAATAAATATAATGTATACTCTTGAAGCATACAAATTAAAATGTTTATTTGAATAAATATTTTAATTTGTATGATTCAATCTATTTCTTTTTTCTGTGAATTGACAACGAATATGCATGATGATGGTGAATGATGGACGTTGACTTCGAATCATATCTTATTTTAATGTTAAACAAATATTGAAAAACTTATTAAATATTGTACACGTTAAAGGTATGTTACAGCGAACTTATTTTTAATAATAAGAACAATTTTTTCACCTGTAACAAACAATAAATGGATAATATTGATTTGAATTTGAATTTAGTCAGTAAAAGTTCGACAGTTCCACTCCGCCCAGAGCGGGGAAGTTATTTGGTTACTTCACATCCGAAAACAAATATGTCATAGTCAAAATTTAAAATATTCGATTTACAATGTAATATTTTCATAATTTTCGCTGAGTGTACTTGTTGCAAATGCTAGAGGATAATTGTACTTTCAAATTTAATCTCAACGCATCTCGTAACCCGGGCTTGTGGACGGCTGAGCAATGGGTAGTTCACCGTCCGTCCGTCTTTTGACGACAGGCCGCCCGTGTCGACGGCGCGTTCGTGTTTCACGCGCGCCTCAAAGAAAGTCAGCAAAGCAGAGGGGCTTACCAGAGCCTCCGTCTGTCGGGGTTGCGGGTTGTTCGAAAGAGATATAAGCGCGGCCTCGGAACGTAAAGGGCAACAGAAGGAACATGGGTGGGTTTTAGTCAGTACAAGTCTGACATGCCCCCCGCTCCGCCCAGAGCGGGGGAAGTCATTGGATGATTTCCCACCCAAGTAAAAAAAAAAACGCATCTCGTAACATCAACGCCACGAACCTGCGCTTCAGCCTCAGCTATTAAGCAGTCGGATAAAAAAGTGTTAGTTCCATCATCCTACTTATAAAAATAAACGATCAAGCACTAGAGTGCTCAGTGTCAGACACTACGTGAGTGCCTATCTTAGCTCGCCGTTACGTGACGTCACGCTAATAGCACTCCACTGGAGTAACGTGTTCGCACGCGTTTAGTGCTTCGCCAATTAGGGCCCTAGTAGATATAGGTAATGTTTATCTAGACCTTGTAACTGACAAGTTATTTGTGAAGTGATTGGGATATTAATGCTTGGCCATAGACACAGTATAAATACTTATCTACGTATAATATCTGTATTATTTATTTTCTCTCTAATATATGTATTAATTGTTTTAATAAATTAATTTATGTTATTATCTGCGCAAAATGTAGTGCATGCTGTGCTTTTCTATAAGTAATGAGGCGCTTAGACTTAAGTTGGCAATGTGTAAATTACAATGTAATAGCGTACTCATTGTTGAGAAGCCTAATATTAAATAAATTAATAAATATATAACCTCTAGTTAAAGGGAAAATATACAAGTCCACGGACTTGTATATTTTCCCTTTAACTAGAGCTGGGAAGAGTGATAGATATAAATGTTGATGGATGGAGAGAGAGATATGAAGGCCAAAGAAAAGAAGGATGGATTGTGTAAGGAATGATATGAGGAGAAAGGGGATAATTAAAGAAGAAAACGTATTGGGCCGTACGACGTATAATCATATTATGCCACTTTCCCTAAGGTTTATCATCAAATCATTTATTTTTGTAAACATGGCTAATTGTTACATAGATGTTTTCGTATTTAATAAGCTATTCTATCGTCGTATGGGCTTGCAAATAACATTCAATTCAATATTAGAAGAAAACGTTTACAACATTGTATTGCTATCAAATAAATTGAAGTGTCAGATCATTAGAATTATGAAACAAAAACAAATCAGACCAATAAACAGCACAAAAATATTTAATTATTAATGTCAAATAAAATTAATAAGTATGTCAATCAGAAATCAAAAAATTATGTCAGAAAACTATAACAACAAATCTTACATCAATTAATAAATAATAATTATCTAACAGACAGAATGTAATGTTTTCTTGAGTTAGGTATTACTACCTAGCTTACACGACTACTGACGATACCTCATTTGTCACCTTAAAATAACTAGTTTAGAAGTTATTAGCGAACAGATGAACATACACTCAAAATCATAACCCTCCTTTTTGCTTCACCGTAGTCAGGTAAAAATGTCTGTTGGCTACAGCCTCGCTTGACCCATAATGATGTTTTCGTAAATTTCATAAAAAAAAAAAACGTAAAGAGCTCTCTAGTAGTTTACCACTTAACGTCCAAAGTTAACTCTAATGAGAGCCGTATTCATTAAATAAAGTTTTATTTGAATAAAACCTCTTTATTTAAATTAAAGTTTTCACTGCGGCTCGTCTAGTGCTGATGTAGACCCATATTATGTTTTAGTTTAATGTTTATTAAAAGATGACGAATATATTAATTCCATTAGGGGTTTACACACGGAGTACCGCTGGGCTCTCGTAGAGGCGATCTGTCGGTTAAGGCCTATGGTTCAGTCCATGGTCCGGAGCAAGAAGGAATGGCTGTCTTGTGACAACAGCCCGTATCGACAGCGCGTTAGTGATCCACGCGTGCCTCAAAGAGATGAAAACAAAGCAGAGAGGCCTGCAAGGCCACTGCCTGCCGGGGTTGCGGGTTGTTCGAAAAAGATACCGCGGCCTCGGATCATAAAGGGCAAAAGAAGGAACACGGACGGGATTTTGTCAGTACAAGTCTGATACTTCCCACTTTGCCCAGAGCTGTGGAAGTGATTTTATCCGCAAAAATGACCGAAGCAATTTCTGTAATCTCACTCAAGAGCTAAAGCAACTCAGAATAAAAATAACAAAATCACCCATTTTGCTTTACTGTGATCGTGTCAAACAAAAGCACGTCAATGCACTGAACTTAGTCTTGTGTGTAGACGTCCTTATCTAGGTTTTTATAGACATTTTGCTTTACTAGGATAAGTTGGTTTAGTGTCAGTTAACTACTTAATAAAGTAAGTTAGATGGATAGTTTCTTTGAAGTTATATCCTTTTCCTTAACGTCTAGTTTCCCCTCTTTTGTTGGAGCTAGTCTAATTTTATTTGATGGCGACATAGTTTATCATTCCGTTTTTCTTTATATTTGTTTTGTCTTTTGGTAAATCCATATAATAATGACTCCCTGTAGGTGAAGTGAAAAGGAATGTCTAACTTTGACTGACTAAAATCCATCTAAGTTCTTTCTTTAAGGTTATGCCTTCCAAGATTCTTTTATGTGAAATCATCAAATGATTGATGATTATTCTCTCAATCGTAATTTATGTATTTATTTAGGGATATATATATTTAGGTATTATGTATTTATTTAAGGATATATATTTAGGTATTTTGTATTTTTACAAGCATTTATTCATATTTATTTATTTATATAAGTTATAATAGGAAGCACACACACACACATTTTTCTCGTACTCTCTCACACACTATCGTCTACATATCGTTCTCATATCTCCTTTCGCAGGTCTGCTGGCAGAAATATCTTAAGAAACAAGCAGTACCTTTGTAATCATTTTTTTTTCCTGTCTTGTCTACTGTGCGTACATAAATTATTATATAAATAAATGATTTTTCCAACTCTGGGCAAAGGGGAAGGGATTGTCAGACTTGTACTGACTTAAACCCATGTTCCTTCTTTTGCCATTTCTGTTCCGGGACCGCGGTGTTTCTTTCGAACAACCCGCAACTCTGGCAGGCATAGCCCTAGCAGGCCCCTCTGCATTTTTGTCTACCCTATGGCCTCATTAAATCTATTGAATTTATTATATATATTTATATTGTATAGCTTTGAAGAGCAGTTTTTGGCGCCATTTTATTGTAGTACTATTATTACTCAATGTTATTTTAATTTATAAATGGATTTTTTATTTTTTTATGTTATTAAAACGTTGCCCCACACAAGGAATTTCTCCTATATCGTGGGTGCGTTAACAAATTTATAAACTCAACATTATCAAACAGCTAGACCCGAAACAATTATCTTTGATTCGTACAAATATTTATTCCGTGCGGGGATCGAGGCCGCGACACGCAGCCCAGCAGTCGATCGCTCAGCCATTACGCCAACCACGCTGTCACTTAATAACATTTTATTTCACTTTACTTTGTTTTTATTTAAGCAACTATGATTTCTATAGTTTACTGGTACTGATAATTCAGTTTATACGCAAGAACAGAACTACATACTATAGATACTACTAACATACAAATTTAGGCGTTCTCCTTTGCAATAACAATAGTCTTAAAAAAACCTAGAACAGTCATACTCCTATACGAAATTGGGCATTCTCCTTTATTAAATGTGTTCAAAAGTAGACTAATTAGCCTATAACTGTTGTATGCGTTTCCCTATACAAAAAAAACTGCAACGCATACAATTTTCGCCGGGAAGCGATCGAACTCGTGACCCGTAGAAAGTCAAGAGTTTAGGCACTGAGCCAATTAGGTCATCAATTCATCGTTGATTCTTTCACACTCCGCCATCAAAAAGGTTATATGTCCCATCATCAGCGTTTCAGCCTGAATTCACTGTAAAACTGTAAAACCAGAAAGCCTTTGTAAAAGTTTTTGTTTTAACTTTGAACTGCTCATGAAAGTATGTTAATAATGCTTTTTTCATTAATTTACTCGCTTTTCCCCGCCCCGCATCCATCCATACATCCATCCTCACAAACATTCGCATTTATAATATTAATAGGATAATAGTCCTACTAAGGACTAACATTATAAAAGCGAATGTTAGTGAGGATGGATGTATGGATGTGTGTTACTGTTTCACGTCAAAACGGCTGAACGGATCTTGATAAAATTTCACAGGTAGATTATAGTCTGGAATAGCACAAAGGAGTCTTTCTTTTAGATCATCACGCGGCGAAGCCGTGAGTGCCAGCTAGTTTCCAATAAATTAATTGCAATAAAACAGCTTTGCTACGGCTAAGTTAAAAATAAAACTTTATATTATACTAGCTTCCGCCCGCGGCTTTGCCCCCGTTAAATTTGGGGTTACATAGTTCCCCTTGCGCCTTATTGATTTGTAATAGCAACGCTAAGTTTGCCCGTTTCTTCCCTCTTTCTCCCTCATATCCCATTCTTTTTAGAAAAAAAATAGCCTATGTCCGTCTCCTGGTTCCCAACTATCTGTGTACCAAAATTCATCAAAATCGGTTTAGCCATCAAAGCGTGAAGAGGTAACAAACAAACAAACAAACTCACTTTCACTTTTATAATATTAGTAAGGATTTTCCTCACAGTTCTAATTATTTTCCCGTCAATCAGTAATATTTAGAATTTAATATCAGAACCTTTTAAACCGCTATCATTGTTTTTTTAAAACGATGGGTATCAGCACAAAAATAGATTATTAATTACAATTTGGGAATAATCCCTAAACCTTCGTTCGTATCAATCATGTTACTAAATTGCTTTGTTTCTGAAATATTTTCCTTTTTACCCAAATTCCTAGAGGGGTTTTTGATTAAAATTCAATCATTTAATGTTGTGTGACTTTCAACCTTATGAGCTGTAATGGACCCATTCCACAGAAGTATTAAAATATCATTATTAATCTTCCAATACATATTTTTTAATTGAAAATCTATGTGTAAAAAATGACTTCCCAAAAAAACTAAAAAGTGGATATGGAATAACTTTAGTTTCGGAAGTCGGTGACTTTTGTTTGTTTCGTTGACTTTTTCGCCGCCGACTTCCGGAAGTGAAAAAAAGTATTTTATTTCAGAATTTTAAGTTATGGTATAATGCTAAATCACATCATTTTTATTGAGTACTAGCTTTCGCCCGCGGCTTCGCGGTAACACAGTTCCCTTGCGCCTTATTGATTTGTAATAGCAACGCTAAGTTTTCCCTTTTCTTGCCTCTTTCTCCCTCACATCCCACTTTTTTTAATAAAAATTAGCCTATGTCCGTCTCCTGGTTCCCAACTATCTATGTACCAAAATTCATCACCAATCGGTTTAGCCATTAAAGCGTGAAGAGGTAACAAACAAACTCACTTTCGCTTTTATAATATTAGTAAGGATTAGTAAGGATTAATTTTCTATTGTTACTAAAAGATTATCATTTATGAAGCATTTATCTAACTCTAACACACGCTTTTATTTTTTATGTATGTTCACCGATTACTCCTTTGAGTAATCTATAAACATACATCTATACTATATCTATACTAATATTATAAAGCTGAAGAGTTTGTTTGTTTGTTTGTTTGAACGCGGTAATCTCAGGGACTACTGCTTGGAATTGGAAAATTCTTTTAGTGTTGGATAGTCCATTTCTTGAGGAAGGCTATAGGCTATATAACATCACGCTACGACTAACAGGTGCTGAGCAGCGTAGGTGAAACCGCGTGGAACAGCTAGTAAAAAATAAAAGCGTGTGTTAGAGTTAGCGTTAGCCTAAAGTCGCCACGCGGACGAAGTCGCTGGCGTAAGCTAGTCATCCTATAAATATCACACAAAAAAAGGCGAACTGATACAAAACAAATTTAATGTAATCTATACTATATTGTCTGATAGTGCAAAGAGGTAATGTTTGTGCGGTTGTAGGAAATAATCTCTGGAACTAATGACCCGCTTTGAAAATTCTTCTACCAATAGAAAGCCACATTATTTGTGAGTGCAATAGGCTATGAAATCACTGTACGACACATAAGTGACACCGCTGGGCACATCTAGTATATTGTAAATATTAATAACACTTTATTTTTTTTTTCTTGTCAACATCAACATTTTTGCTCTACATGAGTGAAAATAAAAAACAGACCGTAACAGCAAGGAAACAGTTTTTCTTTTAACGTTATTCGTTTTTATTTGCCAACACGTGGAAAACGTTTTCCTTTGGAAAATATTCCACGCAAACATACACGTGTTCTTAAACGTTATTTTACATTAAAACAACTCATCTCGAGGGAAATATATAATGAAAAATATTCACTGTAAAACCCTATTTCACGATAATATTAATAGTGAAAGGAAATTAATAATACCTGCTTACTTTCAAGTAAATTAAATTGAGTAAACGATGAGAGGAAAGTCTGTTAAGAGAATATAAAATTAAACGAAGCAATATTTTAATAATTGACTAACAAAGATGAGCTTGTGGCTAAAACAATAACAGCCGGTAGGATCGAAGCTCACCAATGAAAAACCCACCAATGTTCCTTCTATTGTTCTTAGTATTTCTGGATCGCGGTATCTTTTTTATATAGAAACGTTGCCCCAAACTAGAAATTTCTCCTGTTTCGTGGGTGCGTTTACAAACATTAAAACTCACAGACACAACCGCCAGACCTGGAACAACTATCTGTAGGTCATACAAATATTTGTTCCGTGTGGGGATCGAACCTGTGACACGCAGCGCGGCAGCCGATCGCTCAGCCACTGCGCTAACCGTGTCGTCGTCTCTTTCGAACAACCTGCAACCCCGGCAGGCGGTGGCCCTGGCAGGCCCCTATGCTTCGCTGACATCTCTTTGAGAGCTTAAGCGTGGAGCTTTACTCAGTCCCTTACATTTTTTATTATTATTTAATTATATTTTTGTAAATTTTTTCTAAGCGTGCTCTGTACCACTTCTAGGCAAAAGTCTCTCTCCACTCTTTCCAGCTCTCGTGAAACCCGTCCTTCTGTGTCCTCAATAAGGTAAGGTTGCGGAACGCCAGAAAGGAAATGGTGGAACAAACTGAATAGGTTCCATCAGAACTAGAAGAATAACATCGAGAAATACCTACGAAAAATCATTTAACTTTGAATACAAACAACAACACATAACTCGAACGCCACTCGTCCACAACTGAAAACGCCCAACAATACGGAATACAATTTAAACTATTTACACCTAAAACCGGTTTTCATTCGTTTACAAAATGTCGGCTCGGCTGAGTGGCTCAGAAACAACATTAAGAGTCAACATACCATTGAAAATGTTATTATTCTCTGCGGAAAACTGTTTTTACATTTTGTTTACTGGCAACGTATTTATCGCACCTGTGTTTGTGAAAATTAATGAATAATACATTGAATAAATGCTTTTCGTGGTTCCGTACATCAAAAGGAAAAAAACGGTACTCTTGTAGGATCACTTTGTCGAGACCCTTTATCTGGGTAAACATACATATACGCGTACCCGAGATAGGTCTTGATAGAAACGCAGACGGACGGACAACAAAGTGATCTTATGAGGGTTCCGTTCTTTCCTTTTGAGGTGCGGACCCCTAAAACAGACCACCTGGTTATGTTTTATAACACTGGTTATAGGACGTTTTGTCCAGCAATTAGTTGCGACGTTTTTTTTCAGCTTTAACAATAAAAATGCATTAACATTTTCCTGCCCTTCTCCCATTACTATTTGGGGTCGGCACAACATGTTTTCTTCTTCCATTCTTCCCTATCAGACATCACAGTGTCATTTACTCCTTTCTCCTTCATATCATTCCTTACAAAATCCATCCATTATTTTTTGGACATTCAGATCCTTTCTCTTTTAGTACAATTATTAATTAGTACATGTAACAATGAAAATACATATCTGCTAAAATAAACGCCTTATTTTGATGCTGAAGCCGAACTTAGTTAAGCCTAAATGTTACAACACAGCTTTCCGTTTCAATTCTTCCAGACGTCAACATACCTAATCAAACTAAGCAATGTATATTGTCCTAAACAATTCCTTCCACTATTACTTCGGAACACATAGAAATATAAATAAAACGTGTTTTCTTTTGTTTTCAGGAGGGCGAGCGACTGCGAATATGAACGCCTCACGGCTGCCAGGGTTCAACGACACGAGCCGTGAGTTATTTCTCATATATCTTACGTATAAGGTACGATGATTTGACAGAAATTGTGCAGAAGTAGAATTAATAGATGGGATGACAAGATAGAGTGAAATAATGAAAGATTCTAGATGAGTTTTGGATCTTTTGTTGTTTTGTTGTGGGACTTTTGTAAAGGGTTTCATAGCAATTGTAATAGGTAAGTAGGTTTGTAAAGTATTATCCTTACTAGTATTATAAAAGCGAAAGTGAGTTTGTTTGTTTGTTACGTCTTCACGCCCAAATGCCTAAACCGATTTTGATGAATTTTGGTACAGAGATAGTTGGGACGCTGGACGCTTTTTGTCTCTTTCTAACACCTCGCTTCCCTAAAATAGGGGGAAACTGTATGGAGCATTCCGCAATTTTCAATAAAAAAAAGTGAGAAAGGGGGGAGAAAGAGGGAACAAAAGGAGAGAGAAAGATATATTTTTTTCGATCACCACGCGGGTTAAAGTTAGCGTTAGCCCAAAGTTACTATGTCACGCGGACGAAGTCGCGGACGGAACCTAGTAATTACATAAAGCCAAAGGAAAAAAGGTATCCCATTTAATGACATATATTATAGGAGTATGGAAAAATAAAACATGTTAATTGATGTTATGAGAAGTTCGTGGCTTAATAATAGCAGCCGCTCGAGTCGACATTTAGGTTAATTTGCGCTTGCCTAGGTTGGCCTGTGGATGGGTGACTACCCGTTACATACCGAGTATCCTCCGTGCCTCGGAAAACACGTTAAGCTGGTCCTGGCTGTTATTTGTAGATCTTTTCTGAGGCAGTCGGTACATGTAGTCAGTGTCCCAAAAGTCTGAAATCCAGTCTTACCAAGAGGTATCGTATTGCCCCGTACTAAGTGGTTGTGGAGGTCAGAAAGGCAGTCGCTCGATGTAAAATACTAGTATTCAACTGCATGCGGTTAGACTGGAAGACGACCCCAACAAAGTTGGGAAAAGGCTAAGCAGATGATGACGGAAGAAGAGCATATTTTAAAATATGAAGACAATTATTTTCTTTTTTGTATTTATAAATATTTATGACGCTTGTTGTTGACGTTAGTTTAATCCTTATCCTTACTAATATTATAAAAGCGAAAGTGCGTTTGTTTGTTACCTTTTCACGCCTTAATGGCTTAACCGATTTTGATGAATTTTGTTACAGAGATAGTTGGGAACCAGGAGACGGACATAGACTAATATTTTTTTTGAAAAAAGTAGGATGTGAAGAGGATAGAGGGAAGAAAAGGGAAAACTTAGCGTTGCTATTACAAATCAATAAGGCGCAAGGAGAACTGTGTTTCCCCAAATTTAACGCGGGTGAAGCCGCGGACGAAAGCTAGTTTAATTATAAATAAGCCCACAAGTATAAGGTATAAATAAATCACCTGAACACATCCCGTGGGCACCGAATATGGTTACAGGATTATGTCATAAAGTTGGACAAAAACTATTTGGGTAGCTATCCTCATAATGAACCTAACACATTAAGCCTTTTTAGTATTATAAGCTTGGGAGCGCCCCTTTGGAATAACAAGGCTTTTTAGGACTAAGTTTCTACACCATATTTATGGAGACCTAAATAAACTCAGTCCCTTTTTGGTAGATGGGAAATTACCTAATAACTTCCCCCGCTTTAGGCGAAGTGGGAGGGGATTATCAGACTTGTATTGACTAAAATGCACGCATGTTCCTTCTACTGCCCTTAACGTTTCGTGGCCGCGGTATCTCTTTCGAACAACCCGCAACTCCGGCAGGCGGTGGCTCTGGCAGGTCCCTCTGCTTTTCTGACACTGACATCTCCTTAAGACGGCATTACTCAGTCCCTTAGTAATGATGATACAATATATAATATTATTATTCTAATACTATTCTAAACTATTATAACCTGATCTCTCTACTACGGATCGCACACCGTAGTAGAGAGATTAGGTTAAAATGGTTTTGTATAGGTTGATGTCCGTCGTGTGTACATAAATAAAATAGCTGCTAAATAGTCTAGATTTTTGGCCGGTTGATGGCATTAGGCTCGCTCTTTATGATATGGGATTTCAATGTATCTGGCAAAATGTGGGCGAATTATTTGGTACACAAATGCAATTCCTAAAAGCATCATTGCATATTATTGAAATCATAAATATCACTGTTTCTCTAACGTTCTTCCCAAAATATTCAACTACATTGCTTACAAAATAATAAACCATTTGTGTAATTATAAAACAAAATTCTATTCGATCAAGGATTTCTTAATTTAAAAACGAGGCCGTCACAACAGGGACCACCACTGTCAATTTTTAAATGAACTCTTGATAAGAGACAATGCAAACACTTTTATCACAGTATCTTGCCAGCACTAAACCAACAAGATGCCGAATAAAAACTCAAACAAAAAAGGTTCTTCACAAGAATGTGGCCGAAAAAGAAAAATTCTGTTTTTTCCCACAAAAATCCTTGACCCGCCGAGGGCGTAGCGGCCAGTAACATTATAACAATTGGAACGAGATAGCAAACTTCTAAAAGTTTTTAATTCAACAAATTCTTTTATGAATCATTTACAACAGTCGGCAGGGCGGCGTTCGGACAAAGTTTTAATTTTTACATTTCCTAACAAAATTTTCGGATATTCGGGATTCCGTTTCAAAGTTTCTCCCTGATCCGGGTCCGAAAGAAAAACATCTTTGTTTTTTTATGGAAGTAGGTTTACCTAAGAAACTCTTTGCCCTGTTTATACGATGCTAAAGTATAAGGAAACGGCAGTTTTATCGTTCTAGGAATCTTTATTCTGACAATATTCGTTTTTTTTTTAAATCGGAGGATGTTGTGGCTAATTAATAAGAGCCGCTCAGGTTGACTTTTAGGTTAGGTTACGCATTACTAAGTTGGACCGTGGTTGAGTGGCCACCCACACATTGGTCCCAGCTATCATTTTGGAGTTTACTCGTTAAGAATCAATTTTCATATATAAGGCGCCTTTAGTGCGCAACTTTCTAATTTGGCTGTAAGTGTATTAAGACGTACATATGGTATGCTGTATAGGCGACTATACCTATATACTATATGTTATTGGGCTTGTTTGTTTCTATCAGTGTCGATGTATTTATATTGCTATTTTTTTTTCACTAATTTGTGAATTTACCCTTTCATATGATATTAATCTTTTTTCAGTTGAATAAACTCTTTTTGCGTATGGTTAGATACTCGTTAAGGAGTAAACTCCAGTCGTGTGTCGGAGCTGACACACACACTTTTTTTTTAGATCTTTGACAGTTGTAACAGGACAGGACTCAGTGGCCAGAAAGTCTGACAACCAATCTTACTAAGAAATATCGTATTACCCAGTAACAACTGGATGTTGATATCAGATAGGCAATCGTTCCATGTTATATGCGGCTATTCAGCTGCATTCGGTTAGACTGAAAGCCAAGTCCATCACAGCTCGGAAAAGACTATGCAGATGACGATTTAATTTCTGAAATCGTTTCTTTATTGTGTTCTCAAATTAAGAATCCCTAATATTTACCATGTTCTTTCACCTAAGCCCTCATTTTATTTAAAGATACATTTTTTAAATTGTAGAACGTAAATTTTCTTAAAGTTGTCGTTTAAACTCTTTATACTTTGAAAGATGTAGGCAGATAGGTAATCAGACACATTTCAGCATCTTTATCGCTACATTAAAATGTTTAACACCTCAAACTGTTATCTTTATAGCGCTTTAAAGCGAGCTACTTTAATATTTTACACAAAATCACGACTTTTACAGCAAAACCTTAATTCATATAAGGACTTTTTACCAACCTAAATCACTCGTATATGATCCTTTTTTGCGGTAATCATGAATTATGGCTATCCTTTATCTGACATTAAGAACGGTTGATAGCGCCATATTGAAGGCAGAGCGTGAGTTTCGCTCTGAAAAAAAAACGGTCGAACGATTCGTTTGGCAGAGGTCCGCAACCTTTTTTGAGAAGACTTTTTGGTAAGACTTTGCCGATGATAGAAACTCTTTTAATTTATCGTTTGTGGCTATTTTGTTTCCTTTTTTCGAATAATTACTTTTTTCTTAACAATTTGTATGATTAGCATACAAATTGCTAAGAAAAAAAAGTAATGGAGAAAAAAATAAGAAATATTAGTAACTTGTTGAAGTTATTGTGGCTTATAAGGCCTCCGTCAATGAAGAGTTTGGATAATTCCTCTTCGGTTTGGGTCATTAATTCCTGCTGCTACCAAACACCGTCTGGCGAGAATTTCTTTAATATTTGCGGTAACCATATTTCAAAACACCTGTCCTATTTTAAATTTCTTTGCTAACTTTCATTAACTTTGCATGAACATAAATTTGAGATTATATGCTAATCTATTTTTCGAATTTCTTTTCTTCTATGGGCTTTACAACATAGGTAGTCCATTGATAATATTAATTTAATATTTAAAAACATTATAGTTTAAAAAAAACTCATTTATTCTTATTCTCTCCTCAACAAAGCCTTCATTTGTTAAACAATAACTAGTCTGTTATCCTTCGTCGGCCATATTGGATTTAGAATGACGTGTAAGGCATTGAAAACGCACCCGCGATACAGGAGAAATTCCTAGTGTGGGGAGGGCAACATTATTAAAAAAAAAAATCACAGCTTTTTTAAATAGTTACAATTAAAGCTAGTAAAAGCATGTTAAGAAAAAATCAGCCAAGTGTGAGTCGGTCTCGCGCACCTCGGGTTTCGTACAAACTTCCGTCATAAACGGCCATATTCTATGACTGCATAGACTTGGAGGATCACAGCTTTAAGGGAACATTAAAGTATTTATATGGTACTAGCTTTTGCCCGCGGCTTCGCTCGCGTTAAATTCGGGGTTACACAGTTCCCCTTGCGCCTTATGGATTTGTAATAGCAATGGTAAGTTTTCCCTTTTCTTCCCTCTTTCTCCCTCATATCCCACTTTTTTCAAAAATATATTAGCCTATGTCCGTCTCCAGGTTCCCAACTATCTCTACCAAAATTCATCAAAATCGGTTTAGCCATTAAAGCGTGAAGAGGTAACAAACAAACAAACAGACCAACAAACTCACTTTCGCTTTTATAATATTATAGTAAGGATTAATTTCAACATGATATTTTTTTCAGTTTTTTTTTCTTTTATGGTAGTTTTTTAACCCTAAAAATACGAAAATCCTTGCAAACCCCATCATAATGCTAAAACTACACAATACAACCTGCCAATCTAATTTTTATTCATCTCATCTCGAAACTTTGCTCATAAGGTTCATTGAAGTATTTCCATATGAATTCCGGGACGTAATTGCCGCTCCTAATTAAATGCGGAAAATATAATTAAAAGTGAATCGGTGGGGAATGCGCCTGTTTCCCGTCGCGCCTGCCCTTATTGTGAGATTCCAGTTTCAATGCTTTTTTTTATTTAAACTGCAAGCAGATTAGAAGGTGACCTTATTAAAGTTGTGCGGTTTTAATTGAATACAGTGCTGGACGAGTTTGTGGTTAAATAATAACAGTCGCTTGGGTCGTTCTTTAAGTTAAGCTGTGGTTGGTCTGTGGATGCGTGGTGTGGTAGCTTGTGCTAGATGTGTGCTGGTGAGAGCTTTTGCCCACGGCTTCGCTCGCGTTAAATTCGGGGTAACACAGTTCCCCTTTTCTGATTTACAGGAACCTGCTACCTGTAGTTTTTGCCCTTGCACGTTATTTGTTGTAATAGGAATGCTAAGTTTTCACTTTTCTTCAATCTTTCACCCTCATAATTCAATCTATATTTTTTTTAAATAGCCTATGTCCGTCTCCAGGTCTTAACTATCTCTGTACAAAAATTCATCAACTCCATTTAGAGCCATTTAGGTGTGTTTAGGAGTAACAAACAAAAAAACTCACTTTCGCTTTCATAATATTAGTACAGTAAGGATAAACACACCCACACATACACAAATCATCACAGTACCTACTTAATAGATCACTGACAACCAGTTTAAACCTTTCAGAATGAGCCAGGTATGGTTAGTATTTATATATTTATTGAACATGAATGACTTAGGTACTGCTAAAAAGAACATACCAAAAATTTGCAAAAAAGACTGACAGCCAAAAATTACAAGTCTTCTCTAATACATAACTGAACAAAGCTAAATTCTATGGACATTAAATGAAAAATGATTTTGCAAGTATGTTTTTAAAAAACACTTTTACATGTCGTTGTTTTTTTTAACTAAATGTGGTTGGTGTTTCGTACCCGACTACTCTGAAATAAAACAGCCAAAACAAACTTAAAGGTCTCTGCTATGGCCCAGACAAAAATCTTGGTCAACTTACATGACATGTACAGACGCCTGCACATCAAGCTACACCACTTTGACCTTGAACGCGTTATGAGCAGCAAAAGCGAGAATCGTGCGAAAGAGATATAAAGCTTTTTGTCAGTTCTTACTTGTAATGTTTCGTGCTGCAGTGCATACGTGAGAATGTGTGCGTATGCGCATCGTTGTGTAGAATAACATACTTTGCGATAAGGAATCTTGGTCAACATAGGTACCTATGTCATGTAAGTTGACCAAGATTTTAATGTAATGTATTACAGTAGCATACTAAAACAGAACACCAAAAAGAAAATAACTGCAGCTAAACAAAGATATTAGTCATACTAAGTATAAAACAACCTTCGTAATATCTTAACTAAGTGAAAAAAATCTTCCAGCTAAACTCCACTTAGTATTCTTCAGTCAAAGATATAGCTGCACCTTGCATTTTAATTCAAGACTTAATATGCAGCGATAGTCGAGCCAGGCGACCACCAGACAAAAGTTGTGTGATTAAAAATTGGATCTAGGACTTAATTAAGCGTTTGATTAATACTTATTCAGAAAGATTATATAATTGGCTTTTTTCGGATGGAAAATCATCAAATCCCCCCCCCGCTCTGGGCAGAGCTGGGGGGAGTGTCGGAAGTAAATTTTTTACTAACTTATACCCACTAACTTGCCCTTTATGTTCCGGGGCAGAGGAATTTCTTTCAAACAAACCGTTACCCCGGCAGGTGGTGGCCCTGGCAGGCCCCTCTGTATTTAATTGACTTGGAGTAGCAAAAAGTTACCGTTAATCACCTTAATTAATCCAACTAGTATTATAAAATGCGAATGTTTTTAAAAATGTCTGTCTGGATTTTTGTTACTCTCACGCCAAAACTGGTAAACGGTTTTTTATGATATTTAGCATATTGATAGTTTATAACTTAGATTAACATATAGGAAGAAATAGCTGGCACTTGCGGCTTCGTCCGCGTCATGATAAAAAAATCCTATGTGTTATTCCAGACTATAATCTACCTTTGTGCCAAATTTCATCAAGATCCGTACAGTAGTTTTTTCGTGAAAGAGGATCGAACATACATCCATACTCACAAACTTTCGCATTTATAAAATTAGTAGGACTGTAGGATTAAATCGCGGTAGTTCGATCGTGGTGGACAATTACTGCACTCTATACGGGCAAAGCCGAGGTCTGGCTAGTATCAAATATCGAAGATTGTTGACACATTAATTTGCTACAGAAGACACACAATATTTATTATGCGAACAAATTATATTCGTGTTACGTGCATGTTGTTCTTTTAAACTATACAATGGATTTTGATGAAACTTTCACTATTTATTAGAGCATTCATTCTTAAAGATTTTGTGTTTAATATATTTACATCAATCTTTTTATAAAGCAATGAAATCTAGATGTTTTGTAAAGTCATAAAAGCAAGGGTCACAAGAAATTTTATTACTTCCAAGGACAAACTCCCTACAAAGACTCTTAACTTCTACAAAAAAACCTACGATTCTAGTATAACAATCACAGAGTAATAAAACCAGTGTCCCAAAGCAATAAAACCTTATTTCTGCATGCGCGCTCACTTTTACTATAAATCTTAATCATAGTCCAATGCTTTTTCTCTGAAATAATTTATTCTGCACATTCATTAATCTAATAATCCACTTTGCAATAAGAAAATTAATTAGACGAATAAAAAATGGTCTAGGCTGACGTTTGACCTTTTCGAATTAAAATATATAAAATCATTTAATAATCGTGAAAAAAGAAACAGTTAAAAGCCATAGCTTTTGAATAATATAATACATTTAATGAGGTTTATTTTTGCAAGAAAGTTTTTGGAAAAAACCGCCATTTAAGAAAAAAAAAACTAGAAGAGAATACTTAAATATCTTATTTTTATAAAAATAAAAACGGCCAAGTCCGACTCGGGCTCGCGCACCAAAAGTTTCGTACAGACGCCTGCAGGTCAAGCTACCCGAAACTGTCAATTTTTCCCAATGAACCTTGAACCTAATGCTTTAGAAATAAAGTCGAAAATCTATGAAAGAAATCTGACAGATTGTAGTAGCTTGATGTGAAGGCGTCTGTACAAACTAGCGACATAAACAGCCATATCTTTTGACTGTATAGACTTAGAGGGTTGATTTTTTACAGCAAAATAGGGACCACAGATTTGAGTTTAAATTTTTATCGTTTTAATTTCAACTCGCTATCTCCTCGCGTTACCAAAATGACTTTTTGTTTTGACATAACAAAAGATTGTTTTTTTTTTCTTAGTCATAGATATAGTAAGTAACCTGGTAGTTGCACTACCGATCAATTAAAACGCGTCTTTAGAGCTGTCAAAAGTGCTGTGGTTCCACATAAATTCTCTATGGTATCCTTTAGCTTGACTTAATTAACAACAGAATGGCTAGGGTATGATCGATTTCAAAGCAAAAAAAAACTATCTTTACAGTAAAATGGAAAATTAATCTTGTTTTTAGTTCTCAAAAAAAAACAGTTTTAAGAGAAAGTGTCTCATGGTTTTGTTTTGTTATTCACTGTTTTAAAGTTTCATGTTTTGAAGCAATGCTCAAAATTATGTAAAATCCCGGAAAATATCCCGGTAAATTTAATCGTTAATGGTGCAATTAACCAATTAGCTAGAGTAAGTATGTTTCTCTCTCCTTAGTAAACCTAATTATCTTTTATTCCACGGAAAATGTATAATTCTAAAGAATGTAAATTTTTGCATTTTGTGCACGTAATAGAACTGATGGGATCTATTCGTCCCCAATATGGATCAATACAAGGGTAATTTTGACAAATTGAGGTATTGAGGATGTTATATTCAATTTTTCGCCCATAAATTGCCCCATAAATGCTGTATGGAGTTCTGAAAATGGTTTATATAGGAAATTGATCCTTATTATGTGTGTGGTGGGGAATATTATTGGATAATAACAGGTTGATCGGTATCGATGTGATCTAATGAAAATAATGTCGTAAGAATAAATAAATAAATAAAATATCTTGGGACAACTCACACACGGCTATCTGATCCCAAGCTAAGCAGAGCTTGTGTTATGGTAACCAGACAACTGATATACATACTTATATAATTTATAAATACATACATATTATAGATAAATCACACCCAGACACAGAACAAACAATCATGCTCATCACACAAAGTTTGTCCTGGGTGGGAATCGAACCCACGACCTCCGGCTCAGCAGTCAGGGCCACTAACCACTAGACCAACAGGCCCGTCAAAAAAAGTTCCAAATATTATATTTTTATGTTATTTTGTTTTAATTTAAGAGTCACCGTCTATCCTTACTAATATTATAATAGCGAATTTGTTTAGTACGTCTTTACGCCTAAATGGCCAAACCGATTTTGATGAATTTTGATACAGATATAGTTGGGACCCTGGAGTCAGATATAGGCTATATTTTTTTAGGGGGGGGGAAAGAGGGAAGAAAAAGATATATTTTTTCGATAATCACGCGGGTTTAGTTTGCGTTAGCCCAAAGTAACTATGCCACGCAAACGAAGTCACGGGCGAAAGCTAGTTGTTATATACATAACCCATGTTTTCGCCTGACCGTTTTCGGCCACGGCAGCCAATCTCAACGAGGATTGGCCATCGGCGCGGAAGATATAATAGTTCACGTGTGTGCGCAGGCACAGATGCACTCTCTGTTCCCTCACTCTCATAGACCGATGGGTCGGCAATCTGACACGATAAGACCAACGGCCTAGAACCTAGAGCAAACCTTCAAATTCCGGGCTGCTACTGTGAAGCTCCCAATACAAAAACCAAAGAGAGAGAATCGAACATATAACAAGAAAACCAAAACGCAAAATATACCCATTCAAACTTCAACCATGAACAAAATAGGCAAAAACAAACCTTACAATATAGCCATAATATAGACTTTGTATTCAGGTCGATGACAAGTGGGTATACGTTTTAAGCAAACAAAAAAAAAACAGAAATATCTAGAATCTCTGTGCAACTCGACTCCATTCAACGAATTTTAAACTCACTCAAATGCATGCATAAAAAAAGAACAAGCTGCCCAATTCGAAAACTAGCCAACTGCCAAACTTTTCAAAGGCCATTCGAACAGTTCTTTTTTTAAAACACAAGCTTATAATCTGCCAGGAACACCACAATGTAAAGTATATCAAAACTTTTTCTCTGAAAACGAACTCACTTAACTGCTCAACCAATTTAAAATTTCACCGTTTCACGAATACAAAGTTTCGAAAAACTACTATTTTCTTTACATATTCGGAATATTTTCATAATACTTATTAGTTTAGGTGGAAGTTTAAGTGCCGATTTTGTTGCACTCGATTGGGTCTGCAGACTTCTTTGAATGTTATTAAAGTTGAGAGTTGTCGATTAATTTGTATATTTATTCGAGTGGTGGATTTTGTATTTTATTTATTTATTTATTAAAACTTCATGCACAAAAACATTGTACAAAGGCGGACTTTATGCCTTGGGTATTTTCTACCAGTCAACCTTAGGGTTTTAAGGCTTTTTAAGGCTTTGACTTACCAATTAACTATTTTAACCAACGACTAATAAAAAAATTGTGGAACAGGATCGTATGGAATCCATTTTGGGATACATATTATGTTAAACGAATTACTCAAGCCTGAAACGATTTATTAAATTGTATTTGGATGCCGAACTAATACTCGTCATCCGTCTAGTCTTTTTCCAACTAAGAATCTGGTAAGACTGGATTCCAACTTGGGGTCAGTACCCAGTCTTACCAGATTCAGCTAAATACCAGTACTATATATGGCGACATGTCTAACCTCCACAACCCAGTTAATACCTGGATAAAATGATACTCCTTGGTAAGACTGGTTGTCAATTTTCGATTTACTGACTGCCTGTAACGACTGTCAAAGATCTACAAATAACAGCTGGGACCAACGGCTTTACATACTTTACGAGGCACGGAGTAAAGACGGTATGCAATGGGTGGTAATCCATCAAGGTGGACCCGAGTTTCAGTTATTATTTAGTCATGAGCTCCAAAACAAATACTAATCCTCCTTTTATCTTGCAGAAGATGTCCCGTACCCAACGTCACCGGAGTGGTTCGACGGTAGCAACTGCTCGTGGGTGGACGCAGTGTCGTGGGGCTGCAACACCACCATCAACGGCACCAGCACCAACTCCACCAGCACTGACGTCACGTCGTTCGTCCTCATGGCGGTTACCTCCGTGGTGCTAGCTCTAATCATTCTTGCTACTATTGTAGGTGAGTGGGATTATCCATAGGTTTATAAAGAAAAATCCACTCCACATAGAAAGTCTAGGTGGTTTGGATCCATTTCATTTAACTACGTCAAGGCTAGCAAGTTATTTAACGCAACCATCAGGAACTTAGTCTTCGTGCCCAACAATGTGATATTTTCTTGCCTTAGACCAGACTTGGAAATTTTTTTGATACGATACTAGATTTTTAACCGACTTCAAAGAAGGAGGAAGTTGTCAATTCGACTGTATCGGTAACTTTTCTTCTTTTGATTTATCAAATATTTTAGTTAGGAGTTTCTCATTGACACCAGACTTCCACCAGTATTCTACCCGCGGTTACGGGTTGTTCGAAAAACATACCGTGGCTCCGGGACATAAAAGAACGAACATGTGTGGGTTCTGTAGGCCTACTATGACATCTTAAAGCAGAACTTATTCCACTGAGTGAAAGAGATGGTGCTAGACACCCTGTATAGCTCTGTCCCTTTCCCTCAGCGGAATAAGTTCTGCTTTAACACGTCAGGTAGGGTAGCAGGTCTGTAAAAGTCTCCCCCCCCCCTCCCACGTTCTGTCCAATGCGGGAGAAGATATTTGATGATTACCTATCTTAAAAAATACCAAGGACGAGTTGAAATAGCGCACTGAGCGTTCCGTTCAAACTTGCGTAGACTTAGAAAGTTTATTTTTTCACATATCCAAGGGACCACAGACTTGAGTATGTGGTTTTACTTTCAACTCCACACCTCCAGGTGTTCCGAAGATCTTGACTGAGAGAAGGGTTCCGTATTTTCCTTTAAAAATACGGAACTATAATAAAAGGTTACCTACTTATCACACAAATATTTCGGGTGTAGCAATAACAATTTCTTTTTGCAATGGATTCTCTGTACCCAAATATATCTTCATTTCACCGTCAGACAACTTAACACACACATCAAACGCCTTTTAAAGAACTGAAATTACGAAATAAATAGCATTTTTATTCACAAAATTCGCATTTAACACCTCTCAACCATAAAAGATCGAATCTTTAGGAACATCTATCATGTTCAGACGATTACCCACCTTATTTTCATAGCGATACAGTCTAAATTCGGAAAAATTAGCTGGAGGAAACAACGTGTGTATTTCTATTGTAATAAATTCCTTTGTACACTTTTTTTTGTAATCAAAATGATATGAAAGCGGGCTCAGGGTCTATGTACTGGCTGACAGCCAAATTGGAGGTACTAACAATGTATGGGCTGTTCTCAAGGGATGCTTGTCCAGTGTAAGATATACGTTGAGGCGGCGATTAGGATGAAAGCAATAGAGTAGCCTGGGAAATTTAAATTTGTATCTTATCTTAAATCTTTACTATATAAAAGCGAAAGTGAGTTTGTTTGTTTGTTTGTTACCTCTTCACGCTTTAATGGCTAAACCGATTTTGATGAATTTTGGTACAGAGATAGTTGGGAACCAGGAGACGGACATAGGCTAATTGTTATTAAAAAAAGAGGGAGAAAGAGGGAAAAAAGGGAAAACTTAGCGTTGCTATTACAAATCAATCAGGCGCAAGAGCAAAAACTGCAGGTCTACTTGGTGTGTTATACCGAATTTAACGCGAGCGAAGCCGAGGGCAAAAGCTAGTTTAATATAAATTGTGATTGTAAAACATGTGTATTTGCATAATTATAATCCTTACTAATATTATAAAGGCGAAAGTGAGTTTGTTTGTTTGTTACGTCTTCACGCCTCATTATGGCCCAACCGATTTTGATGAATTTTGGTACAGAGATATTTGTTTTTTTTTGTGAGTGAAGTGAGTGTTGAGGGAGAATGAAGCCAGAAAGGAGAAAAAATTAGCTTTGCTATCCTCGTTATTACAAAACAGCAGATAATTTCAAAAACCAATTTCATGTCATTGAGTATTTTTTACCGCTCCCTATATATTTTTTTCTTTATAAAACTCATACTTTCCTCAAGCCCTCTATTACAAGATGCTCAAGTGGACATCAGATAGCCGTTTCATCTAAAACAGTTTTTCTTTGAAGGTCCCGATCATTATAAGCTTGGCTGAACAAACTTCACCCTTTTGCAAAGATATTATATAAAAAGAAATTCGTATAATCGAAGGAAAATATGTCATATTTGGCATTCAGGGGAAAGGTACAAATTATAACGGAGAATTTTGGAATTCTACGAAATTGTTAACCAACTACATTTTGTACGGTGAGCTACAAATGGCTGACGAATATTTTTAAACTGAATTCTATATTGGTTGCAAAAAGGAAAAGTTTTTTCAAAGAAAGAGGCCAATTGCGTTTATTGGCATATTAAAAGAAAAACCGCGCAAGTCCATATTGGCCTCGCACACCAAGGGTTCAGTACAAACTTGTGACATAAATGACCCTACCTTGCGATTGTCCAGACTTGGAGATATGATTTTTCTACATCTCTAAAGGACCACAGTATACGGTTTAAATTTCAACTCGATACCTTCGCGTGATAATTAGAGATAAATATTCTTGACAGACAGACGACAAAGTGCTCCAATAAGGGTTCATTGTGAGGTACAGATCCCTAAAAAGAAAAACCTGACAAATAAACAAAAATTTATAACGGGCCTCAGCTCAGCATAATGCCAGAGGGTAATACAAGGTGTAACTTGACGCTAAGTGGAAGGGGAGTGTCAGACTTGTACTAACTAAAACCCACCTATGTTCCTTCTGTTGCCCTGTATGTTCCGGGGCCGTGGTATCTTTTTTTAAACAACCCGCATCCCCGGCAGCCGGTTTTCCTGCTAGAGGCGAGGTCTTAACCCCTGGGTATCATTTAATTTTACCGAATTATACAACACTAGCTTTTGCCCGTGGCTTTCCTCGCGTTAAATTTAGTAGCGCCTTATTGATTTGTAATAGCAACGCTAAGTTTTCCCGTTTTCTCCCTCATAACCCACTATTTTAAAGAAAAATAGCATGTGTCCGGCTCCTGGTTCCCAACTATCTCTGTATTAAAATTCATCAAAATCGATTTAGTCATTAAAGCGTAAAAAGGTAACAAACAAACTCACTTTCGCTTTTATAGTAAGGAAGTAAGGATAACAATCATAGAAGTTTCCATTTTCCCATACCAAGCCACTTAATCTGTAAACTCTACCTCCCTACCTACCGAAGGCGCCAACATTTTATCTCTAAGCGCACCCGAAAAGGTCTGAATTTATGTTTTGATAACGTTTTTATACGTTAGAATTGTCAGCGTTTTGAGTTGAGAGCCTTTTTTATTTCCCTTGTCAGATAATTTCTATTTGCCGGGTTCGGTACAATGATTTAAATCGAACGATGTGCCCTTACCGTACTTACGTAACAGTTAAACCACATTTCGCCCCTATCACTTCAGCGCACTTGCAGTGTTGTGTGGCAATGACAGATGTTGCAGAAGGATCTTTAATTAAAAACAGTTCTACGCAGCACAACGTTCCGACGTCGCACATATCTCTCTGGTTCGTTTTTCTAGTGCCTAGTCCGAAGCACTTGACATTTCGACACACCGTTTGGCATGTCGTTCTACGCAGCTAGTACAAGAATCCCACTACAATATTATAAATGCGAATGTATGTGAGGATGGATGCATGTGTGGATGTTAGTTACTCTTTTACGTCAAAACTTCTGAACGAATCTTGATTAAATTTGGCGCAGAGGTAGATTATAGTCTGGAATAACACATAGGATACTTTTTTTTCGGTTATCACGCGGGCGCAAGCTAGTAGAATATAACAGAATAGACTTTATTTGGTTCAACTGGAGGTACATAAAAAGGTGTTTACCTTCATTAGGCATGCAAATTTTCTTGTTAATTAAAAATAATTTTAATAAATATAACTAGTACAATATATATATGGCACGCCCCTCTGCTTTGCTGACATCTCTTTGAGAATCGTCTTATTAGACGGACTGACGTTGAGCTACCCATTGCTCACCAATTGCATCTTCCGCGGCGACTGGTTTGAAAACGGAAACCATCATTTCACATGTTAGGGTGAATCAAACGGTTAAAATCTTTGGTCAGATGAATTTCTTTGTCGATAAAACTGACTGACCAGATAAGCAAGGGATAGAAATGCCAAGGGCGATGTCCTCTTTGTCTAAGCTGGTCAAGTTCAATTTGATACCGCCAACCGGGGGCCAGATACTAGACAAGACTAGACGCAAGACCTCTCTTGTGTATCCACTCAGACCATAAAATTGAAACACTTTTGTGTTATAACTTTAAAAAAATCATATTTTTTAGGCTCTGCCTTCATATTGACGAGATCTCGTTAATAAATAAAGAAAGTTGATTTCTTTCCGATTTAAAAAAGGAGCACGCCTGATTTTTTTTGGATTTTTGTTACGCGATTTCTCCTTCAATTATATTGTGGGTCTGTTTCCCGAAATTCTTATCCTACGAATAATATAAAAGCGAAAGTGAGTTTGTTTGTTTGTTACGTCTTCACGCCTAAATAGAAAAACCAATTTCGATGAATTTTTGAATTCCATACCAACGGAGATAGTTGGGACCCTAAAGACGAACAGGAAAAAAAGTGAGAAAAGGGGGAGAGAAAGATATTTTTTTTTCGATTTCGATTAAAGTTAGCGTTAGCCCAAAGTAACTTTCTACTAGTCCGTAACCTGCAAGGTTGACTGGTAGAAAATGCCCAAGGCATTAAGTCCGCTTCTGTACAATGTTTTTTTACATGTGCATGATGTTTTAATATAAAAATAAGAAATTTTAAATTGGGTTAGGTTAGTTAATAAAATAAAATAGCCTAAATTAACAATCTTACACAAAAAACTTAAAAAAGAAAAATATATATATTTATTCGAGATCGGTTTCTGATTACTGTTTTGTTATCGCATAGGCCCAAGGCGGTTAGGCCTCATAAATATTTAAAAAAAAAATGTTAGGCCAACAATTCTTAAGGAAGGTTAGCAAATTAAACCAATCTTACCTGAAAGTCACCAAATTCCATGTACCGAGCTAAAATTCTTACTATATTTATATATATATATATATTTATATATATAATATTATAAAAGCGAAAGTGAGTTTGTTTGTTTGTTACCTCTTCACGCTTTACTGGCTGAACCGATTTGGATGAATTTTGGTACTGAGATAGTAGGGAACCAGGAGACGGACATACGCTAATATTTTTTTGAAAAAAGTGGGATGTGAGGGAGAAAGAGGGGAGAGAAGGGAAAACTTAGCGTTGCTATTACAAATCAATAAGGCTCAAGGGGAACTGTGTTACCCCAAATTTAACGCGGGCGAAGCCGCGGGCAAAAGCTAGTATAGCTATATTGTAGCTTCCACTACGCTTTTAACTTTACATGTTTTGACGACGTGTTTTCAGATTGTTTGTACAGACTAGGATATAAAACTTTATTAGCCAACAATTTGAATCTATTTAGTCAACTGAAGTCAAGTTTTATTCAATTTCATCAATGTTGTTTTACTTTATTTCTGTTTTGCCCAGCATTTGATGGTGTAACCATAGTGTAGTTGGTTTTAATAGGAAAAAGATTTACAAGAAAATGTTTCTCATGACTTGTATCACAAATTACTGAATGCATTTTTTTTAAGTTGTCCCAGACTAGGAATTTCTCCTGTGTCATGGGTGCGTTTACAAACATTTAAACTCACATACGCAAACAGCCAGACCCGGAACAACTATCTGTATGCCATACAAATATTTTCAAAGGGTCTTGACAGACAGATAGACGGACAACAACGAGATCCAATAAGGGTTCCGCTTTTTTTTGAGGTGCGGAACCCTAAAAAGAATAAACGTTTGTCTTTGCATCAATCAAAGGTTAAATGAAAATGTTTTAAGCTACATTGATGTTAAAATTGAAAAAATGAACATGAAGTTAGAAAAGGATTACGGATCATACAAAATACACGTACCCTCACATTCGTTAAGAAATTTTATGAGTGATAATTTTTGGCCACTAGGGGTACTAGGGGTACTACTACCGTCGATTTATAAACATTATCAAACTTGACAACGTAAATGCAGTCTGCATGTAGTCGTATAATGGTTTGCAGCCAAAATAAATATGGATGTAAGTCTGAAATAAATGTTTATTTTTATTATTACATGAAGTCCGCCTCTATACTCTATGCTCAATTTGATAATCATGATCATTTCAAGATCTTAATGGTTCCTTAATATCGATGGTAACGGTGAAACCTACAAATGAGTTCGCTATAATATTACAGGATTAAGTTCCGCGGGGATAATCCGGTCTTAATATGTATGGCGGTATCTACATTAATTGGGTTTACGTGTAAATATATCACAGGATTAATTAGTGAATAAGCAGGTTTTTCCATACAAATCAGTTTCGGCCTGAAAGTTGGCTATTAAAATACAAGTGCTGATAAGTACGGCGCACTTTTTTTAGGGATTGGAAATCATCAAATAAGCTCCCCCGTACTAACAGGGAGTGTCAGACTTTTATTGATTGAAACCCACCCATATTCCTCCTTTTGCCCTTTGTGTTCCAGAAATTAAAAAAAAATTCGTTGCCCTACACTAGGATTTCTCCTGTATCACGGGCGCGTTTACCCGACCCTTTCAGACGCCACGGCATCATTTACTCCTTTCTCCTTCATATCATTCCTTACACAATCCATCCATCTTTTCTTTGACCTTCCTCTCGCTTTCCGTCCTTCAACATTCAGATCCATCACTCTTTTAGTCACATGAGCTTCCTCCTCATTGCATGTCCATACCAAGACAAACGGCTTCCTTTAATTTTTTCTTTAACAGGTCACTTTCAAACTTTTTCTTATATACGATTAGCGTTTGCCCGCGGCTTCGCTCGCGTTAAATTCGGAGTAACACAGTTCCCCGTTCAAGGTAGGTACTAGCTACCTGTAGTTTTTGCCCTTGCGCCTGATTTATAGTTTAATAGCAAAACTAAGTTTTATTTCTCACTTTTTTTAAATTAGCCTATGTCCATCTCCAGGGTCTCAATATCTGTACCAAAATTCAAGGCATGAAGACGTAAAAAACAAACAAACTCACTTTTGCATTTATAATATTAGTAAAGATAGCCACGAGTTCCTTAAGCACAACTTTAAGCAATATGCAAAAAAAAAATACTGGAAAACATTTTTTTCTCTCTGGTCTAAAAAAAACATTGTTTACCTGCAATATAACGCACAGAAATCATCGTGTCAATCCTTTGAGTTTGTTTGTTTATTACGTCTTCACGCCTAAGTGGCTAAACCGATTTTGATGATTTTTTGTACAGATATAGTTGAGACTTTGGAGACGGACATAGGTTAATGTTTATTAAAAAAGAAAGTAACAAATGTGGGAGAAAAAGGGAAGAAAATGGAAAACTAAGCATTGTTATTACAAGAAATAAGGCGCAAGAACAAAAACTACAAGTAGCAGGTACCTGTAAATCATGAAAGGGGAATTGTCTTACCCCGAGTTCAACGCGAACGAAGCCGCGGACAAAAGCTTGTACATACATAAAGGCACAGCCACCGTAAAGATATTTTCAATTCAATTTACATTTGTTTTCGTAAAAAAAAAACAGTTGATATTTTTTTTCTGTCAGCCACAGTACTTGTTTCACAAAGTAGGAAATACGGGCCTAAAAACTGTTATAACTCGGTAAATATCACCAAAGTTAATAAACTGATAACAGCATCATTTGCCATCAGCCCGCCTGTCAGTCAAGGCAGCTGCAACGACACCCCGGACCATTAATTGTGGTTATCTTTGTCAGGCGCTTGTTGTGTAATGGACGCCCCGGGCGGTTGGCAGGCCCCATTTAGCCAATGTATTATTATCATAATTATCAATAACAATTTCGTGGTATAAACGCGCGGGGTAGAGTTTTAATTTTTAATTTACTTCTTTTAAAACTGGTTCTCATCTGATTTATCGGCCCACTATAAGTTTAAGAATGAAGTGTTTTTCACACTTGTGATTTTTATTCATATATTTTTAGCAGTGTTTTATTTTACTTCGACAGATAAACAAAGTTCAACGTTCGACTATATATAGTCAGCGCCTGCCTTTACGGCCAAAACATAATAGGAAATTAAATTGTGTTTACCTACAAAATTACAAATGGAATATTACTATTACTTTCAAAATAATTAGCATTTATCGACTAAACTAAAATTTATATGTGACTAAAACTAAAACGGTTTTTTTTGGTATTTTATTATTTATAAACAATTTTAAATTTATATTTCATTTAAAAACTAAAAGAGTATTTTTTATATCTCTTTATAAATAGACTTTTATGGACAGAAATTCCAAAGCGACTGCCATTTTTTCTCATAATTACGACATCAAAAAAAATTTTGCCCCAATGAGAAATTATTTGGTGTAATGAATTTCTTTCCACCATCGCCTTTTAGAAAGTAATTAGAATAAAATTAAAATAACAAGAAGCCGCTCACTGCGTTTAACAGTTCTTTTGATAAAAAACACGTTTCATTTACAAAGATGTTTTTAATTATTTATCGTTTTTCTTTTTTTGTTATTGTTATACTTTAAGCAATATAAAAAATTCTCGTGTCACAATGTTCGTTCCCATACTCCTCCGATACGGCTCAACCGATTCTTATTTTTTATGCATATTCAGTAAGTCTGAAAATCGGCTACTATCTAACTATTTTTCACAGCCCTAAGTGATAAGGGGGACCTGAACAGCGGGTGAAACCGCGTGGGCACAGCTAGGAAATAACGAACTCTTACCTCAGCTTCGCCCATAAACGCGAATTCTCCAGGGTCAAAGTAATTACAATCTATTAAGTCTGTCTTTTAGATAATTAAAAAATAAGAGACTCGTATTTTTATTTGTACCTAAATTAACTGGCCCAGGTTTCGTACAAACTTGCGACATAAACGGCCATATTTTTTTAACTGCATCTTAAAGATTTTTTTCAGAGCTCCAAGGGACTATCGACTTAAGTTTATGGTTTTAATTTCAACTCAATACCTTCACGCGTTTTTAAGATCTTGACAGACAGACGGACACCAAAATGATAAGTATATCCTATAAGGGTTCCGTTTTTTCCTATCAAAGCACGGAACTCTGTTAAACTACCTTCTCCTTCAATCTTTTCACAAACACAATAATCTAATCAGCCCCATCCCAGCGCTCCAATCAGCGGCTCAAGAACACTTCATCCTGCTACAATCGTATTGGAACCGTCGGAACATCGCTCTAACGTAAACCGTAGGGAGTTAAGTGCAAAATCTGTTGCGAGTAGGTCAAGTTGCCACCGACGTATCACTGGCTGATCCGGGTGAGGTGTGGTATCTTTGTCAGCGAAAAAAAGCGCTTCTAAATTTAAATTCATTTTATTATTTAAACTAGCTTTCGCCCGCGGCTTCGCCCGCGTTAAACTTGGGGTAACACAGTTCCCCTTGCGCCTTATTGATTTGTAATAGCAACGCTAAGTTTTCCCTTTTCTTCCCTCTTTCCCCCTCACATCCAACTTTTTACAAAAAAATATTAGCCTATGTCCGTCTCCTGGTTCCCAACTATCTCTGTACCAAAATTCATCAAAATCGGTTTAGCCATTAAAGCGTGAAAAGGTAACAAACAAATAAACAAACAAACTCACTTTCGCTTTTATAATATTAATAGTAAGGAAGTAAGGATAGTAAGGATATGTTACCTTTTTATGGATAACAAGCTAATCTTTAGGTATATGCGAAGGTGAGGCTAGCTGCAGACTGGGCGTGGACTGATTCAAGTAACTAAACTTGCATGTAGTTTTTCGAAAGAATAGAAATAAGGTCGAAAATATTTCGGCCTTTGATTTTTATTTGAATATCATGTCCGCCAAAATGTCAAAAGTCATTTTGCAGTTTTAATTGAATATTCAAAAATGTTTCATTGTATTGTTTCAAAATTTTAGTCAGAGAAAAAAAAGTCTGAAACAATACAAAAAAAGTGAAGACTGGTTTTATTTATGTAGATAAATAATACCAGCATTAGACTGTTCTACTATGAAACTATGACCTCTCCTTCATGACATATAAGAAAATCAGAAGTACGTAGCGTAGAGAAGGAGCTAAGCAGTAGCGGGTGAAACCGCTGGGCACAGCTAGTATAATCTTTTTTTTTTTTTTTTAATTACTTCCTTACTAATATTATAAAAGCGAAAATGAGTTTGTTTGTTTGTTTCTTACGTTTTCACGCCTTAATGGCTAAATCGATTTTGATTAATTTTGGTACAGAGATAGTTGGAATCATGGACACGGACATAGGCCACCAAAGCTAATTTTATAAGTGAGAAATGAGGGAGAAAGAAGGAAGAAAAGAGAAAACTTAGTTTTACTATTACAATAAATAAGCCGCAAGGGCAAAAACTACAGGTAGTAGGGACCTGCAAATCAGGAATCAGGAGAGGGGAACTGTGCTACCCCAAATTAAACGGGAGCGAAGCCGAGGGCAAAAATTAGCCTCTCATATTTTTCAGTGAACAGTAACAAAACAATACAAACTTGCATGCGCTCCGGCTATAACAATAAAAATTAAATAACACTCATTTATAAGAGGTTGCAGAAATAAACATCGTTATTCCACCCCATAATGTTTGTTCCGCCCCAAATATTAATGCTCCCCATTATAAGACCATAAGACCATTTCGAAAAAAAGGTCAGGTCACACAGCTATAATACGTACTTATTAAAATTTATATTATAAAAATTTTATTAGTTTAATATTAATCATCTGCTTAGCCTTTTCCCAACTATGTGGGGGTCGGCCAGTCTAACTGGATTCAGCTGAATATCAGTATTTTACGTGGAGCGATTGCCTTTCTGATCTCCACCCCTTGGTAAGAATGGGTGTCAGACTTTCAGAACACTAACTACCTGTACCGACTGTCAAATATCTACAAATGACAGCCGGGGCCAACGGCTTAAAGTGCTTTCCGAGGCACGGGGGAAACTCGGTATGTAACGTGTGGTCACCCATCCACAGACAAACCTAGGCAAGCACGGCTTAACGTAAAGATCGACCCGAACTGCTGCTATTATTTAGTCACGACCTCCTCTTAGTTATAAATAGTGACAAAATAAAATAGGCTTATACATCAAAATCGAACACGTTTACAAAGTTTTGTATCCGTGCTATGAAGAGTTAAGTATATCGTGAGAAGACGATCTTGACAGCAAGGTCAAGTTGTTCGCGCGCCTGTTTGAGTGGCGCGCGGAGGCACTACACCGGGGGGAAAACCCACTGCCGCGGCAAGTTGCCGCTCGGCGGGCAGACCTCCGGTGCGATCTCATGGTGGCATGGAGAGAGCGACTGTCGCAACCCCGTGCAGGGCACGCTACAATAGTGGCGGTAAGTCCCCTCTTTGAGGAGTGGCTGGAGAGGCGTCATGGCGTCCTCACCTACTGCCTGATGCAGGTCCTCACCGGACACGGAAGTTTCGGGAGGTTCCTGCACATCATCGGGCGGGAGGAAGCGCCCGGGTGTCACCATTGTGACGATCGCCCGGAGGACACGGTGGAGCACACAGTGGCGATCTGCCCGGCTTGGGCGGAGCACCGCCGTGCCCTCGTAGAGGCGATCGGCGGCGGCGATCTCTCGCGTCCGGCCCTGGTTCAGGCCATGGTCCGGAGCGAGAGGTAATGGGAAGCGGTCACCACCTTCTGCGAAGCAGTAATGCTAGCGAAGGAGGTGGCCGGGCGTTTGAGGGAGAGAACATCTGCCCAACCCAGCCGCCGCGGGAGACGCCCATGGCGCCGGGCGCCGCGAGACGACTTCCGGCCACCGTAGATGCGGGCCTGTGGGCGGTGAGCAATGGGTAGTTCACCGTCCGTCCGTCGATTGACGACAGGCCGTGTCGACGGCGCGTTCGTGTTTCACGCGCGCCTCAAAGAGAGTCAGCAAAGCAGAGGGGCTTGCCAGAGCTTCTGCCTGCCGGGGTTGCGGGTTGTTCGAAAGAGATACCGCGGCCTCGGAACGTAAAGGGCAAAAGAAGAAACATGGGTTGGTTTTAGTCAGTACAAGTCTGACATGCCCTCCCGCTCCGCCCAGAGCGGGGGAAGTCATTGGATGATTTCCCACCCGAAAAAAAAAAAAAAAAAAAAAGGTCCAGTTGTGTACGTCATAAACGACTTTCTAAATGATACAATTATTGACATGAACTATTAAATTATATTGAATTGAATTGATGTAATTTCGAATAGCTAAGTACTTTTGTTTGACCATTTTATAACTGAATAGCTTTTGCCCGCGGCTTCGCTCGCGTTAAATTCGGGGTAACACAGTTCCCCTTTCCTGATTTGCAGGTACCTGCTGCCTGTAGTTTTTGCCCTTGCACCTTATTTATTTTAAAAGCAAAGCTAAGTTTTCCCTTTTCTTCTCTCTTTCTCCCTCATTTGAAATGGTATTGAATTAAATTGTAATTTCGAATAACTACTCTTGGTTGACCATTTTATAACTGATACTGATTGCAAAGTTCTGATGTCATTTTCTCAAATTAATTATGTATATTTGTACGCCTGAAGGGCCAACCGTAACAGATATTTTATGTAGGTACTGAATTTGATGCACCAATTGCACAAATAAAATATATGGAATAAAATTTCTAAATTTCCTCAAAGCTTACTCGGTTGGGGAGAACTGGCATACAATTCAATTGCAACATTTAACTAGTTCAAACAACTCTAGGTAAACCAGAAGCTTACAAAAATAAAGTCAAGTAAAGTTGGTCCGATACAGTGCTTCTATGTGTGTGGTGAGCTTTAATCAAACGGTTCAGTTTAAATCCATTACGTTAAGCGTGAGTTAAATACCTCATGAATAATAAGCGATGTAATTAATAGTATTGGTTACTAATGAATTAATTTTACATAGTCGTCGGTGGAATATTAATTACTTTTTTAAACTACCCGCCACAGCTTCGCACGCGAATAATTTTTGATGACGGTAAATTTGCAATAAAAATGTATTTTTCTTGCATACGAACCTTGTCCTGGCAATTAAAAAAATCAAATCGTTAGAGTGGTCTTCAAGTATTGGTCCGGCTTGAATGTGGCAAAATAAACATCAAAATATATTTATTTCATGTAGGCCTACTAAATGGGCACTTATAAAAATTCGAGAAAAGGTGCACGTTTCGGGTTGGTCATTTCCTATGGAGAAGAATCGGCAAGAAAATCCATAGTTATTTATAAAAGATTTTAAACTGACATGATCACAAACATTATTAATAATGTTTGAAACGGGATATTTACCATGCTTTTTTCTTTATAATGAGTTCCCGATATTTTGAAGCTGTGTTTACATGGTAAATATCTATAATATAGGTACATAAATATAAAATGTATTTTTTATTAATACAGATTTTGAATAAAGAAAATTCACATTGGAATTTATAATTTATAAAAAATACTCATACAGATTTTTAATAAAGAAACTTCATATTGGCAATCATAAATTTAATTTCGTCATTTATGTAAATGTTGAATTTGCTTTTCTATTTTTCAACACACAACTATTAGTGGGTGTGATTTATCTATAATATGTATGTATTTATAAATTATATAAGTATGTATATCAGTTGTCTGGTTACCATAACACAAGCTCTGCTTAGGTTGGGATCAGATAGCCGTGTATGAGTTGTCCCAAGATATTTATTTATTATTTATGTATTATTACACAAAGTAATAAACTTAACAATTAGGTATTTAATAGAAAGTAACTAATAGCGTTGACCTCCGGTAACTCGAACCCTGTTCCCGATGTTGGTGGATTACTATTGTTGTTTTTTTTTTTTTTAATTATGTAGAAATATAAAAAATAAGTGTAAAAATAAATAAACGAAATAACAAACTGTAATTAAACCCTAGTGATGTTTTAGTATATTATAAAAACTGAAATACTACAATCTTACTACCAATATGAATTCCAAAGCTGTACAAATACAAATGCGAAAGTTTGTGACGTTGTATGGATGTTTGTCAGTCTCTCACGCAGAAACTACACTACAGGATTCAATGAAATTTGGCCCACTAATAGTTAATAGCCTGGAATAATACATAAAACACAACATTATATCGCCAAACAAAGGTTTGTGGGACAATTAGCCGTGGGTAAGAGTTAGTTGCTTATACATAAATAAAGAAAGAAATAAAGATAAGTTTATTCGGAACGTGCCACAAGTGTACACCACATTAAAAAAAAAGAAAACAAAATAAAAACATATAACATACAATTAAATTTTAAAAATAATAACTTGAATCTAAACACAAAAATGAGATAACCATTGTGTGTCTCGCAACTGCGCCAAATAATAAAGGTCAATTTCACATAACACACGTCATGTAAGAAATATTTCCGATCGCTGTAACTAGGACCACACCCATTGCATTCAATTCGAGAAATCTCTTGGAGTGGAAAGCTCAGACACCACAGGGCGGAACTATTGCACAACCGTGTCTAAAACGTTTGATTAAAATTAAAACCTCCTTACATACGTTTTAAGTTTCATGTTATAGGGAGCGAGCTGACCGCTATCTAAGTATTGCTTACATTTACATTTTTTTTTTGTTTTGATCGAGGCAAAGTACTGATTTATTTAAGTCTCTATCCCATCAGATATGCTAATTAATCTGCTCTCAAAACTACGACCTATAAACTTACCTCTATACACGACGGATATTTCTATTTTGAGGTTAAGTTACGTTTTCTAAAAAAACTAGGAAATGCGGGTTTTGATTCCAAAAAAGCAATTGTAGATGGTTATTTGGTTAATTTATAAACCATCTAAAACAACTTTGGAATTGATGCAACTGTGAACCGTGGTCCATATTGTCGTGGTCATTCTTCTTTAAAAAGTTCATTATAACATTCGTAACTTAATCGTAATAAGTACCAATCCTTACTTCCTTACTATCCTTACTAATATTATAAAAGCCAAAGTGAGATTGTTTGTTTGTTACCTCTTCACGCTTTAATGGCTAAACCGATTTTGATGAATTTTGGTCAGTGATAGTTCAGAACTAGGCGACGGACATAGGCTACTTTTTTTAAAAAAGGAATGGGATATGAGGAAGAAAGAGGAAAGAAACGGGAAAACTTAGCGTCACTATTACAAATCATTAAGGCGCTACCAAAAACTAGTTTTAAATAACATAACAAAAAAAACTCTTTTCTAAAAAGTGATTTCCTATCAGTCATAAGAAATAATTAATTATAATTAATTAGATCAGCAAAGATACGAATCGCAAACCTTGAACCAAACAAAAAAACTTTACAAAACAATATTCGTAATAGGAATCTGTCAAAAGTGTCAACTTGAACATTCGCCCGACTCAAAAAACCGTAGTCCTTGATTAAAACTCCAGACACGCAGGAATAGATTTTTTTTATTATTAAATGAAACTTTTGCCAAACTTTACGTAAACTGTGCTAGAGGCCTTTGTCACGAATGATTTATTACTTTTAGGGAAATTTGAATCATTCAGACCACTGTTTGATATTTTACTAGCCCCAAAATAAGTTTTCGCGGATACAACAAAGTTTAAATATATTTTATGTAAAGTTTGGACAAACCGACTTCGGACAAGCGGTGGATTGGGAGATGAAAGAAGTGACCAAAAAAATGAATTATTACTTTATTCGAATGTTCAAAATCAAAAAAATAAATATTTCACATGGGCACTTATAAAACGTCGAGAAAAGGTGCACGGTTCGGGTTGGTCGTTTCCTATGGAGAAGAACTGGCAAGAAACTCCAATGTTACTCTTTTAAAATCATTTGTTTTTACAATGATGTTGTTAAACCTTTAGTACTTAAGTATGAGAGAACAGAGTAGGCCCGACGTAAACGTAAAATAAAATAATACGTGAACAAAAGTTAACAAGCGTCTAAGAATTCTCAACGAATTGGTAAAAAAGAATCTAAACAAGAGTAAAAAAAATTTTTGCAAAATAATAACCATATGAGACAAGTCACGCAGTTGTTGCTATCAGTACTGTAACTATTCATAACAATGGTTATATAAATATGTGATTTGACAATTATTATAGTTATGTAGAAACGTACACGTTTCAAACAAAAATATGTCACCTGATAGGTACAGTCAGTAAAAGAAATAACTAGCCAGCCAGCTACACCTATAGTTGCCGCCGTAGTTCTCGCTCCATTTTTTAGAGGAAGTAGGCAGAATCTTCAGCAAGAACCTCACGTACTTTTTAGGGTTCTTTACCTCAAAAGAAAAAATGAAACCCGTAAAGAACCACTTTGTTGTCCGTCTGTCAGTCAAGACTCTTTATCTCGAAAACGCGTAGAGGTATTGAGTTGAAATTCAGATAGTAAGCTCAAGTCTGTGATTTCTTGAAGCTGTGTAAACATCAACTTTTTAAGTCCACGCAGTGAAAAGATATATATAGCCGTTTGTGTCGCAAGTTAGTACGGATAATCGGTGCGTGAGTCCGACAAGCACTTGGCCGTTTTTCTTACCTTTTAAATTAATCAAGCTTCTCTATTTCCCTCAGGTAATGTGTTCGTGATAGCAGCTATAATAATCGAGAGGAACCTGCAGAACGTGGCCAACTACCTGGTCGCGTCGCTTGCGGTGGCCGACTTGATGGTGGCGTGCCTTGTGATGCCGCTTGGAGCGGTTTATGAGGTAAGAATGAACCTTAGATGGCATAACTAAATGTAAACTGTGCTTAAGGTGTATAGTTAGAACCAGTAGCCCTACTATGACCTCTTAAAGCAATTCTTATTCCGCTGAGGGAAAGAGACAGAGCTATACAGGGTGTCTAGCACCATCTCTTTCACTCAGTGGAATAAGAATTGCTATAAGATGTCATAGTAGCCCTTCAGGTTTAATTAAATGATAAATGATGTTTATTTTGCAAGTAGGTTTTCACAAACACTTCTACACATCTTGTTTTTTAAGCTAGATGAGGCCGGTGTTTCGTACCCGACTACTCGTGAGAAGAAACAGCCGAAACAAACTCAGAGGTCATAGTCTTTTTTTTTGAGGTACAGAACCCACAAAAAGAAAAACCTAATGTAAACACTAAAGTTTAAAGCATTTTATTTAAATACTAGCTGTTGCTCGCGGTTTCACCCACGCTGCTCAGCACCTGTTGGTCGTAGCGTGATGATATATAGCCTATAGCCTTCCTCAAGAAATGGACTATCCAACACTAAAAGAATTTTCTAATACCAACCAGTAGTCCCTGAGATTAGCGCGTTCAAACAAACAAACAAACTCTTCAGCTTTATAATATTAGTATAGATAGAACTAAAACTAGCTGTGCCCAGCGGTTTCACCCGCTGCTCAGTTAGGGGCATGAAAAATGGATGTTAGTTATTCTCAGACCTACCCGATATGCACACAAAATTTTGTTCTAATCGGTCCAGCCGTTTTGGAGGAGTATGGGAACGAAAATTGTGACACGAGAATTTTATATAGAACTAAAATATAATACTTTCAGCATATAAAAATGCTCATTCGAGCAAATAACGTTGGCGTTTAAGATCTTCAGCTCTACAAGCAAAAGCAAAATAGTTAAACCAGTTTACTCATAATTGCTTAAAACCCTTCTACATATTCTCATTTCATTCAAAAACACAGTCAAAACAACAGAACTCTCTTTAAAAAAGTTAATCCCAAAACTTTTAATCCTCGAATTAACAATACAGCACCAAACACGTTACAAACAGTTGGCAAACAAACATTTGAGCAAATGTTCCGCCAACTAGTTGGTGTATAATTTCCCAAGTTGATATTGTAGTGTAGGTACACGCGTTACTTGCATGCATGAGAGCGTTTGCCTCAAGGTAGTTAGACCCTTACACCATTTGGTTAAAGTGGAGTGGTTAGAACATACACTTGTGATGTTTGATGGTAAAATTATGTTGTTTATTACTCTCTTAACTCTTCATTCATGTGGAAATTTTGATGACGGAAAAACAGCAGCCTATGTGTGATTTCAGACTGTCCTTACTAATATTATAAAAGCGAATTTGAGTTTTTTTGTTTGTCCTCCTCTTCACGCTATAATGGCTAAACCGGTTTTGGTACAGAGATAGTTGGGAACCAGGAGATGGACATAGGCTATTTTTTTTTAAAGTGGGATGTGAGGGAGAAAGAGGGAAGAAAAAGGAAAACTTAGCGTTGCTATTACAAATAAATAAGGCGCTAGGTTAAAAACTGCAGGTAGCTGGTACCTGCAAATCAGGAAAGGGGAACTGTGTTACCAAATTTAACGCGAGCAAAGCCGCGGGTAAAAGCTAATAGTAGATAAACATAAAAAACCAAATAAGCAGCCACACGAAACAAAAAAAAACAAACCAAAGAAAATTTCAATTCAGACGTAATAAAACTTAATTGCCAAAAACTTTTCTCTTAAAACCCGAACAATGAAAGGATTTAAATATTAAAATAGTAATTCTGCAACTGTGGGTAAGAAAAGCCACAGAAAATGTCGAAACTAATCAGTCGGTTTTAATATTTGAACGTGAAGTTTTGGGTCTATTTGACGTCCAGACAAAGTAGGGAGATAGAGTCAGTTTCGGGTGTGAAACATGAATAAATTAGTGGCATCTTCCAGTGTGGGGAATACATTAATACATACGGTAGAAGATATAAGTTAGTGTTGATATTATAAGTTAGAATGTTGGGCCACAAAAGGAATAAATGAAACTTACATGTAAAGTTACTTCATAAATAAAATACCATTATTTACAACCTACAAATAGACATACTAAAAATAAAAACTAACCATGTAAACTTACCATAAAAAAAATATAGATGAGAACCTCGTGAAAGCTGAGTAAGATAAGCAAATCAAGTATATTATATTGAATTGACTCGCGAGGTTATCGACATGTGGGATGTGGACTCAGCGATCATTGTGCCGATAGTTGTATCTGCCAATGGCTTACTTGCAGGCAGATGGATCAAAGTCTTGATACAGAAAGCGGTATTCCTGGACACGGACCGCATTGTTAGGAGGCTATTTTTGTATTTTAATGTAAATTATATGTATTCAAATTAATAATTCTAAAAACATATACAAACGCCAGCTCATCAAGCTACTACAATCTGTCAGATTTCTTTGATAGATTTTCGACTTTATTTCTAGAGTATTAGGTTCAAGGTTCATTGAGAAAAATTGACAGTTACGGGTAGGTTGACCTGCCGGCGCGCGGCGTCTGCACAAGTCTAAAAATGGTAAAATACAATGGTAAACACGGGCGTCAAAAAATTCCACATTGCTGTCAACAGGAAAAGTGTCCAAAAAGCTATCGCTAGCTATCTTTAGCTTGCATGTGGCTGGGATAAGAATGCTAAGGAGATGTGTTGAAACGCGAATGGGTTAAAAAAATTCTGAAAGTGGCGTTGGGTGAATGTGTTAATCATTTATTGCAATACTAGCTGGCGCCCGCAGCTTCGCACACGTGATATTGAAAAAAAATGTATCCTATGTGTTAACCCAGGCTATACTCTACCTCTGTGCCAAATTTCATCAAGATCCGTTCAGCCGTTTAAACGTGAAAGAGTAACAAACATCAATACATCCACGCGTGGAACAAAACTGCGCCGACGACAGTAGGCCTACATTGTAGACAGAATTAGTCTGGAAGTGTTTATAATAATTCCCTTTCTCTCCCCTCAGGTCAGTCAAGGCTGGATCCTAGGCCCGGAGCTCTGTGACATGTGGACCTCCAGCGACGTGCTCTGCAGTTCCGCATCTATTCTTCATCTTGTTGCCATTGCTACAGACAGGTAAATATAAATCCAATCATAATTATTTCAGTTCTAACACAAGCAATATTATCACAAAGGAAATAAAGATCTTTGTGAAAAAACTGGTTAGAGGCAGCAATCCAATAGTATCCTTATTTCAATGGAGATTAAGGCCAGTTTCCAAAATTAGATCTACTGCTTATGGTGAGGGTGGAATGCCAAATGGTTACTGGATTTTTACCATTCGTCTATTGGCAGATGTCACCCCCCCCGAACCACGCAGTTACATTGAAGTAACTCGTGCTCATATTCCTCATTGATGTGATGGCCCAGAGGTTAAGCACCTTGCCTCTCATGAGGATGTCTATTCAAATCCGGGCTAACACCAATGTGAATATTTCAGTCCATGTGAAATTTTTAAGGCGCGTCGCCCACACGACCAACAGTCGAGGCGCAGTCGAGGCGCGTCGCCCACAAGATCAACACAGTCGAGGTGCAGGTGAGGCGCAGGCACATAAGAGGCACGCCGCAACGAGATTTCCTTTACAAATGTGGTATGGGCCACGCACCAAACGCGCCCGCGCCTCGACTGCACCTCGACTGTTAATCGTGTGGGCGACGCGCCTTAAAGTTTATTTAAGACATCACAGAGGTCGCTGAAGAAAAACCCTGTGGAAACCTGAATTTATTTGTGGCTGAGCGATTGACTGCTGCGCTGCGTATCGTGTGTACGATCCCTGCACGGAAAAAATATTTGTATGGTCTACACGTAGTTGTTTCGGATGTAGCTACTTGTGTATGTGAGTATAAATGTTTGTAAACGCACTCACGTTATAGGAGAAATTCTTAGTGTGGGGCAACATTGGTCTGAGTTATTTTTTTACTGTTTTTTTTTTTTAAATTGTCAACCTGTGTTGAGCATGCGTGGTGATCAATGCTCGTGCTTTTTTTGTAAAAGAAGAGGTCTTTGCCTATCAGTGGGACAGTTATAGGCTGGTTATTATTTAAATTTTATTGTTTTTTTTTTCAAATCATGGATCAGTCCACACATGTTTTTTAACAAATTTAAATTGTTCGTAGCTTATTTAGATCAGTCTTATACAATCCTGACCTTTTTATCATTGTTATTTATGACAATGTCTTTTTGTGTACGCTCTAAAGTCATATTAAAATCTGATACTTTAACGAAAGCTTTTACTAAGATCCTTACTATAATATTATAAAAGCGAAGTGAGTTTGCTTGTTTGTTTGTTTGTTACGTATTCACGCCTGAACTGATTTGGAAAAAATTTGGTACAGAGATACTTGGAACCTTGGAGACGGACATAGGTTTACTACTACTTTTTTTAAAGTGAGAAATGTTGGAGAAAGAGGGAAGAAAAGGGAGAACTTAGCTTTGCTATTACAATAAATAAGGCGCAAGCGCAAAAACTACAGGTACCTGAAAAACAGAAAAAGGGAACTGTGTTACCCTGAATTTAACGCGAGCGAAGCCGCGGGCTGTGTTACCCCAACGGTTGTCGGTTCTTCGTGAGATATGGCCAGCCCACTGCCATTTCAGCTTGCTGATTCTTTGAGCTATGTCGATAACTTTGGTTCTCTGTCGGATGTATTCGTTGCGGATTCTATCCTTCAGAGAAACTCCGAGCATAGCTCTCTCCATAGCTCGCTGAGCGACTTTGAACTGGTGGACCAACCCTGCCGTGAGTGTCCATGTCTCGGCTCCGTAGGTCATGACGGGTAGGACGCACTGGTTGAAGACTTTCGTTTTCAAGCATTGCGGCACGGATGACGAGAAGACTCGGCGTAGTTTCCCAAACGCTGCCCAGCCCAGCTGGATCCTCCTCTTGGCCTCCCTCTCGAAACTGTTTTTACCTAACTGCAGAATCTGCCCGAGGTAAGTGTACTCAGAAACGATTTCGAGAAGGTGACCATGTACGACGACCGGCATCGGATCAATGTGGGGTAAACGTGTTCTTGAGTGGAGACCGCGACTCGGCAAGCGTAGTGTAGGACGCCCTCCGACCAGGTGGGATGACGATCTAAGAAAGACTGCAGGCAGATGCTGGATGCGGCAAGCTGAAGACAGGGCGCTATGGCGCTCATTAGGGGAGGGCTATGTCCAGCAGTGGACTAATATAGTCTGATGATGATGATGATGATGATGATGATGAAGCCGCGGGCAAAGCTAGTAAAGTATATAAACACAGTACCCTCCAACAGTCGGTCAAAAAGCAGCCAAGCCAACGTTTTTGCAAGGAGAAATAAGCCATTCTAGTTCAATGTACTTATAAAATTTGTTGAAAGTATTATCAATGAATTTTCACTCGGCTGACGTAATGACGGAATAATTAAAAGTACGTAGGATACTTTCGAATATTGTGTTACATCGCTAAGAACACAATGAGAATTTTAAAGAAGATAGGTACAGTCCGCGAAAGACATAAGTAGCCAAGCTCGTCAGGTATAGTTGATTTTTTCTTTAAAACTGATGGAAGTCTTTAACTCAAATTTAATATATTTAGTGAAAGTTGTCTTATATGTAACAAAGGACAATGTCCAAAATGGCCTTGTATAATAAAGATTATCGGAATACACTTTTTTATTATGTAAGTTCAGGTACATTTTATAGTATTTTACGCAACTAATAACATCTGCCAGCCGTCATCTATGCCTAAAATTAAGGTATACAGGTACTTATCTATATTATAAATAATGATATGAATAGTTCTAAGCGTTAATAAAAAGACATAGGTACCTACTAATTGTCTAGGTTGGGACTAAAAATAGTTAAATCTATTATGATAATTATCATTATTCAGTTTCTTAAAAATCACTCGGAGCCATGAAAATTTATACCTAACTAGCTTATGCCCGCGGCTTTGACCGCGTTAAATTCGGAGTAACACAGTTTCCCTTTCCTGATTTGCAGGTACCTGCTACCTGTAGATTTTGCCCTTGCGCCTTATTTATTGTAATAGCAATGCTAAGTTTACCCTTTTCTTCCCTCTTTCTCCTTTTTATTAAAAAAATATAGACTATGTCCGTCTCAAGGGCCTAACTACCTCTGTACAAAAAATTTTGCAAAATCAGTTTCTCTTTTATAATATTAATATAGTAATTATATTCGTTGTTATGGTTCACTTATGACCTCAAAATCTAGTATTTTTTAAATATATCTATTCTGCAGCTAGTCCGCTATAAAAGTAAGATCATAAAGGGGTTTATTAATGATAGATAATACAATACATACTTTTCCGATACTCTTGGGTCCAGGGCTAACAATGTATGCGCGCAGAGCAATGTCCTTCAAAATCTTCAAAAACATTCATATTTGATGAGCTTGGTTACTTATCTCTTTTGCCGTCAGTACATAAGAAGTATAACAAGTTACAACCGACTTTAAGTATTGACTATAAATAGATTCTTTGATAATATTTTTGTAGAAGAAAGTTTATCTCGTCAAATACTTAAATTACTTTTTTGATGAGTCGGTTTTGGAGATAACCATAACGGGGACATGGATTTAATCGATCAGCTCCGCGAGAAAAAGTAGATAGATTTTGCTTACATACAAAAATAAAATTAAAAGATGACATTTTTAAATGTTAGATATCTACATCAGCAAAATACTTTGTATTCCTGCTACACTGTAACAAAAAAAAGAACTTTTGATAAGCGCCATTATAGTGCAGTCCATAGAATCCAAGATTGTCTACTAAAACCTATTCATTTTTACAGGTACTGGGCTGTGACAGACGTAGACTACATTCATATACGCAACGAGAAGCGTATCTTCACGATGATCGTGCTGGTCTGGGGGGCGGCACTGGTCGTGTCTCTAGCCCCCCAGCTCGGGTGGAAGGACCCCGACTACCTCGCCAGGATCACACAGCAACAGAAGTGCCTCGTCAGCCAAGACCTTGCATACCAAATCTTCGCAACAATGTCCACGTTCTATGTCCCACTCGCGGTCATCCTCATCTTGTACTGGAAGATCTTTCAAACAGCCAGGAGACGCATCAGGAGGAGACGAGACCCTCCTCCTCCAAGACCAACGTCAGCAGACGGCGCCACTCCCTCAGGACGACCTGTCCAATCAGCGAGAGACCGAAGGTTCGTCAAGAAACGGTTCCTCAACCTAAAGAAATGCAACCAGCGGACTCGCGCCGAGACCCTGGCTGCAGCGTTGTTGTTAACTGAAGGTCAGAGTACCTCCACTGTTGATACGTTGGACGAAGAGCCAAGGACCACAGCGTTCACAATCAACGAGAAGGTGCCACCGCCTCAAGTGTCCCCAGAAAAGTCTTCCTCGACTGTTACTAACGGCTCAAAGCCCGAGCGGGCCATCGTCCACGCTCCCACGCACAGGGAGAAGAAAGAGTCTCTTGAAGCTAAAAGAGAGAGAAAAGCGGCGAAGACGCTCGCGATTATAACAGGAGCATTCGTGTTCTGCTGGCTTCCATTCTTCATTATGGCGCTGGTGATGCCAATTTGCCAAACGTGTGTTATCAGTGATTACTTAGCCAGTTTCTTCTTGTGGTTAGGCTACTTTAACTCGACCCTCAATCCTGTAATATATACCATCTTCAGCCCCGATTTCCGCCAGGCGTTCGCGCGCATCCTCTTCGGTACTCATAGGCGGGGCCGAAATAAAAAGTTCTAACGAAAATATCATTACTATATTATATATTATAATTGAAGCCTCGAAGGCCAAAAGACTATGTTACTCAACCTATATGTATTATATTTCGCTTTCTGTATGTTATACATACTAAGTAGATAGTGTAAATACGTTTATTCGGTGATAATATATTGTAAATAATACAAAGATATATGATAGATGATGTTGACAATTGTTTTTTTTACGCGTTATAGTGTATGCAGCCGCGACGGGGTCGCTCGCGAGTCCTGGGCGACCCCCCCGCCCGCTCTTATGTTGTATCAAGTGACATTACGAAATAAATATTTAAATTATATCAGAATTGAAAGCTTTTATTCCCTCCCTTAAAATAAAACCCTCCTATTATTTGAGAGAGCCGGTAAGATATTGAGCGCAATTAGAAAATCCTTTAAATCTATTTTTTCGTTGGCTTTGTTCTTGATCCCTTTGTGGCAATATTATGGGAGATTTTATCTTCTGTATATTTAAGGTAATCCTACAAACTACTTAGGCGTATTTGGAAACTCATTTCTTTTCGTTGAGGATTTATTTTATTGCGCATCTTATTGGTTGTTTTATTTGAATCCGTGGAATGGATACTTTTGGAAATTCTATTGATACTTATGCCGTATACGTTTATATGCAAACTAAGTTTAAAAATTTGAGGTGGAATCGCCAAATTCATATTTTCTTACGTTGTTTGGTCAATGTCAAAGTATAGGTTGACCAAAATATAATTCGCGACCGTAACAAAAACTGTTATATCGAGCTACCAGCAGTTCTTCATGATTTCACCTGCGCCTTTAGTTGCTGCCCCGCTCTCGAGGGTAGTAATAGTAGTGTTGTATAGCCTATGTTACTTCCTGATAATGTAGCCTCCTATTTGTGAAAAAAGGTTAAAATAAGTCCAGTAGTTTTGGAGCCTGTTCGATAGAAACAAACAAAAATACTTTATACTATTGATATACATAAATAAATCAAATCAAATCAAATACCCTAAAATAACATGCAGTCCTATTGAATTATTAGACACATTTTTATTTCCTATCAAATGTCCTATCCTACTAATATTATAAATGCGAATGTTTGTGTGAATGGATGTTTAATACCCTTTCACGTCAAAACGGCTGAACGGATCTTGATGAAATTCGGTTTTTTTTCTCTCATCACGCAGGTGAAGCCGCGGACGCCAACTAGTCCTTACTAATATTATAAAAGCGAAAGTGAGTTTGTTTGCTTATTACGTCGATTTTGGTGAATTTTGGTACAGAGATAGTTTGGACCCTGGAGGACATAGGCAAAAGGGAAGAAAGAGGGAAGGAAAGGGGAGAGAAACATATCTTTTTTCGATCATCACGCGGGTTAAAGTTAGCGTTAGCCCAAAGTAACTATGCCACGCGGACGAAGTCGCTGGCAGAATATTATAAAAACATAAAAAAACTGCGGTCTACTCTGGTACTTTCACATTAATGTGAGCTCTTGTACAAATTCTTACAAATAACAAAGGGATAAGAGATAGCTATACAATCACCACAAAAGGTTCTAAGATTAGTGATGTGGTTCAATGAGATTGATTAATGCGTGACATTGAATGACCTCAGGGGAAACGGGAAAGGGCGGCTGCCTTTGTTTTCCTAGAATTAATACGTAGTTACTTTAATATAGGTAAGTTATATTTAAATCCTTTCAACTATTCATAGGTTTATCTGATGATGGTAATGAATGTTACACAACAACTATATCCTCTAAAATATAAGCCTAAAAACTTAGTGACATTTTGTTTTTAGTACATTTATTGGAACATACATGGTTACTTTTACTGATAAAAAAAGAAATGACGACACGGTTGGCGCAGTGGCGGAACGATCGACTGCTGCGCTGCGTGTCGCGAGTTCGATTCCCGCACGGAACAAATATTTGTATGGCCTACGGGTAGTTGTTTCGGGTCTGGCTGTTTGTGTACGTGAGTTTAAATGTTTGTAACGTACTCACGATACAGGAAAAAATTCTAGTGTGGAGCAACATTTTTTTTTATAAAAAAGGCTTCTCAACTTCTTCCCGGTAATCTTCTTGTGTGCTACCTCAACCCAGCCGCCGCCTTCTTCTCGCCACCTCTTTCTGTCATGCATCTTCAAGGGCCCATCGAGATAAACATTTGATCAGCCGTCGTTATGCGTGCAGTTACATACCAGTCCAATCCAATTTGTTGCAAAACTGTTTTTATAGAGACGGACTTATTGTCAATGGCATTATAATCATCTGCCTAGCCTTTTCTTAACTTAATTGCGCTGATTTTTAGTCTTACTGATTGGTGGATACCAATACTTTACATGGAGCTACTTTCTATCTGACCGCTACAACTAGTAAGTACTGCATTAGTACCCCTTGATAAGACTAGGTGTCAGACTTGCATGTCACTGACTACTTGTAACGACTGTCAAAGATGTCTAAATGATAGCCGGGACCAACTGGAAACGCAGCATAGTTTTTTGCTATATTATTAAAAATTCACAAACACATACAGGCCTCGTCTCTAATGGTGCTTAAGCTTTTTTTTAACACAAAACAAACAAATAACTTCATGCGCTCGAGCGGGGGGTAGTGTCAGACTTGCACTGACTAAAACCTATCCATGTTCCTTCTATTGCTCTATAAGTTCCGAGGCCGCGGTATCTCTTTCGAACGACCAGCTACCCCGACAGACGGTGGCTCTCGGCAACGGCCCCTCTGCTTTGCTGACATCTCTTTGCCGTCGACACGGCGTGGCTAACAGGCTTGAGTATTCACTTTTTTTTTTTTTTGATGGGAAGTGATGATGTGGTCAACGATGAAGCACGCTTACCTAGAAATAACCTATTCACTCTTGACTTGAAGACCCCCAGGTTATAGCTGTCAGGAAATACAGACTCCGGCAGGGAATTCCACTCCTTAGACGCACAATGAAAGTATTCCCAAACCGTTTAGTGCGTGTGGGTGGGATGTCTACCATGTAACGGTGGCGCATCGCCGTACGTCTTGTAGTCCGATGATGGAACGGGCTTGGCGGAATTAGGCTTGTAACAGAACATCTAGTTTCGCCAGCCATTCGCCGTTTTTAAATGACTCAAACTGAACAACGAACAGAATCAAGCATAGAGCCAAGCATCGCTTTAAATATTTTCATGATCTTTCTAACAAACGCTGTATTCAATGCTCGTAAAAAAATAATCTTAACGAAGATGTCAGACTCAAACAAAAGCCTGGCTTGGCAAAAAGGTCGAAGCAAATTTACTGTCCTATCGCTAGAATGCTTGCCGGAACGTTCTATTGAATGCTCGTTAAGACGCTCTCGTTTATTTTTCTATGATGCATTCTCAAGAATGCTCACTACTAGTGTATGCTCAAGTCTATCAACACATTAAGAGAAGGTGTGATCCGTAATCCATAACAAGGACATACCTTCTACCAATCGAATACCTCCTACATTACCCCAAACACACAAATCAAATCGTAACATCACCAAATTAACTAAATTCTCATGTAACTCTACTATTGATCAATCGTCTTCAACTACTCTCTCGATGTACTTCCCTATTCAATCAATCAATCAGCTTGCAATATGTTAATGCATTCAAATGAGTTGAAAATGTTCTCAACTTTGTTTAAACCCACTTTCGGTTTGTTAATTTTGCTCTCGAAGGCTATAAATCGCATATGGTATGTAATGGAGTTTTTAAACTAAAAAGTTGTTGATTTACACCGCTTTTTAGACCAGTATTTCTTACGTAAAATAAAGATGGTGGTTTTCAATCTTTCTTGTTTGTTTAGGATGAGATTTCTTTGATTATAATGTTTGTTGGCGCGAGTTTTGCAATTTCAAAAATAATTTTGGATTTTAAATGAAATGCTTAAATACATGTTGCGCATTAACTTTTGATGAATTTGCGGTAAAAAGAAATTTAAATTTTATAACATCACGCTTGTCCCAAACTCAACACAGGTTAAACAGAGGTGAATTAATAGTGATAACGGCACGGTTGGCTGAGATTGACAGCTGCGCTGTGTGTCGCGGGTTTGCTCCCCCCACGGAACAAATTTTTGTATGGCCTACAGATAGTTGTTCTAGTTTAAATGTTTGTAAACGTACCGACGATACAGGAGAAATTCTAGTGTGGGGCAACGTTTTTTTTAAACAAAGAATGCCTGTTATTTGGATGCCACCGAGGAGCTCTTAAATAAATTTGGGCGTTCGCAAAATACCTGTATTCGTTTTGTTTTTAACCTAAGAAAACAATATCATGTTTCCATCTTTAGAAAAATACTCAAGTGGCTCCCAATTCGATTTCGCCGACACTCTCGAATATTGTATTTGCTTTTTAACATCCTTCATAATCCTAAAACGCTATCCTATTTGCGGGGACGCTTTTTCTACTCCCGACCTTCTGATGCACATTGTAGGTAACATCTTAGGAATCTCCCTAAATCCCCGCCCCCCTACGCCGACTTCTACTTCTTTACTGTTCACGCAGGTTGTGGAATTCGTATCCATCTAACATTAAGGACTGCCAGCGTAGATAGATAGATAAAATATTCTTTATTATGTACACCATGCAAATAACAAGAATAACATTAAACAACTTATAAATAGGGTGACACAATGGGCGGTCTTATCGCTAAAAGCGATCTTTTCAAGACAACCTTTGGATGGATTTAAAGGAGGACAAACAGTACTGTAGGTAGTCTGTGATATCTATTACGTGTGTCATGAATCACACAAAGCTGCAAGATCTATCTTTCTATTTGACCATACTTGCAGTATTTATTTCTTTTCTTTAGATTTTTTTACGATTATTTCGAAACAAGCATTACCTTTGACCTATTTTTCTGTTCCATTCTTCAGTACTGTTTTGGAGCTTTTAACGGTTAACCGTCGATATAGATCATTTATTCTTTACACCAATGTAAGAAAATATATATACATCCGTTTGAAGTGCGAAAGAAAACTATCTGCCATCACGACGGGGGCATATATGTCTTATACTTACATTTTTTTCCTGAAAGCGTGACAGACTTGAAAAATGGTTAGAGAGGGCTTGCGTTGAAATGTAAGCTGAAGAGTAAGCGAGAACGGAAAATCAGACGGCAGAACTTAGAAAAACCCTTAAAATATGAACCACTAGCTGGCGCCCGCGGCTTCGCCCGCGTTATAACAATGTGTTATTTCAGACTATAATCTACTCCCGGCCACCGTATTGTGTGAGAAATGATATGAAGGAAAGAGGAGTTAATGATATTTATGTAAAAATAATATAGAAAGGTAATTAATAAGACTTAAAAAAGTGTTAACGAAAGTACTAATGACAGCAAATTTAGAAAAACAGAGGGTAAACACAAAACTACACCCGGATGGAACGAAGTTATTATTTATTATGTAAAAAAAAACATGTAAGCCTGCACTCAACTAAAATAATCGTCGCGACACCACACTGTTCAATGCGAAATAGAAAGATGAAACAAAAATAACTGGCTTGCTTTTTATGCGAGAGAGAGAGACAGACAAACACGCGCACGTCGCACGGATTACAACTATAGCATAAGTGTCGTTACAACTTTTGGTCCTAATTTTTTCCGTCTAGCTTTAGGTGTTGCCAATTGATACCTAATACAAACTTCTAACAAGATTGCGACTCCAATTTTTATTTTTGACCTGTATTGTCAGGGGAGAATGGAAGGAAAAAAAATGTTGGGCAAAGGGATGTTCGTAATCTGCCAGAAAATTCCTGAGACCGCTTCCGCTTCTGCGATAAGACCTCCCCCTTACAACCCCATATGTTGTCACTCGAGGGGGGGAAATAAATCGTGGAAAGGAACTGGGCCGCTCCAACTGATTTCACCACAAGTTGATAAGAAATTGCCATTTAACCCAAAAGGTAAACGATAGAGGCGCTATCTATCGGTTTTTTTGTCATATTTATTTCAATGACGAAAGGTAAGGTGTAAAAGAAATATGGGTATTTTTTTTTTTTTTATGAATGGCATCTCGCAGTTCAACCAAGGAGGTTGTCGTCTGCTTAACCGGGCGAATCCTGTGGGTGCCTTAAAAATTAAGACCTCCAGCCAGGGTAAAAACTTACAAACTAAGCGACTACACGCTAAGGGCACCCCCTGTGGGGTCCGAGCCTCGGCTTAGGGCGTCGCTGAGGGACAGCAAGGGACAGGCTGGATCTGAGTGATATTATTTAGAGACTATTTTAACTTACTGGCTCAGCAGCGCGGGCTGGCTCTTGCAAGGGACGGGTGGGTATATGGGTATCTGTGGACTGAGAGTGAAGGTAAAAGATTGATCGGGGGAAAGAAGATGGCGGGCATACATTTGACGTCACGGTTGGTGCAGTGGCTGAGCGATCGACTGCTGCGCTGCGTGATCCGGGTTCAATTTCCAAACACATACGAATTTGTATGCACTACAAAGATGTTTCAAGTCCGGCTGTTTGTGTATTTAAATAATTCTTAACACGATACGAAATTCTTATTGTAGGACAACATTTTTTTAAAGAAAACCTTCAACTAACTCTTGCGTTAGACGATTTTTGGTATATATTTCTGTAACTTTATGCCAAGAAGAGCCTGGTCTGAAAAAAAATACCGGCACTTTTCGCATCGATTAGCGAACTTCACATAGACTTAACGTACATCAAAACATATAGAACCACCTTATTAACCTGAATAAACATCCTAAACTGTGTTGATAGTAAGAAACGGAACAATACGGAGGCCTGTCGCACCCAACTCAACCAAAATTTCAAGGCTAAATATAATGAAAAAAATCCTTACTAATATTACAAAAGCGAAAGTGAGTTTGTATGTTTGTTTGTTACGTCTTCATGCCTACATGGCTAGACCGATTTTGATAAATTTTGGTACAGAGATCGTTGGGATCCTGGAGACGGACATAGGCTATTTTTAAAGGGGGAGAAACAGGGAAGTTAAGTAGAAAATCACAGGATGAACCCTTATCTCAGGAACGAGTGGAGCAATCGAGTTAAAATTAAAACCGTACACTTAAGTCTGGTGTCCTTAAAGTTGTGTATAAATCAACCTCCTAATAAATAATAAATAAATATCTTGGGACAACTCACACACGGCTATCTGATCCCAAGCTAAGCAGAGCTTGTGTTATGGTAACCAGACAACTATACATACTTAGATGATTTATAAATACATACATATTATAGATAAATCACACCCAGACACAGAACAAACAAACATGCTCATCACACAAAGTTTGTCCTGGGTGGGAATCGAACCCACGACCCTCGGCTCAGCAGTCAGGGCCACTAACCAGTAGACCAACAGGCCCGTCAAAGACTAAGCAGTCAATAAATATGGCCGTTTATGTCGCAAGTTTGTACGGAATCATGTCATGGGTCCCGATGTTTGGAGCGTTTCTCGCGACGGCTGGAAACAGCTATGTCATGAACCTAAAATGCATCACATCTTCCTACTTTCATGGTGCCCTTGTGGTAGTGCATCACAACCACCCCCCCTTCCTTCCACTTGACACCACCAAAACGACACCACCGGTGATGTCGTATGGAATCTCTAGTCCATATGACACCACCGACTATTAGTGAGGTTACCTACATACAAAGTTGTTGAAAACTCCAGTTAAGTTCAAGCAGTTTCATTAATGAGGTACGTCATTTGACAAAGTTTATATTTAAAGTTTTTTCCGGAAAAGAAACACTAAAAGAAAAGTTCATTACAAGCACGTAAGAACAATTGTTGCTGAAAGACTAGTTTTCCGGTCCGTTCTTTAATACCTACATAACTACTTACTTCACTTAAATAAAAAAATAATATTTCATAAACTCTGTTTTATTCATTATCGTTTAATAACTATAGATAACTTAAAATAATGAATTGGGAGCTGTTTGTCAAAAACACGCGTTTCTGGACATCACTAAGGTGGTGTCATATGGACTAGAGATTCCATACGACACCACCAGTGGTGTCGTTTTGGTGGTGTCAAGTGGAAGGAAGGCCATCCCCACCCTACCTCTACTCACGGAGGAGGTGTACCGCCCGTGAAATATTAAATGCTGATAATAAAGTACTAGCTTATACCTGCAACTTCACTCGCATTAAAATTGACTACGGCATCATAGATCTGGTGTAAAAAGTAGCTCATATGATATCTCAGACTAAAATTATCTCTGTGCTAAATGTTATCCGGATCTATTCAGCCGTTCTTGTGATTGGGTAACAAACATCCATCCATCCTAAATTTTACGTATATATTCGATAATCTATGCTATCTATAATGTCAGAGTAATCCTGCTGCTACTGGCTTACGGAGATAAGCTTCAACCACAGCGTGACAACCTCTCACTAAATGCATCTTAATTTAATGTCACGCTAGCCGTCATCTGCGGGTTAGAGCGGTAACGTCAGTGACGTCATTGACGTTAGTGACGTCATTGACGTTAGTGACGTCAACGTCAACACATACGAAGTGCGGTCTGAGTTGTCACATCATTTATTTAAACAACACTATATTATGTGTAGTATAGAGAAACTATATTATGTGTAGTATAAGAAGAAACGGGCTAAAGCTAGTAGAAAATAAAGTTAATATTCCAATCTGACTTTAGACGAGACCTATTACTGGGATATAAAATAAAACAAACGGTGGAAAATAAAACTTGACACAAGTTGACGATAAACTTCACAACTAGATAAAGTTTATAGTGTACGTTTATATACCCAAGCAGAGCACTTCGGCATCACTACATCAGATGTTTAGTATCTGTTGTTGCCTTGTTGCCAATGCAGATATTGATTGATCGATTGATTGCATATGAAAAATTGCCTTTGTACTCTTTGTTTTTTATGATGTTTTCCTGTGTTTTTTCTTGTGTGTACATAAATTATTAAATAAATAAATAAATATGACGGTTGGCACCAGTTGAGGCCATATTGAATTGAGTCATCAGAATTGCAAAATAAGAAAAATATTAATTAACTAGCTGGCGCCCGTGGTTTCACCCACGATAACTAAACTGAAAATCCCTATGTGTTATTCCAGACCATTATCTACCTCTGTGCCAAATTTCATTAAGATCCATTCAGCTGGTTTGACGTGATAGAGTGGAAACGGTGGCCGGGAGTCGTCTTACAACACATTTATCCTTCATAGCAGTATTTCCACTCTGTCATCATCTGCTAAGCCTTTTCCCGACTATGTCGGGGTCGGCTTCCAGTCTAACCCGATGCAGCTGAATATCAGTATTTTACATGGAGCGACTGCCTATCTGACCACCACAACCCAGTTAGTACTGAGTAATGCGATACCCCTTGGTAAGACTGGTTGTCAGACTTTCGGAACACTGACTACCTGTAACGACTGTCAAAGATCTACAAATGACAGCTGGGACCAACGACTTAACGTGCTTGCAAGCACGGAGGAAACTCGGTATGTAACGGCTGGTCACCCATCTACAGACCAACCTAGGTAAGCGCGGCTTAACCTAAAGATCGACCCGAGCGGCTGCTATTATTTAGCCATGAGCTCCTCCACCTCCAGTATTTCCACTCTGTACGTCTATCAAATTGCTTAAGCCACAGTTGATAGAACCACAGGTAGCACGTAAACCGCTTAGACAATCTGTAACCACAGCGTGACGTCCTCTAACTAAATGCATCTTAATGTCACGGTAACCGTCAACCGAGACAGTTTGCGGTTATTGTGGTGACGTGTCACCGTTAACTTGAACTCGAATTAGATAAATTCAAGTTAAATGCTTGCTAGTTTTGTTGCCCGATTAAATTTCAGATGTATGACTGAGTCGAAACTTAAGTGCTTTATTGGTGCAGTAGTTGGAAAGGTCTACTGCATGATTATGGGTTTGATTCACAGGTCGCGAAGGTCGAGCGTGTTTCATAAATAAATCTTTAGTTTGATAATCCTTACTTCCTTACTATATATCTATCCTTACTATACTAATTTTATAAAATATACTATATACTTATACTAGTATATACTTATACTATATTATATATATTATTACTTATTTACTTATATATATATATCCTTACTAATATTATAAAAGCGAAAGTGAGTTTGTTTGTTTGTTTGTTTGTTTGTTTGTTTGTTTGTTTGTTACCTCTTCACGCTTTAATGGCTCAACCGATTTGGATGAATTTTGGTACAGAGATAGTTGAGAACCAGGAGACGGACATAGGCTAATATTTTTTTGAAAAAAGTAGGATGTGAGGGAGAAAGAGGGAAGAGAAGGGAAAACTTAGCGTTGCTATTACAAATCAATAAGGCGCAAGGGGAACTGTGTTACCCCAAATTTAACGCGGGCGAAAGCTAGTATAATATAATGATATATACTTATATATATACAAACAAAAAAAAAAAGAGAGTTAAAATACAAAAATACATAAAGAAAAACTACAACTATTTAATTAGGAGACGAATCTGCCAGCTTCTTAAGCAAGAGTTCTCGAGCTTTTACTTTGAAAGTGAACCGATTGGTGGCCTTCCTGGTATTCAGAGGGAGTGCATTCCAAAGAAAGACGGAGAAGGCCACCAATCGGTTAATTTTTGTGTTCATTTTGTTTTCTTTTTTTGTGCACTTATGGCTTGTGCCAAATAAAAGTGTTTTCTTTCTTTCTTTTTTCTTTCTGTCTTTCTTTCTTTCTTTTATTGATTGTGATCCACGGACCAGCCAAAACAAACGCTACTAAATACCGACTCGAGCGGCAGTTTTTTTAACCACAAACTCCACATCTACATAACTAATTAATATAAACACGACAATTACTTACAGAAAGCCGCCACATCCTACCAGCAGCTTCACAAGACAGAGACAAAGTTTCCTTGAAGTTAAACAGTGTCTTATTACAATAGATTCGTCTCTGACAGAGTTCAACACGTCTCAACATCATGCGACTGTAACAAATGCGAGTTTGTCTGTCTGTTTGACTTGTCTTCGCGACTAAACTAGTTTTATTTAGATTTAATTTGGCTGTAAGGAACTTGAAATAAAGAATAAATAAACTTGTTAAGACACAGCGTTTATATATGTAGCTTTTAGTGTAGATTAAAACTTCTTATTTTATAGAAAAACTAGCTTCCGCCCGCGGCTTCGTCCGCTTGGCATAGTAACTTGGGGTAACGCTAACTTTTAACCCGCGTGATGATCGAAAAAAATATCTTTCTGTCCCCACATTTTTTCTAAATAGCCAATTTCCATCTCCAAGGTCCCAACTATCTCTGAACAAAAATTATCAAAATCGTTTTAAGTCTTTAATCTGACATGGTTACTAACATTATAATTAACACTTGAAACGGGATATTTACCATGTTTGTTATCTGTATCGAGTTTCCGATATATCGGCGATGTTGCAAACGCCATGATCACGGATGAACTGAAGTTATTGCGGGTGGATGTTTCCGAGCAGACACTACGATCTACCCTCTTTCTAAAAAATAACTAGATAGAAATATCGGAAACTCGATACAAATAACAAACATGGTAAATATCCCGTTTCAAGTGTTAATTATAAAATCGTCTTAGCCATTTAGTAGTTTAATTGGCAACATAAACGTGGAAAATAAATGACCTGATGAACGGCCCATCGATATGAAACCTAGCTAAATCATTTTTTCTCCCCCGCAATACATACTTATATTGCAATTTTCATCAAAATCGTTAAAGCCGTTTTCGAGAACGTAATGACAATTTTGCAGTAGCATCTGTTTGAGCTTGGGTTTAAATCAAACGCCTGCTCGTTTTTACTGGGCAAATCAACGGCATAATACAGCTAATTAGTTGTAAGGTACAATCTATGTACATAAATATGTCACTTCACTTCATTCTATGGTTAAGTCGAGACACTACATACTTGACTAGTCATCAACATTTTTGGTTTCCTTAAAGAGTCCCTAAAATTCTCCAACAGTATCTACGCACTGTTAGACGTGCCTATGGCAAGGACTAACTTACACTTTACTCTTAAGCTTTGTTTGTTTGTTTGTTACGTCTTCACGCTTTAATGGCTAAACCGATTTTGATAAATTTTGGTACAGAGATAGTTGGGACCCTGGAGACGGACATAAGCTATTTTTTTTAAAGTGGGATATGAGGGAGAACGAGGGAAGAAAAGGTAAACTTAGCGTTGCTATTACAAATCAATAAGGCGCAAGGGCTTAAACTGCAGGTAGCAGGTACTGTGTTATACTGAATTTAACGCGAGCGAAACTGCGGGCAAAAGCTAGTTTTTAATAAAGCAACATTATCGACATATTAGGGCAAAACCTGCTATCCTGTTTCGACAGATCATAATTGAGAGAGGTGCCCACCTCTCTCATTGTTTGACGGCACGGTTGGCGCAGTGACTGAGCGATCGACTGCTACGCCTTGTGTCGCGGGTTCGATCCTCGTATGGAACAAATAGTTTTATAGCCTACAAGTAGTTTGGCTGTTTGTGTATGTGAGTTTAAATATTTGTAAACGCATACAAAGAAATTTCTAGTGTAGAAAACGTATAATTAAGATAATTTATTTTGCCTGTTTTTTTTTTATCGAAGTTCCTTATTTCGCGTTGCGAAAGGGGGCTAGATGGAAAAAAATAAGACCAAAAGTTGTAACGACACTATTTGTTATAGTTGTAAGCAATGCGGCGTGCGCATGTTTCTCCGTCTGTCGCTCTCTCTCTCTCTCTCAAAGTAACCAAGCCAACTATTTTCGTTTCGTCTTTCTATTTCGCACTGAACAGTGTGGTGTCGCGACGATTATTTTTATTGAATGTAAGCAAGTGTTTTGTATATAACACCATAAACAATAACTTCGTTCCATCCGGGTTTCCCTTGACATTTCTCATGTTTCTTTATAATGAGTATGATCATCACATACAGCTTATTTATAACTGATATACAGTACATATCAGTTGTAAATATTTAAGGCAAAGACGCTTGCAAAACCATGTATTTAACAAACTGGAAGGCCTACTTGCTTCCCCACTCAAGTTCAATTTTGGCTGTCAGCCAGCATCTGCTTAGTGACTGAGTTTAGTCGTATCTTTTGAACGTGGAGTCACAAGGAAAGGTCAATGAACCCTCCAAGATATCGGTCAAGTTATCTAGAGTTATGTGCATGTGTCGCCTTTGTACGCTTCTGTGTGAAGATATGGGATCAGGATTTATGATATTGCCTATACAAAGAAACTAGGTTGGGCTTTTAATGTGTGACGGGCCTGTTGGTCTAGTGGTTAGTGGCCCTGACTGCTGAGCCGGAGGTCGTGGGTTCGATTCCCACCCAGGACAAACTTTGTGTGATGAGCATGATTGTTTGTTCTTTGTCTGGGTGTGATTTATCTATAATATGTATGTATTTATAAATTATATAAGTATGTATATCAGTTGTCTGATTACCTTAACACAAGCTCTGCTTAGCTTGGGATCAGATAGCCATGTTTGAGTTGTACCAAGATATTTATTTATTTATTATTAATGTAAACTTGTTTTGTTTGGTAACTTGTATTTAGTGTAAACTGGAATTTCTCAGTGTCTTTAGATTACGTTTTATCTGGGCTTTGTCTGTACGTTTTGTCTGTACTACCAACGCGTGCTAACTAAGAACTACGTTTTCCACGTGTTACCTAGCAAGTACAGGCAGCAACATACTTATCCATACTTATCTATACAGACAGCCAGGTACAACCGCTGTGTTGTAGGCTTTTTTTTGCTGGTGGGAAATCACCAAATAACTTCCCCCGCTAGCAGGGGGGGGAGTCTTAGACTTGTACAGACTAAGACTGCGGCCGCGGTATCTCTTTCGATCAACCAACCAACCCCTGCAGGCGGTGGCCCTAGCAGGCCCCTCTGCTTTGCTGACATCTCTTTGAGGCGTACGTGGAACGATAACACGCCCACACGTCCACAGGCCTGCATCTGCAGTGGCCGGGAGTCGTCTTGCGGCGTCCGACGCCCGGGGCGTCTCCCGTGGTGTCTGGATTGGTTTGGGGTTCTCTCCCTCAAACGCCCGGCCACCTCCTTCGCTAGCATGACTGCTTCGCAGAAGGAGGTGACCGCTTCCCATTCCCACTCGCTCCGGACCATGGACTGAACCAGGGCCCGACGCGAGATATCGCCGCCGCCGATCGCTTCTACGAGGGCACAGCGGTGCTCCATTGTGTTATAGGCTTGAGCTGAAACAAATCTTTTACTAAAGTTGTTATAAATTTTACAAGCTCAACCCATTGTCAGGCCAAATTAATTAGGCACGCCACAATAGTGGCGATCCCCTCTCTTAAAAGTGGTTGGAGGGGCGCTACGGCGTTTTCAACTTTTGGCTGACGCAGGTACTCACCAGACACGGAAATTTCGGAAGGTTCCTGCATATAATCGGCTGGAAGGAAACGCCCGGGTGCCATTGTGACGATCGCCCTGAGGACACACGGTGGAGCACAGTGTAGCGGGCTGCCCAGCTTGTGCGGGGCACCGCTGTGTCCTCGTAGAAGCGATTGGCGGCGGTATTCTCTCGCGTCCGGCCAAATAGCCATGACTTTGGGCTTAATTTGGTCGGATTTTTACCAGCCTACAACAATAAACAACTGCTCAAATCCCAATAACTAACGGTTTTTTTAAAAAGACAAAGACGCGGTTGTTTTTAAGACAATCATATTATTATTTATTTTAAAAAAATGATATTATACCAAGTAATATTATAAATGCAAAAGTGGGTTTTTTGTTTGTTACCTCTTGACGCCTACATGCTTTTTAACCATTTAGGCGTGAAGAGGTATTTTGATGAATTTTGGTACAGAGATGGTTGGGACTCTGGAAACGGAAACAGGCTATATTTAAAAAAAAAAGTGGAAAAATGAGGGAGATAGAGGAAAAAAAGGGGAAAATTAGCTTTGCTATTGCAATAAATAAGGCGCTAGAGCAATAACTACAGGTGGCAGGTACCTGCAACTCAGGAAAGGGGAACTGTCTTATCCCGAATTTAGCGAAAGCTAGTTCAATATAAAACTATGATCTAATTTGTTTTTACCCTCCCTTTCTTTTTTCAGATTGAGGGAAACACAAAGGCATCACGCTGCTTAACAGCCCAATATTAAAAATAAGTAATTCAAATAAATTAAATGAAGAACTCAAAATTATAAATCAATTTACTGTTATTATCAAATTAATTTATAAATAATCATGTTTATTTCTCATACACTGTTGATAAACACAATTCAATGTCATATGTAATTAAATATGAAGGCCTTAAAAAAGGGCCTCTTTGATAACAAAAACAAAAAAACTGCCGGCTATAGGGATTTGTTAAAAGTGCACTGAAAAGATTAAATTCCTTGCCTGCACACCAAAGTCTTTTGTTAGAAGTACTTTAGGCCATTTCATATTCTTATCAGAAAAGCTTACTGAACGTCATAAGCATGGCAATCAAGCGCAAAGCGACGTTGTCAGAGCTGGATTGCCATGACGAAAGGCCTCGGGTGCCGGAACATTATTTTTTGTCATACGAACGTCTAAAAATCCCGCGGCGTCATTTGAGTGTTAATATGTTAAGGTGCATTTATACTGAATGGGACGATGGTTTTCTTTATCCTATCCTACTAATATTATAAATGCGAATGTTTTTGAGGACGGATGTTTATTACTGTTTCACGTCAAAACGGCTGAACGGATCTTGATGACATTTGGCACAGAGGTAGATTATTTGACAACACGGTTGGCGCAGTGGCTGAGCGATCGACTGCTGCGCTGCGTGTCGCGGGTTCGATCCCCGCACGGAACAAATATTTTATATGGCCTACAGATAGTTGTTCCGGGTCTGGCTGTTTGTGTATGTGAGTTTAAATGTTTGTAAACGCACCCACGATACAGGAGAAATTCCTAGAGTGTAATTTTGGGTCGATTTTCAAAAATTCTTATATATTTATACCTATTGCTTCTGTACCTCAAAAGGAAAAACCTTATAAGATCACTTTATTGTCAGTCTATCTGTCTGTCAAGACTCTTTATCTCATATTGTTTCCGTGATCATGGTGTTCACATTGCCAAATATCAGGAACAGAAATTAAATAACAGACATGTTGAATATCCCGTTTCAAATGTTAATTATAAAATCTTTTTAAATTCTCGACGACTCAAAAAGAAAATTATGAATAAAACCTGTGCGGACGCATCTGGCTTTAATTAAACAGTACTCTTGAACCTTTATCCCTAAGAAAAGTAGAGCATGAAATTGCTTCCTTATTTAAATTCAGGGTAGTCAGTCCGCGGGTTTATTTTTAACCGCCATATATTACAAGCGACAGTGACGTTGAATGTTTTTTTTATGTGACTAATTACCGTCACGTCGTTTTTCGGGTTGCTAGTATTTTTTTGTGAAGATGTTTTTTACGATGTACCAATGTTTTGGCCTATTTTTTTTAAATGTAAGTCATTACTTTTACAATTTTGCATTATTATTTTGGGAACTCCAACAATTAAAACTCGACTCACTTTAAAGATTTGTAAAAAAAACATGGGGAAATTGTATATTATTTGCGGGATAATTTCCGATTAAAGCCAAGAGCTTATAGAAAATGCTGTAGGAAACCAGGACGCTGGTCTTCACAGTCAGAAACCAATTAAAATACGTTTATTTGTGACACATCGGTAAAATAAAGGTCATGGTGCTGTCAATAAAATAGTGCCTTACTAAGCTTCTTAAAGTGGTTTCCTTGCAAGCCGTACAAATAATGTTTACACATTATAAGGTACAGGTTGTATTAAAACTATTTAACTCTTTCATAGATTTTTATCGAACAAAAAAAAACATTTTTTTTTTCAATTTTCTTATTTTTTTTACGTAGTAGTCCACCGGTATCAGGAGTATTGTCCAAGCTACTGGTCGTTAGGGATCTAGAGAAAGAAAGCTGCCTAGCACGCTGCCTTCTGAATCACGCCCTTGATCCAACCGCATATGAAGAGCAAATCCGAATAATCTGAGGTGCGTGGCTTGAGTTTGAACTCAGGACCTATGTTGGCAGTGCAACGTTCTCATCACTACTTTTAAAGGCTTTCTAACAGCGTTAATACCTAAGGGTAAAATAATAATAGCCGACAAAACATTTTATTTATTTACTAGCTTTTGCCCGGGTTTCACTCGCGTTAAATTCGGGATAACGCGGCGCCCTTTTCCTGATTTGCAGGTACCTGCTACCTGATTTTTTTCTCTTGCGCCTGGTTTATTATAATAAGAAAGCTAAGTTTTCCCCTTTCTTCGCTCTTTCTCTCTCATTTCTCCATTTTATTAAATAAAAATAGCCTATGTCCGTCTCCAGGGTCCCAACTATCTATGTACCAAAATTCATCAAAATTGGTTTGGCGTGGAGATGTAACAAACAAACTCACTTTCGCTTTTATAATATTAGTAAGGATTTTGAAATGTGACTGTCTTTTGACATAATTTGTACACCAGCCATGGTCAAACATGATGAGCCTGAAAATTGTTTGTAACACCTATAATAAGCATCATACCATGTATATTATCTACACATGTTTTTGCAAATAAATGAATCTTGAATTCTACAATTACTAAAAATAGGTTCAACAAACGTGTTCTTCCACACCGGACTTCTTCTGCTTAGCTACAAAAAGACAAAATAATAATTAATTAACGGGCACTAATTACTAAAACCGGGCCTTGGCAACGTCCCGGAAAAAAGCTTAATTACACAAAAAGAGAACTGAACTAAAAGTAACATCTTACAAGTACAGTCAGAACCGGCTACAAGTAAGTATGTAATCAAAGAGAGATTTAAAAAACCTACAGAGTGGACATTTTACGAATTTGACACACAAATATACACAGTCACGGACTAGCAATATTCTATGTACGTATATAACAAACATTCTAGTAGATACTCAAATTTATTGATTTTCAAAAAAAAAACTACCATTTTTTTTCACAAAATAGTTTTGCATGTTTTTTTTTACTTTAATTTTGTTTTCTAAAGTTAAGAAAATGTAAGCTCATCATTTCTCAATTTAAACGATAGACAATATTGTTGCCCTCTAAATACAAATTTTCGTCTCGGTAAGACCGGTAAGATTTTTTTTTTGTACACGCATGGAGAATATCTCAAAATGGCTGCCAAAAAGCGGGGAAGTGAATTAGACCCAAGTGTGTCGTAATAGTATAATAAACATAAATAAATATCTTGGGACAACTCACAAACGGCTATCTGATCCCAAGCTAAGCAGAGCTTGTGTTATGGTAACCAGACAACTGATATACATACTTATATAATTTATAATACATACATATTTTACATAAAATCACACCCAGACACAGAACAAACAATAATGCTCATCACACAAAGTTTGTCCTGGGTGGGAATCGAACCCACGACCTCCGGCTCAGCAGTCAGGGCCACTAACCACTGGACCAACAGGCCCGTCAGTATATTAAAACAGTCGTTACATAATTATCTAGAATATCACTATTCCATGACCGAACACATTGTACCTATAATAGACATAACGAATTGTAACCAAGTGTCAACAAGTATTACAGGGCCTGCTGGGGTTGTGGGTTGTTCGAAAGAGATACCGCGGCCTCGGAACATCAAGGGCAATAGAAGGAACATGGGTGGCAGAACATAAAGAGCAAAAGAAGGAACATAGGTGGAGTTTTAGTCAGTACAATTCTGACACTCCCCCCGCTCTGCTCAGAGCGAAGATTTTTGATGATTTCCTTTCCGCAAAAAAATAAAATACAATTTTCTTTGTCTTGATCTGTCTATCGCTCATAAAAAAAGAAATAGATAAATAATAAATAAACAAAAAACACTTTTGTTCTCGTTTAACCTTATTCCTCAATTTATCATTCAGAGTTACACTACAAGTAAAACTTTAAGAACCGTAAGGAACTTTAAGGTAAGTAATAATTAATAACGGTACGGCTGGCGCAGTAACTAAGCTATCGGCTGCTGCGCTGCGTGTTGCGGGTTCGATTCCCGCACGGAACAAATTTGTATGACCTGCAGATAGTTGTTTCGGGTCTGGCTGTTTGTGTTAGTTTAAATGTTTGTAGACGCATCCACGATACAGGAGAAATTTCTAGTGTGGGGCAACGTTTAAAAAAAAGTAATCAGATGCATATTTACTTGAAGTTAATATTCGACTAACAAAGTATGGAAGAGGATTGTTAGAAATTTTTACAAAAAAAAAAAAGGATTTCGCGATTGAAAAACTAATCGGACATTTATATTTCGCTATTCACTTATATTCCCTGAGGTTTAATAGGCTCGATTTGAATTTTGTTACGAATCTGGTCAAAAAATACTCACATTAAAAATAGGGAAAAACAATCTTATTACGTTGTATCAAGGTACCAGTTATTTTGTGTCAAATTGGGTTTACTATATCTCATAAATTCGACACTTAATTATATCGATTTTTTTTAAAAGTGCTTTCCATAATAGCCAACTTCTTATCTTTAGATAAATGTGTATCCGAACATCCTATCTCTAGTACAAATTCAACAAACAACGCAATGCAATCCACACATTGAGAGAAAATCACTTGAAAGAGTTTCTAAGCCATATATAATATATTGTTGCCCAAAACTGTACTATCCACAGAAAAAATACCTACCTTTCTTAATTGCCGTTTTTACGAACAAACGTTCACTCTTCGATACATTACGTTTTCTTTGATATCGTAGGAAAGTTACAAGAACCCGGCCATACTCCTTTGTAAAACCTGATTCGCTGTTAAAGAGAGCGCTTTTGTTTTTTTTTGTTAATTTTCCTCTTGAATTATCAAAGTGTTTATTGTAAAATGTTTGTTTAGCGGAAACACTTTTGTTCGCGTTTCAATTTAAAGGTTTCGTTTACTTCTTTTCAAATAACTGGAGAATAATCTTGTTTACGTGTGGGTCCTGACGCTTGTTGCCGTACTCGTATCATAATTTATTTATTTATTTAACACTTCAAGCACAAAGTACAGAGGCGGACTTAATGCCAAAGGCATTTTCTACCAGTCAACCTTCAGGTGATGCAGAGACAAACAGTAGTAGGTGTAAATAAGAAATAAAATAATAAATTATTAGTTTATACTATATGGATATATAAAATACTATAAATATAAAATAATCCTTATCCTTACTTAATATTATAAAAGCGAAAGTGAGTTTGTTTGTTTGTATGTTTGTTTGTTTGTTACCTCTTCACGCTTTAATGGCTACACCGATTTTGATGAATTTTAGTACAGAGATAGTTGGGAACCAGGAGACGGACATAGGCTAATATTTTTTTAAAAAAAGTGGGATGTGAGGGAGAAAGAGGGAAGAAAAGGGAGAACTTAGCGTTGCTATTCCAAATCAATAAGGAGCAAGGGAAACTGTGTTACCCCGAATTTAACGCGAGCGAAGCCGCGGGCAAAAGCTAGTAATAATATAATATTAATATAATCTGCCTAGCTTTTCCCAACTATGTTAGTGACGGCTGCCAGTCTTATCGGATTCAGCCTTTTGTATAGAGCGACTGCATATCTGAACTCCACAATCCATTTAACAACTAGGTAATAACTCCTTGGTAAAACTGATTACAAACTTTAGAGCCACTGAATACCTATATCGACAAAATATACATATCGATAGAATTATACATTATATCTTTAGCAATTGTAGCTTATGTGCGATTCTGATGTATCCTTACTAATATTATAAAAGCGAAAGTGAGTTTGATTGATTGTTTGTTACGTCTTCACGCCTAAATGGCAAAACCGATTTTGATGAATTTTGGTACAGACATAATTGGGACCCTGGAGACGAATTTAGGCTAAAAAAAATCGATTTTTCGATCATCACGCGGGTTAAAGTTAGCGTAAGCCCAAAGTAACTATGCCACGCGGACAAAGTCGCGGGCGGAAGCTAGTAATCTGTATTATTGTATAAGTTTCATTAAAGTCCATTCAGTAGTTTTTGTGTTAAAGAGTAACAAACATCTATACATCCATACAAACTTTCACGTTTATCCTTACTAATATTATAAAAGCGAAAGTGAGTTTGTTTGTTTGTTACCTCTTCACGCTTTAATGGCTAAACCGATTTTGATGAATTTTGGTACAGAAATAGTTGGGAAGCAGGAGACGGACATTAGCTAATTGTTTTTTTTTTAAGTGGGATGTGAGGGAGAGAGAGGGAAGAAAAGGGAAAATTTAGCGTTGCTATTACAAATCCATAAGGCGCAAGGTGAAACTGTGCTACCCCGAATTTAACGCGAGCGAAGCCGCGGGCAAAAGCCAGTAATAGTATATAGTACAGTATAAGATAATTACGTTTAAATTGTCTTGTTGTGTTTACATACTTACTATAAGAATTAGACCATGACCTGTAGACTGATATGGTATAAATCAAGCATTTAATTGAAATGCCGCGGAAGCTAATTACGATAAAATAATAATAAAATTTTCCCTATAGAAATATTGTTGGTATTTATCCTGTTTGTCCATAAACAAGCGTGAACCGGTTGACATGACGTATTTATCTTGTAAGAGATAAAGTATAAATACGGAAGGAATCTCTCAAGCATCACACACCAACTCCACATCTCTTTAAGAACGTTTCTCGTATTCCAAACAACAATTAAAATGGCCGCCATCAAGACTACCTTCATCCTCCTGCTGATCGCCTTCGCCATGGTGATGGTGACCGTGGAGGCTGTCCGTGTGGGACCCTGCGACCAGGTCTGCAGCCGCATCGACGCTGAGAAGGACGAGTGCTGCAGAGCTCACGGACACTCCGGCTACAGCAGCTGTGCATATGGCCAGATGAATTGTTACTGACGAAACCTCGCAAGCCCAACGGTATCTTAGTGGAGCTGTGTATCTTTTCAACGTTCATCGTTCGAAGAACATTCTGAGGTAATCAAGACCTACCCTGTATTGTGAAACATCAAAATGATAAGTGTTATTTGTTAAGTTCCACTTCTTTAAAATTCGGCATATGATTTGGCTATTGTTTAATTAAAAGTCTTAATTTAATACTTTCGTTTCTTTTCTAATAAATCTTTATTGTCTGTATTATAATAGCAAATATCTCAACCACCATTGGCTTAAAAAAAAACTTGTGGCACGTGTATCAACTTATGCCATAAATAAAAAAAATATGCAATAAATAAATAAAAAAAAATGCAATAAATAAATAAAAAATCTAAATATAATATTTAAAAAGTACTTCCAATGAAAAGAAGTCGCAAAAAGAAAAAAAACAAGACCTTAGGTTTGATCCAGAGTAATGTCGTTTGACTATCCGATTCTCCACTAAAACATTGGAATCGTGGTTGAAATAACTGATGAAATTCCTTGTTAGGTTTTTTCGTTACGAAATTTCTGGATTCGGTGTCCACGCTCAAGGCCCGCGATCGAGGCTATGCAGTATCTTAAAAACTATAAAATAATAAATAAATAAAAATAAATATCTTGGGACAACTCACACACGGCTATCTGATCCCAAGCTAAGCAGAGCTTGTGTTATGGTAACCAGACAACTGATATACATACTTATATAATTTATAAATACATACATATTATAGATAAATCACACCCAGACACAGAACAAACAGTCATGCTCATCACACAAAGTTTGTCCTGGGTGGGAATCGAACCCACTATATTTAAAATTAAAAATTCGAACTATATTCAGAATTCGAACTATATTTAATTTTCAAAGAGCTATCGATAAACATCTCTCACAGTTGCATAAGTAGATGATTTTTCCTCAGTTAAATGTATGAAAAGCTACCCTATATAGTTTTTTGTTTGTCATAAATTCACACATTTGTATAGCAGTTCCTAGAAGGCATCAGTATTTTTAAATTCAACTATGCAGTGCAAATAGTCTCGGAATAAAGTTACTGTGACACGGAGAAGCCAAATAATAGCAGCCGCTCGGGTTGATTTTTAAGTAAAACCGCACTTGCCTGGGTTGGTCTATGGATGGGTGACCACCCGTTACATCCCGAGCTACCTCCATGGAAGCACGTTAAGCTTTTGATCCCAGCCGTCATGTAGATCTTTGACAGTCGTTATAGATAGTGTCCTGAAATTCTGACAACCAGTCTTACTAAGGGGTTTCGTATTACCCAGTACTAACTTGGCAGTGAAAGTCCCTCTATATTATATGTATATTTGTATTCAGCTGCATCTGGTTACACTGGAAGGTGACCCCAAATAGTTTGGATAGGCAGATAATAATGACGGACAAGCAGACGGTCTGGGCGAATCCATAAGTTTTCCATTTGGCATTCCAACCCTGAAACAATATCTTTATTCTACGCTGGCGCGCCACGGTGAATTAGTTTTTTTCTGACGTCACAATTTAGACCACCCAGTATTTTAAATTGACTACTATATAGAACTAGCTGTGCCCAGCGGTTTCACCTACAGTTCAACTCAGTTATTTTCGCTATGATGTGGTCCTATAGTCTATTAATTTCGTGAAAGATTGTGTGTGTGTGAAATTTCAAGCCAATCAGGCATAGGAATCGCGCTCTCCCATACAAACGTTGCCACCCTGTTTCTCTACTTGAGGGATAGAGTTTACCCGGGCGTCGTGGGCGACGCGCCTAAGTGTTCCACGCGCGCCTCAAAGAGATGTCAACAAAGCAGAGGGGCCTGCCACGGCCACCGCCTGCCGGGGTTGCGGGTTGTTCGAAAGAGATACCGTGGCCCCGGAACGTAAAGAGTGATAGAAGGAACATGGGTGAGTTTTAGTCAGTACAAATCTAACACTCCTCCTCCCCCGCTCTACCCAGAGTGGAGGAAGCTGTTTGATGATTTCCCATCCGCAAAAAAAGAGGTAGAATCTATTAGGGCCTGCCAGGGCCACCGCCTGCCGGGTTTGCGGGTTGTTTTGAAACAGATATCACCGCCCCGTAACGTAAAGTGCAATAGAAGGAACATGGATGGTCCCATCCGCAAAATAAGGGGTAGAATTTTGCAAAGTCCCATCTTAGTGAGCACTTACTTCCTAAAAGCTTCATAAAAATATGAGTTATAGAGTTTATTGATGGCATATTCCTCTCGAATTTTAAACCATGCTTTCGCAGACATAGTTTTCTTCGGGAGGATCGGCAGCGATCCTCCCGAAGTTCTGAAAGACACAAAGCGGAATGTCTAATAAGTCACTCACAAACCGCTTTGCAGTAATATCTCGGCAAAGGACTACCAACTTTAAGTTTAAGATATAGGGTAGACAATGTTTTGCAAGGTTGACAGCTAATTGACTGCGCGATCTTCCACTGTTTGTTTTGCGATGTCTGAAAGAAGGTAAGTGGATACGGCATTTTTTTTTACTTTGCCCTGCTCTTAAAATCCTACTATACATTATCAATATTAAAAATGCGAATGTTTATGAGGATTGATGTATGGATGTTTGTTACTCCTTCACGTCTCAACGGCTAAACGGATCTTGATGAAATTTGGAACAGAGGTAGGTTATAGTCTGGAATAATACATAGCATATTACGCAAGTAATGCCGCGGGCGCCAGCTAGTTCTCATACATCGTGGATGTGTTTACTAACATTTAAACTTATTTACAAATAGCCAAACCAGAAACATCTAGTCTGCAGGCCTTACAAATATTTATTTAGTGGCTTCTCTCTATAAGAAGAGGGCTTTACCTAGCTGTGGGATAGTTATAGGCTTAGTATTATTTAGCGAGGATCGAACCCGCAATATAGCGTTGCAGCCAATCGCTCAGACATACAGAATGTAGATGTATAACATTACGCCCGTTAACCTTGAAGAGTTATAGCTACCTCTACTTAACGGCAATATTAGATATTGCCGTTAAGTAACTTACTAACACAGTGGATCGTAAGTTATCCGTAATAAATAATAAATAATAATAAATAAATATCTTGGGACAACTCACACACGGCTATCTGATCCCAAGCTAAGCAGAGCTTGTGTTATGGTAACCAGACAACTGATATACATACTTATATAATTTATAAATACATACATATTATAGATAAATCACATCCAGACACAGAACAAACAATCATGCTCATCACACAAAGTTTGTCCTGGGTGGGAATCGAACCCACGACCTCCGGCTCAGCAGTCAGGGCCACTAACCACTAGACCAACAGGCCCGTCGATAAAGATTTTATTTATTATTATATCATATGGGGTCTACAGGAACGGCATATCATATGGGGTCTATAGGTACGCCATACCACGTGTGGTCTATAGGAACGCCATATCATATGGGCCTATAGGTACACCTTATCATATGGGGTCTATAGGTACGCTATCCCACATGAGGTCTACAGGTACTCCATATCATATGGGGTCTTTAGGTACGGTATACCACATAGGGTCTACAGGAACGCAATACCATATGGGTTTGTAGATACACCTTCTCTTAAGGGGTCTATAGATAAGCCATACGTTTGAGGTCTATAAGGACACCATATCATACGGGGTAAATAGATACCCCATATGATATGGCGTGAGCCTGTTGCCGTTAACAGGGCGGAGACCCCAACTCTTAGCCTAGCTTTTGCTCGCGTTTTCACACTTGCGTTAACATAAAATCGCGTTGAAAATTATAGCATTCTAACTTTTAAAATGACGCTCGTGAATAGTGCAGCATTCTATTCGTCAAAGAATTTTCGGAATAATTTTAGTAGCTATGAAGATTAATAACTGTATTCAATCTTTACGTTACTATAATACTGCCACCATACTGAACACAAAAGCAGTATCTCAAGGAAAGCTGGTTTCAAGAAAAAACTAGTTTTATTTATTATTTTTTATGAATATGTATAAAAAATACTGTACAAAGGTGGACTTAATGGGTCTAAAGTTATAGTTTGGTTTTCACTTTAAAAAATGATATTTTTCATTAAGTATGTTGTTTACTGTTTCAAAATAGATACCTACTGCTATTTGGTTTTGTTTATTATATGCGTATTTATTGAATCCATCCAATGCCATTAACTACAACAAATCACCAATTACCGCCTTTGAGTTTGGCATGGCAGAATCCTGACTAATATTTTAAAAGCGAAAGTGAGTTTGTATGTTTGTTTGTAACCTCTTCACGCTTTAATGGCTAAACCGCTTTTGATGAATTCTGATACAGAGATATATTTTTTTTAAGTGGGTTTTGAGGGAGAAAGAGGGAAGAAATGGGAAAACTTAGCGTTGCTATTACAAATCAATAAGGCGCAAGGCCAAAAACTGCTGGTACCTAACCTGCAAATCAGGAACGGGGAACTGTGTTACCCCGAATTTATCGCGAGCAAAGCCAAGGGCGAAAGCTAGTATAAGTATACATTAAATAGATAGTAGAGGAGGAGGGGGAGGGGGAACCTGTGTCTGCGCACACACTTTTGAACTACAATGTCTCCCACAGAGATGGATAATCTTCGTTAAGATTGACCGTCGTTGCAGAAAATAGTCAGGAGTACTATCTTATATTCAAAATGGTCGTATCACAGTTATTAGCCATCCTCCTCCGTAACAGTTTGACCCATTTTTATCAAATTTTAGACGTATATTCAGTACGAACGAAAATCAGTCGTAATATATTTCTTTATAAGTGACTACGCTCGCGTTTAATTCGGGATAACACAGTTCCCCTTTCCTGGTTGGCAGGTGCCTGCTACTTGTAGTTTTTGCCCTAGCGCCTGATTTATTGTAATAGCAAAGTTAAGATTTCCTCTTTCTCCCTCATTTCTCACTTTTTTAAAATAAAGCCTTCCAGGGTCCCAACTATCTCTGTACCAAAAATTCATCAACATTGGTTTAGCCATGTAAGCGTGAAGACGTAACAAACAAACAACACTTTCGCTTTTATAATATTAGTAAGGATAAAGACGGCCTTCACATTAAAGGAAAGCAGTAGGCCTACTATGACGTCTTAAAACTGAACTTATTCCACTGAGTGAAAGAGATGGTGCTAGACACCCTGTAAAGCTCTGTCTCTTTCCCTCAGCAGAATAAGTTCTGCTTTAAGACGTCATGGTAGGGTAGCTGAACAGCGGGTAAAACCGCTGGGCTGGTTATCAGTATACATTGATATAAAAAGAAGTATATATTTTTTATAGGCCCACTCGCATTTCAACTCGCTTGAGTTGTTTGACTGCTCACCCCGACTAAAGAAGTATCTCTACATAGTATAAAACAAAGTCGCTGTCTGTCTGTTGCTATGCTGTATGTATGCTTAAATCTTTAAAACTACGCAACGGATGTTGATGCGGTTTTTTTTAATAGGTAGAATGATTCAAAAGGAAGGTTTATACGTATGACTCTTAGGAGGTGAGCAGCGGCTGAAAACGCTGGGCGGGTCGCTAGTGATAATAAATCTTAAGTCATACATAATAATCTCAAGGCAAACTGCTAAGCCGATGGCGCAGACGGGTTCATCGGCCGTCATAAGGTAGCTTTTTGTACGTTATTACATTTTGTTTAAATCATTTACATAACAGGAAAAACAATGACTTTAAATCTGGTTTAGTTGCCATAACAAACTGTTTTTGTGCCAGTTTTTTTTTTTTGTTGATTTACGTACTAGCTGTGCCCGGTTGCGAAACCGGTTCAGCTGTACTCGAGATTTGCGCTTAGCAACAAATTTTAGAGATATTTTTTTATATTATAGATTTGGATGAGATTGTGTTATAAAAATTTAAGAAGTAGTCATTAGTTTTATTATACTTAGGTATTTATAATAATAACAAAATAGATTATTTTATGTTCCTGTCTTAGTAACTGTGTTCAGTGTATGCATAAATTGTTAAACACAATTAAATATTTTTTGCTTTTTTTGGGTTTTAGGCTTTTAGGGTAAATGTTGTTTAAACTTTTTGTGAAATACAGTGACATATTGTCACTGTATTTCACAGTTTGGATTATATTACAATACAAAATTAAAAAATCAAATGACATACGCACAGGAAACTTACTTTAAGGCATGAACTTAAGGGTTAGTAACAAATAAAAAGTAAATGGTATTAACGTCATATTATAATAATAATGAGGATGTGTGAACATCTGTCAAAGCTCTGTCTTATCTCTTAGGCGGTTGGATCAAGGAGCAATGGCCCGCATTGTGAGGAGGTTCCTGTCTCTGGAGCCCTAACCACGGGCTGACCGACAGCTTGGGAGGGCCCAAGCTACCGGTACCGATACCGGCGGACCACTATTTTTATATGTTTCTTTTTTTTAAGAAATATTTAAATATAAGCCAGGTGCCAGGTGGATACCCCATTTTATCACTTTCAAGATAGTTGCCAACTTAACAAAAAAAAAATAATATATATTATTCCAGTTTCCTAGCTGCATGACCAACATAACGGCATTAAATAGGCCTCGACTAAAAAGTCAATACTATGACCGGGCCTGTTAGCTCAGGTTTGTTTTAACACCATGGAAGGCAAACAGATCATTAATGAGTTTACTTTGAATTATTAGCTCTCGTTTTGTTATTTCAGGAAGTTCGGTTTTCAAGTCAAATAGCCAGGTTTTCATTTTGAAATTGTATTTCTTCTGTATGCCGCTGTAAAGTTTTGATTGAATTGATAATTACATTAAAGCCTGCTGTTTTAACTGACTTAAAAAGGACTGGTTTTGTTTTTATTATTTACTTTTTAGTGTACTTTAAAAGTGTTGCATATAAGTTACTTTTTGTGATCAAACAATCAGTTTGTTTTTGCAAAAGTAGTAGTACCAAATAACATATTTATATAGGCCTTGTTCTGAATAGTTACAGTACTGATAGTAACATCTGTGTGACTTGTATCATATGGTTACCTACTTTCAAATATTTTTTTCCGATTCTTTTTTATTATTTTATTTTACGTTTTCTAAAGTAAGCAATGACTATTGTCGGGCTTACGCTGTCCTCTCATACTTTAGTACTAACGCTGAACCAACAACATTGCAAAACCAAATGATTTTAAAAGAGTAACATTGGAGATTCCTGCCGATTCTTCTCCATAGGAAACGACCAACCCGAACTGTACACCTAAACGTTTTATAAGTGCCCATGTAGGTCTATGTGAAATAAAAATATTTTTATTTGATTTATACAAAATTTTACTTTTTCAGGACTAAATTCAAAAATTATCCCACCTGTGTTAATCCAGGTTAAAATGTATTTAACAAATTTCGCTCAAATCTATTCAGATGTTTAAAAAACCACACAAGTGCGAGTCTGACTCGTACATAATCGAGTGAAGTGCAAAAGCAAGATCAAAATAAAAAAAAACATTGTTTGCCCTTCCGAATCCATCGGAAACGAAAGCGAACAAAAAATACGATAACCGCGGCACCAAATACTTATACTAAATAGACAACAAATACATGTTAGAACAAACCCACGATGCAGGGAAACAAAAGAAAGTACAATCAACTGAAAACGCTTTTTTTCTGATGGAAAATCATCAAAAATCTCCTTTTTGGTATTGGTTGTCGTGTCGATGAGCTCCTTGGGTTATGAGTTGAGCTACACGATAACTGACAAATGCTTGCACTGACTGGACAGGTGCACTCGATTCTGTGTAGTGCTTTCTTAAAAAGACCATTTCAGACACTATCTGCATGGTCCTCATGTAAGTTGACCAAGATTTTTTTGTCTGGACTTTAAAAGAAATGTCTCTGAGTTTGTTTCGGCTGTTTCTTCTCAGAGTAGTCGGGTACGAAACACTGGCCTCATCTAGTTTTAAAAAAGAGACGTGTAAAAGTAATTGTGAAAACCTACTTGCAAATGACGACGACGGGTGGGTTGAGAATCGCCGCGCGGCTTGGACGCTTGAGTGGTAAATCATTTATCATTTATGGATGAGCCTGAGGATGGTCCACCGTACCTTATAAAGCACGTTAATCTGTTGGTGTTGTGGGTGGCTGTCATTTGTAGATCTTTGACAGTCATTACAAATAGTTTAAGCTCCGATACTCTGTTAACCAGTCTTATTAAGGGGTATCGTATTACCCAGTACTAATTGGGTTGTGGTACTCCTTATAAAATACTTGTGTTCAACTGCATCAGGTAAAACTAAAAGCCGACCCTAACATAGTTGGGAAAAGACTAAGCAGATGATGCCAGACGAAAATAATAATAGAAAGAAAACGAAAATTTTAAAATTAAGACTTTTATTTAAACAATAGCCAAATCACATGCCAAATTCTAAAGAAGTGGAACTTAATAACAACACTAATCATACAATACAAGGTAGGTCTTGATTACCTCAGAATGTTCTTCGAACGATGGACGTTGAAGAGTTACACAGTAGCTCCACTAAGATACCGTTGGGCTTGCGAGGTTCCGTCAGTAACATTGCATCTGGCCATATGCACAGCTGCTGTAGCCGGAGTGTCCGTGAGCTCTGCAACACTCGTTCTTCTCAGCGTCGATACGGCTGCAGACCTGGTCGCAGGGTCCCACACGGACGGCCTCCACGGTCACCATCACCATGGCGAAGGCGATCAGCAGGAGGATGAAGGTGGTCTTGATGGCGGCCATTTTAATTGTTGTTTAGAATACGAGAAACGTTCTTAAAGAGATGTTTAGTTGATGTGTGAAGCTTGGGAGTTTTCTTCGATATTTATACTCTAAGCCTAACGAAATAACACGCGTGTAACATAACCGGTTGCCTTATGTTTTTATACAAACAGGATAAAAACAAACTCAAAATTTCGTTTGAGGAAAACTTCTGTTTTAACCCTACACTGCTCGGGTTATCTTATTTTACTGCGATAGGGTATTTCTATTAGTTTGATTTTATCATCGCAATCAGTTTAAATGTCACGGTTCAATTACTATTTATTATCGAGTTATCTTATTAGGTAGGTCAATATGTACACAATATCTTATATATACCTACATATTGGCCTAACTATGGTATATCCTTACTTCCTTATTATTATTTATTATTAATTAATTAATATTATAAAAGCGAAAGTGAGTTTGTTTGTTTGTTACCTCTTCACGCTTTAATGGCTAAACCGATTGTGATGAATTTTGGTACATAGATAGTTGGGAACCAGGAGACGGACATAGGCTGACAGAATAATTATTTTAAAAAAGTGGGATGTGAGGGAAGAAAAAGGAAAACTAAGCGTTGCTATTACAAATCAATAAGGCGCAAGGGGAACTGTGTTACCCCAAAGGAGAATGACCACGAAAATATGGACCACGGTACAGAGTTGCGTCAATTCCAAAGTTGTTTTAGATGGTTTATAAATTAACCAAATACCATCTATAATTGCCTTTTTGGAATCAAAACCCGCGTTTCCAAGTTTTTTTAGAAAACGTAACTTAACCTCAAAATAGAAATATCCGTCGTGTATAGAGGTAAGTTTATAGGTCGTAGTTTGGAGAGCAGATTTATTAGCATATCTGACGGGATAGAGACTTAAATAAATCAGTACCTCGCCTGGATTAACAAAAAAAAAACACTGTAATATTTAAATCGCAATGAACAAACTTAGCATGCACCACGTGTGCAATTGTCATTGGACTTTTTGACAATGACAAATTCAATTTGAGACACCAACACCAATGTTGCTACTTTAGATTTTAAATGAAAATCGATTACTCGAATTACACTCGAACACTCGACACATAATTATTTCAAATGACTTATTTAGTTCTATAATCATTAATTTATTAAAAAGGTTCGATTTATATCAAACCGAAGAAAGATAATTTAAAAAAAAATTCTGCAATCATTCATATATGTATCGTTAGTCAACAAAGTGAAATTGCTTTAAAAAGTTTTGAAAGCAAAATATTAATACGACTACATGTGTGAAATACTAATTATTTCACACCACAGTAGTATCATCTCGCTTTATTATTTATAAAAACCCCGCGATTTACCATTCCAATGACTTTACATTTATATTAATTTGTAATTGTATACAAAAAAAAAACGATTAGAGTTGTCAATATATTTACTTATTTTGATTATGGCAACACATTAACGTAAGAATAGCCGGGAGTGGGTAATTCATTTTATCAAAACAATTTCATAACTTATTAAGTTTACAAAATAAACCCCTATACAAAATTGGCATTCTAATTGCAGAATGTCTACAAAAATAAAGAAAATAATTGTAATATAATTTTTATCTTGATGCATGAGAAAAACCAGTACCGTTGATGGTCATGATCCTTTAACGCGGGCGAAGCCGCGGGCGAAAGCTAGTCTAATATATAAAGTGCTCGTGTCACAGTGTTAGTTACCATACTCCTATGAAACAGGTCGAGCAATTTTTATGATTTTTTTTATGCATATTCAGTATGTCTGAATCGGCCAACATCTATTTTTGATACCCTTAAGTGAGCAGTGGGTGAAACCGCTGGGCACAGCTAGTAATGGTATATATTTATCGGAAAGCCAGAGTAAAGATTGAAGTTTTGCCTGCAAGTAAGCTATTCTCATACATGGTAGATATTTTTGGAACGAAGTGCCTTATCGCGCGTTGCGAAAGGGGATTAGACGGAAAAGATTACGATCAAAAGTTGTAACAACACTTTTTGCTACAAATGTAAGCGTGTTTTTGGACTCTCTCTCTCTCTCTCTCTCTCTCTCTCTGATAGAAAGCAAGCCAGTTACTTTCGATTTGTCTTTCTATTTCGCATTTAACAGTGTGGTGTCGCGATGATTGTTTTTGTTAAGTGTGTACAGGTTTTTTGTACATAATAAATAATATTTTCGTTCCACCTGGGTGTCGAACAACCCGCAACCCCGGCAAGATCACTTTGACACATATCAATAAGCTGAACAGGTCGTAACGACCGAGGGTCAGCCGTTTATGGTTAAACCAAAATTATGTTTTTTATCTTGTTTTTTAGCCTTCATTTTATTTCGTCACACCCACCGGTTAACTATTTTTTAATTTATTGAGGAAAAATATGTTCGTAAATAATATACCTAATTTTAATGTACCTACGCAGATTTTTTTTTTGTCAACATGACAAACGGTGGTCGATCGATATTGAATTAATTATGTTTTCCTATATATTTTTAATAGATAGAACAACATAGCAACATAGGCTTGTGAGATATATTTTTAATCTTAGACTCTCACACCAAGGGTTCCGTGCAACATAAACGGCCATATATTTTGATTGCGTAGACTTAGAGGGTTGATTTTTTCACAACTCTAAAAGACTACAGATTTGAGTAAATGGTTTTAATTTCAACTCGTTATCTCTACGCGTTTCTGAGATAAAGAGTCTTGACAGACAGACGTGCATTAAAGTGATTCTATACCTAAGAGTTCTTGTTGTTTTTTCTTTTAAGGTACGGAACTCAAAAAAAATGTTTTATTATTATTAAGAACACTATTTTATTTATTTATTCCCGCTTGTAATTCATCTGTAACGTTAAGTAAAGATGTACCTAATAAAGCACAAAATGCACGAAATGTGGGTCCCAAAACAACTGGACCGATTTTAATCATTTTTACATTATTAAGAAGCTACATTATCAGTAAGTAACATAGGCTATACAACATCATGCTACTACCCACGAGAGCGGGGCAGCAACTAAAGATGCGGGTGAAACCGCACGAGACAACGAATAGGTACTAGTGTTGTTATAAAACGCACTCGAATGCTATTGGCAGTTTTTCTGAGTCACGCCTTCATCGTGCGTAGTTTCTATACAAAACCAGTTTAATTCCACTGTTTTTACTATCTAGCCAAGTTTGATACGAGTCACAAAAAACAGACATACCTACTGCCATAATTTACATATTTATTTCAATCACACTAAGAGATGCAGCCGTGAAACACGCATTAATAATCTCCATTTTGTGTTTAGATTTGGGTTTTTTTTTTGGAACGAAGTTCCTTATCGCGCGTTGCGAAAGGGGGCTAGATGGAAAAAAATAAGATCAAAAGTCGTAACAACACTTTAACTATAGTTTTTGCTTGTTTCTCTGTCTCTGTCTCTGTCTCTCTCTCTCTGTCATAGAAAGCAAGCCAACATTTCGTCTTTCTATTTCGCATTGAACATATTAGTGTCGCTACGATTAGTTTTGTTGAGTGTATACAGGTTTTGTGTACATAATAAACAATAAATTCGTTTCATCCGGGTGTCCCTTGACACCTCACAAGTTTTTATTTCTCTTTCCTCTATTTATGACAATTTAATAATTCTTCTACACAATTTCATTCCAATTAGTACTGGGGAAAACTAGAGTTTCTTACATAAATGATTGTTTAGGTTTTAATTCTACTTAGAGATAAAACAAAAGCACCCACGATACAGGAGTAATTCCTAGTGGTTGGCCCACTATTAATTTATATTCTCGTTAACCAACTGATGAGTATTCGAACCTCATTGCAAACCAACTTGCAATTTTGAAGGTTTGATTTATGGTATAAATGATAAATGATGTTTATTTTGCAAGTAGGTTTTCACAAACACTTTTACACGTCATTTTTTTTAAAACTAGATGAGGCCGGTGTTTCATACCCGACTACTCTGAGAAGAAACAGCCGAAACAAACTCAGAGGTCATAGTCTCTTTTAAAGTCCAGACACAATAATCTTGGTCAACTTATATGAGGACTATGCAGATAGTGTCTGAAATGGTCTTTTTAAGAAAGCACCACACAGATTGAGTGGACCTGTCCAGTCAGTGCAAGCATTTGTCAGTTATCGTGTAGCTCAACTCATAACCCTATTAAACTGCAGTACTGAGCTAGCTGTTTCCAGCTATTTTTTAATAAGTATAAAATAAGTAATTTTGACAATAAGTAGTAAGAGGTTTTTGAAAAACTTTTTGGAAACTTCATCTTGTTTAGTGTCCAATCTTTCTTTTAGTCTTTGTCTAAGCACAAAGCCAAAACATAGATAAGTTGCCAAAAAGATCGTATCTTCCTTCCTTAAAAATATGGACCAGGGGGTTTACCTCAAGGACCCCATGAGTTACGATAACCAAGATTAAACATAACGACCTTTCACTTTTCTTTTTAACACCCCACAAAATCCCGCATACCTCATACCGGGGTTACAAAACCCGGGATTACGAAACCCGGGATAACATAATTCTTGTGGGCGAGTCCGTCTCTTTCTTTATATTGGATATTATTAGGCAGTTACTGTTGGACGTGTCAGTGTAACGAATGTCGATGTAACCCTAGAGTATACCCACAAAATTTATATAGGTAGAGGTTTACGTCAAAAGAATATTGCGATATAAGGAGATCGGTTTTTTTTACGGTAGTGAATTCATCAAATTAATAACTTCCAATTTAAATATTATTTAATTAATTTTAATATTCCTTAATTTTATTTATGACTTAAACCCATCCAAGTTTCTTCTTTTGCCCTTTATGCACCAGTGCCGAGGTATGTCTTTCGAACAATCCGCAACCCCGGTTGCATAAACAGTAGTGTTGCTGTTTTTAGGATTAGGTATGAAAAATAGTTACAATTTCAAATTATACCAAATGGTTCAAAATACTTATCTATGGTTATAATATCGCGACATCGCGTAACAACGCGTGCATAACAAGGTAAATGTGTAGTATTAATTAATTGCTTCGATCTCGACGCCTGACCTTATGATCCTAAGATTGGTCTACATAAACAATTCTAATAGTTATATTTATATGAGGAATATCGGTCAAGTAAACTGCTCTGGGGTTTATTTATAAGGAAATCCTCAATTCGACGTTTTTGTTAACTTACATAAAACGTGAGAAGTAGGGGTGAATCACTAGTCTGAAATTAAGAAATCACCACATGAAAAGATATAAAAACAAGTTCCAAAATGGTGAACATTTTGGAACTTGTTTGTTCAGAACAAGTTGTTCATTTGATATTTGTCAGAAAAGACATCGACCCCTTAAAGTTGGCAGTCTAGATTTATCACTAAGCAAATAATATTTAATTAAATTATATTAACATAATATCAGGTTTATAAAAACCAAAGATATTTTTAGAGATTTGTGATTTTGTAGTACAGACGCCTGCACATCAAGCTACTACAATCTGTCAGATTTCTTTGATAGATTTTTGACTTTATTTCTGAAGTATTAGGTTCAAGGTTCATTGGGAAAAGCAGCTTGACCTGCAGGCGTTTGTGCCTACACCCATATTTTTGGAGGTGGCATGTCCGAAATATTAAGAGGTGAGTTTAGCTTGGACTAATGTAGACTCTGGGATGTAATTTCTTTATAAGTTTTGTTCTATAAGAATCTTGGCCCACACTAGGAATTTCTCCTGTATCGTGGGTGCGTTTACAAAAAATTTAAAGTCACATACACAAACATCCAGACCCGGAACAACTACCAGGTCATACAAACATTTGTTCCGTACGGGTATCGAACCCGTGACACGCAATGCTGCAGTAGATCGTTTGGCCACTGCGCCAACCTTGTCGTCAAAATTAAGCTGTTGGTGTAGTGGTTAGTGGCCCTGACTGCTGAGCTGGAGGTCGTGGATTCGATTCCCACCCAGGACAAACTTTGTGTGATGAGCAAGATTGTTTGTTCTGTGTCTGGGTGTGATTTATCTATAATATGTATGTATTTATAAATTAAGTATGTATATCAGTTGTCTGGTTACCATAACACAAGCTCTACTTAGCTTGGGATCAGATAGCCGTGTGTGAGTTGTCCCAAGATATTTATTTATAGTACTTTCGTTTTCATACTCCGATTATTAGTTTAGGAGCTATGAGGAACATACACACCAATACATAGCGTGTCGAAATCATAACCCTCCTTTAGTTTCGCCATAGTCGGGTAAAAAGAATGACACAACGGCACATGGAACGGCGACACAATTACACAGATACACAAAAAACGATTTCAAAATTGTTAATGTTCTTTTGCTTAATACATATTTAAATAAACATACTAATAATGAGTCTCGCGATAAATAAATGACTTTTGATTTTATCCTTATACAATTTAATTCTTCTTTTAACGTGTACCCTCTGTACCTACCAATGTAGCCTATATTAATAACACTAAATACACACAGTATTTGTTGAGACATAAATTAATTACGTAACTTAAATGCCTCCAGAGGGCACCACGGAGCGTTAGTGTTAATGGAAAGAAACAGATCTAAAGAAACTTATGCTCTATTTGTTATTGGCATCATCATTTTAACTGAAAGACGTTTACTTCTGAAACTAGGCCTCGAAAGCAACTATATCTACTGGATTTGATTTCTTCAGAGGGACAAGACAAAAGACAATCGCTTTCGCTCTAAAAGGCCTACCCATGTTCCAAGGAAACTAAGACATGCCGTCCGGTCTTTTGCCATCGTCAGTAATTTTTTATCAGAGTGCGTTTACAAACATTTAAAATTACACACACACAAATAGCCATACCGGAAACAACTACCCCATACAACTACTTGACCCGTGCGGGAATCGAACCCGCGACACGCAGCGCAGCAGTCAATCGCTCAGCTATGCCGTCAAAAAAGCCATAAGCTGTAACGCCAACGGTAAAAAGAGCTCGACAAAATGATGTCATTTATGTTTTTCCTCACAAAATAATCGTACGTCATAATAATCACAGATATTCGTATTAACGGCGCGGCCGTAGAAAAAATATGTTACTACGTTGTAAAAAAACATGTTTTGATAAAACCTCGTAAATTTGAAAATGACGTAACGTCAACAAGAAACACGCACGAGTAAGTCATTAACATAAATATAGTACCTATGATTTTATAGGTACAAAACAAGGTTAATCTTGAGACAAAAATTTGGGAAATCCTTAAATAATTGCTTCCTTATTGTTTCATTCGGTTTTTCCCACCAACAAAAATCATATCTTTTTGAAACTTGCATCCATTATTTTACCTCGTTTGTAAATAGAATGTACCATATTACCCAGTAGTATAGTAATATTAGAATCAAATCAGTACCAGCTTGCAGTAGTTGCGGGTTGTTCAAAAGAGATACCGTGGCCCCGGAACAAAAAATACAAAAGAAGGAACATAGGTGGGTTTTAGTCAGTAAAAGACACTCCACTGATCTCCGCTTAGACCGGGGGAAATTATTTGATGATTTCCAATCCGCAAAAAAGCTGGTCAAGAACGAATCAGACTCGTGCATCGAAGGTTCCGTACAAGATTGCGACATAAACGGCTATATCTTTTAACTGCGTGGAATAAGAGGGTAGCTTTTTTTATTTTCACAGCATAAAACACTTAACTGTATGGTTTAAATTTCAACTCGATACCTTCACGCGTTCGCGATAAAAAGGGTTTTGACAGACGGACAACAAAAGTGATCCCAAAACGGGTTCCGCTTTTTTTTGAGGCACATAACCTTAAAACCAACTAAAAAAAACAAGACCGTACCAGTCGTCAACCTAAATAAAATTGCAAAGAAAATCCAACCGCTTCTCACTTTCTCTAACTCTAATAATACATCGAACAAACAAACAGCACACAAGTTGATAAGAATAAATGTTAGTACCGTGAAACATACGACTCGAACAAAGCTGTTTAATATCTCGCTCAACTAACTTCTTATACTTTGTTACTTCTAACTCAGACACTATAAAAGAATATGCAGTAAACTAGTTTATAGGTGTTACTAATACGGTAATTACTCTATATGAAAGAAATTCTAAAAATATACAATTCAGATAGCTTAGGCAACTAGCAGTCGGAAAATGTTAAAAGTTAATAAAATACCTAAATAAATTTTAAAATGGATTTCAAAGTTTTCACTTTTTTTTGTCTGTTGTTTTACTAGGCGAAACAGTGTCCGCCATGAGTATTACGTCATATAGTCATGAAAACAAAAAGTGACAACTGTCAACTGAGCAACTATTACTATTTTTGTATTATAAAACTTTACATTTTAATTTTTATTGAAATAATAGTAATAATACTATGGAAAAAATAAATACTACCATATAATAATACCATAAACTATAGTGAAAAATACAACTAAACAGAAATACTAATAACAGCGCATTTGTTTACATGACCAACTGACATGATGACCACAGAGTAACATGGCGTCAAGCGTTTTTGTGATTTTACGCGCGAAAATAGAAATTGTAAAATTGAAATGCAATTTTATGGCACTTATCGATTGAATATTTTTTTTGGTGGTTTACTAGGACCCTAGGATCAAAATGAGATACTTTTTAAAAATGGGTGTAATACCGTATTATATTCAAAGTTCAAATAACCGTAGCTTTTCCCGGATTTTTTGTAGGTGGGAAATCATCATATAACTTACCGCGCTCCGGGCGGAGCGAGGGGAAGTGTCTGTCTGTCAGTGACTTGTACTGACTAAAATCTACCCATGTTCATTCTTTTGCCCTTTCTGTTGCGGGGCCTCGGTATCTCTTTCGAACAACCCGCAAACCCGGCAGGCGGTAGCCCAGGGGCCTAAGCAAGTCTTCTGCTTTGGGGCCATCGCTTTGACGCACGCGAGGGATACGAATGCGCCATCGACACCGCTAGTTATTTGATGATTTCCCATTCTCAAAAAACGGTGTACATATTACGTGCACCTTCTAAAATTATCTGTATCGTGGATTTACATTTAAACTTGCTATTGTATTTTCATCTGTGAATTATGTGTGAAGTGTAATTGGTTAGCAACTCTAGCTTCTATGCTGTGTAAGTTCTGCACTTGCTCTGTGAATTGTATTCAGGCATTTGTAGTAAGTAATATTGCAAGTTCTGCTTTTATCTCAATATGTAAATTGGTTTGAAAAACTCTGACTTACAATTAATGTATAAATCACTAGCTTTTGCCCACGGCTTCCCTCGCGTGAACTTCGGTAGCGCCTTATTGATTTGTAATAGCAACGCTAAGTTTTCCGTTTCGTCCCTCTTTCTCCCTCATATCCCACTCTTTTTAAAAAAAATAGCCTACGTCCGTCTCCTGGTTCTATAGCTCCTACTATCTATGTACCAAAATTTATCTAAATCGGTTCAGCCATTAAAGCGTGAAGAGGTAACAAACAAACAGACAAACTCACTTTCGCTTTTATGATATTAGTAAGATAAGAATTACATATGAAGGCAAATGATCTCCGTTAGTTAAACTTGAGATCCTGGGTTTTTTTTACAGATGGGAAATCAAATAACTTCCCTCGCTCTAGGCGGAGCGAAGGGAGTGTCAGAATTTTACTGACTAAAACCCACCCATGTTCCATCTTTTGATTATTAGATTCTTTACATAAAAATACTTGAAACGTGTTTTGGGTTTTGCACACTTAAACTAAAACTGTTATTGCCTATGATACTTGCTGACACCTAAGCTATTCCATATTATTAATGCGAAAAATGAGTTTGTTTTTTTGTTACGCCTTTACGCCTAAATGGCCAAACCGATTTTGATGAATTTTAGTACAGATAAAGTTGCGACCTTGGAGACGGTCGCAGGCTAAAAAACGTGAGAAAAAGGGGAGAAAGAGGGGAGAAAAGGGGAGAGAAAAATAAGAATATTTTTTTCGATAATCACGTGGGTTAAATTTAGCGTTAGCCAAAAGGCCTCACTATGCCACACGGACGAAGTCGCGGGTGGAAGCATATTTGTTTTTATTATTCTTGATATATGTTTTATCGTATCAGATGCGATCAGAATATCAGCGCTGTGACATGTTGCGACCATGCTGAGATATAGGCTTTTGGCCTCGTACAGGACTAATTTCATTAAATGACTTTTTTTAGTTCCTTTTTTTAAATTAAGTAATGGTATTTCATTGTCTTGTCTTATGCAAGTCTTATTCTAAACAGTTTATCTTTATTTATCTCAATATCGTCTAGTTTTTAAACAACATACCGTCAATTACCGGTACGAACATTCACCAATCAATATTAATATGTGCGACAGCCGGTGTTGCATCCACTTTAACCTCAGGATACCGGCATCACTCACTAATTGGGTAGCAGAGGTCAGCTTTGAACACAATATTGTTATTGAGCGGAAGCTGAGCAGATTGGGAGCCTGATGTCCGGAACCAGTGAATTTTAATGAGAATTGAAAATGTTCTAAGCGTTTTCAATTCGCATTAAAATTCACACAATATGAGACTTACCTACGAAAATATAAAATAGTTAGGTTAAGTAGTAGGTGATACAAAAAAGAATGAGTAAAAATGGATAATATTGTGTTCTTAACCGACTTCAAAAAAAGCGGATGTTATGTTATAAGCGGAGGTTATGTATTCCATAACCAATTTTTTTCAACGTTGGACACCAATTTCTCTGTGATTACTTGTGTCCGATCTGGAGTTTTGGGACTCAGTGTCTTTATATGTTAAATGACGGGCCTGTTGGTCTAGTGGTTAGTGGCCCTGACTGCTAAGCCGGAGGTCGTGGGTTCGATTCCCACCCAGGACAAACTTTGTGTGATGAGCATGATTGTTTGTTCTGTGTCTGGGTGTGATTTATCTATAATGTGTATGTATTTATAAATTATATAAGTATGTATATCAGTTGTCTGGTTACCATAACACAAGCTCTGCTTAGCTTGGGATCAGATAGCCGTGTGTGAGTTGTCCCAAGATATTTATTTATTTATTTATAAATGGACTCGCGCACCTAGGGTTCCGTAAAAATTTGCGACGTAAATGGCCATACCTTTTAAGTGCATAGACTTAGAGGATTAATCTTTGCACAGCTCCAAGGGACCACAAACTTGAGTATATGGTTTTCAACTTGATAATTTCACGCTTTCCCGCGATAAAAGGTCTTGACAGACAGACAGACGGCCAACAAAGTGATCCTAGAAGTGTTCAATTTTTTCTTTAGAGAGCATCATCTGCCTAGCCTTTTCCCAACTATGTTGGAGTCGGCTTCCAGTCTAACCGGATGCAGCTGAATATCAGTATTTCACATGGAGCGACTGCTTATCTGACATCCACAACCCAGTTAATACTGGGTAATACGATACCCCTTGGTAAGACTAGTTGTAAGACTTTCGGAACACTGACTACCTGTAACGACTGTCAAAGATCTACAATTGACAGTCGCGGACAACGGCTTAACGTGTTTTCCGAGGCACGAAGGAAACTCGGTATGTAACGGGTGGTCATCCGCAGACCAACCTATGCAAGTGCGGTTTAACCTAAAGATCAACTCGAGTGGCTGCTATTATTTAGCCACGAGCTCTTTACTTTTTTTAAAGAGATGTAGAGCCCAAAAACTGAATAAAGGACGTGTAATCCTTACTTCCTTATTAATAATATTATAAAAGCGAAAGCGAGTTTGTTTGTTTGTTTGTTACCTCTTCACGATTTGGATGAATTTTGGTACAGAGATAGTAGGGAACCAGGAGACGGACATAGGCTAATTTTTTTTTAAAAGAGTGGGATTTTCAACCCATTTCTCAACCATAACGTACAAGGCATTACGTAATACAAGTTAATTATCCTTGAAGATCGTTGTGGATACGTGTATGCACAATATAATCGCAGTGTAGTCGTGTTTATGATTCAGTTCACCTCTGACCAGCGATTAGTTTGCACCATCTGGCAATGCATTGTGGAGCTAATTAATTATAACTATATGCGAGTGTGTATTGTGGTTGGTAATACGTTGGGGAATGTTTGAGATTCATTTTGATTATTCCTTGGTTGTTTTCTTCTATATTATACTTCTATATTACACGAGCTTTTGCTCGTGGCTTTGTTCGTTAATTTCAGGGTAACACAGTTCTCTTTCCTGATTTGCATTGTACGTAGTATGTACCTGTAGTTTTTGCCCTTGCGCCTTATCTATTGTAATAGCAACGCTAAGTTTTCCATTTGCTTCCCACTTTCTCCCTCAATTTCCACTTTAAAATAAATGCCTATGTCCGTTTCCAGAGTCCTAACTATCTCTGTACCAAAATTCATCCAAATCGATTTGGCTGTTCAGGCGTGACGACGTAACAAACTCACTTTCGCTTATATCCTTACTAATATTATAAAAGCGAAAGTGAGTTTGTTTGTTTGTTATCTCTTCACGCTTTAATGGCCAAACTGATTTTGATGAATTTTGGTACCTACAGAGATAGTTGGGAACCAGGAGACGAACATAGGCTATTTTTTAAAAAGGTGGGATATGAGGGAGAACGAGGGAAGAATAGGGAAAGCTTAGCGTTGCTATTACAAATCAATCAGGCGCCAGAGCAAAAACTGCAGGTCTGCTTGGTGTGTTATACCAAATTTAACGCTAGTGAAGCTGCGGGCGAAAACTAGTAGTATTATAAAATAAGTAAGGATTAAAATCAGACAATGAATGGTAGGTATGGTTAAATATTTTTAATTTTTTACCTGTTTGGTAGTGGAAAACGTCATTTTCAACCTTGTTCTTGCATTTATTTTCTTATGCCTAAGTGGATGTAAGTGCAATGCATACAAACTAATCAATAATAGCTAGTCCATGTATTGAAGTATTTGCAACTGACATTACTACTGACAATCACCTGACATCATTACTGGCTGCGCTGCGTGTCGTGGGTTCGATTCCCGCACGGAACAAATATTTGTATGACCTGCAGATAGTTGTTTCGGGTCTGGCTGTTTTTGTATGTGACTTTATATGTTTGTAAACGCACCCACGATACAGGGGTGACAAACGACGTCAGAAATTCCTAGTGTGGGGCACGTTTAAAAAAAAATACAAATAATTATCGTGTATTTAGATACTCCTTATTGCAAAGGTCTATTTCGGATATTGTTTTTTAAATCCGTCTATTTGCAAAGGAAAGAAAAAGAGTATTCTTTTGTTTCAAATCAAAATTTTTTGAGGATTCGAATGTGAGGAGAGAACAAGAAGCATAGCCAATTTAAGGTTGATTGGAAGTATAAAACCCTATAGTAATTTACGTAGGTAACTATGAACAAAGACAGAAGGAGCTCGTGGCTAAATAATAGCGTCCGCTCGGGTCGATCTTTAGGTTAAGCCGCGCTTGCCTAGGTTGGTCTGTGGATGGGTGACCATCCGTTACATACCGAGTTTCCTCCGTGCCTCGGAAAGCACGTTAAGCCGTTGATCCCGGCTGTCATTTGTAGATCTTTGACAGTCGTTACAGGTAGTCAGTGTTTCGAAAGTCTGACAACCAGTCTTACCAAGGGGTATCGTATTACCCAGTATTAACTGGGTTGTGGAGGTCAGATAGGCAGTCGCTCCATGTAAAATACTGATATTCAGCTGCATCCGGTTAGACTGGAAGCCGACCCCAACATAGTTGGGAAAAAGGCTAGGCAGATGATGAACTATGAACAAAGACAAGCAAAATCTTCGCTTACCTTTGTTCATAGACAACATATCACTATTACAATGTGAACATTCCAAGGCCTGATATCATAATGACAACGCTGATGAATAATATATTATGTACATTAAGTTAACAAGTCAGTTTCCCTTACACCAGCAATTAGTAAACGCCATCTAACAGATCGCATTGCAACGTTAATTAATAGTATATTCAGACTGTTATCATTCGTGTTAAATACTGTAATATACAACGACAAGGCTTGCGCCCTTTTGATTGTAATAGCAAAGCTAAGATTTTCCTTTTCTTCACTATTTTTCCCTCTTTTCCCACGTAGCCTATGCTCGGCTCCAGGCTCTCAACTATCTCTATACCAAAATTCATCAATCGGTTTACCCATAAGGCGTGAAGACGTAGCAATCATACACACAAACTCACTTTCGGTTTTATAATGTTAGTAAGGATTAGCTTTTGCTTCGCTCGCGTTACTTTAGTCTGACAACCAGTCTTCTCCCTTGGTAAGACTGGTTGTCAGATTTTCTGGCTTCAGACTACAAGTAACGAATGCCAAAGATCTGCAAACAGCAGGGACTACTGCTCCTGCTGCGGCATAGAATAGGCACAGTATGTTACGGATGGTAACCTATCCGTTAACCAACCTAACAACGCGATACTTAACCTAGAACATCGACATATAATCTGTTATTACAAGCAAACAGCCTTGAGCCTCCAGACTACTCATTTTTTGGGGCCTACACGATACGACTTACGATCTTACACGAGTACCAAATCATCATCATTTTCCTGCCCTTGTCCCATTTTATTTGGGGTCGGCGCAACACGTTTTCTTCTTCCATTCTCTCCTATCAGACGTCATGGCATCATTAACTCCTTTCTCCTTCATATTACTCCTTACACAATCCATCCATCTTTTCTTTGGCCTTTCTCTCGCTCTCCGTCCATTAACATTCAGATCCATCACTCTTTCAGTCACATGTCCTTCATCCCTCCTCATCACATGTTCATGTACACGAGTACCAAATAACACGAGAAAAACAGAAAAGATAATACGGACTCAATACAACACAACTGCTAATAAATGAAATCAAACGAACACTTATTGTTATCCCGGGGGACTCCCCCCTTCCTCCCCCTCCCTCCCGTATATGTATGGCAGACAAATTAGTTACATTAGCCTTAGGCGAACTCTGTCTAATCACGTATAGATCAATAGAAATATCATTTATTTCTCACTACAACGCGTTAATTGATTTTGGGAAGGTGTTTGTAGAATGTTCTGTTATGATTTGCTGGTTCGTAATGACTGCTCTCAAAATGTACCTTTTGTGGTAATAAATAAATAAATATCTTGGGACTACTCACACACGGCTATCTGATCCCAAGCTAAGCAGAGCTTGTGTTATGGTAACCAGACAACTGATATACATACTTATATAATTTATAAATACATACATATTATAGATAAATCACACCCAGATACAGAACAAACAATCATGCTCATCACACAAAGTTTTTCCTGGGTGGGAATCGAACCCACGACCTCCGGCTCAGCAGTTAGGGCCACTAATCACTAGACCAACAGGCCCGTCAAATAATATCAGATAAAGTAATATCAGATTAGTTTGAAAAAGAAAAATGCGCTAAACACGACATTATATTAAGATACATCCTTCAATCTTCTCCCAGGCATAAGTGCATGAAAACAATACACAATTCTATAACGATATCTGATAGGTTTTTTTGCGGATGGCAAAATCATCAAATAACTTCCCCCGTTCTGGGCGGAGCGGGGGGAGAGTGTCAAACTTATACTGACTAAAATCCACCCATGTTCCTTCTATTGCCCTTTATGTTCCGGGGCTGTGGAATCTGTTTTGAACAACCCGCAACTACGGCAGTCGACGGCCCTGGCAGGCCCCTCTGCTTTGCTGACATCTCTTCGAAGCGTGCGTGGAACACTAACGCGCCATCGACACGGCTTGTCTTCAATAGACGAACGAACGGTGAGCTACCCATTGCTCGCCGTCCACAAGCCCGCATCTACGGAGGCCTGGAGTCGTCTCGCAGCGCCCGACGCCCGGGGCGCCTCCCACGGCGGCTGGGTTGGTTTGAGGTTCTCTCCCTCAAAAGCCTGGCATATATGATAGGATGACCGTGTCATAATGATGAATCTATTTTCGCGGGTGAATGCCGTACCTAATTCGTTTTCTTTATGAAGTGAGGGTCAACAATATTTTACTAGGAGGCGTTTACCCTGAAAACTGGGGCTAGACGAGCGGTATCCGCTTCAAAACGATTTTTATTTGTTTTAGATTTTAAGTCCACACGTGGTGTAAACGTAAAATAAATGTAGTAGATATTTTAATCGACAAGCAATTTATATAAAATTAATTCCTAGTGTAGGGCAACGTTATTAAAAAACATGGTACCTAAAACTACTGTAAAAAGGATATTGAAAATCGTCCCAAAATTGACGGAAAATTCAAAATTAAAAATACAATCAAATTAAGAACCCCTCTAGTTTTTGAAGTCAGTTAAAAATAATCGGAATGACAACAAGTGACTTTAGGTTACGTTAAGAGCTTATTTACACCCATTATAATTTCAATGACTTCGTCAATGATAATTCGCTCATCTGCCCGCGCCCTAACGGTCGGGAATAGGAAATCGAAACATTATTATTTAAGAGCATCGCGTCGAGCGCCGTAATGCTAAGAATGGTTAGCGTTTACAATTATATTTATACCCATATATATTTATCAAAATTATCATAGACGCTAGTCTATGATAATTTTCCGCCCACGATTTCGTCAGCGTGGCATAGTTACTTTGGGCTAACGCTAACTTGATCAAAAAAAAAATATTTTTTCTCCCCTCTTTCTCCCCCTTATCTTACTATTTTCTTTTAAAATATATCCTATATCCGTCTCCAGTGTCCCAACTATCTCTGGACCAAAATTTATTAAAATCGGTTTAGCCATTTAGGCGTGAAGACGTAACAAACAAACAAACTCACTTTGGCTTTTGTAAGGATATTATACCCAATGGTATAGTAGAACTATCAAAAAAGAAATTGGTATATTTTGGTTAATTTGTTATCATCCATTCTTCTTTTAAGCGTATATACAGGAAGTAATAAGTTTATTCGTCAATCAACATTGTCGGTGGCCAAGAAACTTCATGGTCACTGTTGGGCATCAAGCCCAACAACACGGCAACGCGCTGATGACGGGCACAGCTGTTACGTCATCGAGTGGCCTACGTGACCTAGCGCACGATGACGCCACGGCGCAGTGCGGCGGCGACACGCACTCTGGTACACTCGCAGCACTAGTCTCCATCAGGAACGGTCAACATATCAACTTACATATTATTAGCTCGGGATCTTTATTCTTTGGAAGACAATAATTATTTAGTTTCAAACAGTCCACTGGTTTTATTTAATACTGAGCCCAAACAGTAACTCTATGAAATCATTTTTTCTTTTTTTTTTCAATGCAACATGCTAGCAACATTCGACGAAATTAATTGCACCATTGTTTTTAAAACAGCCACCATATTCACGTGGAATGATCTAGAAGATTTACCTTCGCAAGTCTTCCACGAAGTCTGTTAATTTTTTATATTTAACGTTTCCCCACACTAGGAATTTCTCCTATATCGTGGGTGCGTTTACAAACATTTAAACTCACATACACAAACAGGCAGACCTGAAACAACTACCTGTAGGTCATACAAATATTTTTTTCCGTGCGGGGATCGATCCCGCGACACGCAGCGCAGCACAGTCGATTGCTCAGCCAATGCGCCAACCGTGCCTCAGAGCAATCCAGCCGCCGCCGGCGCCGCGCCGCGTTACAACTCCCGGCCACCGTAGATGCGGGCCTGTGGACGGTGAGCAATGGCTAGCTCACCGTCCGTCCGTCTATTGACTACAGGTCGTGTCGACGGCGCGTTAGTGTTCCACGCGTGCCTTAAAGAGATTTCAGTAAAGCAGAACGGCCTGTCAGAGCCAGCGCCTGCCGGGGTTACAGGTTGGTCGAAATAAATGCCGTGGTCCCGGAACACAAAGGGCAAAAGAAGGAACATGGGTGGAATTTATTCAGTCACTAACATCCCATTCCGCTTCGTCCAGAGCACGAGAAGTTATTTTACCGTGAATGTTTTTATTTCTCTTTCCTCTATTTATGACAATTAAATTCTTCTATAAAATTTTATTCCGTTTACTTCAATACAATACAAATCACGTTCTACAGAATTCGTATTAAAATTTTCTCAAAAGCCCTTTGAAATTGCATCAAGCAAACCTTGGAAAAGCGGTGCTCAAACTTTTGACCACTTAATACGTTGATGTAAGAACGGGCTTAGACGTGTTTTTTTTATGAGAACACTGATAGTAGATGCTTGCAACTTTGTTCTCATTCAAACTGTGCATCGTTAAATCTACTAAGGCGCGTCGCCCACAAGCAGGCACAGAAGAGGCACGCCGCAACGAGATTTTCTTTACAAATGTCTTGTGGGCGACGCGCCTAACGCGCCCGCGCGCGCGCCCCGATTGCGCCTCAACTGTTGGTCATGTGGGCGACGTAGACTTAGAGGTTAGCCTACGGATACCTAAGTATGTAGATGAAAGTAAGTGAATGTTGGGGTAATCTGCGAAACTACTGATCTGATTAAAATATCCAATAAAAATGGTGATGATCAATCATTTATTTGATTAAATATAGGTAAGTTTAAAAAAAAATGGTTGCTGCACACTAGAAATTTCTCCTACATCGTGGGTGCATTTAGAAACATTTAAACTCACATAAACAAACAGCCAGACCCAAAAAAACCGCCTGTAACTCATACAAATATCTGTTCGAACCGGCGGGCGACACGCAGCACAGCACTCGATTGCACAACCAGTGCGCCAACCGTGCTGTCAAACACGGAATACAGGTAATTAAAAAAGAACACTTTGTTTTGCCAATAGATGGCGTACAAAATAACATAAATTTAGGAAGTCATTTAATAAGATTAAAATATTTTAATTTTAAATAATTATGTCGAATAAAATATTGTCAGTAACATAATTAAAAATTAATGAAATAAGAATGATTAAATGATAAAGTAAATCAATAACGATGATACGATACTTTTACAATGCTATTATTAATCAATTATTTTTGTTTCCTGTAGCCTAACAATTAAGCTTATTTTTAACCGACGATAAAAAGAGGAGGTTGAAAAAGAGGAGCTCGTGGCAAAATAATAGCAGCCGCTCGGGTCGATATTTAGGTTAAACAGCGATCCTAAGATGGTCTGTGGATGAGTGAACACCCGTTACATGCCCAGTTTCCTCTGTGCGTCGAAAAGCACGTTAAGCTGTTGGTCCTGGCTGTCAATTGTAGATCTTTGACAGTCGTTACAGATAGTCAGTGTCTCTAAAGTCTGACAACCAGTCTTATCAAGGAACATCATATTACCAAGTACTAACTTGGTCGTGGAGATCAGATAGGCAGTCGCTCCATGTAAAATACTGATATTCAGCTGCATCCGAAGCCGACCCCAACATAGTTGGGAAAAGGCTAAGCAGATGATAATAAAAAGAGAAGGTTCTCAATTCGACATGTACCTATATGTTGGGGAAACTTGCTTGTTGGATAGAAATAAGAATCTCAGATTGTAAGAAAATACGTGTACTACGTTGCTCGTCAATTGGTGCAGTGAACAGATAACAAAATTATAACAGTGACATTAAAATGACATATTTTTTGACGTGGCCTCCGGGCCTTTTGCCTTAAAACTAAATGTTGTGTTGCCAACACTATATTTTTTGTTAAGCCCTGCGGCCTTTACTTTGAGTACCATTGGCTGTACAGACGCAACAATATCAAGTTCCGCGTTTTAATTCCAATCGTCACAAAGCGCCGCGTCGCTCGGGTTTCACATTGTAGCCTGCAATCCTACCCCGCTTACAACTTCACGCTTATATTGCGTCGCCGGGTAAGTAGAGATATTAAATCTGGGGACATGGTAGCTTTAAGAGGTTTCTTTTGGTGTAATCTGTGATTATGACAGTTACAATATGGGGTATTTTTTTCCCTTCTTTATAAAAAAAACGTTGCCCCACACTAGGAATTTCTCCTGTATCGTGAGTTTAAGTTGGCCGCGCCTTTTAAGCCTTATCTTTTGGGGTGGGATATCATCAAATAACTTCCCCAGCTCTGGGCGGAGTGGGGGGAGTGTCAGACTTGTACTGACTCACCTATGCTCCTTCTATTGCCCTTTACGTTCCGGGGCCGCGGTATCTCTTTCGAACAACCCGCAACCCCAGATCGAAAACACTTACGTTGAGTTTACATCCAAGACAATATTTTTGTCAGTTACCTTTTCTAAATAAATTAACAACACAACGACTTTCTCTAAAAATACCCCAATTTCATCAATATGGATTCTTCCCATTCCGTTGAAAACTCTATTTATAGAAGACACAGCTAACACACTCCGCTCCCCAATTATGAATACAGCGTGTTCACAAATGGATTTGATAAAATAACATCATAAATGAGATCAGGTTCCCGCTGTACGAGAATCAATTTTGCCGACAATAAGCTGATATTGACTGGTAGCCCGCACTGGGAATATCGGTCTACACACATACATGAGTTTTCAATATTTTGTAGTGATTTCGGTTATGTGGTTAAGGATTTTAAATGTAGATTTTGCTGTGATTGCTCAGATTGATGGATGCTAATTGAGTATTTTATTTTTGATAAGAAAATGGCTTGTTAGCCAAGATTCTTCTGAAGACTTTGCCCCACCTTAGGAATTTCTCCTGTACCGTGGGTGCGTTTACAAACATTTAAATTTAAACTCACATACACAGACAGCCAGACCCGAAACAACTATTTGTAGGCCATACAAATATTTGTTCCGTGCGGGGATTGAACCAGCGACACACATCGAAGCAGTCAATCGCTCAGCCACTGCGCCAACCGTGCCATCTAATTAGAAGAGTTACAAAACTCGATTGCATATTTATTTGCATCACAGCGGGGTTAATACCTAACTACCTAACTTCACCGAACTTTCGAGACGCGCTCGACATCCTCTCAATTCAAGCTCTTCTAAAATTCAAACAATTACGTAAAACACTTGAATTGTGTATACGTTGCAAATTGTGAATGTTTATGAACGTGCGACGTCCATTAACTTTTGTTTTTCTTTCTCAACAGCAAGAATAAGCCAGGCCTGTAACAACTTACAGGCCTGGCTTAATCATACTTACATTATAGCGGTGAAACTTTGTATGTTGGTTACTCCTTCACCCTTAAATGGCTTATCGGATTTGGATAAAATTTGGTATGTATATAGCTTTTACTCTTTATTCCGGTCTACGCGGTTACAGGGCAGCTAATTTGTAAGATATAGCAGAGATTGTTTGAACCCGCCGCGGTTATTGTTAGGGACTATAATAGTGTTACCATAATCAGCCTTTAACGTCCCCACAAGTGGGACAAAGGGCTCTAATCTGGGCACGCCACAATAGTGCCGGTAAATCCCCTCTTTGTGGAGTGGCTGGAACGGCGCCATGGCGTCCTGACCTACCGCCTGACGCAGATCCTCACCAGACACGGCAGTTTCGGGAGGTTCCTGCACATAATCGGGCGAGAGGAAACGCCCGGGTGTCACCATTGTGACGATCAAAGAGATGTTAGCAAAGCAGAGGACCCTGCCACGGCCACCGCCTGCCGGGGTTGCGGGTTGTTCGAATGCGAAACCGTGGTCCCTGAACACAAAGGGCAATTGAAGGAACATGGGTGGGTTTTAGTCAGCACAAGTCTGACACTCCCCCCGCTCCACCCAGAACGCGGGAAGTTATTTGATGATTTCCCATCTGCAAAAAAAAATACATCACATTGAAACCTGGACTTCATTTCTTTTTCTAAACACTGTATATTTGTAAAACGTTAAATTCTAAAGGAATAGGTACGTCAAAATTCACAACAAAATCCCTTCATAAAATCCATATTATTTCACCACACTGTCACATCGTTCAACAGAATAGAAGATAAAATGATCTCATGGGAAATCTTGAAGTATTGAAAAGAAAATACACAGAGAAAAATTTACTAACTTCCAAAACTCAACGAATTATTATTTAAAATGTTTTTATGAAGTTTCGCTTCGATTTAATAGTAGTAGTATTTAAGGGGAGTATTGTGTGTTTTTAGTGCCCCGGGCCCCTGCCCCCTGGCCTCTGGCCTTACTCTCAAGGCACCCACCCACAGGGTCGTCCGTTTGGGCAGGTAACAACCTAATAGGTTGACATGCGAAATACACTACATAACATCAGTCACTTACAAACATCACACACTGATCCACATTTTTCTATCCTCACCTTTGTACAAGAGTCTGTGCTATGGACACGCTGTACCACCTCTGCTGTATTGTTTTTGATAGTCTGGTCAAGGCTCCAGAGAAAGGAACCTCCAAACAATACACGCCGTGTCCAGGAGTACCACTTTCTGTATCAAGCCAAGCTGCCTAACGAAAGCTTCCCCAGGTATTGGTCGCGGCTCTTGGCAATTAAGCCATTGGCAGATATAACTATCGGCACAATGATCGCTGAGTCCACATCTCACATGTTGACAACCTCGCGAGCCTTAGCCCTTTACTAGCTGTTCCTCGCGGTTTTACCCACGCTGCTCAGCACCTGTTAGTTGTAGCGTGATGTTATATAGCCTATAGCCTTCCTCAAGAAATGGACTATCCAACACTAAAAGAATTTTTCAATTCCAGCCAGTAGTCCCTGAGATTAGCGCGTTTTAACAAACAAACTCTTCAGCTTTATATTATTATAAGTAATATAAGTATAAGTAATAAGTATAAGTATATAAGTATAGATATTAATCCTTATTCATAAACTAAACTCGAACCAACCTCTAAACCATTAGTTTTATAGGTTAACGTAACGTTTAACGAGGCAGTGCCGTGCCGGCTGACATTGTATAGTTTCATAGAGCGCACGCTGCAAATAACTGGTTATAATTTTCAGTGCTATATGAATATGCAAAAGACGTAAATTTTACGCGGATTCATACGCTTTTTATGCTTTGTCTGCTGTAGTTTATTCTTTTAGTTTTAGGAATATTTTGTAGTCATTGGTGTATTGAAATGTACATCTTCTTTCTTCTTATATAATAAAACTAGCTTCCGCTCGCGACTTTGTCCGAGTTGCAAAGTTACTTTAGGCTTTTTTTTTCGGGTGGGAAATCATCCAATGATTTCCCCCGCTCTGGGCGGAGCGGGGGGGCATGTCAGACTTGTACTGACTAAAACCCACCCATGTTCCTTCTATTGCCCTTTACGTTCCTAGGCCGCGGTATCTCTTTCGAACAACCAGCAACCCCGGCAGGCGGAGGCCCTGGCAAGCCCCTCTGCTTTGCTGACTCTCTTTGGGGCGCGTGTCGTCAATAGACGGGCAGACAATGGGTAGCTCACCGTCTACAGGCCCGCATCTACGGTGGCCAGGTTGGCCTGATGTTCTCTCCCTCAAACTCCCGGCCTCCTCCTTTGCTAGCACTACTGCTTTGCAGAAGGAGGTGACCGCTTCCCATTCCCTCTCGCTCCGGACCATAGCCTGAACCAGGGCCGGACGCGAGAGATCGCCGCCGCCGATCGAAGTTACTTTGGGCTTACAGTAACTTTAAGCCGTGTGATGATCGAAATAAAAATTCTCTTCTCTTTCTCTCCTTTTCTCACTTTTTTTTTAAATTAGCATATGTCCGTGTCCAGGTTCCCAAATATCTTTGTGCGTAAGTAAGGATATATTCTTACAACGTAAATGGACAATATGCTAATATCTCTTAGTAGTAATAAATAAAAAATGATCACTCGACAAGAATTTGTGTAAGATAACATCATACCACAACAAAAAGGCTGAAATAAGAAACTTTTTTGACAAAAAAAAATCTGTGGCAGAAAAAATCAAATCAAATCATTTATTTCAATTAGACCATAACAGGCACTTTTGAATGTCATGAAAACAAAATCTATGAATCAAACGAAAGTCATCGACATCCGGAAGTAAATTAATTTTAAATGAAATGATCATTTTACGTCTTTTTTAAAAATGTGAGAAATTACCTTATTTCTCACATTTTTAAGAAAGACGTAAAATGATGAAAGAGGGAAGAAAAGGGAAAACTTAGCTTTTTTATTACAATAAATAATTCGCTAGGGCAAAAACTACAAGTAGCAGGTACCTGCAAATCAGAGAAGGGGAACTGTGTTACCCCGAATTACACGCGAGTGAAGCCACGGGCAAAAGCTAGTGATAATTAAATCAAGTTGAGAACTAAATTATTCGTTGACATTTCCTCATATGAATAAAATCAGCCAATCCTGCAAGCGGGTTTTGTCCGGTTGCATTTGTTTTTTTGTATATATCAACTTTTTTCCGTTGATTGCTGTTTCTATTGGTTAGTTAGTACCCCACAAAAATGTCAATTATTTTGTTATTTATTTTTATTGACATCACATATCATTAATTTATTTAATTATTTAAACTATGCTTCTTCATCTTTTTCATCTTCTTCCGGGTCTTCCTGCAGTATCAAAGCGCTTGAAGTTGAATAGTTAGTTTTTTTTAATACTTTTAAACGTTAAATTAGCTTTCCCTTTTCTTCCCTCTTTCTACCTCATTTCAAAAACACCAAATTTTAAACTTTAAGACGATTTACCAAAACAGCGAGATTTTTGTTTTTAAAATAAATTTATTTTTGAAAAATATGGTTAATAGGTAAGGCGCAAACTGTTTTAAGGTTTAAATATCTAGATGGAAAAGTGTTAAATAACGTCTTAGCTGGCGCCCGCGGCTTCGCCCGCGTGATAAAGAAAAATCTACCCCTGTACCTAATTTCATCAAGATCCGTTCAGCCATTTTTACGTCAAAGAGTAGCATCTCACAAACATTCGCCTTTATAATATGAGTAGGATGTTATTCCAGACTATAATCTACCCATGTACCAAATTTCATCAAGATCCATTCAGCAGTTTTGACGTGAAAGAGTAACAAATATCCATACATCCATCCTCACAAACATTCGCTTCATAATATTAGTAGGATCCAAATATATCGATTGCTCTCGCGTTGCTTCGCGAAAGATTTACATAACACTTTAATTCAAAATTGTGTATGTATATAACCGCTGATCGTGAGTTTGACCCCATATACCAGTGCTGCGGGTTGATTCCAAAAAGATACCGCGGCTCCGCAAAAAAAGGGCAAAAGAAGGAACTTGGACAAATTTTAGTCAATGCAAGGTTGACACTCCGCTTTGCCAAGCGGGAGAAGTAATTTCACGATCCGAAAAAAAGTAGAGGCAGTGTTTATACCGAGTATTCCCCTCATTTCTTCATCATTTTCCTGCCCTTGCCCCATTCTATTTGGGGTCGGCGCAACACGTTTTCTTCTTCGATTTTCCCCTATCAGACGTCACGGCATCATTTATTCCTTCCTTTTTCATATCATTCCTTACACAATCTATCCATCTTTTCTTTGGCCTTTTTTTTGAGGTGTGAAATCATCAAATAACTTTCCCGTGCTCTGGGCGGAGCGTGGGGGAGTGTCAGACTTTTACTGACTAAAACCCACCCATGTTCCTTCTATTGCTCTTTACGTTCCGGGGCCGCGGTTTCTCTTTCGAACAACCCGCAACCCCGGCTTTTCTTTTGCCTTTCTCTTGCTCTCCGTCCATCAACATTCAGATCCCACACTGTCCCCTCATTCCTTACAATTTCAAATTAGCCCTTCCAATTTAATTGCATGTAGTTCCTCGTGAGCGATGACTACAGACAAGTCACAGGTGCAGACACTGATGGCTTTGGATGTCGGTCTGACAGAAACTTGTTTCTCACACAGACAAGTGTACCTTGCTAAAGGCCTTATTAGACCACCCAATTTCGAGGGACCCTAACCCTATCTAAGAGTGGTGTAATAAGACTTAGGGAGTTAGTGTCCCGATTAAGGGCGATCGGGTCATCCCGATTTGCCTAGCTCCCAATTACCCCAAAAAATTACCCAGATTGGGTAATTTGTATGTATGTAATGTAATAACGGTTAGGGCAGTTAGGGAGCTCAGTTGCCGCGCGACTAGTGCGTAGCATGGTCCTTTAGCTTAGAGTATTCATATCGGAATATTATTTGGATGATTTACGAAGTCAACCGAAATCCTTTTGAATAGTGCAGGTTGAAAGCTTTTTAAATAAATTGTATTATATTATAGAAACTTTCATGATTATAATAATTATAATCTTGAAAGTTTCATTCATATGCACTGTCTTAATTTTTTTGAAAGAAACCTGGAAAAGTGTAATCTGTTCCACGCTAGTTACCCAAGCGTCAACAAAAAATTAATATATTTTGTTCTTTTTGAAGTTCCGATACTGACGACGGCATAATGTAAAATGCGACAATACGTTTATCTCTATAGACATTCGCGTATAAACTGAGTTAGGGCCCAATTCGCAGAGAAGTGTAATAAGCGCCGCACTAACTAGGGTACACGCCCACCCTGGATGCAGGGCCCTTCATATCGGGTTGTGTAATAAGCGTTTAACTCCCGCGTCACCAGACCGCTTGTTCGAAAGAGATACTGCGTCCCCGAAACATAAAGGGCCTAAGAAATAACATTCATGTGGTGTTAACCTTTAAGGAATTGTTACACTGTTTAAAGTTTTAAAGACATGTTAAGTTTATTTCAATTTGTTTGTCTAAACAATTGTTGGTAGACCAAATAAATAAACATGGGTAGGTTTTAGTCTGCCTAAAACGAAAAAGCCTGACTAAAACCTACCAATACCTACCTAGAAGTTATTTGATCAATACCCATCCGTAAACTTTTTTATTTTATAAAAAACTTAAAACTTTTTTAATTTTTAAAAAGTTTAAATGAAAGCAAGTAATTTTTGAGACTAGAACACAGCTTCAAAATGTCGATATTATTTTCTCTGACAGTCATAACGAAAACGTCGTAACTCTCAAATACCTACTAAACAAACGACAGGCGGGACTATAAGATTTACTGCGCTTGCGCTTTTTGTGTATACCAGTTTTTTTTGCAACTGGAAGCGGTTTCTATTGGTCGTCTAGGTATCTAACCGCCGGGAGAATCGTGTTATTTAATACAATTTTCCTTATTGTGACTTTGTTTATTCGTTTTTTAAAATCTTTATATGGCAATCATTGGATGCAGTTGTCTGAGTCATTATTTAAAACGATATAGGTACCTAAACGGCGATTTTCCTTGTTTTTGTTTTTAAAACAAGTTTATTTTTACAAAATGATTAGTAGGCAGGACGTCAATCGACAGTCGCCGTTAAAGACGAAATATTGAATATCTAAATGGCTTTTATGTGTTATAAAACTTAGCTTACTGTTTTTGATGTCGATGAACGGTATATACGTGCGTGCCTCGGCTACCCTACCGTGACGTCTTAAATAGAACTTATTCTAGTGAGGGAAAGAGACAGAGCTATACAGTGTGTCTAGCACCATCTCTTTCTCACACAAGAAAAAGTACTACTATAAGATGTCATGGTAACCCTACTGATCTCTCTCCCTTGTATCGAATTGCCGTCCCATCAGACTATAAAAAAGTGAACAGAGATTGCACCTGCGCCTGCGCATACACTGGTGCATCCCGCGTGGATGGCTAATTTTCGCTGAGAAAGCGGTCAGGAGGACTATACAATGTCCGGTCATGGACTAGCGATATTCTAGATACTTATGTAACGAGTGTTTTAATATACTATTATGATACACATCATCATCTGCCTAGTCTTTTTCCCAACTGTTGGGGGCGGCTTCCAGTCTTACGGAATGCAGCTGAATACCAGTATTTTACATGAAGCGACTGCCTATCTGACCTCCACAACCCAGTTAGTACTGGGTAGTAAGAAACCCCTTAGTAGGACTGCTTATCAGAGTTTTAGGACACTGACTATCTGTAACAACTGCCAAAGATCCACAAAGCAGGAACCAAATACTCAAAAAAAAACTAAAACTCGGTACATGGTGGTCACCCATCTACAGAACAACTTAGACAAGCGCGGCTTAACCTAAAGATCGACCCGTGCGTCTGCTATTATTTAGCCACGAGTTCCCATTAAACCAAATCCCCAAGGTGTCATTACAGTGTACCACTGTGTTATAGACAAGCTGCCATTAATTACATGTAGCAGGTGATTCGGACTAGACACAGATAATTCTGTGGCGGACTTCATTTGTTTAAACACGTGTAAAGGGGTTTATGCAAATATGGGTTCGTGTTGGCTAAGTAATGGTCGTGTTCGTGCATGGATGACATTCTGTTAGATTTAAGGGGCTCCCTACAAAAATGTTTGAAAATATACTATTTTCAAATGCAGATAGCATTTTATATTTTTAAACATTTTTAGTACCTTAAAAAGAAAAACAAAGAAACAAAAAAAGCCAGACATATTTATTATCTAATATATAAAATTCTCGTGTCACAGTTTTCGTTCCCATACTCCTCCGAAACGGCTGGACCGATTTAACCCATATCTTCCCAATGCCCCATTTAAGGTGCGCTTATATTTTATGTCATAAGGACTACATTTTAACAAGTGAGGGAGATGTTTTAATTTTATCTAAAACTAGACATCTTTGCAGTTAATCTAAGCGTAGTTGACTGTGATTTTGTTCATTCGTTACATTTTTATAAATTTTCGAGTTTAGTGAATTTCAACCAACATGATTTCCTGGAAAAGGTAAGTAATAACTTATATATTTATTTTTTTAAATGATAGTAAACTAATGTTTTTAGTATGTTATTTGTTACATTATTGGGTAGTATTATGAAAATGATGTTTTTTTGTTTTCACATATGCCTTTTACACGGTTATATTGAACGCCCCATTTGAGGTGCGTTGGGAATCGGAGGCACCATGATAGTTTGTTGTAAAAAATTGTTTGAGTAGTAGTTTTTTTTTTGTATTTAGAGTAATTTTTTGCTTTTTTTGTTACAGGTTGAATTGTCAAGAAATTATATCGGCTTTGGAAAACGATAATCTTAAAATTTCTGCTGACATTTTCATCACGCCATCTGAAAATGATGATTTTGAGTGATGAAGATAGTGAAAGCGATGATTCAGTGGAGATTACTAATCTTGCGTGCCGTCAATTTGTTGGCCGAAGCTGAAGTTCTACGTACGGTTCCATCATCGGAAATAATTCTGGAAAACGTGGACGGTTTTGATGAGGAAGAAAAAGAGGTGCAGCCAACCACCTCTCAAGCCGTTGAACCACCAGCAAAAAAAGCTAAGATTTTGGTTACGAGGAAGTGGTGGCACACAGATGTATTACCAAAACCTGAAAAGCAAACCACTACACCCGAGTTCGTTTTAGATAAAGATAATCCATTAGAGTTTTACAACGTGGCAACGCGGCCAGTCTCTTGGGGACATTGCCAACTGACAGCGTTGAGGACGAATTTTTTGACGCTATTCTTTAATTTATTTATAAGTTTAGTTTAATAATTTTAGTTTAATTTATAATTAGTTTAAACAATAAAATTTTGACTCATTCTAATTAGAGTTTTTGATATATTTTAACATTGTTCTCAATCTTTCCACACTTCAAAATAAGTTTTTTATTTTATTTATAGCTTTTTTCATTTTTATTGTTTATTGATATTATATAATTTGTTTATTTTTGCCTGTTTTATTTTCAATTTATAAATAACAGAGATTCAACAGAACATCGTGTGTATTATTTCCCTTTACATAATCCGTAAGCATATTTTCCCAACGCCCCATTTAAGGTGCGGTCCTGAATTTCAGCTTCTATAAAACTTGTAAAAATTAAATGCATATTTTTGGGTTACATAAGAGCTGGTTTTTAAATATACATAACGGAAACAACACATTTTTCAAAATTTGGTACCTTGGGAAGATATGGGTTAAACGAAATTTTGTGGACATATCGGTTAGGTCTGAGAATTGGCCAACATCTATTTTTCGTGCCCCTAACTGAGCAGCGGGTGAAACCGCTGGGCACAGCTAGTATATATATAAAATTCTCGTGTCACAGTTTTCGTTCCCATACTCCTCCAAAACGGCTGGACCGATTTAAACGAAATTTTGTGTACCTACATATCGGGTAGGTCTGAGAATCGGCCAACATCTATTTTTCATACCCCTAAGTGAGCAGCGGGTGAAACCGCTGGGCACAGCTTGTTTTTTATATATTATTTATTAAAATAAATACATACAGACAATATTAAAAAAAATTACATGATTGGTATAAATGACTTAGGACATAGTAAAGTTAGTCAAATGCTAATTAACATTTATGGCACTATTTAAACTATTTAAGTTTGATCTTATTCAATTTCAGTTAATGTTATCGATCGATGGGAAATACCTAAATATCAAGATTAATAAAAAAATTGCTACAACTTTAAATCTAGGTACACTAATATAACAAAGAAGAAAGATTTGTATTCTTGTATGTAACAAATAAACTCAAAAACTGCTAGACCGATTTCTTCATGCCTAAATGGACAAACCGAATTTTGCTGAATTTTGGTACAGAGATAGTTGGGACCTTGGAGACGGCCATAGGCTAAATTTAAAAAAAAATGAGAAACGGGGGAAATTGAGAAAAAAAGGGGAGAGAAAGAATTTTTTTTTCGATTATCACGCGGGTAAAAGTTATCGTTAGCCCAAAGTAACTATGCCACGCGGACGGAGTCGTGGGCGGAAGCTAGTATTACCATACAAGACATAACAGCACGCCTGCAATCTCCGTAGAGTTAAGCAGAGATACCTGACAGTACTGGGTGTACATTTCGCCAGCCATGTTTGTCTTGGGGCAAAAACTCAATACCACTTTCGACCGCGCTTGCAACTGCACCAAAAATGTAGAAAAAAAATGTACAAAACTTGAAAAAAAAATCGAAAATAAAATTCAAAAAGAGTACGGGGTAACTTGCGAAGCCGCGGGCTCTAGTAGTTTACTAATTAATGTCACGAAAACAAAAACTAAGAATATTCAAAACCTAGGGGACATTATATAGTTAGATATTAGTTGACAATTTTGACAGATCGGTTGGCGCAGTGGCTGAACGGTTGACTGCTGCGCTGCGTGTCGCGGGTTCCATTCCCGCATGGAACAAATATTTGTATGGCCTACAAATAGTTGTTCCAGGTCTGCTAGGCTGTTCGTGTATGTGAGTTTAAATGTTTGTAAACGCACCCACGATACAGGAGAAATTCCTAGTGTGGGGCAACGCAAAAGAAAAGCCAAATCCACTTTACAAGAATTACATATAATCTTGAGCTACAGTATCACAGTACGTTTGACATATGCATTCTTAATTCAAACTTTAATAAATAGAACCTTACGTATTATTATTCTTGTCACAAAGCATAATAAAGGTAGCAACCATTACAGAGCGCAGAGCAAAGAACTTTATAGCTACTGAAAATACAGGTTGATAATTTAAAATGCAAGTTTTAAACGAAAACCTGGATAAACAACAAAATCGTGAAAAAATTTAAAAGACTAGTTTTTGATCCTACGGGACTGTACTACAGGGATAAAAAATGTCCTATATATGTATATCAAACATCAAAATCCATTAAGATGTGACGTTGATTACTTTTGCATTATTCATAACATAATTATGTAGGTAATATGGTAATTCATTCAACAAGTTAAAGACAAGAATTCTTTAATTGTTAAGTGAATTACCATATTGATGGAATATAAAAGAATGGATGTTTATATTTTTTTTTACCTTTGCTCTACACTAGGAATTTCTCCTGTATCGTGGGTGCGTTTACAAACATTTAAACTGACATACACAAACAGCCAGACCTAGAACAACTATCATGTAGGTCATACAAATATTTGTTCCGGGTAGGGTTCGAACGCTTAGACAATGCGCCAATTATAAATAAAATATTATTTACATTTAATAAACACCCATTTAAATATACACCTTCCACAACTTTACTGACAGAGAATTTAGACTTAACCATAATATTAAATTACTAAGTTTTATTAAATAATTTAATTAATATTAAGTTATAAGTTGACTTTTATAGAGAAAACTACCAAAACCGTAGTTACTACTACTAAATCTACTGAAATCCTATTATTATCACAATTTAAATTAAATGTCAAAAAACAGAGTTCATAACTCTTTTAAGCTCCATTTAAAAAACATCGCCCTGTATTAATACAATAGCTCCGCGACTAATATAGCCCGGGAGACAGGCTATGCACAAATGAAATAACAGCGCGAACGAACCACGGGCACAAGGATTAGTCCTGATTAAATTGCTCTGATTACAGACTTAATCTAGGTAGATAGTCTTTATGCGTTCTGGACACTAATTGAAAAGTTTCTTGATGGTTTAATACTGTCAGGAAAGTATTAAATTGAGACCAAGATTAGACCTTTTGTGGGTTTAATAATGTGTTCGTTTATTTATGGTTAGGTTATATAAAACTACTAGCTGTGCCCAGCGGTTTCACTCGCTGCCCACTTAGGGCTATGAAAAATAGATGTTGGCCGATTCTCAGATCTACCCGATTTGTACACAAAATTTCGTTTAAATCGGTCCAGCCGTTTTGGAGGAGTATGGGAACGAAAACTGTGACACGAGAATTTTATACGTTAGATTCTTTATTTATATTACTAAGCAAACTGACTAGCGTCCTTTTAAATTTGTAACTAGCAATACTAACACCCTTAACCACAAACACAGGATTAATAGATTTCCACCTATACCTTCAAAGACAACAGCTTCAAATTATTCCCCACAAACAAATATACCTTAAGAGCGGACAGGTACGACTGCCAAGACCAAGACAGGGGTGTTCAGTTCAAGACTAAACAACAATTTCTTCTGATGATCAATCACGTAACTACTACCCAAAATTCTGCGTTCTTGACCTGACCGACCACTTCGGCAAACACACGTATCCATCGATCCGGCTCGAAGGACCAAGTATTTTGGGAAGGACCAGAATCGTCAATGTAGCCTATGATTTGCGATTAGTCCTGTAATAATGAAAGTTTTTGGTAAAAACATAGGCAAGCAACTCGGTCTCTGATGAATGGAGTTCTTTCTCGCTTGTTTATTTTATGGATTGTGTGTAGATTCAGTGTGACCGTATGCCCTGATCCGCAGATAATATTGCTTAACAATGGGACAGTACAAAAAACGACTGAATTTTATACAACCTTTTTTTTACATTGTTCTCCGAATGTACATAGAAAAATGCGAGTGATTCTGGGCCAATCTGCGGTGAATTGTTGATGATGGAAACGGGCTGGTGAGTTTGAAATAAAGAGTGTATTTTCTAGTCTTTTATCAAGTGTTACATTAATATGGGTTTTAATGAATGTACAGCGGAACAAACTGTTGGTATACAAGCTTACAAAATATGTAGTACTAGCTTATGCCCGCGGTCGCGTTAAATTCGGGGTAACAAAGTTCCCCTTTCCTGTTTTGCAGGTACCTACTACCTGTAGTTTTTGCCCTTGCGCTTTATTTATTGTAATAGCAAAGCTAAGTTTTCTCTTTTCTTCCCTCTTTTTCCTTCATCTCTTACTTTTTTAAAACAAAAATATCTCTGTAACAAAATTCATCAAAATCGCTTCAGCCATTTAAGCGTGAAGACTTTACAAACAAACAAACTCACTTTCCCTTTTATAAAATTAGTAAGGATTCTTGTTTCCTAAATCATAAGGAACTTTAAGGTTGGGTTTCAGTCAGTGTACCATGTATATTATCAGTATTCATGGGATACCTATCTGACCACCACAACAAACACTAGGCGCAGTGGTTAAGTGACTGGCTGCTACGCCACGTGCGGCGTGTTCGATCCCCGCATGGAACAAATATTTATGTGACCGACAGGTAGTTGTTTCGGGTCTGGCTGTTTGTGTATGTGAGTTTAAATAAGTCTGTAAACTGACATGGTTACTAAGAATATTATTAACACTTAAAATGGAATATTTACCATGTTTCTTATTAAGAAGGGTATTATTTAGGAAGAGGGCAATAACTTCAGTTCATCCGTGATCACGGCGTTTGCAACATCGCCGAAATATCGGAAACTCAGAATAAATAACAAACATAGTAAATATCCCGTTTTAAGTGTTAATAATTATGTTAGTGACCATGCTATTTAAGCAAGACAGGAGAAATTATTAGTGTGGGGTAAAGTTATAAAGAAAAAAAAGGGGTACTCGACGATACCCTTCTTTTTGGGTGGGAAATCTTTTTTTTGAGTCTATCGCCCTTTACATTCCGGGGCCGCGGTATCTCTTTCGAACAACCTGCAACCCCGGCAGGTCGACGATACCCTTTGTTACACTAGAAGACAGTTAGTGACGAGTTTTCACTAACTTTTAGGTTAAGATGAACGCGGAAAGTAGAGGGAGGACAAGGCATAATATTCCGAGGGAATTACCAACATATAAATATGACATATGATGTTAAGACGAATCACGCACAGCTTAATCATGTTTCAATAAAGGTTAAGAAACAGGATAAACAAGCAGGAAAACATCTTGTTATGTTGTTACAACAGGTAATTGTTGGTAATTGCGAAATTACCATATTGTCATCATCGTAAAACTTCCTATACTTACCTGTCAAACCAATTTGTCATAGCCGTGACAATAATTATACTTGATTTAAAAAAGAGGGAGGTTTGCAATTTTTATTTTTTCACTTTGTTACGCGATTTCTCCGTCGCTGAGGTGATTTACAAAATTATTTTTTTAACCGATTGGGTATACTCCCGAAAAGTCTCATATTAATTGGAATTTTATTGCTGTAGTAGTTTATCAGTTACTAGCTGGCGCCCGCGGCTTCGCCCGCGTGATATCGAAAAAAAGTATCCCATTTTATTCCAGACCATAATATACCTCTGTGCCAAATTTCATCAAGATCCATTCAGCCATTTTGACGTGAAAGAGTAAAAAGCATCCATACATTCTCACAAACATTCGCATATGATATTAGTAGGATTTTCTATACTACATATTTTTCATTTAATGCGTAACTACACTATATGCTAATGTCAATACTCTATTTGAATTTGTGTGAGAGAGCACTTAATTTATTAAATTTAGTTTTAGTCTTTTTAGAAAAGTAAAGTTATTTTATGGTACGCACCTTAAATGTAAAAAAATCTTTTCATCCCACCATCTCGGAAAGAGTATTTTTAATCTTCAATATCTGAGTGGAAAAGCCGTTTTTATTCTCTAGAGGATAAAGTAAATTGAATTTAGAACATCGTGTGCACTAAGTTTGTGAATAAAAAAAAAACATTAAACCGATTTACTGCTACCTCTATGGTTCCGAATATATCATACAACTTTTTTTTAATTTGTTACAAACTCAGACTCGGAACCTTCTTGGTGTTTTTTCAATTTGCTTTGTACGCGGTTCTTTACGCGGCATTTTTTCACGTCATTGTTAAACCTTATATTAAAAACAAGAAACTTGAAAACAAGTGAAAAAACTGAAATAAGTGATTCTAGTAGGTACCTACCAAACAAAAATATTACACTCAATTTAAATAACTGCAATGTTACTTTAAAATTTTCTTAATTATACCTTACTATTATTTTGTTATAATTTAAAGATTATTCTGTAATACTTACCTGTCATAATGTAGTAATTAATACCTAAACTGAAATAAAAGTGTACTTATCTTGTGATTGTAAACGTTTTTTTTTTTTTGCATTTAGTCATTTCCTCGCTGAGGTGGAATGAAAAGTTACGTGTTGCACTCGAGTGCAAAGATTTTTCACCTCGTGCTCTTTTGATTCCCTCGCTAACGCTCAGGATTCTAATTTTGAATCACTCGCTGCACTCGTGATTCAATTTTAGAATCCTTCGCTTGCTCGGTCATCAAAATTGAACACGCGGTTAAAAAACAACTTTGCACTCTTGTATAACAAATAACTATTGTCTCACTTTTTTTTATAAGTTGTGCTTTTGTACTCTAATTTATGTAATGATGTTTCTTTATGTTCTGTCCTGTAGGTACACGACGACCCTTTCAACTACACAAAACCAATTTATGTGGATCTCTCATCATACGGGAAATCTACGATTTACGATCCACAGTTGAGAGGTCAGCATAAACTAGTTTGTAAAGGTTGATGTGTCGTCGTTTATACATAATTGATAGAATTAATAATCACAGCTGTTATCCTTGAAGGGATACGCAGAGTTGTATTTAGATCAGCTCTTTATTTTTATAAGATAGAAAAGTGGTGCTACGGAAGCATCGCTTTGTTGGTTTAGAATCCAAAAAATTATAATCATGAAAAACTGACTAAACAATAACTGCCGCACGGGTCAATATTTAGGTTTTGCCGCGTCTAGGTTGGTCTATATAATGATAGCAAATTCAAAATTTCTTGTTTTTATCTTACATTACATTAATGTAAGATAAAAACAAGAAATTTTGAATTTTGTGGGGTACCCTGGTACTTCTACCTAAACCTGTTGGCCCCGGTTGTCTAAATCTTTGACAGTCGTTACAGATAGTCAGTGTCCCGAAAGTCTGACAACTAGTCTTACCAAAGGGTATCGTATTACTCAGTACTAACTGGGTTGTAGAGGTAAGATAGACAGTCACTTCATGTAAAATAACGACACAGTTGGCGCAGTGGCTGAGTAATGCGCTGCGTGTCGCCGGTTCGATCCCTGCACGGAACAAATATTTGTATGGCCTACAGAAAGTTGTTCCGAGTCTGGCTGTGTGTGTGTAAGTTTAAATGTTTGTAACTCACGATACAGGAGAAATTCCTAGTGTGGGGCATCGAGTTAAAAAAAAACTGGTATTCAACTGCATCCAAATATACTGATGGTCTACCATAAATAGTTAGGAAAAGACTAAACAGATGATGAGGCGTAAAAAAAATACTATAAACCAAACATTATAAATCTGACTCAGAAACTGAGTGCTTAAAAGTGTCACAGTAATAAACACGTAATTTAAACCAAGTTCTTTGCTCTAATAATTAAAGCAATTAATTACAATATATATTTTATTGCAAATTTCACACACACTCCACGTACGCTACCTGATTCATAAAGTGTAAAAGTAGTTTTACACTTAATAAATCAGGCTCTACGCTGGCAAGTGATGCGTGTTCAAACGACCTAGATTAAGTTATTAAAACCTTATTTTAGTTGGAATTCGTAAAGTGAACTAACAGGCTTTTAATATCTGAGGGGGGTGCCAAAGTCGCTGTCTGCCTGGGCACTTCAGACCTGTGGACGGAGAGCGATAGGTAGATCACCGTCCGTCCGTCTATTGACGACAGGCCGTGTCGACGGCGCATTTGTGTTTCACGCGCGCTTCAAAGAGATGTCAGCAAAGCAGAGGGACTTGCCAGGGCCTCCGCCTGCCAGGGTTGCGGGTTGTTCGAAAGAGATACCCGGAACGCAAAGGGCAATAGAAGAAACATGGGTGGGTTTTAGTCAGTAAAAGTCTAACACTCCCCCCCGCTCCGCCTAGAGCGGGGGAAGTTATTTGGTGATTTCCCAACCCAAAAAAAGGGGACCGTCAAAGGCGCTGTCTGCCAGGGTTCCAGGGTTGCGGGTTGCCGTGGCCCCGGAACACAACGGTCAAATAAAGACTTATATGGGGTTTAGTCATTTGGCCTTTGGCCCATTGTTAGGCGGAGAAAAGGTCAGCCCTTCCTTCTGCTCTGCCCAGAACGGGGGAAGTCATTTGATGGTATCGTCGTGGCAAGCGTGTGAGGTTGTAAGTTTGATTCCTGGAATTGATAAAGAGTTATTGAGTATGCCTATTAGGAGTTTCACAAGGGCATTATTTTATCATCTAACACGGCGGCGGTGGGGGTACTTGTTACACTAGATAAGTACCCCCGTAATTAGTCCTTTGTGCTCTTCGAGCCAAAACATACACAGCCACACATATACGCTCTCTAGTCATTGCATAGACACGATTTAGAGTGTTTAGAAATACGTCCGATAAGGGAAAAGAGTCATTCATGCGTTTACACACATGTATTAATCGGTACATATCTTCTCCATTGAAAATCTTTGCAACAACAAAAATATATTAGGTACTTGTCATAATTTTTCTGCCCTTGTCAATTTTGGGGTCGGCGCAAAACGTTTTCTTTTCTATTCATCCCAGTCAGGCGTCACGTCATCATTTACCCCCTTCTCCTTCATATCATTCCTTACACAATCCTTTCATCTTTTCTTTGGCCTTCCTCTCCCTCTTCATCCATCAACATACATATCTATCACTGAAAAGACTTGCATCTTGGTTTATTCACGAAAAAAACAACACAAAAATAACAATTTTCATAATTTGTTTGGAAAACAAACTTACAAAAGAAGAGATAACTAAATTGTATAAAATGAAACAGAAAACATAATAACAACTAATGCAGCACCAACAAAACTCATAACTGTACAAATATACCAGCGATATTTCACAGTTCCGACTGTTCCAAAAGAACTGTTCCACATATGTACCTGTTCCACATAACTGTTCCACAACGTAAGACATTTGAAGCCAAAGTTGTACTACGCAATATATTCTTATTAAGAAGGATATGAAATGCGTTAAGATCCACATTGTGTGAAATAGTAAGGTGGCATGTACTATTATTTTTGTTTAATATCTAATATATCACTTGGTACAGCAGCTTATAAAAATGTGACAGTAAAATAGAGAAGACTTTGCTGTGTAAGTACTTTTTTATTTTCACCAATGGTTTGTGCTTAAGACTGTCTTTACTGTGTTATTTTTATTTACACAAATAAATAATATGAGAATGTTCGTTTGAAATTTCAAAATAACAGTTTTTTTATCCCGAACAAACACACCCGGATTAAAAGTCCTATGTCATGCCCCAGACCACGGTCAACTAGTTCGTCGGATGATCAAAACATAAAAATACTATGGAATTCCCTGCCGGAGTCTGTATTTCCTGACAGCTATAACCTGGGGGTCTTCAAGTCAAGAGTGAATAGGTTATTTCTAGGTAAGCGTGCTTCATCGTCGACCACATCATCACTTACCATCAGGTGAGATAGTGGTCAAACGCGAGCCTATCAATAATAAAAAAAAAAAAAAAAAAAAAATACTAATTCTTTTAAATTACGCTGAAAATCAGTCAAGTTTACAAAACATTCCCACAAACGCCTGCCTTCGAAAATTCCAAATTGAAATCCGAAGGTAACAGTTACTTTTGCAAGTAAAATATTCTGTCTGTCTCTGCATCACTCAAAGATTGACTGGTAAAAAATACTTATTACCCAGGAATCCCAAAAAATGTTCCATCGCAGAAAAAAATACAAAAAAAAAACTGTTTGATGTAGTCAATAAACTTAAATATTGTCAGTCTCTTAAGTGTGGTACGAACATGATGACATGGGGCGGTCCAAAACTCGTTCTTTCGCGAAAATGAAAGCAAAACATGGTTTGTTTATTTATTTTGGCCCGTTTGTTTGTGAGAGTTGAGTAAGGAAAACGAGTTACATTGTATTTTTAATGGAAGTTCTTTATTTATTGACATTCCTTTTTATCCTTACCCCTATGCTTAAGTGTTATTCATCCCATCACATGATTATTAACGACTAGTTTTTGCCCGCGGCTTCGCTCGCGTTAAATTCGAGATAAAACAGTTCCTCTTTCCTGATTTGCAGGTACCTGCCACCTGTAGTTTTTCCCCTAGCGCCTTTTTTATTGTAATAGCAATGCTAAGTTTTCCCTCTTTCTCCCTCATTTTTCACTCATTTATACTCACTCAGTTAAAATAGCCTATGTTCGTCTCCAGGGGTACCTCTGTACCAAAATTCATCATAATCGGTTCAGCCATTTAGGTGTGAAGAGGTAACAAACAAACAAACTCACTTTCGCTTTTATAATATTAGTAAGGATTGTTCGGTATTTCCAAGATAAGGTTGTGACACTTAATTTTATGATGACTTTTCCTGCTAGTCAGTTTCACCTGCTTATTTGTTAGTAAACAAACCCGTATCTATATCATTGTTTTTTATTCCTCATACACCATTCATGACCTACAGGGTTCCGGGTTCCGGGTCTGGCTGTTTGTGTATGTGAGTTTAAATGTTTGTAAACGCACCCACGATACAGGAGAAATTTTTAGTAAGGGGCAACAATTATTTAAAAAACAAACTACTTAAGCGGCCAATTTAGGCTCCAGACTTCAACCAGTTCAGTTCTCCGAAAAATAAGAACCTAACAAAACGTCCTCTGTGTCACTTAACAAAAACGCTAAAACTCTACCAATTTCACAATTAATGAAAACAATCCATCAAATTGAACAACTCTTGACTTCCCCCTTCAGCCGGTTCTTACATTAAATTCTTAACAAATGACGTGGTAGTGGAAACAATAGGCCATTTGTCTTGTGAACAAATTGGCCGAATCAAATGGTACAGCTTGATGTATTTGCGGGTAGTCGAATAATTTGTTGGTACTGTGTTTGATCGCTGTGCCAATGGTAGATTTGGTATGAACGTTTATGGGTAAGTGCGGGATGAAAAGTTTATATAGGAAATACAATATTCGGTAAAAACTACGACACAAACTGTTACAATTTGTGTAGTAGACATTTTTCATCGAATATTTAAATTAAGCGAAGATGTTAATATATGGAGCAGGGTGATGGTTGTGCTATACCGCGTATTTCCCATTATTTAATTATTTATTATTTATTTATTTGAGTTTACAACTTTTCTGGTTCACATTTCTTAGTTATTCATGAAGAAAAAAAAGCTAACTCCCGAAACATAATAAAAACAAACACTTATTAAATACAGGCGAATCACGGCAGCGACTGTTAAAACATACAATTATTTTAAAAAAAAAAAACAAGCAATATACCATATCATAGATACTGTTAATTTTATAATTCATATTAAAACCAACCAACAAAAAATCTGCTATTATGCCGTACATTAATTATACGCGGGTAGACAGGAAACTCTACTTATTTACACATAATAGGGTCCAAGCACGCATTGATGGCACAATCTGTGCCAAAAGCCAATGTCGACTCATGCCCGCTGGGGGCCATTTGATACGAAAAACGTTTACCCTACTCAGGGGTCTTTTTGTGCAATCGACAAGTTTCTTGTTGGGTCGTTAAATGGTGCTGTTACCTTAGTAGATAAGACTATTTTAGTAAGGTTATGAAACTTTATGGTGGTTCAGTAAGTAGGCTGTGGGTGATGGTCTGCATATTATACAGTCAAGACGATGGGACAGGTCTGAAGACGGTGAGCAATGGGTAGCTCACCGTCCATCCGTCTAGTGACGGCAGGCCGATGGCGCGTTTGTGTTCCACGCGCGCCTCAAAGAGATGTCAGCATAGCAGAGGAGCCGGGTTTGCGGGTTGTTCGAAAAAGATACTGCGGCTCCAGAACATAAAGGGCAATTGAAGGAACATGGGTGGGTTTTAGCCAGTACAAGTCTGAAACTCCCTCCTGCTTCGCCCAGAGCGGGGAAAGTTATTTGATGATTTCCCAACCGCAAAAAAGTGTTCGAAAGCGATATCGCGGTTCCGTAACATAAACGGCAAAGCAAAAGAACATGGACGTGTTTTAGCCAATAAAAGCCTGACAACCTGTCTAATCAAGGAGTACCGTATTACACAGTTACCAACTGAGTTATTGAGGTCAGATACGCAGTCGCTCCATGTAAAATACTGGTATTCAGCTGAATTTAATGAGACTGGAAGCCGACCCCAACATAGTTACGAAAAGGCTAGGCAGATAAACCTAAAGAAACCTAGAATAACTACATCATATTTATAAAAACCAAAGAAGGTCCCTAAATCGACAAAAATATTAATAAAATAAAGAAAAAATGCGTCTCATATTTAGGAAAATAAGATGAAGAAGCAACGTGTTTACTTTATTTGACATATTCTATTTATGAGGGTATGAATTATAGGAAGGGGGAGCCACGGGAAAGACGAATACAGAAGAAGATACGAGAAATGCAAGACGATGGTTGAAAATCTCTGTGTTTCAATACTTAACAAAATTCTGGCAATTGTATAAGCTTTTATATCGTTTATTAATTTTTGGATACATAAAACAAAAATATAAAAAACTAGCTGTGCCCAGCGGTTTCACCCGCTGCTCAGTTAGGGGCATGAAAAATAGATGTTAGCCGATTCTCAGACTCACCCGATATGCACACAAAATTTCATTCAAATCGATCCAGCCGTTTCGGAGGAGTATGGGAACGAAAACTGTGACACGAGAATTTTATATATTAGATAGTAGCTTGGTATCGGGAACAGGGTCCAAGCAAAAGGTAGTCTGGGCTCCAGAGAGATTAACCTCCTAACGATATGAGGTCTAGGAGTAACGTTTTCTGTATCAAGATCTTAATCCAGCTGGTTAACGAGAGCCTCTTCAGGTGTTGGTCGAAGCTCTTGGCAATTAAGCCATTGGTAGATAAGACTATGGTCACAATGATCGCTGAGTCCACATCCCACATGTCGACAACATCTCGAGCCAAATCAATAGTATAAGCTTTATTATTGCAATGTGTATGTTTATTTTTTTAAAGTGTGCTAAGAATAATATCAATACTGCACTATATAAATGTACACTCGGCTCGCGACGAAAGCGCATTCTCAGCGATGCTAATTGCTGCGTTTTCATTGTTAACTAACTTCCAATTTTGCATTACGGTGACCTTTATACTCGTTGGCTCAAGGTTCATGTTAGAGGTGAAATAATTGTGAAAGGACTGTAGTTTTGTTTGTCACGTTAAACATCACCGTAACGTTAATTTATAGTTAGCTGTTACCTGCGATTTTGTGCGCGTACGGTTCGCTTATATGCGATTTCTTAAAATGGTCACAGACCTAGTTGAACTGTCACTTTGTGACCGTTTAACATTCGTAATTCATTACTAATTACATTCATTTATTGACAATCATAATTGTTTATTATTATTATTTTGTGTTTTTATTATTATATTGACATTTGTGATTATTATTATTAATTATTTGATTCTTATATTGACATTTTTTTTAATAATTATATTGACATTCAAGTAAATTATAATGGGTACAATTTGAACTTAGGTGGGAATATCTGTATCATGAGAGCATAACAGTAATTAATTAATAAAAATATATATAAATAAATATATACCATGTTTTTAATTTGCACGCCGAATTTAAAGGCAAAATAATAGATCAATATTGTATACTTCACAACCTTCTGTACCTTATTTACGCAAATAAATGATTTTAATTTACGAATGGGAACGTTATTCATATTATTAACGTATTACGATTCTGCTTCAGCGGCCATTTTAGAACCCCTGCTAACCTACCATGACGTCCTAAAACAGAACTTATTCCACTGAGGGAAAGAGACCAAGCTATACAGGGTGTCTAGCACCATCTCTTTCTCAGACAGGAATAAGAACTGTTTTATGATGTCATGGTAACCCTTCTGTTCTAATCTAATATATGTAATAACAGTTCTCAAGTTGGGAAATATGGTCTAAATGTAAAATTGCTCAGACCCCTAAGTTATTTTCCCATTACACCATAGTTGCATAAGTATTTATTTATTATATTTTATATTGTATAATAATTTTATATACATACTAGCGGCCCGGTACGTGCTTCGCTACGTATTTACAAAAAAATGTGATGCAGCGCCATCTGCCGGACAAAATTGTGAATCTAAACCATTCCCAGATCCCCTTGAACACACACAAAAAATTTCATCAAAATCGGTCCAGTCGTTTGAGAGAAGTTCAGTGACATACACACTCACAGAAGAATTATATACTAGAAGTACATAAAGAAGATATTATCTATGTAAGTATCATAGTACCTTGAAAATAAAAATAGGACACCATTGCATTGTTTACCATCCCTTTTCTTGCGGATGGGAAATCATCGAATAACTTCTCCCGCTCTGGGCGGAGCGGCGGGGATTGACAGACTTGTACTGACTAAAAGCCACCCATGTCCCTTCTATTGCTCTTTATGTTCCGGGGCCGCGGTATCTCTTTTCAACAACCCGCAACACCGGCAGGCGGTGGTCCTGGCGGGCTTCCCGCATTGCTGACATACCTTTGAGTATCTTTGAGGCGTGCGTGGAACACGAACGCGCCATCGACAAGGCCAAAAGAGGACGCTTAAGCAACATGATTGGGAAACTAATGACCTAATTATGCAAATGTTTTCGCTTAGATTGAGCATACAAATATGAAGTTCATGAAAACATAAACCAATTCCCACGGCCGTCGACACGGTACGGCCTGTCATCACTGAACTGACAGACGGTGAGCTATCCATTACTCTCCGTCCACAGTCTACTATACAATATCAGATTTTCTGGGAGTAAAACTTGGTACGTCAACTGAAAATGTTTTTTTTTCTCTGTCAGGCCTCTCTGTGTAGGTACATCATCATCTGCCTAGCCTTTTCCCAACTATGTTGGGGTCGGCTTCCAGTCTAACCGGATGCAGCTGAATATCAGTATTTTACATGGAGCGACTGCCTATCTGACCTCCACAACCCAGTTAGTACTGGGTAATACGATACCCCTTGGTAAGACTGGTTGTCAGACTCTCGGGACACTGACTACTAACGGCTGTCAAAGATCTACAAATGACAGCCGGGACCAACGGTTTAACGTGCTTTCCGAGGCACGGAGGAAACTCGGTATGTAACGGGTGGACACCCATCCACAGACTAACCTAGGCAAGCGCGGCTTAACCTTAAGAACGACCCGAGCGGCTGCTATTATTCAGGCCTCTCTGTGTACATTATCCCTTAAAGACCACCAGACTTGTTACATTACGACACGGTTGGCGCAGTGGCTGAGCGATCGACTGCCGCGCTGCGTGTTGCGGATTCAATCTCCGCACGGAACAATTATTTGTATGGCCTACAGGTAGAACTGTTCGGGGTCCAGCTGTTTGTGTATGTGAGTTGAAATTTATGTAAACGCACCCACGATACAGGAGAAAAATACCTAGGGTGGGGCAACGTACAGCTCAAGTTATTAGGAAATTTTAATTTCTGTAAACTGGACCTTCTGCCCCTCTTATTAATATAACTATTTGCGTATTGCAATCTTAAATCGTAAATATAGAAGATAAGTGATGAGAAATACACGCTTACGACACGTTTTGACAACGATTTTTCCTTATTGTGTTAAATCAAGCTTGTTATTATGCAAATAAATGAAGATGAATTTAGCCCCAATCTTTTCTTACTTCATTCTATTGTTATTATAAAAAGAGGCTTCTTTTAAGGGTTCCGTACCTAAAAGGAAAAACCTAAACCCTAATAGGATCACTTTGATGTCCGTTTGTCTGTTTGTCAAGACTTTTTATCTCGGGAACGCCTGGAGATAACGACTTGAAATTAAAACCATAATCTGAAGTCTGTGGTCCCTTTTTTGCGAATGAGAAACCATCAAATAACTTCTTCCTATAATAGGAGCGGCGGAGAGCTTCAGACTTGTACCACCGTCCTTCTATTGCCCATTATGTTCCGGGGAAACGGTATTTCTTTCGAACAACCCGCAACCCCGGATCTATAATCCCTTAAATCTGTGAAACAAACAACCATCTAAGTCTACACAGTCAAATGATATGGCCGTTTATGTCGCAAGTTAGTACGGTTGGCATAAGTCTTCTATACGGATAAGCTCGTGGCTAGATAACAACTCGGGTTTACTTTGGGTACAGCCGCGCTTCCCTAGGGTGGTCCGTGGATGGGTGACCGACCATTACATACCGAGCTTCGAAAAAGATGGAAAATAATTTTACTTCCGGAATTTGGCGGCAAAACAATTAATGAATCAACTTGTGCTCATAGCCTTTTTAAGGATATTTCAAAACGTTTGGTTGACACTTTCCGTGACCCAAGGGCTGGCTTTTACTTTGACCAGAGGCTTAGCGTTGCCATACAACGTGGCAACGCGGCCAGTCTCTTGAGGACATTGTCAACTGACAGCGTTGAGGACAAATTTTTTGATAATATTATCTTTAATTTATTTATAAGTTAGTTATTTTTTTCAATAATCAAATATGAATCAAACAAGTCACCAATTTCCGGAAGTAAATTTAATTTCCGTATTTTTGTTTTTTTTTTTGGAAGTCGTTTTTATGTTTTTTTTTTTCATTAAGTTCTTTTGAGACTTTCTTTTGTTTTTTTTTTCAGTTGGACTGAATCTTTATACGGGAAGTTTGCATACGATTTTACTGGGCTTCAGTTTCCCCTAGGATGATGGAGGTGTGATGAGGTTTATACAGTTTAGTACCCTTCAGTCCCACTTAGGAGTTGTTTTTCAAAAGTATGCCTCATTTACTTGCTTACTTAATACCCTGTTATTCTGTCCTGGTCACTGTTGTTGTAAGTTACTATAGAAAATCTCGAAAATCAGTGTGCCTTTTGGCAAAGGCCTCGTCTTTCTGCTTCCATTAAACTCAATTTAAAATGATTCAAAAATTAATTTACAAAATACTGATACAGCTTCCAACACGAAGTAATTTATTCTAATAAGCATTAATATCGTAATTTTGTAAATAGCTTTCCAATAAACGCTTCATGAATGCCAATTTTTTTAATAGTAGTAAAATGGATATAGTATGTTATCCTTAAGAGATAGACATAATATTATATGTTGCGGCTGACTTTGAAAAACAAACCCTGTGTGGGCCTGAAGGGTACTTATCAGGCCCACTCTGGGGCTGTTTTTCAAAAGTGTGCCTCATTTACTTGCTCCCTTAAACGCCTGTTATTCTGTCCAGGTCACTGTTGCTGTGAGTTACTATATGTAGAAAATCTCGCAAATCAGTGTACCTTTTGGCAAAGGCCTCGTCTAGCTGCTTCCAATAAACACTGGTACGAGCTACTCTCAGTTGGTCGCGTGTCCTACAATGCGGCAAATTACGGTCATACATTTATATTTTTTTAATTAAAACTAGAAATCACCCTGCTTACTGACCTTAATCACAATGTAGGTGCAATTAAACTGGGATTAAGCTCAACATTACAATTATACTGGTATTATGTAAATGCATGTTTTCTGAAATTGCTTCGGGGTATGTCATACAAATGTCAGTGTGTAGTCACGCAAAGTAAATTTTGCTGCTAACTTTTTGTATAGCAATCAACTTTGAGCTTTATATGTGTGAGTTTTGGGATGGTGTGTGCTTTGATGGTGTAAATAATAAATTTGGTAGTTGAAGCAGAATTAGTAACAAATTGACTATTTTTGTTTGCCCGGTCAGTGAGAGACAAGGTAATTATTATTTTTTTTCGCCCACTTTAAGGTCCAATTTCAAAAGCAAGGGCAGACTGTAGTCCGCCGCGAGACGACTCCTGTGGACGGTAATCAATGGGTAGCTTACCGTCCGTCCGTCTATTGTCGACAGGCCGTGTCGACGGCGCGTTAGTATTCCACGCGCGCCTCAAAGACATATCAGCAAAGCATAGGGGTCTGCCAGGGCCTCCGCCTGCCGGGGCTGCGGGTTGTTCGAAAGAGATACCGACGCCCCGGAACGTAAAGGGCAATAGAAGGAACATGGGTGGGTTTTAGTTAGTATAATTCTTACACTCCCCTCCGTTCCGCCCTGAGTAGGATAAGTTATTCGATGGCCGCGGTATCTCTTGCGAACAACGCGCAACCCCGGCAGGCGGTGGCCCTGTCAGGCCCTCTACTTTGCTTGTCTTTGAGGCGCGCGTGGACCACTAACGCTAAATTACTAATTTGATGAAATATTTTAAATTTTATTTTTAAAATATCTTAAAACTTAAGACAAAGGAAGTGTACGTCGCAGTGTTTGTAGCCAAAACTGCGGCTCATCCATTACGAATGGAACATAAATCAAAAGTTCTGAAAACCACTGAGAACTTAATAACGTAGAACTGAAACAACTTTGATAAAATTCCCACTAAATTATTATTGTGGAAACCTGAATTTTCCTGAAGATTTAAAGTGAAGAGTTTGGTTTCAGCTTCGTTTGCAAAAATTAAGAGATTTTTAACTTAAATTTAAGATGGTTTTGCTGCTTCCCGGCAAAGACTGATTGTTTTATTTTGTCTTAGTGTTATGATGTATTTTTTATACGTATTATTGATTAATTCATTCATTTAACAATAAGCATTGTGTTTGAATTAGTCCTACATTAATAAAATTTTAAAAACTTAAAAAAAACGATTAATAAAAATTTGTGAAAAATTAAAAAAAAACATTGTAATTATAAAAAACATTTAAAAAAACATTGTAAATGGTCATTGCATAAATTTATTGTAAGTAGATGTTTTTAATATGTGTGGGCTTGTAATTAATGAAATTGTAATGTAAATTATTTATCTGGAAGCTAAAGATATTTCTGTTAGGTTAGTTTTTTAGGTATGTGAAATCATAACTTCCCCCGCTCTGGATAGAGAAGCGTCCATCTTTTTCTGATGCAAACCTATCCATGTTCCTACGTTGCCCTTTTTGTTCCGAGGCTATAGTAACTCTTTCGAACAACCCGCAACCCCGACAGGCCCCTCTGTTTTTGCTGATATCTCTTTAAGGTGCGCGTAGAACACGAACGCGCCGTCGACACGGCCTGTCGCCACTAGACGGACGGAAGGTGAGCTACCCATTGCTCACCGTCCGCAGACCCTCGTCTGCGGTGTCCGGGAGCGACACTATGTATTTGACTATCATTCAAAGTTCAATGTCGGGACCGTAATGTAAGTAAGACAGAATAAGTATTTATTAGAGACACACGTGACACAACCAGAAAACTAAACTTTAAAACACTCACTCACACACACACGCAAATATGGTTAAACTAGCTTTCGCCCGCGGCTTCGCCCGCGTTAAATTCGGGGTAACATATTATTATTATTGATTTGTAATAGCAACGCTAAGTTTTCCCTTTTCTTCCCTCTTTCTCCCTCACATCCCAAATAAAAATTAGCCTATGTTCGTCTCCTGGTTCCCAACTATCTATATACCAAAATTCATAACAATCGGTTTAGCCATTAAAGCGTGAAGAGGGTTACCTCTTCACGCTTTAAGCAAACAAACTCACTTTCGCTTTTATAATATTAGTAAAGATGTGTGTGTGTACTATAAGATACATGTCTGGCTAACTCTACAGGGACTACAGGTGTGATGTGTGTGATGCAAATTATAACAAAAAACGTAAACGAACGACAACAAATTGATTGATGACTGCACGGTTAGCGCAGTGGCTGAGCGATCGGCTGCTGCGCTGCGTGTCGCGGGTGCGATTTCCGAACGGAACAAATATTTGTTTGACCTTCAGGTAATTGTTTGTAATTGGTCTGGCTGTTTGTGTAAAAATAAATAAATAAAAATAAAAAAGCCTTTAATTCTACCATAAATACACAGAACATATTATCGTATTTTCAACTACTTAAACAACCAATTTCACAATTCAATTATTTAAACAACCAATTACATACCAATTATAACAATACACTCTCGAAAATATATTAAAACATAACACTACCAGATTACATTACAATTCAACCTCAAAATACATTAGCTTCATAGCATTACATAATATCAATAACATAAGATTCATTTCAGGCTGTTTGTGTATGTGAGTTTAAATATTTTTAAACGCTCCCACGATACAAGAGAAATTCTTATCAACGTTTCTTTAAAAAGAAAAAAGAAACAAACTAAAATGGTCCTGTATGAGGCAAAAAAGGGTATCTCAGCATGGTGCTAACGTTTGAAAAAAAGGCTGCAACGCTTGTATTCTCAGGTCAGAACAATAATAAGGATAGCAATATGTCCTTTGTGAAATGTTGGATGCTGTGGTTAGCAATCAATATCTTTTTTTTTTAGTAATCCGTACCTCAAAAGGATAAAAATCGGAACCCATATAAGTTCGCTTAATTGTTCATCTGTCATGACCATCTATCTCAGAAACGCGTGAAGGTATCCAGTTGAAATTAAAAGAATATACTCAAATCTGTATTTTCTTAAAACTGTGTAAAAATAAACCCTCTTAATTTAGCCGGGTTTTTTTTTTATAACAATACTTCGGTAATAAATTCGGTAGCGCCTTATTGATTTGTAATAGCAACGCTAAGTTTTCCCGTTTTTTCCCTCTTTCTCCCTCATATCCCACTCTTTTAAAAAAAAATAGCCTATGTCCGTCTCCTGGTTCCCAACTATATCTGTACCAAAATTCATCAAAATCGGTTTACCCATTAAAACGTGAAGAGGTAACAAACAAACTCACTTTTGCTTTTATAATATTAGTACGGATATCTTCCATTCTCATTGATTACAAAAAAAACTCTACCCACGTCAACTACAAACGCTCTTCATATATATGTACGAGGAAGAAGTACGAAATGAATTAATGAATTGACGCATACCTCGTAGCGGATTGCTACGAGTGCTACGATCGCGTAGCAATGTCATCACTAACGTCGTAGCAATTACGTAGACAAGCAATTACTGTTTTGTGCTGTAAATGTATTTCTATGTTCATACATATTGTAAATTAAACTCGCTTTGACGTTCAAAACTAAACAATGGATTTTCAGCATAATGTGAAAGAACTGGCCAACAGCGAGTCAGACTCTCGGATCGAGGGTTCCGTATACATTTGCGACGTAAATAGACCATATCTTTTGATTGGAGGGTTTGGTTTTTTCACAGCTCCAAGGGACAACAAATTTTAGTACCTATATTATTTTAATTTCAACTCGATACCTTAACGCGTTTTCGAGACTAAGGGTCTTGACAGATAAATATACAGACGGACAACAAAGTGATCCTAAAAAAATTCAGATTTTCTCTTCCTCTCCTCCATGTACGGAGGGTCCTACCTCAAGGTACGGAACCCTAAAAAGCCACAGACGTCGGAAGAGTAGATTTTACCAAAACTACAGCGCCCGCGCACATTCTCTGAAATGCTGATTCTGATTAACCGGATTAAACTAGACTAAGATTAAAATGTACCTAATCACGTATACATTTAATCAACACAATTTTAGTCGCGATCAAAGATGTGAAAAAGGTAAATTAAAAAAAACGATTATGAATGTTGTAAAACTATATTATTATAGTTAAGTTGTGTCAACAATTTCAGAATAGAAAACGTCGTTTGACAAAAGACGTTGAATAACAACCGTTTTGGTTAAGTTTGCCATAACAGAATTGACACCACTGTCAAATAATGTCAATGTCACAAACGTAAAACAGATAAAAAGCAGTGTAGATTATTATTGACTATAGTACGGCCAACGAGAAGCGATACCAAATGTAAACAAAACCCATGCTAAAACCCCATCTAAAATGGCCGCCCGAATGTTGGCGAACCCGTCTTAACGTTGTCATGTTTTTGCCGGGAGAACGAGACATTACGACAAAGGCACAAGATGGAAAGAGCTAAATATTAGATTGTCAACGCCACAGTTGTTCTTTAGGTTAATGACCTTTCGTATCGCTGCTAGTTGGCCTTAGTATAGCTACAGTAACTTCAATTGATTATTTACGTCTTTTATGACCCCTATTCTATAATGTTGTCTATTGTGATGATGGAAAATCATCATTACTTCCTCCGGTCTGACTAAAACCCACCCATGTTCCTTCTATTGCCCTTTACGTTCCGGGACCGCGGTATATCTTTCGAACAACCCGCAACCCCGGCAGGTGGTGGCCCTGGCAGGCCCCACTGCTTTGCTGACATCTCTGAGGCGCACGCCGACGACCACGGGCTATCATCAATATGACCCCCCCTTGAATTTTATGTAAATAAATCTAAGCTCTAAGATTGCATACTAATTAAATGAAACAATAGGCACAATTTCAATTAATATTAGGTTCTTGCCCATCTTAGTATTAGAATAGGGCGTATAATTAATTTACCCGAACTTAAAATCAAGGATAATTAGCAATTACCACTAATTTTGAATTTAAGACTTAAAAAACAACTTCAAAATTCGCGATAATTAATTATCTAAGTCGACAGTTCAATGAATGTAATTAATAGCTGAAAGTTTAAAATGTTGATGCATAACAATTATCAAGTATGTAATTAATAAGAACTTGAGAAATTGATCGACATTGTATTTACGCACGATGTGAAATTTCTTAAACATTTTAATTACTGATAGCTTTTAATAAAGAAAACTTTAAACAAAGTTTTTAACTTGAAACTTGTATGTGTTGTTAAAAGAATGTACGTATTTTGATAACGAATCATTATTAACTAACTTCAAAAAAGGAGGAGGTTCTCAATATTTTTTGTATATATGCTACGCGGTTTCACTGTCAACTGTGGGGGATTTATAAAATTATTTTTAGTTGAACTCTCGAAGGGGTGCCATGCCAATTCGATCTATATTGCTTTGATAGTTTGTGCGTTATCCTCTATCTATAATAATTTATAATTTATATGCTTATTCTGCGTATTTTAGTAGCAATGATGCCATTGTTTTTTTTAATCCATTAATCCTATCCTACTAATATTATAAATGTGAATGTTTGTGAGGATGGATGTATGGATGTTTGTTACTCTTTCACGTCAAAATACAGTCATAAGATATTTTTTCCAATATCACGCGGGCGAAGCCGTGGGCACCAGGTAGTACTCAATAAGAATTTGTGTGAGAAACCACCATACCACAAATAAAAAGCTTAATATAAAAAAAACAAATAATATTTCATATTGTTCACGCATTTTAAGTTAAACCTACTTACATAAAAAATCAAATTCGAATGCAACAGAAGTTTAAAGTCAGCGTTTAAACAATATAAATTTTAAAGATTTACAATAAAACAATTTAAAATGCAATAAAAGACGAATGCCTACGACTTGGGAGTCATTGAGAAAAAGAATTTTCATTACAAATATTTGTTTAATTATTGCAGCCCGGCGCCGTTCGAAATGCGTCTCGACTAGGAATTTTGTAATTTTAAAAAGTTTATGTTGTTTCTTTAAAATAGACGAATTTAACGAAATGTTGTCAAAGTGGTATTTAAGAAGAGTTTTTGCTACTGAATAGCTTTTTGTTTAATTAGTTAGTACAAGCTTTTGCCCGCGGCTTCGCTCGCGTTAAATTCGGAGTAACACAGTTCCTCTTTCCAGATTTGCAGGTACCTGTAGTTTTTGCCCTTGCGCCTTATTTATTGTAATAGCAAAAAAATTCCCTTGTTGTCGCCACTTTCTCCCTCATTTCTAACTTAAAAAAATTGCCTATATCCGTCGCCAGGGCCCCAACTATCTCTGTACCAAAATTCATCAAATTGATTTAGCCTTTTAGACGTGAATACGTAGCAAACAAACAAACATACAAAAAAAACACTTTCGATTTTATAATATTAGTAAAAATTGTAGATGATGCGTAAGTAAATTTATCTGTAAGAAGAAATTATGAAACAAAAATTCGGCCATATCTTTTGACTGCATAGACTTAGAGGGTTGTTTTTTTTACAGCTCCAAGGGATTACAGACTTGTGTGTACGGTTTTAATTTCAACTCGATAACTCCACGCGTTCCCGAGATTAAGGGACTTGATAGACAGACAGACAGATCCAACAAGGGTTCCGTTTTTTTCCTTTTGAGGTACAGCTACCCTACCATGACGTGTTAAAGCAGAACTTATTCCGCTGGTGTCTAGCACCATCTCTTTCACTCAGTGGAATAAGTTCTGCTTTAAAATGTCATAGTAGGCCTACAGAACTCTAAAAACCAAAATAATAGATCTCTAACAATATTCTACGTCCCATTAAAAACTATTGGTATGTGAGCGGAACGATCGAGAGCAATCGAGCGGCCATATTGGAATGAATCCATTAAAATCACACGCGCACTTTGTGCGATTACCGATGCATCGATTGAATGGTCCGCGGGCATCGAGGTGTCGTGTCGAGACGAACTAGCGTGTCGTGTTGTCAGCCGGGCTGGTTCAGCTGACAGACTATGAGTTGCTAGATAATAATTGAACGCATAAAATGGTAGCACCACGTGTAATCACCGAAAGAACAAGCAGAGTTATAAAGTTCTAGCTTTGTATATTGTTACCATGAACAGGAAACATAGGACTTCAGGAATCTACTGAGAAATGTCTAGTAGTAAAAACTATGATATTTTGTCTAGTCTGCGAAGAGATTTTTTTAGGGATAGGAAATCATATATCACTATAACTTCAGGTGAGCGGGGGGAGGAAGGGGGAAGAAAAAGTAAGTCTTAAAGTTTACCTACGCTAGCCTACGTTCGTGCGCGAATGGGTGACCACCCATTACATACCAAGTTTTCTACGTGCCTTAGAAAGCAGGTTAACTGTCAAAGATCTGTCATTGACAGTCCTGTCAGCAGGATTTGTACAGACGCCTGCAGGTCAAGCTACCCGAAACTGTCAATTTTTCCAAATGAACTTTGAACATTAATGCTTTAGAAATAAAGTCGAAAATCTATCAAAGAAATCTGACAGATTGTAGTAATTTGATGTGCCGTCTGTACAAAATGACAGTCGTTATACTGGAAATCCTAACCCACAATTGGTAAGCATGGAGAAACTAAACTGCCAACAAAAACTAAGTGGCAAAACTATTTTACGATATTATATTTATTACCAAAGATATAGTCCCTACACGATAATAGTTATAGTCTTGGGTACGATTCTCAAGTTTTCCATCAGAAATGTCTCAGTTGCAACCACGGTATCTGGATTAAAGCCTGGTTGATGGCATTAGGCTCGCACCTATTATATGGGACTTAAACATAAAAGGCGAAATGTGGGTGTACTTTTAAGTACACTACAGCCTAACCCTTCGGGAATTACAAGCGCAGTGTTATGCTTTGTTTAATAAATATAATAAAAGCGAAAGTGAGTTTGTTTGGTTGTTTGTTACGTCTTCACGCCTTAACGGTTAAACAGATTTTGATGAATTTTGGTACAGAGATAGTTGGGACCCTGGAGACGGACATAGGCTAGGTGAGATGTGAGGGAGAAAGAGAAAAGAAAAGGGAAAACTTAGCATTGCTATTACAAATCAATAAGGCGCAAGGGGAACTGTGTTACCCCGAATTTAACGCGAGCGAAGCCGCGGGCGAAAGCTAGTAAATATAATAAAAGCGAAAGTGAGTTTGTTTGTTACGTCTTCACGCCTTAACGGTTAAACCGATTTTGATGAATTTTGGTACATAGATAGTTGGGACCCTGGAGACGGACATAGGCTAGGTGGGATGTGAGGGAGAAAGAGAGAAGAAAAGGGAAAACTTAGCGTTGCTATTACAAAACAATAAGGCGCAAGGGGAACTGTGTTACCCCGAATTTTACGCGAGCCGCGGGCAAAAGCTAGTGTTTGTATAAATGTCTACTGCAATTCACGGACTCGAATTGACGTCATTGGTACTCGCGTGGCTTGTTCGAATATGGCGCTCACGTAGCTCCACGCAGTCGACGCCAAGCACGCTATGGTATACAGTTGTACAGTCGTAAGTTAATATTCATGTATAGCGTGACCTGCAGTGCAAAACATGAACCCACGCATAGAACGGGCTGCGGGCCCATGCAGAGCATGCGTTGCGGTGGGTTTTCACTTTTAAGAATCATATTCAGAATCATTTGTTAGCTTAAAATATAGGTGTAACCAGGTGTTAACACTAGTGGTTTAGGCACAAACCATATTTTGCCTGTTTATGGCATGCAAAATTTAATTTTACTTTAGTAAAATTAAATTTAAATTAATGCGTAGTTAAGCTGAATATAACAAAAAAGAAAAATGCTTAGATTAATTTTTCGTCCATTTATTGATTTCTATACATAAAATTACATTTTTAAATATTTCTTAAATACAAAAATTAAAAAAAAAACATTTAAAAATATAAAAATAGTAGCCCACCGGTATCGGGAACAGGGTCCAAGCTACCGGCGGTCAGGGCTCCAGAGAAAGGAACCTCCTAACAATACGAGCCGTGTCCAGGAGTACCGCTTTCTGTATCAAGCCCTTGATCCAGCTGCCTAACGAGAGCCTCCTCAGGTATTGGTCGAGGCTCTTGGCAATTAAGCCATTGGCAGATTAATTTAATTATTAGGTAAAAATAAAAAAAAACTGGACATTAAAACTATTGCACATAAACTACACATGTCATAATACATTAAAATTACATTTTATGTTGCATAAATCTTTGTAGGCTGTTAAACCTATTTTCTGTCAACAATTTATGCATTTCATTTCGAAAAAAAAAAAACGGAAATTTCCATGTACCTAAATATATTTATTCTCTTAGATATCTAGGAAATTTGTCGAAAATAAATATACATCATACACATGTGAAATTTGTTGTTTTTAATCAATGTTGCAAAACGGTATCATAAATTTTCGCGCCAATCTGAACACCATAGACATTATTTGACGCAATTGCGGGCGAATATGATGCCTTAGAGCAAGGTTGTATTTTAAAAAAAAACAATCTGTGCGTTCCAAAAATATTCTACAACGTTCGAAGATAGGTCACATTCCAAGTGCCTTTGGTAAACAAAAGGAATTCTTTAAGAAATACCATTAAGATACGCTTGTTTGAAGCCTCTTTTCTCTTTGTGGAGGCTACGTTTGAAAATAGAATGACGTTTGGAGATAAAACAGTCTTGTTATGGTACTCGTACCTTCTTGGAGGGCATTCGACCAAACTTTTATATCTAGCTTATGCCCATGGCTTCTCCTGCTAATGTCCTTCTACTGGGATAAAAGTATACTATGTTAATGTCAGTTATAAACTATCTGTGTGCAACCAAATCCCTTCTGCAGTTTCTGCATAAAAGAATAGCAAACATCCAGACATCCTCACAAACGTTTGCTTGTAATATATTAAAGAAGGATTATATTACTAGCAAGATAACTATTGCAAGCGTAACATGTTGCCGTGTCGATGGCGCGTTCGTGTTCCACGCGCGCATCAAAGAGATGTCAGCCAAGCAGAGGGCCACTGCCTGCCGGGGTTGCGGGTTGTTCAAAAGAGATACCGCGGCCCCGGAACAAAACGGGCAATAGAAGGATCGTGAGTGGGTTTTAGTCAGTACAAGTATGAGACTCCCCCCGCTCCGCCCAGAGCCGGGGAAATTACTTCATGATTTCCCATCCGCAAGGTATCATTTCATAGTAGAAGAACATAAAAAATATTTTATAAATCCTAGTCAAACAGCTCACTTTTTCCCTTGGTGTCTTTTAATACTTACATTCAATGCGATAAAAAGATAACTCTTTCGAAATTTGGTTGGTTAGTATATACATTGTTTTGCTCATGACTGTACAAACAAAGTTTATAACATTTCGTGAAGAAAATATGACGCAAGCAAAGACAGTTTTACATGGAAACTCATGAGTACATCCAGACCAAGAGCTTTAAAAGACTTATGGAGCGGAAATTGTGAATCCTACTATCCTACTTTAATATTATAAATCTGAATGTTTGTGAGGATCGATGGATGGATGTATGTTACTCTTTCACGTCAAAACGGCTGAACAGATCTTGATGAAATTTGGCACAGAGGTAGATTATAGTCTGGAATAACACTTAGGATATTTTTTTTCGATCATCACGCTAACGAAGCCGCGGGCGCCGGCTGGTTGTGAAAATTTATATTTTGACACACAAACGCGCATGTGATACTAGACAGACCAACTTGTTACCAAGTAGTAACAAGTACCTATTGGAACAACAATTTCTTCATCCATCACTGTTTTTTTACATTCTTGGTCAATAGAGAATCATATTCTACCCTATCCTATTCTTTGTTGATCTTGTTGAAGGCCGTTGAATTTCCGATTATCACTTTTCTAAATGGTTCACATTTATTTCTTGATTTAAACCACCCACAATTTTTACAGAAGCCGACATTGTTCCCAATCCTCACGTTAACAAATAAACATAAAGACAGTCATTAAAATCTCGTAAAAAAATTCGTTCACAGTATTAACCAATGCATAACTCACAAAGAAACCGAATTGATTCTATAAAAGCAATTATAACGTTCGCACGAAGCGATTTGCAATTAATTTGCACGCTCAATTGATTTTAATTCAATTATTATAATTGGATTTTTTAAATTTTCGTAGCATGTATTTTTGAACGCGAATTTTATTATTGTTCTGTTTGCTGAACGCAGCTATTTTAGCAATTGATAAATTGGCGCTAAAATAACAATTTGTTTAAATATTAGTTTACTTTGATTGTTTGTATGGAATAGTGAATTATGGGAATTCGTTTTTATTTTTTTTATGAATTTCATATTTGTTTGCTCAATCAAAGCGTCAACATATGCATAATCAGCTACCCTACCATGACGCGTGAAAGCAGAACTTATTCCGCTGAGGGAAAGAGACAGAGCTATACAGGGTGTCTAGCACCATCTCTTTCACTCAGTGGAATAAGTTCTGCTTTAAGATGTCATAGTAGGCCTACAGGTCTTTAGTTTTCCAATAATGTTACTTGAACGTCCTCCTTTGGCCGTGTCGATGGCGCGTTCGTGTTCCACGCGCACCTCAAAGAGATGTCAGCAAACCAGAGGGGCCTGCCAGGGCCACCGCCTGTAGGGATTGAAGGTTGTTATAAAGAGATACCAGGGCTCGGAACATAAACTACAATAGAAAGAACACGATGTATAGATGTATGGATGTTTGTTACTATTTTACGTCAAAACAGCTAAACGGATCTTTATGAAATTTGGCACGGAGGTAGATTATAACACATAGGAAACATGGGATTTTTTTTTCGAAATCACGCCTGCGAAACCGCGGGCGCCACCTAATCCTTACTCCTTATACTATAATAATATTATAAAAGCGAAAGGGAGTTTGTTTGTTTGTTACCTCTTCACGCTGTAATGGCTAAACCAATTTTGATGAATTTTGGTACAGAGATAGTTGGGAAACAGGAGACGGACATAGGCTATTTTTTATCAAAAAAAGGTGGGATATGAAGGAGAACGAGGGAAGAAAAGGGAAAACTTAGCGTTGCTATTACAAATCAATAAGGCGCAAGAGCAAAAACTGCAGGTCTGCTTGGTGTGTTATACCGAATTTAACGCGAGCAAAGCCGCGGGCGAAAGCTAGTCAAGAAATAAATCTAAGAACAAGTAAGGACGTATCATTGCCTAGTTACTCATATACTAGGGTAACTCATAAACCTACATAAACATTGACTGATTACCCTTACCTAAGACCACAAAACGGAAAACTCGCTTCTCCTCTAGTCATCTTCTAACCGACATCTTTAACTGCAGCATTTTCCTCCTCACAACCACAAAACACCTGACACAACTACCAATCAACTGACTGCGTCAGAACATCTTCATCATTTGCCTAGCCTTTCATTATTTTTCTATTGAGGTCGGCTTCTAATGTGATCGGGTGCAACTGAATACCAGTATTTTTTTTTTATTTAAACTCTATGCACAAGTAAAAAACATTGTACAAAGGCGGACTTAATGCCTTGGGCATTTTCTACCAGTCAGCCTTAGGGTGATGCAGACTCGCGATCTCTCGCGTCCGGCCTTGGTTCAGTCCATGGTCCGGAGCGAGAGAGAATGGGATTCGGTCATCTCCTTCTGCGAAGCAGTCATGCTAGCGAAGGAGGTAGCTGGGTGTTTGAGTAAGAGAACCTCAAACCAACCCAGCCGCCGCGGGAGACGTTGTTCGAAAGAGATACCGCGGCCCTGGAACATAAAGAGCAATAGAAGGAACATGGGTGGATTTAGTCGGTACAAGTCTGACTCTCCCCCGCGCTCCGCCCAGAGCGGGGGAAGAATTCCTATAAAAAAAAAACCATGTTAGCAGTCACAATTCTCGACACTAAACAAAAAATATAGTTTAAACGAATCGTATAAGTGAAGTTTAACGTTCGTAAAAGCACAAAGTCATTGCATCACAAATAGTCAAACTGCCGGTATCCAAACATTTGTATGTCGACCTAAGTTAGCTCGAATACGTAAAGCGAGAACCAAACTCCCGGCATTTAGCTTCAAAGGTTTCCGCTGCGGTAGTTCGATAGCATATGTTAAGCGCCTGCAGTTAGTGGCACGATAGTGGGGTAAGCAGAGCGATTAGTTTCAGGTTTTGTGATGCAAGTGGTGTGTTTATTGACCTCTATAAGCAACGTACTCAAACTAAGGCAGAAAAAAACTCATGTCTCGCGATTGGAAATTTAAGCCATTAACCAATAATAGCACGTCAAAACTTTCTAAAAATACCTATTTTAGACCTGAATCCGCAGGGTTGTGGGTTGTTCGAAAGAAATACTACGGCTCCGGAACATAAAAGGCAAAAAATAAAACATTGATAGGTTTTCGTGAGTAAAAGTCTGACATTCCCCCGCTCCGCCCACAGCGGGCATGTTATTTAAGGACTTCCCAATCACAAAAAAAAAATGACCCTACAACCCATAAATCCACTACCGATTACAGGTATTAGCGACTTAATGGCCATCAATATGCTATGAGGGAAAGGAACAGCAAGTTCCTTTCTAAAATAATCTCAGAGAATGACTTCACAGTTCCATCTAATTTCCTTAATTTTCACTCAGTACGCCATTATTACATACAAATGGAATTATTACGACAAAGTAGCTAGTTCAGATGTTAATCTAGAAAGGTTTGTGTAATTGTATTATTTGCATGTAATGCTTCTACGTTTTTTTGAACGTAGCGGTCTGTTCACACACTCAGCATGACGAACGCTGATTTTGATTGTGAAGTAGCATAGTTTAATTCAGGCAGGTCAAACGCTCAATCTAAAATACTAGCATTCTGCATTTATTTATTTCAGACACATCCCATTGTAAACACAAACAATTAAAATCTCACATTAAATAAATACAGTAGAATTTTTTCGATAAAAAAAAAACGAGGTGTGCGAATGTCAGGAATATAATTATTAAAACTATACACTGACTGGAAAGAAAAAAAAAAGAATACACGGGCTGAATGTGTAAAGCAAAGTGCAATATGCCTTAAAAAGCGTGTTCTTAATTTGATTTTACCAACGTGCAAACATAATTATTATTTAAACTACAAGCAGTTTTTTTCTTTACTAAATGGCCATTAGACTGCAAGTTGCTTGATGTGAAGCAATATTGCAGACTATGGTGAAGCACGTTTGCCTAGAATTAACCGATTCACTCCTATTTTGAAAACATCCAAATGATGATGATGATGACAAGTCTCAGGGTCACAAAACGCTTCATCAATAAAGCCAATCGGCGATGCATTCACGTGTGAACACCCTGCAACTCTTTAGAACGTTTCAAAGAAGCCACGCAACAAGAAAGCTAACGAACTATAGTCTTCACAAGTTTCTTAAAAGAAGTTTTCAAGGCGGACGGGGTAACAAAAGGAGTGATTATCAATAGAAGTTTTGAAGCAAGGATTTGCTGCTGATTGACCTTGATACATGTTTGGGATCTTTTCTGTTACGAAAATTACTAGGAGGATATATCCATGGTGTTGATGACATCAAACTTGTTGTTGGAGACTGGTGTAACACAGTTTTTTTTTTGTTTATTCTTTAAAGCACATATTTTTTTTTAATATTTCTTAATAAAAATATTAGAAAAAAAAATTTTCGCCCACCGGTATCGGAAACACGGTCCAAGCTACCAGCAGTCGAGACTGAGAGGAATCTCCTAACAATACCAACCGTGTCCAGGAGTACCGCTTTCTGTATCAAACCCTTGATCCAGCCGTCTTAAGAGAGCCTCCTCTGGTGTTGGTTGAGGCTCTTGGCAATTAAGCCATTGCCTGTAACGACTATCGGCACAACGGTCGCTGAATCCATATCCCACATGTCGACAACCTCGCGAGCCAAGTACCAAGATTCTTGATTTAACAATTTTATCTTTAATAAATTTTCAATTCTATTGTTATGACACAATACTCAAAATTAGTTTTTTTTTTTTAGTATAAAATACCTTTACAGTTCCAGAGCTGTAAATAAACGTAAAATAAATACGTCAACAATTCTATCCTTTGTCATTTTTTTTTTTGTAACAAGCCCAATCAGTTCGATTCAGAGATATGAAAATAAAAACATTATAAGCGAAACGAATATTTAAAAATTTTAAATTGACACATTGAGGTGAATATATCGTGCATATTCTGTTGATTTCCCTGGCAGTTTTTTTTACTAAATATTGTTAACAAAAGATTGAATAAAACATGGTTACAGTGATGCCTATTTGATAAATGTAATATGAAAAAAAATGTCTTTATAATATGTGTTATTTAACCTATATCCCTTTGTATCGGGAACGCGTGGAGTTATCGAGACTGCTGCGATACATGTCGCGGGTATCAGAGATTATTAAAAAAATATATAGTAATAAAATTCTTGAATTTAAAAGAGATAATTAGTTAATAAAGTTATTGTAGCATAAATATTTTAAATAATTAATTTCGATCTCCGCACGGAACCAATATTTGTATGACCTACAGATAGTTGTTCCAGGTCTGTCTGTTAGTGTGTGTGAGTTTAAATGTTTGAAAACGCACCCACGATACTGGAGAAATTCCTAGAGTGGGGGAACGTGTTTTTTTAACAATAAAAATCTTATACCCAAATCTGTAATACCTTGAAGTTGTGAAAATATCAACCCTCTAAGTCTACTCAATCAAAAGAAATAGCCGTTTATGTTGCGAGTTTAAACGAAACGCAATGAGTCGCTTTTTATTAAATATTATTATTATTTATGTTTGATATTCTTTTTTAATTCATTTTGTTTTATTCTTTTGTCCTGTGTGAATCTAATAAACAGTTTTTTACTTTCCTTCTTTAAGCTAAAACCAATGCATCTGAATACCAGTATCTGCTACCCTACCATGACGTCTTAAAGCAGAACTTATTCCACTGCAGGAAAGAGACAGAGCTATACAGGGTGTCTAGCACCATCTCTTTCTCACATAGGAATAAGAACTGCTAGAAGATGTCATGGTAACCCTACTGACATTGAAAGACTGCCCTTTCTAAAACTCTTAGCACCATATAACATCAAAGCTTACATAAAACAGTTCAACATATCCCAACATGATAACAACGAGCCAACATAACAACCCGGGTACGTATCAAAATCCCGAATTTTAATAGACCGAATTTTAAAATACCGATAGACGAAATCCCGATAATTGAAACGCCGAATGGTTGTTTGGTTGAAAGTTTTAAATCCCGAAAGTTCATTTGCCCGAAAGTTTAAAACCCCGAAGTACAAAATCCCGAAATTGCCACCGTTTCCGAGAAAAACGATTTTTTGTAAACTAGGTTAGGTCAAAACACTTAAAAGTTGCCAAAAAAGCGTAGTCGGAGCCTACTGAAGTACTAGGGCTCTAGGGTTTACAAAAAAAAATAACCACGAAGGGTGTGGCGGAGTCTGTGTTCGCTCGCTTCGCTCGCTCACTAGACTCCGCCACACCCTTCTAACCTAACCTGTCCGTGTCGGAGTGCCTTAAGATTGGGATTTCATCCATCGGTATTTCGTCCATTCGGGATTTCGTCCTTTCGGGCATTTGAACATCGGTATTTTGTGTTTCGATATAACGACTATCGGCATTTAAAACGTTCGGTATTTTGAATTTCGGTGTTTTGGACGTCGGTATTTCAATCATAGATATTATGAACTTTCGGGATTTTGATACGTACCCTAATAACCCATATCGGTTCACAACTACTCTCAAATTCAAACGAAAAATATGTTTCTCTTTTTCTCTCATTTTTAGAGGAAATATTGAGTGCATCAGTTGCATATCAAGCGCTGTCGTAAAAGGCGACGGTCGGAAGTAGGCCGTGTCAAGAGGCGACTAAATCGTTCAGCCGTTCGCAACATGATTGAGGAACGTGGTACATCATCTGCCTAGCCTATTCCCAACTTTGTTGGGGTCCAGTCTTACCAGATGCAGCAAAATACCAGTATTTTTATATGGAGCCTATCTGACCTTCATAACCCAGTTAGCACTGGGTAATACGATACCTCTTGGTAATATTGGTTGTCAGGCTTTCGGGACACAGACTATCTCTAACGACTGTCAAAGATCTACAAATGACAGCCGGGACCAACAGCTTAACGTGCTTTCCGAGGCACGGAAGAAACTCGGTATGTAACGGGTGGTCACCCATCCACAGCCCAACCTAGGGAAGCGCAGCTTAACCTAAAGATCGACCTGAGCGGCTGCTATTATTTAGCCACGAGTTCCTTCCCCGATTGAGGAACGTGGTATGCGGGCAGTTTTTTCCACGGTTCTTTCCCAATTGTCCTTTAGCTTTAGCTAACAATTTGATAATTGGTTTTTATGGTTCCGTGTCTCAAAAGGAAAAAAACGGAACCCTTATTGGATCACTTTGTTTTCAAGACCGGGTTACGGGTTGCGGGTTGTTCGAAAGAGATACCGCGGCCCCGGAACGTAAAGGGCAATAGAAGGAACATGCGTGGGGTTTAGTCAGTACAAGTCTGACACTCCCCCCGCTCCGCCCACAGCGGGGGAAGTTATTTGATGATTTCCCACCCAAACAAAAAAAGACCCTTTATCTCGGAAACGCGTGGTGGTATCGAGTTGAAATTAAAACCATATACTCAAGTCTGTGGTTCCTTGGAGTGTAAAAAAGCCTTCTCCGCAATACGCAGTCAAAAGATAAGACCGTTTATCGATGTTAGTTTGAACGGAATCCTTGGAGCGCTGGTCCGACTCGCTCTTGGCTCTTTTTAAATGTTGCTGTTATTTATTCACATCTATGTACATTATTTACAAACTACAAATAGACATATATAAAACTAAAAAGGCCAACCTAATGAATAAAATCTATTAGTTACGTAAGAAGCCACATGCAAGCCAAATCAGTAGTCCAATCGCCCACCCCAAAACATAACGACAAAGTCCACTAACAGACTCACCCTTTTTTCAGAGGGCATGTCAGACTGATACTGACTTAAACCCACCCATGTTCCTTCTATTGCCCTTTACGTGCCGGGGCCGCGGTATCTCTTTCGAACAACCCGCAACCCCGGCAGGACAGACTCACCCTAACTTTTTTGATAGGATAGGGTAACAGCAAATAACTCCTCCCGCTCTGTGCGGAGCGGAAGGGAGACTCATACTTTTATTGACTAAAACCTTTTTATCCTCCTTTTGCACTTTGTTTTCTGGGGTTGTGGTATCTCTTTCAAACCACCCCGCAACCCTAGCAGGGTTCCCCTCTAACTGACTCTGACTCTGTCTACTAGCTTCCGCCCGCGACTTCGTCCGCGTGGTATGGTTACTTTGGGCTAACGCTACTTTAACTTTAACCCGCTATTAACCCGATATAATAACGCTACTTTAAATAATAATCGAAAAAAAAACTCTCTTCTATTTTTCCCCTTTTTTACAGAGATAGTTGGGAAAGCCATTTCACACTTTAAAAAAAGTGAGAAATGGGGTCCCAACTATCTCTGTACCAAAATTCATCAAAATCGGTTTAGTCATTTAAACGTGAAGACGTAACAAACAAACAAACTCACTTTCGTTTTTATAATATTAGTAAGGATTTCATATATTTTATCTATGGAACTTCGTTGCCTAACCATAAATAATTTGGATTGTACACTAACCTTCTTCTGTTTTTCCACCCTGTGACTAGTAGATCCATTAATGTGATTGCCAATGTTGTTTCCAGAAACATTTCCACTAAATAATGTCCCAGAAATGTGCAGATGGACTAGGAAACGAGGAAACAATACCCACAAAGCGACAATCAAAATTCAACTTAGACATGAAGATGTAAGATATGATTTAGTTTGGTGTTCACGAGGAGTAGAATGTAGTTTCAAACAACTGGATGAGTTATTAATATTTATGTTTCTTGTAATATGTAACAGATTGGGAAAATGGTTTGGACTATCTCGTATTATCGATCGCTATTACCACGGGCTATTATAAAGATTGAATGGAACATTGTGTAACGACGTTGCTAAAGGTATATCTAACTATTCATAATGTGTAGTCAAAATGCACTTACTTGCATATTCACTTTAATTATTTTTTTGCAGATTTTTAAGATTATTTCAGTCTTATAAGTGCCCATGAAGGCCTATGTTATTTTATCGATATCTTATAAGTGCCTATAAAGGCCTACCCTATTTTCTCTATATCTTATAAGTGCCCATGAGGGCCTATGTTATTTTCTCGATGTCTGAATATTGCCCATGGAAGACTATGTTTTTTTCTCGATGTCTTATAAGTGCCCATGAAGGCCTATGTTATTTTCTCGATGTCATATTAGTGCCCATGGAGGCCTATGTTATTTTCTTGATGTCTTATAAGTGCCCATAGAGGCCTATGTTATTTTCTCGATGTCTTATAAGTGCTCATGTATATAAGTGCGATGTGATTATCATTTTGATGAAAGACGCCAGATAGGCGTTTTTAGGAACGAAAAATCGATCTACATAATCCTTACCAATATTATAAAAACGAAAGTGTCTAAACCGATTTTGATGAATTTTGGCACAGAGATAGTTTGGACTATTACAATAAAAAAAGCGCAAGGGCAAAAAATACAAGTAGCAGGTACCTGCAAATCAAGGGTGAAGCCGCGGGCAAAAGCTAGTAGGTATATAATAAGTCTCACGTCTACGACAATACATTCACTCTATTTTCACCCGAGCAATGCTCGGCTGCTTGAATGGACTATAATAGCACATAAATTTGGACATGTCACCACATACTTGATTGTACATGTGAAGCAAGGGTGGGTAAGTAGTTGTATTAGTAATTAAACGCGCTGTAGTTCGTGTTTTGATGCAATGAAGGTGGTAATTACTTAAGAACAGCTACCCTACCATGCATACTACCTATCTACACTTATTCGACTGAGGGAAAGAGATGGTGCTTGACACCCTGTATAGCTCTGTCTCTTTCCCTCAGTGTAATAAGTTCTGCTTTAAGACGTCATGGTAGGCCTACTGATGTCGGCACGTTAGGGTCATTACAGACCAATGAAATTGCAAACAGTGAGGCGCCTTAAGTGATAAATTGATCTGGTCAATGATGATCTTACGGAAAGACAAACATTAGTGACATGCATAGGTACGTATAAAAACGTAGCGTACTGCGTCAAACTCAAATATTCAACACCTTTCTTTTCTTTTTTCATAAAACGTTGCCCCACACTAAGAATTTCTTCTGTAGCGTGGGTGCGTTTACAGATATTCAATCTCACATACACAAACAGCCAAACCCGGAACAACTATCTGTAGGCCATATAAATATTTGTTGTGCGGGGATACAATCCGCGACACGAAGCGCAGCAGTCGATCGCTCAGCCACTTCGCCAACCGTGTCGTCGCCGACATAAAAGGTTCCACGAGAACTTCAAAGAGATGTCAGCAAAGCAGAGGGGCTTGCCAGGGCTACCGCCTGCTGGGGTTGCGAGTTGTTAGCAAGAGATACCGCAGCCCTGCAACATAAAGAGCAAGAAAAGGAACATGGTTGGGTTTTAGTCAGTAAAAGCCAGACACTCCCGCTCGCTCCGCGAAGAGTATAAGATATTTTGTGATATAAAATCCGCAAAAAAAACAAGAAAAGTTTGATCAACCTTTGTGAGGTTGGAGGACAATACACCGTCATTTTAATATGCGAGGTATGTATGTTGACATTTTCCTCCATATAATACATATGTTACGGCCTAATGAAAGAAATAAATTGACCCTTGATTCTTATGCTAAAATTAACTTGGATGTTTACGTTTCTTGCGATATTCTCTCGTTTTTCTGTGGTAGCAATGAACCCATTATTTTAGTTAGGGTAGGCTACAGAGACATCAAGCCTGTTATCTCCGAAGGGTTACACAGAGGTGTGACTAACAAGACCTTTAATACACACAAACTTTTAGACCTTTGCCCAGGAGTGGGACAGAGCAAAAATATAAATTAGGGGCACAATATTTCTAACATGTATGTTTTGGTTTGTGTTATTTTTACTGGGAAACCGTTACGTTGAACATTAAATTATCTTACTAATATTATTAATGCGAATGTTTGTAAGGATGGCTGGATAATGGCTGTACGGATGTTCGTTACTCTTTCACGTCAAAACGGCTGAATGGATCTTGATGAAATTTAACACAGAGTTAGATTATAGTCTGGAATAACACATAGACACTATTTTCGATAACACAACGCGCGAAGTTCTCGCGTGGCGGTTTTTGTAACTCCGCAGATTTTACATGTTAGATACCAAACCGACCAAGAGCGAGTGAGACTTGCGCACCGAGGGTTCCGCACAAACATGCGACATGAACAGCCATATCTTTTGATTGCGTAGACTAAGAGGGTATATTTTTTCACAGCACAAAGGGACCACAGAGTTGGGTATATGGTAATTGCAACTCGTAACCTCGCGTTCCGGAGATAAAGGGTTTTGACAGACGGACAACAAAGTGATCCAATAAGGATTCCGCTTTATTCTTTTGAGGTACGGAACTCTAAATAAACCTAAGTCTGTATGTGTAGCCTCGTTGTTTCCTTAAACAACGCAACGGATTTTCATGCAGTTCTCGCCGCCATTCAGAAAAGGTATTCTTGAAAAATATACTGGATCATCATTTTCCTGTCTTTGTCCTATTCTATTTGGGGTCCGGGCAACACGTTTGTATCCCCCATTCTCTCCTATCAAACGTCACGGCATCATTTACTCCTTTCTCCTTCATATCATTCTTTACACAATCCATGCATCTTTTCTCTGGCCTTCCTCTCGCTCTCCGTCCATCAACATACAGATCCTTCACTCTTTTATACACATGTGCTTTTTGAAAAATAGACATACCTACAATAAAGAAATTACGATATTGTACAGAGAAAGGGTGAGTCACCTAGTTCGTCACAAAAATATTTTTATTGGTGCCTCAATATAAGACATTAAGTTCATTCCATACGCAGATAAGCTCTTATCAGTGGTACAGAACACATCCTTACTATAATATTATAAAAGCGAAAGTGAGTTGGTTTGTTTGTTACGTCTTCACGCCTAAATGACCAAATTGATTTTGATAAATTTTGGTGCAGAGATAGTTAAGGCCCTAGAGACGGACTTAGGCTAAAAAAAAATTAAAAAGAGGGGAGAAAGAGGGAAGAAAAGGGGAGAGAAAGATTTTTTTTTGCGATCATCACGCATAGCTTAGTGGGTTAGTTAGAGTTAGCCCAAATAATAATAATTAAACATTTGTTTTCAGGCATCTTAGGCCCATAGATAAATACCTTACAGACAAACATATATATAGCTAAAACAATTTGTTAGTAAATAAATTCTTAACAACTATAGTATGTTAGTAGCACTTCACTGCACTATGTCACTGCGCATTCATGTGGCACTTGTCCGTGGAAGCGCCGGAACTCCACTCCTTGCGTCCTCTTCCAAGACGAGGTAGCACGCAGCACAAACGCCTTAAATTTGTCAAAATTAACTATGCCACGTGGAGGAAGTCGCGGGCGGAAGCTAGTACTTTAATATACGCTTTGTTATCATTCGTTTTACGAGCAATAGCATCGGAAGATCTATATTGCAACCGATGGGTTTTACGACTCGTGAACTGTAAATACATTTATTGCCTCTTTTAGCCCATTCTCTTTGAATATTACAGCCTAAGGAAGGATGGAAGAGCTGGTAGCTGAATAAGACGTGGGCTATGTTGGTTTGTGGATGGGTGACCATTGACCACCCGTAACATGCATTAAAACATCATAAGGTTCGGTCGAGCCGATTCGGAGAAGTATGGTAACGAATATTGTGACACAAGAATTTTATATATAATGTTAGATTTATCTGTGTGCAAAATTTTATCTAAATCCTTTCAACCGTTTCTGCGTGATTCAGTCACAAACCTTTATGTTTCAAGTTTAGCTTAAGTAGGAAGTAACTTACTTAGGCTGGTTAATTGTTCGTCCCGCAAGTAATTATAAATCACTAGCTCTTGCCCGCGGCTTTGCTTGAATTAAATTCGGGGCAACACAGTTCCCCTTTCCTCATTTGCAGGTACCTGCTTGTAGTTTTTGCCCTTGCGCCTTATTTATTGTAATAGCAAAGCTTAGTTTTCCCATTTCTTTCCTCTTGCTACCTCATTTTCCACCTTAAAAAATATAGCAAACTACCGACTCAACTATCTCTGTACCAAAATTCATCAAAATCAGTTTAGCCATTTAGGCGTGAAGACAGACGTCCTACCGGGGTTGCGGGTTGTCCGAAAGAGATACCGCGGCCCCGGAACGTAAAGGGCAATAGAAGAAACATGGGTGGGTTTTAGTCAGTACAAGTCTGACATGTCCCCCCGCTCCGCCCAGAGCGGGGGATGTCATTAGATGATTTTCCACCCGAAAAAAAGGCGTGAAGGCGTAACAAACAAACAAATTCACTTTCACTTTTAATATTAGTAAGGATTGACAATATCTAGGAAACCTAAACATTTTAAGTAAGTATATTTTTTGTAACAAATCCTTTACTACAAACAACTTAATAGTAAACACGTGTACGACCATTACAAAGTAAGAACTTCAAAACTTTACCCTAAAGCGCAACCCATCTCATTTGTGGAAAGGATCAATGACCTCTTAAAATTATATGAAAGACTGAGCATACGAAGTTTTAATGTGCAGTATAGTTATAGATAACTAGCTTTCGCCCGCGATTTCGTCCGCGTGGCAGTTTTTTGGGCTACCGCTAACTTTAACCTGCGTGATGATCGAAAAAAAAAATGTTTCTCTCCTATTTTCTTCTCTCTTTCTCCCCCTTTCACGTTTTTTTGCCTATGTCTATTTCCAGGGTACCAACAGTCTCTGTACCAAAATTCAAAATCGGTTTTGCCATTTAGGCGTGAAGACGTAACAAACATACAAACAAAGTCACTTTCGCTTTTATTATATGAAGTAAGTATTTTATGTACTGTCCGCTGTGAAGCTTCCTTTAATAAATATAACCTCGATCCCTATATTAACAACATTAATAAATAAATCAATTATTACTGTGGAGGAGCTCGTAGCTAAAAAAAGCAGCCGCTCGGGTCGATCTTTAGGTTAAGCCGCGCTTGCCTAAGTTGGTCTGTGGATGGGTGACCACCCGTTACATACCGAGTTTCCTCCGTGCGTCGAGTTAGTAAGGTCAGATAGGCAGTCGCTCCATGTAAATTACTGATATTCAGCTGCACCCGGTAAGACTGGAAGCCGACCCCAACATAGTTGGGAAAAGGCTTGGCAGATGTTGAATAAATAAATCATATCCTTGTTATCAAAGTTTAAACCATACCGTTATCACCATTAACCAACTCCGTAAAACGCCGACTCACTGCAAACAATTACGTTATTATAATCTAATCAAAACTTGGTTCCGTGGCGGATTGGGACAATATTTTACAACTTGTTCCAAATGATGGATGGGCCCCATTCCTCTGTTACATTATATGTAATAAATTAATTAGCAACTTGATTAATTGGACGGCTCGGTGAGAAAAAAAAATACAAACAGACCCTGGCTGAGGAAATTAAATCTGTACCGAGGGACGTTGGATTTTTTTAATGAAAAAACGGGGTAAGTGCGAGGCGGACTCAAAACCCAAAACATTATAGGTATTACACCGCTATTTTTAAGGGATTTAAACCAACCTTTTTTTTTTCGGGTGGGAAATCATCCAATGACTTCCCCCACTCTGGGCGGAGCGGGGGGGCATGTCAGACTTGTACTGACTAAAACCCACCCATGTTCCTTCTATTGGCCTTTACGCTCCGGGGCCGCGGTATCTCTTTCGAACAACCCGCAACCCCGGCAGACACCTTACGTTTACGGTTTGCGTTTGCGTTTTGTACATGCGTTTTGTACATCAAACCAAGCAATTTCACACAAAAAAATATTGCTGAGAAACTTCTTTTTTTGGGTCGAAAAATCATCTTTTCGCATCTGTACACAATATTACGCACTCAAAATATTGTGCTGATAAATAAATAAATAATAAAAAATAACTCTTTTTATTTCTTACAGAAAATGCTAGTTCTCAAAGTTAACTAGATTTGTTGGCTTAAAAAAAGGCATTTAGTAGTATATTATTATAATAGATACAGTTTTTTAAAAGAATTTTTGATATGTTAATATATTGTAGTGAAATTATTCTGTAGGAACCCCTTTGTGTAGATAGATACATTAAATAGTATCTACGAGGGTCGTCATAATATTTTGAACTTGAATTTAAAAAGAAGCTTGTGAAAAAGTTGGAGGTTTGAACCGTAATATCTTCGTAACTAGAAGATTCCTAGGTATAGTCTAGAACAATAACAACACGTGCCCCGTTCAGGCAGCCTTTATTTAATTACTAGCTGGCACCCGCGGCTATTTACTACCCTATGTGTAATTCCAAAGTATAATCTTCCGCTATGGCAAATTTCATCAAGATTCGTTCGTTCGTTTTGACATGAAAGAGTAACAAACATCCATACACCCATCCATGCCTCCTCACAAACATTCGCATTTATAATATTAGTAGGATATTGAGGGATACTGTGTGCACTCATGGCATGATTCAAATAAATGTATTTATTTTCTTTTTCTTTACTTACTTAATTATGGTTGGAAAGATGCAAGCCTGTGACAGATAGACCATCAGACTAGACGAAAGAAAGAGGTTTTATACACTTCTTTTGTCACCATTTGTGTACAGTTTTAGGGAACCCCAAAAAATGTAAAGTTGTACTATGTATGTATAAATAAATTGTATAGGGATTTGTAGATTGAGGCGATTTTAATTAAGGATATCGATCTAAAAGGGTGAGGAAGCGAATATTATTTGAATGTTTGTGATCCGCGTGGAACTCGACCCTTTGCTTTATCTGATTGCTTTTACATTTCATAGTAATTACTAACATTTGTTTTGTTTATGTTATGTGAATCGCATAAAATAGCTTTATTTTTCTTTTTTAACGTAGCCCCACACTAGGAATTTCTCTTGTATCGTGGGTGCCTTTACCAACATTCAATCTAAAATACACAAACAGCCAGACCTGAAACAACTATCTGTAAGCCATATAAATATTTGTTCCGTGCGGGAATCCAACCCGCGACACGCAGGGCAGCAGTCGATCGCTCAGCCACTGCGCCAACCGTGTCGTCAAAGAACTGTTTGTTCATTTATCTAATCTTAACATAATAATTGTTCTGTGCATGTGTTTGTCACCTTATTTCCCTGAAAGAGCTGGACCGATTTGTAGGTAGTGTGTGTTTGTATATTTCAATGGGTTCCTGGATTTACATGGTGATTTTGATGGTTTAATTAAATAAATTTAATTCGCTGTATCAAGGACACCACAACATCTGCCGGGTCCGCTACTGTATTTTTGTTATTAAATAAGTGATATCAAAGACCAAAATGTACCATACTACAAACGTACTTAGGTTTTTAATGTAACTAACGTCACGTCAAACAAAAAAGTTGCACCTGTTACAGAAAAAATGAAAGGGAGTCGTTTGTCTTGGTATGGATATGTAATGAGGAGGGATGAAGCAGATGTGACTAAAAGAGTGATGGATCTGAATGTTAATGGACGGAGAGCGAGAGGAAGGCCAAAGAAAAGATGAATGGATTGTATAAGGAATGATATGAAGAAGAAAGGAGTGAAAGATGCCGTGACGTCTGATAGGGGAGAATGGAAAAAGAAAAAGACCCCAAATAGAATGAGACAAGGGCAGGAAAATGATGAGGTCACATTAAAAACATAAGTACATTTTGGTCCACACTGCTAGATTACAATAAGAAATTTTAACAGAGTATGTCTTTCTTGCATAACCAGCCAATATACAAGAAACGCCTTGAAAGAGATTTCATCTTCATGCGTCGCCCACTAAGCTTTCTTTTAAGGTAATGTCACAGAACTTTAAAAACAATACTTGTTTTAGTGTTCAATCATAATCATTTTTAATTTAAATTACTTAATTGTATCGATACATAATATATGTAGCTTATAATAAACTACCTCTTGATTAATGACGCGATTTATCCTCATACTAAAACCTTGAATCATCATCGCTACCTGTCTAACCTTTTCTTGCTTGCAGTTTAAATGGATGCAGCTTTTTACCCAGTATTTAACTTTTTAACCAGTATTTTACATGGAGCGACTCCATATCTAACTTCCATTTTTAAAAACACAACATTTTGGCAAAAATATTTGACAGTTAACAATTAGTCAATTATTTTTACGCCATTGAAACCTGCTATCAAAAACTGAAACTTGAATGTTACGTAAAACCCCCAATATGTTACAAACAGGCTTTCAAATAATTAATCCTTACTAATATTATAAAAGCGAAAGTGAGTTTGTTTGTTTGTTTGTTACCTCTTCACGCTCTAATGGCTAAACCGATTTTGATTAATTTTGGTACAGAGATAGTTGGGAGCCAGAAGACGGACATAGGCTAAAATTTTTTCTAAAAAAGTGGGATGTGTGGGAGAAAGAGGGGAAAAAAAGGAAAACTTAGCGTTGCTATAACAAATCAATAAGGCGCAAGGGGAACTGTGTTACCCCGAATTTAACGCGAGCGAAGCCGCGGGCAAAAGCTAGTATTTTTATATAAACATCAGCTTCTAAAATATTGGCAAACAAAATGGATGGCTCTTTCGCTCAGTATCGTAGCTATATAATCCATATATTTTAGGCTACCAATCAATTGGTCGACGCCCAAACATTTTAGTTTAGAGAATTATTTTAACGAACTTTTATTATTTCCGTGGCCTAGATTTTAATGTTGGTATTATTAACAAGATTCATTTATTCAACGATTATGTTACAGGTAAATTAATTGCATATGGGTTTTTACTACAGACAATTGCAATATCTTCCAGGTAATGAATCTACTTGTTTGTCATCAATGGCGAGACATGTACTTGTAACTGGTTATCGGTAGGTATGTAGGTGTGTTATTATTCTCTTTATTCATTCAATATACTTACAAATACATTTTTAAATATTTCTTTAAAAAATAATAGAAAAAACACTTAAAAATATAAAAGTAGGTCTCCGCCGGTATCGGGAGCAGGGCCCAAGCTACCGGTGGTTAGAGCTCCAGAGACAGGAACCTCCTCACAATGCGGGCCGTATCGAGGAGTACTGCCTTCTGAATCAGGCCCTTAATCCAACCGCCTAAGGAGAGCTTCTGTGTTTATTGTTAGTAACTTGCAAGATGTTTTTTCTAAGCGTTTGTCAGAGGTTTTTCGCAAAACACACATGGAGAGACTCAGCATTACAATGCAATGCGCCCAAAGAGATAAATGCGGATCGTCACTCACTGGATTTCTTTTTTTGTGGATGAGAAATATCAACTAACTTAGGGGAAGTAACATTCTACAACTGTTGACGATAATATACGTAATATTATTGACAAAATAACTTTAAACGAATGTCTACCTTGTGGTTATTATTAAGTTACTCTGTATGGTTGTCTCATATTCATACAATAAAGATTTTATTTATTTGATGCATTTTTTTTTCGGTGAAAAATCATCAAATAACTTCCCCCGCTCTGACCGGAGCGACTGTGTCAGACTTGTACTGAATAAAACCCACCTAACTTCCTTCTTTTGCCCTTTACTTTTTGAAACCGTGGTATCTCTTTCGAACAAGGAGCAACTCCCTCAGGCAGTGGCCCTGGCAGGCCCCTCTGCTTGGCTGACATTCACTCAGTCAGTACGATACTCTTTGAGGCACGCGTGGAACACGTACGCCGTTAACATGGCAATTACTAGGGCCTCATATGTATGAAACAGGAGTCCGATGGAGTTGTAGCATGTCCTGTGGTTTTTGTGTACCCCCTTGGGAGAAAGGCGGGGTTTATATAAAAGTATCTCGACGCAAAAAAGAATGCTGGGAATCTTTTTAAAATAACGTTTTATATTAGAATTCAATATTACGCACTTTTTGCTGATAGATGCATTGTATAGTACGAGTAGATCGGGGATGCATTTAAATTGAAGTTATAGTACAAAAAAATTAAGAGAATAATGTGGAAAACACGTACCTTTCGGTCTGGTTAAGGGTACTTAACCAGTACCCTAATGTACCTACGTACATATATCTCCAAAGTGTCCGTAGCCAGTCCGGTCACTTTTAAAAACTAAACCCTTATTTTTTCCATACAAAAAGAAGCAAAGTCAATTCAGCCAGCTACATCGTAGATTTAAATGTGATTCGAATGTGCAATGTTAACAGTCGTAATAAACCCGGCTGTAACCCATGTTTTTTTAGTGTGGTAATACTGGTCGGGACCGCCCCGTCGATTGACTGGGGGTTCTATTGAATAAATTAGGTGAAGTTGTCTTTATTTGTCGTAGTATTTGTAGATACTAATAGTTATATATTTTTTTGGTTTTATGTATTAATAAATAGGTAAGTTAATTTTTATTTCAGACTATTATAAAAATTATTATTATGAAAGTCATTTAAAATGAGCAAGAATTATTTTTATTATTATATATGAGTCCTGGTTGTCTGCAATGACCTTTAGAATGCTGTTAGTGCTACCCCAGGCTCTGTCTAACAATTATACTAGCCGCTTGCGCACTATGGCATGAAAGCCATCTACCCTGGCCTCCGCAAATATACCAGAGGCTCTACAAAAGCGGGGCAACCCCAACAACATCCTAAATTGATTATTGTATTGGACACGCAGGAAATGCAAAGGGAGGTAACAAGGGTTTGTAATACCTCTTAAGACTTGGGACCTCCTTGGTGCACGGACCATTCGTTCTTAGATCTAGGTTCAAGTAATCATAGACTAGAATAACACGATTTATTGAACTACTTGAACTAGTTTAAATCGAGTACTGAGTCAATTTAATTATTGGTAGTAAACTGATGTTCTGGAGTTTCTTGGAATTTATTTCGAAGGTAAGTCTGTTGCTTTGGTAAATAAAGTGGTTTTTAAAGGTAGCTTAGGGTGCTAAAACGTATTAGGGTAACAAGCATTTATCATGCATATTTGCATGCATATAACAAGCTTTTTATATTGAATATAATCCGGTCTCTAGTTATGAACTACAAACAGATCTAAAATTTCTTCAGTGCCCACTTTTTTTGGGTTGGGAAATCATCAAATAACTTCCCCCGCACTCGGGGGGAAGTGTCAGACTTGTACTGACTAAAACTCACCCATGTTCCTTCTATTGCCTTTTACGTTCCGGGGCCGCGGTATCTCTTTCGAACAACTCACAGCCCCGGCAGGCGGAGGCCCTGTCAGGCCCCTCTGCTTTGCTGACATCTCCTTGAGGCGCGCGTGCAACACTAACGCGCCGTCAACACGGCCTGTCGTCAATAGACGGACGGACGGTGAGCTACCCATTGCTCACCGTCAACAGGCCCGCATCTGCGGTGGCCTGGAGTCGTCTCGTGGCGCCCGACGTCCGGGGCGTCTCCTGCGGCGGCTGGGTTGGTTTGAGGTTCTCTCCCTCAAACGCCCGGCCACCTCCTTGGGTAGCATTTCTGCTTCGCAGAAGGAGGTGACCGCTTCCCATTTCCTTTCGCTACGGACCATTGACTGAACCAAGGCTGGACGCGAGAGATTGCCGATCGCCTCCACGAGGGCACGAGCACGGCGGTGCTCCGCCCAAGCTGAGCAGACCGCCACTGTGTGCTCCACCGTGTCCTCCGGGCGATCGTCACAATGGTGAAACCCGGGCGATTCCTCCCGCCTCTCCAGTCACTCCTCAAAGAGGGGACTTACCGCCACTATTGTGTTCAGTGCACACTGGCGTACCTTTCTTTAATCTATTTATGAATTATAAATTAAGATAAATCGTTTGTTATTTATTTCTATTATAGGCTTATTTTATTTCTATTGACTTCATGACATTGTTTTACGGTTTTGTATTACACTGACTTGATATTTTTTATGGATAATTAATTGTATTGATTTAAAGACGAATTCCGTTTATATGATACTTTTTATGTACCTAGTTAGTTATAGAAATTCAGACATGACGTAAAATCGTAATTGAATAAATAATGGTATTTATTTATTCAATTTTACGATTTTACGTCATGTCTGAATTTCTATTCCTTACTAATATTACAAAAGTGAGAGTGAGTTTTTTTGTTATGTCTTCACGCCTAAATGGCTAAACCCATTTTGATTGTATTTGGGTACAGAGATAGTTGTGACCCTGGAGACGGACATAATGCATTTTTTTTTAGGTAATAAATGAGGGAGAAAGAGGTTGGAAAAGGGAAAACTTAGCTTTGCAATTACAATAAATAAGCCCCTTAGGCAAAAACTACAGGTAGCAGGTACCTGCAAATCAAGAAAGAGGAATTATGTTACCCCGAATTTAACGCGAGCGAAGCCGCGGGCAAAAACTTGTCTTTTAATAAAAGCTTTTTTATTTATCGGGTAGGTTTCCTAACAATATTTTCCTTCCCTGTTTTGGAGTAGTATTCATAAACTGCATAAAGTGAAACACATGACCCAAGTTTGAATCTTTAAATCATATCACGGGGACCGGTTATTAACATGCGCCATCACCGTAACAATAAACGTCAAAAACACAAACTTTTCCTCGTGCAAAATTTCGAATTTACATTATCCTGTTAGCGGTCAAAAGACGAGCTTCGACAGGTGTGTCTGTAGGTATTTTCCTTAAACGATTTCAGTATAAATACACTGAGAAACGTCTAAAGCTTCACACATCAACTCTACATCTCTTTACGAACGTTTCTCGTATTCTAACCAACAATTAAAATGGCCGCCATCAAGACTACCTTCATCCTCCTGCTCGTCGCCTTCGCCATGGTGATGGTGACTGTGGAGGCCGTCCGTGTGGGACCCTGCGACCAGGTCTGCAGCCGCACTGTCCCTGAGAGGAACGAGTGCTGCAGAGCTCACGGACACTCCGGCTACAGCAGCTGTGCATATGGCCAGATGCAATGTTACTGACGAAACCTCGCTTCACCATCATAATGTGAAACTCTTCAATAACCAATTTTCGAATTACATTCAGAGGTAATCTAGACTGATTCATCACTTCAAATGTTTTTTTTTTCTGTAATGATTTTTTGTTCAATACATTTTTTAAATTAACCGAATAAATTGATATTAATTTTTAACAACTTCGTTTTTTTTTTGTGCCAGTTATGTTAAGTTTAATGGGTTACTAGCTTTTGCCCGCGGCTTCGTTCGCGTTAAAATCGGGATAACACAGTTTCCTGATTTATAGGTACCTGCTACCTACACTTTTTGCTCTTACTCCTTGTTGATTTGTAATAGCAAAGCTAAGTTTTCCCTTTTCTTCCCTCTTTCTCCCTTATATCCCACTTTTAAAAAAAGCCTATGCGCTGCACTATCTCTGTACCAAAATTCATGAAAATCAGTTTAGCCATTAAGGTGTGAAGAGTTAATAAACAAACAAACTCACTTACGCTTTTATAATATTAGTAAGGACAGTAAGGATGTTGCAAAAAAATATTTTTCAAATGGTTAACTGTCTAAAATCTAAATGGATGGGTACCCATTACATACTGAGTTTCCTGATTCTTCGGTGTTGATTTGAAAATGTTACACAATTGTTACAGTCTTTTTTCCTTCTTTTTTGGGGTGGGAACCCATCAAAAACTTCCCCCGCTCTGGGCGGAGCGGGTGGGAGTGTCAGACTTGTACTGCCTAAAACCCACCCATGTTCCTGCCATTGCCGTTTACGTTCCGGGGCCGCGATATGTCTTTCGAACAACCCGCAACCTTGGCAGGCGGAGGCCCTGAACATTTCCAAATGTAAAAACACACATAAATAATACATACCTACTCCTTACTCCTTACCGTACCATAACCCTATAAATTCTAAATTCAAAGCAAAAGGATTAGCAGAATAATCTATTCAGTTACTTACAACAAAACCTTTAGAAAACCTAACTCAGTTTAAACCAATCACAAAGCTTGGAAGGACAGCAATAGAGAAAAGTAGGTACTTCCTTAGTTGAAGGAAATCAAATAAACCAACACTTTACAATCTCCAAGACTTATTGGATGAGGGTTACCATGGTGTCTTAAAGCAATATCGTCTTATAGTCACTCTAGTGTGGGAAGGAGACAAAGCTATAGAGGACGTCTTGCGCCATCTTTTTCTCACCCTGGAATTAGTACCTCTCAATCGTAATTTGTGTATTTATTTAAGTATTATGTATTTATAGAAGTACTAGCTTTTGCTCGTGGCTTCGCTAGCGTTGAATTCGGGGTAACACAGTTCCCCTTTTCTGATTTACAGGTACCTGCTACCTGAAGTTTTTGCATCATTTTATTTATTGTAATAGCAGAAAGGGCAAAGTAATAGCAGAAAGAGGAAAGGGGAAACTTATGCTAAGTTTCCCCTTTCCTTCCCTGTTACTCCTTCATATCTCAAGTTTTTTTTTTAAATAATATTCACCAAAATCGGTTAAGCCATTTAGGCGTGAAGACGTTACAAACAAACCAACTCACTTTCGTTTTTATAATATTAGTAAGGATTAAGTAAATTGTTTAAAATAAATAATACTTCTTTAAGTCACCATGGTAGGCCATCAGGCTTTTAAGAGTGATCCTATTAATAAATACATCATTATGTTGTCAAATGATGGATCCTTTCCAAAACAATTCATTCACAGAGGGGCCCTCAGCCGAGCAATTATAACGATTAACAAATCGAATAGGATTGACAGCTGAGAGCCCCAACAAATCCGAACCTCTATCGGTCTTAGTGAAGTGTCTCTTCGGCTCAAAACAATTCCTTGTTTCGGGATGTGGAGAATGATTAAAGTACTTGAAATTGTCGGTTGCTTTGTTAGTGATTGCGAAGTATTTGTGTGATGAAGTGGAGGCTCGACGTAAAGGAAAGTGCTTTTGGTTTGGTTTGCGGTTTTCGTTAAGTACTTGTTTACTTGTGTTCAATTGAAATTGAAAGCTAAGACGCTGAGCAGAAGGTACCTTAAACAGTATTGGTGGTTGCCGCATTAAAAACTTTTTTGTTTGATGGAGTTTCAGTGAAGTTCTAAAATCAAAATCACAATAATTAATTTCACATTGACCTACATGGGCACTTATTAAACGTCGAGAAAAGGCACGGTTCGTCTCCATAGGAAACGACCAAACCGAACCGGCAAGAAATTCCATGGTTGCTCTTTTAAAATCATTTGGTTTACAATGTTGTAACAGCGGTAATAATTTAGTATGAGGGAACAGCGTAGACCTGACAATAAGTCATTACTTACTTTTCAAAACGTAAAATAAGAAAAGAAGTTAACAAAAGTCGAGGAACCTACAAAGCCTACAATGTCCACTCATTCACAAAGAATTGGTAAAATATAATCTACAAAAAAACCTACAAATTATAATCTGTACAAAAAAAAACAGTTTGTGCATCCACACGGATGCACAAACGAGCTCCTAACCAAGTGTAGGTAATTCATTTCATGCCATATACATTATGTACCTTCATACAACGTGTGTAAGTATGTTATGTAACACCATATTTGATGAGCTAATGGAATGAATCTGGAGTTGCTGAGGTAGAGTCTGCGGGGGTGATTGTGTAGAATAAACTGAAATTCAAAGCATTTATTTAAATTACATCGTCACAGACACTTTTGAATGTCAAAAAACAAAAAGATGTAGCTACAGTCCCAGTCACAGGGCATAATGATTTGTGAAAGTACCGTATTGCCTAATCCAAAGCGTTGATCTTTATGGAGAAGAATGGGCAAAGGTCTCCATGAATGCAATTGTGTCTGCGCACCACTGCCCGAAGTGATGAGAAGAAACACGGTGTGGTTTAAGGACGCATCCGCCGCCCCATCCCGGAGGACATCCGTCGAGGATATCGACATGGAAAAAAAATACACCAAGGGTCATACAATATGCACCGTTTGTTAGCCTACATTTTGTTGGCCATACTTTTAGTTACTCACAAATCAATAGATGGTGCATTTGTATGATTAGAACTATTCTTATTTGCAGTCCTTCGAATTGGTCTTTAGGTTAAGTTGCGCTTGTTTAGGTTTGCACGGAACGTTGGTCAGCACGGCTCTTGCCTCGTTTGTCGAGTGGGTTTGATTCTGGGATAGGCAAAATGTTTTTGGTTTTTTTAAGAGAAACTTCTCGGTAGCAGCCTCGGTATATGGATTTATGACGGTTCGATGCCAATAAGCTTGTTACATGAAACTTTTAAAACATAACGAGGACAATTTAGGTATTCTTTAGTTACACCTTTACCTAACCTTTCAGGACTCAAAGACATAATGTTACAATTTTTTATTATAAATAGAAAACAGTGGTCCACATTTGGCCTTGGATCGTGCCGACGGCACAGTTGGCGAATCGACTGGGCCATCGACTGCTACGCTGCGTGTCGCTGGTTCGTTTGCCGTACGAATACCGAACTACAGTACTTTCACAGTTATTATGCCTTTTTTTTCGGGTGGGAAATCATCCAATGACTTCCCCCGCTCTGGGCGGAGCGGGGGGGGCATGTCAGACTTGTACTGACTAAAACCCACCCATGTTCCTTCTATTGCCCTTTACGTTCCGGGGCCGCGGTATTTCTTTCGAACAACCCGCAACCCCGGCAGGAGTTATTATGCCTTGTGACTGGGACTGTAGCTTCATTTTATTGTTGTCATTGTTTCGACAGTTCAAAAGTGCCTGTAACTGGCCTACTTGAAATAAATTATTTTGATATTTGATCATATACTTATTTGTAAAGACTACAGATAATTGTTCAGGGTCTGGCTGCTTGTGTATGTACATTTAAATGTTTGTAAACGCACCTACAATGCAGGAGAAATTCCTAGAGTGGGGCAAAGCAGCTTTTCCCAGCAGTGAGATGACGCAGCAGTATCAGTTACAGTAAACATGCACCTACATACACGACCGCAATAATTGGGAAAAGCCAACAGGTGATGAGATGATTATTCCATCTTTTCCTGTTCTTAAAATCCCTCCCCTAAACACAATACACATCTTCCATGACGAGACAACATATTTTCCTGTTTATCTGCATACGGCAACGACCTGGTTTATAATTACTTTTTCCTCATTTCCAAGTATAAATACGCTGAGAAACGTCTAAAGCTTCACACATCAACTCTACATCTCTTTACGAACGTTTCTCGTATTCTAAACAACAATTAAAATGGCCGCCATCAAGACTACCTTCATCCTCCTGCTCGTCGCCTTCGCCATGGTGATGGTGACTGTGGAGGCCGTCCGTGTGGGACCCTGCGACCAGGTCTGCAGCCGCACCGTTCCTGAGAGGAACGAGTGCTGCAGAGCTCACGGACACTCCGGCTACAGCAGCTGTGCATATGGCCAGATGCAATGTTACTGACGAAACGGCCCTAAGAAGACAGAAACCTCGCAAATGCACCAGTAACTCTTAAACATCCAGTAATAAACTAACTTCAGTGTGATCAAGACTAAATTTTAGCTGACGTTCAGACAACCAAATTCACCATAAAATAAAATAAAAATCCGATTAAACCATTTACAATATTTTTTCTTTTACATAATGCCCATATCCCATGATCACCATAACAAGTCTTATTACACAACACTGAGCTGTTATTAGGTAGACACGACGGCAGGTCAACCTATTCTAAACTATTGTAACCTGATCTCTATACTACGGATCGCATACCGTTGTAGAGAGATCAGTCTAAAATGGTTTTGTGTAGGTTGATGTGCCGACGTTTGTACAAACATTTAAACTCCCATACACAACAACCAGACCTGAAACAACAACCTGCAAGACATACAAATATTTTTTCCGTGCGGGGATCGAACCCGCGACACGCAACACGGCAGTCGATCGCTCAACCACTGCGCCAACCGCGCCGCATGTATGCATTTTAGTTCAGTTGTATCAAGTGCGACTGCTGAAAATGAGTCATGGGTTCGATTTCCGGATCGGTTTCATTTCTAGGTAATTGTTCCAGGTCTGGCTCTTTGTGTATGTGAGTTTAAATGTTTGTAAACGCACCCACGATACAGGAGAAATCCTAGTGTGAGGCAAGTTTTTTTTTTAAAGTAAATTGGGCTATAACCATTAGTGATGGTCAAAAATATTATATATCCGCGGACATGGATTCGGATACGGATATTTAGTGTCAAGATCCGCGGATACGGATATGGATACGGATCTTTAATTGTAGAAACAAAAGAGGTTCTTTGTTTTTAATTTTGCAATTTAAGGTGCTGAATATTGTATTTTAAGAAACAAAATTTTCTTATATATTTATAAAAGTAATGTCATTACTTTCTATGTGTAATAGTGATCTCATAAAATAATTGTTTTGTTATCTTTGGGTTACATACTATTGATATGAAAACTTACTAGAATCCTAATTATCCTTACTAATATTATAAAAACGAAAGTGAATTTGTTTGTTTGTTACCTCTTCACGCCTAAATGGCTCAACCGATTTTGATGAATTTTGGTGCAGAGATAGTTGAGAACCTGGAGATGGACAAATTTTCTTTTAAAGAAAAGTGAAAAATGAGGGAGAACGAGGGAATAAAAGGGAAAACTTAGCTTGCTATTACAATAAATAAGTGGCAAAGGCAAAAACTACAGGTAGCAGGTTCCTGCAAATCAGGAAAGGGGATGCGAGCGAAGCCGCGGGCAAAAGCTAGTTACTATATAAGGGAAAGCAAATTTTTGGTTGGATGAACATAACAGCTAGTTTTTGCAACAACAAGCCTGGCCTACACGCGTATCTATCTAATATTCATGACACGGGTATAATGTCGAATGTTTAATATGTATTACGCTGTCAGGATCAGGACAGGCCCGTACAACAAGTTCACGCCCGATATGACAGTTACAGGCCATTTTCGTGTTGTAATATCGTGAAAAAAATAACGAAAAATAGGAATGTATTGCGAATGTTGCGTCTGTTTTTTGTTTGCTCTCCGACTACGTTTCTCTCAGGGTGTTCTTAAAAAAAACGTTGCCCCACGCTAAGATTTGTCCTGTATCGTGGGTGCGTTTACAAACATTTAAACTCACATACACAAACAGCCACACTCGGAATAACTATCTGTAGGTCAGTAAATATTTGTTCCGTCCGCCAACCGTGTCGTCTTTTTAAGGTTTTTGAGGTCAGTCCGTCTGTCAGCAGGCGCAATCTCATGAACCATAGTTAGACAATAAAAAAAACAGATGACTGTTGCCGCTATAACAACAAATACTAAAAAAAAACAGAATAAAATAAATATTTAAGGAGGCTACCATACAACATACATGATTTCTTTTTCTTATTTCTGCAAGTAGAGATATTAAAAAAAAAAAAATGGTTCTAAACAAAAATTATCGCAATGGTAGCACAAGTGCCTTTCGGCTCCTTGAAGGGTCTTTTACATCCATAATATGTAGGTAGGTCCTTCGTATTTTTGTAACTTTATGCATATTACATTAACCCTCTTTCCAGTCACGCATCTGAAGCAAGTCATCTTACCTGTCTGTACGTATGTTATTCAATAATGATATTCCAAGAGTTACTGTGGGTACCGTAATAACCCGCTAATAAATTGCCATAACCGTGCGTCTCTTGGAGCCAAAAGTATCGACATTATTAGATTGTCAGGCTAAATTCTGTCTCTACGTCTGAAAGGCATAGCGTAGTACCAATTCAGACTCCCCACGTGGAGAAATGAACGGCAACTTCAGATGGTAAGTGGTAAAGTATCTTCGTATTTGCTACAAATTAAATTAAAAAAAAACGGTTTCCTCTATGGCATGTTTCTTTTTCACTAAAAACAATATCTATGTCTAAAATCTAAAGGTTATTTCTTATTGCTTTTAAAAGAAGGAGAGCATATAGTTTAATAAAATCTGATATGATGTGTTGTGTGAATCTATACAGCAGTGCATAGTCAAAGGATTAATGCAGACTTTGTAAATGAGCAAAACCTTTGAATATCAGAGCATAAACGCACGCGCGTGCACTCTACGTTAATTTTCCGTTTTTTTGTCACATTTTTGTGTCGTTGGCGGCCAGGGCGCGTACTTGCTTGTCACAAGTGCCAATGACATTCAAAATGTTAAACTGAATTCTAGTTTTTTTGTAACTTTTCAGGCTAAATCATACAGTTTAAACAAATAAAATTCTATTCTATTTGACATGATAAATATAAGAAATCTGCAACGTATAGGGCCCCTTCTGGACCATTAAAATGATTGTAATCATTATCTGCCTAGCTTTGCTAATTGTCATTTTTTGTATTGTTCTGTATGTTACTGCTAGGGCTTCAATACCTTCTTTACTAAAAAAAACTTACCTAAAGACCGGCCAAGTGCGAGTCGGAATCGCGAACCGTACAGTATTGAGACTGCGAAAACTTAAAAGGTTGATTTTTCAGAGCTTAGTTTTAAATTGAGTGACAATCGTCGGTTCTTGACAGACAGGCAGACAGACGTACTACAACGTGAGGGTTCCGTTCTTTTCCTTTTGAGGTACGGAACCCTAAAAATAAGCTAAATATACATAGTTCAGCAAACTGCCAGATTTCAAAACGAATTAAACCTTCTATTTGCACTTCTGTAACTTCCTCCCAAATGTCTGTGATCAGAACATATCCTTAGCGCACTCATCACATACGATAGCCCTACAAAAACAATGAGAAATCGCACACACGCAGCTAAATTAAATTTTGAAGCGTACCCTTATAAAACATTTACGTTGGGGTGTGGTGTATGTGATAAGCAGAGCGATAGTTAATCGTCATTATTATGGTGGATTTTTTATATTCTTCGAACATCAGGAACAGAGTGCACAACCATTCAGTAATGTTCTCATCATCATCTTATTCTTATTCTTTATTGCACACAAAACAATAAAAACACACAAATTACAATATACAGCTTATGTACAACGGCGAGCTAAACCCAGAATTGGGTTTTCTTACAGCAAACCTTTCTTAATGATTAAAATATTTGCATAATAGGATAGGTACATAATGTGCTTAGAAGAACATTGAAAAGCTTAAAATAACTTACATAACTGATCAGTTGTTAGTTCACTTACATTAAATAAAAATTGCTTACAAATAATACATAAATAGATAAAAAAAAATATAAGATACATACATACATATTGATTATATAGAAGGAAATGTTCCCTGATTCCTCTCCGGAATACGTCTAACGAGGGACTATCCCGCAAGGAGTGGGGAAGTGAATTCCAAAGGCGTACAGCACGAACAGTAAAAGATCCATGATACCGACATGAAGAGTGGGGAGGGAAACGAAGGAGAAGAGATGATGATGAGCGACAAGGTTTACCTCTAGGAACAAGGTACTCAAATCGTTTCCGAAGATACAAAGGAGCTTTAGGATTGTGAAGAACAGAAAGTGTATGAGAATCTCGACGTTGCCGAATTGGTAGCCACTTCAGCTGCTTCCGAAACTCTGACACATGATCGTACTTGCGAAGCCCAAAAATGAAGCGGATACCCAAGTTCTGCAAACGTTCGAGCTTATCAAGAAGTTCCTCAGTCGCATCAAGAAAACAGACATCAGCATAGTCTAGAAGAGGTAAAAGAAGAGACTGAGCAAGAGTGATTTTGGTTTTAAATGGCAGAAACTTTTGAAGACGTTTAAGGGATCGATAAGAACAAAACATCCTCCTGCTTACTTCAGCAACGTGAACGCTCCAAGATAAGTTGCAGTCCAAGAACACTCCTAAGTCTTTGACTTTTTTGGAATAAGCTATAGCGACACCATCGTAAATAATAGGCGGTATTGACTGGTGATTCAGTAAATTGATGAAGTATCTGCCACCAATTATGAGAGCTTGTGATTTAATTGGGTTAACTAATAGTCCAAATTTTTTAGCCCACTGACTAATGTTTTGAAGATCATCATTGATGGCATCGATGGCCTCAGGGAGCTGTTCGAGGTTAAAATGGCGATATAGCTGCAGGTCGTCTGCATAGAGATGATAATGAGAATTAAGTACTTTAGTGATAGCGTTAATAAAAACAGAGAAGAGAAGAGGAGAAAGGACGCCACCCTGGGGAACACCTGGGGATCATCATTATCAGTCTGTGATAGTCTGGAGTCTCCTAAGGCGCGCTACTTAGCTCGATCTTCGGTTACACGCATCAAGATGCTGCCAGCCGCCCTGCGCTGATTTTCGCTCCATCTGGCCAGGGGGAGTCCCAAACTACGCTTACCGCGATTTCCACTGCAGAATACGCTTAGTCCAGCGGTTATCAGTTCTGTGACATATGTGACCGGCCTACTGCCACTTCAGTTTGCTTATTCAAGTGGCTATGTTAGTAAATATGAAAAAATAACCATAAAAAAACAAAAGTCATTTATTCAAACAAGGCTGATAAACAGCACTTATTTACACAAGATAGTCTCCCAAAACGCCCACACTTCGTCCTTCACCCTTCGACCGAATTGTATCCCTCGGAGGCACTCCGAGCTACTAAAATATATTATTCTAGCTGTTTATTAGCTAGTTTTGTACTAGAACAGTGGCGTAGATTCGATTTAGTACCAGTTACAGTACGGCGAAATAGTTTTAATAGGCTAGTTTACAAAAAAAATATTAGTCCGTCTTTTAGGTTATTCAAAAATAAAGGACACGTATTTTTTATTTGTAAATTAGAATAAAATGACAAAGATAGCTCATTAAAGTGACGTGACGCCTTGCTGCATTTTATCGCAATGATTGACGTGCCTTATTTTTGAATAATCTACAGTACGGCCAACGAGAAGCGATACGAAAGGTCATTAACCTAAAGAACAACTGTGGCGTTGACAATCTAATATTTAGCTCTTTCCATCTTGTGCCTTTGTCGTAATGTCTCGTTCTCGCGGCAAAAACATGACAACGTTAAGACGGGTTCGCCAACATTCGGGCGGCCATTTTAGATGGGGTTTTAGTATGGGTTTTGTTTACATTTGGTATCACTTCTCGTTGGCCGTACTGTAGTTAGTTAATTTTTGGCTATAAGTTGTATTCCAATACAACTTATAGCCAAAAATCTAACCTTTTACCTCTTTTGTTTGGTAACGGATGTGCCAAAGACAAATACAGTGGCTACGAAGTAAAAAAAATATTTAAATCGTTTTATCTTCTACATTAGACCATACACAAACAAGCCGAAGGAAAACCAATGTGTACAGTAAGCTCCTATCTTAAGGACATTAGGTCTACAATTGAACGCTCCCGACGACACTAACGAGTATTTGATTTACCATTTATATTACGTTTTGTCCCAGTTCGATTCTATCACAAACACATTAATGAGTTCACTTCACATCATTCTGACTGACTTTACAGGAAATCTTGAAATTGTTCCTTTTGGGGAAACCAATTTTTTAACTGAGTAATTCCAATTAAGCGCTCGTTTTTACTGAGAATCAAGTTACGGAACATTGCTATCACCCGACTGTGGCGAAGGAAAAAAGGATATACACATTTGTATACACTGACATTTTGTCTGTTGCTAATGTTTCGTTCCTTTGTCCCTTCGTACCTCCATAAACGTACAAACTGAGACCGAGTCGCACTTGTAGGGCTTTTTTTTATAAACTTTGCTCCGCACTAAGAATTTCTCCTCTATTGTGGGTGCCTTTGCAAACATTTAAACTCACATACACAAACAGCCAGACCCGAAACACTACCTGTAGGTCATACAAATATTTGTTCCGTGCGAGCATCGAACCTGGGATACGTAGCAGATCAGTCACACGCTTAGCCACTGCACCAGGATTGATCTCCAGGGCCAACAGTGTGTTTGCAAGTTTTATTTGGATTTCTTCGGTAGCAGCCAAGAGTATACATTCTTGCCAGACTACTGACACGCTTATCCATGTGGCTTAATTAAAATCCGCGAAAAACCAGCTCTACAATGAGTGAAAAAAAACAAACACCATAATAATGTGAAAATATTTTATTTATTAACATTCTATAAAAAAGAAAATAGATTTTTAACATTATTATAATACACTGTGATTTGACCTTAATAACTAATTTATCACAGCAGAGCGAGACATGTGATATACACACGGTAACACATCAAGCTATACATTGGCAGTATAACATGGCCTCGCTTTGTATTGATTTCACTTACAATGAGAGATTCGAATAAACTGGTTTTGTATAGCTGGATCGGTTGTCGAGTGTACGCGCAAAATGCGTAACTTTGGAAGCGATGGCAGAAAAAGAGAACAAGCATTGGCCAGAAGTATGGCTCTGGGTTATAAGAACACTTAAACCAGATGACGAAAACTCTAAGATGATTTGACGCAAAACTTAAAATCGGCCACCGTTAATCCTGGATTTAACCAATTGAACGCCATTGTCACATATTTATGACAAACAAGCGAGTGCCCTGGACGCCAACGACACAAATATGTGACAAAAATTGAGGTAAAATGAAATGCTTGGCGTGAAAGGCACGCGCATGCATTTATGCTCTGGAGTTCAAAAGGTGAGGCTGAAAATCGAACAAGCTGAAGCAAACGTTTTTAGACCTTCATTTGTAGTATATAGTACCTACTGACAATTTTCCGCCACGGCGGCCAATATAACGAAGATTAGCAATCGGCGCGAGAGATATAATATATAATGAATAAGCGTGTGTGCGCAGGCGCAAGTGCACTCTTATAGTCCGTTGGGACGGCAATCCGACACGACCGGAGGGAGGATACGACCCTCCGGTCAGAGATAATCCACTCCTCTTTCTTTTGTCCATTTGTAATACAGATATGTTTGTCTTCTTTATATATACAACAAAGTAAATTAATTGATAATAATATTTATAGAGTGGTTCACTGTTCTAGGTACGTTTCTTTTAACATCCTGTATACTGTCAGAAAAATATAAGAACCTGAAATTTCATTACGGCCTCGACTTACAATGTTATTCTCTGCATTGGCTTGTAATGTAACAGTTCAGATGCATTACATCAGTGAGTGTGGAAAACCGGGCATTACAGTGCACCTGTTACGATACAATTAATAACGATCGCACTTGTTACATTACAGGCGTATGCTCCTTTGAGGTAGCGCCTTTAACAATGTGTAATGAGGATTTTCAACAACCTAACAAAAATATCATTTAAATCTGAACAATATTTATGTATAAATGCTCTTAACTACATATCTTGATTGGACGATTTAGTGTGACTAGTCATTTCATTTATTTTATTTATACATTTTTTTTTATATTTTTACATATTTTTTATTAGGAAAAAAAATAAAACAAAAAAAAAATACGAAACAATTGTGGACCACCGGCATGCAGGGTCCAAGCTACCAGCAATAAGGACTCCAAAGAAAGGAAACAATACGAACCGTGTCCAAGATTACCGCTTTCTGTATCAAGCCTTTGATCCAGCTGCCTATCGAGAGCCTCCTTAGGTATTGGTCGAGGCTCTTGGCAAATACGACTATCGGCACTGGCTGGCTGCGACTAGTAATTTTTTTTTTGGTATTAATAATACATTTATTTATGATATATATTTGTTTTGTTATTAAATGTAAACGTGTTAAAAAAATCGACATAATAAATACCTAATTTACAAATGCATCTCAAAAAGTCGGATCACCCATTTTTTTTTACTTTCAATATAAAATAGTTTTTTTTTTTGTAAACGTAAATGACTGAGTAACAAAGTTGTCTTTTAAAAACAAATCAAAGCATTGCGTTTATCCCAAGCCTATTTACACGCAGTTATTAAAAACACAAATTAATTGCATAGCTTTACTAAAATTCTATTAATTTCGGAGCCTTAAACACACACACAATGAACCCGTTTACAAACTAGATGAATTCGCACAACATTACAAGGCATTGCATATGCTGTGTTATCGCCCATATTAGTCCCAGCGCATACTACACGACACAAAAACCAGGACACATTTACATAAACGCAATTAGCAGTTACCACGGTCGCCCACAGCGCGATGTGTTTTTGTTTTTAGCTTTACTAACTTTGCTCAGACACATTTTAAATGAAATTAGAATTGGCTGCGACAAAAAGTCGGGAGTTAGTCGCGTTTTTTGTGGATATTTTGAAAGAGATTATACTGTTTTTTCGAACCCGGAACTTTGAGCTTAAATGAAGTTTAATGGGAATAAGCTCCGGATTATATGCAAATGATATTTGTATGTCGCAAGTCGTTGTTTTTTAGTCATTTTGGGCATTTACTTAAATTTAAACTGTTACTAATTAGAAAAACAACAGCCAAGAGCGAGTCAGCGCACCGAGGATTTAAAGTTCACAGCACAGAGAGACCACAGAGTTGAATATATGGCTTAAATTTGAACTCGATACCTCCACAATTTCCGAGATAAAGGGTCTTGACAGACAGGCAGACCATCAACCAAGTGATCCAATAAGAGATCCGTTTATTTTTCCTTTTGACACAGATTCATAGATAGACGTTATCTACGTCTATCTATGTATCTGTGTCAAAAGGAAGAGAGACGCAAGAGTAACTACTTCGCGTGCCACTTCCCGTGCCCAACTTACGACCAAAAATCGTAAGCTACTACTTTCGCGCTCAGTCTGCATCGCGCATCGGTGTGCCACTAGTAGGACGTCAGATATCAATTTGAAAATGGTTAATTGCCTATTATACATTGTAAAATCTGTCGTCAATCACTAAATAGACGTCACATCACTAAAATATAGTGCATGAGACGTCATAGTACGTAGTCAAAAAATGGCACGCTGGGTTTTCATTCAGATCATGATACTTGCGTCTATGTCAATCTATATCCTTTTGAGGTACGGAATCTTTAAACTGAGCCAAAGCTTGCAAGTTGCTGTTGCAAGCGCAATGATGAGTCATCTTGGGATCATACGGATTGCAACAGCATCGAAATAATGGGAGCTGACCATTACAGAAAATGGTGGAAAATATCCCGTAAGTGACAGTGTAAATAAACACGACGGTGCGGTTGGCGCTGTGGTTGAGCGATCGACTGCTGCGCTGCGTGTCGCGGGTTCGATCTCTGCACGGAACAAATATTTATATGACCTACAGATAGTTGTTTCGGGTCTGTCTGTTTGTGTGTGAGTTTAAATGTTTGTGAACGCACCCACACTACAAGAGAAGTTCTTAGTATGGGGCAGCGTTATTTAAAAAAAAACAAATAGTATTTCGCGAATAGCCGACGGAAACAGACTTCTCAACAAATAAACCAATCGTGCCTGAATCATCATCATTTTCTATTTGAAGTCAGCGCAACACGTTTTCCTTTTCCATTCTCCCCTGTCAGACGTCACGGTATCATTTACCCCTTTCTCCTTCATATCATTCCTTACACAACCCATCCATCTTTTCTTTGGCCTTCATCTGCCTCTACATTCATCATTAATCTCTATCACTCTTTTTGTCTCATGCCTTAAAAGGACCAAGCCACATAAAAATAAAATAAACAATTTTACTATACTACTTCATTCAAAAAAACATACCAAGCGTTTAAAAACACCATTTCCCGACTCCCAGTGGGCGACCCGAGTTTTGTCGCTTAAAGAGATTGGGGCGACACAAATGGAATCTTTCAGAATACCCATGAGTCTTTACGGAAAAACACTTAATAGGTCTACGGGACTTTCCTTTAAAAAAGCCTTGAGTTAATCTCTCAAGTAGCTTTATTGTTACGGGGGCTGCTTTACGAAAACCTTCTAGATTACGTTCGATTCTAGAACTTTCCGCTATAGAACTTTGTAGAATTGAATATTTAAAAATAATTCTAGAATATTCCATCACTACTGAGGTGTGAAGGTTCCAGAAAGTTGCAGAACTTTCTCCAAGGATGGGTTACGGCATATATATAGACGTCGGGTTTGTCTGAGCCTGATTTTGATGATTCTTATTTTTAAATGAATCGAAGTGAACTACAATTTCGGTATCGTTAGTTGAAAAGTTTTTTTGTGTTAAATAAATCAATTCGATGTGTTGGCAGCCCGTCGCGTCTATCTTTAGGTAAAGCTGCGCTTACCTAGGTTGGTCTGTGGATGGGTAACCACGCGTTACAAACCGAGTTTGAGGCTGGCATTTGTAGATCTTTGACAGTCGTTACTGGTTAGTATCCCGAAAGTCTGACAACCAGTCTTACCAAGGCGTATCGTATTACTCAGTACTAAATGGATTGTTGAGGTCAGATAGGCAGGCGCTCCATGTAAAAAACTGATATTCACTGGCTTCTGGGGGACTGGAAGTCGACCCCGACATAGATAGGAAAAGGCAGATGATGGACCGGTCTTAATTTATTTTTATTTATCTCATATCCAGCTCGTTACAATATTATTTTTTGTTAATTCGATTATTTTTTCAAAGGAGTATAGAGACCAAAGCATGTAGTATGTTGTTGTTTCTGCCTACTCCACTGGACATAAGGCGTGAATTTAATGGAATACGAAGTTATTTTATAATTTGCGTTAGTTTATTTTCATTTGTAGCATTCCGTATCTACCTCAAAAGAAAAAAAAAGCTTGTAAAAAGGAACCTTCATTGCATAAATTTGTTGTCTGTTTGTCTGCCATGACCCTTAATTTCGGGAACGTGTGGAAATATCGAGTTGAAAATAATATGATCAAAACCATATTTTCAACGCTGTGGTCGTTTTGTGCTGTGAAAAAATCAACCCTCTAAGTCTACGCAGTCAAAAGATATGGCTGTTTATGTTGCAAGTTCGGAACCCTCGGTGAGTGAGTGCGACTCGCATTTGCCAGTTTTCTAGGTCTTAAAGGCACAGATCTAATACATCACTTCGTTTTTATTTTCAAAAACAATTATTAATAAAAATATACGATTTTGTCGCGGAACACAAACACACAAAGGCCTTAAAAAGCACATTGAACAAACATTAAGAGAAATAAGTTGATTTCAATTTAACAATATTGTCAGAAAATATTTTAAGTTATTTTTTGTACATTGTTTTCACCTTTTAAACGCCAGAGCATAAACACACGTGCACTCTACGCCAAGTATTTCATTTTACCTTAACATTTGTCACATATTTGTGTCGTTGGCGTCCAGGGCGCTTGCTTGTCTCATATATGTGACAATGGCGTTTAAAAGGTTAACCACACTTATTGAAATTAACAATAATATTAGATGAGCGAGACTTACTCAATAGACAATATTTAAAACCTCTAAGAAACTTTCATTTGTTATAACATTAATTATTATTGCAATATTATAATAAGCAATATTCTTAAAGCATATTAATATTAGTCACTAATTCCACCTAATGAACACCTCAATAAATCTGATCTGATACAAACATTATTTAATTTTATTTACAATGATAACAAATTTTAATATAATTATAACCAGGCTCAAAAATCGATAGGTAAATATTGCCAAATAAACTAAAAACGCAACTTTCCCCAATATCAATATTTATAGTTTTTTTTATATAAATAAATATCCACAAAGTATGATTTTACAACGGTTTAATCGAGTTTTAAGCTGCCTTATGCCCGTTTTCAGGAACACTGCAAGACACATATTTGAATGTCTTAATATTATTTAACTGTTGCCAGGCGCGGGTACATGAAGGGGTGGATAGTACCCAGTGCGACCCCCCTCCTCCCTGTTTCCGCCCACCTTCTTCAATCGGATTTTCTAATTGTATTAAGGACTTGTTAAAAAAACGTTTTAATTCCATTAAGTAAAATTGTGTTATTAAAATGAATTTTCCGAAAATAGGGTAGTTCACAGGGTCAAAGTATTTACATTAGTAATTACAAAAAAAAATAGTCCGTCTTTTAGATTATTCAAAAACAACGGACACGTGTGACGTCACTGGTTGCAAAAAAATGCAGCAACGCGTGACGTCACGCGTAACTTTAATGGGCTATATCTTTGTCATTTTTGGTCTGATTTACAAATGAAAAAATACGTGTCCCTTATTTTTGAATAATCTAAAAGATGGACTATTAGTTTTTTTGGAAACTACCCTATTAGGTAAAATCACAAAAAAAACACTGACTGTTGCAGAACTTTCTCCTGACTGTTGCAAATTAAAGTTGTGGCCTACAGATAGTTATTGCTACTCGTGTTTGTGATGTTAAATGTTTGTAAACGCACCCACACGGTACAGGAGTAATTATTATTCTATAGGGCAACCTTTTTGATATAGAATAACTATATCAAAAAAAAGTATCTTGTGTTATGTACACTTTCCAACGATCCGTAATAAAGATGAATTGATTTACAAAAAAAAACTCGTTAAAAAAAATCTAGTGCGCTTTTATTTATAAACTTTTGTTAAACCGGCGATCACCTAAGCATGTGAGATTCGGACCAATTAAAATATCCAAACTTTTAAAAGTAGATATGTCTTCTCTATAAACATCTTAACGACAACAAAACAATGTGGAAGTTATTTTTTTAACGTATTTTGATAAAGAGTGCCTGTAACTAATCTGTCTCAAATCTTTATAAAGGCGAAATTTTATATGTATGTTTGTTACTCCTTTACGCACAAACGTCTGTATCGTTTTGGAGGAAATTGATTGTGTTGATAGCTTATGCTCTCGATGATTACATAGGTTATTTATGCCAGTCTACGCGGGTGAAACAGCGGAGTGCAGCTGGTTTAAGCTTGACAATTACGATTTCCGAGCCCAAAAACACACAAAATTGATTTAAAACCTGCAGTCATCTTGTTTTCTCCTGCCAACAGCTCTCTAGTTGCGTCCTTCGCATGTTATGGGGCATGTAGACCGAAGTTCTAAGAAGAATGGACCTTCCTGCCCAGGGTAGAAGGTAGACGGAGTTAGTATGTACTTTCCTGCAGGCAGATTGCGCAATTCTAGAACTACGAAGCCGGCCCTGTGAATAAAAAAGGTTGAAGTAAACTTACAAACTCTTGTGACTACATACGCTTAACACTTTCGCTGCCCAGTCAAAATTATACAATTTATTTTGGACTAGTTTTGCCCGCGGTTTCGCTTGCGTTAAATTCGGGGTAACACAGTTCTCTTTTCCTGATATACAGGTACCTGCTTCCTATAGTTTTTGCCCTTGCCTTGTAAAGCAACGCTAAGTTTTCCCTTTTCTTCCCTCTTACTCAGTTAGACCCCACATTAAAAAAAAAATTAGCCTATGTCCGTCTCCGGGGTCCCAGATATCTCTGTACCGAAATTCATCAAAATCGGTTTAGCCATTTAGGCGTGAAGACGTAACAAACAATCTCACTTTCACTTTTATAATATTAGTAACGATTCATACGCTGAGTTCTAGGCAGCGAAAGTGTTAATCTGTAGCAGATGTAATCTGTTATTTGTGTTTGTATCTGGACATCATCATCTACTTAGCTTTTTTGTAAACAAAATCAAAAGTCATTTATTCAAACTAGGCTGGACATCAGCACTTTTTGAAGGACATTACACAAGATAGTCTACCAAAACACCCATTCATCGCACCATTTTACAACATGTCTGGGTCGCCTTCCAATCTAACCGGAGGCAGCTAAATACCAGTATTTTACATGTATCTGACTTTCACAACCCAGTTAGTACTAAGGTAATATGATGCCCCTTAGTAAGACTGGTTGTCAGACTTTGGGCCGCTGTATTTCTGTAACGATTTGCAAAGATCGAATTTTTGGAAGTAAATAAATAATAAATAAATATCTTGGGACAGCTCACACACGGCTATCGGATCCCAAGCTAAGCAGAGCTTGTGTTATGGTAACCAGACAACTGATATACATACTTATATAATTTATAAATACATACATATTATAGATAAATCACACCCAGACACAGAACAAACAATCATGCTTTTCACACAAAGTTTGTCCTGGGTGGGAATCGAACCCACGACCTCCGGGTCAGCAGTCAGGGCCACTAACCACTAGACCAACAGGCCCGTCAAAAAAAAGTTTATGTAAATTTAACTTTATTTCTACTCATCAAGGTTGATACTTGTTTGTCAATGAAATCAGTGCTAAGCTGCCAGATTGAACTATTCCTTACCTGTAAGGCCCTGAAGACTCCTTCAAGAATGGCGCAGTGACGTCAGGATCATCTAGCGCTTCGACTCTAGCGTCTACCCCCATCTGGTACTGCTTAGGTCCCTTCAACTCCACCACGATGCTACAAGGATTCCTTGCGTCAGGCACGGTGATGATAAACTTGGGGTTATTGGGGTAGGTCGCGCGGTGGTTCTCACAACCGCCGGCAGTGCGCGCCGTCCATTCACCTTTTAGCTGTAAGGACATTTATTCATAAATAATGTTTTATTACAAGTCAAAAGCCTATCACTTGTGAAATGTTTAACGTTGAAAGTATCCTTAAGTCATAGCAATAAGGGCGATTTTCGCACTGTCTTGCATCTCGAAAATCGCTCCTATTGTTAGAGCTACCCTTAATTTGTTCTTGAAGAGTTATATTGAAACATTACAGAAGGTTTCTTTCTATTGTATTAAAGCCAAATATATTGTCTTTTTTACGTTTTACTCAATATAAATCTTCAACTATCCTGATCTTTAACTTTATAATTTATTGCTTAATATATTTCTTTATATATCTTAACTTTGTTCATTGATAAGGACAAAAGGAAAAAACATCGTTCGTTTTTTTTATCTGGACTTTAATTTTGCTACTTTTGTACGATTACAGTCAATTAGTCATCATCTGCCTAGCCTTTTCCCAACTACGTTGGGGTCGGCTTCCAGTCTAACCGGATGCAGCTGAATATTAGTATTTTACATGGAGCGACTGCCTATCTGACCTCCACAACCCAGTTAATACTGGGTAATACGATACCCCTTGGTACGACGAGTTGTCAGACTTTCGGAACACTGACTACCTGTAACGACTGTCAAAGATCTACAAATGACAGCCGGGACCAACGGCTTAACGTGCTTTCCGAGGCGCGGAGGAAACTCGGTATGTAACGGGTGGTCACCCATCCACAGACCAACCTAGGCAAGCGCAGCTTAACCTTAAGATCGATCCGAGCGGCTGCTATTATTTAGCCACGAGCTCCTCTCAATACAGACAGTATAGTCAAGTTTACAGTCAATGTGTGTGTACAAAATAAAAAAATGCTCCACTTACAGTTTTCTTATACGGATACGGTTCAAGCTTGCTCAACGTGAAGGGACACGTTGCATACGCCCTTAACGTATAGAATATCGTCTTGCTCTTCTCATACTGTGATACGACTAAAGTGTATCTATCCGCGCTCCCCTCCCCTATCAGCAGCTCACACAAGTAGTGCGGACTGTTGATCCTTATTCCGTCTTTGTAAGGTTCAGGATCGTCTGAAAAGAGATTTTATTGTTAGTTTTATTTATTTAACTAGCTTTTGCCCGCTAAGTTTTCCCTTTTCTTCCCTCTTTCTCCCACATTATTCACTTTTCTTTTAAAAAAGTTAGCCTATGTCCGTCTCCAGGGTCCCAACTATTTCTGTACCATCAAAATCGGTTTAGCCATTTAGGCGTGAAGACGCAACAAACTCACTTTCGCTTTTATGATGATTTATGTTGTTTTTCAAACGCGACACATGGATCAAAATTATTATAGAAGATGTTGACTATTTTAAGAGATAATCTGCTCCTCATCTGCCTAGCTTTTTCTCCAACTATGTTGGTGTCGGCTTTCAGTTTAACGGGATGCAGCTGGATACAAGTATTTCACATGGATCGACTGTCTTTGACCCCTACAACCCAGTTAGTACTAGGTAATACGATGTCCCTTGATCTGACTTGTTGTCAGACTGTCGGGCCACTGACTATTCAAAACGACTGTCAAATATCTACAGAAAAAGACAATCGGGAACTACGGTTTTTTTGCGACCCGAACCTACGGTGGCCGGGAGTTGTCTCGGGGCGCCCAACGTCCGGGGCGTCTCCCGCGGCCGCTGGGTTACTTTCAGGTTCTCACCCTCAAACGCCCGGCCACCTCCTTCGTTAATAAAGCCTGCCTAAAGTGGTGTTAAGGCACATGGAACATTCTAGAATACTCACAAGGATAATAGACTCTCCTTCCGTTCTTATAGACTAACAACGTGATGTACTCCTTGTTGTCTCTAAAGTCATCGATCTGCGTGATGTGTCGTGTGAGAAGCAGCCAAACGGCGCCTTTGCCTTGCACGTGGAGTGAGAACTGCGGGTTCTCGCCGATGTTGTACGCGTCTTTAGCTGGGCCCGTGCCTGCGTCCCATTTTCTGGAAGGAAACTTTGGTTAGATGGCAGAAAACGAGGTCTTCAAATACACCAGAACACTAACAGCCGCTAGGGGTTGATCTTCGAGGTAAATGGGACACCTTGGTGACTCAGAAAGCACATTAAGTTGACATCAGCTGTCATTCAAAGATGTATGTGTTTGTCAGTCATTAATAAAAATGCCGAAAGTCTGACAAGCAGTCTTCAACGACAGGCAGTTACTCCATAAGTAGCAGTAATCAGTTGTGGTAAGACTGGTAACCTACCCCAGCATAGTTCAGAAAAGGCTGATAAAGGGGTAAGTGTCCCGCCGGGGTTGCGGGTTGTTCGAAAAAGATACCGCGGCCCCGGAACATAAAGTTCAAAAGACACCCTGACACTCCCCTATCCCCCGCTTTGGAAATTATTTATTGATTTCATCTACAAAAAGAAAAGGGGTAAAGGAGACTATTTTGATAAAAATAAAAGCATTTAAAAACTTACTGGTGAATACAATACGTGAACTGAAACATCTCCGGATTCCAATTCAAATAGAAGACATCAAAGAAGTTCAGTATACTGGCGTAGTCTATCCAGAATACGCCGTTGTCGTACTGCGCCGCGCTGTCGGGGTCGTAGTTTAGGAGAGCGCGTAGTGTCGGCGTCCAATGCTCGAGGTCTAACTCTGAGTAGTTACCGCGCCAACGTAGATGGGACCAGGGGTTCTTAAGTTTTAGGAGTTTTACACCCTGAAAGAAGTTTTTTTTTAGGTTTTAATTGTAATTCCCTTTGTTATTTTTTATCTGTGGTACGTTGTGCTGCGTCACATTGAACATTTGTCAATTATTAGTCTACTTGCCTGTTACTGTTAATATTGGGCCACCGAGATACAGGCTGTGCCTAGTTTGGGGCCCACGGCTACTTCTACTTTGTTTTTTTTTTTAACTTTGTTCGTTGTTTCAATGTTTGTATGTAACCTAACTTATGTGTTTCAGTTATTTTAATTATTTATAGATAGTTTGAGGCACCCAAGGGCAACGTTTTTTTTTTAAATAAAACTCGGTATATTTTTTATTCAAATAAAACTCTGTCACACACAAAAAATTTCTCCTGTATCGTGGCTGCGTTTACAAACATATAAACTGACATACACAGACAGCCAGACCCGGAACAACTACCTGTAGGTCATACAAATATTTATTCCGTGCAAATCAAATCATTTATTTCAATTAGACCATTACAGGCACTATTGAATGTCAAGAAACAAAATGAATCTACAGTCCCGGTCACAAGGCATAATAACTTGTGAAAGTACTGTTTTCCCATTCCAAAGCGTTGATCTCTATGGAGAAGAATGAGCAAGAAACTCCATGGACACTCTTTTATTACAAAATCGTATTTATATCATTCATGTTGAGATTATACAAATATGTGAGAACGATGTAGAAAGACGTGCACAGTAAGAGCGCCCAGAGTAGAGATGCCACGAATAGTGAATTGGCCGAATACCGAATATTCGGCAACACCGTTGGCCAAACGCCGAATATTTGGCGCAAAGTACATGCTCGGTGAGGGCGCGTTAGCTGGAATAAGACAAGTCACAACCTGTTTTTCTCGTTGCGTTCGCGTTGAAAAATGCTGAAAAGCTCGTTTTTATCCAACACAACTTACCACTAATTAATTTTAAATACTAAAATGTTGTAATTTGGAAATAAATACATTATTTTGAGTAAAATAACGTGTCCTTTGTTACAAGATTTGCTATTCGGTATTCGGCCGAATACCGAATAGCAAGAAAGTGGCCGAATAAGCCGAATACCGAATAGTTGCCGAATATTCGTGGCATCTCTAGTCCAGAGTATGAGGATCAAACCCGCGGCAGCACAGCAGTCGATTGATTGCTGTTGATTGATTGGTCTAGGTACTTACATTAGCCAGTCTGACGTCTAACACGGCGTACGCATGCGTCGCTACAAGCCCCGTACGTTCAGCTTCTGCGTCAGAGAGTGGGCCAGTAGCCACCGTCACTAGAACATCTCCCTTCTCTAACCTGGTTCTAATCTTCTCGTATAATGAGTCTGCGTTGAAATCTGCTTCTCCATTGCGAATGGCTGAACGTTCGGGAATCCAACCGGTTAGGGCGTGGAGATCAATGTTCTGAGAATGAATTGATGACGTTTGTTAGTTCGTTCAGAATCCTTACTAATATTATAAAAGCGAAAGTGAGTTTGTTTGTTTGTTACCACTTCACGCTTTAATGGCTAAACCGACTTTGATGAATTTTGGTACAGTGATAGTTGGGAACCGGGAGACGGACATAGGCTATTTTTTTTAAATATCGGCATAGGAGTAAGAGGGACGAAACGGGAAACCTTAGCGTTGCTATTACAAATCAATAAGGCACTTTCGAATTTAACGCGGGCAAAGCCGCGGGCATAAGCTAGTCTTATTATATGGACGCAAAACGTTTATTTTTATTAAAATAAAGACTGATATTAGTGAATTAAAATTGATAATGTTTAAAAAGTTATTTTAAAAAAGGAACAAAATGTTTTTGCGTGAATCCCCAAATCGCTGGCTGTTTAAGCATACAAAATCGCGATAGAATGCAACTAGAATGTGGTCAATCGACGACACTGACCGTTCAGAACAGTTCGCTGTGACATATTCGACCTTATTATTATTGCATTAACGTCCTAAGGTTGAATATCAATTAGAAAGTTAACCTTAGTTAGGGACAAAAGGTAATTATTGTCCCAAGTGATACAACAATAGGTTAGTTTCCAGAGTCAAAGTAATTACATTGTATTTATTCCCTCTTTTAGATTATTCAAAAATAAGGCACGTCACTCGTTGCTATAAAATGCAGCAAGGCGTCACGTGACTATAATGGGCAACATCTTTGTCATTTTTATTTACAAACTAGCTGTTCCCCACGGTTTCACCCGCGCTGCTCAGCACCTGTTGGTCGTAGCGTGATGTTATATAGCCTATAGCCTTCCTCAAGAAATGGACTATCCAACACTAAAAGATTTTTTTTCAATTCGAACCAGTACTTCCTGAGATTAGCGCGTTCAAACAAACAAACAAACAAACTCTTCAGCTTTATAAAATTAGTATAGATTATGAGTTAAAAGAGTATCTACGGAGTTTCTTGCCCGTTAATCTCCATAAAGATCTACGCTTTGGAATAGACTACTACGTTACTTTAAAAAGAAGATAAAATTACTTTAAAATTATATTTAAGTTTATATTTCACCAATACATGTTACACACTTTGTATGTGCCAATTCCAACCAGTAGTCCCTGAGATTAGCGCGTCCAAACAAACAAACTCTTCAGCTTTATAATATTAGTATAGATGAAAAATACGTGTCCTTTATTTTTGAATAACCTTAAAGACGGCCTAATATTTTTTTTTTGTAAACTAGCCTGTTAAAACTATTTATTAGCGTATTTATTAGTTACTAGCTTTTGCCCGCGGCATCGTTCGCGTTAAATTCGGGGTGACACAGTTCCCCTCGCGCCTTATTAATTTCTAATAGCAACGCTAAGTTTTCCCTTTTCTTCCCTCTTTCCCCCTCCCATCCCACTTTAAAAAAAAGCCTATGTCTGTCTCCTGGTTCCCAACTATCTCTGTACCAAAATTCATCAAAATCGGTTTAGCCATTAAAGCGTGAAGAGGTTACAAACAAACTCACTTTCGCTTTTATAATAATATATTAGTAAGGATGTAATAGTAAGGAAAGGATTATTCAATACAAGACACTTACACTGTTCGAGCCAGGAAAGTCATATCCCCCCATTACTTTCATATACGCCTTCTCTAACAAAGAGACCCAGAACTCGTTCTTGTTGCTGGAGTAAGAGCACAGCAACCGACCATGTTTACTGTACGGTAATCTGTCGTCTATTATCACCTGAAAATTAAAGAGTTACTGAAACTAAAAGAAATACTTTTAAAAAAGATGATCTACTCAATAAATGAATGGCTTCAGAATGAAGGTTAAATAATTGAAATTGTAATTGAAAATAATGTTGAATATGAATAATATAAATAATACGTTAATGATATAGGTATAATGTGATTTCATTGACTTAATTATGTAAGCACCGAACAGAACAAAATGTATTGTGCTATAATATCACATGCCCTACCGTAGGCTAAATAGAATTTAAGACGACTATGTAACATTATAAAAACACCGAATGTAATTTACTCTATTTATAAGTGATTAAATGAATTTGAATTTGACAACGGCGAAGACCAGGAGGAAGGTGGTATGTGTTTGACAGTATTTTTATTTAAACAAGGGGGTGAGGTGTACCTCAAAAGGAAAAAAAAAACTCTTATAGGATTACTTTGTTGTCCTGTCTGTCAAGACCCTTTATCTCAGGAAAAAAAAGAAAAGGAAGGGTCTGTGGTCACTTGGGAGCTGTGAAAAAATCAACCCTCTAAGTCTGCGCAGTCAAAAGATATGGCCGTATATATCGCAAGTTTGTACGGAACCCTCTGTGCACGAGTCCGACTCGCTCTTGGACGAGTTCTTTTTGTTCCCTAGTAACTCTTTAATGAATGAACTTTTGATTTATATTAATTTAGATGTGCTTGTTTTTTTGCCATCCAGTTTTTTCTGTCGGGTGTTTTTTTAGTTCAATGCACATCAAACTATAGTAATAATATACACAGATTTAACTCAAAAGGACGATAAGTGGGTTTTAGTCAGTACAAGTCTGACACTCCTCCCCGCTCCGACCAGAGCGGGGAAAGTTTTTAGACAATTTCCCACCCAAAAAAAAGAGACAGTCATTAAAAAACTTAGTATACTACGTAGTACGTACTTACGTAGTTATGTATATTATGTGAATATGATCACACCTTGGCCATATTTACAGACATACATAAACTCACGGCTTTTTACCATAATGGAAGCCAGAAAAGACAGAATGCTACCTGCTACCATCTTTGCACACTTCTTTTGCTTTTGCTTATAACCCTTATAGGATCACTTTGTTTTCTGTCTGTATGTCTGTCTGTCTGTCAAGACCCTTTTTTACGGAAACGTGTGGTGTGGAGGTATCCAGTTGAAATAACCATTTTATCAGTCAATAAAAAGGAACGTGGCTCCATACATTTCAGTAGGCCTACTATGACATCTTAAAGCAGAACTTATTCCATTGAGTGAAAGAGATGGTGCTAGACACCCTGTATAGCTCTGTCCCTTTCCCTCAGCGGAATAAGTTCTGCTTTAACACGTCACGGTAGGGTAGCAGTTATTGTTACTTGACTGTCAGCTTACCTTTCTCCTCACACCATTCAGATGTAACTTGACCATATATTTGCCGAACGGGTTGTAGACTGGTGACTTGCTCTTATTCTTAGGATATATAATAGAGGTTATGATCTTCTTGTTAAATCGCTTTTCGTATAGCGCACTTACTGCTAAAGACGCTACGAAAGAGCAGTCTGACACTATCTGAAAGTAAATCAAGGTTATACGGTTTAAAAATTCATTCTTTCTTGAAGATTGAAAATCCCTTACGACGAGAAATAAAATATACACACAAGTAACACAACACTATCCTGCAATCGATAGCTGACCGGGCAGACATCCCGCTAATGTGCGCGCTAACTAATCGCACTCGATCTCTTCAAGTTATTTAGTACTAACATAGGATAAGTCATATTGTTACTGACACACTGGACCACACTGTAGTCTGTAAATTAAATCCTTACTAATATTATAAAAGCGAAAGTGAGTTTGTTTGTTTGTTTGTTACCTCTTCACGCTTTAATGGCTAATCCGATTTTGATGAATTTTGAATTTTGAACAGAGATAGTTGGGAACCAGGAGACGGACATAGGCTATTGTATTGTATTGTATAACGGGCTGGTGTCCGCAACTCCACGTCTAAGGCGCGGGACAAAGGCTAATATTTTTTTTAAAAAAGTGGAATGTGAGGGAGAAAGAGGGAAGAAAAGGGAAAACTTAGCGTTGCTATTACAAATCAATAAGGCGCAAGGGGAAATGTGTTACCCCGAATTTAACGCGAGCGAAGCCGCAGGCAAAAGCTAGTAAATAATAAAACAAAACTTAAATAATTAGAAGTACACATGCGCGCAGACGGTGTTCCTCCAAAACTAAACTTATTCAACTGTAAAGTATCCTAATTCTATGTAATAACTACAAAAAATACTCACAGTCTGCTTGATACTAAAACAGTCAACATGATCTCCAACAATCATTTTTGGGTCTGTACAAATCTCATGTGGCCTCACCCAAGCATCGAATTCCTTTCCTTGCTTGGAAGAAAGCTTCAGCTCACTAGCCCTGTCTTCAAAAGGGATGGCATACTGGAACCTCTCTGATAAATCGACATTCATAAACGGGAGGAAGCAATTGTTGTTTATATTTGATGTTGTGCGTAACACTTCTTTTTCTTCTTCTGAATATGTGGCTTGTTTTCCGCTAACTTTTAAATGAATGCTTTGGTCTCTTTGCAATACGGGTCTAAGGGGTGATACGACTAAAAGAAAAATTGGGGATTTGAAATTTTACGTTTCAAAATTTAAAAATGTATATACTTAACATGCTTACAATTAGAAAGATACTTGCTTATTTATGTTAGTTACTAGGTGAAAAAGATCTTTGTTTTCTCATTATTTATTGTGAATATCTATTAGAAATAACTGGGAAAGATAAAAAGTAATGTGTATGCATGCTTTTTAACAAAGCATTTGCTGTAAAATTACATTCAAAATTTAATATTTACCTGGCTTTCTTGGTTCACTAATAGAAAGTGATCCAATTCTCTTTATACCTTTCAACTCCTCAGCCCTGTCGAGGGCCTGTTCGGCAACACCTTTAATTTTTGCTTTTATTTCTGGATCACTTGTTTTCTGTAATTTTTAAACTATTGATAAGCTCAAAAAAATAAGTAATTGAAATTAATACCAAAACAGAAAAAGACCTAGAATCTAACCTTGCAGAACACCTGGGTGAACTACTTACCCAGAGACAATCAATGTTTTTCTAAAATCAAGTGTCTTAATTTTTTTGCATATTGAAAGAATAAATGAGAAGCACATCTGATCTTAGTTGAGATCAAAAATGTATTAATTTTAATGAAGACAGTCAAATGCTTTAGACAAATCACAAAATATCACTTAATATCTCAACAAATAAAAGATTGACATATGTATGAAGGATTGTCATGAAAGAATGGCTCAAGTGACTTGGATGGTTTTTGCTGTGTTGGTGATTTTTATACACAAACAAATTGTTTAGTGTACCCAGAGCAGATTAATGGTAATTAATATATTTTACACTAGCTTTACTTATTCGTTTTATTACACTTTAAATTTCAGAGCAGTTTAATTTGAGAACATTATATGACATTTTCATATTAACATTTTAAATAAAGGCCACTAGAGCCACTCTATGCTCTGCAGTGAATATACTCACAACGGAGACAGCAAATTCCACAGCTTGTGTATACAATTGTAGTGCATTATCTTTAAGATTAGCCTCATCAGCTTCTAAGGCTTGTTGCATGAGGAAGTAGCATTGTTGCATGGATCGCTCACTCTCAGCTTGTTGTGCTCTATCTGTTATAAAAATATATGTTTTTCAGTTTCTTTCTAAACTTAAGGAAAATTTTACTAAAGGAAAAAGAAATAAACATAAAGTGAATTTATTGAGCTTAAGGCGCCTAGCTTATGTTATTCCTAACTCTCCAAACATAATTACTTCAAACACAAAAACCAAAAAAAACTTTTAATTCCCTGTCTTCAAGTTCATAATAGGTATGTGCAATAAATAAATAAAGTAACACATTGAAGTATTTCTTTAGAAAATAACCATACAAAAGTTACTTCATTGTAACTAGCAGTTTAAGTATAACTTTCTTGTAACAAAACAATGTTTGTTTTCTTTTAAACAATGATAAATATTGAAGTTATCATAATAAGAACAATCATAAGCAATACTAAAGCCACATTGGACTAAAAAAATCATGATATCATCGTCATTATACAGATTAAACTGAATGCCTTCTGTATACAGTGAACACTTAAAGGCTCTATGAGTCATAGTTATTGCCAAATAGAAGAAAAAAATAGTACTACTTCTATGTTGACCAGCAAATATGTAGTAAAAATATTGTACCTTGTTGCTCTGTCAAGAAAGTGGCTCTTTCTAGGTACTCCTGAACTTTATTCCTTACTTCATCCTGTTTTTCTGGAGGGAAACGATCTCGAATCCTGTCTAACAACCTCGCAGCTGTACGGTAGCATTCTACAGCTTTATCTACGTATCTTGCCTGATCGAACTGCACAGCTAAGGACGCAGCTTCAGTGGCGTTAACAAAGTCACTCATTTTCCACAATTATCGCATTAAAATTCCCAAAAAATGTATTACAAACAAAAATTAACAGTGTAAATTGACAATGACAATCACTAAACAACCATGCATTGTGATTAATCAATTGGTTTCCATGAAGAAATGAAATAGCAAGACCAAATTCATGCAAGTGCGGCTAAAAAAAACTTACTGTCAAATGCTTTAAATACTACAAAATCTTGAAACATCTTGAAACATCCAAATCGTTGGCTGTCAATTTATCATCTGGAAAGGCCCAGAAGCGACGTATTGTACTTCGTTTAGAAATTAATTTTGTTGTTGGAACAAAAGCCATCTACTATTTAGCAATTACATTTTTCTTAAAAGAACCACAATACAAGAATTGCTATCTGGTTATATTCTTCTTACAGTAAGAACTTGGAACCAGTAACTGTGAAAGTTAAATATCTCCTTCAACACTATATTTACTAAACGAAAGCGACGTTTCGTATTTAGTCTGTGCACAACTTTACAAAAAAAAGAAAACTTTAAATGTCATGTAATGTCAATGAAAATTGATTAATTTTATCGTCTTCGGTAATATCGGATTTTAATTATTGTGTTCTTAATGTTGTACTGTGCAAACATTAAAAACTCGTTTTAAATATATTTGTAATTAAGATATTGGTACAAATTCACAAAATTAAGTGGAAATGGCTTCAGAGGCGTTGGCGAGTGCGGGAGGAGACATTCGGGAGAATTTGGTAAATTCTCTGATATTTTTGCATTTTAAATTGATGGATATGCAGAATCTGTCATTAGTATTCCAGTTTGCTTGATCTAATGTTATTGGTAACATGACTTCGTATTTGATTACGTTCAATCGTGAATCGACCTTCGCACTGCTTGATAATTCAACCTATTAATCTGTAGGCCTTTGTTTTTTTTATTACATTCACATTCTCAGGTGCGAATAAGACAATAAAACAAAAAAGGCATACTTTAAAGCTACTTCGTACTAAAGATATTGAATGTTATCTCATTAACATAATTATTATTTTTTCAAGCAAAACTTCTTATCATGCAATTGAATAATAAATTGTAAAATTCAGGTCATGTTTGGGCATTAGATTGCGCAGAATGTTTTAAATAGAAGTAATCTCTAAGTAGTAGAGTTCAAAATTGCAAAAATTGGTATTTAAGTATTAAACTTATTATTGGACTCTCTGGCTCAAGGACTGTTTGTTTTGCAGTTTGTGTGGAATAAGCAGATTTATTAAACTGCATCTAGGCTTTGCTGTTTGCAAGTAGACTAGTACAAAATGGACAAAAGGCTCTAGACGTCATATCTGTTGAAATAACTTGGGTATAGGCTGGATCCAACTAAGTCAATAAAGGAATTGCACTTCATTTGACAGTCAATGTGCCTAAACAGTCGGGACCATCAGAATTGTTTCCTTTTTTTTAATCTTTGTTTTGCATATATTTCAATTAAGCTAGTTTTTTTTTAAATAAGTTGAAGTAATCAAGGTTTTTTCTTTGTGAGTCATTAAGGACTATTTTAATTGCATAAGTACTTAATGTATTCCTATTCCATAAAAATTTTGACTAACCATCTTATCAATAGATCACTAAAAATGTTTTGTCATTTAATGTCACATGCACGATGCTATAGCAAAAATAGTACAGAAACCTTCATTTCAAGTTATTTTTTCAATCATAGTCTGTACATTTAATATATAAAATTCTCGTGTCACAGTTTTCGTTCCCATACTCCTCCGAAACGGCTGGACCCATTTAAACGAAATTTTGTGTACATATTGGGTAGGTCTGAGAATCGGCCAACATCTATTTTTTATACCCCTAAGTGAGCAGCGGGTGAAACCGCTGGGCACAGCTAGTACCAATATATGTGTTTCATTTGTACTTTAATTTAATAATAATACCAGACCGCAATAAAAATGCTGATGATTTGAACAAAAAATAGAGTATACGTAAAACACACTATATTTTTGTACAGGTAACAACTGCTGTCAAGTTCCTAACAAATCCCAGCGTGCAGAGATGCACTATAGAAAGCAAGGAACGGTTCCTACGAAGCAAAGGCCTCACTGATCCTGAGATACAGAAAGCTATTGGAAAATGCACTGAAATGCTGGATGTACCCTCAATGACTTCGGAACTCATGTTCTTCCATCAGTCACGGAGATCCTGGTTTAGGGATAATGTGCTTCCGTTATTGGTGTATGGAGGTTTCATGTATGGAGCCTACTGGTTTTACAAAGTAAGTTGTTGTGAATTAAAAACACCCATTTTTATTATGGGCATTTAATAGAGAAAATGTGGCATTCTGTTGCCCCATGCTAGAATCCTTACTAATATTATAGAAGCGAAAATGAGTTTGTTTGTTTGTTACGTCTTCACGCCCTAATGGCTTAACCGATTTTGATGAATTTTGGTACAAAGATAGTTGGAACCCGGGACACGGACATAAGCTAATTTAAAAAAAATGTTGGATATGAGGGACAAAGACGAAAGAAAAGGAAAAACTTAGCATTGCTATTACAATCAATAAGGCTCACGGACAAAAACTACAGGTAGCAGATACCTGCAAATCAGAAAACCGGAACTGTGTTACCCCGAATTTATCGCGAGCGAAGTCTTGGGCAAAAGCTAGTCCCTACATAATCCCTTTGGATTGTTCACACTTATAATGGGTGAAAAAATTACAAAGCCACAATTGTCTTTTTGTTGTTCCCGTCATTGTAATATTTTTTACCGAAGCGTACGCATGTACCTCGTATTCTTATTTAGCTCTGTACCAAAGTGTAACATCAAATTCATATGATGATATTATTGCACATTGCTAAAAAAAAATATTCCAACTGGAAATAGCTAGATTTACACAGGGACCGGCGACACGTGGCACCTGGGCCTTTGAGAGAGGATGCAACTATGCGACGTATCTAAAAAAAAAAGTACTGCTTTCTCCAACGGCCTAACGAGAGCCTCAGATGTTTATCGAACGACGCTATTAAGCCATTGGCTGACACGACTATTGGTACGATAACTGCTGTATTTACGCGCGACATCTCAGAACGTTGCAAGCTAGATGTAGATGCTTGAACGGATTATTTTTAGGGTTACCTCAAACGGAAAAAAGGGTACCCTTATTGGATCAATTTCTTGCTCGTCTGTCTGTCTCTCAAGACCCTTTATCTCAGGAACGCGTGAAGAAATCGAATTGAAATTAAAACCATATTCTCAAGTCGGTGATCTCTTTGTGCTGTGGAAAAACTAACCGTCTTAATCCACGCAGTCAAAAGATATGGTCATTTATGTTGCAAATTTGTACGGCACCCTCAATGCGCGAGTCTCACTCGCTCTTGTCCGATTTTTTTTTACTTTCACGAGACGCTTGTCAAGCATGGGATCATTATATCGAAAATCAACACCAAAATGTCAGGTCTATTGGCAATAAGAGTCTTGTCAGTGACAATAGGAAGATTTCAATTTAACTAGCGTGAACGTAAACTGGGTCGACAACTTACAGTTTGGCACTTCAGATTCAACAAGGTTGTACTTCAAAGCAAGTCGCTGATGGATAATCCTGGCAACAAGGTTGTGTCTATGCAATTACTCTCTGGCACACAGAAATAATGTTTCGGATCGAATCTGCCGTACAGTGGCATGTTCAATATATGTCAACCTTGCCATTCCCTATAATATATTTCCGGTAATTATACGTCATCATAACTTCGTCCATAATTGTGCAGACAAAACCTTTGGTTACGAAGAGGTTACCGAAACGCAGCTAGGAAGCGTATGCTAAGAAGTCTATATCAGGCTCAATTAAAACCGTCCGTAAAACTCCTTGCTCTGCCATACCTCCCTACGTTAATTGTAACATACCGTATCAACAGTGTTTCAGAATGGTGTCTCAATAAACTTCGATTTAATTAAAACACAATGCACTATCTTAATTATCTCAATTTTGTATTTCTGTTATCTACTACATAGGCTTATTGATAAAAAGACTAGTGTTAGATTAAAGTTACCAACATACATGTGATATTAGAAAATTTCTGTTAGTTACTGAATCTCGTATCTGTTTCATTATCGTCGTTTCAAACACGCATGTATATATAATATTTTGCGACTACGATCTGTTGACCCTTTCTTTGGACTCCTTGCAACCTTTCTCGAACCTTCCACGTTCAACGATTGTGAATTCTAATGTCCTTCTAGCTAGAGCATCCCCTCCCAGCACTGCATCACCAAAAACCCATAACCGTAAACTATAAATTATGATACTAGCCCGTTCTGTCACACTGCAAGGCAGATATACCTTCAGAGTTCAGAGTCCGATTTAAGAAGCAGTCTTTCGAGCTTAGTGTTGTGTTTCAAACTTAAAAAAAAAACACAACACTAAAACAGTGTGGACGCTGCCTGGGTTGCGGGTCTTCGAAAGAAATACCATGGCCCCGAAACATAAAGGGCAAAAGAAGAAACATGGGTTGGTTTTAGTCAATAAAAGTCTTGATACACCCCCGCTCCAGCCAGACCGGGGGAAGTTGTTTGATGATTTCCGTGCTGATGAATGCAAAAAAAATGCCGTAGACGCAAATTTTATGTCGCAGGATCGCTATTGCAGTTTCAATTTGCAGCACCACTTCTAGCCTAGCTAACGTCGCAACGCTTGTGCGGTAGCACTGCGTCGTTCTACAAAAAATAAGAACGAATTGCTACACTGCGGTGCATTGAAACGACGAAACGCGTGTGAGTAACTAAAGGGGCCAGAGAGACGGAAGCGGAGATTTGTACTGATATGCGACGCCGGAGCGGCAACCCAAAATTGTTTAGAATATAGAAGGTGTTTTAAAATGCTGCGACATACATAGTAAGCGTTGCGACACCGCATTGTCGCACCGGTATCGCTCGTGTGACTTCACTATTTGTTGGCCCCTATGGGTTGGGTTTGTGATGCGACCAGATGTGACCCAGATTGAGTTACAACCCAACGCCTCTCAAGTACCACTTCTCTTTCTACTCCATCTTGTGATTGCCCTTTTGTTCTACGGTTTCGTGCAGGTCACAATCGTGTAGTTATTATTTTATTCTGTGAAAATTCGTCTACACTTTGGCCTACAAATAAAAAAAAACCCCACCCATAGACGAAGCTCTTTATCTGTTTTATTAACCTACTTGTAACTGCGTAAAAAACTTTACACTTTAGAAATAAAGTCGAAAATCTATCAAAGAAATCTGACAGATTGTAGTAGCTTGATGTGCAGGCGTCTGTACGTTTAAAAAAAAATGCAAGAACTTTTTGTATTCTTAAACTATAATATTTTTGCCCACAGAATTACGTAAGAAACCTACTCTTCGTAGAACAACCGAAGCGCAAAACAACGGCAGAATGTATTGATGAGTTGCGCAAGAGTGTGGACATTCTCAACGCTAACTTTACGTCGCTACGTAGCGAGATGACGACGAATATCCACCAGAGCGCGTTGCGGTCGCAGCTTGATCACATCAAGTCGGAAGTAGCGTCTGTTAAGGCGATTATGCTGAATAGGTAAGATTTGGTCTTTGAATTGTGTACTTTGATATAATGATTATCTTGGCTATCACTGACCAAGGGTGCAAGAGTGATATATGCCTCATTTAAGGCAATAAGCTCGCCCCCTATAGATTGGGATTGATTTATTTTTTATTGTCATAAGGTATATTTTTTGTAACGAAGTTCCTTATCGCGCGTTGTGAAAGGGGGCTAGACGGAAAAAAAATCTTACGAGAAGTTGTCACGAAACTTTTTGCTATAGTAAGCTATTGTAAACTGTGCGGCGTCGCATGTTTCTCTTTCTGTCTGTCTGTCTCGCTCTCTCTCTTATAGAAAGCAAGCCAGATATTTTCATTTCTATAGGAACTTCGTTCCATCCGGGCGTCCCTTGACACCTCTAAATTTTTTATGCTTTTTTTATGTTTATACGGTAATTTCTTTGGTATCGTGAGTGCGTTTACAAACATATACAATAGCCACAATACCCGGTACCTGTAAGTCAAACACATTTTTTACGTACATGAATCGAACCCGTGACACGAAATGCAACAGGCAATCGTTCACCCGTGATAACTAGAAAAATGACCGCTTATCGCTCAGACAAAATATTATGTTAAGTAACCAAAATATAATAAACTAGCCGAGTTCTGCGGTTTCAGCCGCTGCTCAGCCCCTAAGTTTCGTACCGTGATGTCGTATAGCCTATGTTACCTAATACTTTAGCTTGAAAACATGGTTACAATTGGTACAGTAGATACATTTGAAGCCTATTTGGTACAAACAAATAAAAATAAATGTCTTTCCCCTTTACAATCCTTACTTAATATTATAAAAGCAAAAGTGAGTTTGTTTGTTTATTACCTTTCCACGCCTAAATGGCTAAATCGATTTTGATGAATTTTGGTACAGAGATAGGTGGGACCCTGGAGACGGACATAGGTATTTTTTAAAAGAGTGGTAGATGAGGGAGTAAGAGGGTAAAAAGGGAAAACTTAGTATTGCTATAACAATAAATAAGGCGCTGGGGCAAAAACTACAGGTGGCAGGTACAGTCAGCATCAAAAGTCGATGACCACATTCAGATAATCAAAATCACTGTGCAATATATCACCCATAAATCGCTCAACAAGATAGAGCGCCAGTATTGAATGAACATCATCCAAGTTCAAAATTAACTGAACACTACTCGTCAAAGGTCACTGAACACCATTTTGTCAAAAATTGCCGATCGTTATAATATCCAAAAACATCTTAACATTCAGTTTTACAAAAGTCACTAACAATATAAAATACTTGTTTTTGTTTTCTAGTGCAATCACGGCAACGTCCACGTCCAACAATAACTTAACATCATAAAGAACAAAAGTTACTGAACATTACTTTGTTTCGGATACGTAGCGTGTAAACTTATACTAATGCTATCAAAAGTAGCTGAACTGCAAACTAAAAATGTGCGCGTTACTATTTTCAGAGTTTGAAAACCATGTCCTATCCAATAATTCATTTATGTACAAAGTAAAAAGTAATGTGTCTATAATGACGATGGAGCTCATTGCAATCTATGAAGCCATCAAATATGCCTACAACTCAGGAGATCGCTATTGTGTAATTTTCACAGATAGTAAGAGTGGTCTGCAACATTTAGCTCGCTGTGCCTCTGGCTTCAGAGGTATTTCGATAGCTTACTCCATATTAAGTACGATAATACAACTTACAAACAATGGCATAGAGCTAAGATTGCAATGGGTTCCATCTCATGTAGGTTTGAGGGGCAACGAAGAGGCTGATAGATTAGCCAAATTAGCGGTTGTTCAGGGTCAAGATTTTAATGTTGTACCAAATTTTTTAGAAGTAATAAGTAAATGCAAAATAATTTGCTACAATAGATTTAAAGAGTACTTTGATGAACGAAGCAGGGAAAAGGGTATCTGGTATAAAACGATACAATTTCAGCCTTTTCGTATACCATGGTTTGCCATCAAAGAAATGAGCAGGTCTCATATTGTTTTGCTTCATAGATTGCGCTCTGGTCATTTTCCATCCCGGAAGTTTGGATTTTTAATGAAGAAAGTAAATTCTCCTAACTGTGAAACGTGTGGAACGGTTGAAGATGTTTATCATATACTTTTAGAGTGTCCTAAGAAAAAGAAAGAACGAGAAACACTGTGGAGTAAATTAAAATTAAAAGAATATGATATTGGTTCATATGTTCAAATTTTAGCACAACCTTCACTGGAAATAGCAATTCTCCTTGCTGATTTGTTTAGTGTAGATTAATGGATTAGTTGTATCATAAGTGTGTAGTTTAGTTTAAAATTTAGTTTAAGTTATGATGAGGCTGACTTGCCTTTGAGGATAAAAGCCTCCAATCAAATAAAAGAATAAAAAAAAAAAAAAAAAAAAATCCTATCCAAACTAAATCATGTAAAAAAAAGTTATATGGATAGATCTTTTTTACCAACCTACTTGGACCGAGTGAAAATGCATAAAAAAGCATGGCAGGCAGCTGTCAACGCCTCTTTTTCTTTTTTTGGTTTAAAAACAAAAGACGGCTGAATAATATGGTGTCAGTTATCAATTGCGCTTTACTGACAAATAAACATTATAACGCCATTTAATAATCTCTGCTGCCGCGGCAAATTGCCGCCCAGCGGACAGACCTCCGGTGCGATCTCATGGTGGCATGGAGAGAGCGACTGTCGCAACCCCGTACAGGGCACGCCACAATAGTGGCGGTAAGTCCTCTTTTGAGTGACTAGAGAGGCGCCATGGCGTCCTCACCTACCGCCTGACGCAGGTCCTCACCGGACACGGAAGTTTCCAAACATCCCAAAATAAAATGCTATTTTAATATTCATTTTGGTATTACGTCGAGTTTGAAATAGGATTGATAGCTGTCACATGTTTGCAGGTTTTTTTTTCTAAATTAAAGAAAAAAGTATATTAACTGTATTGATTTATCGAGCCATTTAATTTTGTTGATAATAAGTAAAAGGATGGTGATTTACATTTGCATGATGTGTTTACTTAATTTATATACCAAACACATATACGTACCGAAATACACACACATAAAACTCAAAATTATTATATTATATTTTGTTCAGGGATTTTAGAGATAAACGATGGTATGCTATTTTTGACAAAAATTTGTTCAGAGACTTTAGAGACGAAATATGTTATGCCTTTTATACTATAACTTTGTATAGTGACTTTTGAAAAGTGGTGGTCACCTACTTATGCCCTTTTATAATAATCATTCATTTCTGGTGCTTGTCATGTTGATAGATTTAGGTGTATTATGGTGTACAGTGATTTTGAAAATCTAAATGCGGTCATCAACTTTTGATGCTGACTGTACCTGCAAATCAAATCAAATTTAACGCGGGCGAAGCCGCGGGCGAAATCTAGTAACAATATAAAATAATAATAGACACATTTTCCAGGAACCAATTCCCCGCTCTAAAGACCCGCCCAGACCCACCTTCGATCCCCGACTGGCAACGGCAGTCCGAAGAGGCGACGTCCACTGAAGTGCCTCCTGAAGACAAGAAGAAGGCCCACAGGAGTCGCAGCCAGCGATCGGAGTCCGGTGGATCCAACTCTAGCGAGGGAGAGCAGGCCACCAAAAACAGTGACAGTAGTTTAGAGATAATGTGAGTATATATTTTAAACTGACATCCTTACTAATATTATAAAAGCGAAAGTGAGTTTGTTTGTTACCTCTTTACGCTTTTGGCTAAACCGATTTTGATGAATTTTGGTACAGAGATAGTTGGGAACCAGGAGACGGCAATAGGCTATTTTTTAAATAAAGGGGAAATGAGGGAGAAAGAGGGAAGTAAAGGGGAAACTTAGCGTTGCTATTACAAATCAATAAGGCGCAAGGGGAACTGTTACCCCGAATTTAACGCGAGCGAAGCCGCGGGCAAAAGCTAGTTATTTAAAACATTTGAAACGGGTTCGATGATAAGAAAGAAAACCAGCCAAGAGCTAGTCAGACTTGCGCATCGAGGATTCCGTACAAACTTGTGACATAAACGGCCATATCTTTTAACTGCGTGGACTTAGAGGGTTGATTTTTTTCTCAGCACAAAGAAAACGCGCATTTGAGTAAAGTACGGCCAACGAGAAGCGATACGAAAGGTCATTAACCTAAAGAACAACTGTGGCGTTGACAATCTATATATTTAGCTCTTTCCATCTTGTGCCTTTGTCGTAATGTCTCGTTCTCCCGGCAAAAACATGACAACGTTAAGACGGGTTCGCCAACATTCGGGCGGCCATATTAGATGGGGTTTTAGCATGGGTTTTGTTTACATTTGGTATCGCTTCTCGTTGGCCGTGCTATATATAGTTTTAATTTCAACTTGATACCTTTACGCGTTCCCAATATGAATAAAGGGTCTTGACTGACAACAAAGTGATCCAATAAGGGTTCCGTTTTTCCTTTTAGCTTACGGAACCTTAAAAACGAAATAAGTGCCGAAAAACAATCGCGATACAATGAGTGATGTGTCGAGAACAGAATCGAGTTGCTAGTGACAGTGGTATGTTATTCGAAAGAGATACCCTGGAACGTAAAGGGCAATAGAAGGAACATGGCTGGGTTTTAGTCAGTAAAAGTCTGACCACACTCGCTCCGCCCAGAGCGAGGGAAGTTATATGATGATTTCCCACACCAAAAATTGGATGACCAAATACGGAACGCTATTGGCAAAGAATCTAACTCTGTATCTTTATGCATGCTTATTACAAACCTAAATAAATAAGGAAAATTCACAGTGAAGAATATAAACATATTGTTAATAACAAAATTAAAAAAATTAAAAACACGACTGTGTCAGATTTTAGATCCACTCGTCAAATCCTAGACGATAATAAAATGCATTAAACACAGAATAAATAAAAATAAAAAATGTGTGGGTGTTCATTTATTAACCATACCCGCCACATTGCATGTCTATGCCTATCGCCTATGTTACTCGTGACGATGCAAGGATTCTAATGATACCTCATACATGTAAATCCGTTCAGGCGTTTAGAAGTTATGATGGAATAAAGAAACTCACATACAAACAGACATGAACCCTAAAAACATAACTCTCCTTTTTTGGGGCAGTCGTGTAAAAAAAGGTTTCAACTCTATAAACAATAATAAATTATTCGTATTTAACAAACCATCATCCTATAGTACGGCCAACCAGAAGCGATACCAAATGTAAACAAAACCCATGCTAAAACCCCATCTAAAATGGCCGCCCGAATGTTGGCGCACCCGTCTTAACGTTGTAATGTTTTTGCCGGGAGAACGAGACATTACGACAAAGGCACAAGATGGAAAGAGCTAAATATTAGATTGTCAACGCCACAGTTGTTCTTTAGGTTAATGACCTTTCGTATCGCTGCTAGTTGACCTTACCGTAGGCTTCCAGTCTCACAAAATTTAACCAAATACTAATTTTCTACATGGAGCGACCGCCTTTCTGTTTCATCCTAAACATCCGTTCTTGAATAAAAAGTGCATACATACACTGATACCGACTCCACCTGCCAATAGAGAAACTCAGGACCATAGAATTTTATGATGTCATTGAACAATCAATGTTCAATCAATCAAACAAATAAATATCTTGAGACAACTCACACACGGCTATCTGATCCCAAGCTAAGCAGAGCTTGTGTTATGGTAAACAGACAACTGATTGATATACATACTTATATAATTTATAAATACATGCATATTATAGATAAATCACACCCAGACACAGAGCAAACAATCATGCTCATCACACAAAGTTTGTCCTGGGTGGGAATCGAAACCACGACCTCCGGTTTCGCAGTCAAGGCCACTAACCACTAGACCAACAGGCCCATCAAACAGCAACGCAGAGGAAATGCGCACGCATGTTCTCCGCTCTGCGGTCGGCGGAGGGGTCTGTCAGACTTCAACTTACTAAAACCACACCGGTGTTCCCTCGCACACTTACGTCAGGGGGCAGCAGGGACGAATGTGACTTCTGCCGCCCCGGACTAGTGCTGGCCCGCTTGACCTTGCGGGCCACGTCCCAGAGGGGAGTGAGGTGTGGACTCCCCCGGATACATCTCAGTGAGAGGCGCACGTGAAACACTACGCGCCACCGTCTCGGGTCCAATGTGATGGGGGGCGACGGATGTCCCCGAATCCGCCACCCCTGGACCCATTTATAGGGGCTGGAAGAGGGCGTTGTCCGCCCTCTGCCGACGCCCGGTGCGTCTGCTGCGGGATAGGCGGGAGCTTGTCGGCTCTCTCTCCCTCTCCGCAGCTTCCTTTTGCGACATGACGGTGTCGCAAAAAGACATCACTGCCTCCCAGGACTCTACACTGCCTACCAGGACTCCACACTGCCAACCATCGATCGAACGACGGTCGGCAGCGACAGGTCTCTTCCGACTTCTGATGTGAGGGCACGGCTTCACATTCGGCCAGCGTATGCCGCGCCGTATCCTCCAGACAGTGGGTGCAGTGATGGCACCTTGCGTCCGGCTCCCTGCCTAGGCGACTCAAGTACTTCCCGAAGCAACCGTGCCCCGAGAGCACCTGCGTCGCCCGAAAACTCAGGGAACCGTGCCTCCTCCCGAGCCAATCGTCGAGTACTGGCCGGATCGCCTCGATTGTGTCAAGGCCGGCGGAAGGGTGCTCAAGCCTCCTCCGCCACTCCGCCACAATGACCTGCCGGAGCCGAGACCGGTGCAGCGCTATCTGACGCTCCACCAGTCTCTCTCCCTGGTCCTCGGCCTCCTCACGCCACTGATGCAGCGTCGCGAGGGTCTTCGCCTCCAGGTAGAGGGGCCTGCCTGGGCCAACCCGCAACCCCAGCAGGCGGTGGGGTTGCGGTTTGTTCGAAAGAGATACCGCGCCAAACACAAAGGGCAAAAGAAACAACATGGGTGGGTCTTAGTTAGTAAAAGTTTAACACTCCCACCCCCCCTTTCCACCCAGAACAGGGCAAGTTATTTGATAATTTCCCATCCGCAAGAAAAAACAGTTTTCCACTAAAACCGTAAGCAAGTTTAATTAGCGCACTCGTAAAATTAAAAGGTTAAGCTCTAGGTAAACTTTGCTTTGCATCTTGCATGAAGATAATATTTCTTTCGAATATAAATTCATCTAAGGGAGCATTCATACTAACCACAATCACAGAACAGCGCAGCGGCAAAAAGTGGTCTAACAATGGTCACTTGTAAATTGTGTGTGTGGGTTCATTTATTTATTATTTAACGATTTATGTACATACACACTGAAAACAGACAAATAAAAGACAGGAACAGAAAACAGGTACAAAGGTAATCCTTATTTCTATAGAAATCTCTTCCAGCATATCTGCGAAAGAAGAGTTAAATAAAAATTCATTTCATGTTATTTGCAGTTGCTTAGTTATTTTATTGAAAACAAGCTGTCCTGCGCGGTTTCAGCCGCGTCTTGGGTTACTGCCCCGCTCCTGTCGATATTAGCGTGATGTTATATTCTATGTTACTCAGTGATAATGTAGCTTGCTAGTGGCAAAAGAATTTTTAAAATCGGTTCAGTAGTTTTTGAGTTTATTCGTTACATACAAAAATACAAATAATTTCCTCTTTATAATATCCTTACTAATATTATAAAAGCGAAAGTGAGTTTGTTTGTTTGTTACCTCTTCACGATTAAATGGCTAAACCGAATTTGATTAATTTTGGTACAGAGATAGTTGGAACCCTGGAGACGGTGATAGGCTACTTTTTTAAATAAAAGGGAGAACATAGGCTGACTATGGGATATTAAAAAGAAAGAGTGAGAAATGAGGGAAAAAGAGGAAAAAAGGGAAAACTTAGCATTGCTATTACAATAAATGAGGCGCAAGGGCAAAAACTACAGGTAGCAGGTACTTGTAAATCACGAAAGGAGAACTGTGTTACCCCAAATTTAACGCGAGCGAAGCCGCGGGCGAAAGCTAGTAATTCCATAAATACAGCAGTAACTAAACAAATGTTTTTACTTTCAGTACATGAAACCATCTTCACAAGTACAGCAGCAGGTATTAGGGTAGTGCCACACTAGCGCGACAGTTGCGTAGAAATGGACGGAAGACATTGGTAGTGTGGCAGGTATTTAACAGTGAATGTGTTATTGAGTGGGAATTGGATTGTTTTAGTGATACTGAACTCCTCTTAAATGTTGTTGCAATAGATGTAATGTAAGTGGGCTTCGAAGTCTATAGGTCAAGTAATAGTGGATTAAAGGGTGCCTATATTGGCCAACGTAGTCCATTTGTGAGGTAGTTGCGTAACACACAATGATAACCTGCATGGTTCTCAGTCCTCACAGGATGACTTAAAAAAACCGACTTCCAAAAACACTAAAAAGTCGGAAACTAAATTTACTTCCGGAAGTCTTTTTTTTGCCATCGACTTTTTTCACCCAATTATTTCAGCCTTTTTAATTGTGGTAATAATTTGTTTGAGATACTATCATATATCTTAAACAAATTATTTACTTGTTTGAGATACTTCCGTTTTTTGCTACTCTAAGAAATACATTAGGAGAAACAATATATGTATTATAAAAGATTACTCATAAATTACCCAAGCAATATAGATACCTTAAATATATAGTAAACTAGCTGTGCCCAGCGGTTTCACTCGCTGCTAAGTTAGGGGCATGAAAAATAGATGTTAACCGATTCTCAGACCTACCCGATATGCACACAAAATTTTGTTCAAATCGGTCCAGCAGTTTTTGAGGAGTACGGGAACGAAATTTTTGACACGAGAATTTTATATATTAGATATACTATACATATGGGACCCTTTCGATTATAAAAATAATTTTGATAATCGACCCACAATCGACGGAGAAATCGCGTAACAAACATACAAAAAAAATTCAGTCGTATTTAGAACCTCCTCTTTTGTTTTGAAGTCGGTTAAAAAGAGACTGGGGCCTCTTGAGTTAACAACACGAGAACGTGTTTTTAACAACATACAAAAATAAATATCATTTCGTTTCAATAGCAATTCCTTTTATTTTGATAATTAAACGACATTTTTTGCGCTGTTCACTTTGGCGAGCGAAAGATTTGACCTTAACAGACAGTCTAGTGACGTTTTATTTTTATAAAAAGGTCATGTTTGGAATACAGCATTGATTAATCAAGAGGATAAATTATATATTATTTGTTCTAAAAACAGAAGTGTACAGAAACTGAGATAATAATGCAATTTACCATTGGGGTATTTCCGGGAATTGTGCAAATTAATACCATTTTTTTTGTATAGGCTATTGTTTAGACTGCTCACTATGTAGGTCCCGGTTTCAATTCTGTTGTCGATGTTCAAGACTTGTTAAAAAAAAACTGTTTGTTGTTGCTGCATTTTTTGCACTTACCTTAACTTTAATAGGCTATAACTTTGTCATTTTTATTATAGTTCACAAATAAAAAATACGTGTCCCTTATTTGTGAATAATCTAAAAGACAGAATAGAATGTTATTACTTTGATCCTGAAAACCCTATTGATGGCAAATGGCTCGCTCCTATTACATAGAACTTCAAAATAACTTGCGAAATGTATATGATGTACTAGTAATACATAATACTGCCTCACCCTGTGGATATAGCAGCCGTTATGTTTTTTTAACATCATTTAAATCAATCTTTAATCCACTGTTACTTTATCTGAAGACGTAAATGTCTAGAAATAATTAAATTGCAATATTTATCAATTAATCAAAGTATTATTTGCTAATGTAATTTTGGACTGTGAAGGCTTTAAAGTCCTAAGTCGTACAAAATTATTAAAAGACATTGTATAGAGGAATTTTGTCGTAATTTTGTGTTGCAATCATGTCTGTTTATAATTAAATTTTAGTTAGAATTTATATGAATTGAAATTGTAGGGGTTATGTTAATAAATATTATGTGAGGTTAGATGTTTGGGGATTTTTCTATATGCTATACTGTTTTCCTACGGTTTTTTTTTTAATTTCTTGCCTTTTATACGTCGGGTTTTACATAAAGTGTAGCAGAATAAACGCATGAACTACCGTGTGGTCACATGAACCATGTAAGTGAACAACTTTTGTTCTAAAAATTCTTGACATTCACAAAAAAAGCAATTTAAATGTGCTTGGTCCGTAATAAATTCAAATTGATGGCGATGTATGCGAGCGTTTATGGCGAAGAAATTTGCTTGAAATGCAGCGGTAGGTACTCGCGGAATCCGCTGATGAGGGCGCAACGCAGCGGCGCAAACCTATAATGCAGCCAGCCAGTTCCTTTAGAGCTCAAATTGCGCTGAACGGGTACCTTTTTTTTAGGGTTTGGAAATCATCAAATAACTTTCCCCTGCACGGGGCGGATCGAGAGGGAGTATCAGTCTTTTACATATTAAAAACCCACCCATGTTTCTGCTTTTTAACCGACGAAAAAAAGGACGAGGTTCTTAATTCGACATGTATATTTTTTATTTTGTTTTTTTGTGTTCCGCGGCCGCGGTATATCGTTCGATGAACCCGCAGCCGGCTTCTCTCTCTGCTTTGCTGACATAGAGCGGAGGAAGTTCTTTGATGATAACCCGTCCGCAATAAAGGCTATTCCTCATTTGAAACTGCGAAACATTTCCATACCTATAAATAAACAACAATATACACTCGGCTGTACTTACATATTTACTATACTGTATTTTACAACCTTGATATTGAATTTATTTTTAAATAATCAAAGTAAAAAAAAACTAAAATAATGTTTTATTTTTCTTTTTTTTTAATGACTACTTTTGTCTTATTTGCCAGTTTTAATTATTGTGTGATGGTTTTATAGGTATACGAACTAAATAGTTGTATATATAGGATTGTACTCATTTTGAAACACAAAATAGTTCCACTTTAAGGACTTTTAACATAATCTGTCCAAATATACATAGAAATACCTTTGCTTAAACACCTTTGATATATTATATGTTTAAATTATTGCACTAGGTAGCACGCAAAATTATAATTTTCAGAGGCAAGTTTAACTCGTATCCTACCTCGGCTTTCCGAGACACAGAGGAATCTCGGTCATCATCATCTGCCTAGCCTTTTCCCAACTATGTTGGGGTCGCCTTCCAGTCTTACCGGATGCAGCTGAATATTAGTATTTTACATGGAGCGACTGCCTATCTGACCTCCACAACCCAGTTAGTACTGGATAATACTATACCCCTTGGTAAGACTGGTTGTCAGGCTTTAGAGAAACTGACTACCTGTAACGGCTCAAAGATCTTTAATTGACAGCCGGAACCAACAGCTAAATGTGCTTTCCGAGGCACGTTGGAATCTCTGTATGTAACGAAAAAAAAGTGTAAAACGCGACGCGTTAATAGTTATTAAATAATCTTTAAAAAGATTTTGTTAGATGAGGCATTTTTAGCATTTAAAAGGTGAAGTAAGTTAAGGCAAGTTTTAATATAGAACTTGGACTGATTTAGCTTTCCATGCGATTATTAATCTTAATACTATGCATTTTATGTTCATAATCGTATGTGGGCAAGCGACACAGTCGAAAATGAGCATTAATGTTAAACGAATTATGTTCATATTCCTAAGCGATGCTCACCTCACAATAAGTCAATGAATCTTTGCCACATTCGGAAGTTCCAACCCTGAACCTTAAATCTTAGAGTTACGGGTCATTTTTGAAAGTACAAACATAATGCGTCGTCTAAAGCATTTTTAAACAAACTAGGAATTATTTTGTGTATCAAAGTAAGAGATACGAGTAGTAAACTCGCATAATCATGTTTGTTTCTCTATAAAATAATTAGTCATTAATGTTTTATAGTTTTGTTGTTACTATTTGTAGAAAACTTTGTATAGGCGTTGTAAAATTATTAGAATGAAGAAAAACAGAGTTCTGATATTTTATTAGGCCTATATAATATCGTACAAAATGTACCCGCGAGGGTAATGTAAATTGTTTTATTTTATTTAGTTTATTATTTTTGAATATATTTTATTATAAATTATTATATATTTTTGTCATGTAACTCTTTAAAAATGTATCCATCTTCCTTTAAAATTGCTCAGTGTATGTATATTTAATATTATAATCTAAAAGACTAGCGTTGTATAATGTACAACATTCCATATTGGTGTTTTTTTGGTGTAACCGCGTCGTGATAAATAAACCAAAATTATAATGATATAGAATGTGTTTTCTTACTTATTTTTAAGGTTTTATTACTAAGAAGTTGAAATTAATCAATTTCACAAATAATGATTTTCTGTTGCTGCTATAACAACAAATACTGAAAAACAATGAAATAAATATTTCAGGGGACTCCCCTGTCAAATATCATGTTTGTTGTAGAACAAACATGATATTTTTATAGATAATTAGCTGTGCCTAGCGGTTTCACCCGCTGCTCACTTGAGGGTATGAAAAATAGATGTTGGCCGATTCTCAGACTCACTGAATATGCATATAAAATATCAAAAGAATCGGTCGACCCGTTTCGGAGGAGTATGGGAACGAAAACTGTGACACGAGAATTTTATATATTAGAAGATGGTACTCTTTGTGCGCAATTCCGACAAACATTCCCCAAGCTGAAACGAATCCCGGCAGATTCGTGATGATATTAGGTCGCGATATCCTGGCAACTTATAATTATTGTATCCCGCAGCGGGATTCGCTCAGTGTAGCTCCTGATTTTAACAACTTCATATAAAAAAATCATATAAAGAGTTACTATACTATAAAAAAACAGCCTTAAAAGTCATGTAATATACGATTTTATTTTATAAAAAATACATCACAAGGTATAATATTTTGAGCTTAATAATTGAAAGGTCCTGTATCAAGATAGAACACACTCCAACAGTTTTACCAATGAGATCAACGAGGAAACGGGTATATAAAAAGGTACAAATTTGACACTAAATAACTAGAGTTGCTAGTTTATAATATCAATAACAATTTTATTGTGCTAGCAATATTAAGCAAAGCTGGCAACATCAAATAAGTGCATGTCCTCGAAAGATCTAATACAACACTTGCATTATTCGAAAACTGAAAAATGCAAGATATTTTTAGACATGTAAAAATTAACTGTTGGAAACACTGGGAAGACTGACCAAATAGATACAAGTATAGTTTTACAAATAGCAGCTTAAATAGCGTGATATCACTTAGAGGTACCCAAAACCAAGTTTCCGAGGCATAATATAAACAGGTTACAAATATGTTAGACTTGTTAAAATGGGTATTAAATAGTGTCCGACCGAAGGTTTGGTTTCCGTTTCAGTTTCGGCTAAAAAATCTAGTTTCGGCTTCGGCCTAAAATGGCCGAAACTACGACCGAAACTGAAAGTGCATTCGGGAGTTTTCGCGCTGTGATCGGTCATTGAATGAATGAATGAATCTAATCATAGCCAATGTCGTGATTCGCTAGTTTTGTTGTGGTGGCGAGTTTTCGAGTGATTTATTTTGAATTTGGTTGTAAGGAAATTTCAGTTTCGGCCGTAACAGAGGCCTTCGCCGAAATTCGTTTTCGGTTTCGGTCGTAAAACTAGTTTCGGACGGACACTAGTATTAAATAGATGTAAAATAAAAATACCCATTATATTTAAGTGCATAGCATTCAAATTACAACACATAACAATGTGTTACTTATAAGACACGAGAAAAAGGTTAATCTGGTCATTTCATGTATGTACAGACTGGGGCGTAAACATTACTTAATCAGTCGCCACAGACTGTAAAATACCGACCATAGATTTTTTTATGCGATAGTTGTGCGCCTTTGTTACTTATAGCTTACTAGCTTTTGCCCACGGCTTTGCTCGCATTAAATTCGGGATATCACAGTTCCCCTTTCCTGATTTACCTGAGGTACCTGCTACCTGTAGGTTTTGCCCTTACGCCTTATTTATTGTAATAACAATGCTAAGTTTTCCCTTTTCTTTCCTCTTCCCCTCAAATCAAAAGATTGACATATAATCTTTTTATTTTAAAAAATATCCTTTGTCCTTCTCTAGGGTCCCAGCTATCTCTGTACCAAAATTCATCAAAATCGGTTTAGCCATTTAGGCGTGAAGACGTAACAAACAAACAAACTCACTTTCGCTTTTATAATATTAGTAAGGATTCAGTTCAATATACATATATAAGCGCATATCTTACGTTATACACTCTAGTTATTTAGTGCAGTGTAAAGGTGCCTTGTTGTCAAATAATTAACTTTTTATACAAAGAAACAATACACTATCTAGTGTAGTTTATGGCACACAAAGAGAATTAATCTGGAAAATTCAGTAAAAGATATTACACAAAAGTTTTAAATATTACAGTAATAATAAATGTTTTTTTTTGTTCGACATTGATACTTTACGATATGCAATTGAAGAATATACAACAGAAAACATTTAAAAAGAAGTGTTAGTTATCGACTTTTTGAACGCCAATTATTTTATATGACAAAATATTTAAAAATAAAACAATGTAAGTTTTATATAAAAACAAAAGCGTTTTTTTTTTAGCGTTCCGTACCTCAAAGAAAAATTAAGACCCTTAACCGCTTGTATGGGGTAGTTGACACCATTAACCAATAATTAAAAAACACAATTTTTCTGAAAGAACACCTTATTCTAGACCTGAGAACTCCATTCATTTCAAAATAACTTTAAAATTCGATTTTTAGTTGCTTTTAAATCAATAAATAGTTGCATCATTGACTTGACAAAATAGTGACGTCATCGTTGCGAGTCTCATACAAAATCTATGGGGGAAGCGCGTTTTGACAGCTCATAAAAAGTATATCAATTGATTGGTGGTGTCATCTACCCTATTACAGACACAATTAACTACGCATTGTGTCTCGCGTAGATCTGCGTTCCGGCATACAAGGGGTTAATCCCGGGAATGCGTGGAGGTTTCGGGTTGAAATTAAAACGATATACTCAAATCTGCGGTCTCTTGGAGCTGTTAAAAATTCAAACCTCTAAATCTCTGTAGTCAAAAGATAAATGCCTGTTTATGTAGCAAGTTTGCCTCGCACATGGCCGATATTTTTTTAAACGTTCATGTTGTCATTTTAGAATGTGCTCTTAACTTTTTTTCTTAAACTTTAGTGTGCGACTAATGAATTATCTATGAACAATGAAAATTAAAATAATAATAGTTAAGTCTAAAATCTAGTACGTATTTTCAGTCAGGCCTCGATTAAGGGACCGACACTACCCAACATACATCACAAGAAAGAAAAAAACGATATTACAGGTGGGATAGAAGTGCGACGTTCAAAAAGTGAATAATGCATTTAACAATAAAAAGTAAAAAAATATACTTAATATAAAAATACCTATTACTAAAAGCCATAAGATATGCATCGTACTGGGAAAGACAACAATTATAAATAATCACAAAAATATTCATGAATCCAGAAAAGAGGTACATAAAATGCCTAGAACTGTAGTTCATTATTTCGGGTTTGAAAAAGTTTTGCCTTGTCTTTGGTAACTTTCTTTTATATGCATTTGAACACTTATACAGTACCTGCCCGTTAAGCTTGGGAAAGAGGCTATTATTACAAGTAACAGAGTCCTGGATGCATCTATGAGCTATGCGCGTAAGACCAACAGTGATCAGAAATATATATCAAATTGTAGCTTATAATCAGAACTTCAATTCATTCTAACATAACAAATGCTTACCTAAGTAGACGGAGAACGGAAATATGTTGCCTGCATTTTCTCAATTATTTGGACTAAAAACAAACTTTAACAGGTTCCGTAACCCAGCCTTTATAGACTTAAGTCAATTAAAGGACGTCGGATTTTTTACTGTGTTTAGCATAAAAAACATTGCAAAATGTTCTCGACAATATACAGGAAATAACAACATTTTCAATTGTCCGTAGCTCTGGTGGCCAGCGACTTAGCAACTTTTCGCAATTTTATGAATTAGTGAACTTCTTACGAGCTACGATTTGAGATAATTTTCAATTGTGACTTACACCCACTTTGTTCAAGACCCATTAGCCATGTGCCATTTTATGTCTTTTTCTGCTTTTGTCACAAGATTCGCCCCTAATTTTGAAACTTCTTCCAAACCCAAAACAAATACACGACTAGGCCTATTATATCGTATGAAATGTTAGAACAATTTAGTTGCGAAAGAGAGAGCGTTATTAACAATCTGTGTGCGAGAAAGAGACAGGCATACATCAAAGGTGACGCCTTTGTCCGCAACTGAATAGTGTATCTAACATTAAAGTACGGTTTTGGAATATAAATCTAACCATTTAATGATTCCTCCTTGAGCCACGTATACGCTCGTCATAAACATTTTTTTTTATCATTTTCGTTATCATTTTTACACAGATAAATATATTATCAAATTTAATTTTATATTTGCCTTAAAATACGTAACACAAAATAAACTTTTTCTGAACTTCCAATCGAAAAATATTTTTGTACACCAATATATTGTCGACTAAATAATAATATGGATATTGTTTTATCATTAATCTTTTCCTTTTTAGTGAACCAAAAAAGTCAAGCAATACAATGTTAAAATATTACTACAACAGTAAACTATTATCTTATGACTATTCCAACTTTTAAGACTATAAAACATTGAATTAACATGGACATGTCATCAGATACCTTCGCATATTATTATTTAGTATAACAACAGTACTAATCTTCCAATACGTGTACAATCACAGTGAATAACTATAAGTTGTAATTTCCACATTCAAAACGATGTGACAAATCAGCGTGACAGTTGCACACTACGCGCGGGAGTCGGTGGGCGGGACTTGGTTAAACACCGGGCTTTTTCAACATTTGATTCACAATTATTATATCAAAGGGGTTAAGATCCCAGAATCGCTATATAAACCCGAAAGAGCGCAACATCATCATTTGTTTTGGTGTCGCGGGAAATCAATATTGCTGGCATGTTATCAGCAAATTGTGAAGCTATAAAAATCCCGGTATTTCTATCTCCCCATTCTTCTCCAAACGCGCTTCAAAACTGTTCCCAAAAACCTGTACAATACCATCTTACAACAATATCTTCTTCTCAAAATTCTTATTCTGCTCGAATTGCACAATGACTTCGTCATTCCTGGCACTTAACAGTTTCTTGGCCCTCTTCAAGTCATCGTAAAAGCACCTTCCTTTTTCCGAACGCTGTATATGTATTTTGGGGAGCAAGTCTTTTGATAGATAAGATATAAGTTTTTGCCACTCCGTGAGTAAGGTGAACGTTTTCGAGAGTCGTGTTTCAACTGGAATATTGGCATCGGAATGTTCGAACAAGACGTTGATGATATCTTTCGAACGTTTTAGGGCTCTGCTAGCTTTGACGAACGAGAGAATTAAAGTGTCGACATTCTTATGAGCGCTTATTATAGGTTTGTCGTAAATGTTGTTGCACAAGTTGGCTTCTTCAGCTGGACCAACGATGTAAATGACATGTGTGGCTAACCTGAAGGCTTCCTCTGCCCAGATGAAGGGATCTCCGTGTGAGGTGGTGGATATGTCGCCGTCGTACATGACGATGAAGCCGTATTCTGATCGTAGGTAGGTGACGAATGACGCAACGCATTCGGCGTGAAGTCGATTCGCAGGGGAGTATGCTACCAGTATTTTCGGCGGTGTGGGTATCATTATGGCTGAAAAGAAAGTGGTTTATGTTTTTTAATCAGGCTTAGATTATTTTAAAACATTTGACATCGTCGAGCTAGAAGTTGACGTGTTTCTCCCCATGAATGATACTGATAATAGCTAATGACAGAAAAAATAGAAAGAGGGAAGGGACGCGTTTGCCCTACAGTGAGAAACATCAAGATTAATAAAAAAACTTCCCAACTTACCCATCTCCGCGTCTCTGTTTCTGTCTTGGCAGCAATACCGCCTGATCACGCGCAATACTATGTAGTAAGCGAATAGTGTCGCCACTATCAGTGCTGTCACACTCGCTATACAGATGTTCAGGGTCTGGGGGTCGCTACCTGGAAAGAGGGAAATGACATGTTCAAAGGAGTACCAAGTTGCGCGGCTCGTGTCGTAACCAGGTCGATCCGAGAATGGTTGTACGGTCTGGAGAACCTGTTTTTCTACCTATAACATACCATGTTCTCTTTGTGCGTTAGTAAACACGTTGGTCGTGTCATTTGTGGATGTATTCGTGGTATGCTTTGTTAATAAAAAACAATTAAGTTGCCCAAACTTATATGGTTATCTACATTGTCTTGGAATACTTTTAAAGGCTTTCAGTGATGTCATTATTTTATAGGCGCCATCTAGGGGCTACATTGGGTGAACAGGACAAATCACTTTTATTTCTTAAACATAGCAGGATTGTTTCACAATTTCGAATTATAATGATAAGTAAAGACGATTTTTTGATTCAGTGTACCTAGGGTAGGTACACTGAATCGAAAAATCGTCTTAGTGTCGTAAATTTCTAAGACTTAAACTGCCCAAGTGAGTATTTAAAGAAAATAAATAAAAGATAAAATTTAATTTTATTAAACGATAAAAGCAACTCGCTCTGTGTTACTTAAGACTTGGCGAAATATGAATATTCTAAAAAAAAAATAAGCTATTTCAAAAAGAAAATAATAATCAGTTAATTCATGTCTAGGCCATAGAAAAAAACTGTGAACGGAATTATCGCAATAAAAATAGCGTTAAAAAAGTTGTTTCCTAACAATCATTTTTGCGTAGTTACATATAACGTACGAAGGGTACTTAAATAATTCTACAACTAAGCGTCAGTAATAATATCAAAAGTTTAGAGTAAACAATTATATTTATAGATAGTGTAGCGCCTGGTACGTTAATTATTAAAAACAAATAAGATAGGACCACGTTTTGTTTTTCCTGTTAGGTACACACGATGACACATCAACCTCTATGCAAAACCAGTTTATTCAGACCTCTTAACTACAGATCGCACACCGTTAATTTCCCTTACGATGAGAGTTCCACATAAATTGGAATCCATTTAAATTTAACCCACTACTCAAAAGCATACGTTAACACACTGTGGACCGCACAGGCCTGGTAGATTTTATTATTAACCTCTAGAACTCGAGTTTACTAGCACGGTTTCGTGCAGCTCCCAGCTGCCAGTAAACAAGTATTACCGTTGAGTCCCGCTGGCACAAAATTGTGCCACTAAATCCCGACCGATTTAAAACTGTATTTGTAGTAAAGATAAGTCTTAAAATCGATTCTGAACGAATGTTAAGAGCCTGCCGGTGCCGATAGTTGACGTAAATAATGGCGTTCCTTACAAGGTTAAAAGCGATTTTATTTTAAGTAAGTCCATTTTATTTTTGTTATTGTTTTTTTAACTATTAAAATTGTATTACACCCAAAACTAGTTTTTGCTCGCGGATTCGTTTCCTTTATAAACGGTAAGCATTTAACACTGGATGTTGAAACTGCCCATTGGTCAAAGAGAATCGGATCAGTAGTTTCCCCTACAAACAAACATGAAACTAACTTTCGTCTTTATAATATACTAGCTTTTGCCCGCGGCTTCGCTCGCGTTAAAATCGAGGTAACACAGTTCCCCTTGCGCCTTATTGGTTTGTAATCGCAACGCTTAGTTTTCCCTTTTCTTCCCTCTTTCTCCCTCACATCCCACTTTATTGAAATAAAAAATAGCCTATGTCCGTCTCCTGGTTCCCAACTATCTCTGTACCATCACCAAATTCATCAAAATCGGTTTAGCCATTAAAGCGTGAAGAGGTAACAAACAAACTCACTTTCGCTTTTATAATATTAGTAAGGATTTTTTTTCGTATAATAATATTTAACATTGACTTCCACAAGAGTTACACAAACTCGACGAACCGAATAACATGGTTATTCATTTTGTGCTTTCGACCCGACTGCCAATGAAGAGTTATGTTGTTCGTGCGTATTTTATTTTATATCTTCGAAACCGCTGAACGTATTTATACAATATATCGTTTGATTTGTCTTGATAACCCATGTGTTCTTAAACTCGTGCGATGTCAAAGACTGTAAAGCTGGGGATACACACGCCCGTAGCTTGCACACTAGTATACCAGCTCCTTGCACGTGCCAGCTACTGTCATATGTATACGCTAACTGGCATGCCTGTAACTGGCATATAAGTAGCTAGCACAACATTTGATTTACTTGCATGCCCGTTGAGGGAGGGGACGCGGGGGGTTGCTTAACTGACACGTGTGAACAGACGCGACAGCTACGGGCAATACGGGCATGCCAGTAGCTGTCTCGCTATGGCCGTAGGCGCACGTTTTTTGTTTTTTTCGAAGGTCAATTTTTCAAGTTTTTCTTTTGTTGGTTATTTTGTATTCAATATGGCACATGTGACTCTCACAAACTCTCCTGTGTATACGCGATGGTAATACTGGCATGCAAGGGCACAACTTGCATGCCACTATTACTTGCAAATGTATCCGCATTGTGCCAGTTACTCGTACATGCCAGCTACTTTTCCGATTTACTGGCATGTGTATCCGCGCTTACAGAAAGTTGCTTGTTTTATTCTTGACAGTTTTTTTTTTTTTATTTTGGGTTAACGGACCTCAAAAGTAAAGCGGAACGGAACTCTTTTTGGATCTCTTTCGTTCCTCGTCAGTCTGTCTGTAAAGACCCTTTATCTTGGGAACGCGTGTAGGTATCAAGTTGAAATTAAAGCCAAAACTCTCGGTGCCCGAGTCTGACTCACTTGTGGCCGGTTTTCTTTTATTATGTTATGCGACACATATAAATGTATTCTCTTTCTTTCTTTGTTACAAAACATACAACCATGACATAAAATAGATATAAAAGTACTAGCTGAGCCCCGTGCTTTCACGCGCGGTGATAAAATATGCAATATGTATAAGAATTGTAGTCTATGTGTTATTCTGATGTATAAGCTATATTATTGCAAAATTTTAAAATCCATTCAGTAGTTTTTGCGTGAAAGAGTAACATACATCCATACAAACTTTCACGTTTATAATTTAATATATAATATAATTATAGTAGGAAGGATGACCTCCGTAGCCATATCTCCAATTACTAACCATAATTTTCTTTATTTGCTTGCAGAAAAAAAGTAAAAATGACGGACACGCCTCCCAGGCGTCCCATGTCAGCTTATATGCTTTGGTTAAACAGCTCTAGAGAAAAGATCAAGTCGGACAATCCCGGCATGAGACTTACAGACATCGCTAAAAAGGGAGGTGAGATTTGGAAGGCGATGAACAAGACTGAATGGGAGGAAAAAGCTGCCAAAGCCAAGGAGCAGTATGAGAAAGACCTGGAGTCATACTACGCCAACAGAGGTGGGGGAGACACCAGCAGCGGTAGGAAAGGCAAGAAAGCGGCGCAAACTAAGTCCTCGAAAAAGGAAGTGTCTGCTTATGAGGATGGTGAGGAAGAGAATGGAAGTGACTGATTTAATATCACTGCTTACCATAACTTCAAACATCGGTAGACTAGAGATGGAGCTAGACGGCATGTATAACTGCATCTCTTTCCTACACTAAAATAATAAGCCTTTTATTCTGAACTACGCGGTTACACACTTTACAACAAGTTTTCATTTTTATGTTCATATAAGATGTCACAAAGTGATCCTGTATAAAAGGGTTTAGTTTGCTTAACCTCAAAAACATGTGCTACGGTCGTGATTTATATTTCAATCACTATACAACCTGATATTGACCGGCAAAATGCAAAAAAAAGACGTAAGAAAAATTGAATTTCGCGGCGTATCTTAAGTATTAATATTGTTTTATAAGGTGGTGGAACGGGCGCTGTTAATCATTATTTCCTTGGACTCACTAAGTAAAATGATTTAAAATCTGTATGTCATTCCATTAATATTTCTGTACAAAATTACATTTTTTTAAATAATACTTAACGAATTAAATTATTATGATTCTCCTACCATTATCCCAATGCCTACAAATATTATAAAAGCGAAAGTGAGTTTGTTTTTTTGTTACATCTTCACGCCTAAATGGCTAAACCGATTTTGATGAATTTTGGTACAGAGATAGTTGGGACCCTAGAGACGGACATAGGCTACTTTTAAAAAAAAAATGAGTTATGAGGGAGAAAGAGGGAAGAAAAGGGAAAACATAGCATTGCTATTACAATAAATAAGGCGCAAACTAAATCAGGAAAGGGGAATTGTGTTGTAATTGTGTAACGCGAGTGAAGCCGCGGGCAAAAGCTAGTTTATAATAAATAGCTGTGCAGTTGTGCTAAGTAATAAATAAAATCAAAACACTTACTTATCATAATCCTCGGGCTCTCCACGGATTTACAGCCTAGACCCGTCTTGGTATCGCACTTCGCGTGTAAAGGTGTAACCACAAAACTAAAGGACCCATTCGAGCCAAAATAGTAGAAGTCGTACGTCACTTCATCCGTGTTATTTTTTAGAGGTATGGTAGTCGCCTTAACCTCTCTGTAAGGAGCACCCCTGATCGTCGGAGTCACAACCACTTGTATACGATACGCGCGAATTTTCAGCTGGTTTGGTGGTGGCATTATATGTAACCGCATTATCATCGGGAATATTTCTATGTATATGAACGGCTTCCAATTCTCTTCTGTTGTTGATTGACCTAAAAAAAATAATAATTCAGTAAAGTGAACAATTGTTACAGACATGATTATATTTATTTTTTATTATATTTATCTAATAGACATTGTGAACGGATATGTCACCTGGCTCCCAAACTAGGTTTTCACTTTTGACTTGGGACACAGTGTTACTCATTATTATTAAAAAAAAAAAACTAATTTAAACAAAATCACAATCGTTTGAAACTTAAAGTGTATGAGATAGTGTGTTGTGATAATTTGTATCTGTAGTGTGTCAGTGTATGTGTTGATGGAGTGTATTATATAGCGCATGTGAAATGTTTGTAGAGCAAAAGAGTAAGCAAGAAAATTACGAATAATAATTGTAATCAGTTTGAATCGGCTTATACAGACTGTTAGCATAAGTTTAATACAAAATCTTGTGACGTTGTACACAGTAAACATGTATCATCACGGCAATAAACAGTAATCGCGATCGCACTAATATATAGTCAGCAAAAGAGATAAGTTACCAGCCTCGTCAGATATAGTTGATTTTTTTTTTAAAACCCATGAATGTTTTATAATAAAGCTAAATTGATAGAAACCATACAGTTTATTAAATAAATTAAGTTCGAGTTAATAACGTCTATCGGTTACTAAGACACATTCAACTGTAACCGACTAGCTTGGTTAATTATCTCTATTGCTGACTGTACATTAGTGCGACCGGGATTTAGTTTTCAAATATGTAAACAAACATGTGTTTTCTCATTTAGGTCAGTTATTAATGTTAATTAACTCACTTATATGACACCAACTTAATTTACGTTAGACAATTTCAATAGATAGATATTCCTTATTATGAACCTACACCACACAAATTACAAGAATAACAGTATACAACTTATAAAAAGCGATCTTTTCAAGACAACCTTTGGATGGATTTAAAGGACAGACAGTAACCGTAGCTGGGGGTCTACTCTAATTCTACGTAAAACGAAATTGCGACCGAAACTTCGAACTTTTTCTACCACGGTTTCATTTCATTTAATTAATTTCGAAATTTCGGACGTCCGAAGTTTATTTGACATTAAAATTTTCTAAACCTACTCTAATTCACGCAAAATGATATAGAGTAGGGTTACAAACGTAACTACTTTTGGCTTTCGTTCGTTAACGAAGTTACGTTTCGGAGAAAGAGAGTAGACCCCGTGTATCGATATTTATCTAAGTAAAAAAAATCAAATGGAAACAAGGATATAAATAGAATGAATAAAAGACAAAAATAAAGTCTGAAACTTACTCAACATCTCAGCAGAGGGTATATTAAAGTAATACTGTCCCCTATTAACAGTTTTGTCTTCAGCAGTCGCCTCAAAGTCCAGGATATGGCTCTGTCCGTCTCGCTCGTCAGTTTTGGGCCAGTAGCAATCGTAGTAGAGAACAGAGTCCTCGTTGATGGTCACCTCGTTCGAAATTTTTATATCTCTGCAGTGGTTCTTCACGTCTCTGTACTTGTCTTGGAATCGGAACCTCATGGCTGTAAGAGAAAATCAAGTTTATGTGACTGGATTTAATGTTTGTATTCCTATATCAAGGACGTGTCCAGCGGTGACACCTACAGCAGTAGGTGTACTAAGGAACTGAGCACAGTTCCTTAGTGTCATAGTGTGATGTTATGTGGCCAATATGTAACCTAATATTTTAGCTTTCTATTGCCGAAAAAAATGATAAATCGGTCTAGTACAGAGATGGTGATCCAATGGTACGCGTGCCATTGACGGCACGCGACACAACGATTGGGGCACACAATTTTAATCATATTTTTATCTTCCTATCATTTTTTAACTCGCCGGAGCGATTAGTTATTTTCAGAGATGAATAAAATTAATTCGCTTAGAAACCGTTTAGCAATGACTCAACTAGTCGGTAAAAATAGTTTCGAATTGTTAGTAATTATTTTCCTAATACAATTACTTAGTCAAAATTATTAGAAGGCACGTCTGTGGGCTCATTCAACATTTCTTTAGGAAAAATGGCACGTTCGTTGGTCCATAAAGGTTCGCCATCCCTGGTCTACTAGTTTATGAACATATAGGTACAAACAAAAATCCGTTGTTCCGGGTCTGGCTGTTTGTGTATGTGAGCTTTTTTTCACGGATCCACGTTAAAAGAAAGATTCCATGTACAGACGCCAGCAGGTCAAGCTACCCGAAACTGTCAATTTTTCCCAATGAACTTTGAACCTAATACTTTAGAAATAAAGTCGAAAATCTAACAAAGAAATCTGACAGATTGTAGTAGCTTGATGTGCTGGCGTCTGTACATACGTATGGCAACGTTTAAAAAAAAAACTTTTGGTCGAAATTCCCTAATACACGCAACATATTCAGTAGAAACCTCATTTTGTTTATTCTTTTAATCACACCTCAAATCGTTGCCAGCCACATGTTTCAATACAAAAACATGCTACCTTGTTGCAATTAGGTCAGTAATCTATACTAATATTATAAAGCTGAAGAGTTTATTTGTTTGTTTGAACGCGCTAATCTCAGGGACTACTGGTCGGAATTGGAAAATTCTTTTAGTGTTGGATAGTCCAGTTCTTGAGGAAGGCTATAGGCTATATAACATCACGCTACGACCAACAGGTGCTGAGCAGCGTGGGTGAAACCGCGAGGAACAGCTTGTCATTTAAAAACCCTTGTAACTAAACATAGTATTATTTCTTGACAGGAAAACTCAATAAATATGAAGCGCTATAAAAAAATAGACGCAAGTACAGAAATACACGTTCAATAGGACACTCGTTTAATGATGTCATTCCTAAAGATAACGTTATTGAATAATATATTGTTATTTTACACGTTATAAGTACATAACATACTAACAATGGTATGATAAAATTGAACTGCACTATTTACATTGTTATACACCCAACCGATATTCATAAAATCCATTTTTTTTTTTGAAAAATAGCGCATGATTTTCACACACACAAAAGTTGTTCCTCGGTAGTAGATAAACTTGAGATGATCAGCTACCCTACCATGACATGTTAAAACAGAACTTATTCCGCTGAGGGAAAGGGACAGAGCTATACAGGGTGTCTAGCACCATCTCTTTCACTCAGTGGAATAAGTTCTGCTTTAAGATGTCATAGTAGGCCTACTGTTCTGTCTAATTGATGTTAATGTTCCTAACTGCACTATTTCCATTGTTATACACCCAACCGATATTCATAAAATCCATTTTTTTTTTGGAAAAATTGCGCATGATTTCCACACACACAAAAGTTGTTCCTCGGTAATAGATAAACTTTAGATGATCTGAATATTTCGCCCGTGGTATTGGACTTTTGTGGGAAAACAGCACTTTTTTTAAATTGCATGTGAACCATTTCTTTTATAATGTGTACGGAAGGACTGGTTCTTTTATGTTGGACGGGTTGTTTCTGTGTAGGAAGGGTTGTTGTTTCTATGTAGGACGGGTTGTTGTTTCTATGTAGAACGGGTTGTTTCTATGTAGGTTTGTTTTTCTGGGATAGTTGCTTAGTTGCCTCAAATATCCAGCAATGATCTTAGTATTGCCCTAGCTAGAGTATCCAGCAATGATCGTGGTTTTCTAATTTATACTAGCTGTGCCCGCCGGCATGCGTTGCAATGCAATATTTCTACCTTTCTACCTACCTACCCTAAGTACCCCCACCTACTATCTTTATCTTCTTTTTCTCGCTGTAAAAACCATTCTTGGACTTCAACGAATATTAAAAAAAAGAATTGTTAAAATTGATCCAGGCGTTGTTGAGTAATGCGCTTACCAACACATTTTGCGGTTCATTTTTATATTATAGTGTACATTTTAATTTTATATCAGAGTGTCACGCGCGACGTAAGGGGTTCACGTAACTTTCAGACCTAGTGACCTAGTAAAGTTTAAATATAAACATCCTACTAATATTATAAGGGATAAAATATAATGACCACCATAAAATGCTTTGATACCCTTAGTTATGTAACCAAAAATATCTACGAAACACCAGAAAAATAATGTCTAAAATTACAATAGTACCAGCTATTTTGGTCACGACCGCACTTTAAATTGTATTCGATCACCAAATGTAGTAAATGATCACCAAATCTAATCGAGTTATAACCTCATTATGGTTAACACCACGACTCAAGAGTACCCCGACTCGAAAGTGAGTTTGTTTGTTTGTTACGTCTTCACGCCCAAATGGCCAAACCGATTTTTAATGAATTTTGGTATAAGTAGAGATAGTTGAGACCATGGAGACGGACATAGACTAAAAAACGTGGGATATGAGGGAGAAAGAGGGAAGTAAAGGGAAAACTTAGCATTGCTATTACAATAAATAAGGCGCTAAGGAAAAAAACTACAGGTAGCAGGTACCTGCAAATCAGGAAAGGGGAACTGTGTTACCCCAAATTTGCGAGTGTGTTACCCCAAATGAGCGAAGCTGCGGGCAAAAGCTAGTAAGTATTGTATCATTTGGATTGGGCAGCGAAAGTGTTCTGTTGCGTTTTCCGGTTGGGATCGCGCTGATACACATGTTTTAGATTTATGTTCTAGGACATACCGTTTCCTAACAAAAAAAATATATTACCTACCTTTAATTTGTACAGAAACACGTTATGTAAACAAGTTGTTGCTTTACAACAACGTGTATTCGATAGCAATGTTTTCCCTCAACGTTTTTTTCTGTTTTTCCTGGACTGGGCGACGTGGTCGATAAGCGACAAAAGCCATTAAAAAAGATAAAAAAAAACCGGCCAAGAGCGTGTCGGGCCACGCTCAGTGTAGGGTTCCGTAGTTTCCCGTCCGTCACAATAAGTGTTCCCACTTATGAGTTTAAAGGTGGAGGAGCGTGCAACATTGCACGCTCCGCGGCAGGCGCTCCGGCTTGTGACGGTTTTAAGCACGAATACAAAGGGCAGCGCAGTGTGTCAAATTCAGGATAATAAAATATGCAAACGAAGTTAAAAAAAATGCTTGCATATACGATTATTCTACAAACTTAGTCAAGAATTTATTTTGTACAACTTTTTGTCTTTTTTGTACAAAAACTGTTGTGTCAATCAAGCTCAAAATGATTTTCCTAGAAAGTCCTTATAAAGTCCTACTTTTCAGATTTTCTTCAAATTTTCTAAGCTCATGGTTCAAAAGTTAGAGGGGGGGGGGGGACTCATTGTATTTTACTTTTGGAGCGATTATTTCCGAAATTAATGACATTATCAAAAAATGATTTTAGTAAACCCCTATTCGTTTTTAAATACTTTTCCAACAATATATCTCACGTTAGGGTTTAATTGAAAAATCATTTCCCACTTTACATATTATTATATAGGGTGGCTACCCTAATAAATAACTGCAGTTTTTTTACTAATTGTGTCGGGTAAAAGTTGTTTCACTTATGCCATTGATCCTGGTTATCATAATGAAGATCTTTGACAGTGTTTCAGGTCGTCATAGGCCCGAAAATCTGACAACCAGTCTTATCAAAGGGTGCTAACTGAGTTGTGGAGTTCAGATGAGTCGCTCCATCTGCTGGGGTGATGGTGTAGAATGCGATTGTGTCCCCGCACCCCAGCCAGAAGTGACGAGAAGGAAAACCGTGTGGTTTTAGTCAGTATGAGTCTGACAGACCCCTCCGCCATGGCGGACATCCATCGAGAATTTCGACATCGACACGTAAATTAAAAAAGGCAGTCGCTCCATGTGAAATACTGGTATTCAGCTGCATCTGATAAGACTGGAAGTCGACCTCAACATAGTTGCCAAATGGCTAGGTAGATGATAAAAGATTGACAAAAAAAACTTACTTTTCCACTTAATATTACTGAACATAATATTCAAGACCGTGTGGTTTAAATCGAAGGACCCGTAATGGCGCATCAAGATGTACGGTTTGAGGGTGACGCCCCCAATATGGGTGTTTTCTGACAGAGGCCCAAACGCCATGGCTCCGCATTCCTGGCTGTCCGGAGGGTACACTTTCATACTACAGGAGTCATAGTCCGCGTTGGTTTGGCCGCTGATCTGCAATCAAATCGCATAAGTTAGTGGTTTAGCTCTTTTAAAAAAGGCCAGTCTTTAAAAAGTCTCGCCCGCTGTCATTAAAAGTCTTATCTTATTTTGGCGAATTAAAAAGTATTCTATCTTAATGATAATAATACCAGCCTATAACTGTCCCAGTGCTGGGCAAAGGTCTATTCTCATACAGAGAAGGCACGAGCATTGATCTCCACGCTTGCTCAAGACGAGTTGGTGTTTAGGTGATTACAGACTGATGTTAATCATAAATCCAACTTCCTCACGATTTTTTCTTTCACCGATGTCTGTGATGTCATAGATAAACTTATGTTAAGTCGACGGCAGGTCAACCTATTCTAAACTATTATAACCTGAAGGGTTACCACGACATCTTATAGCAGTTCTTATTCCTGTGTGAGAAAGAGATGGTGCTAGACACCCTGTATAGCTCTGTCGCTTTCAGTGGAATAAGTTCTGCTTTAAGACGATGACGTCTTACCCTACCATGAGGTAGGGTAGCAGATCTCTCTACTACGGATCGCACACCGCAGTTGAGAGATCAGGTTAAAACCAATGGTTTTGTGTTGGTTGATGTGCCGTCATCTGTACATATGATTTTAAAGACACATTGGTACTTGCGCACTTTGACAACAGCGTCAATAATACATTCTTATCACATTATGATCACATTGCAGACAATGATATCATTCTCCGATATTCTATGACGTTAAATGTAGATTCGAAATCAATAAATTACAACAAGATGACACATAAAACGTATATATTACGAATTAAAATGTAATATAGTTAAACAAAAGGTGAGCAATGAATGCTAAATAAGTTTGGAAAACTTAACAATGACATATTGTGGTTTGAGCACCTTGAAATTGTCCAATTGCGAGGCAGACATGCATTAAGTAAGTGTTTCCATGATAACATATACATCTATACTATATACTATTATACTATACTATCCTTACTAATAATATTATAAAGCTGAAGAGTTTGTTTGTTTGTTTGAACGAGCTAATCTCCCCTGAGATTACCACTGGTTGGAATTGGATAATTCTTTTAGTGTCGGATAGTCCATTTCTTGAGGAAGGCTATAGGCTATATAACATCACGCCACGACCAACAGGTGCTGAGCAGCGTGGGTGAAACCACGGAGAACAGCTAGTATTATATAACAGGGGTGGCCAACTTGAATAGACCAAAGATCTACTTTTTACGTACGAAACCCTGTCATTTGCCTAGCCTTTTCCCAACTATGTTGGGGTTCGGCTTCCAGTCTAACCGGATGCAACTGAATATCAGTATTTTACATGGAGCGACTCCTTATCTAACCTCCACAACCGAGTTAATACTGGGTAATACGATACCCCTTGGTAAGACTGGTTGTCAGACTTTCGGAACACTGACTACCTGTATGTATCGACTGTCAAAGATCTACAAATGACAGCCGGGACCATCGGCTTAACGTGCTTTCTGAGGCACGGAGGAAACTCGGTATGTAATGGGTGGTCACCCAGCCACAGACCAACCTAGGCAAGCGCGGCTTAACCTAAAGATCGACCCGAGCGGCTACTATTTATTCAGCCACGAGCTCCGTACGTTACGGTTCGATTACGGTACGTTCCGTAGGGTTACGTACGAAACCCTGTGCTATCTACCAATGGCATACTTCTTAAAATTTTAAATGAAAAATATAGTTCAGTATCTATACCATAATAGACTACATTATGGTATAGATACTGAACTATATTTTTTTTTCATTGAAAATCATTTATTTTGTTTGCCTTACCGCGTTCGACTAGACTAGGTATTAGCCGCAATCGACCGGTCGATTGCAATTGACCAGTCGAGTAATACTACACCTACATTTCACCCCCAACCCATTGAAACCTCATTTAATGGGGGCAAGCCTATTACCATCAACCGAACAAAATCCAGACTCCGTGATTGAGAAAATCTTGATGAAAAAACCCAATGACATCTTGCCCGACCCAGAAAACAAATCGAGACAGTCTTACTCAGCAACCGCGGTTGCGACCCCTCGACCAAAATTTAAAGTGTTTTTTCTTTTAATTTGCTATATTTTATTTAAACTTTATGCACAAGTAAAAACTGTACAAAGGCGGGCTTAGGCATTTTCTACCAGTCTACCTGGTAAAAAATGCCATATTATGTAAGTTACACAAATTTTGTAAAATCTTGCTACCTGACGCAATCAAAAAGATTCTTTAGTCATTATGACAGACAGATAATATAAATTCACAGTGTCACACAATTACTGGTAAAAGAAGGAGCATGGGTGGGTACTGGGTACCCATGCTCCTTCTTTTTCCCCTCATGTTCTGGGGCCGCGATATCTCTTTCGAACAACCCGCAACCTCGGCAGGCAGTGGCCGTAGCAAGCCCCTCTGCTTTGCCAACATCTCTTTGAGGCGCGCATGGAACACGAACGAGCCGTCGACAAGGCACAGATAATAGGTAAGGCTTGCTTAGTAAAATAGTTCTGTTTTTACCAATTAGGTATACAACATTTTAAAATAAAAATGCAAAACAATACAATCTGCAAAGATTAGGTCGATAAAATATGTTGTATTATCAATAAAGAACAAAAATGATAATCTCCTTGGATTTGTTCATAAAGTCTAAAATATGTTTTTTTTTAAACAAAGAGCTGGGTCAAGTGTTAGTTGAACACGCCTACCAAGGGTTTCGTACAAACTTTCTACATATAGGGATATATCTTTTGAATGTGTAGATTGCAAGGGGCCACAGACTAATTTCAACTCAATACCGCCATGTATTCCCGAGACAATGGGTCCTATCAGACAGACAGACTGGCGCACAACAAAGTAATTCTATAAGATCCTGAGGGTACTGTTTTTTCCTTTTGAGTTATGGAACCCTATAAATACTGTAAGAATAATATGTTCAGAATTCTATTAGTCCTGTTAATCCTGCACAACCACTTGTACCTACCAGGATTTAAACTAAGCAAATGCTAGAGGTGTGCAGGTGGCCCCTGACTGATCTATCGCAATATGAGTTTCATTAACACACATTTTCATCCAAAACTGTTTATTAGTTTATATGTTAAAACAGTAACAAACATCCATTCATACTCACAAACTTTCACAGTTTATTGTAGTAGAAAGATGTATCTATTAGGTACACTATTCTTGTGACTATTATTCAATTGGTCAGTCTCTATTTTTGAAGAGTAAGGTGAGAACAAAGTTGGTTGAAAGGTTAGCACAGTGGCTGAGCGACAGTTGCGCTGTGTATCGCCGGTTCCTGCCCCGCATGGACCCAATTTTCATTTGTTTTAAATTAACACATTAGCTGCCCTGCACGGTTGCTACCACACTCCTGTGGGTAGTAGTGTGATGTTGTATAGCCTGTTACTTCTTGATAATGTAGCCTTCTTTAAGTGATACGATGGTTAAAATCAGACCTTTAGTTTAAGAGCCTATTTGAAACAAACAAAAAAATCCTTCCTTTCTAGAATATTGGTATAGATATAGGTATGCAACATATTTACAGTACACACTTTCCTTTCAAAACCTTCCACCTGTATTATCTGGGTTATGGAAGCAGTTGCTCCATGTAAAATACTGGTATTCAGCTGCAGCTGATGATATTATGGCAGTGGAAAGAAAAGATGTGATGGTGTCAAGAATGATATGACAGAGAAAGGAGTAGGTAAGTAGTTTAATGATGCTATTACATCTAATGAGGGAGAATGGCAGAACAAAATAAACGATGCTGACCCCAAGTAGAATGTGACAAGGAGACACATGGCAGAAATTAGGCAATTTTAGTTATTTTGTAGACAACCTTACAATAAATAGAATAAAAAGCGGCTGGTGAGGCAAAAATAAAACATAAATACATTTGCAATAATGTAACAACTCTATTTCTGATTTACAAGAATATCTCAATTAATGGAAATAATAGAATCACTACACAAGTGACTCATGTTCTATTAACATAAATTATTAGCAACAATTTTACATTCTAAAAACACAGTTATAAGTTGGTTACTTATCTAAATCTATGTCTAGACTAGCCTTGAACTATGTTGCTTGTGTTGAAAAACTTGGCATAATTAGTTATGTTGAAACAGAATGAAAAAATAGCATTTTTTATAGTGTTTCTCTGATCAACCTTGAGTTATTATTGTAAATATTCACTTCATTTTACAAGCTCATGGGATCCATCTTTAAGGAAATTTCTACTTCTTGAATACAAAGCAGAAACGCGTTTATTTGAATATAATTAGCGATATAAGGAAAATGATGGGTCAATTGTGAAGGACGCGAATGTCAGATAGTGCAACCGATGTCTTGCTCTTTCATTGCAAAAATCAATACTGATTGATGCAGATGCGGATAATTGTGCTTATTTGACTACATACCTCTGTTGTGCAGCTAAGTTCCAATGATTTATTTCCACATAACTGATAATTTCCAGCTACATATTGCAGAAAACAAACAAACACTAAAAACACTTTTCGCCACATTTTGATTTGTCCCATTATACTATACGGTAAAATATGAACATAAATATATCTAAGATAAAAACATTATTAAATGCTCATCTTGCCTGGTTTTATTATCTATTGGATAAATAAAAAGTGAAAAAATAATAAAACTGTTTACAACACGTTATCCCGAGTCCACAAGCAAACTACGCAATGCCGCGTTCCGTATTTTAGCTTTTAGCATTGTATCATTTTTAGCATTCATTGTTGCCATTTTGGTTTCTAAAAGCTTACTCCTGTGATGGCAGCACTGTTGATCGTTCATCAATATTAGTAAGTGAGTAAACACGGACATATAAAGTTTAAATAAAATAAATAAAATTAAAGTAAAGTGAGCTATCTGTATTATAGGCCTTGTCGACGGTGCATTCGTGTTCCGCGCGCTCCTCTATGACAGCTCTCTGCTTTGCTAATATAGACCTGCCGGCTGCCAGAAAGAGCCACTACCTACCGCGGTTGCGGGTTGTTCGGAAGAGTTACCGCAGCGCCGGAACACAAAGTGCAAAATAAGGAACATGGAAGGGTTTTGTAAGTAAAATCTGTCATTTCCTTCCGCTCTGCCCAAAGTAGGAGAAGTTATTTAATGACTTCCCATCCCTAAAAAAGGTATCGGCATTGCTGCAATAAAACTTCAGACCCCATGTTCAGAAACGATTCGATTCAATTTGCACTAGGATGGTTTTTTATTGATGTCGGAGGTTCACCACCACGTGGATTTTTAAACGGAAAGCAATTCAGTTGCCACTTTGGTTTGGTCTAGGGGATTTTAAATACTAGCTTTGAAGCCAATTAGCGTCTTGTGTTTAAGCTAAATGAATTTGCCGCTAGAGACGCTCGTGTAGCGAGAAAACTTCAAAATTGTGAAATGTCATAGTGTTCGCGTTTTTTTAAACTTATTATTATTAATATTCATGATTGTGGTCAAGAATAATTCGAGATTGAACCATTTGTAATTAACAATGACTTGAAGATTTTAAATAATAATATTAATTAAAAAAGTACTTAATTTTTTAACGTTTTTTTTGGCAAATTGTATGACATCCTTACTAATATTATTAAAGCGAAAGTGAGTTGGTTTGTTACGTCTTCACACCCAAATAGCTAAACTGATTTTGATAAATTTTGGTAGTTGGGACCCTGTAGACGGACAAAAATTAGACATAAGGGAGAGAGAGGGAAGAAAAGGGAAAACTTAGCATTGCTATTACAATAAATAAGGCGCTAGGGTAAAAACTACAGATAGCAGGTACCTGTAAATCAAGAAAGGGGTACGAACTGTGTTACCCCGAATTTAACGCGAGCGAAACCGTGGGCAAAAGCTAGTACGTAATAAAATAAAGGTTTTAGAAGGTTTTTGGTACTATTTTTTTTTTTGACAAGACCTTTTCTCTTGTGGTGGTAAATCTCCTGATAAGAGACGAGATTGCAAGTTAATAATAATTTACGAACCTTTGTAAATTACAAAATTGCTACGAAAAAAAATGTATGCTGACATTGCTAACCAATCTCAGCGCAAACTGTTTTTTTTTATTAAATGTCTCTAAAATGAATTCCTGGCAAAACTCGATTTTATAGCCAACTCGCTATTCCGATAATACTGTCGATATATTAGATATCGAAGTGTTCTTATTTTGGTTATAAAAGTGTTTTGCTTCTAATTTAGCACGCTCTATTAATCTGTAGCTGGAACGTCATCTGTCAAATTATGCTCTACAATCTACATTGCTGTTTTGTAACTCCAAAAGCCTCATGCCCTATCATTAAAAACAACCACAGAGCCCGTCAGTTATTATTATTTGACATTTGACGTTTTTGTTACTAACGCCATGCGATAATACTTCAAGTATTGACGCACATAAATAAATATGAAATAATTCATTGGATACAAATTAAAATATGTCCTTAGTTCTATTAACAAGTGATAAGTAAACAGGCAGGATGGCCGTAAGTTTCATTACTCCTAAATATATTTTAAATTATTGTGTTGCGATTAAGTCTTAAAACATCGCTTTGATTGCGATGGATAGATAGAATACAATGTTGTTAAAACTTCTTATTATGCCATTACCGACCCTATAAAGGTTAAGCTAGTCGTCCTAAATTGTCTTAACAGTAATAAAAACGATATATGTATTTATACCGAGTTGTTTAGTAAATGTTAGATGCTTACATAGAATGTATTTGGGTTTATTTCTATTGACTCGTGGTAAATGATTAATCGATACTATTCGAGAACTCTCAACTCTGTTTTTAATCAACAATAACTGTTTCTTAATTGTGAATCTTCTTACTAACCAATAACATTTCCACAATGGGCCTAGATTGATCACTATATTTTCTCAGCCAATGTCTTGATCTAAACTTCTTCCTAATTCAGATTGATAACTTAAACTAATGCATTTCTCATAAGATGAGTGCGTAATTAAGGCAGAGAGATAGAATGTAGTTCTGCGAACCTTTGTGATGGGTCAGAAATTAGGTGCAAGGGATATCACGCTGCTTAAATTTAAAAGGGCTACATGTTGAAAAGTTATATTTGTACAGGAGGCCTATCAAAATATTTGTTAGCCATACAATGAGTGTAAATGCAAAAAGGGCAGTAATCTGATATGAAAAACAAAAACAAGAAAATAATTTATTATTTATTAACTCCCCCCCCCCCCCCCCCTTTAGGAATTTCTCTACTACACATTGAACAAGATGGCGTTAGTGTGCCATCTATGGCACACCAACGCCGTCTTGTGCCATCTTGTGCCATTTTTGGGCATTGTCCTTTTTTAAGCCTCAGTGCAGATTTTTATAGCTATGTTGTGTGGAATATTGTTTAAAAAAATTGCATTTCAAAAATTGAATAATTATCATGGTTATAGTCCTATTATATTGTTATTAGAGACTTATTACCAGTGATCGAATAATTGGGAGATAATTTTACTAAACTTGGACATGCCTTTTAGAATCCCATATCCCAGAATTGTTTGAAATTCCTGATTGCTAGAAATGTTACATGCATACAAAATATAGTTAGAACTCGTTAAAACAATATATTTTCTTTGAATAATGCTTACACACTATCTTGTACTTTCAAGACCTTGTTAAACTCTTATTGTAACTTTTTTTTATTGAAATCCCAAGTATTTTGGACAAATTAATGATGTTAAGTCAAAACAACCACTGCACTTCATAAAGTTACTTATAGTTGTTTTTACAAAAACAAAAAAAAACCTGGGCATTTGGGATTAAATAAATAAATAAATAAATAAATAAATAAATACCTTGAGACAACCCACACACGGCTATCTGATCCCAAGCTAAGCAGAGCTTGTGTTATGGTAACCAGACAACTGATATACATACTTATATAATTTATAAATACATACATATTATAGATAAATCACACCCAGACACAGAACAAACAATCATGCTCATCACACAAAGTTTGTCCTGGGTGGGAATCGAACCCACGACCTCCGGCTCAGCAGTCAGGGCCACTAACCACTCGACCAACAGGGCCGTCAAATTATTATTATTATGATTATTTATAAATTCAGGAAAGAATATCATTCTTTCAAGAAAAGAAGTTAAGGTATATAAGCGCACCATTATCCGATCACTGCTATTTACTCTCGACTTAATACTCAAAGAATTATTTTGGCCCTAAGAACCTGCTGTAATAGACCAAGAGCTACATTTTGAGATTTAGGTCAAAACTCTGCGAATCCTCCTACATTTTGTACAGATTATGTAAAACACATACTGTAATCAACATGTATGTCAGTGATTAAATTAAATACGGTTTTTATCAATAGGATGTCCTAATAAGTTTTAATGTTGGAATAGTGTGTGTTAAAACTTCCTGTTAAAACAGTTTATTCAATGAGGACAGTAGTAAGCTTTGTGCTATCGAGTTATATGTGACAATAATATTTAATAATATTCTTTTAGCCATAAAAAAAATATATTTCGTTTTTTTTTTAAATTAAATAATAATTTAGGAAGTGTGGGGTGAATTACATCCAAAAGTTTTCTAGTTTATCCATTTGTCGGTAAGTTATTTAAAATTTTGTAGTTTTTGTTTAAATAACTATTTACCTTCATTACAATTAAACATACCATAAATAAAGGCATATTTAAGTGTGACTATGTGAATAACAAAAATATAGTCCAGAAATGTTCTTATCGTACAATTTTTACACAGAATTTACTTAGTTAGTCATACGATAAGATTGTATGGGCAATTTCAAATCATAATTAAGCTGCTCTACAAATGTATAAGTCTTTTATGTATTTTTCAAGTGACGACTTTTTAACTTGTATTTTTTATAGTTTCAATATAATGAGAAACGAATGGTCGTTGTGGTACTATAAAGTATTTTATTACTCATAAAATAGAATTCTTTAATTAATTGAGGCTTGCATGTAATTTGAATTGGCAGTTTTACATACAAGAGCTATGTTGGCCTCAAAATATATTGAAGTGGGAGAAAATATGAGATTTTTTTTAAGAAAAATATGGAATCATGTTGTAGTTATAACATAGGATATTAATAAATTGAAACTGGTACAATAAAAGACAAAACAGCACATATGTGTAAATATTTTAAAATTTTGAGCTCGCACATGTTTTTTAACTACACAAGATCATAACTGTAATCGCCTAAACCTCAGGAGAAGTGTGCTGTTTGTTATTCAGCGTAATAAAGCTAAATAATTATTCAGTTTGCCACGTGCCTCTGCATAACTTCCCTACAAAAAAGTTAGAGTTACCAGAGCAGTTTTCCTCATTCTCACGAAATTTGCCTGTTAAGAGTGATATAGTGGTACAAATTTACGCACTTTTAGATATTGTTGATATGGTAGGGGTAGCATAATACATTCGCGAACAAAGAAAACGGGTCAGTACGAAACAAATAAATTACTCTTACAATAATTGAGCTAGCAGCTTGGATCAAAATGTTTACAATAATTTATCAATTAACAAAACAACACCAAATATTGGAAATTATTACTTTGAGTACCTAAATTACATAAAAAAAACAACATGAACAACGGTTTTACCGCAATGAGAGATCCGTATAATGCTGGTTTTGTGGAGCTTAATATGTCGTATACAACACAGCAACAAATTAAAACAAAATTAAAACTTTTTTTGGATTCCATGTTAGGCCTTTGACAGTCATTACACTCGAAACGAATGTCTGACAGCCACTTCTACCAAGGACTATTGTATTACTCAGTTATACTAACCGGGTTGTGGTCAGATATACACCCGCTCCATGTAAAATACTAGTATGAATCCAGTAAGACTCAAACCTAACCCCAATAAGCGAAGACAAGATCATCTCCACATGTTCTCCTCACAGATGCCAGGCGACTGGGGCATGCTGTTCATTATGCGATGTTGCGAGATATTGCTCCATTCTTCTACTAACGCATGTTTCAAGTCTCGAAGTGTACCTGGGGCGGAGTTTGGATTTCTTACACATCTCTCAAGCTCATCCCAAGCGTGTTCTTTTGGAATCCGGTCCGGGCTTCTCGTGGGCCAGTCCATGCAATAAATGCCAACGTGCTTAAATAACATTTAAATATGGGTCCACATGAATTCCTTACACATATCTAGTACCATTTTCTATCAGCACTAACTGTGTACATTCTGAAGAAATTCCGCTCTAACCATAAGAGGTCTACCTCAAAAAGGGCTCTTTTTAGGGTTCCGTAGTCAACTAGGAACCCTTATAGTTTCGCCATGTCTGTCTGTCCGTCCGTCCGTCCGTCCGTCCGTCCGTCCGTCCGTCCGTCCTCGCTTAATCTCTGTGACCGTTAGCGCTAGAAAGCTGAAATTTGGTACCAATATGTATATCAATCACGCCAACAAAATAAAAATTTGAAAAAAATGTTTTATTAGGGTAGCCACCCTATATGTAAAGTGGGAAGTGATTTTTTTTTTAATTTCAACCCTTACGTGTGATATATTGTTGGAAAGGTATTTAAAAATGAAAGGGGTTTACTAAAATCATTTTTTGATAATGTCAATAATTTCGGAAATAATCGCTCCAAAAGTAAAAAACAATGTGTCCCCCCCCTCTAACTTTTGAACCATAAGTCTAAAAAATATGAAAAAAATCTGAAAAGTAGAACTTTATAAGGACTTTCTATGAAAATTATTTTGAACTTGATTGACACAACAGTTTTTGTACAAAAAAGACAAAAAGTTGTACAAAATAATTTCTGGACTAAGTTTGTAGTATAATCGTATATGCAAGCTTTTTTTGTAACTTTGTTTACATATTTTATTATCCTGAACGTATCTTTTTCAAACAAAAAAAGAATTATTGAAATCGGTTCTCGCAATCCAAAATTACCACCAAAATTGCACGTCTTTGTATTAATTAATAACCCAATTCCTCGAGAGATGGCGCTGTAGGTACTTATTACATTGGATCGGGTATTACCGAATTGTTCGGTTGGCCTCATAACTGGGAACACTTATTGTGACGGACGGGAAACTACGGAACCCTACACTGAGCGTGTCCCGACACGCTCTTGGCCGGTTTTTTCGAAGTTGTTGTCACTTAAACGGCAGGTTTCAGAGCATGTGTCTGATCGTAATAATAAATCGATCCTCTCTAGCAGTAGTACATCTCGGTCTGACTGTTCCTCGTCTTCTTAAGACTGCCCAGTGTCTTAGTATCTCGGAACCGTTGTGGCGACTCGCTGCACTCTAGAAAGTGCCTTCTGATTTCTTCTAACGTAGTGACGATACACACATGTACATTCTTCTGTTGGTAGCGATATGATAGTAATCCATTATTGATGGTCTCTGAAATCATTGTGAGGAAACCAACATATCTAACAATATTGCACGATAACACCAGGTTAGGCACTTAACTACACGATAAAGAAAGAATTATTGATAGTGAAAGACGATAATGACCGTCGTTTTACCTGACTGGCGTTATGTAATTAAAGTCATCTGCAAAGTAAACCTAGTTTCATGGCTGTACCATTATTAATGTCTGTCAGTTGCAAACTTACACACATTTTCGTCACCGACCCGTATTATTTGGCCGCAAGTGTATTAACCAGAAACTAGGTAATGGAGGTCAGATAAGCAGTCGCTCTATGTAAAATACTGATACTCAACTGTATCCGCTTAGATTGGAAGCCGACTTCAATATAGTTAGCTGGGCAGTGAGTCCTAGGTATGCGAGAATGGCAACATGATTCCACCAGCGTGCATAAAAACAAATAATCGCGGTTAATAAACAAATAAACAATAAGAGATGCCTTGTGATGTGCACTGAGAATGAGGATAGCGAGTAACAAATTTTGACGCAAAGGTGGCAAACGTTTGCGATACACGCCATTATAAAAAAATGCGTTCTGCGTATACATATTTAGTAAGTGTCTACGTTACGAGTCGTCGGAGAAAATATTTTTTTAGTCATTAAAATGTAACTAAAAAAACGTATTTCTATCCGACTGCCAAGGGAAGGTTGTTACGTGTTCATTTTGACGGTTATTATCGCGCTATCGTTTGCCGGCTGACTGTTATTTTGATAACACTTTGGAGTACCCATGTGCCACGTAATATTGGACTTACTAGGACAGAAGAGAGACCTTTCGTAATCTATGGAAAACAAATGTGTAGCTTATACGAGGCGGTTCGGATTTCGTCAGTAAATCTATTTTTTTAGTGCATCTTGTTTTTTCAACAATAAAACTACTAAAATTACTAAATACCAACCTAATAATAATAACTTTCAAAGTAATACAAATAATAACCACTGAAATCTCTAAATACTAAATTCCATAGCACTTTCCCTTTTGTAAACATTACTTTGTGCATGGTATTGAATACACGACGCGATGACACTGTTGTCAAATTTATTGCGAGAATATCAGTGAAATTAATTAAGTTGAATTTAAGTCAAATAAATTGCATTTTTACAAAAAATAGTCTTTTTTACTCTTGTGGTTTTTCGACGCGCTAAACAACATTATCTTACTAAAATTCTTGTTTTGGGAGAGAACAAATCAAACCACAATTGCTTAATTAAAAAATGATAAGAAAACATGATTCCATTTTCTTTTTAATTACATTCAAAAAAATAAATGGAAGCTAGGTAAGTAGAGCATTATGATAAAATTATGTGACGTAGTTTTGTGCCAGTATGCACTAAATAATAGGTACGTCCTACTCATCAATTGTTATGAACAGAACTCGCGCGAACGATTTCATAGTGACAACCGCTTTTATATCTTACTGATCAGTGATCGCACTTGGAATAAATTGTATGTAAACGTATTGAATAGTTTAATTGTTGTGAAGTACAAGTGGTGTAAGGCCGGCTTCGACGACTCGTCGCGTAGGCGCGCTGCCGCGAGCAGTCGATAAAAAAAAAATATTAAAAAAAAAGATTGAGCGTAGATCGTTAAGCAATGTATACTAATATGCTGCAGGCAGAAGGTCGGGTGATGGGGCGACGTTTCTTTTTAACGCTGGTGATTGGGATTTCTGCTGGATTTAGTTTTGCATACATACTTTTAACATCGACTGGATTCTCACGAGACACTGCTTGGCATAATTACAGGTAACCCTATCTAAAATTTTGCATGTCGCATGACTCCTTTTATATTTTTTCTTGATTTTGCATGAATTTGCATGGCATGTTTGTGATATTGTAAGCTAATAAAAAAAACTAAGTAATTAATCCATTTCTTGCTAGATTTTTTATTCTGACAATTGAAAATGTATTTTTTTTTTGGATTTTCGATTGTATTGTTTATTAATTTAATTTATAAACAATGCAATAATTTATAAATTGCCGTTGTAGCTCATAATTGTTAAAAGTTATTGATGTCCTACAAAATATTGTTCTCTTAACACTCAGCTTACATGTAGGAATACAAAAACTTTACTCAAGTGACATTTAGGATTATTATCGATCTTTGATTTTTTATCAACACGTCATTATTTGTTGTAACCTGTATCCAAGTTAATAAAAGTGAAAAAACTTTCAAAGTATTGCTAGCAAAAACTCCTTGATGGAAATGTATGATATCATAGACTATATTGCGTTTTCCTAGCTGAATTTTTCTCTTCGTAAATTTTATTCGGCTGTAAGCCTTGGCCTATATTAATCGCCTATCTTTACGTTGAATAAAATGATTGGCTCAATTATTTTCCCAGAGATAATATTTTGTAATCTTATTATTGATGTTTTTGATACGATATTATGTTACTTATTTTATAATGACTCGCAGTCTAGTAATAACAGCCGGTCGGGTGGATCTTTAAGTTAAGTGGCAGTTATGATAATGATAAATGTTTATTTTGCAAGTAGGTTTTCACAAACACTTTAACACGTCTTTTTTTTTAAAAAACTAGATGAGGCCGGTGTTTCGTATCTGACTACTTTAAGAAGAAACACCCGAAACAAACTCAGAGGTCATAGTCTCTTTTAAGGTCCAGACAAAAAATCTTGGTTAACTTACATGAGGACTGTGCAGATTAGTGTCTGAAATGGTTTTTTTAAGAAAGCACCACACAGATTGAGTGGACCTGTCCAGTCAGTGCAAGCATTTGTCAGTTATCGTGTAGCTCGACTCAAAACCCAAGGAAAAAACAGCTCAACGAAACGACGAGCAATAATAAAACAAAGGACATTTGTGTAGGTTAGTTGCCTAGATTGATCCGTGGATGGATGACCACCCATTAAATACCTAGTTGTCTCTGCCTCGGGAAGCACATTAACATGTTGGTCACGACTGTCATTTGTAGATCTTTGACAGTCGTTACAGCTGGGGCCTTAGTCTGCTATTACAATAGTGTCAGAATGGTCGATCACTGATCGCATAATGGTTGATTTTGTCAAGTTTAGTATGTAGCAGATTACCAAACTTGTCAAAATTAACCATTATGCTATCAGTGATCGACCATTCTGACACTATTGTAATAGCAGACTAAGGCCCCTGGTCAAGTGGCCTACAAGCTGACAACCAGTTTTTTTCCAAAGGGTATTTATTGCCCAGTACCAACAGAGTTCAGATAGGCAGTCGTGCCATGTAAAATACGACTAATCAGCTGCATCCGGTGAGACTGGAAGCAGTAGGGAAAAGGTTCGGCAGATGGTGAAGCTTGTACAATATACGTTATTGTTAAAACATTTGTATATTTATATTTTGATACATTGTTCTACATTTGAATGATGGGAACCGACTCTAGTGGGACTAAAACTTCTTATCAAATAAATATACTAGTTTTTTCCCGCTTCTTCATCCTCAGGAATTTATCCCACTCGAACGTCGTGGTGGGATACAACGAGTTCTTTGACCTCAACCAAATCCGTTTGTACGATAAGTCACAAACAAATAGATAGACAATCTGATATAACCAACACCGTTCTTCTGCCCTTTTTTTGCGGTTGGGAAATCGCAAAAAAAGGGCAGAGTGTCAGACTTGTATTGACAAAAACCATTCTATTGCCCTTTATGTTCCGGATTCTTCTGCCCTTGTGCCACTTTCAGTTTCATGAACTATCTCATTTTTTGTCTAATAAAACTAGCTTCCACGACTTTTAATTTTGATGTTTTTTGCCGGGATAAAAAGCAGCTTAGGTGTTATTTCAGACTATAATCTGTATTTTTGTGCCAAATTTCGTGCCGTTCTTGCGTGGTTGAGTTACAAATTTCCATATTCCATCGATCTGTCCGAACTTTCGTATTTATAAGCATACTTATATGAATAATACATTCGTACTTAATCTTACAACTATTATAAGTGCTAAAGCTTGTGAGATATTCCTTAATTTTTCACGCAAAAACTACACAACAGAATTTGATGAAATTTATCACACAGATAAGTAATGTATGTTTTTAATACCGGTACCATATTTCCTTTTTTCTGATAGGTAAATATTAAATAACTTCTTCCGTTCTGGGCGAAGCGTAGGGAGTGTCAGACTTACTGACTAAAACTTATCCATGTCCCTTCTTTTGCCTTTTGTGTTCTGGGGCCTTCGGTATTTCTCTGAGCCGTGGATTGGATCACGAAAGCGCCATCGACACGGCCCGTCATCAATAGGCGGACGGACGGTGAGCTACCCATTGCTTACCGTCCCTAGACCCGCGTCTACGGTGGCCGGGAGTGTTCTCGTGGCACCCGACACCCGGATCATCTCCCGTACTATGTTCCCTTGGGATACATTTAAACAATACGCATGTGAAACTGCAGTTGATATATTATACAAGGTGGAAGGACCACCGACGTATCTAGTACATTATTCTACTAAATCATTATCATCCATTTGACTGCTTCGTTGCTCCGCAAACTCGACTTATAAGCACTGGGTCCTGGTTCAGGAATTTCTCAGTAACAGTCCAGAGTTTGGAAGTTGGCGGTATGACAACCCCATGCCTCGGAAAATATATTAACCGTTGTTCTGCGCTTGATGTCTCTGCAGCCGTTTCGGATTGCAGTCCCATCAGCCATCAGGCTATGTGAGTGAGGGAACAGAGAGTTCACCTGTGCCTGTGCACACACTTGTGCACTACAATACCTCCCTCTCCGATGACTAATCTCTGCTGAGATTGGCCACCACAGTGGCCAAGAAACGATCAAGAGGACCATACATCATTCTGACACCCTACCCCTCCCACATATACACTTTTTTCAACAATGTTCACAACGATGTATTGAACACGTGATAATCAGTGTACTTTCGACCTTGTCAATTGACTTAGTTAATAGTTTATTAACTCTTGTAAATATTGCTAGGTTTACAGAAATGTAGACACGTCATATTTCTATTCACCTTTTGATGACAAAAAAGTCAAGTTGAAAAATAATACTTTATGAAGAAATGTACTCGTTGGAGTAGTCGTCGCAAGCCGTGAGGGCTGTTTTTGGGATTTCCATCAGGAGTTTCTCAGTAGGAGCCACAGTCTGGATTTGTGCCTAATCGATGTTATAGGCTCGCACCCTATTACATAGGACTAAAAAAACACAAACTGGTAAAATGTGGCAAACAAAAACTAACTGGTGAAATGTGGGTGGTACTACTTTTTTCATTACGTAACTAGCTTCCGCCCTCGACTTTGTCCGCGTGGCATAGTTACTTTGGGCTAACGCTAACTAAAACCCGCGTGATGATCGAAAAAAAATATCTTTCTATCCCCTTTTCTTCCCTCTTTTTCTGACTTTTTTTTTGAAATTATTAGCCTATGTCCGTCTCCAGGGTCCCAACTATCTGTACCAAAAATTCATCGAAATCAGTTTTGGCGATTTAGGCGTGAAGACGTAAGAATTTTTACCGCAGACATGGTGGTCCGCGCTCTTTTTAACCGACTTCAAAAAAAGGAGGAGGTTCTCAATTCGTCTGTATTTTTTTTTTTTTTTTTTGTGTTTGTTACCTCATAACTCAGGTCTGAGTGAACCGATTTTGATGATTCTTTTTTTATTCGAAAGCTGGTGGTTGTCGTTTGGTCCCATAAAAAAAATATCAAGATCCGACAAGTAGTTTTTGAGTTATCTTTAATAATACGTATTAGATTGACTTCGTGTACGTTGATGATATACTCATTCGTCGATTATATTTTAGAAGTTGTCGAAGACAAATGATCAAAAAATGGTATGTACTACTATGGTTTGGAAGGTCATCGCAGTAATTTGGTGATAGATCTTCAGTGATATACAACGGCACTCTTTAATAAATGACAGCAAATCTGCCGTGATTGCTGCAATCACATGTATAAGTATGGGTTTCGCCAGGGTAGGCAGGCGAGTGGGAGCAGGGTGACCGTATCCCCTCCCCACCCCTCACCTAGTCATTAAGAAACATAAACATCAGATCAAGTATCAGCTATATCCCCTAGAGGATGATGCATATGATTTCTGAATTGGTTTAATACTAAAGCATAATATAGATACTTAGTATTTAATCTATAGCTTGATGTGGAACTAAAAATTGTTTCTAAGACGGGACTAAAGCTAAAAAGAAAAACTTTTTAACCGTGTTTGCGTATTATATCATGATACTATAACTAAAAATGTTGAAATAAAAACTTTTTAGTAAAAAAATAAAACCGACTTCTAAAAAAAACTAAAAACTGGAAAATAACTTTATTTCCGGAAGTCGGTGGCCAATAAAGTCAACGAAACCAACAAAAGCCACCGACTTCCGGAAATAAAGTTATTTTCCAGTTTTTAGTTTTTTTTAGAAGTCGGTTTTATTTTTTTACTAATTTACAGTGTTGTTCACAGTTTTTTTTTTTTTAAATTTAATTGTGCTCCTATTCTGGACACATTGAAAAAATGTATTTTCTTAAGCGATTACTTACTTAAATCAACGCGAGACCGACATTACAATATATTATATTTTTTTGCATTTTTTTTTTGTTTATACTTGAATTGTTATATTCTTATAAGAGGCTGGGTTTTGGTTTGGGCTGGGTGTTGTTATTAGGTAGGTACACCACTAGCCAACCCTTCGGGGGCTACAGACTTGCAGTTATCTTGAACGATTTCGAAGCCAACTTCCTGTTCAAAAATGAAGTCTATTTTATTAACGATTGCAAAGAAAAGTAAATGTAGTACTAGTCTTTGTTTTAATTATTCTAAATTCGAACCGATAGTGTAACAGGTCTTTAATTATTTAATCGCACTAAACGATAACTGGCAATTTCGAGCTTCTTTTATTTTAAACCGTTTCCTTGCTAGATAACTTATTGGTATAACATAGCACTACTGATATTCCCTTGCGTGCACCTTTTATTTTTTTTACGATTTTGAGGAGCTCGTGGCTAAATAATAAGTTTGACAGCACGGTAGGCGAAGTGGCTGAGCGATTGACTGTTGTGCTGCGTGTCGCGGGGTCGAATCTCGCAGGGAACAAATATTTGTATGGCCTACAAATAAGAGGTATACGCTATGAGAGGTACAGGAGCAATTCGTAGTGTGGAGAAAAAAAATAGACACACGAGTGTGTTAATCTTTGAATGTCGCCGTTCACTAACCTGACAGTACTCATGCTTAAGTGCTTACCAGTTGAGTTCTCATGGCCGGGTGAACACTTAGCGTCAAGGAAAAGGTTAGAGTGTATTTGAACGAGTTCTGTAAACGCAAACTAGCTTTAAACCTGACACCAGGTTAGGCTTTTTACCTGTAGCTATACGCCATTCATACATCCGGTCGCGGACAGAGCGGGCAGCATATTAAGGTGTCTAGGTTTTTTTAGTTTCCCGTACCTACCTGAAAAAGAAAAAACGGTGCTCTTTAAAATTTTGTTATTAAATAAATAATTCATCTATTATTATTATAATTTTAAGAATTTGGACAACCATGTCAATTTAGATTTTAATTGATCTGATTTTGCATGACTTATGATGAATCACTTGAAACATGTAAATTTTATAACACCATTGTAACAGTGTTTCCTGCAAAATAAATAATTTGAATTTATTGGATCATTTTGTTTAAACCGAAAGCCAAAGAAAAGATGGATAGATTGTGTAAGGAATGATATGAAGGAGAAAGGAATAAATGATGCCGTGACGTCTGATAGGGGAGAATGGAAGAAGAAAACGTGTTCGCCGACCCCAAATAGAATGGGACTAGGGCAGGTAAATGATGATGGGATCATTTTGTTGTCCGTGTCTGTCTATCAAGACCGTTTATCTCGGGAACGTGTAGAGGTATCGAGTTGAAATAAGGTAAAAAACCAAAGCTACTCAAGTCCCTTAGAGCTGTGAAAAAACCAACCCAGTAAGTCGTCGCAGTCAAAAGATATAGCCGTTTATGTCGCAAATTTGTACAAAACCCTCTTACAAATCAATATACAAATCTGGAGGTGCCTTGATTGCAAAGCCCTAGATAAGACAAGCCAGGGTAATAAAACTTTAAAACCAAGCGACAACATGCTAAGTGCGTCCCTGTGGGGTACGGTCTCCTTAGGGCGTCGTTGAGAGAGAACAGTAAAGACGTTATCATGGTACAGTCAGCATCAAAAGTCGATGACCACATTCAGATTTTCAAAATCACTATGCATTATTTCACCCATAACTCGCTCAACACGATTTTGCGTCAGTATTGAATGAACATCATTAACCTTTTAACCGCCACAACTTTTATCAGTTGGCGTGCCCCCAGCGCCCGGCACATTAAATCGAAAAATAAATACCTACAAAAATAGAGATGTTATGTATACTTACTTAGATAAATTTTTCGATGTCGATATTAAATTAAATTAAATTCGCTGATGACTGACTCATGATATTTGAATTTATAACTACGTACATACTTAAAACTTAAACTTAAAAATAAGAATAAACAATAATCAAAAATAATATTTTTGTAATAGCAACTATCTACCTACAACATAATCTTACTTAGAAAGTACAAACCTATTATTTACCTAATAATCTTTCATTAATTCATTCTCAATAATATTATTACTTTATTATATTATCGCACGTCTGTAGGTATATATCACTGGTCACTGCGGCGGTGACATGATTATACTCGAGAAACGCAGGTAACAGGTAGGTATGACTCGTGTTCTGACCGTTTGAGTGAAGATAGAAAAGATAAGATTACCATTTCTCACTTCACAATAAACTTAAGCAAAACAATTTAATAAAAGACATAATTACCTCTTCATCAATATCAATTTCTTCGTCTGACTGAAACTCGTCATCGTCATCGCCTTCCAGAATTCTTATTAATTCGTCAACAGTCGTCATGTTAAATTTCAATTTTATAATCACGAACGTAAAATATATTAACTATTTATCCGCAACTCTAATGGAAAATTCCATATGGATCAACTCGCTCGTGACGTCATGAGCAAACGTATTTATCCGACTCAGGCGCTGGCTGCACTAGCGAAAAAGGACATAATCTAGGGATGGGAATTTGCGTTTATAGTTATCCTTACAAATATATCGAAATTGCAAATATCTTTCAAAAATATAGCTTTACACAGAGCAAAAATGACATATTAATAAAATAACAATACTTATTGTACTTTTCTTTTATTTGAACTTAGTATTTTATTCAATATTTTTGTTTATGCATAATCCCTATCTTATAAATTCTAACATTATGTCTCATCACTACTGTCTGATAAACACGGCATAAGCGTTGGAAGTCAATACACTTTCTCAGGGATAATATTAGTAAATTTACCTTATTGAAATAGTATTTTAATTTGTTTCTTGTTATGGTAAATCTGAATTATAATATTAAATAAAAGGTTGAATATATAAACTTTCGAAAAAGCAATGTATTTTAGGCTAAAACATCGTAATATGTATAGAAATTGTGTAAATACTTAACTAGGTTTTGTGTCGGATAAATCCGACTCGGGCGGAATGAGCCCGAAATTTTTTGTCGGATAAATCCGACTCTGGCGGTCAAAGGGTTAAAGTTCAAAATTAACTGAACACTACTCGTCAAAGGTCACTGAACACCATTTTGTCAAAAATTGCTAATCGTTATAATATCCAAAAACATCTTAACATTCAGTTTTACAAAAGTCACTGAACAATATAAAACACTTCTTTTGGTTTTCTAGTGTAATCACGGCAACGTCCAAAAATATCTTAACATCATAAAGAACAAAAGTTACTGAACATTACTTTGTTTCGGAAACGTAGCATGTAAACTTATACTAATGACGACACGGTTGGCGCAGTGGCTTTTTTTTTTTTTTTCGTGTGGGGAATCATCCAATGACTTCCCCCGCTCTGGGCGGAGCGGGGGGCATATCAGACTTGTACTGACTAAAACCCACCCATGTTCCTTCTATTACCCTTTACGTTCCGAGGCCGCGGTATCTCTTTCGAACAACCCGCAACCCCGGCAGGCGGGGCGCAGTGGCTGAGGGTTCGACTGCTGCGCTAAGTGTCGCGAGTTCGATTCCCGCACGGAACAAATATTTGTATGTCCCGCAGATGGTTGTTTCGGGTCTGACTGTTTGTGTATGTGAGTTTATGATTGTAAACACCCTTGAGAAGTTCCTAGTGTGGGGCAAAAATAAAAATACTGATACTATCAAAAGTAGCTTAACTGCAAACTAAAAACGTGCGCGTTACTATCTTCAGAGTTTGAAAACCAATCTTGTCCTATCCAAACTAAATCATGTAAAAAAAAGTTAAATGGATAGATCTTTACTACCAGCCTACTTGAAATGAGTGAAAATGCATAAAAAACATGGCAGGCAGCTGTGAACGCCTCTTTTTCTTTTTGTTCTAAAAACAAAAGACGACAGAAGAATATGGCGTCAGTTATCAAATTGCGCTTTAGTGGCAAATAAATATTATAATGCCATTTAATATTCCTGTTGGTATTGCGTCAAGTTTGAAATAGGATTGATAACTGTCACATGTGCTGGAGAGATATTTTTTTTCTAAATAAAAAATAATATTAACGGTATTGATTTATCGAACCATTTAATTTAATTTTGTTGAGGGTGGTGATTTACATTTGCATGTGTATATTTAATTTATATACCAAGCACATAATATTCGTACCGAAATACACACACATAAAACCCAAAACATATTTCATTGTGTTCAGGGACTTTAGAAATAAACGATGGTATGCTATTTTTGTCAAAAATTTGTTCAGAGACTTTAGAGACGAAGAATGTTATGCTTTTTTCTACTATAACTTTGTTTAGTGACTTTTGAAAAGTGATGGTCACCTACTTATGCCTTTTTATAATAATAATTTATTTCTGGCGCTTGTCATGTTCATCGATTTAGGTGTAATACGGTGTACAGTGATTTTGAAAATCTAAATGTGATCATCAACTTTTGATGCTGACTGTACATGGTACTAGTTCACCAAAAAAGTTAAGATAATTTAGAGTTACTTAATATTCATGTTTTGTGAAGCCATGCCGAATGCATAACCTCGCCTTTTTTAAAGACGGCAAAGAAGACTAAAGACAAGGATGTGCTGCGGTTGCGTGTACAATCTGATCCAAATATATCACGATATGATAAGATAATACATGTAGTTGTAATAAAAACTGTTATTGAACCAACACGTCATCGATGAAATCGGAACGCCAATCTCTAGTTATCGATGCTCAAACAAACAAACAAGATGGAATGGACATCGACGACGGTAAAGCGGTTACCATATATTCTGTACATCATTCTGAACCGACTTAATTTAAAACAAACGGCTATTTGAGCAATGAAAAATTTGTCTCAAAAAAGTTACATTGTGTTTAAGGAGATACCAAAATCAAATCAAAATCATTTTATTTGTGTAATACCCCCAGTAAGTTATTCGTAATATCTGTGTTGGGGTTACTTGTAATTTGAACTGGAGCACCGAGGGGTCCTTACAAATTTGCGACATAAACGGCCATAATACCTTTGGGCTGCGTAGACTGAGATTATTGACAGCTCCAGAAGCTTTACCATGACGTCTTAAAGCAGAACTTATTCTACGGAGGGAAAGAGATGGTGCTAGACACTCTGTATAGCTCTATGTCATGGTAGGCCTACAAGACACATTTGAGTATATGTCTCCTAGTTAAAAGTTTTGTATCGAACTCTTTCTAAATGTCCGTATCCGGATATGTCTGTATAATGTCATAAACGTTATACTTTCTTCGAATATTACCATTTATTACTTTTCGGATTACATCCATGACTTATGATTGTAAAAGTATTTTGATTACAGATAAATAAATGTTTGGTTAAACTTGTTATCATTACGGATAATCTTTTTTATAATTTTTTATGTTATTTTTATAATTAGGTACTTACCTATCAAATTGATATTGAAAGTAAACGCGGCGATTAGAGTCGAATTAAAATCTTCAATTAACTCGTGGTTGTCTTTGATTATAATCGTTTTTAGTTTTTATCTATACCATTTAAGCCGTGTTTGATTCTCGGGTAGGGCAAAGTGTGATTGGGTTTTTCCGTTTTTTTTTTTAATCTCAGTCGGCCCGGTTGATGGCAATTGGCTCTCCCTCTAATACATGGGACTCAAACATAACTACTGGAATTAATAATAGTACACACGTGTACGATTAATTCGCATTTGGCCTCTGCGATAATGCGTTATTTTTGTCGAAAAACAACAGCGCCATTTTATTTGTTATTTAATTCTGGATTTAGCTAAGAGAACTTCCTGTGTGCATTAGTGTGCTGGAATAATTTATTAGCGTAAATTATTTCTTTTAATTTACTGGTGTAAATTATTTCTTTTAATTTCCTAGTGTAAATTATTTCTTTTAATTTACTAGTGTAAATTATTTCTTATAATTTACTAGTGTAAATTATTTCTTTTAATTATCCTTTATAGAAGTAAAAAAGTACGTCTGCTAATCATTTATTAGTATAACTTTAATTTTCAGGATGGATAAGATATTTTTTTTTATAAAAGAATTGAAGATACTTAATACTAGCTATCCTGCTCGGTTTCTACCGCGTCTTTGGTAACTGCCCCGCTCCCGTGCATAATGTTATATAGCCTATGTTACCCAGTGATCTGGTTCTTTTACCCCCGAATACTGAAACGTCACTCAAAATTTAAGTACCACTTAAATTTAACAGATACCCAAAAGTGACGTTTGTCAATACAAAATCTAAAGTTTAAGAGCTGCTCAAATGTTAAGCAGCCCTCAAAATTTGAGTGACGTTTCAGTATTCGGAGGTTAACCTGACAGACAGATGTGTTGCTGGAGAGTTTGTTCCGCCACTTCTTCCCAGCTAAAAGACTAGGAAGTGGCGAATGGCGGGACTGTCTCTTGCAATTTGACGTCCTTAAAGTGCTGATTATCAGCCTAATTTGAACAAAGGACTTTTAATTGATAATATAGCTTTCTAATGGCCAAATAGTTTTTGAATTTGGTTCCGTAGTTTTTGAATTTATTCGTTACATACAAATACCTTTCGCCTTAAAATACAAGTGTAGATGTAGATATTTAGTATTCTATTTGTTAAGTTAGGACAAAAAGTAAGATATCCTATTTTGAATCGTAAATGAAACGATATTGTTACAAACTACATACGCACGACGACCAATTAAACTATACATAACAAGTTTATACGGATTTCTTATTGTACGGGAAATCTGAACGAAGCGAGGCCATGTTATACTTGAAATGTATAGTTTGAAGCGATGTCGTGTCTACAGTAGCGTTTCATACAAAATCAATAGCCAATTAATAAAAAAAGCAGGGAATCAGGACTTTTTGAACGACATAAATCATAACACAATTCCCAAAAAGGCATATTTTGGGGATACAAAAATGAAACATATTTTATGAAGTTACTAGCTGTTCCCCACGGTTTCACCCGCGCTGCTCAGCACCTGTTGGTCGTAGCGTGATGTTATATAACCTATAGCCTTCCTCAAGAAATGGACTATCCAACACTAAAAGAATTTTCTAATTCCAACCAGTAGTCCCTGAGATTAGCGCGTTCAAACAAACAAACAAACTCTTCAGGTTTATAATATTAGTATAGAAGTATAGATTATGCATTCTTATTTAGAATGGATAGAATCACTTTGTTGGCTGTCTGTCAAGACCCTTTATCGTTGAAATTAATATCAAATACTGAGATTTACGGTTACTTGGGGCTGTGAAAAAATCAACCCTCTAAATCTACGCAATCGAAAACATGTCTTTTTATAACAGCAGTGTTTTTGTTACATTCCCAAAGAGAATCGAAATCTATACGGTATTTCCCGTTGACCTAGAATCAAGAAAGGCAAGATTCAATATCCTAGAGTACCTACCAGTAAAAATCCAAAGCCTGTAAAATTGAAGATGCATACAAAAAAAAGTGTCGTATGGAGGAAACGCTTTCCATCGGCGTAGTTAAGTTTTCAATACGAATTATATTTTCTTTAGAGCAATGTCGGTACTTTCATAACGTCCAGTAAATATAAACGACACGGTTGGCGCAGTGGATGAGTGTCGCGGGTTCGATCCCCGCACGGAACAAATATTTGTATGGCCTACACATAGTTGTTCCGGGTCGTTTGTTTGTGCACGTGAGTTTAAATGTTTGTAAACGCACCCACGATACAGGAGACCTAGTGCAGGGCAACGTTAAAAAAAAATTGCGGGATTTTTTTTAAACTGGCGCTTTCTACGAGAAACTACATTCGAAATTGATGATTTACTGCGAAATTGACAATAAAAGGACATTTGCCGTGGTAGTCCGCGCTATCATTTAATTACAAAATGAAAATATTACCCTCCTTCGCGTTGCGTAATCGGATGAAAGGTAGTTTTAATGTGCAGGGAAATTTGATACAGCATTGATTATCCGTGTTTCAGCCATTTTAAATAATGTCAAAGAAAAAAAATATGAATTAAATAAATGGGAATTTAGTCACAAAAAACCGGCCAAGTGCAAGTCGGGATTCGTGTATTAAAAACAAATGCACAGGTATAAAGAACACTATGAAAAGGTGGATTTAACTCCTTGAGCATTTTCTACCACACTACCTTAGCGTATTGCGGGCAAAAGAAGGATTAGAGAGAAAGATGGATGAGTTTTAGTCAGTAAAAGTCTGACACTCCACCTAGTGCGGGGGAAGTTATTTGATGATTTCCCATCTGATAAAAGGGTGATGCAGAGAGAAACCATCATTAGTGCAGGGTGCATACCAAAAGTTTAAAGAAAACAAAAAAAAATATATCGATAAATACCTACTTACATACATACAAAGTAAAGAGAGTTAAAAATACATAAATAAGTATATGGAAAAAATTACTCTAGTTTTTGCAAATTGCTGTGTCAGTTTAAATTCTCGACCGTAAAACGTGTGTATTTCCGGAATTATAATGATTAATATAATTAATACAACTTTCCTAGTTTATTAAACCCCATTGATATTTTTTTTCTAAACTACCTAGTCATTAAATGTGTTGGAAAATTGTCGGATGAATTATTTCCCTTCAAAATGTAACCAAGGTTCTGTAACCAAATTTTGATTTTAAAGTGAAATATAATTAAAACAACACTCTAATAACTAAGAAGATAATTGATGATTGTTATAATTATGTAAAACTATAATATTCGTTACGGTGACTCTTACAAATCCAAAAAAAATAAGAAAATTTGAATTTGACATCGTAGTTCGCTAGATTGTTCCCCTTGTTCACTTCAATTTGCGAAAAAGAGAGCTAGACGTCCTGTATAACTCCCTCTCTTTCCCGCCCTAAATGAACATGGCACTACAACTATAAAACGTGGTGGCAGGCCCCTCTTAAACTATCCGTCCCTTGCAAGAGCCAGCCCGCGATGCTGAGCCAGTAAGTCTAAATCAGTCCCAAAATAATATCGCTCAGATACAGCCTTGCTGTCCCTCAGCGACGCCTTAAGCCGAGGCTCGTACCCCACAGGGGGTGCCCTTAGCGTGTAGTCGCTTTGTTTTTAAGTTTTTACCCTCGCTGGAGGTCTTAAATTTTAATACACCCATAGGATTCGCCCGGTTAAGCAGACGACAACCTCCTTGGTTTAACTGCGAGATGCCATTCCTAAAAAAAACCTCTTAAAGTATCACTTAGATCCAGCCTGTCCCTATGCTGTCCTCCCCCAGCGACGCCCTAAACTGAGGCTCGTACCCCACAGGGGTGCCCTTAGCGTATAGTTGCTTAATTTGTAAGTTTTTTTGCCCTGGCTGGAGGCTTTTATTTCAAGTTATCCATAGGAATTGCCCGGTTAAGTAGACGACAACCTCCCAGGTTCCGGGGTTGCGTGTTGTTCGAAAGAGATACCACGGCTCCAGAACGTAAAGGGGAATAGAAGGAACATGGGTGGGTTTTAGTCAGTACAAGTCTGACATGCCGCCCCGCTCCGCCCAGAGCAGGGGATGTCATTACATGATTTACCTAAAAAACCTTCCAGGTTGAACTGCATTCATTAAAAAAAATACCTGTCCATATTGACCACCAAATCGTTGAATCATTTTCTCGTGAATTTAGTTAGACTGCTAAGGTTATTTCTTAATTACTAGTTGTGCCTAGCTGTTTAAACGCTGCTCTCTCTGTGACCAAGTGTCGTAGCGTGATAAATAAGCTCTCTAGCATTAAAAGATTTATAATAATGAAACAGCAGTTCCTGTGTATAGGACGTCCAACCAATAGTCGCTATATAATTATATTACTTACTTATTTATTATATTACTAGCTTTTGTCCGCGGCTTCGCTCGCGTTAAATTCGGGGTAACACAGTTGCACCTTATTGATTTGTAATAGCAACGCTAAGTTTTCCCTTTTCTTCCCTCTTTCTCCCTCAATCCCACTTTTTTTTAATTTTGCCTATGTCCGTCTTCTGGTTCCCAACTATCTCTGTACCAAAATTCATCAAAATCGGTTTAGCCATTAAAGCGTGAAGACATAACCAACAAAAACGAACTCGCTTTCGCTTTTATAACCAATATATTAGTAAGAATATATAGCATTATAGTGTCGCGGTGATGTGTCGTGAAATTTTTTGTGCATATCGGGTAGGTCTGAGAATCGGCCAACATCTATTTTCATACCCCTAACTGATAAGGTGGCCCTGAGCAGCGGGTCAAACCGCTGGGCACAGCTAGTATAAGTATGTAAATAAAATTTTGATGTTATTAATTTCTGCTTATATGCTTAAGGTAATATGGTAAAAGTAAGTTCGCAGGGTTTCTTTCGCCTTAAGTGTATGAATGTTTAAACCTAGTTTGTATGAACACATAGATAATTCTTAGTCTGATCAATTTTTAGTGTATATTGGTAGCACATAGTGATAATTTGTATTCTAAGTTTTTGTTTATCATTTTCATGCTTTCTGAATGGCTAGGCCGCACTCGGGCGCTTGCTGGATCATTTATTTATTCATGAATTTTACTATTTCTATTTTATTTTATAAGTTATATTATTTCGAATCGAATGGAGTGTTTAGAAAAATTTAAACGTAGAGGACGACGTGCTTTAACATTTTTTAATTATAAATATATTAATTCAATTAATTAAATTAAATAAATCTTAATTAATTTATATATTTTATTTCAATTATTTAAATCATATTTTCTGTAGTTTTTTAGTCACTCAAACGACTAAAAAACTTAAGAATCGATATTGTACTATAATTCTAGAAAGTTAACATTTAATTTCATATTTAAAAGGGAAACCAATAAAACACCAGATTGATTGATAGTGCATCGGTTTCTTCTGGACAAGCGTGCGCCACTCTAGTCCGCATCATCGCGTATAATCAAACTAGTTGCGGTTAAAAACGCAAACCTGCATATACAAAGTGGTTAGGATAATACGACAATAAATTAAACTACGCATACCTCAAGACGTTCTCAGTCTACCTATAAAAAATATTTGAATATATCCAGTAGTTTATTCACAGGAAATTATTTTACATTTTTAAAATCTGCTAAATCAAAATTTGCTACACGATGTATCTAATATTAGGGAAGTACTGTCAGGTTAACGACCGGCACCCCCGCATCTGTATAAGTACACATCAAATCAAATCATCAAAGGGTGTTCTATTTTACTTCCACTTTTAAGCCATTTAGTTTGTTGGAATTTTTTATTTTTGGTTTTTTTGATAGTTTAGAATCAAATCAATCAAATCAAATCATTTATTTCAATTAGACCATTACAGGCACTTTTGAATGTCAAGAAACAAAATGAATCTACAGTCCCGGTCACAAGGCATAATAACTTGTGAAAGTACTGCAGTTGCCCATTCCAAAGCGTTGATCTCTATGGAGAAGAATGGGCAAGAAACTCCATGGACACTCTTTTAAATTCTAATATTTTTACAAAATAGTATTTACATCATTCGTGTTGAGATTATACAAATATGTGAGAACGATGTAGAAAGACGTGCACAGTAAGAGCGTCCAGAGTAAATAAAAAACAAAATTCAATTTAAATCTAAATAAAATAAAAATGACCGTGGTAGTTAAAAAAATGACCAGTCCCAACTGACAGCGCCCGTTCACGAACATGACGTATGGATCAGCCCCATTCAGCTCGACCATTTTGAAGGGAGCTAAATGACCCGACACACCCGCCACCATCAGTGAGACATTTAAGTGAGCATGACACTATTAACCACCAGGGCTTCGTCAAGTCAATGATAATACATAGCACTCACATATGGGCTTAATAATTATACAATACTAGAGAATTGATTCTATACATTGCAAAGATAGTCTTACAATCTTCTGCAGCGTCCATTATAGCTTCGGATACTTAGTAATGAGTTTACCCCTATGCTTGAGGAGCAGGACCAGCATTGAGCCAAGCATTTTTATCATCAATATAATCCCCCAACTTATAATATGCTTGCCTACATAGTGTGCGTTTAATACAAGATTTAAATTTCGTTTCATTCAGTTGAAGAATGTGGGGAGGTATTTTATTGTAGCATTTCAAACAGTACCCCATGAAAGATGAGTCTACTTTAGCTAACCTGAAACCTGGTTGAACTAATTGGTCCCTATTTCTAGTATTATAATTGTGTCTGTCACCTCTTTTACTAAAAAGATGCGAGTTTTTCCTGACATACATGATGTTTTCATAAATATATTGACAAGGTACTGTCATGATGTTAATATCCTTAAACTGTTCCCTTAAAGAATCTCGCCTACGTAGGTTATATATGGCTCTAATGGCTCTTTTCTGCAGAATAAATATAGACTCGATGTCTGCAGCCCGTCCCCAAAGTAAAATACCGTATGACATTATACTATGAAAATAACTAAAATAGACTAGTCTCGCGGTATCAACATCAGTAAACTGACGGATTTTTCTAACAGCATATGCTGCTGAACTAAGGCGTCCTGCAAGAGATGTTATATGCGGACCCCATTGTAGCTTTGAATCGAGTGTTATTCCCAAGAAAACAGTTTTTTCGACGAATTCTAGTTTCTCTTGATTCAATACTATGTCACACTCACTGTTTTTGACATTTGGTAGAGCAAATCTTATACACTTCGTTTTTTTCCCATTTAATACTAAATTATTAGCGGTAAACCAATTATGTACCTGCATTAGGGCATTATTTACGTCGTCAGGATTTGTGGCACGTCTGTTTATCTTAAATATTAAAGAGGTATCGTCAGCAAACAACACCATTTGTGGTTGGTTTTTAAATAAATGGGGTAGATCATTAATATATACTAAAAAGAGGAAGGGACCTAATATCGATCCTTGTGGTACACCCATCTTTACATTTAAACCCATTGAATTGACACCATTTATTTGTACTTGCTGCTGTCTATCATTTAAATACGATTTTACTAAACTAAGGGCAAGTTTCCCTAGGCCGTAATGTTCAAGTTTTAAGAGAAGGGTTTCGTGGTTCACGCAATCAAATGCTTTTGAGAGGTCACAAAAGATCCCTATGGCATCCTGTGCCTCTTCCCACGCAGTAAATATGTGTTTCAATAGGGTGACACCGGCGTCAGTGGTACAACGTCCTTTGGTGAAACCATACTGCTTTTCATGTAATATTTTATTGGTGTTAAAGTGGTTGAGCATTTGGTTAAGCATTACCTTTTCAAAAACCTTGCTGAAAACCGGCAAAACGGATACGGGTCTATAATTATTGGTGTCTTTACTGTCCCCAGATTTGAACAGTGGTATTACCTTGCTGTATTTCATAAGGTCCGGGAAGACTCCTTGGTCCACACACAAATTAAATATTAAGGCTAAGTACGGTGCTATAGTCTCAATGATAGCTTGACAAACTTTAATTGACAATCCCCAAAGGTCTTCGGTTAATTTGATTTTTATTTGTTTAAAAGCTTTAATGACGACAGTGGGGTTAATATGCTTAAACTGAAACTCAACCGAGCATGGTAAAACGTTTGCTCTTAATAACTCAACAGAAAGCAAGGGTGAGGAATTTAACGTTTCTGTAGTTTTAATTGGGATACTAGTAAAGAAATCCACAAATTCTTGAGCAACTTCGTTTTTAGTGGTTAGAAGACCACGTGAAGACTCTAGTGTAATATCATTATTATATTTTCTATTTCTATTAGTTTCGCTATTGATTATTTTCCAAACCGTCTTAATTTTATTATCAGCGGATTTAATCTTGTTGCTTATGAATAAGGCTTTAGCTACCTTGCAGGTGTTTTTAAACATTTTTGAGTAAGTAGCAACGTAGCGATTGAATGTTTCCGAGTTGATGTAAGGCTTAAGGCCGTAAAGCTCAAACAGTCGTTCCCTACTTTTTCTTATACCCTTAGTTGCCCAATCACTAAACATAAACTTTGGGCTAATAGATTTAGTTTTAAGTTTTAGCGTATCATTGAACTCTGTGTAGACAACCGAAAAGAATTCCTCATAAAAATGATTTACATTATTAATATCATATCCCGGAATGCCTAGATTACTTATTAAATTATTGTTAAATTTATTTAAATTGCTTGGTGTTATTTGTCTAGACTGTATCTGAATTTTTTGTGATGATGTGTAGGACTCGAAAACGACGGTTTGACCGCTGTGATCAGAGGGAAGGTAATTTACAATGGATTTATCTAAGAAGTCGCAGCAACAGAAAACGTTATCAATACATGTAGCGGTATTTGTAGTAATTCGGGTTGGCTCCGAAAACACATTCAACAAATTAAATGATTTAAAAAGATTTAAGAATCTACTGCTATTTGAATTTTCATCTAAAATATTGATGTTAAAGTCACCACAGATGACTAGCGATTTATTACCTGTTGCAAGTTTTGCCAAAGCATCTTCCATTACTGACTCAAATATCGAGTAGTTTTGATAATTTGGGGGCCTGTAAACACACACTATGACATGCCTATCCAGCTCAACACAAGACAATTCAATATTATGTTCAACCGATAGATCAATTATATCAGAATTATTATTATGAACTAGTATTGTCAATGTTTTCATTTATTGTCGTATTATCATAACCACTTTTTATAAAAAAAAAAACTGAATAATATTTGGCAACTGTACTCCATGTCATATCCAAAAGAAGCTCGTGGCTAAATAATAGCAGCCGCTGGGGTCGATCTTTAGGTTAAGCCGCGCTTGCCTAGGTTGGTCTGTGGATGGTTGACCACCCTTTAAATACCGAGGAAAGCACGTTAAACCGTTGGTTCCGGCTGTCATTTGTAGATCTTTGACAGTCGTTACTGATAGTCAGTGTTCCGAAAGTCTGACAACCAGTCTTACCAAGGGGTATCGTATTACCCAGTACTAACTGGGTTGTGGATGTCAGATAGACAGTCCCTCCATGTAAATTACAGATATTTAGCTGCATCTGGTTAGACTGGAAGCCGACCCCAACATAGTTGGGAAAACGCTAGGCAGATGATGACCTCATGTCAAAGCCAATCAAAACCAAATATTTGTTCCACATATTTGAATTAACCCTGGGAATTATCTCTAAATAAATAGTGACAAAATAATTCCTGAGGTATATTGTATGTTGTCTATCAAACAAAGACATACAATTACATAACAATAATCTTTGCAAAGTATTTGTATTGCTATCCGTACAATGCTTTATTTCATGCCTTGAGTAGCAATTCTCGTTAAATTCGATAACGTAGAGATATATGAAGTCATGTTGTTTGGCTCCTTGAGCAGTTGAGCATACAGCCCTACTTATTTGTACAACTCTAGGTCAATCCCCGTGAGGTTTTATACAAATTATAATATGTTTTACTGTGTCTTGTTAGGGTTCCGTACCCAAAGGGTATAACGGAATCCTGTTACTAAGGTTCCGCTGTCCGTCCGTTTGTCACTAGGCTGTATCACATGAACCGTGGTAGACAGTTGAAATTTTGACAGATGAACAGATGTTTTGCGTTTAGCCGCTATAACAACAAGTAGGTAGGTACTAAAAAAACAGAGTGAAATTAATATTTAAAGGTCAAACACACATATATGACTTTATTGCGATTTTTATAGATAACTAGCTTTTTTCCGCGGCGCTTCGCTCACATCCAACCCCCATTTTAGGGAAGTGGGGGGAGGATAAAAGTAGGCTATGTCACTGTCCATCCCCTCAACTATTTCCATTTAAAAAAATCACGTCAATCGTCGCTCCGTTTTGCCATGATAGCCGGACAAACAGACACACACATACACTATCGGCTATCCCATTTATAATATTAGTATGGATGGTACAGAACTCTTCATACGCACGTAAAATACGTTACTTAATGTAAGTAAAGTTTTTGGTAACCTTTACTGTACCTATTTAGTACCAGTAAGATTCGCGTAAAACATGTATTTTTTTAATTTGAGTAACCAGGGAAAAAGAGTAGCGATCTTTCGGAACATAATGGTGTATTTCAAAGAATTTGAAATTAAGATATTTCTTGCTCTATTGTATGTATGGAGATATAAAATTGCATAACTTTGTTTTTCATTATTTAATAATGCTAGTATGTACAGACGCCTGCATATCAAGCTCCTACAATCTGTCGGATTTCTTTGATAGATTTTCGACCTAAACTATTAGGTTCAAGGTTCATTGGGAAAAATTGACAGTTTCGGGTAGCTTGACCTGCAGGCGTCTGTACATACGGCCATAACGCTTTGTACAAATTTCTCGTACAACGAGAAATCTGCATAAACTGATTCCGTACCTCAAAAGAAAAAAAAAGGTTCCCTGTCTGTCTATCAATACCCTTTATATCAGGAACCCGTGGAGGTATCGAAATTGAAATTAAAAAATAAACCATCTAAAGAATAACAAAAACTAAAAAAAAAAACAATATATAATATAATAATAATATAATAATTCTATAAGTAGAAGCCGCGTAAAAAATCTACACAGTCAAAGTTTATGTTCCGTTTAATATGTGCACTTAAAAATTAAATAATCTACCAAAAATGTTGCTCAACTGACATAGGTATATAAAACACCTGCATCATTTTGATGTTGTCAGTAATTTTAATACAAGCTTGCTACGTAATCTATGCAAAAGATTTATTACCGGATTCGATTAAAAACTGATAGACAATCATATATCTACTGAAAACTTTATCATAATTGATAAACCAATTAGACAAACAGTGTTTTTAGAATCTCTTTCGATCAATTGGTATTAATTTATAATGAATAGGAATTACTTTCGTTTTTCTACTTTCGCAAGTTTATTTTTCCACGTGTTATTTTAATATAATGTATATTTACATAAATCCTTACGTATAATTTATATTTTTTTTCTAACACTCCATTCGATATTTAAGTTTCCTATTTAAATCTAAACCAAAGTAAACCTCACCAAAAGTAATGCATAACTTTTTTTTTAAATATCATAGACAAATATGTCAAATAAAGACTAAGGTGATTAAAACCTCCACGCAAAAATATATAACGGATTTACAACATTTTAATAATATTCTTACATTCCAGGGAAGCGACACGGGACTTAGACAAGTTCCCAATCCTTGGTATCGGAGAACACAGCCAGGATGAACCGGCCCATAAGGATGAGGACAGAACATTAGCTAACGAGCTGGAAAAAAAGGTCAGGGTGCTATGCTGGATCATGACCCAACCCAAAAACCATGAAGCCAAAGCCAAACATGTGAAGGCGACGTGGGGCAAAAGATGCAATAAACTGATTTTCATGAGCTCTGAAGAGGGTACGTGGTTTTTCGCATTTTTTCATTTCCAACTAGGGATACTTTCTTAACTGTGAAAGGAAAGATATTGAGATGTGGAAACCTGCATGTCTTTCCACACTAAAGTAAAAATTCAAAAATTAAATAATACCTTATAATAAGAAAGGAGCTCGTGGTTACATAGTAACAGCCGCTTGGATCTGTCGTTTGGTTAAGCCGTGGTGGCCGTTGATGGGTTTCCTTTGTGCCTCAGAAAAAACATTAAGCAGTTGGTCCTGGCGCCATTTATAGATCTATAACAGTCGTTACAGCAGCGTGCCTGGGGGAAAAAAATACGGCAAAACCATTAAGCAAACAGACTATTCAAAAACCCTAACATTTAAAGATTAGTATGTAATAAGGCCAAGCCAAGCTCGTGGGCTTGTAAAAAATACCGCCCCTACGTTACAGGTAGTCAGTCTGACAACCAGTCTTATTGCTGGGTATCGTATTAGCCAATACTAACTGGATTGTGGAGGTCAGATAGTCAGTCGCTCAATGTTAAATACTGGTATTAAACTGCATCAAGTTAGACTAGATCCTGACACGAACTTGAGAAAGGGCTAGGCATGATGATGGTTAGCCCCATTAACTACGATTGTGACGATCGCTCAGAGTACACGGTGGAGCACACACGGTTTTGGCGGAGGACCGCTGTGCCCTTGTTGAGGCTTTTGGCGGTGGCTACCTCTCGCGTCCGATCCTGGTTCAGTCCATTGCTCAGAGCGAGAGGGAAGCGGTCACCTTTTTCTGCAAAGTAATTATGTAAGCAAAGGCTGTCAATTGTAGATCTATAGTGGCTCAAAAGTTTGACAACCAAGAAGTGTCTTATTACCCAGTTTATAATGGCTTGTGGAGGTCAGATATGCAGTCGTTCCATGTAAAATACTGGTAGTCAGCTAAATCCGGTAAGATTGGAAGCCGACCTCAACAGAGTTGGATAAAGGCAAGACATATAATGAGTAATAGATAGTTTTTGACTTCCAGACCCAACCCTTCCCACGGTAAAGTTACCTGTCGAGGAAGGACGAGACTTCTTATGGGCGAAGACGAAAGCAGCCTTCCGATACGTCTACGAACATCACAGGAGAGATGCCGACTGGTTCATGAAAGCTGATGACGATACGTAAGTTTGTTTATTATTACAAGTAGGGTGTTTGAAAACGGGGTTGCGGGTTGTTCGAAAGAGATATGACAGCCCCGGAACACACAAGGAAAAGAATGAACATAGATGGGTTTTAGTTAGAAAAAGTCTTGCTTCCCCTTTTGGTCCTCCCAAAGCAGGGGAAAAATATTTGATGGTTTGCCATAACTAAAAAAACATCCTTACTAATATTATAAAAGCGAAAGTGAGTATGTTGGCTTGTTACGTCTTCACCCCTAAATGGCCAAACCGATTTTAATGCATTTTGGTGCAGAGATAGTTGGGACCTTTGAGACGGACATAGGATAAAAAATAATAGGAAAACGGGGAGAAAGAACGAAGAAAAGGGAGGGAAAGATATTTTTTTTTTACCTTAATGCGGGTTAAAGTTAGCGTCAGCCCAAAGTAACTATGCCACGCGGACTAAGTCGCCGGGGAAAGCTAGTGGTATATAATCGGCAAAAAAATTACTACGTACGTACAGTCAGCAAAAAAAGTTACCAGGCTCGCCAGACACACTGCACATACGTTGAAAACACCCAAAAAGTGCAGAGAAAAGTTCGCGACTGGACGTAGTAAGTTTCGTGTGTCGAGAATAGAACTACGGATAAAACAAGTGACGGCACTTTTGGCGCAGTGGCTGAACGATTGACTGCTGTGCTGCGTGTCGCGGGGTCGATTCCCGGACGGTACAAATATTTGTTTTGTTTTACAATAAATAGTTGTTTCGGGTCTGGCTGTTTGTGTATGTAAGTTTAATTCTTTTGAAACGCACCCACAATACAAGAGAAATTCCTAATTTGGGCAACGTTTTTTTTTTAAAAAGAAAGAAAGAACTGCACCGCAATATCGGAAACTCATAATAAATAGTAGACATGGTAAATATCCCGTTTCAAATGTTATAAATCCTTATCCTTACTTAATATTATAAAAGCGAAAGTGAGTTTGTTTGTTACCTCTTCACGCTTCAATGGCTAAACCGATCTTGATGAATTTTGGTACAGAGATAGTTGGGAACCAGGAGACGGACATAGGCTATTTTTTTTCTAAAAATAGTGGGATATGAGGGAGAAAGAGGGCAGAAACGGGAAAACTTAGCGTTGCTATTACAAATCAATAAGGCGCTACCGAATTTAACGCGAGCGAAGCCGCGGGCACAAGCTAGTAATTATTATATAAATATTGTTTACCTAAACCAAGGAGTAGTATTGTTTAAGATATTTACATATGAAAAAGACGTTACAACCATTTTAGTTACGCTCGAGTATGTGTGTCGTGTATTGTATGGTGCTATTGTAGAGTGTAGATTGTGGACACATACGTCATATGATTTTCAAGGATTTCTGATAGTGAGCAATTTTAATATTATAAACTAGCTTTTGCCCGCGGCTTCGTTCGCGTTAAATTCGGTGTAACACAGTTCCCCTTTCCTGATTTGCAGGTACATACCCACAGTAGTGTGTACATAAATTGTAAACTAAATAAATAGGCTTTATATTATCACTCTAATAACTTAGCCGGTGAGCAATATTGCTTTGTAGCCACATTCCTCAACTTTTTGACAACTGACATGACATACATTAGAATATCCTTACTAATATTATAAAAGCGAAAGTGAGTTTGATTGTTACATCTTCACGCCTTAATGACCAAACCAATTTTGGTACAGAGATAGTTGGGACCCTGGAGACCAGCATAGACTTTTTTTTTAAAAAAAAAAGGTAGCAGGAAGCAGGTACCTCACCCCGGCAAATCAGTAAAAGGGAACGGTGTTACCCCGAATTTAACGCGAGCGAAGCCGCGGGCAAAAACTAGTACTTAGGCTACAAGGCAAGGCATATTACCGCGCTACCGCAAACGAAGTCACGGGTAACAGCTAGTTGTTATTTAAATTATTCTTTATCCTAATAAACAGGCGACGATAAAACGCATTTATTCCTGTTAGGGTAAAAAATTGTTAGAAAAATATTGCTTATCAATATAAGTAAATGTGTGTCGATAGGCGACGGTAGCGGATATAAATGATGGCTAAATGTTCGACGTATTATTAATTTCAATAAACGACAAGTTCCAATGTTCAACAAGCTGAACAAACATAAAATTAGACAAACAAAATCCTACTTATATTACACTGATCAACACTGAAAAATTTTCCAGAGATTTTTTTTTGTAAGATTTTCTTGAAAACTCTACCTGTGTAAGATCCCGAGAAAGATTCCAGCAGTAATCAGCCATCATTATGTATGTCCCATCCGCCTTGGTACCGTTTTTAAAATGTTACTTTTGTATCTGTCGTTAGTAGATTTTTTTCTTTCAAACGAGATGCTTAAACTTCGGAAAGCACTTTAGATAGATTTAAATCCCTTACTAAGTCATTTAACTCTTTTTGATTGTAAGGTTGAGGATTTGTTTCTTGACTGGGTATAAAATCAGAGTCAGAGTGATGCTTTTCTTCTGCAATTTCCATGTTATCCGGTTCAAAACATGTGATGGTACTGGTTCTGCTGGTCGGTGTGTGTTTCAGGCCTCTGAGCAGAAGACAACGTCGGATATGTCCACTTATCCCAGTTTGCAGTTTATGCGCGTAATATTTACCACACAAAATAGCAATCAGCATGGTGATTATGAGGTTCCCGCCAAATCATGGGTGTCTTGAAATTCAGGGCTGATCTTTTTGTACTTGACCATTGTCGCAAAGAGATAACACAATTTTGGGAAACAGTTTTTGACATCCATGGCTTCTGTGGATTAAAATATTAACTCCAAAGTTTAAGTACGCAGATTTAACGAAGGCCGTGATAGATTTGCGATACTTTGCGAAGGTGTACATGCCACAAATAACAAAAAAGCTATTTGGATCGTACAACATCTTCCCTTCGTAGCCATTGTTTTGATTGTGTGTGTTTTTTATGTACCCGTTTAAAATTGACGACTAATGCACCGTGACCTTAAATGCGGGTAGAATGAAAAATCTCGAAAACTAGAGCTGCTAGGCAAATACTAGTTTTTTTTTAAATGATCACACCATTATATTTAATATTCTTGGAAAAATTTTAAAAGTTTAAATTTGTTGGGCAGTGTTATGAATGCGAATGTTTGTGAGGAGGTATGGATGGAAGTATGGATGTATGATAGTCTTTCACGTCAAAACGGCTGAACGGATATTGATGAAATTTGGCACAGAGGTAGATTATGGTCTGGAATAACACAAAGGCTACTTTTTTCCGATATCACGCGGGCGAAGCCGCGGGTGTCAGGATATCGGGATTACAAAACTAATCATATGTATGTATATTTACTTAACTACGTTGCTTTGAAATTTTTTAGAAATCTCGTCAAAAATCACTGACTGAAATTAGATAAAAGCAACCATATAACATAGTAACAGTCATTTGTGTCAAATTGGGTTCTAATCTCACGGATTTGACACTTAAATTGAATTTTTCGGGATCCCGAGATTTTTTCGGAAAAAAAGCGCTTTCCATAATAGCCAACTTCTCAACTTTAGGTAAATATGGATCCGAATATCTTATCTCTACTTATAATACCCATGCATGACCTCAACCTCACGGCTTTATACTTCCAGCCAGGTACTACAGGATAAAGAACGAGGATTCGTCACGATCTTTACATATTCGTACTCCTTGCGCCTCGTCCACGTTTATACATCAGCTATCCTACTACATGACGTCTTAAAACAGAACTAATTCCACTGAGGGAAAGAGACAGAACTATGCAGGGTGTCTAGCACCATCTCTTTCCCTCAGTGGAATAAGTTCTGCTTTAAGACGGCATGGTAGGCCTACAGGTCACACGTCTACATATTGCGCCACTACGGTTCATGTAAAAGTGGGTTAGCCCATTGCCAGAAATTCCCGCGCGTGCGCACAATAATTGTAAGATATTGCTTGTTGAACTTTAGTTCACGCTGTGCGTATTATATGAAATCAATAATGTCGCCATATGCGCTGCTACCGCCTAACAACATATACAAATTTTGGCTTGTATTTAATAGATAAGTAATTTATTTAGACACATTTATTTTCAGAGAAAATGCAGCAACGCGTGACGTCACACGTAACTTTAATGGGCTATATCTTTGTCATTATAATTCTGATTTAGAAAAAAACAAATATGTGCCCCTTATTTTTGAAGCTTTTCCCACGGTTTCACCCGCGTTGCTCAGCACCTGTTGGTCGTAGCGTGATGTTATATAGCCTATAGCCTTCCTCAAGAAATGGACTATCCAACACTAAAAGAATTTTCCAATTCCAACCAGTAGTCCCTGAGATTAGCGCGTTCAAACAAACAAACAAACAAACTCTTCAGCTTTATAATATTAGTATAGATAATCTAAAAGACGGACTAATATTTTTTTAAAACTACCCTATTGCTTAACCACTGCGTCAACCGTACCGTCATATATTCATTCGAATATATTTTCCTGATAGACGACACCTTAGAAGAATGTCAAAACAAATTCACACAAAGGCTGGTTTCACAATCATACCACATTCTTCTTTCTAGTAAAAATATTTACTAAGATTGTATAAGTGAATTCACAAGTAATCTATTATATTCATTTTTCTATACTCATAATAGAATAGTTCAAATCAAATCAAATCAAATCATTTATTTCAATTAGACCATTACAGGCACTTTTGAATGTCAAGAAACAAAATGAATCTACAATCCCGGTCACAAGGCATAATAACTTGTGAAAGTACTGCAGTTGCCCATTCCAAAGCGTTGATCTCTATGGAGAAGAATGGGCAAGAAACTCCATGGACACTCTTTAAAATTCTAATATTTTTACAAAATAGTATTTACATCATTCGTGTTGAGATTATACAAATATGTGAGAACGATGTAGAAAGACGTGCACAGTAAGAGCGTCCAGAGTAAATAAAAAACAAAATTCAATTTAAATCTAAATAAAATAAAAATGACCGTGGTAGTTAAAAAATGACCAGTCCCAACTGACAGCGCCCGTTCACGAACATGACGTATGGATCAGCCCCATTCAGCTCGACCATTTTGAAGGGAGCTAAATGACCCGACACACCCGCCACCATCAGCGAGACATTTAAGTGAGCATGACACTATTAACCACCAGGGCTTCGTCAAGTCAATGATAATACATAGCACTCACATATGGGCTTAATAATTATACAATACTAGAGAATTGATTCTATACATTGCAAAGATAGTCTTACAATCTTCTGCAGCGTCCATTATAGCTTCGGATACTTAGTAATGAGTTTACCCCTATGCTTGAGGAGCAGGACCAGCATTGAGCCAAGCATTTTTATCATCAATATAATCCCCCAACTTATAATATGCTTGCCTACATAGTGTGCGTTTAATACAAGATTTAAATTTCGTTTCATTCAGTTGAAGAATGTGGGGAGGTATTTTATTGTAGCATTTCAAACAGTACCCCATGAAAGATGAGTCTACTTTAGCTAACCTGAAACCTGGTTGAACTAATTGGTCACCTCTTTTACTAAAAAGATGCGAGTTTTTCCTGACATACATGATGTTTTCATAAATATATTGACAAGGTACTGTCATGATGTTAATATCCTTAAACTGTTCCCTTAAAGAATCTCGCCTACGTAGGTTATATATGGCTCTAATGGCTCTTTTCTGCAGAATAAATATAGACTCGATGTCTGCAGCCCGTCCCCAAAGTAAAATACCGTATGACATTATACTATGAAAATAACTAAAATAGACTAGTCTCGCGGTATCAACATCAGTAAGCTGACGGATTTTTCTAACAGCATATGCTGCTGAACTAAGGCGTCCTGCAAGAGATGTTATATGCGGACCCCATTGTAGCTTTGAATCGAGTGTTATTCCCAAGAAAACAGTTTTTTCGACGAATTCTAGTTTCTCTTGATTCAATACTATGTCACACTCACTGTTTTTGACATTTGGTAGAGCAAATCTTATACACTTCGTTTTTTTCCCATTTAATACTAAATTATTAGCGGTAAACCAATTATGTACCTGCATTAGGGCATTATTTACGTCGTCAGGATTTGTGGCACGTCTGTTTATCTTAAATATTAAAGAGGTATCGTCAGCAAACAACACCATTTGTGGTTGGTTTTTAAATAAATGGGGTAGATCATTAATATATACTAAAAAGAGGAAGGGACCTAATATCGATCCTTGTGGTACACCCATCTTTACATTTAAACCCATTGAATTGACACCATTTATTTGTACTTGCTGCTGTCTATCATTTAAATACGATTTTACTAAACTAAGGGCAAGTTTCCCTAGGCCGTAATGTTCAAGTTTTAAGAGAAGGGTTTCGTGGTTCACGCAATCAAATGCTTTTGAGAGGTCACAAAAGATCCCTATGGCATCCTGTGCCTCTTCCCACGCAGTAAATATGTGTTTCAATAGGGTGACACCGGCGTCAGTGGTACAACGTCCTTTGGTGAAACCATACTGCTTTTCATGTAATATGTGGTATACTGACATTAGAAAATGAAATTTTGGGTAATAGGTCAATGAAATGAAATGTTTACTTTCCATATTATTATATAAATCCACATACAAACATACTCTACAATAAATAAAACACATTGACATCAAACAAACGCGCCGCATTTTATTTTAAAATAATGTTTTTTGGAGTTTACTCCTTAAGAATCGATTTTCATATATAAGGCGCCCGGTATGAGAAAAACCGAGGGGTAAAACCTAATGAAGTAACGAAAATGTGTCACCTTTAGTGCGCAACTTTCTAATTTGGCTGTGAGTGTATTAAGACGTACATATGGTATGTTGTATAGGTGACTATACCTATATACTATATGTTATTGTATTGGGCTTGTTTGTTTCTATCAGTGTCGATGTATTAATATTGCTATTTTTTTTCATTAATTTGTGAATTTACCCTTTCATATGATATAAATCTTCTTTCAGTTGAATAAACTCTTTTTGCGTATGGTTAGATACTCGTACTTAAGGAGTAAACTCCAGTCGTGCGTCGAAGCTGACACACATTCTTTTTTTAAAAAAAAATAACGTTGCTCCACACTAGGAATTTCTCCAGTATCTCTTTCTTCTGCCTTCAGTAGAAACCGCGGGGCGAAACTAGACTCTAGTAAATTCCGTTGCATTACCGCTAATCGTAATTTGTTCAACAGTTATAAATGTGGCAAATGGTCGGCATTGTCCATTAGCACCGTAGTAATTTCCGTTTGATTCATTTGATAAACTACTTTAGAACTGCGCTCCACAAAACAGCTGTAATTTTAACTTTTGTTGTTAAATTGTAGAGGTTTTTTATTTTCTTTAGGGATGGGAAATCATTAAATAACTTCCCTCTTTTTGGGCGTCGCGGAGGGTAGTGTCAGACTTTTACTTACTAAAACCCATTCTTGTTCATTCTTTTACCCCTTATGTTTCTGGGCCGCGGTAGCTTATCATCATCGGACCCCTATGCAGTGGATTTATTAGCACAATGTTTTAAGTGTGTAACATTGAGTATTACCTGATTTTTCACATAATAAAGGCCTTTCTCAGAAATAATAATTGCGTAGATTTACTTAGTTTAATGTAAAGTCAGTACAAGTCTGACACTCCCACCCGCTACGACCAGAGCGGGGGAAGTTATTTGATGATTTCCCATCCGCAAAAAAGGGGCCTGCGGAAAAGAAATGAACTTTAACCCCCAATATCTCTCTAATTTATAGGCCGACAATAGAAAGTATCGCAATGACCAGGTGAACACATGCCCTTTAGCTTCGTCAAGAGTACTCCCTCATCTGAAAGTCTTACCCCCGAATACTGAAACGCCACTCAAAGTTTAAGTACCACTTAAATTTAACAGATACTCAGAGGTGACGTTTGCCAATACAAAATCTGAAGTTTAAGAGCTGCTCAATTGTTAAGCAGCCTTCAAATTTTAAGTGACGTTTCAGTATTCGGGGGTAAGACTTTAAACCTATCCGAAAAAAAATAACTGCAACTCTCTTTCTACGCAAACGCTCGCGTGGCATCCCTGATTACCTTCTGAATAAAAATAATGCACCTTTCACTTGCAACTATACGAGTTTTTTTTCGTTATCATTTATTATTATTTTTGTACGATTTTTTCAGGTATGTGGTGGTTGAAAATCTTCGGTACATGTTGTCAGACCACGATCCGAATGACCCTATATACTTTGGCTGCAGATTTAAGCATTTCTCACCCCAGGTTTGTGTATATACCATCAATAACAGCAACGTTTTGTTAAGTATGTATACAGTGTGTTTTTCCTGTTGATTTACGGAGCCCAAAAACAACAGTAGACATACTTTTTCGATGCATGTATGAGTTTCTTTGCTAAAGTTGTTTTAAAAGAGAATGCTGTGTCCAACAACTTGCAGCTGAAAATAATCAACTTTTGAATCAGCCCCCACTCAGGAATACCAAAAAATCTGGTGTTCTCTACAATTACTTGTCGAGTTATACTAACAGTAATGCATGGAACAGCTGTTTTTGGTCATTATTTTATGAGTACTAATTTCCTCTACTTTAAAGTATTTTCCTCGTTAAACCTTGCGATGAGGACCGCCTTACTAGGTCACTGCGTGCGTACTCTCGCCCAATCGGTCCTGATGCATTCTACAAACGTCGTTACACCTATAGAATTAAAATAAATAATAATAATAATAAATATCTTGGGACAACTCACACACGGCTATCTGATCCCAAGCTGAGCAGAGCTTGTGTTATGGTAACCAGACAACTGATAAACATACGTATATAATTTATAAATACATACATATTATAGATAATCAATATCAGTTCAGCACACAACACTTTCTTGTTCATGTTTACAAACACGATCAAGGAAACAACAAACAAAAACAAAACTGACAAAATACAACAACCTCAATGATTTATATTGGTTTAATACTATCTAATTTTTGACATTAAAAAAACATTGATTCAGGATATTGATGAATATTTAATTGAGGTGCCAGGCTGTTTATCGTCCACCTTATGAAGCATCCACGTGTATTATATTTAAATCTGCATCTGTTATCTGCAATTAGAGAAATACTTATTACTTACACTTTGTTTAAAGTAAAATAATAAATTGTTTTATTTTTGTGTTATTATCTTAATACTACGCGCTGCTCAGCACCTGTTGGTCGTAGCGTGATGTTATATAGCCTATAGCCTTCCTCAAGAAATGGACTAAGATCCAACACTAAAAGAATTTTCCAATTCCAACCAGTAGTTCCCGAGATTAGCGCGTTCAAACAAACAAACAAACAAACTCTTCAGCTTTATAATATTAGATTAGATAACATAAATGATAAGGGTTTAAATGTACTTATGTAATTTGATATTTTAGTCCATTTATTGTTTTCTTTACATAAAATTATATTTTTAAATATTTCTTAAACACATAATTTGATATTATTATTATACTGTTTGATATCCAAATGAACAGATAAAAAAATTAAGCAAGTGTTTCTTTCACTGAACTTACCAATAGAACATTTCTTGCATGATATCCTTTGCGACAGTAATATTATTATATATTATCTTTCTTCATTCTCCTTAGGTCTCATCATAGCAAATAATGTGCTATCTATACATTCTATAACACCGGATATGTTAGTTTTCTTATAAAACCTAAAATAAATAACATTTTAAATAAGTACTAGTACACCTATATAATGTAATCAAGGGTTTAACAAAGGTGTAAGGTTTAAAAGATATGCAATGTCTGCAAGCAGCCATTTGTGACCGTACAATTTACTTTCACACTGAGCTGATAAAAGATGTAGTTCGGGATAGGTACTGAATTCAATAATTTGGTCACAAAACTTACTTTATAATGCTGTAATATTATAGAAAAGTTACCTGTAATTTTTATTAGTTGTTAAATATAGTGGCATCAGAAGCTGAACCAGGCCAACAGGCTACTAAATTCATATTTCATCATTTTACATCACACAGCTTATATTAGGGGATCCCTTTCAATTTCTAAATTCTCCAGTCTCTGAACCTAAGAAAAGAATTGAGTTGTGTTAACAAAAATTTATATAGTAAAACCTAATCCCATCCCCTACTAAATAACACATGGGTGATGAAATAAAATTATTATATGATTTACAAGGTACCAATGAAACAAATAAATACTGCTATAACATACAAAAAACTGATTATTTAGATACACCAACAAAGTCAGTCACTGGTATTAGCCAGTGACTGACTTTGTCCATAATGCGTAAAATAGTAGTCATTATGAGTTGGTGAAAAGGATGTATCATGTATACCATAAGTAAAATGCGTAATGAATGGTGTTGTTTTGGTTGTCTCAAATGAATATTATGCGGTAAGACATACACATACCTGGCTCCTTGGCTTCGACATGTAAACTTTGTACAGATGGCTTATCTAGCGGAAATCTAACTTGGAATTCATTATTATCGAAGATACTAAAATGATCCATCTTCAATTTATATCTTCATTGATTAGAACCACTTTCTTCAACTGGTTCGGAGTTACTCCAGCCCAAAAATCTTTCAAAATCACTTGATTCACTATCTGAACAAGATATTTTACATTTTTGTGGATAGCCGACCGAAATCGAACAGTAAACACATTGAAAACGGCTCGTAACTTTGACAGTTCGTTGACATTTATACTTTTCTAAAAACACCAAATTAATATTCATTTATTCACACTGTTTAATTGTACTGTTACGAAACACGTGCTATAAATATAAAAATACTAGAAAGTAGATTTTATACAACTTGAATGTATGTTATCGATTTTCATGCCACCTAGAACTAACTTCACATTATGATGACCGATACAGTGTGACCAACTACAAATTAGAGATCCTGCCCAACTTAGGCAAAAAATCTGACAAATCCTGCTAAAATCGAAAGCACAAAATGCCAATGTAATTTAATAAAACTCCAAAAATTTAAAATAAATAGACACATTATTTTTTGGAGTTTTATTTAAAATAATTGATCTTAAAGTCTAAAACTGAACTGAATTAAATTATACATTCGTATTAACATCGAATTCTTCTTGATCACTTTCTTTATACATCGCTTTTGTCATTTTGTCAACAAAAGTGCCAGAGAGTAAAATAAAGGGCTAAACCTGCCAAAATGCAGGTTCCTGCCACATATGGTCACACTGGATACCACCTAGAACTAACTTCAATGTGTCGCTGTAGTACCAAATCACTCTCATCACAACGCCCCAAAAGAAGTATAACTTCAATAAATCACACCCAGACACAGAACAAACAATCATGCTCATCACACAAAGTTTGTCCTGGGTGGGAATCGAACCCACGACCTCCGGCTCAGCAGTCAGGGCCACTAACCACTGGACCAACAGGCCCGTCATTGAATATAGATACTTAATTGCACACCAAAACGTTACAATGGTTACAAATTCTATGGTTACAATGGCGGTCTTATCGCTGATAGCAATTTCTTTCAAGACAACCTTTGGATGGACTGTACAAATATAAAAATACTACCTTTTGCCCGCGGCTTCGCTCGCGTTATATTCGGGGTAACACAGTTCCCCTTGCGCCTTATTGATTTGTAATAGCAACGCTAAGTTTTCCCTTTTCTTCCCTCTGTGCCCTTCACATCCCACTTTTTTTAAAATAAAAATTAACCTATGTCCGTCTCCTGGTTCCCAACTATCTCTGTACCGAAATTCATCAAAATCGGTTTAGCCATTAAAGCGTGAAGAGGTAACAAACAAACTCACTTTCGCTTTTATAATATTGGTAAGGATAACAGAGGGTAGTCAATGGTGTACCTATTGCTAATACTACAGTACGGCCAACGAGAAGCGATACCAAATGTAAACAAAACCCCATCTAAAATGGCCGCCCGAATGTTGGCGAGCCCGTCTTAACGTTGTCATGTTTTTGCCGGGAGAACGAGACATTACGACAAAGGCACAACATGGAAAGAGCTAATTATTAGATTGTCAACGCCACAGTTGTTCTTTAGGTTAATGACCTTTCGTATCGCTTCTCGTTGGCCGTACTGTACACAAACAATTAAAATTAAGCAAACTAAACCTTTTAATAAACTTGCAGGGCTACATGAGCGGCGGTGCGGGGTATGTGCTGAGCAGTGCAGCGTTGGAGCAGTTCGTGAACAAAGCGCTGTCGTCGCCCACGCTCTGTCGAGCTGACGACCATGGGGCTGAGGACGCTGAGATGGGTAAGTTTAACATACGTTCATAAACTCAAAGATAACGACAATTTGTAATGAAAGTTTAAGGTGAAAGAGAAAAATATTATTGGAACGAAGTTCCTTATCGCGCGTTGCGAAACTAGACGGAAAAAATAAGAACAAAAGTTGTAACGACACTTTTTGTTGAGGACCAAAAGTTGACACTTTTTGCTATAGTTGTAAGCCGTGCGGTTTGCGCGTGTATCTCTGTCTGTCTGTCTCTCTCTTTCTCTCATAGAAAGCAACCCCGTTATTTTCGTTTCGTCTATTTCGCATTGAACAGAGTGGTGTCGCGATGATTATTTTTGTTGAGTGTATACAGGTTTTTATTGTGAATAATAAATAATAACTTCGTTCCACCCGGTCCCTTGACACCTCTCAAGTTTTTTTTGTAGAGATATATGTAAGTAAATGATGACAGGGAAAAGAACCATTTTGACATTACACGCAACGTAGCAAACTAAGCTGACGACATGCAAGACAAATCCCTCTGTGACACCGCACGACATCTCTCGCCGGTTCCACACTCCAAGGCCACCTGGGTAGATAACGGCCCTGTCCGTGAGATATGCCCCGACCACACGACGAAGGTAGGTCGGCATCCGGTAGTATCGGAGTGCCTCCCTGATGCAGCTCCAAGGCATGGAGTTGAACGCGTTGGCGATGTCGAGAGACCGCCACGATAACCCCACCCCTGGACACTGCAGCCCCCGTCGTGAGGGCTAATATATCCCTTTGTTCTTAAATTTTATATGGTTTTTCCCGTCTTAATGTCTATATTAATGAATTTTCATGATTTCAGGAAAATGCCTTGACAAGATTGGTGTGCGTGCGATGGACTCCCGCGACGAACATCAGCGAGGTCGCTTCTTCCCCTTCGTGCCACATGACCATCTCTTCCCAAATAGCGACAAAAACTTCTGGTATTGGAATTACATCTTCTATCCAACAAATGAGGTTAGTAGTCCAGATTACTTTTTATGTAAAGTCTATTTTTCAATGGCAACATTTAGTGTATAGTATGGCCAACGAGAAGCGATACGAAAGGTCATTAATCTAAAGAACAACTGTGGCGTTGACAATCTAATATTTAGCTCTTTCCATCTTGTGCCTTTGTCGTAATGTCTCGTTCTCCCAGCAAAAACATGACAACGTTAAGACGGGTTCGCCAACATTCGGGCGGCCATTTTAGATGGGGTTTTAGCATGGGTTTTGTTTACATTTCTTATCGCTTCTCGTTGGCCGTGCTATAGATTAAAAGAGTTTTTATTTTTTAACTCTGGCAGTATTTTGTATTGGTTTTAAAAAGCCTACCTTTGAACTACCTTAGTAGAGTTCCGTTGTTTAATGACAAAAAAATGAACCCTTATAGATTCAACCTATCGGTTTGTCCGTCTGTATGTCACAGCCATATTACTCCGAGACTGTTGGCACCACACAGTTGAAATTTGGATGTGTCTTCCATGCACCAAAGTCGCCCAGAGTCCATAAAAAAATATCCATGGTCCGTATGGGTATGTTGCCGTTAAGAAAAATTGTTAAAACCTTACTTTCCCTCTTTTCCAGGGTCTCGACTGCTGCTCAGATCACGCAGTATCCTTCCACTATGTAAAGCCTGAGCTCATGTACGAACTAGACTACCTAATATACCACTTGCGACCCTATGGCATCAAGCCAGGCAGCGGGACCCTGCCCAAACTGTTGCAAGGTAACGATACTACCAACAAGGAGATTGCACGACGTTAGACCTTTTTGTAAACTGAATATAATAGTCCTGGCTGGATAGAATGGTAAAGGTCGGGCCAAGCTTTTCATAGATGGCGCGACTGTAGCTTAGGTCGAGTAAAGCTTATTACAGATGGCGCAACTGTAGCTTGATCCATTGAGGTCAACCTCTTTTGACATATAAAATGACGTTAATTTTCGACCATTGACGATGTTTGGAACAAAGTATGGAGGGACATTGATTTTTAAATTACCTGTCCCATGTTTGAAAGTATAAGGGTGCAAGTAGACGATCAATCGATGAAATCGTCACGTACTTTGAGTAGCGGAAAACATTTTCGATGGTTATTTACAAAAATCAGTTTTGTAAAAAAAATGGAACACATTCAAAATGGATGCATGTCATTAACATTCCATATCTGTCAACTTCTTGAGTCAATCTAGTTGCACCTTAACGAGCTACGTTGAAATGGGGATTTATAACCCTATAATCAAAGGGTGTGAAAGAAACAAAATGCCATCAATTTCTTGCGTTGTAATTTGCCTGAAGAGTCAAAGTTACAATAGGTTAGTTTCCAAAAAAAATCCAATCTTTTAGATTATTCAAAAATTAGGGTCACGAATTTTTTAAAGTTTCGTGTGACGTCACGCGTTGCTGGATTTTTTCACAACAAGTAACGTCACACGTAACTTAAATGGGCTATATCTTTGTGTTTCTTGGTCTAATTTACAAATAAAAAAATACGTGTCCCTTATTTTTGAATAATCTAAAAGATGGACTAAATACAATGTAATTACTTTGCCCCGAGAAACTACTATTCCTAAATCTGATTTGTTAAATATTACAAGAAACTTACAAGCGAATTCCTTTCAAGTTGGTTGCAAAACGATTCGCTGTACCATACGTTATATTAAAAATCCATTACAACTATTCCTTAAAGGCCTGTTATAATCAGAACCGTTAGAAAAAAGCATATTTACTTTTGTAATTATTTCAAAACATTCCAAATACGACTGCTTACGCCTCAAGTCTGATAAACGAATAATTATCTAATTGGATATTTATAGATAATTATGTGTATATGTATATTTGGGAATTTATATTGTAAAATATTAGAAAATTAATATAATGACGAATTTAAGTTAAGGCATAATATTTCGCTCGTTCGCGACAAGGATGACATAACTTAAAAATTAAAACTTTTTAAATTGTCTATTAACCCGTCGCGCGTCAAAGTGTCACACTGGGTGCAAAGTTTTACTTGTGCCACAAATGTCGCATTTGCACACACGGGTGCAAAGTTTGAACCGCTGTGAGTGGTTTTTATATCTTAGACATTTATTTTTAAAATTTATTTAAATCTCATAAGGATTCTGGAAACATATACTTCGTAATATATAATTATCGATATAACTATGATATCTTCGTTTTTCCGAAGGTCTAACCAAAATCAAAAATTCATTCAAAATAGCTCGACGTTTGGGGCACTTTACGTACATTGTTAGCAATCGCGCGACGGGTTAATCAAGGATATGATGATGTAACGAAATACGTAATATATACCTTTCATATTTAGATAAAAGGTTTCTTTTAGTCTATCTTATAAAAATGCTGTCCTGCATTTTGTATTCTTTGAGTTATGTCGTGATTGACGTTGACGAGAGATTTGTTATGATAAGTACAGTCGGGTGTAAAAATATGTGAAATCGTAGTGTTCTCTCAATCTGTCCTTTAATTTAGATATCTGATCATTTCAATCGATATCTACTAGTAAAATCATTTGTCTTTTTGCACTTGTCTGTACTGCCGTGCTATTCTTCAAGAATACAGCGTCGAGTTTCATTGAGAGTCACCTGGGGACGTCGCTGCGCCCAAGGCTGTTTTCTTAGAGAATTGCACTACTGGTATAGTTTCTAAGCAATTAATTAGTTATTAAACAATATTACTTCCATACGCCATAATTAACTATGTTGAAGCTAAACAGTTCATTAAATGTGATAAATTCACTAGCAAGTCTCACCATCACAAAAAAATAATTAAATTATGTTTGTTTTTTTTTATAAGTAGTAATAAATATTAAAGATCAGATAATCTAAAAGGAATCTTGCCATAATATTTAAAAAAATCGTCATAATAATATTGAGATTTTTATCAGGGTTTTTTTGGCATTTATAAATGAGTTTTATTTAATTCGAAATATTTACAAACTAATAATTTATATACAGGGTGTAAACCTACCCTTCCCGAAGTTGCCAAACCATGCATACTGTACGTCCAAGTATCTCTACACAAAAGTAATTTCTGGGAAACGAGTGTTTTTCTTGGGGTGCAAAATAAAATAAGAAATAAAATTTAAAAACATAACAAACAAAAAAGAACGCAATGACGGAGCGAATACAAGCGTTTTGGCTTTGGCAATGGTACTTTTACACCCTTTATAATTTGTATATTTCTTTGTGAACGGTACATATGTATAGCGTTCAAAAAGGACATACTATTAAGTTCCTGAGTATTGGAGCTTTTACTGTTATAATTTCTAAGTCATATTCTGTTAGCGTTACTATTTCAAGTAATTATTTTTTGGCATTTATTGTCAATGTTCAATGTCGACGATATTTTGAAAAGTGTAAAAAAAAAAATCACTAACCCCCGAATACTGAAACGTCACTCAAAATTTAAGTCCCACTTAAATTTAACAGAGACTCAGAAGTGACGTTTGACCATACAAAATCTAAAGTTTAAGAGCTGCTCAAATGTTAAGCAGCCCTCACATTTTGAGTGTCGTTTCAGTATTCGGGGGTAAAATAGTCAAACGCTCCGATACAGTGACGATATAAAATTAAATTAAGTCGTAAAATGTTCGTTACTATTATTTATTTAAGTTCAAATGTGAAAATCATCTGTAATTGAATGCATTAGCCAAAGTAGTGTTAAATAATGGCGCATCCACGCTGAAGTTACCTTCCTGCCCTAGTCCCATATTACTTGGAAACGGTACAACGCTTAACCAAAACATCACGGTTGTAATCTCCAAGGAGTTAACAGATGTAAACTAAACAATCGATAGCACGGTTGGCGCAGTACCTAAGCAATTGACTGCTGCGCTGCGTGTCGCGGGTTCAATCCCCTCACGGAACAAATACATGTATGACCTACAGGTTGTTGTTTCGGGTCTGACTGATTGTGAATGTGAGTTTAAATGTTTGTAAACGCACCTTACAATACAGTAGAAATTCCTAGTGTTTTAAAAAAGTTTGTCTTAAAAAATATGTAACCAAAATCCCTCAGATCGAATGAGACAGATTTAAAGTGTTATAACGTAAGAGAGAGAGAGGGAGAGAGTGTCTTGTCTGAGCAAAATGTTGTTCAGTAAAAAGTAAGCTTAGCGTGGATGCATCTCTTATCTAAGTCAGCTAGTCTCTTATCTAAGTGTTGTGTTTTCATACGAATGTAAACAAACAGTAAAGCGTACATTATCCACAACAATGACTGCCGGTTACGAGAACTTTTAAGTTTTTAGTAACGAATTGCTGTCATTTTACTTAGAACGTTGTTTATGAAATAGACTGAACACTAGTAAGATTTTTATGTCATTTTTAACAAACACTAGGCAATACCTAAATTAATGCCTAAATAAAATGCAGATTTTCGAAGCATAATAGTATATTGAGATATTTCCTCATCATCATCTCTCTAGCCTTTTGCTGTGTTGGGGTCGGCTTCAAGTCTTACCAGATTTAGCTGAATATCAGTATGTATTTTACATTGAGGGACTACCTATCTGACCTCCATAATCCACTTAAGAACTGGGTAAGACTGGTTGTCAGACTTTCAACCCACTGACTTCCTACTGTAAAGATTTTCATGACAGCCTGGTGCTTTTCCAGGCACGAACCTAGGCAATCGCGGCTTATTGAGGTGTAGCCTTTTTTTTGAGTGGGAAATCATCAAATATGTCAGACTTTTACTGACTAAAACCCACCCATGTTCCTCCTATTGCCCTTTACGTTCCGGGGCCGCGGTATCTCTTTCGAACAACCCCGGCAGGGAGGTGTACCCTAATGTTAAAAATAACCTTAAAAAGAAATAATGTTCACATTTCACTTCCATCTTTTTTGTAAAACTTATAATATTTACTTTTTTTTTAAGGTGATTGTTGAAAAAAATATTTAAATTTAGAACTAACTTTTTTCATACCAAAACAAGCAAGGCAAAGCCTAGTACATAGAGACTATTTTATTTTTCATCGATGACGCAGAGTCATTCGGTGATGAGGCCTAAGATTTTGTGTGAAACATGTAACCTCTACCAAAGAATCTAATAGATTTAAGAGTAAATGTAGAAACACTGAGGATGCACGGCGGTAGCGTTTTCATATCACATAGTTACCATTATTACTAAGTGTGTTACGGAGCAGTAATTGCTGCAGCAATCTAACAACGACCTTATAATAATAGAAATAAAGAGCATTGTTATTTGACAGATCGGTTTGTGGCATTACCCAAACAGCAGCTTTATTGTTACCTCGTTTTACAGCGATGACCAATCCTATCTATATCTTCTTTCTACTTAATATATAAAATTCTCGTGTCACAATGTTCGTGCCCATACTCCTTCGAAACGGCTCGACCGATTCTTATGAAATTTTTTATACAAATTCAGTAAGTCTGAGAATCGGCTGACATCTATTTTTCATACTCCTCTCCAGAAAAAGAGCTGAGCAGTGAAACCGAAGGGCACAGCTAGTTTATATTATAAATGCGAATGTTTGTGATGTATGGATGTTAATCCCGGTACTATGTTGTTTTTTTTTCGGTTCTTCAAATGATTTCTGCCTCGGCCAAAATTAACACGGAGGTTATAGTCTCTTTTAAGGTCCAGACAAAAATCTTGGGCAACTTACATGTGGACTGGCAGGTCTGACAAATAACAGTGATCTTTATAGTCTTTAGATTACGGCTACTTTTTGCTGAATACAATGAAATGTGGGATTACACTCACACGACCTGTTGCTTGCTACTGCGATTTCGTAAAATAAATGAACATCATAATTTTTCTTCTTTTGTCCCAATTTTCTTGTGTTCAGCGTTCTCGCTGCGTATTTTATTCTTTGCGTCTGTTGACTCGTAATCTCAGCGTACACGATTTGAATTCAGAATATTAATTCAATAACTTCCATTCCGACTTATTCAACTTTAAAGATACTTGAGCAAATGGCAAATCGCCTTGATAAAAAAAAAACACACTGCCAAAACTGTTTTCATGAAAAAATACCTAAAAATGGTTGCTTATAAAGTTTCCGTTGATCTCTCATGTATTTGTATTTAGATATCAATAACCCATTAAAAAAAAACCACAAAAATTTCATACTGGCCACATATATGAAGAAGACAGTGTAACGATTGGTTGGAATGGAATTTGAACTCTATCATGTATGGCATTGACTTTGTTTTACCAAAACTTGAGATTTCTCTTAAAATTCTGAATTCAAGTTCAGACATTTCATTTGTTGTACTGAATTAATTTATTCTTCTATTTACTTCTTTGGTCTGTCTCCGATCTTTAGGAATGTCGATGGAGCATATCGATATTTTTAATAGAATTTTATCGCGTTGTAAATTTAACTATGTTATTATTTATTAGCATACTTTGATAAAAAAAATACATTTAAGTAGTTTAGAGTTACACTTTTATAGAAAAATTGTTAAAAATACCCAGTGGCATGTTTGAAATTAGTTTGGTATAAGACAAAATTAAATTATATAAAATATAATCTGGCTGTAATTTTCTGTTGATTTTAGAAAAATAAACTTAATATTTATTATATGACTAAAAAACAAAAACACATTTATGTATGTTATTTTGGTTTGTCAATTAATTTGCTCAATGTGTTTATTTATTTAACAAATAAAGACGAACGCGAAATGAGATTTGGAAATTGTATTTTATTTACCACGCCTTTTATCTGACTTTTGTTTTACAAGCGGATCATGTGCTAAACCTAGTAATGATTTATAACATTGTATTGGAGCAACTAACTCCATACGTATCGCCGCGCGCGACACATTCTACCGCCATTAGATTTAGAGTTCACGTGCGATGATTGGCGCGTAAGCAGCGGATTGGCCAAACGCCACGCAATAGCAATTGCCGTGCGGAAAAGGGCGCACGATAATTATGATAACAATTTGCATTTATTTCTCACCACAATATTTAAAGATTACATGGTTATTGTTTCGTAACTAATTCAAAGAAAACATACTATAATATTGTGGGAGACTGATGCCTAAGCTAGGCTTATGACCTGTGTTATAGGACACCTGAAAACCGATACCTCTCATACCATCTCCTTTATATGTTCTGTGTCTCATACTTGTATCGTACCGGAACCTTTTATTGGTTGTGACGTAGAACTTTGGGTTAGCAAGATCCGTCCAGTTCTGGAGAACGCCCACGCTCCTGGACATCAGTCCAGGAGTGTGGGTGGGCGTCCGCGTTTTCTTTTGGGATTGACGGGCTTTGGTAAGAAATCGTCCCCACCTCGGAAAGATACTTTCAGAAATCTACATATGGCTGTTCTGTGTTCACGATGGTAGATAGTTGGGGTTACCTTTTTTGTAATCCGGTAAGTGCTATTTCGGCGAGGGTGGAATTTGGAAATGAGGTCTTTTGATCCTTTGTTCAACAAATGCGATATTATGATCGAGCTAAACTGCCATCAAAATGGCGAAGATTGTAATTTACGCACTTGGATTTTATAAGGACTAATTAAGAAACTGGAAGCTCAATAATTAAGGAACTTCTAATGGCATTTGCATATAAGATTTTTATTCGACTATCCTGATTAATGCACACTCATATTATTTTCTAACCAGACTATAAAATATTTACAAAAATAATGAGGAGGTACGATTATCGATTATGCTGAATGCAACTTTTTTAATCGCTATGATGAAACTTGGATTTACGGTCAGCAGTATGAAATGTATGTTGCAAAAAATTTTTTGGTCAGCCTTGGATCATGTTTGATGAAATTATGTATATACTAGCTTTTGCCCGCGGCTTCGCTTGCGTTAAATTCGGTAGCGCCTTATTGATTTGTAATAGCAGCGCTAAGTTTTCCCGTTTGTTCCCTCTTTCTCCCTTATATCCCACTCTTTTTTTTAAATAAATAGCCTTTGTCCGGCAGGCAGTGCCGATTGGCCTTTAAGAACGTTCCCGTGACCGTCAGTAAATTTTTCGCCGAAAACATGACTCTTGCTAATTCTCCGCCTGCGCACTGTGGGTGTTCACGGGCAGGGTCAAGGGACCGGTTCTTTTAAGTTTTGGACTATTTGCGGGTCTATGTGAGGTCAAATTTGCTTAGAAGAGCCGCCACCTCACAACCAGCTTGCTTAAACTGCAGGTTCGGATCATGGTCTGGTCACAAAAAATCGATCCTTTCGAGCAGTACTACATCTCGGTCTGACGGTACCTCGTTCTTCAGGTCTGCCCAGTGGCTCACGGTAGAAAGTGGCTTCTGATTTCTTCTCACGTATTGACGATACATGTACATTCCTCTGGTGTTATCGATATGATAGTAATCCATTATTGATGATCGTCGTCGACCCGTATTATTTGGCCGCAAGTGTAGGTCAGATAAGCAGTCGCTCTATGTAAAATACTGATACTCAACTGTATCCGCTTAGATTGGAAGCCGACTCCAATATAGTTAGCTGGGCAGTGAGTCCTAGGTATGTGAGAATGGCAACATGATTCCACCAGAAGCATAAAAACAAATCGCGTTTGATAAACAAATAAACAATAAGAGATGCCTTGTGATGTGCACTGAGAGTGAGTATAACGAGTAACAAATTTTGACGCGAAGGTGGCAAAAGCTTGCGATAGGTACACGCCGTTTATTTAAAACAAAAATGCACTCATAAATAAAAATAAAAAAATACCAATTATTTAAGTGCCTACGTTTCGAGTCGTTGGAGAAAATGTTTTAAAACAAAAGTATTATAACCTGAATAGTAATATATCAATACATAATAATATATAATTATAACTGTTGTTAAGTACAAGTGGTGTAGCGGCTTCGACGACTCGTCGCGTAGGAGCGCTGCAGCAAACAGTTAACGATAAAAAAAATATATAAAAAAGGATTGAGTAGAAGTAAAGAAGCCGTAGATCGTTAAGCAATGTACACTAATATGCTGCAGGCAGAAGGTCGGGTGATGGGGCGACGTTTCTTTTTAACGCTGGTGATTGGGATTTCTGCTGGATTTAGTTTTGCATACATACTTTTAACATCGACTGGATTCTCACGAGACACTGCTTGGCATAATTACAGGTAATCCTATCTAAAATTTTTCCGTCGCATAACTCCTTTTTCTTGAATTTCTATGGTAGGTATGTTTGGAAGCTAATGAGAAAATCCTTACTTAATATTATAAAATCGAAAGAGTTTGTTACTTATTCACGCCTAAATGGACAAACCGATTTTGATGAAAATTGGTACAAAGATAGTTGGGACCTTGGAGACAGATATAGGCAATTTCTTTTAAAGTGTGAAATGAGGAAGAAAAGGGAAAACTTAGCTTTGCTATTACAATAATTAAGGCGCAAAGGCAAAAACTACAGGTAGCAGGTACCTGCAAATCAGATAAGAGGACCTGTGTGTTACCCTGAATTTAACGCGAGCGAAGCCGCTGGCAAAAGCTAGTAAGTAGATAAATAAATAAATAGATTTTTCGACAAAACTATTGATGTCATTATTTCTGCTTTTATGCAAAACGGTACGCAGGGTTTCTTTCGCTCTATATGCTTTTATGGCAACATATATAATTAAATATGTAACTTAGTCTTATCTATTTTTAGTATATTGGTAACATCTGATACCTGATACATAGTCAAATATCTACTGAAAACATATCATTACCGAGGTATATTTTATATTCTTTTCTAACACGCCTTTCGATGATAAGGTTCCCTTTTAAAGTCTTAACCAAAGTAAATCTGACCAAAGTATTTGCATCTTTTTAGGGTTCCGTAGTCAACTAGGAACCCTTATAGTTTCGCCATGTCTGTCTGTCCGTCCGTCCGTCCGTCCGTCCGTCCGTCCTCGCTTAATCTCTGTGACCGTTAGCACTAGAAAGCTGAAATTTGGTACCAATATGTATATCAATCACGCCGACAAAGTGGTAAAATAAAAATTTGAAAAAAATGTTTTATTAGGGTAGCCACCCTATATGTAAAGTGGGAAGTGATTTTTTTTTTAATTTCAACCCTAACGTGTGATATATTGTTGGAAAGGTATTTAAAAATGAATAGGGGTTTACTAAGATCATTTTTTGATAATGTCAATAATTTCGGAAATAATCGCTCCAAAAGTAAAAAACAATGTGTCCCCCCCCCTCTAACTTTTGAACCATAAGTCTAAAAAATATGAAAAAAATCTGAAAAGTAGAACTTTATAAGAACTTTCTATGAAAATTATTTTGAACTTGATTGACACAACAGTTTTTGTACAAAAAAGACAAAAAGTTGTACAAAATAATTTCTGGACTAAGTTTGTAGTATAATCGTATATGCAAGCTTTTTTTGTAACTTTGTTTACATATTTTATTATCCTAAACGCATCTTTTTTCAAACAAAAAATTGTTGTTGAATTACCACCAAAATTGCACGTCTTTGTATTAATTAGTAACCCTATTCCTCGAGAGATGGCGCTGTAGGTACTTATTACATTGGATCGGGTATTACCGAATTGTTCGGTTGGCCTCATAACTGGGAACACTTATTGTGACGGACGGGAAACTACGGAACCCTACACTGAGCGTGTCCCGACACGCTCTTGGCCGGTTTTTTTTAAATAACATAGACAAAGACGTCAAATACAAACTAAGGTGATTCAAACCTCAACGCGGAAGATATATATCTACCTATATATTTTCAAAATTTTAGTATCATTCCTCTGAACATTCCAGAGACTTAGACAAGTACCCAATCCTTGGTATCGGAGAACACAGCCAGGATGAACCGGCCCATAAGAATGAGGATAGAACATTAGCTAACGAGCTGGAGAAAAAGGTCAGGGTGCTATGTTGGATCATGACCCAGCCCAAAAACCATGAAGCCAAAGCCAAACATGTGAAAGCGACGTGGGGCAAAAGATGCAATAAACTTATTTTCATGAGCTCTGAAGACGGTACGTAGTTTTTCGCTTATTTTCATCTATAATCTAATCACTTCCCACTTTACATATAGGGTGGCTACCCTAATAAAACATTTTATTCCAATTTTTATTTTACCACTTTGTCGGCGTGATTGATATACATATTGGTACCAAGTTTCAGCTTTCTAGTGCTAACGGTCACAGAGATTAAGCGAGGACGGACGGACGGACGGACAGACAGACATGGCGAAACTATAAGGGTTCCTAGTTGACTACGGAACCCTAAAAATAAGAGATATATCATTATACCATAACTACACATGCTTAAATAAAAACTTTTTTTTTTAAATTAAAACCGACTTCCAAAAAATATTTTTCACAAAAAAGTTTTTTCTTGTGGTACTTAATAGAAAATTTTGACTTCCAGACCCAACCCTTCCCACGGTAAAGTTACCCGTGGAGGAAGGACGAGACTTCTTATGGGCAAAGACGAAAGCAGCCTTCCGATACGTCTACGAACATCACAGGAGAGATGCCGACTGGTTCATGAAAGCTGATGACGATACGTAAGTGTGTTTATAATTACAAGTACCTATTCTGTGTGAAATTAGAGTTGCGGTTTGTACGAAAGAGATACCGCAGCTCCGGAACACAAAGGGCACAAGAAGGAATATGGATGGGTTTTAGTCAGTAACAGTCTAACACTCGCTCCGCCTAAAGCGGGAGAAGTTATTTCATTTTTTTTCCATCCGGAAAAAATAGGCACATCGGCTGCCATACTCTTTTTTTTAAACAGGGTGTGCCCTTTAAATTAAAGTCAATGTTAATTTGGCTATTTTGTTTCAGGAATAAAATAACTACCTCGAAGGCCTGATTCTTTGTAGCAATGATTTGTAAATGTACTGAGACGAAAATAAAAATACACTCGTGGAGTGTCAGACTTGTACTGACTAAAACCCACCCATGTTCCTTTTATTGCCCTTTACGTTCCGGGGCTGCGGTTTCTCTTTCGAACCACCCGCAACCCCGGCTGGAGCCGATGTGCCTTACAGTATAATTTACAGCTCAGTGTGAAACAATTAAACAAATTTTCGTCTTGTTTTTTCAGGTATGTGGTGGTTGAAAATCTTCGGTACATGTTGGCAGACTACGACTCAAGTGACCCTATATTCTTTGGCTGCAGATTTAAGCATTTCTCACCCCAGGTTTGTTTTTGTCATCAACTAACTTTTGCCCGCGGCTTCGCTCGCGTTAAATTCGGGGTAACACAGTTCCCTTTTCCTGATTTACAGATACCTGCTACCTGTAGTTTATGCCTTTGTGCCTTATTTATTGTAATAGCAATGCAAAGTTATCCCTTTTCTTCCCTCTTTCTCCCTCATATCTCTATCTTTTTTAGGGTTCCGTGTCTGTCTGTCCGTCCGTCCGTCCGTCCTCGCTTAATCTCTGCGACCGTTAGCACTAGAAAGCTGAAATTTGGTACCAATATGTATATCAATTACGCCGACAAAGTGGTAAAATAAAAATTTGAAAAAAATGTTTTATTAGGGTAGCCACCCTATATGTTAAGTGGGAAGTGTTTTTTTTTTAATTTCAAACTTAACGTGTGATATATTGTTGGAAAGGTATTTAAAAATGAATAGGGGTTTACTAAGATCATTTTTTGATAATGTCAAAAATTTCGGAAATAATCGCTCCAAAAGTAAAAAACAATGTGTCCCCCCCCCTCTAACTTTTGAACCATAAGTTTAGAAAATATGAAAAAAATCTGAAAAGTAGAACTTTATAAGGACTTTCTATGAAAATTATTTTGAACTTGATTGACACAACAGTTTTTGTACAAAAAAGACAAAAAGTTGTACAAAATAATTTCTGGACTAAGTTTGTAGTATAATTGTATATGCAAGCATTTTTTGTAACTTTGTTTACATATTTTATTACCCTGAACGTATCTTTTTCAAACAAAAAAAGAATTATTGAAATCGGTTCTCGCAATCCAAAATTACCATCGAAATTGCACGTCTTTGTATTAATTAGTAACCCAATTCCCCGAGAGATGGCGCTGTAAGTACTTATTACATTGGATCGGGTATTACCGAATTGTTCGGTTGGCCTCATAACTGGGAACACTTATTGTGACGGACGGGAAACTACGGAACCCTACATTGAGCGTGGCCCGACACGCTCTTGGCCGGTTTTTTAAATGTCGTATGTCCCAACTATCTCTTTACAAACATTCATCAAAATCGGTTTAGCCATTTAGGCGTGAAGACGTAACAAATAAACTCACTTTCGCTTTGATAATATTAGTAAGGATAGTAAGGATTTATTCTTCAGAAGTCATAATCATGATTTTTTTCACTGACTAGTTTTATTTCCCTGTATCTTTTAAGGATGTAAGCGTACTCGTCATACTAAAAACTGTCCCAAAAAGTCACCCGACCTTTGCTTGAGCCAACCCGCGATGCTGAACTAAACCGGAGTACTAGTTAAAGAGATATCAGCAAAGCAACCTAGCAGGGCCACCGCCTGCCGGGGTTGCGGGTTGTTCGAAAGAGATACAGCGGCTCCGGAACGTATAGGGCAAAAGAAGGAACATGTTTGGGTCAATAAAACATAACTCGCAGTAAAACATAACTCGCAAAATTTAGGTGTACCTATTATGGTACACCTCAGCTTACAGGCGTGATAAGCTATATAAGCTAAGCTTTATATTAAACTTGCAGGGTTTCATGACCGGCGGTGCGGGGTATGTGCTGAGCAGTGCAGCATTGGAGCGGTTCGTGAATAAAGCGCTGTCGTCGCCCACGCTCTGTCGAGCTGACGACCATGGGGCTGAGGACGCCGAGATGGGTAAGTTTAACATACATTCATAAACATAACGATGGTGAATAATTTGTACCAAAAATTCGAGGTGAAAGCGAGGATAACTCGCGAAATTTCGATTTTCTGACGCTTTTTGCAATTCGCTGGTACTTGTGTGTGTGAAGTTGTATTTTGATTATAATATGAATTGCAACCGTAACACTCATTTATTTGTAGAATTATAATTCAAACTCATAGCATTTATTTCAATTAGATAATTACATGCACTTTTGAATGTCAAGAAACAAAATGATGAAGCTACAGTCCCGGTCACAAGGCATAAAGTGTGAAAGTACTGTAGTTGCCCATTAAGAAAAAAATATATTAAAATTACTCACGTGACGTCCTTTTTGTGTGACTTAATTTGTATTTTGCTTTAAACAATTATGATTTTTCATCACTTCAGCCAAATGTCTAGACAAGATTGGTGTGCGTGCGATGGACTCCCGCGACGAACATCAGCGAGGTCGTTTCTTTCCGTTCGTGCTACATGACCATCTCTTCCCAAATAGGGACAAAAACTTTTGGTATTGGAATTACATCTTCTATCCAACAAATGAGGTTAGTAATACAGATTACTTTTTATTAAAGGCAATGGCAACGTTTTGATTTCTTAAAAACAAACACAAAGATCTCCCAGAGTCCATAGGACAATATCTATGGTCCTTATCACGTTGCTATTTTGTAAAATTGATAAATCCCCCCCTTCTTCTTTTCTAGGGTCTCGACTGCTGCTCAGATCACGCAATATCCTTCCACTACGTAGACCCTGAGTTCATGTACGAACTAGACTACCTAATATATCACTTGCGACCCTATGGCATCAAGCCGGGCAGTGGGACCCTGCCCAAACTGTTGCAAGGTAACGATACTACCAACAAGGAGATTGCACGACGTTAGACCTTTTTGTAAACTGAATATAATAGTCCTGGCTGGGTAGAATGGATTAGGTCGGGCAATCATTATTTATCTAAGTGTTGTGTTTTCATACGAATGTAAACAAACACTAAAGCGTACATTATCTACAACAATAACTGACGGCTATGAGAACTTTATAGTTTTTAGTAAAAGATTGCTGTAATTTCATAGACACAGTGAAAAAAGTTAGTTCTACTAAATTGAAATATCTTTTCATCAATTACCTTAAAAAGAAGTAAATATTAGTTTATATGGTTTTACAAATTACCAATGGAAGTGAAATGTGAACATTATTTCTTGATAAGGACATGGGACAACATTACTCCTGAATAATCCGCGCTTGCCTAGGTATGTTGGTAGATGGGTGACCACCCATTACAAAACTATGTAGTTACCACCGTGCCTCGGAAAGCACGTTAAGCCGTTGGTCCTACGCATTAATTAAGGCCTAGTGTTTATGTCAAATGTCATAAAGGTCTTAGTACTAGTGTATGTGAATGAATGGTGGAGTTTTTACAATTTGGATTATGAGTTTTAATATTCTAAAACTACCGATGTAGTTATGTCCGCTACAATGCTATGGTATCTATTTATTAATTAAGAAACACTTTAAGAGCATGCCTTACGTTGAGACCAAATTTTTCGCAAGCACACGACTGAGATTTGGTTCTAAATACTGCCCAGTCATTCGGTGATGAGGCCTAAGATTTTGTGTGAAATATACATGTAACCTCTACCAAAGAATCTAATAGATTTAAGAGTAAATGTAGAAACACTGAGGATGCACGGCGGTAGCGTTGTCATATCACATAGTTACCATTATTACTAAGTGTGTTACGGACCAGTAATTGCTGCAGTTTTTTTTTCGTTGGGGTGAGAAATCATCAAATAACTTTCCCCGCTCTGGGCGGAGCGGGGGGAGCGTCAGACTTTTACTGACTAAAACCCACCCATGTTCCTTCTTTTGCCCTTTACGTTCCGGGGCCGCGGATCTCTTTCGAACAACCCGCAACCCCGGCAGATGCTGCAGACCCTTCAATTTACAACCGACAGCAGCAATCTAAGAATGATCTTATGAGAATTAAAATAAAGAACATTGTTATTTGACAGATTGGTTTGTGGCATCAACCAAACAGCAGCCTTATTGTACCCTCCTTTTTACAGCGATGCCCAATTCTACTTATATTATAAATGCAAATTGTTGTGATGTATGGATGTTAATCCCGGTACTATGTTGCTATTTTTTTCGGATGGGAAATCATCAAATGATTTTCTTTACTTTTTTTTTTAAAAAAAAGCGATGCCTCTCTGGGCGGTGTGGAAGGGATCCCCAGCCCCGTACTATGTTCCCTTACGATACATTACGACGACCAAGCAGGCATTAGTGAGAAATAAAGTAACTGTATAAGATCAGAAAGAAAAGGGATCCTTACCTGGCCACATATTTGAAGAAAATAATGTAACTATTGGTTGAAATGGAATTTGAACTGTATCATGTATGGCATTGAGCTTGTTCACAAAACTTGAGGTATCTCTAATGGGTCCACCCTTTATAGCAGAACTTTTTATGTCATAATTTTATTTTGCATAACAACGGATGGCATAAACTTCACTTCGCAGAAAATAGTTTAGCAGACACTCATTTATCATACATTCTAAACTCATAATTTTGTAAGTCAGAATCATCTCTAGGCATAAACTTCATATGCATAATATTTAAAAAGTAGAAACATCATATCGCAGAAAGTTCACAGTCAGAATCGTCTTTTGGCATAATATATTTTATATCGATGATAATTAAACGGCAGAATTGTCATATTGTAGAAAGTTTATAGTGAGGGTCATCTTTGTCATTATTAGTTGTCATTTATTTTGATTAATTATTTCTTTAAAATAATGTCATTTATTTTAGTTATTGTTTAATTGAATTTGAGATTGTCATTGAATTCAATAACTAATTAGGTATCCTAATCTAAATAGTTCAGTTCCGGGTATTCTACTTAAAACAATCTTTTTTCTATTAACGCAAGTCGTTTCTGGCACTCGCCGGCCGCTGCCGCGGCACCGCTCGCTTCGCTCGCTCGGCTCGTGCGTAGGAGGTCACAGTTTTAACCTAACCTAACCTAGCCATTACTGCCGTCTGCATAGTATGCCAAGTGAAATTATACCAAATAATATATTATGCGAAATTTGAACTCTGCGAATCGTAATTATACTAAATGTAATTCTGCCATCTTAAAAGTATGCCATTGTTAATTCGAAGTTTTAAACATTATGCCAAATGATAATTATACGAAATCATTTTTATGCCTTTATAATGTTCGTTTAAAGAAAATTATGCTAAGTGTGTTATGCCAAGTAAATTTCGGAGTATCAAGATTCTGCCAGATAGAGGGAACCCATCTCTAATATTCTGAATTCAAATTTAGACATTACATTTAATGTACCTACTGAATTTATTTATTTCTCTGTTATCTCCGGTCTGTCTCTATTTTAAACCGACTTGAAAAAAGGAGCAGGTTCTCAATTCTTATGTATATTCACCGATTACTCAAAGACCCTTGGACCTGCAATTTCTTTTTTTGTTTGTGAGGGTATACTTCCCAGGTGGTCTCATATCAATTTGCTAAGGTAGTTTATGAGTTATCGTTTATATTACCTACATATATTTTTCTCTATGTCTATATCTGCTAATGTTAATCTGCTAATCTTTTAGTGGAAACAGTGGAAAGTTAATACTCGACAAAAATTGAGTGATAAAAATGAATTTGGATGAAAAATCTTTTTTGTTAAGAATAAACCCGATTTCGAAGTCGGTTCTTTTTTACAAAAAGGTTTTTTCGTTTAGGAATATCGATTGAGCATATCGATATTTATTTGAGCTTTATTGCGTTGTTATTTCAACGGTGTTAAGTACTATTTATTGGAATACTTTGATAGAAATAAAAAAATACTTTTAAGTACCTAGTTTAGAGTTACACTTTTATAGAAAAATGGTTAAAAATTCCCAGTGGCATGTTTTAAATTAATTTTGTTTTGTGTAAGACAAAATTAAATTATATTAAATATAGTCTGGAAGTAATTCTATCTTGATTTTAGAAAAAAAATATTGTCTTAATATTTATTAGATGACAAAAACACATGTGTATGTTATTATGATGGTTAATTTGTTTGTTCAATTTGTTCATTTATTTGCCAAATAAAAACGAACGCTAAGTGAGATTTGGAAATTGCGTTTTATTTACCACGCCTTTTATCTGACTTTTGTTTTACAAACGGATCATGTGCTAAACCTAGTATTGATTTTTAGCATTGTTTTGGATTATATTTACATATAGAGATAGATATAAAACTAGAAGTGGGTACGGCCGTTCGCGGTGAAAGGAATGCAAACTGACCGACACATTCTACCGCCATTACCAAATTGTGTTAGATTTAAGAAAAAGAAAATTTTATTTCGCAAATATGGGTAAGTAAATGATGACGGGTATAGGAACATTTTCACTGGTTCAGCCATATTTTACCACATAGGCATGCAAAAGATTTAAACACAATTAACTAGCCAATACAGTTTTAAATTAGGAGAATGTAGGTACAAAAAAGACTGGCAACTAACATAAAAAAATCTTTCTCATTCAAGTACAAGTTTATTAAATACACCCTTTTATTGATTCTATGTACTGTATGTATAGCATTTCCCAATAAATGACATCGTTATTTACCTTTTTATTACACGCAACCTCCAACTACGATAAACATTTTTAACACTGACGTATTGATTAAAAACGAAAGTTATGGAAAGCAGTCATTGTTTTGACCTACATTAGGTCAATAATATATAGGTACATAGTATACTACACAAAATAGCTGAGGGAATGACCAAGAAAAACAAGAAATAGAGTTAGACAAGTTTATTTCATTTACAGTCAATTATTACAGACTAATTAAATATCTAACAATAAACTAACATAGGTACAGTGTACACAATTGTGTAAAACTAAAATACTAGTATGTGACTAGGCACATGTGTGATGTAGATTGGCCGGGTGATGCAAGACAGTTTTTTATGACCAATTACACAAAATGTGACCATTGAGTCGTTTAACAAAATATATTCTTTCTTCTACAGTTTTCTTAACCTCTTAAGGACCGTCATTATTTACGTGAACTATCCGTCAAGCACCGCCGGGCGGGCTCTTATCGTAAGCGTTATCTGATTTTTAAGCTTGTCTTTACTACAAAAATTTGTGCCAGCGGGGCTCAACGGTAATACTTGTTTACTGGCACGTTTTTCTAGAGGTTAAGATGCTAATTATCTAAGAACAGCTACCTACCCAGGGTTGGATCTTATCTGGCAGCTCATATAATGGCACTTTTACCCTGCGCCTAATTTTTTCTGTCGCTAAAAACAGAATAGCGGGCCACCGATCGCATCTTTAATGCTGCCGCGTATGATAGCATGCCTGTAGGCCTACCATGACGTCTTAAAGCAGAACTTATTCCACTGAGGGAATGAGATGGTGCTAGACACCCTGTATAGCTCTGTCTCTTTTCCTCAGTGGAATAGGTTCTGATTTAAGACGTCATGGTAGGGTAGCTGATCTGTTTCTCACTTAAACAAGTAACAGTACTCGGCAACGGAAAAATATGGAATCATGATACAAGGGCTATATTGTGCTACAAGGTGAGGTTTTCAGCCCTAAACACCACTTGATTTTGAATTGTCAGTAACTTTTATACAACTATTATTAGATCGGAGTAACATTCTGAGACATTACTGTAGTATGTTATATAGTAAAATAAAGGTATAATGCAAAAAAAAAAAATAGATGCATCGCAAGAAACAATTGTTATTCCAGTTTGTCGTTTTCAAGTAAATTCTCTTCGAAACTGGGATAAGTTTAAAGAACGAAAATTCTATTTAGGTAATATATTTGTTCCCAAAATTTTTCAAATTCACTGAATTATCACAGTTTTTATGACAATTTCAAGTTGATGAAATAATATACTTCCTTTAAAAAAAGGTATGAGTAGTTTCTGGACAAAGCTATGAACAGTTATTGTTTTTTATCTCAGAAGTCGTTAATTAGTGTTAAAATAATCCTAAAAACGATAGTAGGTGGATATCTATCTAACTTAAGCAAAAATAGATTCTGATTAGGTGACTCAACGTCTAGATTGGCTTGCTTGCTGACTTGAAAACTACACAGTTCTAATAAGTTGTCACTAAGTTGATAATAGCTATACTTTAATTCAGAACCTTAACAATTTACATATATTTGCCACTACTAATCAACATTCTACTGTAGCATTACGTAGTGTAGGTTGATTTTAGAGCGACTATTTTTAAGAAAAAGATTCATGCAAAGGAATTTGAACTTTGTCATGTATGACATAAAGTTTGTTTCCAAAACCTTGATCATTATTTAAAATTATGAATTTAAGGTCTATGTAGATACATATATATATATTACAAAGTCGTTGATCGTAGGCGGTAGCGTGACGTCACGATAACGGAAACAAGAACTTAAATATAATGTAAGTTAACAAAAACTAATACTACAGGCAAATTCTTACAGGTAACTTTAAGATTAGTCATTCGGCGTCCTTTTTAACGTTTTTATTAGATTCAACTGTATTCAAGTCTGACAACCAGTCTTACCAAGGGGTATCGTATTACCCAGTACTAACTGGGTTATGGAGGTCAGAGAGGCAGTCGCTCCATGTAAAGTACTGGTATTCAGCTGCATCCAGTAAGACTGGAAGCCGACCCCAACATAGTTGGGCAAAGGCTAGGCAGATGATAATAATTAAGATTCGACTGTAACTATGTAAAATAATCATAAAAAATAAATTTGACTTTTCGATTGAACTGAAATGTTGCATGCATGTTTAATTTGAACGACAATTTCATGATTAGCTTAGTCGCGCCATGTTTCATTTGGCGGACTCCTAGCGCCAAATACTATACTAAGCCGGCTAGGCTAGTATTTTTTTGCATTTCTATGATATGGGTATCAAATGAAAGGATCTGCTGACAAGAAAGCTGATACTTATGTTTTTTTTTCACAAACGAAAATATTATGACTTGTATAGCCACATGGCCTACACAGCAAAACAGATCAAAAAGTCAGTGAGAGTAGGTGCAAAATTCTATGACACTACTTTGGATATTGCCCTGCTATTCGAGTGTACCACTTTTCTATTAAGTACAAAATCTTGAAAAGCTAGTACCTGTTTTCACAAACAGTGTGGCACCTAAACGAATACCTAAATATTTTGTACTGTTAGAATTTAATATTAGCGCTGAGCGTGTTGTATACAACAATACGTTTCTGTGTAGGCATTTATTTAGGTGGCACCTATTGACAGTGAATATAAGCAAATAGTTTCGAAATGCGGTGACTAATATACGACGTTTTCACCAACTTAAGGTATCTTAAACTTGTGTATTTCTTAAGGTTACCTGTAAGAATGCATTCGATACCGAATATACGTCCATTTTATTGTGAAAAGTAGATGAAAGTGACTGTAAAACATTTTATTCACAAAATAACAACTAAACTTATATCAAAGCAAATTAAGTACCTTAATGTAAAGTATGAAAGATATTTTGCAAAAAGGAAAATGGTTTTCTTAATATTTTGATGAAATAAAAGAGGGACTAAAACTAAAACCTTTGAAAATTGTGCTTTTTGAAAAATACAAGACTTTTTTGTTGGGTACAGTTAGCCAATTTCTTTGTTATTCTGTATTTTTTCAGAAAATGCAACTACAAAACTAATAATAAAATAAACCTAATATTACAGAAAATGTCGCTATGTTAATAATGATCTATAACTTAAGTTAGTCAAAATTATATTAATTAGTATGAAAAACTATGAATAACGAAGTTATAAATACGAAGTAAGAATTTACAAAAGTAATGGTTAACAAAAATGTTCTCTTACACGAACAAACGAAAATTAACTCTAATGTGCTAGCAATACGGATGAAGTTATAAATGTCACTGGAAGTAATTCCTCTTTTTTCTGGATACGCTGTAAAATGGAGAAAAAAAAAAACAATGAATATTAGTTATCCTTAGGAGAAAACTACATGAAATTCGAATCATAATTAAGGTATGTTGCGCTTTTTATTCGGATAGGAAATCAACAACACTAAAGGAACACGAACGGCGCTGTCGACAGACGGACGGTGAGCTACTCATTGCTCACCGTCTACGGTGGCCGGGAGTCAACGTGTGAATCCCGACGCCCGGAGTAACTCTCGCGGCGGGAGTATGTTGCTGATTTTACATTCAAATTCCGCCGCGTTATATACTATTTCTCTCTGAATCGGCTGATATTGACAAAAACGACGCTCTACAAACGCAATCACGTCAATATTTCCTTAAGGGGATTCAGTTTATGCAAAACTCTCAACGTACGGATCGTACTTCGTAGGTTTCCTGTATCATAAGAAATCTATAAAATCCGTTTTGTTTTGTATAGGGTAATGTGCACAGAGTAAATGTCGTTGTAGTTGTTAGGAACTCACCCAGTATCAGCGGGCGAGAAGAAGAACCCTCTTGGTCGCGGCAGCGTGGCGCCGGCGGGCGAGGCCGCGCCGCCCGGACACGCCCACTGCGCCCAGTAGTCGCACGGCAGGCGCAGCAGGAGCTGCATCACCTGAGACATATATCCACATTGTAAAAATGGCTAAACTTTTTGAATGTGGATTCGACCCTAAATCATCAGCTCAAATTCCTTTTTCATTACATTTTTTTTAATTGGTCGTAGCGTGATGTTATATTATAACATTATAAGGAATTCGAGCTGATGATTTAGGGTCGAATCCACATTCAAAAAGTTTAGTTTCTTGAGGAAAGCTATAGGCTAATAGACTCGGCGGCCAAAAGAACTTAAGTCAATTCATTCTCAGAAACCATAAGAACTTAAGTCAATTTTGAACAAAATTGAGTTAAGTTCTTATGGTTTCTGAGAAAGAATTGACTTAAGTTCTTTTGGCCGCCGAGTCTAGACTATAGCTTTCCTCAAGAAATGGACTATCCAACACTAAAAGAATTTCCCAATTCGAACCAGTAGTCCCTGAGATTAGCGCGTTCAAACAAATAAACAAACTTTTCAGCTTTATAATATTAGTATAGATTTGGCGGCACGGTTGGCGCAGTGGGTGAGTGATTGACTGCTGCGCTGCGTGTCGCGGGTTCGATTACCGCACGGAACAAAGATTTGTATGACATGCAGACAGTTGTTTCGGGTATAGCTGTTTGTGTATGTGAGTTTAAATATTGTAAAATGCGCCCACGATATAGGAGAAATTCCTAGAGTAAGGCAACTATTTTTTAGAAAAATAAAATCTGTTGCCTCTGGGATGGGGACTCACCTTACTTGCCATCCATCATCAACCCCTGCCCTTATATTAAATTATTATTGGGGTTGACGCAGCATGTTTCCTTCTTCCATACTCCTCAAAATTCCAAATCATCTCATCAGACACCTTGCAATACAATAGGCATCTCAGAACACAAAAAATAATAATTAAATACTTTAAAATGCCTTGCTAACTCACAGCGAACATCTGCGTAGTGGCGTTGTACATCTCAGTGGGCTGGGACATCAGCCCGTAACCGATGAGCGTGGGCCCAAAGATCTTCGCCAGGTTGTCGATACCCATCTCACACTCCGCACTCTCTGATACCCTGCGGAAAAAAGGTTTGGTTACATGAAATCAAACTAACACATAGAGAATTAACTATACTATTAGCGGATATGATGGATAAAAATTGTCATGAGGTTTTCCAGTGAAGATAGCTGCCATATTAAAGTAATGGCTTAAAGTCCGTTGTCAAGTGTACCTTGTAGGGTGGGTCGCTCTAGTTACACTAGGACTTACTTCTGTAAGTGCAGCACCAGGAACGCTAGAGTGTCCCTGTTGGGCTGCGGCAGTTGGCTCACAGCCTGCACGATGGCGCCGGTGGCGTCGCTCTAGTTACACTAGGACTTACTTCTGTAAGTGCACCACCAAGAACGCTAGAGTGTCCCTGTTGGGCTGCGGCAGTTGGCTCACAGCCTGCACGATGGCGCCGGTGGCGTCGCTCTAGTTACACTAGGACTTACTTCTGTAAGTGCAGCACCAAGAACGCTAGAGTGTCCCTGTTGGGCTGCGGCAGTTGGCTCACAGCCTGCACGATGGCGCCGGTGGCGTCGCTCTAGTTACACTAGGACTTACTTCTGTAAGTGCAGCACCAAGAACGCTAGAGTGTCCCTGTTGGGCTGCGGCAGTTGGCTCACAGCCTGCACGATGGCGCCGGTGGCGTCGCTCTAGTTACACTAGGACTTACTTCTGTAAGTGCAGCACCAAGAACGCTAGAGTGTCCCTGTTGGGCTGCGGCAGTTGGCTCACAGCCTGCACGATGGCGCCGGTGGCGTCGCTCTAGTTACACTAGGACTTACTTCTGTAAGTGCAGCACCAAGAACGCTAGAGTGTCCCTGTTGGGCTGCGGCAGTTGGCTCACAGCCTGCACGATGGCGCCGGTGGCGTCGCTCTAGTTACACTAGGACTTACTTCTGTAAGTGCAGCACCAAGAACGCTAGAGTGTCCCTGTTGGGCTGCGGCAGTTGGCTCACAGCCTGCACGATGGCGCCGGTGGCGTCGCTCTAGTTACACTAGGACTTACTTCTGTAAGTGCAGCACCAAGAACGCTAGAGTGTCCCTGTTGGGCTGCGGCAGTTGGCTCACAGCCTGCACGATGGCGCCGGTGGCGTCGCTCTAGTTACACTAGGACTTACTTCTGTAAGTGCAGCACCAAGAACGCTAGAGTGTCCCTGTTGGGCTGCGGCAGTTGGCTCACAGCCTGCACGATGGCGCCGGTGGCGTCGCTCTAGTTACACTAGGACTTACTTCTGTAAGTGCAGCACCAAGAACGCTAGAGTGTCCCTGTTGGGCTGCGGCAGTTGGCTCACAGCCTGCACGATGGCGCCGGTGGCGTCGCTCTAGTTACACTAGGACTTACTTCTGTAAGTGCAGCACCAAGAACGCTAGAGTGTCCCTGTTGGGCTGCGGCAGTTGGCTCACAGCCTGCACGATGGCGCCGGTGGCGTCGCTCTAGTTACACTAGGACTTACTTCTGTAAGTGCAGCACCAAGAACGCTAGAGTGTCCCTGTTGGGCTGCGGCAGTTGGCTCACAGCCTGCACGATGGCGCCGGTGGCGTCGCTCTAGTTACACTAGGACTTACTTCTGTAAGTGCAGCACCAAGAACGCTAGAGTGTCCCTGTTGGGCTGCGGCAGTTGGCTCACAGCCTGCACGATGGCGCCGGTGGCGTCGCTCTAGTTACACTAGGACTTACTTCTGTAAGTGCAGCACCAAGAACGCTAGAGTGTCCCTGTTGGGCTGCGGCAGTTGGCTCACAGCCTGCACGATGGCGCCGGTGGCGTCGCTCTAGTTACACTAGGACTTACTTCTGTAAGTGCAGCACCAAGAACGCTAGAGTGTCCCTGTTGGGCTGCGGCAGTTGGCTCACAGCCTGCACGATGGCGCCGGTGGCGTCGCTCTAGTTACACTAGGACTTACTTCTGTAAGTGCAGCACCAAGAACGCTAGAGTGTCCCTGTTGGGCTGCGGCAGTTGGCTCACAGCCTGCACGATGGCGCCGGTGGCGTCGCTCTAGTTACACTAGGACTTACTTCTGTAAGTGCAGCACCAAGAACGCTAGAGTGTCCCTGTTGGGCTGCGGCAGTTGGCTCACAGCCTGCACGATGGCGCCGGTGGCGTCGCTCTAGTTACACTAGGACTTACTTCTGTAAGTGCAGCACCAAGAACGCTAGAGTGTCCCTGTTGGGCTGCGGCAGTTGGCTCACAGCCTGCACGATGGCGCCGGTGGCGTCGCTCTAGTTACACTAGGACTTACTTCTGTAAGTGCAGCACCAAGAACGCTAGAGTGTCCCTGTTGGGCTGCGGCAGTTGGCTCACAGCCTGCACGATGGCGCCGGTGGCGTCGCTCTAGTTACACTAGGACTTACTTCTGTAAGTGCAGCACCAAGAACGCTAGAGTGTCCCTGTTGGGCTGCGGCAGTTGGCTCACAGCCTGCACGATGGCGCCGGTGGCGTCGCTCTAGTTACACTAGGACTTACTTCTGTAAGTGCAGCACCAAGAACGCTAGAGTGTCCCTGTTGGGCTGCGGCAGTTGGCTCACAGCCTGCACGATGGCGCCGGTGGCGTCGCTCTAGTTACACTAGGACTTACTTCTGTAAGTGCAGCACCAAGAACGCTAGAGTGTCCCTGTTGGGCTGCGGCAGTTGGCTCACAGCCTGCACGATGGCGCCGGTGGCGTCGCTCTAGTTACACTAGGACTTACTTCTGTAAGTGCAGCACCAAGAACGCTAGAGTGTCCCTGTTGGGCTGCGGCAGTTGGCTCACAGCCTGCACGATGGCGCCGGTGGCGTCGCTCTAGTTACACTAGGACTTACTTCTGTAAGTGCAGCACCAAGAACGCTAGAGTGTCCCTGTTGGGCTGCGGCAGTTGGCTCACAGCCTGCACGATGGCGCCGGTGGCGTCGCTCTAGTTACACTAGGACTTACTTCTGTAAGTGCAGCACCAAGAACGCTAGAGTGTCCCTGTTGGGCTGCGGCAGTTGGCTCACAGCCTGCACGATGGCGCCGGTGGCGTCGCTCTAGTTACACTAGGACTTACTTCTGTAAGTGCAGCACCAAGAACGCTAGAGTGTCCCTGTTGGGCTGCGGCAGTTGGCTCACAGCCTGCACGATGGCGCCGGTGGCGTCGCTGGGCTCGTTGAGTCGCGCGGCTTCCATGAAGTCGCTCCACAGCGCTGACGTCACGAGGGGCTCGCGCAGGGAGCGCAGGAAGTCCTTGATGCAGCCGCACAGGACGTGGATGTCTTCGTTGGCGAGGGAAGGGGAGCCACAGCCACGGAGGAAACGTTCCTGTGAATGGAAGGAGTATGTATTTATTTGAAACTTGAATATGACGACATAAATATGAAATAAGACATGATGTGCAGCCCTAAATACATTCGGAGAATGATGATAGGTAAATTTATCTTTTCTCTACGAACCTTGAGTCGTTTGACGTCCTTGTCGGTGGCACTAATACGATAGATGCCCTTCTCACCAAGTCCCCGTTTCTCTACCTCGTTAATGCAGTGCACCAACAGTGCTGGGACCATCGGTGGGGTAGACGGTGCGTAGTCTGAGATGCAACCCTCCTGGAAATGAGTAAGAATCGATGATACTCATGTTTGGCATCTTGCTACTGGCCCTGCCTTAAAAGTGAAGCTAATATGAGAAAGTCGCGTTTATTTTGTTCAACTACGTTTCAAATAAGTAACTGATATGATACTTTCATTTCATTTCGATCAAAAATTGTGCCAAGTGTCAGTTGCGGAAAACAATATTCCATAACAATGTTAATAAATTTTGACAAATAATATTAAAGAGGCGAAAGCTTTTTATGTGCGTGTGTTTGTTGCTCCGCTACGCTCAAACGACTTAGTGGATTTGGACGAAATCTGGTATGTAGATAGCTCATATCCTGGATTGACACATGGGCTGTTTTTTATTCCGGCATTCGCGGGTAAACCGCGAGGTGCCGTTAGTTATAATGAAGTGTGACCTGTGGCGCGTTGACCCTCCGGGGGCCGGGGCCGGGCGGCACGCACGGCAGCGGCAGCAGCGCGCGGCACTCGGGGTGCGCCTGCGCACGACACGACTCGCACTTCACGCCCAGCTTCGCGAACTTTATGCTGGAAGTGGATGAACTAAATAAGTATCTTCACTAATATTGTACATAGTAAACGTTTGAATTGCGTCATCAGCCTATATTATTATGACTAAGATACTGCTGCTTTGGTCGTTAACCGTCGTTAATAGACCCTTGATCAGCCATCTAACGAGAGCCTCTTCAGGTGTTAGTAAAAGCTGTTGGCGATTACATGCTGTGATTATTATTATCAAGCCGGAAGTATAAGAAAGGGGAGCAATACTCACGTCTTTCCACAAGGGCCGCAAGTTTCTCTCTTGTAGAAGTTCTTGGCCACGAAGTTGTGTTGTCGCGGTCTGCCGCGCGGGGAGCCCCCGAAGGCGGCCGACAGCACGGACGGAGTGCGCTGCGGGACTGCACGCGGGGTGTCCGAGCACGAATCTGTGTCTGTACACGAAAATACGGGAATTAAGACGCGGATAAATACATATCCTAGTTTTTGACCGCTAATTCGTCTGTGTGGTGGTCTGAAATAACCCCTTAAGAACTTAATAACATGCAACGAGTACTTTGGTGACAACCAGAATAAAAACCTACAATTTATTTTTGAAGTTATACTTCTTTTGGCGCGATGGAAAAAATGATGAGAGTGATTTGCGCGCGCACAGCGACATCGTGAAGTTAGTTATAGGTGTTCTAGTATCTATGTTCATGTTGTATATTCTAGTATTTTTATATTTAGAACACGTGTTTCATAATAAATATTCTTTTGGTGTTTTTATTAAGCTATTGCATAGCCGAGGTTTGGAAATGGATGGGTTACCACACGGGGGTAGGTTAAGCAACCCTTGCCGAGGTTTGGAAATGGATGGGTTACCACAGTGGGCCAGGTTAAGCAACCCTCACCAAGGTTTGGAAATGGATGGGTTACCACAGGGGGCCAGGTTAAGCAATCCTTGCCAAGGTTTGGAAATGGATGGGTTACCACAGGGGGCCAGGTTAAGCAATTCTTGCCGAGGTTTGGAAATGGATGGGTTACCACAGGGGGCCAGGTTAAGCAACCCTTGCCGATGTTTGGATATGGATGGGTTAGCACAGGGGCCAGGTTAAGCAACCCTTGCCGATGTTTGGATATGGATGGGTTAGCACAGGGGCCAGGTTAAGCAACCGTTGCCAAGGTTTGGAAATGGATGGGTTACCACAGGGGGCCAGGTTAAGCAATTCTTGCCGAGGTTTGGAAATGGATGGGTTACCACAGGGGGCCAGGTTAAGCAACCCTTGCCGATGTTTGGATATGGATGGGTTAGCACAGGGGCCAGGTTAAGCAACCCTTGCCGATGTTTGGATATGGATGGGTTAGCACAGGGGCCAGGTTAAGCAACCGTTGCCAAGGTTTGGAAATGGATGGGTTACCCCAGGGGGCTAGGTTTTTTTTCTTTACACCAAAGAAGTATAACTTCTAACGCGTGTACATAAGTACACACATCCCTTTTTTTTTTATTTTGCAAGACTTTTCTTGTGAAATTTCTTTAACTAGTCAAATCGTTATTGGTAGGTATTAACTGATGAAACAGGTAAGACAAAGAATCGCTTGTAAAAATTTAAAACTCAAGAAGCGTCTTACCAGTGCGTGGCGGCGCAGAGGGCGTGCACTCGGTGTTCCCGGCGTGCTGCATCCTCCCCGACAGTCGCGCCGACGACTTGCGCGCCGGGGGGGCCTCGTCGCTGCTCTCCGATATCGGTTGCTGTACGAACATGATATTGTCAGAATATAAGAGTACTAGCATATGCCCGCGGCTAAAAGCAATGCTAAGGTTTCCTTTTTCTTCCCTCATTTACCTCCCTCTTTTAAAAAAAAAATGCCTATGTCCATCTCCAGGTTCCCAACTATCTGTACCAAAAGACGTAAACCAAACAAACTCACTTTCTCCATTATAATATTGGGTAGGATTAAAGATAATGCCCATCCGATAACAAATTGCTTGACTATGGATAAGTGTATTTATGATCAAGTAGTTACTTTACCTTGACTATAGATAAGTGTATTTGTGATCAAGTAATTACTTTAACTTGACTATAGATACGGGGGTTTGTGTTAAAGCTTCTTACATGACCTAGAACCATACCTAGGTCATGTGAATAGAGAAATCACATCAAAAGGCTTTAATATTTGTTTGGTATGTAAACTTACGAAGTTGTTGGGTGGCTTGAGGTCGTGGCTGGTGGGCGCGCGCTCCAGCGTCAGCGTCGTGGTGGCAGTGGCCAGCACTTTGCCACCTTGCAGCTCCACCGTCTGGTACAAGATCACATTCAATTAGCTACAGAAACTCCACACACATTAGTTTTTATTAATATTTCGTCCATATCTTTTAACTGAGTGGATTTAGAGAGTCAATTTTTTCACAGCTCTAAAGAACCACATACTTGAGTATAGGGTTTTAATTTTAACTCGATACTTCCACGCGTTCTCGAGATAAATGGTCTTGACAGACTGACGGAAAACAAAGTGATCCTAACAGGGTTAAGATTTTTCCTTCTGAGGTATGGAACCCTAAAAATGAGGAGCTCGTGCGAGAACAACAGCCGCTCGAGTCGATCTTTAGGTTTAACCGTGCTTCCGAAAGCACCTTAAGCTGTTAATCCCAACTGTCATTTTTTTTTTATAAAAACGTTGCCCCACACTTGAATTTCTCCTGTATCTTAGGTGCGTTTACAAACATTTAAAGTCACATAAACAAACAGCCAGATCCGAAACAACTACTTGTAGGTCATACAAATATTTTTTCCGTGCGGGGATTGAACCCGCGACACGCAGCCCAACAGTCAATCGCTCAGCCACTGCGCCAACCGTGCCGTAAATATTTCTACATCTTACACAGCCGTTGCAGATAGTCAGTGTCGGTAGTCGGTAGTCAGGGAAAGTCTAACAATCAGACTTACTAAGGTGTATTGCTCAGTACTGACTGGGTTGTGGAAGTCAGATAGGTAGTTGCTCCATGTAAAAAACTGGTATTCAGCTGCATAGCATAGCATAACTCCAACATAGTTGGGAAAAGGCTAGACAGATGATGATGATGATGGTAATTTTTTTAAATAATGATTGATAATTTTATTTTCGGGTCTAAAAAATGTAGCTAGTCTTGTTCCCTATTGGAAAAACTATTTTTGTAAAAGCTTTAGAGGTGTGATGTGAGACAATATTGAGACATGATAAAAAAAAATGTTAATGGCAGACTTATTGCTTAGCTACAAAAATCACATTCAGTGCTAAAACTAACAACTCTTACTTCTTTTTTTAGATTAATCATATAATTAAGTTTGACATTCAAAAAACATCAAATACTGTTTAAAAAATGTTATATAACATCGATTAAAACATGATAAGTTTATCTAAGTGATTAATATTCATATTTTAAAGAACTCACATGAGTATCAGGACGCATTACACGACTACTGTCGAACTGTCTCTACAAAGAAACAAAAGTTTAATTGTTTAAGGTTTATCAAGCCCAATATCTTCAACTGCTGAGCAACTGTTAAGCAAAAAGTGCCGGATATGATTTCAGAATTGGACAGTTTTATAATGATTTTCCAGATTCATCAAGAGTCTAGATTTCTGGCCAGTATGTAAGACTAAATTCATAGATATTTAATGTTTACAATCAAATCAAAAGTCGTTTATTCAAATTAGGCTGATAATCAGCACTTTTTGAATGTCACATTACAAGAGACAGCTCCACAAAAACACCCTGCCCTTTGCCACTTCCTAGTGTTTTAGCTGGGAAGAAGAAGTGGCGGAACAAACTCCCCAGCAACATATCTGTCTGTCAGGTTAAAACCAGATTTTATACAATACTGTTGCATAAAATCTATTCAAGACAATAATACCTGGACAGGAGACAAGCAAGCCACAAGCATTCCTACCTTTTTGTTTCAGTATTACATCCACAACTCAATTGGGTTTGTACTAAAATCAAGGCAACCATTACAGATCATGTGAGAGAGATGCTGGTGTCCTTTAGACAAAACACTACTGCTCTGTTTCTTTTAGCATGTCATGTGACATTTCCCAAGTCACAGATGAAAACCAGGTTTGGAAGCCAGGATACCTAGTTAAATTTATTTATTTATTAAAACATTATGCTCAACCAAAAACTGTACAAAGGTGGACCTAATGCTTTAGGCATTTTCTACCAGTCTCCCTTAGGGTGATGCAGATACAAAACACAATAGGTGCGATAACAGAAAAAAGATACCAGTAAATAATTATTTAAAAAATATACCATTATACTCTAAGTTGTCTGTAGCAATATTCACTGTATTGAATGAAAAAAAAACTCACTTTTGTTGCAGAAGAAGTCGAGGAGCGTCTCTTCTTAGTAGCGGGGGCACTCTCCCGGGCGTTCCACCCACCACGCGCCACCCAAGAGCGACGGGTCGACGCAAGTGACAGATCCAAATCATCTTCTGAACGGGAGTATGACATCTCTGATAGTAGGGTACCTGGGAAAAGTACATGTAGCCATATGTACTTTTCTTTGATAAAGAACTGCATTCATAGCCGATGATTACTGGAGCATTTGCAATTGCCATACAAACTATATGCTATTATTAACTTGCACTACAATACTATGTGGTGAAGAAAACTGGATTGGATTTGCAAGCAATCTATAAAAGAAGATGTGCCTTCAAAGAACTTTTGACACTAAGAATTCTATAGGTACTGTGAATTTGACAAGTTGCCGGCTCGTCAATGGGTTCTGTATAAAACCTTAACTGATGAAAGCCAAACGTAAAGAGGCAGTGCTGTGCTGTGTGTTAAGGTGTATAAGGTTCAAACAGCAGTGCAAAAGCCAAACAATGTAGTTTAATTGAATCTGTTGTTATCACTGAACTAATGAAGTATGTTATCTTTACCAGTAGAATTAAGTTCTGGTACACAGTTGAGCTTAGCATTGTGGTCTTGTTGAGCAGTTCCGTTTAGGAAAGCCAGTTTCTGCAAGGTCTCATCATTCAGCTTGGCACGGTTGTCATTGAAGAGAAGGTCTCGAGCCATATCCAGAAGTTTGCTCTGAAAATATTGTTATTATAATCAGCACCTTCACAACAATACCAAGTAAAAAAAAGTAAATGTAACAACTTAATAGACTGAATCTAATTTTTGTTCTGCTTTTGTCCTTCTTTTGTACACCAATGGGTCAACTTTGCCTATTGGATAAATTCAGGAGTAAACAGTTAGTATGAGAAAACCACAGCTGTGCAACAATTACAGCAGCCATTATTGGTCACGGCTCTTTTAATAAACACTTCTTTGTCATAGGAGTCACATACAGCCCACTGTGCCGAGCCTGTATTGAGGCAGACAAAGCAGCAGGTGGACAACAGCCCATCCACATACTTCGGCACTGCCCAGAGGTTGCCCCATATAGATCAAAGCACTTTGGTAACACAAGTAATATTTGTGAGATTGTTAGCAACACCAAGGAGTTGCTAGCCTTTCTAGTGGTGCTGGGGTGGATCAAATTACATTCTCACCTGTAAACGCAAAATATGCACTTTGGACATGGAGTGCCAGTGTAAAAACTTAAATTAATAATCTGAAACATACCAGTTCATTATACTTCTTCAGCACAATATTCCTTTCTCTCTTCTCTCCATCCAGCAATTTCCTCACATGTGCAAACTTAGCCTCCCACTTGGCAAGAGTGCGGAGAGCCTCATCCAACTCTGATTGTATACGAGTTGCCTCTTTTTCAGCAGAGGCCCACTGCCCACGGACCCATTCCATTTGTTTAAGAAAGGCAAGAAAACCTGGAAAAGTTAAGGAATATTCATTTAAAAATAATAAATGTTGATGGTGATGAAATGGAATAATGACTTAAGGGTTATTGAGAGGACCAGCATGGAAGGCAATAGAATTTAAAAAATATTTGTTACTAGTTGCTTGCGACTTGGTCTGCGTGGCATAGTTATTATGGCCTAACATGTGATGATTGAAAAAAAAACCTTCTCTCCCCTTTTCTTTCCTCTTTCTCCCCCTTTTCTCACTTTTTTAGCCTATGTCCATCTCCAGGGTTCCAACTATCTCTGTACCAAAATTCATCAAAATCGGTTTGGCCATTTAGGTGTGAAGATATAATATTAGTAAGGATTCCTGGGAGACTTCAGAGTCTAAAAATAAATACAGTACTTTCAAAAGTTATTATTCAATGACAGATGTTAAAATTCGAAAGATGAAGCTATTACTTGGACTGCTCCCAGTAGTAGCTTCATCTTTCGAATTTTAACATCTGAAAGTGCCTGTAAAAGAATTTATTTCAATTTAACCAAAATTGAAATAAATTCTTTGAGTTTGGTGGCCTAATAGTACACATATTTAAGGATTGAAATCCCGAGTTCTCATAAGTCTACTAGTCATTATTTAATAAATCAGTTACTTTATAAGTTATTCTAAATTTAATAAATAATTATAGTAACTGAGATAAGCCCCAAAAACTAAGTTCATTGAAGTTTATGTCCAAGGTCAAAGGATGTAATGAGTGTTGATTGTCAAACAAGCAAGATTATTAGAATAAAACGTCAATCTATGCCCCACAATGAATTTCCGTTGTATGACGATAAAATATCACACCAAAATATGAGTAATAATGAGTGATTTCGTGTTTCACAGAAATTATTGGCGGTAACTGCAATTCTAGTGGGGAATGAAGGTGGATGAATAAATAAATCAGTTGCAACTTCAACACACTCGTTTAGAACATCAAAAGAAATTGTTGTGAAGAAAACATTAAAGTAAATAGTTGGAAGCTTACATTCTTCAGCTGCTCCATCGTTGAGAATACTGTTCAACCGATTTATGTCGTCGAATTGTGCCACTAACGACAAAGTCATCCCAGGGCTCGAGTCCGAGTTTTCTGTACTCATCTTGTTTAAATTTCTTGCCAACGCACAAACGAAGTAATACAAACGCTTTAATAATCTTGCAATTATTTCACATTTCACTTTGCAAACAACGGTAAAACTATTTTTTAACCGTATATTAGTTGAAAATTAACGGCTTTTTGCTTGAAAATTGAAATGGCTGACAGATGAGAAATGCAAACCGGTTGCGTTCGAAATGTATGAAAGTTGAAACTGATATTTGTTGCCCGTTTCAAAAACATTATTTAAAAAAATAATCAGAATTTGTATAAATAAAAACCGATTATCATTCTACATTTCCGTAACCCTTACCACAGTTTTGTATTTGTGGATCGTAATTTTTAACAGTTTGTTTATTTTACTAAACTCGGTTTATCTCTTACTGTTCACCGAATCACAATTTTACCTGTCATTGTTGTAATAGTTTTCGAACGGTACCATCGAAGTTGCCATTTGAAACCGAACGGTTTTCAACTGGTAGATGTAATACGTTATTTTTAGTCGTTACTGAAAATGAAATCTTTATTTGTACACACACAAACATACCACTCACCTGTTACTGGTACTCATAGAGGAGTCACAAATTAATATAACGAGTCCATCTGTTTTGCCAGAAAATTTAAGTTATAAAAGAGTGTCAATGTCTGAATGACGTAGAATTTAACAATAGCTTATGGGGTCCGCAAAATTTCCATTACGTCCAATTTCCTAAACTGTTTGCCAACTGTCATATCTCACATTAGAATAGAACGGCTATAACGCAAAGCTAAGGGAAATGCCGAAACATATTTTTTTCATTCTAATAATGATGCTTCATTCATCGACCAGTGCGTTTCAACATATTTGACTTCTTCCCCACCGGTATCAGGAATAGGGTCCAAGTTACCAGCAGTCAGGACTCCAGAGAAAAAACCTCCTAACGATACGAGCGTGTCCAAGAGTACCGCTTTCTGTATCAAGCCCTTGATCCAGCTGCCTAACAAGAGCCTCCTCAGGCGTTGGTCATGGCTGAGAGTGATTATTATTATCAAGCATTGACTTAACGCGATATTCGATTAAAGATGTAGTGTGTTCTTTAATATAAATAATACTGCCAATTATGTTGCAGTTTAAATTGAAAAACTGAAAGGCATTGCTATAGGTAATGTATTCCACAACATCGCAATTACCTACTTTCGATATTAAAAGCAGCTGGAACAAGAGTATACTTTGTAAAATTCGTATTTGTGTCTGTTTTCACTTTTTAAAACGAATACTGCGTTCATTTGTACATAGGCATTTAGTTAGTGGATTTGCATCTTTTTTGTGCTTTCTTTCTAGATTATGATGAGATTGGACTTTGGAGACGGTTCTATTATGTTTCAGACTCAATTTCAAAACAATTATTACAATGTCGTATGACTGTGTGGGTACATAGGTAAAATTTCTTTCACTTTTAACCCTTAGTAGTAAAAATCTTCTTATGGCAACTCGCTGTCCTAATTTCAGTTTGACAGTGACAGCTCCGTTCATTGACAAATCGCGATGACGTTCCGTTGAGAGCGGTGGTTTGTTCGGGTGGGCCGCGCTCTCTGGCGAATATTTGTGAGATAATTATTATTTCCGAGTTAACCGGCGCCCTAGCGACCGCGGGTAGCCATGGCGGACGAGGAGAATAATTGTGATGACGGTGGTGGTGAATATAAAGCAGGGCAGGCGTTCCGTTTGCGAGGCCGCAAGGGTGCGCTTAAAAAGAAGAATGTTTATCTGATAAAAGACCACAAGTTCATGCCGAGGTTCTTCAAGCAGCCTACGTTCTGTTCCCACTGCAAGGACTTTATATGGTAAGTTAACTAATACCGTGGCGTGTAGGTTGTTTGTGGGCTATTAAAAATGTAAAATTAAAAATACACTATTTGTTTACAATGAGGAGGCGCCCTGTGCGGCTTAGCTTTTTTTGGTTGTGGCCTGTGAGGCGAAGATAACAGGCGGTTCGGCCTAACGATCATATTGTATAAAATAAAGTAGGCTGTATGAGTGATTTTTATTGCTAGTGCAGTTACCTATTTGGTGCTGTAATGTTTGGGATGACAATGATAACATGTTTTCCTGTTACTGTATTTATAATTCACATGTTTTGATAATTATAGCTGTGTGGGATGGATCTCAGTTTAGTTATATTATTATTGTACAGCACAGTAGGAAATATAAAATAAATTATGCCGGAATTAATGTGTATAAGATTCTTATTAGTGTAGTTTTTAAAACTCTTAGAACTGAGATTTTATAACTTATTTTAGTATGTTGCACTTGAAAGCATAATTTTCAACATATTATACTTCAGGTAAATAGATGTACTTCTCACTAGGAATACAATTTATACTACACAGGAAAAGTAATCAATTTTTTGTAGAAAAAATACTCTAATCTATATGAAATAAGTATTACAATTTATTAATTTATACTCATCTGCTCTAGTGTTATTACTGGAAACTTAAGCTTGTCCATTTTAATAAAAACTTATTAACTTAGAAGGGATTTTTTTTTTGTATTTCATCCTGTTCCACTTATTTTATTAAAATAATCTGTTGTTTTTCCCCAAATTCCATACTAATTTTGAGGAGAACTCCTATAAAACTAGGTACAATATACAACATATTAAAATTTAAAAAATAGGTTGTCTGATAAAAACAATCAGTACATAACTATCATTTTAAATAATTTATTATGCAAGAGAAAATCTTTTCTAAATTTTATTTTAGTAAAGGATTCTACAAAATATTAAATTTCTAATTACCAAAACCTCAATGTTACCGCACCTCCACACATTTTCTCTATGGTAAATAAAGACAGTGTTGGAAGTACTATACTCATTATCATTTCACATCTATCCAACTGTAAATTAAACAATACACACATCAATAATATTATTATATCAATAAATCTGCTGAAATCTAAACTCTTGGTTTGATAGACACATGTTCAAATACTAGAAGGCGGCAACATTGACACACATGTCATAACAACCCAATCTAAACACACAGATACAGAATAATGTGCTGTTCAGATATTTTTATAACATGACTGTACTGTTTTTACTGGATGTGTCAGGAAAGAGATTTTACTCAGTTGTTTTTTTTTATAATTAGGTGTATTGAACTCTTTACAATTTACTTTTTACTGAATAACACAGATCTAGTTGTTTTTAATGACTTGCTTTATTTGGTCTCTAAAATAAAAAGGCATGGGTACATATTTTCCCAGGAATACTAGGTTTATGTAGGGCTTACGTTTGTTAGGCAATTACAATAGGAGAAGCTTGTTTATGTGTAAATATGTAAATGATAACATAATATCGACTAACGAGGTCTGCAAGTTGAATAACGGCCCATTCATTCTCATAGAGACGAAGCCAGTTTCCCATTTGTGTGAACATTGCAGACTGATCTGTCTTTGCCTATAAACTTCGTACACAGGCCAAGAAATGGGGCAGACTCGTTGACTACCGCAACATCGGCTCATGCACATTATGGCCCGCGAATCGTATGTATTCCTATGCATTCTATATTCGCCAATTTACGCGAAAACTGCAAAAATACTGATTTTCATTCCCATTTATGACATCAAGCTACATAGCTTGATCAATACACAAACCCAAAGGTGAACATAAAAACAGAACAAAAATACGTTTCGTCACATCCTATAGGGTTTAGGTGGTATCGACCTTTTTTGGAGCCTTTGACCCTCACGAAACGGCTGATAGATATTGCCCATTTGTCAACAGACGATGCGAGCTTATTGCTAGAGCCGCATATTCGCAGACCGAAATATGTTTTGTGAGTAACGGGTGACGGTCTTTACGTTCTTTACGCCTGGCTTTTGGTTTTTAGTCAACCTCTGCCATCTAGAAAAAAATATGGCAATCTATGTCGCTAATTGGCTGTTTGTGTTTTGGTTTAGCTTCAGAAAGCAGTTGAAGTTTTTCGGAGGAACGGACCTAACGCTTTTTTGGACCTTGTTTATTATATTTTTGTTTTCTGGAAGCTTAATTGGACATTGGTGTTGTGCTTAACTAATAATGTTATAATGCTATAATGTTTCGACAGTTCAAAAGTGCCTGTAACTGGCCTACTTGAAATAAATGATTTTGATTTTGAATAATAATACCTCTCTTCGAATATTTATGAAGTCCAAAAGATATATTTTGTGCCTTTGCGCCTTTTTAAATCTTTTTCAGTCCACCCTTGCATTCCGGTAAGCGACATAGCCAAGATAACATGATGATTCAAACAAATACGCTCCAAAGAAAATCCTATAGACTCTGGTCAATTCTTGGGCCAGTTGAATATTGTCTTTCGTAAAACACAGCCAAGTATTCCAATCCAATACTAAAGCAATCCAGTAAAGATTGGTTTCTCTTTGAGGTGAATCGAGGTATATAAATACAGCATTACGAAATGTTATGCATTAAACACATTGTTTCTAAATCGCGAACCTGACACCAATCTGCACGAGTCACTCCATACATTTCCTTCTCATAATACCTGTAACGACTTTACAAAACCATAAAATAAACAATAAAAGGAAACGAGAGTCTATTAATGAACTGTTGTTATTTATATGCTGTTCAATTCGGCGCAGTTTCGTAACTGCAAAATCTCGGGGTTAGTTCTAAATTATCATGTCATGCTTGATCTTGCGTATCTAACATTTGTTTTAGCAACGATGGATCTTCGGCTCCTATCTATATTAGTGGAAAGTTTGCCGTGAGATAACAAACATACAGATCATTGCCATTAATAAAGTCGGGTGAAAAAACAGCATGGTGTGGAGTCGTCAACTATTTTAGTTTTCAATTAGAAGTAATGGCGAAGGTATAGTCTATATTAGACCGACGCTGGGTTTTCACAGGAAATTTTACTATATCTATACGAATCTAAATATAACGGAATGTACTTGTTGATTTATTGACGCTATTTTTATATCAGAATGGTTGTGGGGAATAGTTAGTTGCAGAAACCACACAACGGTGACATGCTTTTGGCTCCAGAACAAAATTTATTGATTTTGTACATTTAAATGTTACATTTATTAACTGAGGGAATAATGTCGCGTTATATTTGAGGATGTTTATTGAGCATATTTTAAAATCAGGCCAAGGTATTGAAGCCAGACGGGCAACAGGTAAATTTTGATTTAGTGAGCGACTGTAATGAGTGACGAGGTGTGAAGATTTGAGCAAAAAGTCATAAATGAATCAGTCTTATCCGCTTGTTATTTTAACGTTGATTGATGTGTCATGTTATCAAGGCAGTGTTAAAATATTTAAAGTTCGAAGGACCATGTGATCTTCAAAAAACATTGAATCAATATTCACAGAATACACGAAGTAGATAGAACCGATACAAATCCAGTTGCTAGATATAAGGATAAGGCGGTAGGATTCTCTATACGCGTGGGTGAATAGAAAACACAATCGCTATAGCAAATAGTCAGATGCGAAACAAACTTGTTAGGGCATGCAAATATTAGTTCGGTTGTGGGAGTTGATTTCCCGGCAAGTCTTGTCGGGCAAGTCGTAAGCCTAGGGATTTATAATATTCACTTTTTCTTTATGATCATCTAACTTTTATTGCTTGAATAGTTCTGAACTTTTTGGTCTGATCGTTTCATTTTGAGAAGACCTTTTGGAGTATATAATGAAATAGCTGTAATCAGTGACTTCGTACTTGATTATTATACGCGGTTTGCGATTTGTTCAAAATAAGATTTTTTATTCAAGAGGTTTTCAATCAAATTTTTTGTTTGAATCATTAATTCCTTGTCCTGCAGTTTTTATTCTAATGCAAGCCCTGAAAGTTGTCATTTTTCATACAGTTAAGGAATACGGACAAAATGAAATATTGCCCACCCCCTAGTTATAATCGTGATGGTATATAAGCCTATGTCCTTCCTCACGTTGAGATCAATCTCCATGTCATATTTCATTACGATCCGATCAGTCTTTTAGTTGTGAAAAAGTAAATAACAAACAAAACAGACAAAATATAAAACACACAAACATTTCTAATATAAGTCGGACAGTAAAGAGCAATTAAACTACGACTTGCTGTATTTAAAAAATGCATTTTTAGTTACCATTTTGTACTTTTTCGCCTTTAATACGTTCTTCTTTATTTTCATGTGTACAGTGTCGTGCATTTATAATCAGAACCCAATCAGGGCAGCCGATCTAATTAGCTCGAGCCTCTACGGTTGATTATAAATTAATGCGTATTGCGTATAAGGTAAAATGTGGGCAAAATGTAATTTGTTCTGTAACAGTATTCCGTCTCGCTCTGTCCTGTGATGAAACGTTCTTGTGGTCTCTGTCTTAATTAATTGCTTACTCCTTGGTTTATTCTTGGGCTCTCTGGAATAGGGGTCTTAGGTTTTCTTACTGTATTTAGTTGTAAATTGTGGTTTGAAACAGACATTATGTAGGAATTTATTACTGGCCTGCCCACGACTCTGTGTACAAAATGAAATCTCTGACCTTTTAAGAAGATTTTTCTTATATTCTATGTGCACCTATTTTGTTTAAAGTAGTTCCCTCTTCGAATTCCATCTGTGTCGTAGGTCTTTTACAAACATTTAAACTCACGTGCACAAATAGCCAGACTTGGGAAAACTACCTGTAGGTCATACAAATACTTGTTCCGTGCGAGGATTGAACCCACGATACGTAGCGCAGCAGCCAATCGCTCAACCACTCCGTAAATGGTGTCTTTAAAAAGTATTCACCTTCCTTTAAATAATATCTTTAAAACGCCTTGTTTAACCATGATCAACTAGTCTATGTTATAATCCTACTAATATTTCACATTATGCCAGGAAAAAAAAACATTTTCCTCTGATAAAAAAGATGACATATTCCGGTTTGTTTACCTCATAGGTTAAGAGCCACAAAAAATAGACCTTTATGGTTTTCCTTTGTTACACTCGTTTAACCTGACCATAGATCATGTTTTTACGTCAAAATCAAGCTACACAGAGGAATGATAATAATATTATTTGGTCAAGAAATATTATGAATGAGGAAATACCTGCTTATGATGTGGCAAAGAATGCATAAAAAAAGTCAGCCAACTGCTAGTCGGAATCGCGCACCGTGGGTTCCGTACAAGCTTGCTGACGTAAAGAACCATATCTTTTGACTGTGTAGACTTCGAGGGTTGACTTTTCAAAGCTGCAAGGGACCACTGTCTGACTATTTGGTATTAATTTCAACTCGATTATTCCACCTGTTCCCGAGATAAAGGGTCTTGACGGACAGTTGGACAACAAAGTGATCTCTAAGGGTTCTGAATTTGCGCCGGGTGCCGCTAGACGACTCCCGGCCACCGTAGATGCGGGCCTGTGGACGTTGAGCAATGGGTAGCTCGCCGTCCGTCCGTCGATTGACGACAGGCCGTGTCGACGGCGCGTTCGTGTTTCACGCGCGCCTCAAAGAGATGTCAGCAAAGCAGAGGGGCTTGCCAGAGCCTCCGCCTGCCGGGGTTGCGGGCTGTTCGAAAGAGATACCGCGGCCCCGGAACGTAAAGGGCAACAGAAGGAACATGGGTGGGTTTTAGTCAGTACAAGTCTGACATACCCCCCCGCTCCGCCCAGAGCAGGGGAAGTCATTAGATGATTTCCCACGCGAAAAAAAAAAGTGTGTGTGTCACTTGTGTCAGCTCCAACGCACGACTGGTTTACTCCTTAAGTACGAGTATCTAACCATACGCAAAAAGAGTTTATTCAACTGAAAAAAGATTAATATCATATGAAAGGGTAAATTCACAAATTAATGAAAAAAAAATAGCAATATAAATACATCGACACTGATAGAAACAAACAAGCCCAATTACATATAGTATATAGGTATAGTCGCCTATACAGCATACCATATGTACGTCTTAATACACTCATAGCCAAATTAGAAAGTTGCGCACCAAAAACGTGACACATTTTCGTTACTTTAGTAGGTTTTACCCCTCGGATTTTTCTCATACCTGGCGCCTTATATATGAAAATAGATTCTTAAGGAGTAAACTCCAAAAAGGGTTCTGGTTTTTCTTTTGAGGTACGGAACTCTTAAAAAACACAAACACGTTATTAATTTTATAAAAAGTAAAGTTCAGAAAAAAAAAACGCAAATAGACGGAACACTTTTTTAAATGAATTGATTAATGCAAATAAAAACTTCTTTTACGTATAATTAAATGATTAAGATACCGTTACATAATTCAAACTGGTTTTTTGAGTATTTAAAGTTTATTTAAAATTAAAATGTTTCGGTCAGAATTGATATCACTGATTTATTTATGAACCTATATAATTGAAATTCAAGGTCGGCTTAACATTATATAATACTAGCATCCGCCCGCGACTTCGTCCGCGTGGCATAGTAACTTTGGGCTGACGCTAACTTTAACAACCGCGTGATAATCGAAAAAAATATTTTACTCTCCTTTTTTCTTCCCCTTTTCTCACTTTTATTAGCCCATGTCCGTTTACTGGGTCCCAACTATCTTTGTACCAAAATTCATCAAAATCGGTTTGGCCATTTAGGCGTGAAGAGGTAACAAACAAACTCACTTTCGCTTTTATAATATTAGTAAGTATAAATTAGAAGGATGCCAACGCCATATAAAATGAATTTTACAGTTAAACATTCAGATTTTACGTCCGAATTTTCAGCAAAAATAAAAAAAAATATTAAAAAAAAAAGTCAATGTAAAACTGTTCTCTAAAAAAAACCGGCCAAGAGCGAGTCAGACTCGCGCCCAGGGTTCCGTACGAACTTGCGATATAAACAGCCATATCTTTTAGTCTATTTTGACTGTAGTCTCTTTGCAGCACAAAGGGACTACAGTCTACAGAGTTGAGTATATGTATTATAAATTACAATTCGATACGTCAACGCGTTCCCGAGATAAAGGGTATAGACAGACAATAAAGTGATCCAATAAAAGTTCAGTTGAGGTTCGGAATCCTAAAAATAAAATAACGTTTGTTTTGAAATACGCAATGTTAAACTATTCTTTTCATCTGTTCCCAGGTTATCTTGAAACCCTGAACCCCTGAACCGCAAGCCTATCCCATCCCGAATGAAGATCCCTACTAAGAGTAACCTTCGTCAACCCTCGCAACCACTGCTGATATGTTATATATCCTTACTAATATTATAAAAGCGAAAGTGAGTTTGTTTATTTGTTTGTTACGTCTTCACACCTAAATGGCTTAATCGATTTAAATGAATTTTGGTACAGAGATAGATGGGACCCTAAAGACGGACATAGGCGATTATTTAAAAAAAAAATTGTTATGAGGGAGAAAGAGGGAAGAAAAGGGAAAACTTAGCATTGCTATTACATTAAATTAGGCGCAAGGGCAAAAACTACAGGTAGCAGGTACCTGTAAATCAGGAAAGGGCAACTGTGTTACCCCGAATTTAACGCGAGCGAAGCCGCGGGCAAAATTTAGTTTTTAATATTTTTGCGGATTATAGGACAAAAGCCGAAGCCGAAAACCGAGCAACGCAGATACCGCCTTTTTTCGGCTGGGTAATCATCAAATATTCTCCCGCTCTGGGCGGAGCGGAAGGGAGTGTCAGACTTTTACTGACTAAAACCTATCTATGTTCCTTTTGCCCTTAGTGTTCCAAGGCCGGTATCTCTTTCGAACAACCCGCAAAGCAGGCAGGCTGTGGCCTCGGCAGGCCCGTCTGCTTTGCTGACATCTCTTTGAGGCGCACGTGGAACACGAACGCGACCTGTCGTCACTAGATGAACGGACAGTGAGCTATCCATTGCTCACAGAGCATTTTTCATTGCGCAGTGTTCGAGGTCCTCTTTCAGTCTAACCAGGTGGAATTGAATAACAGTAGTTTTAATTGCAAGAAACCGCTTATCTGACCTCCAAAACCCAGTTAGTAGTAGGGTACCCCGTGGCCAGACTGGATTTCAGACTTTCGGGTCACTGATTATTTGTAACGACTGTCAAATGTCTACAAATTACAGCCGGGATCAACTGCTTAACGCGCTTTCCAAAAACTCTGTATGTAATGTCACCCATCCACAGATCAACCTATACAAGCGCTGCTTAACCTTAAGACCGACCTGAGTAGCATTTAAACAAATACAAAATGAGAAAATCGATTCAGCCTGCGATCAAAAGCGTTCTGTATTCTATTGAACCCGGTAATCGATTTGATATTGTTGCCAGATAGAAATATGGTCCATAATATTAGAGCTCAGAGCTGTTGATATAATCAGCGATTCTAGCCTTGCTTTACGGTTGAAAGAGCACGTCAACAGTCTGCCCCAATTAATTGCAGCAGGCGTGGATTTATACATAATTTCCTGAATGTATTTGGAATTTATGTTGCTTGTTGTCTCTGCGTAATTGTTTTCTTTCAGCGGTTGGTATATAAGCACCGCTTAGAGGTACGTCAGTTTAATGTGTTATATTGTACATGGGAGTTTATTGAGGTGATGATAGGGTGCTCTTGTATCGGAAATCTACGAAGTTTTGAATCGGAGCTCAAACTGATTTTATTTACTTAAACAAATAAATAAAATTTAAGCATCTGTAGGTGATTTCAAATTACCAGTTTTTTTTTACCAAATCTTATGAAAGTATATTAGTTTTATTAATGCAAATAAAAATTTGAAAGAAAAATAATAAATGATGTTTATTTTGCAAGTAGGTTTTCACAAACACTTTTACACGTCATCTTTTTTTAAAACTAGATGAGGCCGGTGTTTCGTACCCGACTACTCTGAGAAGAAACAGCCGAAACAAACTCAGAGGTCATAGTCTCTTTTAAAGTCCAGACAAAATAATCTTGGTCAACTTACATGAGGACTATGCAGATAGTGTCTGTAATGGTCTTTTTAAGAAAGCACCACACAGATTGAGTGGACCTGTCCAGCCAGTGCAAGCATTAGTCAGTTATCGTGTAGCTCAACTCATAACCCAAGGAGCTCAACGACAAAAAATGAAATATGAAAAATGTTTTTGTCCGTCTGTTTGTACCGCTTTATTTTATTGGAATACTACCTGCGCCTGCGTAATAGAATGTACAATATTATATCTTTATTAATTGTAGCCTATGTGTTATTCTAATATGTAAGCTATATTATTGTGAAGTTTCATCGAAATCCATTCAATAGTTTTTGCGTGAAAGAGCAACAAACATACTTACATCCTCACAAACTTTCGCTTTTTATAATATTGGTAGGATTTACTGGCAACTGATGTTATTAAAAGTAACTAAAGCTTCTTTCAATTTAGTGATAGGATAAGAGTTCTGTGCAAAAATAAAAATTCATTACAGAATGGAACAGTATATACGAAACAGAATCCGTTTCAAATAGGGAGTTAATATTATGATAATAATTACACGCGGATAAAGGTCTCGGGCTACAGCTAGTACTTGTCAAAAAGAGAAGTACGCACGACAGCCAATCAAGTTATACAGAACAAGAATATACGGATCTCTCTTTGTACGGAAAATGTATACAAACCGAGTCCATGTTATACTGGAAATGTTTATCTTGGTGTGTACTGCGATGACTTTCAGACGTAATAAAAGAAGCATAAATAAAATACTTTAGACCATAAATTTTGTACATAATTTCACCAATACATGCCACATCATTGCAAATCCATTCTATTCTTTTTTTAAATTCTTTATTTAAACAGCCTGAGTATTCAAACGTCATTGCAGTCAGCCAGCTTTAAAGTTTTATTAATGGTATAAAACCTTCACAGTACTACAGGACAGGACTACGTTAGCTAATACATATTATTTTATGTTTCGTACATTTATGTTAATTAATGTGGGACGCACGAAACCATGACGTTTGTGAGAAATAAAAGGAGGCCCTCCAGTGGGTGATTCCGAAATGAAATGATGATATTTATTTGGGTTTTTTTAATGTTCCATACCTCAAAAGGAAAAAAAAACTGTTGTCTGTCTGTCTGTAAAAATCTTTTCGGGACCCCTTTGTGCTGTAAAACTAAAATAAAACAACCTAAGAGTGCGCAATCAAAATATATGGCTGTTTTTTGTTCACAAGTCTGTACGGAACCCTTGGTGCGCGAGTCTGACTCGCTCTTAGTCGTTTTAAATATACCAACTTATTGTTAACGCTCTTTCTCCTACTCACCATCGTTCAAATGCTCGTTTTTTCGGGATTATATAGAGTGACAAAGACCAATCTCTCTCCAGCGTTAATGCAATTGCATTGGCAACACACAAAGCTGTAGCATTTGTCAAAGCATTCGTTTATAAATCGCGTTAATGGATTGGGTCCTAATCTTATTTTGTATTCTATAAGTCCCGGCTTTAAAGCTTCTTTCTTAGAATTTGTAATGGAATAGTAGTCTCTACTTGACATAGTATTTTATGCTCTATTGCTATCAATAATTAAGTTATTTTCAGCGTGACTTAGAAGAAAATCTTGATCGCAACAATAACATACCTACTATAATAATAGTTGAACGGATCTTGATGAAATTAGGCATAGAGATATAGTCTGGAATAACATAGGATACTTCTTTTTTTCGAACATCACGCGGGCGTAGCCGTCCCGGAAACCGAACCCAGCACTTAATACTCATCAGTCGCGATTGCGCCCGACGAGGCCATTACATCTAATAATCAACTAGTTAATTCAATGTCAATAGAAAGGCTTGATACCGTAAATTACGATGCAACAATTGAGTTTAGATAATCAATTATTACACTTAAACCTACCAATACGCTTTTAAAATTTTCAAGCATTTAGATTCCACGAATTCGTCGGAAAGTATACGTAAATAGTTCGGGAAACAAGATTTTCAGGATGTTTTGGTAATACCCTGTAACAAAATAGGAAATACAGAACTGGTGGGAATGCAAAAAATGTGCTCATTATGGCGTAAAAGGTAAATAATAACTTGGAAATTACACTGGGGATCTCTGCAATGAACAAATAAAAAAAAAGTCTACATGTGAAGTCCTTAGATGCTATTTATGACGTCACCGTTTGCTTTAATGGCGGCGAGTACGTTTTATAGCATAGTATAAACAAATGGGATTCAAAAATGGAATGCAATTGTGACGTTTATATGAGTTTACTGCTGCGCCTCTGTTTGATCGCGCGATATAATGCTAGTCCGCGGTGATTATCATAACATTGTCTTTATGACTCAGTTCATCGCATCATGATGTGCTATTCTAAGATAATGAAACAAGAAAATACTGCTAAATGTATTCGTCATACTCATCCTTAGGAAAGATCCACAAACTCTAAGAGTACCACCCATAGCCCCAACACCCCATGCCCAAACTTCAGCGAGTGTTTCAAGTGGTGCCTACAGCTACACATAAGTCGCTACCTATTAGGACCAAAATATCTGAATAAACGTATCATCTTAAGAGATACCGCGGCCCCGGAACATAAAGGGCAATGGAAGGAACATGGGTGGGTTTTTGTCAGTACAAGTCTGACACTCCCCGCCCAGAGCGGCGGAAGTTATTTGATGATTTCCCATCCGCAAAAAAAGCATAGTTGTTTTTTATTGACTTCTACAAAAAGGAGGAGGTTATCAATAAATTCGACTATGTTTTTTTTGTGTGTTTGTTACTCGATTTCTCCGTCAATGATGGACCCACATTTTTTTTTATATGGGACCACCTTCACCGAGGTTTGTAATATATTTTTACTTGAATGTCGCTATGGATGATCTGCTTATATGCTTATTTTAGTAACAATAGAAAATGTATACTTCCTCTATATATTTTTTTTACCATAACCAAAAAGTCGGTGGTAAAAAAGGTTTTTAATTTCTACAACCACTGCCAAAATCGCAATTCACGTTATTTCACCGTGTTCTAAACGCTCTCTTCTTTGGCCATAGAGTATTTTGCATGCTTAATACTTGACTCCACCTATATGAGCGAACTGACCCAGTTTCTCAGTAAAAATACGTTTGCGACGTACCTACCAATTGAAATTTCCTGCACTAGGAGTGCTACAAATTGGCCAATCAGGGTTGGATGACACGCTATGGAGCTGTTTAAACGTGTACGGTGCGCAAAATAAAAACGATATAATCGGTTTATGTGAAGAGTTATTTGCAGAGGAACAACTCATTACAAGCAGTCAAGCTGCTTGGAATACTGTGTAATGCATATGTTTTTTTTAAGCTATTGCATAGCTTCTATCGTGGGCCTTGAGCGTGGAGACCGAATCCAAAAATTCCGTAACAAAAACACCTAACATTACTAATACGGTCAGTTATTTCAATCGCGTTCCAATGTTCAATTACCGTGTTTGGTAGAGAATCGGGTCGTCAATCAATATTACGCTGGATCAAACCCAAGGTCTAATTTTTCTTTTTGCGATTTTCGTATGAACTGCCATTCCTCCCAAGTTTCGGCTTATAGAGTTGTGTTGTTGTGCGTGATTACACTTAATCTAATCTTTGGAGTGACCGGCTTAAACCTCAAGGACACATCAGGCGTTGGTTTTCCAAACATTGGCATTAAAAGCATACTGTAGCTTTTTTAGTTTGCGGTGGTTCATAGTTATGTAAATACTAAGCTTTTTAGGGGCTTTTAGAAAGGTTTCAGTTTTGCGTGTTAGGTTTGAATGAGGTTCACATTGTGACTGGTAGAATATATCAAGTAACTAAATCAAATCAAATCATTTATTTCAATTAGACCATTACAGGCACTTTTGAATGTCAAGAAACAAAATGAATCTACAGTCCCGGTCACAAGGCATAATAACTTGTGAAAGTACTGTAGTTGCCCATTCCAAAGCGTTGATCTCTATGGAGAAGAATGGGCAAGAAACTCCATGGACACTCTTTTAAATTATAATATTTTTACAAAATCGTATTGATATCATTCGTGTTGAGATTATACAAATATGTGAGAACGATGTAGAAAGACGTGCACAGTAAGAGCGTCCAGAGTAAATAAAAAGCAAAATTCAATTTAAAATCTAAATAAATTAAAAATGACCGTGGTAGTAAAAAATCACTTCCATTAACAATAACACATATTGTGTAATTAGAAACATAAATGCTCCACTTCTTATCCTGTCCTCTTAGCTCAAATACATATGCATTGGGACTAGCAAAATTCTGGGCTAACAAAATTTTCGTACCAGTGATACGAAGAAGAAGAATGGGGAACTTCCCACAAAAATTCAAAGTTCGTTGAATCCCAAAAGTCTTATTAAATATTACCAAACGTGTCGTGCGCTCTTTGGGTTGCAAATAAATCTTACCTCAGTATCTTTTACTGCTTCTCGGATTGTTATTTGCGAGTTCTTAGTACAAGCTATTAAAAATAGATCCCGAAAAGTACGTGACATTTATTCGTAACAAATTCTAAGAGAAACTCCTCGAGCCTTCGACCGTCGACACAATGTTCTTACTTAGCTATTCCATCTACATTAATTATTGGTGCTTTGTGCCCTCGGGGATAATCTTCCTTATTTTACCTATAATCTGCGTGTAAACAGGAAAATCCGTACATTTTCGCCTAACGACAAACCATTAGTAACTACTTTTTTCTCGATAAAGGTCAGTTAAGTTGGCAGAAACTCGCGAGTGCTTAATGGTTATTGGCTGAATCAGCACCTTTTAGCTAGTCACTCAGGTGCCTATCAATTTGGGACGGAGGGAGGAAATAATTTTCTGAATCGTCATCGTTTTTTGTCCAAAATGTGGACGTTTTTTTCGCGCTGATTTTTAGAACTAAATTAAGTTCAATGCTGTCTATCTTGTTTGTGTGGCTATGTAAGTGAGTGCTAAACTTGTTTTCCAAGCTTTATGTCTATTGTTCTTTAAGGCTTGCTGGAGTTCCGCTCCATTAAATTGTTAGATACGGATTTATCGTCAGAGTTTACCAAGTTGATTGTGTATCCCTGAAAAAACTTCAGGTCACCCGATTTTATCCTCTTGGCGTCGAAAAGGCAACAGAGGTAGGAATAGAATCATCTGAATAACAGAATGAGTTTGCGATGATTTTGAAAAACAGATCAGATAACATAATTGTTGAACAAAATAAATCGGCTAGATAAGTAGAGCATGAATAACTCAAGGTGGTTAAAAATGTAGATGTTATTGTACATTTGCTATGCATACCCGGAAAACAACCAACTTTGTTGTGTTATTGCGTTATGGGGATCGGGATATTGAAATATTTCCGAGCTAGTTTAGTTAGGAACATTCTGCATCATTCCTGCATTTCAGATAAGGTATTAAACTGAATTGAAAGGGAAAAACTGGCTCACATTCGCACACAAACAATACAAAACATTGTTTTGTCACCGTACGGAAGCACTGTCTCCCAAGCGACTTATCTAGAGCCTAAAATAAATATCCTGAACAATGAATTATGTAATAAAACAAACAGTATTGTGATTCACTCGCTCTCTCGGTCAGTGTCACAATGAAGGTTAGTAGGATGGTTCTAAATTCAAAGTCAAATAAATTGGCGCCATTTTTTGAGATAAAAAGGTTTATGTAAATAGTTTGTATGGAATGGAAGTTAAAGAATTGCCAGTGTTTATCGATGTTGTTAGAATCTACGTAAGGTTATTGAACTTGACATTTATTTACAATGTTATTCTTGATAAATGTACCATTACATGCTTTTGTAATCTATTTTCATTAACCGATTGTCATCGATCTTTTTAATCTCCCATAGATCAAAGTTATGCTTTTATGAATATCTTGAGCGTTACACCAGATAAATTGAAGGTCCAGAATTCACGCATTTAAATAAAAAAAACAGAAATGTCAAGAAATTTAACGCATTTAAATAAAAAATAAATAAAGGAGAAATGTCAAAATCATTAGAAAAAAAAACCAATGGCGCGTGACTGCTGAGTCTATGGTTTACGTTTGCATTCAAAATGGCAGCGTGTGTTATCCTTTCGTCACGCTTAATGCGCGGCGTGGCTAGCGAGTAGTGGCAAGTAGTGATAGAGAATTAAATTCACACTTGATTATTATTGAATGTGTTGAGCTACAGCGTAAGTGCTGCATGAAATGGCACATTAGGAGAGCGGTCTATTGTTAATTTACGTTCTAGGTCATCGTCTAAGATAATTATTTTTGTTTCAGATGGTATTTTCTTTTTTCTTGTTTTCATTTGGCTAATTGTTTCATAGGATTTCTATTCCATAATTCACAATTTTCGGATCAGCCTTCTAATACTAGTTAGATTTTGGCTCCGAGAAAGACTTTATTTTTTTTCGGATAGGAAATTACTGAAAAGACTCTCCCCTACGCTTAGCTTTAGATTAAACTAGACTGGGTTGATTGACAGTTCTTCTAAGCTGAGAATCTACCTTTTTTAAACTTAAAAGCGCTGACATCGATCCAAAGCGCTTGCTGATTTTCAGCATCACATTTTTGTAACTTGAAACGAAACGTATGTCGTTTGGCTTTTACACTGCGCTCCGGAAATTAAGAAAATCCAGCAATCTACATTGATCTATGAATATCGAGTATTTCTGTGTCGGAACTTATTTCGGGCGGCCAAAATCGGAACTAATTTCGCTATCTTGGCTAATAGGAAAAAACAGAACCCTTATTAGATCACTTTGTTTTCCGTCTGTCTGACAGTCTGTCAAGGCCCTTTATCTCGGGAACTCGTAGAGGTATCGAGTTGGAATTAAAACCATATACTGAAATCTCTAGTCCCTTTGTAATGTGAAAAAGTCTGAACCCTTGTAGACTACGCTGTCAAAAGATATGGCTGTTTATGTCGCAAATTTGTACAGAACTCTCAGTGCGCAAATCTGACTCGCTCTTGGCCGGTTTTTTCAATACAGTATTGCATTATGTTTATTAACAGCGCTCCTGTTGGTGTTATTTAAAGGCCAAAAAAAAGATCCTTGTCTATGAAGAACCATTCGAAATAAATGCCTACCTCAATGGACTCCGCCAGCCAATCAGAACAGCGTATCACATGTCATTTGTTACCAACAACATGAGTATCAATGGCGTATGTTTGCGTGTTGATCGCTATAATGTGTCTTTCACAACTTCAGCTTACAATCTATCACTGTCAACCTTAAATATTTGACCAAATACACATGTGCAGACAATATTGAACCTTATGTTTAATCGTTTAATGTTAAATTTAGATTTTGAGACTTATTCTCTTTTATATCGTGTTGCCACTTTATTGAATATGTTTAATAGGCAATTGTGTGGCGATAAAATTATGTAACAACTTAATATTTTTTTCCTCAATGAATCTACGCTGTTGCCTTGGTTAACATTGTTTGTAGTCAAACCGGTTATTTTTTTGATAAAGCGAAAACAAAAGCCTAAAGAATATTATAATGATGCGATTGTACTGACGACTATGATTTTACGCCTTTAATGAATTTAATGGTTATAAAATTAACTATACATATATGCTATTTTTTTTCGGGTGGGAAGTCATCCAATGACTTCCCCCGCTCTGGGCGGAGCGAGGGGGCATGTCAGACATGTACTGACTAAAACCCACCCATGTTCCTTCTATGGCCCTTTACGTTCCGGGGCCGCGGTATCTCTTTCGAACAACCCGCAATCATACATATATGCTTGATGTTTTATTACGTAGACTCAAAACAATCTATAGTAGTTTGGTCTAATCATCACCATCTGCTTAGCCTTTTCTCAACCTTATTGGGGTCGGTTTCCAGTCTAACCGCATGCAGCTGAATACCAGTATTTTATATGGAGCGACTGCCTATCTGACCACCACAACCCAGTTAGTACTAGGTAATACAATACCCATGGTAAGATTGGTTGTCAGACTTTCGGGACACTGACTACATGGTACAACTGTCAAAGATCTACAAATGACAGCCGAGACTAACAGCTTAACGTGCTTTCCGAAGCACGGAGAAAACTCGGTATGTAACGGGTAGTCACCCATCCACAGACCAACATAGGCAAGCGCAGCTTAACCTAACGGTTGACCCGAGCGCCTACTAATATTCAACCACGAGCTCCTTCTAGTTTTTATTACAGGTAAACATAATTATTATTTAGTTTTTAAATCGGGCCGTAACGAGGAAATGTTAAAAAAACAGAAAAACACACTTTAAAACAGGTTTTTAATCATTACATAACGTAAATAATAGAAACAAGTTTATAAAGTTCAAAGGTATGATGTAAAAAAGTATCTTGGCAGTAATTTAATATAATAACAGGTATTTATGAATAAATTAACATTATCACATGCGATACATTTTAATCAAATAAATTATTGTCGCAAATAATGGCAAGTTATTTAACAAGCTCGTATCTGTGTTTATTTACGATGTTCCCTGTCTTCTTCTCTTAATCGCCATCAACTACTTCAATAACTACTAGGTGCATTGCCGAATTAAGTATGCGAAGGGACTGTAGCAAATTTTATCGAGAGGTCCTTAATCTACCAGAGAGGTTACATTCCAAATAATATTTAGCCGTGTCCTCGGTGCTAACTTTTAGAATAGGGTAGTTTCCAAGGTCAAAATAATTACATTGTATTTAATAAGACCAAAAATTACAAAGATATAGCACACTAAAGTTACGTGTGACGTCACTTGTTGCGAAAAAATGCAGCAACGCGTGACGTTTCACGTAACTTTAATGGCATATATCTTTGTCATTTTAGTAAAGAAGGAACATAGGTGGGTTTTAGTCAGAGAATGTCTGACACTCCTCCCCGCTCCTACCAGAAGAGGGAAGTTATTTGAAGAATCACATCCACAACACAAAATAAGTTTCTAGAAAAAAGAACGGTCAAACATCACGAAGAGAAATTGAATCTAATCTAATAAGTATTATAAAGAGGTGAAGTTTAGATGAATTAGTTAATCGTCGAAGCTTTTCATCCCATCAAGAAAATGGTATAATTAATGGCATGATTATCAACACTAATATAATGAAGGCGAAAGTTTGTGTGTATATGTTTGCTACTCCTTCACGCTCAAACGGCTTAGTGGATTTATATTAAATGGTATCAATATAGCTTACCCTGGATGATTACTTTTTATCTTAATTTATGCGGATGAGACCGCAGGGTGCAGCTAAGCTACATTTCATAATCTTCATGGGGTTATTCCGACTATTACGCGACCAAACCCGTGGTCAAATCCTTGTTCAATTTAAGAAAGAAAGTTCCTTCCCTTTCCTTAGTCCCGTCCCTTCCTAGCGCAGAATGGTGAGCGCTTAATCTCCACCATGACCCCCAGGGGGCGCTGCTAAGCGGTACTAATGAACTGCCCTAGTAATTCGAACAACGGCGACGCTTTATCACCGCAATTCAGTTTAAGCTTACTAACTGCAGGGAACATGAATGGTCTTGAAATCCGGTTGGTATTTAAGACGAGAAACAAGAGATATAATTGAGAGATATATGGACACGTGATGCGGAGGAATTAGGAAAATGTAGTGAGAAATAATTTGAGGATGAATATAGATGGCTATTATAGAGGAGCAAGACCAAAGGAACGATGAATGGATTGTGTGAAGGATGATAATAATATGACTAGAAAGGAGGTTTACTGCTGACATGACTAGAAATAGAGAAGCATGGAAGAATAAGACATGCTGCGCAGACCCCAAATAAACAAGGATAAGGGCAGGAGAATGACGATGATGAATTAGGTTGTCTGATAATACTGGTTATTGTACGTCTTCCGAAAAATATTTAACCATCTCTTGCAACACTGTGTATGCAATAAAGTCATCTAACAAAACTCACACGAAGTAAAAAACGAAAATATGAATCAGTTGTCGGAAGCCTGAAACTTTACAGCAACTGCCCTGCCCACATATTGCTTAGTAATTGGGATGCATATGTTGGATGGCAGTCGCTCCGCATAAAATATTGATACCTCACCGCATCTGGATAAACTGGAAGCCGACCTCAACATAGTTGGCTAGCACGGCGGGTGATGAATTAGATATTTTAGCTCATTCGCATTCACACAAAAGCAGTTTCGCGGCAAAAGTGATCTTCCCGTTTCAAAGCAACAAATCTCCATAATATTACGTAATAGGTCGTATACTAGACATCTGGCAGATGTTTTTACAGGTGCCATATATTACTGGCCATCATAATAGTTTGCGGAATTCCATTGATTACACGAACTGTCTTTGTTAGTGTGGTCTATGGCGTTCCGTGTTTAAAATGTGGCGATTGATTTTCGTGGTTCTTTTTTTTCAAATAAATACTTTTTGTAGCGCGTTTTTTTACCGCTATTGCCCTGAGATAGTGTGATATGACTATGAGATCAATGTTAGAACGAACGCACCTAGAAGATTCATACTTACTTTTGCTTGAAAGGTTGACGGGTTATAGGTACCTACATTCCAGGGATCTGTTCCAAATTGAATGTTGTGGCCGTTACCCTATTTTGGGATCAAATGGCATGTTTCTGTTTTTGGACTAAAAAGGTTTTTATGAGTATTGTTGGATATTTTCCGCTTCAGTTACGGCTAGCTAAAAATAGAAGGGTATTTCCTTTGCAGTATTTTGAGCTATGGGCAATAACGATATTGTTGGAACGGTGCAGCGATCGTGAAATAGTGTGTTTCCAAAGTTATGTTTTACTTGTTATGTTCTGTCTGCTATGTAAAAATCTCAACGTCTAATGACTTTATTGTTAGCTACTAATTATTTTTCTAATTTGTCATCTCTGAGTAGTTATTATCAAACTATTGGTATAAAACTGAGTAAGTCTTGTACTGCTTGAAAAATAAAACTGACCTAGGGCAAATGTAGAATCTACGTATTTAGGTCAAAAACGCCAGCTGTAATAACAAGCACGAGCATGTCTATAATATCAGGGTTTGGACAGTGAACAACGATTTTGGGAATATCCAAAATCTAGAATAACTTTCAGGTAAATGTTGGAAACTTTGAAAAAGGTTAGATGTACGGAGCGTAAAAGGGGAGCATACTAATCTGCTAGTCTCAAAAAGGGTTTCTTGTAATCCTGAATAGCTTTAGAGCCCCAAATACTTTGAAAAAGTCCCGCTTGAACCTAGGTTCGTGATAGTGTAGGAGTTTGGAGCGATTTACCGTACTCAAAGTTTTTGTCGATATCAGTGAAATATTACCGACAGATGTTTAAAAATCTTATAATTTTATTTTACAGAGTTTATTACTCTGTAAAACTGTAAGATTTGTCGGTCAATGATCCATGTTTATCAAATGATTTCGCTAAATTAACAACTTTCAAAACCAAAAGCTTCCGCGCCAAAGCGATAATTGAATTCGTTTCTAACGTTAAAATTGATTCAATTAAATACAAAAATAGAACGGTCGTCATCCTGAGGTGAAACAACATTTGAGCAAACACAATTGTATCGTCTGCCGCTAGATGGCGTTGAAACGTAATATCATTACCGGCCGACAGCCGTCACTGACGTCTTATCTCACAGTCGCTTTTGCCTTTATAATATCCGACGTCCCGCTTCACTTACAAACAGAAGTTGAATAGTTGAATGAAAATGTATCTACTCGAAGGAAAATTTTATGATCTTTCGCTTTGTTGTAGTGTGAAATGAAACCTGACTTTTTAACGTTTGATGAGTGAATTTTGTCCTCGTCTAGACAAGACTACTTTTATTTTTTGTCGCTGTCCATCCAGACAGCTAATTGTGTAGCTATCTCTTCAAGTATTCTTTTGTTTAAGAGTTATTTCGAATGGATTTCGTGACTTTTGTCAATAATGTCGCAAAACAAATGCCAAAATTACCGCTGCGATTCAACACAACCATTGTACTATAAGTAATTTATTTAAGTAGAACATTTCAAAAGGTTTGTCTCACGAACATGCGGGATACGGGTAGTGTAAGTTTTTGGCGCCCAACGCGGGACCAAGGCTATACCTAATATCTTAAATTGTCGGCCGTTTATCGCGTTTATCTATAAAAGGATAGGATTGTCCAATATAAAAGTTTATTCTTGCACAGATGTAACTTTATTATTTTACTCGTGTATTTTTTCAATAGTTCTCACGACGCGCTTTCTTCCATTACAGTTTATTAATTGTATTTTCCCAAACCACACACATTCTATCATCGAATCTTCTTAAAATCCTTACGTGCTACACAGCATGTTCATAAAAATAAAGATTTACAGAATTGCCAGTCATTAACGCGGAGGAACGAATCACAAACGTGGGGTTGCCATTATAAGGGACTAATGAAGCGTTACCTGGGCCCTTTGTGACGTGCAAGAACGTACCTAAGAGAATAATTTACATTTTTATGATTAACCTCAGGTGATTATGAAAGCGTTCACTCTGCCTCTTGTTTTGACGGAATTCAGAATCTCGTTACGGATGGTGAGTGAGGGTCATAAAGCTGTTTGTTCATTGGAAAAGGGTCTTCAGTTGTTTTTTTTTAAGAATTTCACTTTACAATGAAATAAAAAAGGTACCTACGCATATAAATCCAGATTTATATTCATTTGTGTAAAGTTGTAACTTTTTGGATCGTTTTATTTTTATTTTTTGACTAGAAGACTCTGTTGTTTCTGTCATTCTGTTATGAAAAAATGTTCTGTTTTTAAAACCGAACATTTTTTCAAATTCGCATCGCATTTTAAATGCGTTTGATAGTTTCTCGTATCTCTCGTACACAAAAGCCATTAATGAAGAGTTGAAGTCATTTGTGTATTGTTTACGTATTGTAATTTGTTTGTATTGCAATCTTAGAAACTGTGAAGGTTACGAAATGTTATAAAAAAATGCTTGTAACGGAAACTTCTGTGCTTGAGTCGGCTCAAGCACAGAAGTTTCCGTATAAACTTACGTTATAAATGACCATATCTTTTGACTGTGTAGTGTTAAAAAGTTGATATATAGACTTAAGTATATTGTTTTAATTTCAACTCTATACCTCTATGCGTTCCTGCGATAAAGGGTCTTGTCAAACGAACCCTACCCTGCTCGCATTAGATGTACTACCAATGCTTGCGAAATATGTATAATAAAAGCTGCATGTTTTTGTGTGTTCGGGTTTACAATAAGATACCAGATGAATTACAACATTCAGTAAGAGATTGATTAAAATAAAATTACGTTAATGGATGTCTGCTAAAATTGTTTACAGTGTCAGGGAGTTCCTAGACTATAATATCAGATGATGAAAGTTGTGTACTATTATTGTAAAATTTGCATGCTTATTCCTAAAAAACAATACATTTATGTTCTAAAATGGTTTTCACCATCTTGTATACCATGTTTTGTGCAAATAAATAAATTTTTAATTTAACTAACAGACGTACAACAAAGTGAACCTTTAAGGGTTCAGTTTTTTTGAAGTCCTTAAACACGATAGAGAAATACAACAATGACTCACTCACGACCATGTAGCGTCGTGTCGTCATACTACTCTCGAAATTCCTTCAAAATGGCTGCCTTAACAAATCACATGCAGATCCAAAATAAATACTTGCAGTCTGTTGAGGCAAAGACATGGATTTACAAAACATTAATACCAGATTTACCCGCATAATGCGAGCTTTCAGATAGAATTTTGCTACATTTCCATTTTACAGCAGTGGTTTGTAAAACGGGGTAAATAAGACCGAAACTTACATAATTTTCATTTTACTACCAGCCGTTTTTTGCCCGAATCACTTTATGTAAACTTGAAAGAAGCTAGCCTGCGCGAGTAGGGCACACAAGATGAACAAACATGAAGACGTTTTTAGATCGTTTATATAGCTGGAGATACATGTAAGATGTAGCTTTTTGCACAGATTCTTATGCATGACTTCTTACTTAAAAGAAACATGTAAATTATTGCAATTGAGAGTAAAAATAATGTAAGATTTTATTTTATTTCCAATCGCAACCCATTTTCTTACTCATTGTTGACCAACCGTAGCGATTGATAAATTGTAATACGCTAAAAATCTACAATTCAAACTAAAAACTAAAATAAAGAATTCCAATCTGCCTATTTAAATTTTTTTAAAGACATTCAGCGAACATTAGCACCACTGAATCCATATTTAATGAGAATCCACGTTTTGATGTTTATTTTATAATAATAATAAATCTTCGAGACTATCCCCACAGAGAACATTAACATAAATATAATAATAATTCTAGCATACTATTAGGCAAGAGAATGCGAAAATGAAAAATGATGTTAGTTTGTTAACATACTTATTTTGATTCATTGCGGGTTGCGAATTAAAAAGAAATCTCCACTGTGATTTATGTTAACTACCAATTAGAGTTAACTGCTTACATCATGATGATGACGATGACCATAAATATCTTAGCTTATTTAGTACAAAATAAAATACTAAACAAAATTGTAGACAGTACAGAGCACCACTGGAATTAGAAAGCGCCTTTTATCAAATTCCCATCTCTTAACGAGAGAAGCTGAAAGCTGAAGTTGTTTCATAATATATGTCAAACATTGTGCGGGATATTCGAAACTGGGGCGTTTGGTTAATGGCTTTTTAAGTGAGGCGGGGCAGGTTGCCTGTGACCTTGACGCCCACAGCAATTTCGCATATACCCCGATGACTGAGTTATATTTCTCTGCATTATTAAACTGCCATTGTATGGTACTTAAGCTTCCTCTTTGATCTAATATGTGTTTTTTTTTATTTGAATTTATATGGTTTTAATTCCCTATCAAGGTCTTTACTTTTTCTTTCTATTCAGTCTTTGAAAGAGAAAAATCTTCTTTGACAAATACTGTTCCCAATATTCCAGGAATAAAGTGCGAATATAGACATATAATCAGGAAGTAATTAATTTAGAGTGAATACCTTTCAATAGTCTTTTCATTTATAAACGAGCCTTTGGTTCTGTTTCTACGAAATTTTATGTAATAACACGAAGCTCATTACTCTCTGGAACAAAGGAATAGGTTGTCAAATGAACACAACTTAAATGCATAGAAATATGTAAAGTAAATGCGGGTAAGCTATTCATAGGACTTGAGGCTAAATTCCAAGTATGATGAAGCTGGTAAATGTATTTTGCTAATCGACTTCAAAAAAGAGATAAAATAAACGAAATTCACCGACTTCTGTCTTTTTAGTGTATTTTTTGTATATTATATTTTGCATTGCGAAGTAGCTCGTGGCTAAATAATAGCAGCCGCTTGGGTCAATCTAAAGGATAAGCATAGCTAAGTTGGCATGTGGATTTCTGACGGGTCTTTTTATTGATCCGACAGATAATTAATATTTGTAAGTTATAATTAAAGCCTAACCGTCACATGCAAGAAGATATTCAGTTCCAGTTGCGATTAAGTCCCATATTACAAATTCAACGTTTTGAAACGCACAAAGTGATCCTCACCAATATAACATCTTTTGAGAAAAAGATTTGCAATGTAAAATATCATCATCTGCCTAGCCTTCTCCAAAATAACGATGAAAACGTCTCCTAGTCTAACCAGATGCAGCTAAATATCAGTATTTTACACGGAGAGACTGCTTATCTGACTTTCTCACCCCATTTTCTTTCTCTTCGGACCCTAAATGAAACTAGACATGTTCAAGCAGTTCATTTATACCTTCCCATTACCTCCACATCCACACATTAGTTCATTATATCTTACCAAACAATTTAACACTAATTAGAAAGCTTACCCTCCATTTCGTGCAAATGATATCACAATACCCCTTTGTTCTAATTAAAATGACGCGCTCTGAAGTTGCTCTCCTCGTGATTGCGTGTGTTTCTTATAATTATATTACGTAACAGGCAATGTGTTGGCTTATTACGTCTTATATTATGAATCTCTTTTTCAGGTATGTTGGCTGAGAATTGGCTGAGTTGAGGTGATATGTGAGTTCTATTTCTTAGCGCGTCGAGTTTCCTGCTATCAGTACTTCATCAGCTCCTGAGATGTGCAAACAACAGGACAGGCGGGTCATGATACCAAGTGACCCATCTTCCGGGGTTGTGGGTTCGATACAGATACCGCGGCCCCGGAACATAAAGGGAGAATAGGAACATGGGTGGGTTTTAAACAGTAAAAATCTGGTATTCCTTTCCGCTCTGCCCAGAGCAGGGCAAGTTATAAAAGAGACCCATCTTTTGTGGACAACACCACGTTTAACGAATTTTTAACGAAGCGATAAAATCCGATACAAATCGTTATCACTTTTAACATATCTCCGTCTAAAAATAACACCTGTTAAACAATATTTTGTACTTTTGTATTGTGTAAAAATAATACATCACTTATGAAAAAACACGCGCGATAGTAAAACAATTATGGTGTCAATAAGTATATTATTTCAACACAAATGTGTCAGTTGCTTGTCATTACGTGTAATTTCCTTGTACGAGTAATTAGTGGTTCTATGTTTAATAATTCCACTGTGTTTTTAGGGTTCCGTACCTCTAACGTAAAAACAGCGGACAACGAAGTATTCCTATAAGGTGGAACCCTTTTAAGGTCACTTGTTGTCCACCATATAGTCAAATCTGTTGTCCCTCAGAGCTGGAGATATGGATGTTTATATCGTAAGTTTGCACGGAACCGTCGATGTATGAGTTCAACTTCGCACTTGGCCGGTTTTTTACTGCTATCAACATGAGTTTGGTAATAATAATAAATTCACTCATATAAGTCACAAATATCTCGAGTTATAGTTCAGATGTTTAATTTATATGCGATTTTAACATGCAGTAGTAATAGTTAGCTGGCACCCGCGTCTTCGCCCGCGTGATATAACAAAAGTATCTTATATGTTATTCCGGACTATAATTTACCTCTATACCAAACATCATTAAAATCCGTTCAGCCGTTTTGACGTGACAGAGTAACAAACATCCATGCATCCATCCATCCATCCTCACAAACATTCGCATTTATGATATTAGTAGGATGTGCCCAAAATGGAATAAAGAGAATTCGTACACTCGTTCCATTTTCATGACACATAAACAAATTAGGTGACAATGGCCCAATTCTCGTAAACATAAATTACCAACAGCTGTAGGCCCGTGATGTAACCACCAATTATTTCAATAAAATTTGTCATTGACGAATCTTCTTATTTTGGTCAATAGCACAAAAGACGATTTAAATTGATAGGCCAAGACCAACTGATTCATTCAAGGTCCATCGTAATTGAATGACTGACAATTCCACTCATGGCATATATTTATCGTTTGACACATGTCAAATGTGACACGGAACGCGACGTTTGAGTGACGTCAGAATCATAGCCAATATTAAGGCAATCTTTCATCCTTTTACTTTCACCGTAACACGTCACCTCAGAAAAAGTATTCTGATACATTTTTTAACTCAGCAGAAAATACGTGTGAACCTAAAGTGAACTGTGACCCAAATACATACGGCATAAAATCCTTTATTGTACGGCAAGTCATTAACGAACCCTTGATTAGTCAGTGAAAGTTCGTCCTTGCCTGTTTTGTGCTTTTGTAAGCTTCATAATTAGGTGCTGCTATTGTATTTTGAGGCTTAGTTGGTTGTGTTTTGGGTTGAAAATCGAGTGGTTTACTTATAATGTTCTGATGGTCGGTACAGGTGCAATCTCAGCGAAAATTTAATATAACGGCTGAGTTTCGAATAGAACGTGATCTTTTACGGCCTGAATGGACTTTTGTTAATAGCTGGATGTATAATCAGTGCTATAAACGTGTTAGTGACTGTACCTTTTTGTGGAGGAACAGTAATTAGGTTAAAGTTTTGTTGCTTAACGTTTCGTTTTCATTTGGGACCCTTTCCTGAAGATCATTTCATCTTTCAACTTTAAACAAAGCTCGACTGCAAAAATATACATTATAATTCGGTTGGCTTTATTAACGAAATAGAATGTGCGTTTACAAACATTTAAACTCACATACACAAACACCCAGACCCAGAACAACGATCTGTAGGTCACACAAATATTTGTTACGTGCGGGGATCGAACCCGCAACACGCAGCGCAGTCGATCGCTCAGCCACTGCGCCAACCGTGTCTTCAACAACAGCCAAGTTTGATTACTGGTCTAGTGGTTGCAAGCCAGACTGCTGAGTTAGAGGTCCTGTTTTCGATTTCATGGGTGAGTTGTTATTACTTTTTAGTACAATACTGCCTTACTTTTCAGATATTACAGGCGTGATAAGAAAAAACCTATCTACTTGGTCATGTAATGCTTGCGTAGGAAAATAAACTCTTTACTAGTGAAAATAGTACGCTCTAGACACTTTATTTTTAGTGGATCGAAAATCATCAAACAACTTCTCCCTTTCTCGGCGGCAGCGGGGGAAGCGTCAGACTTTTACTGAGTAAAACCCATCCATGTTCGTTCTTTTGTCCTTTATGTTCGCGAGATGCGGTTTCTCTTTCGGACAATCCTTAACCCCGGTAGGTCCTAGACACTTGGCAATCGTTTTAACACACATAAGATTATTGTTTACATTTTTCCTACTAATATTATAAATGCGAATATTTGTGAGGATGGATGGATGTATGGATGTTTGTTACTCTTTCACGTCAAAACGGCTGAACGGATCTTGATGAAATTTGACACAGAGGTAGATTATAGCCTGGAATAACACATAGGATACTTATTTTTTCGAACATCATGCAGGCGTAGCCGCGGGCGCCTGCTAGTCTTTAATACTGACATTGACATTCGCCTGCTAGTCTTTAATACTGACATTGACATTTCGTCTGGTTCCTAAGGCTCATTTCAGAGCTAGACCAGTGCCGCTTGTGTCGCACGTTGCACAGTCAACGCTAGTTATACAAGTCTAAAGATATCAAAACGCCCACTGACCTGTTTCACTCTGAAATAGGCCTAAGAAAAAAATATTACCTTACATAATTTAACTTTACTCGAAGCCAATTTTCTGTAAGAGTTATTTAGCTGTTTATTATAAGAATCAATATAAATTGTCATAAAATTAACATAATGATCAAAGTAAACCAAACATAAGATGATCGTAGGTACACTATTACCATGGAATACTTAGTTGGTACAGAGGCTCAGCTTTAGACAACGAGCGAACTCGAACGCACACATGACGCGCTACGTGCAACTAGTGCAAGTTTAACCGCGATTGGTACTTGTTTAGAATTCCCGGTGCCGAAAAAGAAGGAGTTTTGCCTGGTCTAATGCTTACAAGCACTACTTTTGAGCATAAAGAAATGTATACGATTCTTGTTAAATTTTCCAGGAGCAACTAAAAGTCTCGATTTGTGCCTCGTTTTTCACGAAATATGTGACTTGAACGTAGCAGACGAAGCGTGGTCTTACTAAAAACCACAACAGAATTGCATAAGGTTAACATTTTGCTAATTACAAGCTTCCACATGTATATTACTACTTAGGTATACGTTACTTGCGCTGGCCAGTTAATACATCGATTTGAGTAAGTAAGTTAACAGATAATTTACTATGTATATTAGGTATATATATTAGTCAACGTTGGTTGTTAGCAACATTTCGCCGAACGTTGTCGAACATATCTGGCGAAATACTGTTGTTGACGACATTGAATCACCGAAGACTTAGCAGGCATGCTGTAATGTTCTAGTTAAGTAGCAGGCTTTCTGTTCTCTATCTATATTCTGTTTATTCTATATTCTGTGTCGGCAGTCGATGCCATGATCCGTAGCGCATTCAGTGAAGCGATGTGATCAGTCCTGCGTCAGATGTGTATTGACACATGTGACTTGTGATGCAGATGACGTTGTTTACCTTTGTATCATGTTGATGTTTGAGATTATACCCGATTATCTCGATGTTAACATCGTAGAAGATATTTTTATAAAAGTGTGTCCCATAATTAAATACAAGGTGAAATTTTGCTTATTAGTTCAAAGTCAGGAGGAGTTTATAAAATACATGAAATAATTAATTAAAATTATGGTACCTGGTCAATAATAATATACGCTGCTCTTTTAGTACTTCAAATTAGTGAGAGGGTGCGGGAATTTAAAAGACTTATGATGCAACAATTTGTTACCAAGTAGTAACAAGTATTAGATTACGATTGTATTCGTCTTGTCCCGTTTATCACTAAATACACTATATTATACACATCGGATATCAATCTTTACTAATATTATAAAGCTGAAGAGTTTGTTTGTTTGTTTGAACGCGCTAATCTCAGGGACTACTGGTTGGAATTGGAAAATTCTTTTAGTGTTGGATAGTCCATTTCTTGAGGAAGGCTATAAGCTATATAACATCACGCTACGACCAACAGGTGCTGAGCAGCGCGGGTGAAACCGTGGGGAACAGCTAGTTTAAAATACAATGGTAAATGTAAGAACAAAATCAGTAACAGAATTCAGAAATAGTGAAGAAATAATTCCTTGAAAAAAATATGGTAATTTTCTTTTCATTCCTACCTTCACAAAGCATTCCATTTATCTTCTATTCATAAAGAAATAATGTAAAAATAGAAGGAAACGTCAGATAATGTAGCCTTTAAATGCACAGAGTAAATAGTAAACAGAGCGAAAGTAAACATAGGATAGCTATAAACAGTAATGCAGTAGACTGAATTGTATTTATTTATTTTATGCGCCATTTTTTTAGATTGTTGGATTTTTAAACCTCTTTGTACAGATTGATTGCTAGTTGATTTTCATTCTTATAAAGGGGTTTTAATAGTAGGTTGTCTACTCGTCCGCCATTTTTTTTAATTTAAATATCCAGTAGTTTCTGTTACATGTGAGAAAAAAACTGAATCTGAAAACCGTTGCAGTCGTAAACACTGGGGCTGTGATTGTTTTAAAGAGATACCGCGGTCTTGGAACACAGAGCTAAAAGAAGGAACAGGGATGGATTTTAGCCAGTAAAAATCTGACATTAATTTTCGCTGCGCCCATTGTAGGATTCATCCTACTGATATTATAAATCCTACTAATAATATTAATCCTACTTATAAGTAGGATTAATAATATTAATCCTTATAATATTATTATAAAAGCGAAAGTGAGTTTGTTTGTTTGTTACCTCTTCACGTTTTAATGGCTAAACCGATTTTGATGAATTTTGGTACAGAGGTAGTTGGGAACCAGGAGACGGACATAGGCTAATATTTTTTTTTAAAGTGGGATGTGAGGGAGAAAGAGGGAAGAAAAGGGAAAACTCAGCGTTGCTATTATAAATCAATAAGGCGCAAGGGGAACTGTGTTACCCCAAATTTCACGGGGGCGAAGCCGCGGGCGAAAGCTAGTAATATTATAAATGAGAATGTTTGTGAGGATGGATGTACGGATGTTTGTTACTTTACCGTCTACACGGCTCAACAGATTTTGATGATATTTTGCAGAGGTAGATTATAGTCTGGAATAACATATAGAACATTTTTTTCGATCATCACGCGGGTGAAGCCGCGGACGCCAGCTTGTATGACAATAAACATCCAAAAAAGCCCTGTACATGTGTGGCTGGCATAATTCTTATTTGCTTACCCTGATTGATGTCGACACACGTCAACTAAATTCGATGAAGCAGGCTCGCAGCTGCCGTGCTAGTTAGATTACTGCAGCTATCAAGTTAACACGTTCGCATCTGCTTGATATACACATCTCATTTCCTGCGAACTTGGTAGACGTGGGATAAGTTGGGTAGAAACTAGCCGTGTTTGAGCGATCACGTTGAGGGAATTAAGTGGGAGTGTTGAAGGTTTCAGTTTTGCTATAGGTTTAGAGATAGATAGAATATTCTTTATTATGTACACCATACAAATTACAAGAATCCTTACTTACTAATATTATAAAAGCAAAAGTGAGTTTGTTTGTTTGTTACGTCTTCACGCCTATATGGCTTAACCGATTTTGATGAATTTTGGTACAGAGATAGTTAGGACCCTGGAGTCGGACATAGGGTAACTTTTGTTTACAAAAATTGAGAAGTGAGGGAGAAAGAGGGAAGAAAAGGGAAAACTGAGCGTTGCTATTACAAATCAATAAAGCGCTAGGGGAACTGTGTTAGCCCGAATTTAACGCGAGCGAAGCCGCGGGCAAGAGCTAGTATTTAATATTGTTGTTTAAAGAGAGAGGTAGTGCCTCTTGACCATAATTCTAAAAGTGGACAAGGTTTCATTACTCCTTCCTGACACTGGCCAAGCATTTGTAAATTGAGTAGCGACGTTTTAGCACAAAAATAAAATGAAGCTCATACAGATACATATAAATATGTTAATAATGAGATAAAAACAAATTGTAGTATATTATTCCTGATCTCCTGACCTGAATTATTTTATGATAAAACTTTACATGGAAAAACAACTTAACGAATCCTCAGATTCTCCTAAACAACTTAACGATCTAGAAACTAAAACAGTAGGCCATGACATCTTAAAGCAGAACTTATTCTACTGAGTGAAAGAGACGGTGCTAGACACCCTGTATAGCTCTGTCCCTTTCCCTCAGCGGAATAAGTTCTGCTTTAACTCGTCATGGTAGGGTAGCTGACCTTCCTCTGCTCTAGTCTTATGCTGTGCCATACAGGGTCCATAATGATCTCAATTATAACCGACCAACTAAGTACATCTTATGGTAAAGTAATAAATATAAAAATGAATTGCAAAATGTGTTGGTAAGCGCATAACTCAACAACGCCTAGACAAATTTTATCAATTCTTTTTTTTAAATATTCGTTGAAGTCCCAGGATGGTTTTTACGGCGAGAAAAAATCGATAGGATAGGTAGGGTAGAAAAATTACATTGCAATGCATGCCGAGCACAGCTAGTTGAGTATAAAAGTTTAAATGAATAGATTCCAGACTCATGAAGTCTTAACGGAATATAATTACCCCAAGTTTTACTTTTGAATACCTGATCCAATATACCGTTCTTGATCATGAATGGAACTCGATAGTCCAAGTTGTTAAGGCAGGGTTTAACCAATTTTGAACTTTATTGAATCCATGAAAATCAACAAATATAACAAGGAACACCACGCAAAATGTTTTTTTTTTACTAAAGATGAACATAAGGAAAAGAAATTATATTTCGAAGCTACATACCGCCGCCTTCGATAACTTTTCAAGAGTTAAACAGTATTGTGACTGAAACTTGCGAAAAGAAGATTTTGTTAACGAAAGCAGCATTTTCTTCTAAACCTCTGTTTGAATGATAATTGAGGAAGAAAACTGATAATTCCAGAAACTAAGCTACATCGATTTTAGTAATCCGCAAACCTCCATTTTGAGCCAAATCAGAATATCAGCGCTGTGTAATGGTTGCCATGTTTTAGCACCATGCTGAGATAGGGGGATACCTTTTGATTTTGTTGTTCCTTTTTTAAAACATATTTTGTTTTATTGTTTTGTCCTGTGCGACTTTAATAATATGTTTTTCTTTTTTTTTTCATTTTGCAACTTGTCTCGAAATCGTCAAAGAAGTTTTTGTAAACGTGAGATGTAGCTTAAGATTTTGGTGCCGATTGTCACACTACTTTTCAGCCACAGCTGTCACTTTCAGGGCTGATTTTTCAATCATTAGATAACATTTATTTAAAGAGTAAATGTGACGTTTTGAAAGAGTGTCCATACAAATATTGTAAACGGTGGACTTATTCGTCTGATAAAACTTAACTGGCGATTGCAAAATCGGCCTAAGTCTTCCAAACTCATTTGTTATTCTATTCACTCTTATAACATCACACAAGCTTACCATAAAATAACAACTACTGCAGTACGACCAACGAGAAGCGATACAAAAGGTCATTAACCTAAAGAACAACTGTGGCGTTGACAATCTAATATTTAGCTCTTTCCATCTTGTGCCTTTGTCGTAATGTCTCGTTCTCCCGGCAAAAACATGACAACTTTAAGACGGGTTCGCCAACATTCGGGCGGCCATTTTAGATGGGGTTTTAGCATGGGTTTTGTTTACATTTGGTATCGCTTCTCGTTGGCCGTACAGTAAGGTACTTTTTTAGGTTGTTTTTTTTTTTTTTAAATTCTTATAATTATAAAGTACCGAAGTTTATTAGCTTTTCAATCTCAGGAGATTGTACTAATTAAAAGTTGTATCCAGCAGAATCCTGTAAATCGCAAACGCGGCAAATGACTACAGAGTCGTGATTCCAAATTAAATCTTATATTATGAACCGTGGAATTGGATTTAGAAAAATGTAAGTTAACTTGAGTTTATTCTCTTGTAAAGTTAAGGTAATTTGTGGGGGATTATGGTTGGGTTATGATACTTTCGCGTGCTTTATTTTTGGTGCAGCCGCAAGTCACATAATATTATTAATGTGCTAGTTTTTCTACATCATTCTTACATATGAACAAAATGAATTTATTATGAATTAACAGAGTTTCCATGGAGTTAACCCTTTTTTCTCCATAGAGATCAACGCTTTGTTATGGGCAACTACAGTACTTTCATAAGTTAATTGTGACTGTAGCAGCATCTTTTTTGTTTTTCAAAAGTTCCTGTAATAGTCTAATAATCCTGCCAGGGTTGCGGGTTGTTTGAAAGAAATACCGCGGCCCCGGATAAACAGCATTAGAAGGAACATGGGTCCCCTCGCTCCGCCCAGAGCGGGCGAAGTTATTTGATGATTTTCCACCTGCTAAAAAAGAATGGCTAATTGAAATAATGCTTTGAAGTGATTAGCTGTTATTGTTTTTTAGTGTTAAGATTAAGTTTTTTGAGTGTTAAGATTTATGGATTTAAGTTTATTTTTTATGTTTAGTATGTTATGTTTTTTAAAACCTTATCGACGCCTCCGAGCCGATGTGCTTTTTTATTTTTGGTAGGTAAAGTATTAAGGAAATTTTAGATGTGCTTCAGTGACGTAAGATGTATCCTGGACAGCGCAGATACTATAATGCTTTGCTGTCTGGTACGAAAGAATAAGAACCGTATAACGCCATGTTATAAGCTTCATTATCCACTGGAAGTGACCTAAAAGCATATTATTTAATGTCATAGTAGTTTCCGAGATACAAAACTGGAGAATCACGCGCCTTTTACAGAAAAGATCATGACCAAAAGTAGAGTCAGCCATTTTGGGACACATTTTTGCTAAAGATTTATTTGCTATTTGTCCTCTAAGCTGCAAATAAACATAAAAGTTTACCCTTTTACCGTGCCTTATCGGTTATCGAGCAAAGAGATCGTTTTTATACTGTCATGTAGTTATAACTGTCCATTTGCAAAAAAATAGGCCAAAAGCGAGTCAGACACGCGCATCAAGGGTTCCGTACAAACTTGCTGCAAAAACGACCATATCTTTTGACTGCGTAGATGGTTTATTCACTCAGCTCCAAGGGACCATAAACTATAAATAAATAAAATAATAAATATCTTGGGACAACTCACACACGGCTATCTGATCAAAAGCTAAGCAGAGCTTGTGTTATGGTAACCAGACAACTGATATACATACTTATATCTAATATATAAAATTCTCGTGTCACAGTTTTCGTTCCCGTACTCCTCCGAAACGACTGGACCGATTTAAATGAAGTTTTGTGTACATATCGGGTAGGTCTGAGAATCGGCCAACATCTATTTTTCAGACCCCTAAATGAGCAGTGGGTGATACCGCTGGGCACAGCTAGTAATTTATAAATACATACATATTATAGATGAATCACACCCAGACACAGAACAAACAATCATGCTCATCACACAAAGTTTGTCCTGGGTGGGAATCGAACCCAAGACCTCCGGCTCAGCAGTCAGGACCACTAACCACTAGCTACACTAAACTTGAGAACATCAACTCTTGAGCGCAGTGAGGGTTCCTTACAAACTTAACATTTGTTGTCCGTCTGCCAGTCTGTCCTTGACCCTTTCACGGGAACGCATGGAGGTATCGAGTTGAAATTAAAACCATATACTCATGTATGGTTTTAAAATTCGAAATTAAAACCATATACTCATGTATGGTTTTAAAATTCGAAATTAAAACCATATACTCATATATGGTTTTAATTGTGCAAACAATGTGATTCCTATAAGGGTTCCGTTTTGTTCTTTTGAGGTACGGAACCCTAAAAATATTATATCAAAAGTTTGTAAAGAACCCTCGCTGCGCGAATCCGACTCGCAATTGGCCGTTTCTTTTTGTAGTCAGTTAAATTCTGACTTTTACTGACTAAAACCCACCCATGTTCTTTCTTTTGTCCTTTGTGGTCCGAGGCCGCGGTAGGCGAGGTTCTTTCGAACAACCCGCAGCATGCATGAAGAGACAGTTTGTATTTAAACTCTTCTCGAGCCATTTTATTTAAACAACTCCAGAATTCTTTGCCGTCAAATGTATGCAAACGAGTTGGTTGGTTCTTTAAATTGTTTGTATGCATATGCTTATTTAAATGTTTGCGTGGGATCGTTTGCAGCTGTGACATTTTTCGCTCTCTAAATTGTGAAAAAGTATATTTTATTCTAAAAAGCGGGCTTAAGCTTGTATTGTTGATTTCTTCTTTTAAACCTAAGATTCAGTGCGCTGTTGATAAATAAAGATTCTGAATTTGTTATGAGCTCAGTGGCTGAGCGATCGACTGCTGAGCTGCGTGTCGGTTCGATACCTGCACGGAACAAATATTTGTATGAACCACAGGTCGGGCAGTTTGTGAGTTTAAATATTTGTAAACGCACCCACAATACAGGAGAAATACCTAGTGCGGGGCAAAGATTAGAAAAAACCTGTGAACAATTTGCTCTACAGTTTTTGTTATTAATTTAGTTAATAGAAAACTGCCTCTTGGTTGTATTGGACGCAAGCGCGACTGCTACTCATGAGGTTTTCGGTTCGATTCCTGGGTCAGGCGTAGTCATATTGGGTTTTCCATCAGAAATTTCTCAGTAGCAACGACGGAGACTGGATTTGTACCCAGTTGATGGCCCTCTATTACACTAGACTTAAAATAAAACCTGCAAAATGCGGTTGCACTATTAGGTTTACCGCTGCTTAACCTTTCGGAGATTATAGGCGTGAAAGAAAGAGAAGAAAGAAAACAAGTTTATTTGGTACAAAGCCATAAATACACACAGTAATCCTTACTATCCTTACTTATAATATTATAAAAGCGAAAGTGAGTTTGTTTGTCTGTTACCTCTTCACGCTTTAATGGGTAAACCGATTTCGATGAATTTTGGTACAGAGATAGTTGGGAACCAGGAGACGGACATAGGCTAATATTTTTTAAAAAAAAGTGGGATGTGAGGGAGGTAGAGGAAAGAAAAGGGAAAACTTAACTTTGCTATAACAAATCAATAAGGCGCAAGGGGAACTGTGTTACCCCGAATTTAACGCGAGCGAAGCCGCGGGCAATAGCTAGTAAAAATAATAAAAACTTAATAATTTAACCTTGCGTGATGTTGTGTCCAAGTAGGTACTAAGGTCGGGCGCCGCGAAACGACTCCCAGCCACCGCAGATGCGGGTTTGTGTACGGTGAGCAATCGCAAGCGTCCGTGATTGTGTTCCACGCGCGCCTCAAAGAGGTGTCAGCAAAGCAAGGCCTGCCAGGGCCACCGCCTGCCAGGGTTACCCCGGGCCCCGAACATAAAGGGCAATAGAAGGAACATGGGGGGGTTTTTTGTCAGGAAAAGTAGGACACTCCCCCCTGCTCCACCCAGAGCGGGGGAAGTTATTTGATGATTTCCCATCCGTAAAAAAATACTGCAATTATCATCATCAACCAGTCTCACCAAGGGGTATCGCATTTTCCCAGTACTAACTGGTTTGTGGAGGTTAGATAGGCAGTCGCTCCATGTAAAATACTGATAATCAGCTGCATCCGGTTAGACTGGAAGCCGACCCCAACATAGTTGGGAAAAGGCTAGGCAGATGATAAGTTAGATTATTTTGATCCATCCAACATTCGATTGACTGACAAAAAGTAATTTATATCTCAAAAATAACAGTAGATTTGTTATTATACATTACGAACGCGACCTTCATACAAATCAGAATGAATTTATACATCCCAACCACATATTATTGTATTTATACAGTATATTATATGTTAGACCTTTTGTATTCCAGACACAAACATAATATTAAGAAAACATTTCGTACAGATGTAAGTTATTATATGTTGAGAGTCAACATAACATATTACACACATTTATGTTGGTTCTCGTGTTCGTACGTTTTTGGATTGCGGAGGAATTTTAATTACTTTCTAATTGGACTCAAATAATAAAGTAATTAGAGTTAGTTTTAGTTCGCTTTTTAGATGAAATTAGTAAAAATGGTTGTCTGGAACATACGTACAGACGCCTGCACATCAAGCTACCACTATCTGTCAGATTTCTTTGATAGATTTTCGACTTTATTTCTAAAGTATTAGGTTCATGGTTCATTGGGAAAAATTGACAGTTTCGGGTAGCTTGACCTGCTGGCGTCTGTACATAGATTTACGACGGTTTTTCTGGTTGTTTGTGTATGTGAATTTAAATGTTTGTAAACGCACTCACGATACAGGAGAATTTCCAAGCATCGTTTTGAAGCTTGAAACTTCAATTTAGCGTGAGCGAAGCCGCGTGCGAAAGCTAGTCACTTATAAATACAAAAAAAAAAGTATGTGTGTCAGCTCCGACGCACGACTGGAGTTTACTCCTTAAGTACGAGTATCTAACCATACGCAAAAAGAGTTTATTCAACTGAAAAAAGATTAATATCATATGAAAGGGTAAATATTCACAAATTAATGAAAAAAAATACCAATATAAATACATCGACACTGATAGAAACAAATAAGCCCAATAACATATAGTATATAGGTATAGTCGCCTATGCAGCATACCATATGTACGTCTTAATACAATCACAGCCAAATTAGAAAGTTGCGCACTAAAGGTGCACACCAAAAACGTGACACATTTTCGTTACTTTAGTAGGTTTTACCCCTCGGATTTTTCTCATACCGGGCGCCTTATATATGAAAATCGATTCTTAAGGAGTAAACTCCAAAAACCATTTTACGATTGTCACATCATATCTCAGGTTCAGTTGAAACCTAGGGTCGGGTGCTAGCTGCTAGGCATATTGCTGAACTGCAGCTGTTAAACATAGCGTTGGCTTTTTGTTCACTTGTGTCATTTGCCAAAATAATTATTAAAAAAAAAGTCACCAACAGCTTCTATATAAAAATATCACAAAAAATAAAAATTGCACTGTATTGGACTTAATGTAATGACCAAATGTAGGTGGCTTACTAATAAAACTGCAAGTCCTTGCCCTGCCAAATAAACACGTGTGCTTTCTTTAGTCGTGGATATTTAGATGCGCTATACATTCTCACCTATTGTGCTTTGTCTTTGTAAATTCCTATAAAACACATCGACATAAACAATAACACAAAAATATCCAACGACATAATACAGAAAAGAAAAAACAACAAAATTCCACTGAATCACTCGCTATGTCTTCTATAGATTTCATACCAAAGCGTTACATCATAAAAACTTGAGGGTTGATTGAAAGCGTTTGTTCATTTGTTTCCTATTGTTTATTGAGTATTGTTACGAGTTGTTTAATATCGTTTTATAGCACTTGGTTATAAAAGCAGTGACATTATTTTATTACAGTTACGATAGGAGCAGTGTAGCCTGAAGGTATACTGAAGTGGAAATGGGTAGAAGCTGTAAAGATAAAGATTTATGTGGGGATTTGGTTCAAATTGAAATTCTTTAAGCATGGCGCTTGAAAGGAGTCCTTATTCGAATGTGAGAAAGAAATGGCGCTAAATATCTTTTATAGCTCTGTCTCTTTTACACACTGGAGTAAGCACTGTTTTAGGAGGTCAAGTGGGCAATGTAAATGTACATCGATTATAAATATTATTTTCACATGTAATATTTCATCATAAGAACTATTTCATATCTATCTAATTTAACTAAGAATATTTAAAACGAGAAATTTACCATTTGACTATTATCTAATATATAAAATTCTCGTGTCACAGTTTTCGTTCCCATACTCCTCCGAAACGGCTGGACCGATTTAAACGAAATTTTGTGTACATATTGGATAGGTATGAGAATCGGCCAACATCTATTTTTATACCCCTAAGTGAGCAGCGGGTGAAACCGCTGGGCACAGCTAGTATATATATAATATTTGGAGTTTAGTTGGTTTACCTGTGCTAAATGTGGTAATTTTAGGTTTATCTCTGCCTAACCCTTCGGGAATTATAGGCGTGATTTTATTGCTTACATAAAATACAAGTAAAACATGAGACTATAATTTATTGGGTTTTAATTCTAGAATACTTCGTAATTTTTATCAAAAAGTAGAAACCTTAAAGATTGTCTTCAAATAGGTTTGATTTCATCTTTATCATCTAAAGAAGTCAGGACAAGGAATCAATACAGGACTTGACTTCAGACAGACTTCAGTTTAAAAATGAAGTTCCTCTTGCAAGATCGTCACCGCCGTAGTATCCGAATTAGTATAGATTGCACATATTTGTTGGAGCCCTTTATTTGCGGATGGGAAATCATCAAATAACTTGCCCTGCTTTGGGTTGAGCGCGGAGGGGGGAGCGTCAGCCTGACTAAAACCCACCCATGTTCTTTCTTTTGCCCTTTATGTTCCGGGGCCGCGGTATCTCTTTCGAATAACCCGCAACCCTAGGCTTGTTATTGGTTTGAGATCCTTAGAGGGCATTTTGTTCGTATTAGAAACACCTAAAACCATGCTTGGCGACACGCATATGCATAATAACGATACAACTCCATTATGCAATGCATTTCAAGTCATTACACCGCCCATTTGCCGTTAAACACAGTACGCAGCGCCAAAACCACTATTTGATTGTCGCGATCGCAATAATAATTTATGTTGGTAGCTATTGGAGTCCGCGTAACATCTCACTCGTCAATTTATTTAATTAGCCAGTTCCGTTGATTCATCTATACTAATATTATAAAGCTGAAGAGTTTGTTTGTTTGTTTGTTTGAATGCGCTAATCTCAGGGACTAGTGGTTGGAATTGGAAAATTCTATTAGTGTTGGATAGTCCATTTCTTGAGGAAGGCTATAGGCTATAAATAACATCACGCTACGACCAACAGGTGCAGAGCAGCGTGGGTGAAACCGCGTGGAACAGCTAGTCAGTTATATTGGTTGGACAGTTTTAATTCGACAGTTACGCCAACTCGATAATTTCCATAGTTTGTCAGTTTCCACGTGTCCTCCTTCAGTATCTAATATGGACTCCGGAGCAAGAAGGAATGGGAAGCGGACACATCCTTCTGCAAAGCAGTTATGCTAGCGAAGGAGGTGGTCAGACGGATGCACAGAGAAAACTCTTTATGCAAGTTTTACATGGGGCGACTGTCTATCTGAATTCCACAACCCAGTTAGTCCTGGGTAATACGATGCCCCTTGGTAAGACTGGTTGTCAGACTTTCGGGACACTGACTACTTGAAACAACTGTCAAAGGTCTACAATGACAGCCGGGATCAACGGCTTTACGTGTTTTTTGAGACACGGAGGAAACTCGGTGTGTAGCGGTGGTCACCCATCCACATACCAACCTAGGCAAGCGCGGCTTAATCTAGAGATCGAACCGAGCGGCTGCTATTATGTAGCCACGAGCTCTTAAGCTTTGTATTCAGAATACATTGACGAAAAAAAAACAAAACAAAAAAAAAAAACACGCTCTTTCTAGTTAAACGTCGGCGACCGCAACGCTAACCTTAATTAGTTAAAAAGTTTACTCAGTTACGAACCAAGCTCGTGTTTTAAGGATCGTTAATTCTTTTCAAGTATAAATGGAAAGTTCTGGAACCCGATTAATTTTCAAGCAAACTTCGAAACAGATCCGAACGCGTTCGAAAAGTTTTGCCGTTCTTTTTTTTTAATTTGAACAAAAGATCGAGACCGTTAAAGTTGATCTGGATTCGTTGAACAAATATTTTCTTAAAAAAAAAAGGTTTGAAAACGTGCAAACGCAGAGAAGCGTACATTGGTTATAACAGTTTATCTAATCCTCCATCAACGGTTTCCTGATATTTTGTCTTGTTTTTTGTTGGGATGAAAACTAAATACTTTATAAGGAATAAAAACGCACACGCTTTCAATTTTTTCAAAGGATTTAGCTCCACTTAAATATCAACACATTCTGCTATATTAAAGCTGTATTCAACTTTCAAATAATTACGTTCTCGCTAGCATCATAGGCCTTAACCTTTTTTTTTGGGGAAATCCTCGCTGGATATCCTCCGCAATGGGGTAGCGGAGGGGTCCGCAAGACTTCACTTTTGACTAAAACCACACGGTGTTTCTTCTCGTTACGTCTGGCTGAGGTACACAATTGCATTCTACACACTTATTACTTTGTTTTTTGACGATTGTCTGGCAGCTTGAGTACTATAAGTGACCTACACAAATGTCCATTTTTTTGGTATTATTCGTCGTGTCGTTGAGCTCCTTGGGAGTTGAGCTACACGATAACTGACAAATGCTTGCACTGACTGGACAGGTCCACTCAATCTGTGGTCCTTTCTTAAAAAGACCATTTCAGACATTATCTGCATAGTCCTCATATAAGTTGACCAAGATTTTTTGTCTGGACCTTAAAAGAGACTGACCTCCGAGTCTGTTTCTTCTCAGAGTAGTCGGGTACGAAACATCGGCCTCAACTAGTTTAAAAAAAAGACGTGTAAAAGTGTTTATGAAAACCTACTTACAAAATAAACATCATTTATCATTATCACAATCACCCCAGCATACATAGGCCATAACCTAATCCACCAACAATACAAGCTTATTACCCAACAAACATAAGCCGCTAACACGTGCAGCCTCCCCATCTCGCTCGCAAGTTGTATGCCATTAATTGCATTGTTGCACCACGCGTTGTAGCATCTCCGCGAACTTGTCACCGCTTGCCGATGTGTAGATAAGTCTTGTTAATAGTTCGCCGATGTGGAAACCTCGTTTGCTGTTTTAGTTACGCTGTAGGGAAGATTTGGTGGAGTAAGTTTGTTGTTTAGTTGTCGAAAATACATCGTTGGTTTAGTTGTCACAAGTACTTCTGCTTAGGGATTGGGAAATATTTTTTTAGGGATTGGGAAATCATTAATTAACTTTCCCTGCTCTGGGCGGTGTGGGAGCGAGTATGATACTTTTAGTGACTAAAACCTGCCCATGTTCCTTCATTTTCTCTTTTTCTTTCGGGTCGCTGTATCTCTTTCGAAAAACCCGCAACCCGAGCAGGCGGTGGCCGGGGCTGTTCTTTGCTGACATCTCTAAGAGGCGCGCGTGTAACACTTTTGCATTGTCAAAACGTGTAAGCTCTTCAGTTCGATTTGCAGGGTTGTTTACAGATTTTTTCGATTTTATTCTTTTCATTCTAAATATAAAAGTTTGTAATCGTCCATGTACAGTCAGCATCAAAAGTTGATGACCGCATTTAGATTTTCAAAATCACTGTACACCATAATACACCTAAATCTATCAACATGACAAGCACCAGAAATGAATGATTATTATAAAAGGGCATAAGTAGGTGACCACCACTTTTCAAAAGTCACTATACAAAGTTATAGTATAAAAGGCATAACATATTTCGTCTCTAAAGTCTCTGAACAAATTTTTGTCAAAAATAGCATACCATCGTTTATCTCTAAAATCCCTGAACAAAATATAATATAATAATTTTGAGTTTTATGTGTGTGTATTTCGGTACGTATATGTGTTTGGTATATAAATTAAGTAAACACATCATGCAAATGTAAATCACCATCCTTTTACTTATTATCAACAAAATTAAATGGCTCGATAAATCAATACAGTTAATATACTTTTTTCTTTAATTTAGAAAAAAAAACCTGCAAACATGTGACAGCTATCAATCCTATTTCAAACTCGACGTAATACCAAAATGAATATTAAAATAGCATTTTATTTTGGGATGTTTGGAAACTTCCGTGTCCGGTGAGGACCTGCGTCAGGCGGTAGGTGAGGACGCCATGGCGCCTCTCTAGTCACTCAAAAGAGGACTTACCGCCACTATTGTGGCGTGCCCTGTACGGGGTTGCGACAGTCGCTCTCTCCATGCCACCATGAGATCGCACCGGAGGTCTGTCCGCTGGGCGGCAATTTGCCGCGGCAGCAGAGATTATTAAATGGCGTTATAATGTTTATTTGTCAGTAAAGCGCAATTGATAACTGACACCATATTATTCAGCCGTCTTTTGTTTTTAAACCAAAAAAAGAAAAAGAGGCGTTGACAGCTGCCTGCCATGCTTTTTTATGCATTTTCACTCGGTCCAAGTAGGTTGGTAAAAAAGATCTATCCATATAACTTTTTTTTACATGATTTAGTTTGGATAGGATTTTTTTTTTTTTTTTTTTTTATTCTTTTATTTGATTGGAGGCTTTTATCCTCAAAGGCAAGTCAGCCTCATCATAACTTAAACTAAATTTTAAACTAAACTACACACTTATGATACAACTAATCCATTAATCTACACTAAACAAATCAGCAAGGAGAATTGCTATTTCCAGTGAAGGTTGTGCTAAAATTTGAACATATGAACCAATATCATATTCTTTTAATTTTAATTTACTCCACAGTGTTTCTCGTTCTTTCTTTTTCTTAGGACACTCTAAAAGTATATGATAAACATCTTCAACCGTTCCACACGTTTCACAGTTAGGAGAATTTACTTTCTTCATTAAAAATCCAAACTTCCGGGATGGAAAATGACCAGAGCGCAATCTATGAAGCAAAACAATATGAGACCTGCTCATTTCTTTGATGGCAAACCATGGTATACGAAAAGGCTGAAATTGTATCGTTTTATACCAGATACCCTTTTCCCTGCTTCGTTCATCAAAGTACTCTTTAAATCTATTGTAGCAAATTATTTTGCATTTACTTATTACTTCTAAAAAATTTGGTACAACATTAAAATCTTGACCCTGAACAACCGCTAATTTGGCTAATCTATCAGCCTCTTCGTTGCCCCTCAAACCTACATGAGATGGAACCCATTGCAATCTTAGCTCTATGCCATTGTTTGTAAGTTGTATTATCGTACTTAATATGGAGTAAGCTATCGAAATACCTCTGAAGCCAGAGGCACAGCGAGCTAAATGTTGCAGACCACTCTTACTATCTGTGAAAATTACACAATAGCGATCTCCTGAGTTGTAGGCATATTTGATGGCTTCATAGATTGCAATGAGCTCCATCGTCATTATAGACACATTACTTTTTACTTTGTACATAAATGAATTATTGGATAGGACATGGTTTTCAAACTCTGAAAATAGTAACGCGCACATTTTTAGTTTGCAGTTCAGCTACTTTTGATAGCATTAGTATAAGTTTACACGCTACGTATCCGAAACAAAGTAATGTTCAGTAACTTTTGTTCTTTATGATGTTAAGTTATTGTTGGACGTGGACGTTGCCGTGATTGCACTAGAAAACAAAAACAAGTATTTTATATTGTTAGTGACTTTTGTAAAACTGAATGTTAAGATGTTTTTGGATATTATAACGATCGGCAATTTTTGACAAAATGGTGTTCAGTGACCTTTGACGAGTAGTGTTCAGTTAATTTTGAACTTGGATGATGTTCATTCAATACTGGCGCTCTATCTTGTTGAGCGATTTATGGGTGATATATTGCACAGTGATTTTGATTATCTGAATGTGGTCATCGACTTTTGATGCTGACTGTACCATCATGCATTCCACACATCAAATTAAGGTACCCTTCGTAAAAATCCTGAGAAACGACTTTTAAATGCAATATTACTTTTTACGGTATAATTCAATGTTACGTATTAAAACCTTGTGCTGTTGAATGCATTTAATGGTGCGGGTATCAGGGAGGTATATAAAGCAAAGTTATAACAAAAAAAAACGACTTATGAAAAAGTTGGATCATTGAACCAATGTCTCCGTTAATAAAAGGTATCCTGCTCTGTCCCACTCCTGGGCAAATCCACTCCTTCCACCTCTCAAGAACTCACGCGCGTCTTCCTTCTAGCTCTGATGGAACCTGTCTAGTTCATCGCAACATCACCGTCATGGCCTTCCGTAGCCTCCCTTCACTGTGTCAGAGCCCCAGTTTTCTGCCATTTTAGCCCACAGTTTGTCCTGCATGCGGCACACATGTCCAGCCCAGTCCCATTTGAGTTGGACAGCCTTTTGGCCATGTTAGCTATATTTGTTTCAGGGCGCAGAATTGTGTGTCGAACACGATCCATTAATTAAACTATACTGCGCTTCGTTGCTCGTTGGCAAACCTTGGTCTACATTCGGTTTCGTTAAGGGTACTTTTACACCCTTTTAAATGTAATATACACACGACGGCACATCAACATACACAACACCATTTTAACTTGATCTCTCTATTACGGTGTGTGATCTGTAGTAGAGAGACGAGGTTACTATAGTTTAGAATAGGTTGATCTGCCGTCGTGTGTACATCCATAGGGGGCATCCATATTGCCACGAATCCGACACAGATATAGACTACGGTATGTTTTCTAAAAAAACCCGATTAATAATATTTGTTCTTGCTAAGTTAGAGGAAAAATAGAAAGGACATGGAATAACATTTTATTGAACAAAATATTTACTTATCAACTTGTCGCTATTTAGTTTTGCTTCTCGTGGTTTGTTTGTCTATGGTGCAAAGTCTTTATCAATATTTATATTGGACTTCATTTTTACTTAGCCAATACATACTGGCTGTGTAAATAAGTGGTGGTTTAGATTGGAGATACTAGAATAAAACACGCTTAGTGTGTCAAATCTTCCAATTCTCCTAGTCATATATCGTTTTAATTGTAAAATATTACTGCATTGACTTTTACTATTTTCAGACGTGTAATTATCAAATGATGGAGGACGAAAGTGCGGGAAGGAGTGTCGGTCTTTGACTGACTAAAACCCACCCATGTTCCTTCCTTTTCCCTTTGTTTTCACGGGCCGCGGTATCTGTTTCGAACTTCGCGCAACCCTAGCACTCAGTGGTCCTTGCGGACCCGTCTGCTTTGCTGACATCTCTTTGAAATACACGTGGAACAAGAACACACCGTCTACACTGCCTATCGCCACTAGACGGGCGGACGGTTATTTAATAAGATAATATAAAATTCTCGTGTCACAGTTTTCGTTCCCATACTTCTTCGAAACGGCTGGATCGATTTAAACGAAATTTTGTGTACATATCGGGTAGGTCTGAGAATCGGCCAACATCTATTTTTCATACCCCTAAGTGAGCAGCGGGTGAAACAGCTGGGCACAGCTAGTAATAAGATAAAAATCTTCTCAATACAAGATAGGTTACTGAAAATATGAAGAACAGTTTTCCTCTGCTTCTTTATTTCAGCTTGCTATCTAAACAGAGCAGTATACAATACAATAAAATAATTTACCTTACCGTGTTCCAACCCAATTCCAACAATTGAGTCAAAACGACCCATAAAGGCAGCAATAGAGTAAAAATGACCCAAAAAGGTAGTAATTCACCCAGATTTACATAAATGATGTAATAAGTATGTAGGTGTCATTAATTAACAATCGCACACATACATTTACATATGTATGAGTGTTGTAATCGGCTTTACGGGAACAATTTATGTTGTGTGCTTTCACTGGTTATAATCTGTGCAAAAAGCTCTCTTAGTAAGCATGACGATGGTAGAATTATTTAATATTGTGTTTTAAGTAAGAATAAACACGGTGTGTAAACATGTTTATTGAAAGAGATATATGGATATAGAAATTTCACAAATTCTATTAAGGTTTACATGCTTTTCTGTTTTCATTGTGGATGGGAAATCATCACCCATCCATGTTCTTTCTTTGCCCTTTATGTTCCGAGGCAGTGGTATCTCTTTCAAACAACCACAGAGGTTTTTTTATGCCTAGATCATGGTAAAAAGAAACAGGGTATCTATGACTGTAAATTTAATCATTTTTTTTACCATATCGGAATGGATGGATTTAGTTTTTTACTGGTTCTACCTTAACAACCGTGCACCTTTTCTCGACGTTTTATATGCCCATGTGTGTGCTTTTCTGAAAAATATTTTGCTTTTGGATAAAATCAAAGTTTATTGTATGACGTTATGCAGCTTACTTGGCCTGCCAAAGACGTGGTGGTGTGGTGGTGGAGGTGCAAAATCCTACAAATATTATAAATGTGAATGTTTGTGAGGATGGATGTATGGACTAATATTATAAATACGAATGTTTGTAAGGATGGATGTATGGATGTTTGTTACTCTTTCACGACTGAATGGATCTTGATGAAATTTGGCACAGATTATCACAGAGAATTTTTTCGATAAAATGCGGGCGAAGCCGCGGGCCCCAGCTAGGTCTTTAATAATTTACCATCAGTTATTAAAAATGTAAGCTCTTTCAGCAGTTTTAAATCTAGACAATTAAATTATATAATTGAAACCTACTTACTAAACGTCTAATATTACCAGTTTATTAGTTAAGAATGAAGCCGTTGAACGGGTATCCCAAGCAAAATACAAACAAAATAAGTTTCAGACTATATGTACTTGTAAAAGTGATCGTTATCTAGAATAAAAAAAATAATATATTATATTACACTATGTCAACTTATGTTCTTATATTAGTGGCTATTATAAATGACTAGCTGTTCCCCATGGTTTCACCCGCGCTGCTCAGCACCTGTTGGTCGTAGCGTGATGTTATATAGCCTATAGCCTTCCTCAAGAAATAGACTATCCAACACTAAAAGAATTTTCCAATTCCAACCAGTAGTCCCTGAGATTAGCGCGTTCAAACAAACAAACTCTTCAGCTTTATAATATTAGTATAGATTAGTATAGATTTGAACCTCATGTCGGACCAAAACATGCAAAAGTCCACCATAATTTCGTCACACACTGAACCTCTTCTAAAATATTCCCTGCCAACGCTGTTTCATCGTATTAAAGTCTCGATCAATTTATGACAAGACTTGGTACAGTGGGTAATGCAATGTCGTATTGCAGTGAGAGTGTTGGCAGTGTCGGACACCGCTGAGAGGTGTCGGCAAACTTGTGAGAGACGTCGCGTAATGTCTGTGTTATTTGTGGTGTTTGTTATAGGCGGATAGCGGAGAAATTACTGTGGTTTTAAGTTGAAATGGCGTTACAACATTATGGAAAATTGACAAGCATTTTGTTAAGAAACCATTAAACTTTGAAGAGTAGCCACAGGGTAAATAAACCATGTATGAAAGTACTGTTACCACAAATCTTTTTTTTTTTAGTGAAACTTTTATAACATCGTCTCATACTTTTTCGTCTGTGTGTTGCATGTCGCGTGACGGTCGGCCGCGGAGTAGGGATAAAGTGAAAATATCACACAATCCTTTTTTTCTCTTCGTTTTCATCCTTTACAAACGGTGCTCTGCCATGAAGCATTTTACTTTTTGTATTGGATTTTGATGTTAAAAGTTCAAATCATATACAGTCTTCCTGTCTCGCTTATCTTGATTTAAAGGGAAGCGGTAATTATGTTAATATTTATTAGCACCGGCCTATTTAAAACAAAAAAAAAATACGTTTCCGTACCTCAAAGGGTCCGCTTGTATGTCTGTCTGTGTGTCAAGACCCTTTATCTCGGGAACTCAACTCCGTGGTCCCTTTGTGCTATGAAAACAGCTGCAGCGATCTGACCCATTTTCACTCTGACTCACTTAGTACGTTTAGAAGCATTATTTATAAAAACTTCTAAAATTATTTTAGTGTTTAGTGTTAAGGCTTGCATGTTAATTTAATTTAAATTTTAACCAGAATAGTTTCAGGTGATAATAAAGCTACTCATCTTCAATGAACATTAACATAATGCATGATGTGCTTACCTGTAAGAGATTAGTACACTAATCTATAGTTTTGTTCGATGTATTTTTTGATCTTGTACTGTGTATTCAATTGTTGGTGAGCCAAATAAATAACAAAAAAAACCCTCAACCCTGTAAGTCTGCGCAGTCAAAAGATATGGCTTTTTATATCGCAATTTTCTACGTAACTCTCGGTGAGCAAGTTTGATTCGCTCTTGACCGGTTTTTTTACTAAATAGACTTGGCTTTGGCCGAAGCTCGCCTGATGAGAAGCGATGATGCTGCCTAGAATGGAGTACGCTTGTCTTCAAGAAACCGAAAAATAAAGAAACAAGTAATGAATTGTTGAAAGAAAATATCAGTTCCCACACTAAATAATAAATAAATAAAAAATATCTTGGGACAACTCACACACGGCTATCTGATCACAAGCTAAGCAAAGCTTGTGTTATGGTAACCAGACAACTGATATACATACTTATATAATTTATAAATACATACATATTATAGATAAATCACACCCAGACACAGAACAAACAATCATGCTTATCACACAAAGTTTGTACTGGGTGGGAATCGAACCCACGACCTCCGGCTCAGCAGTCAGGGCCACTAACCACAAGACCAATAGGCCCGTCAAACTAAAGCTTTGTTTTTGTTTGTTCCTTAATTTCGTCCTCTCGCCTTCACTTCTAGCCTGCACCACACACCAGCATCTATATCATTGTGCCGTCACATGACAAAGGGTGCCTCCGCCTTTAGTTTCTCTCTGTTAATGCAGCAACCATACTAAATACAACATACAATACATTCATGAACTCACGCTATTTTGTCATGTGGTGGACAGAAAGCGCAGAACGTAACCTGCTACAATCTTTATGATGTTTATTTTGCAAGTAGGTTTTTTACACTACGTCGTTTTTTTTTAAACTAGATGAGGCCGGTGTTCCGTACCTGACCACTCTGAGAAGAAACAGCCGAAACAAACTCAGAGGTCATAGTCTCTTTTAAGGTCCAGACAAAAATCTTGGTGCACCTGTGCGATCGCATACACTATAATAACTCCTGCGCCGATGGCTAATCTTTGCTGAACTTGGTTTAGGTAGGTTTTTTTTTTTTTTTTTTATTATTGATAGGCTCGCGTTTGACCACTATCTCACCTGATGGTAAGTGATGATGTGGTCGACGATGAAGCACGCTTACCTAGAAATAACCTATTCACTCTTGACTTTTCGTGAAAGAGCAACAAATATACTTACATACATCCTCACAAACTTTCGCTTTCATAATATTAGTAGCATGTATAGCTTGTACTTGACTGAGTTTTCCCCGCGGTGTATTTTGTTATCTTTTGTCATGTCTGTAGCTGTCATCAATCACTTTGTATTTATAGATTGTTCGGTAAAAGCTTTTTTGACTTGCTTAAGTTAAAATAACCCTATTCGTGATTCTCATGTTTTTTTGGACGTTATTATAATTAATATTGACACATAAATATCTTCATGTTTTGAGTACTTAAAATAATCAAGATTTACACCATAAACGTATTTAAAAAAGAAATATTGTTCATTAAAACGTTATATATACCAAATATAATAATTAACATAGAAATAGAAAGTAAAACATCAAGTAAACAACATACAGTGGGTTCAATTAAAACTAACACGGAACAGTGGACACTCTTGCATAGTATTTAAACAGAACACCAGACATACTAGCAACATATACAAGCAATTACGTCAAATTTGCAACCTTAAATAATATGCAATTTAGAAGTTATTACTTGTCTTAAAAAACTTTGATCTACAGTCGCAAACATTTTTCCTAGGCTGTATACTAAGAATATGGTACAATTGCTAAAAACCAACAAAGAAATAAACTAATTTTCAAACAAATTTTTCACATTTCGCAAACAATTTTCGATTCAACAAAATAAATTCGTAGCACTGACGAGTACATTGAATAACGTAGCTCGTAGGTTTCGAACAAATCGTAGCTACGTGCTACGCCGCCCGCTACGCTCGTAGCGCTACGAAGAATTGAGAACCGTTCGACTTTGTCTGAAATATTCATTGGTTATCAGTTACAGTATTGAATTCATGTTTTTTTATGAAGATAGATAGTTTTCCTTGCTAGTATTATAGCTTACACTTAGGTCTTGAAAATTGGAAAGTTCTCGGGTAATTCAGTAGTGCTTTAGAAATGTAATTGAAGGTTAATATTTTTTTCTTTAGTATATAAACGTGTTAAAGAAGTTTCTTAGTATGCGTTCTTCGAACATTACATTTTCATACAGTGTGATAATAAAAAAAAAAACTATTAAATACATAAAAACTTTTGGAATGTCCTCATGTAATTTGACTAAGTTTTTTTCTGGACTTTAAAAAAACTATGACCTGTGTTTTAGTTGTTTCATCTCAGAGTAATCGGGTACGAAAAACCGGCCATCTCTGGTTAAAAAAAATACTTTAAAAGTGAAAACTTACTTACAAAAAACATCATTTAACATTAAAAAACTTTACCTCTTCTATGAAAACACATTTTCCTTTAACTAACGATATATTATGTACAAGTAAATCACCCCGATTTGTCTAACAAAGCGAATGCTAGCAACAAGAAATTGATCGTAATTTTCTTATAAAGAATTCTCTTTATTTCTTGCAAGTTTAGATGGTCGAGAAACATGTAACAGAACGAATATGTTTCTTTGTGTGGACAAAGGGAATAAAAACGCGATTTAAAACTTTGCTTTAGCTTGGGAAATAATGTATAGACAGCCATCAAAATAGCATACAGATTCGAAATTCGAATACAGGTTCGAAAGTATACCTTTTTTTGAAGAAGAAGCCGATGGATTTTTGACATTTTTTTTTTTAAATATATGTTAATTTACACCACCATTTTTAACCGCCTTCAAAAAAGGAGGTTCTCAATTCGACTGTATTTTTTGAGTTTTTTTTTTGTGTTTGTTACCTTATAACTCAGGTCTGAGTGAACCGATTTTGATGATTCTTTTTTATTCGAAAGCTGGTGGTTGTTGTGCCCGCAACCTCAGGCGGTGGCCCTGGCAGGCCCCTCTGCTTCTTTCCCCTGACGATAACATCACTGATTGAAATTATCGTAACAAAACGTAAAAAACTGTGTATCAAAGCCTTAAAAACCTTTGTGCGTAAATATTTGTAGTTTGCGTTGAATTTTTACACATTTTTATGTTCGTTAACGCTCAAGTTAGATTTTTAAGCTTTCTTAAGATAAATCGACTAACAAACAGGCCTTGATTAGAGACTTGTATTTTTTGGAATTTTAATATTAGAATATATATAGTATATATTACATAGTCTGATATTTTTATAATCTACTAGATTTGCCCGTGTTTCCGCTCGCTTTAAATTTCTGGGTTCAGTAGGTTATGTTATTCCAGATTATAGTCTATTTCTATGCTAAATTTCATACGTCGGCATCATATGCATAGCCTTTTCCTATTTTTATCGGGGTCTACTTCCAGTCTAACCGGATACAGCTAAATACCAGTATTTTACATGGAGCGACTGCCTATCTGACTTCCATATTCCAGTTAGTACTGGGTAATACGATACCCCTTGGTAAGACTGCTTGTTAGACTTCAGCGTTATAGAGTAACAAGCACATAAACTAACTTCCGCATACATAAATAGTAGAGTAATTAAACTTGTTTCGACGAAATAGCCAAAGAGAGATAGAATGCTTCTATTAAATGTACAACAGTGCATCGTTTTGACGGGCCTGTTGGTCTAGTGGTTAGTGGCCCTGACTGCTGAGCCGGTGGTCGTGGGTTCGATTCCCACCCAGGACAAACTGTGTGATGAGCATGATTGTTTGTTCTGTGTCTGGGTGTGATTTATCTATAATATGTATGTATTTATAAATTATATAAGTATGTATATCAGTTGTCTGGTTACCATAACACAAGCTCTGCTTAGCTTGTGATCAGATAGCCGTGTGTGAGTTGTCCCAAGATATTTATATTTATATCGTGGTCATCTACGTAGTTCTCTTTTTATCCGCCTGTCGATTTTTTTCCGGCTTATTTTCGTCACAAAGCGGTCATCGTGTCAAAATGCGTTTGTTAACCAAAAACGTTACAAAATGGCAAATAAAATAACACGACATGTTTTACAGATTTTTTCAACAGCATCCAATGAAATTGGAAATAGCGGAATCGAAATAAACATAGGACGAAATGCGACTGTTGTTCGGTGAGTCGTGAATATAGGACGAACGTGGATTAAATGTAGCATTGTGTTGCACATTGCAAACTGCCTCTTTGGCCCAGTTGTTGCAAGTGCGACTGCTATGCATGAGGTCTTCGGTTCGGTTATCTGATCGGGCAAAGTGCAGCTGGATATTTTTATTACTTCTCACAAATGGTAATGATGATGAAATGTCTAGATTTGTGCCCGTTGACGGCAAGAAGCTCGCTCTCTTTAACATGATAGTGAAACATAACTGGCAAGTGCCCTATTAGGTGAACTTCCTTCTGTCTACCTCTCCGGGGCTTACAGGCGTGATAGTATTTATGTTTTGTTGTTTTTTTTTTTAAATGTTGCCCCACACTAGGAATTTCTCCTGTACCGTGGGTGCATTTACAAATATTTATACTCACATACACAAACAGCCAAACCCGAAACAACTATTTGCTGATCAAATATTTGTTCCGTGCGGGGATCGAATGTGATTGATGGTGGAAGACTATTTTAAATAGTGCCCCGAATTGTTACAAGGGGCTTTTTTGTGCATGGGACATCATCAAATAACTTTCCTCGCTCTGTGCCGAGAGGGGGGGGGGGGGCGGCCTTGTCTTCTAAAATGAACTGAGTGATATCTTGTTTATCATGTTTTAAGTGTATAATATTACTGCACTGACGTTTTCTTTTTTCGGATGTGTAAATATCAAATGACGGAGAACGAAGGAGCGAGAGGGAGTGCTAGGCTTTTTCTTACCAAAACCCATCCACGTTCCTGTTTGCCCTTTACGTTCCGGGGCCGCGGTGACTCTTTCGAACAACCGCAAGCCCGGCAGGAGAAAAACAACCTTTACCCAAAATCGTACTCATACTTCAGAAGTGAAAGCTAATTTTCCTTTTCCTTAGACTGAATTCTAAGCTTACATTTTTGTAGGTCAGTGATAAAAGCTGTAAGATTTCCTAGTCTTTGTGGGATGCACGAGCGTTGCGTCTTGAAGACGCGTGGGCCGTGAAATTACTCTCATTCCGAAAAGGTCAGAGGTTTATAGCGAGCAAGTTTGTCAGTTAAAAACGATCTGTAAGGTTCTTGTAGGTTGTATTTTAAGGTATATTTGAAACGTAGTTTGATTCTTAGTTTAGCCAGAAATAAAATATCCGCGAATGTTTGTGAGGTTGTATGGATGTTTGTTACTCCTTGACGTCAAAACGACTGAACGGATCTTGATGAAATTTGGCACAGAGGTAGATTATGGTCTGGAATAACACTTAGGATATTTTTCAATAAAACGCGGGCGAAGCAGCAGGCGCCAGCTATTTTTTGATAAAGTCATCCGTCATGTCCACTATGTAGTCCGGTCAAATTAGACCAAAAAATAAGAGTGAAGTTACCTAAATTCCCACCAAGCTGAAAATCGGTAAGATTGTTTAAAATATCATTAAAAACAAAATTTGAAAGTTCCCCATCTTTCCCCTGTAAGGAAAAAAAATTATTCAAAGTCAAAGGTCAAAAAAATGAGTTTTTCGCGATTTTCAGCAAAACGGTAAGTTTTATCATAAAAATATCTCAGACAAAAATTGTAGATCATAAAATTATCTACAAAAAATTAATTCACACTTTTTTTCTACGAGCCACCGTTTTTGAGATATAACGATTCAAAAAGTTGTAATCGTCATAATATGCATGAGTACGCCACGTATATATACATCTCTATAGTTGTAATATATGTTAAAATATTTTTCTATCAGTTATTGTAATTTACACTACTAATATAAAATATACATAAGTTATAACTATAAGTACAATTAGCTTGTCTTCCTCCAACCTCAGTTGCTGCTCATCAACATCTGTTCAGGGTATATTACCAAGTTCAAGTGTGGCTTGGTTATCAGCTAGACCCTACAGATTGGGGTTGGAAGTTGGTCAACAATTTATTAGAACTAGTGCACACTTTACTTCCACCTGCTCCGGAAAAATTGCTGAACTCGATTTTTTGCTGCAAAAAGGGATGCAGTGCTAAATGTGGTTGCAAAAAAGTCGGACTGTTCTGTTCTCCGGCATGTACACATTGTCAAGGCCGGTTGTGCTGTAATATTGAATCACCAACAGTAGAGGATCCGTTTGATTCCAACGAGGCAACATGCGATACATCGCTATTAATGCAGTTTACATCCACTCAGGATGAAGATGAAGAAGAACAAGAACAACAAGAACAAGAAGATCAAGAAGAAGATTTTGAAAGTTACGACTCTGACGATTAAATGTGACTACTTTTTTTTTAACTTAAATTGCTTTTATCTTTTCAATCTCTGCTAATCCATTATTTTTCAATAGTTTCAAATTAAACGAGATCAAAACTGACCCGTGGAATAGGCCTACTGCGGAAATCACAAACCACAAAAAACGCGCTAAGTACACTACCTCATAGGTGGTGTGGAAACGTGTGCATATTATGACGATTACAACTTTTACAACTTTTTGAATCGTTATATCTCAAAAACGGTGGCTCGTAGAAAAAAAGTATGAATTAACGTTTTGTAGATAATTTTATGATTTACAATTTTTGTCTGAAATATTTTTATGATAAAACTTACCGCTTTGCTGAATATCGCGAAAAACTCATTTTTTTTACCTTTGACCTTGAATAAATTTTTTTCCTTACAAGGGAAAGATGGGGAACTTTCAAATTTTGTTTTTAATGATATTTCTAACAATCTTACCGATTTTCAGCTTGGTGGGAATTTAGGTAACTTCGTATGTCTAATTTGACCGGACTATATGGTTTAATATCACTCTTAGCTAAGACGTAACGTAACTAATGTAAGACTGACGTGTTCTTCATGCTAAACCGATATTTCGCCAGTTATGTTCAAGTCCTATGCAGTTAGTTTTTTTTTGCGAATGGGAAATTATCAAATAACTTCCCCCGCTCTGAGAGAAGCGGAGAGGAGTGTCAGACTTGTACTGACTAAAACCCACCCATGTTCCTTCTTTTGCCCTTTATGTTCCGGTGCCGCTGTATCTCTTTCGAACAACCCGCAACCCATGTAGTAGTAGTAGTGCGATACTGTCGCCATCATCACCATCATCTACCCAACCTTTGCCCAACTATGTCAGGGTCCGCTTCCAGTCTAACTGGATGCAGCTGAATGCATTTAACATGACCTCCTGCCATAAAACAAGCTCAAATCTAGGCTAAGATCCCCGATAAAAAAAACCCAATAACACTTGGCTTGACCTGGGAATCGTAACCAGGACCTTTACAGTCGTGCTTGCGACTACCAACAAAGATTTATATATTTACTAGCTTTCGCCCGCGGCTTCGCCCGCGTAAAATTTGGGGTAACACAGTTCTCCTTGCGCCTTATTGATTTGTAATAGCAACGCTAAGTTTTCCCTTTTCTTCCCTCTTTCTCCCTCACATCCAACTTTTTATAAATAAAAATTAGCCTATGTCCGTCTCCTGGTTCCCAACTATCTATGTACCAAAATTCATCACAATCGGTTTAGCCATTAAAGCGTGAAGAGGTAACAAACAAACAAACAAATAAACAAACAAACAAACTCACTTTCGCTTTTATAATATTAGTAAGGATAAAAATCGCCCCCCCCCAATCCACCCCTTTTCCTTCGGGATTGCAGGCGGGATGATATGTAATAAAGATCATTCTTAACAATTAAATTTGAAACGGGATATTTACCATGTTTGTTATTTATATCGAGTGTCCCATATTTCGTCGATGTTGCAAACCCCATAATCACGGATAAACTCAACGAAAAAAAAAAACTATGTATCGAAATCTCGAAACAAACAATAAACATGGTAAATATCCCGTTTCAAGTTTTAATAGTAATGTTAGTAACCATATCAGTATATATATATAGTCTATATATAGTCTATATATAGTATATATAGTCTATCATAACTTACAATAACACCAATTCCCTCTACCATATAGCTACTAATTCACGCTAGACTTCATTTGTCGGAGCACCTGTTAGGGCCGGATTAAACTGGATGTAACCAGTTTTATCCGGATGCCCGATCTCGTCAGCTAATTATATGGATTACGGGGCACTTGGAGCGGGTCATTTTGTTTAGGACTATGTTATACAACTTCATTAAGGATAATGTGCTTTAAAATGAAAGAAAGAAAGAATAAAGAATTAAGAAACCATATTTATTTGGAACTTGCCTCAATTGCACACAACATAAAGGCACGGGCACACTGAAGAGAACGTAAATACAAAAAAATATGATGGAAAGGTATAAAACAAACAAGAAATTATTTTGTGCTTAATTTTGTACAAACATCGAGTTCGACACCACTGTGTCGTATTGATTGTAAGTAAAATATGCTTAAGAGAATCAATTTTACGTTATTTTCGTGTTTTTCAGTGTGGCCATTATAAAAATGCCATTAATTTGATCACTGTACTCGTTCAAATACTTGTAATAGAGCTGAATTTAAATAAATACACTTATTTAATAAATTTGTTTGTTTTTAAGCTATTGCACAGCTTCTATCGCGGCCCTTGAACGTGGAGACCGAATCCAGAAGTTTAAGGACGGTGGCTGGTGTTTTTTTTTTTTCATTTTTGAGGATCTGGTACCGCAAAAGATTGGCCAAGTAAGAGTCGGACTAGCGCATCGAAACTCTTACGATTTAAACTTAAAATCTTTAGATTGCGTAGCTTTAGAGGGTTGATTTTTACACAGATTCAAGAGAGCATAGAGTTACATTAATTTCAATTTCATACCTCCACGCCTTCCTGAAGGGTCTTGGCAAACAAACAGACATACAGACCAAAAACAAAGTAAACCTATTATTTATTTTATTTAACTATTTATGTACACTCAGTAAACCAGACAGGATAAAAAACATTTAAGATTTGAGTACAAAGGTACTGCTTATTTCTTAAGAAATGTCTGCCAGCAGACCTGCGAAAGGAGATATGAGAACGAAATGTAGACGATAGTTTGTGAGAGAGTATTAGAAAAATATGTGTGTGTGCCTTAACCTATTATAACCTACATATATAAGTAAATATTGTATTAATACATAAAGTTTAAATATATATCCATAAATAAATACATATATATCACGATTGAGACCTATAATGTTTTCGTTTTTCCTTTTTAGTACGGAACCCTTAAAGCCCCCATCTGTCTGTCAAGCCCCCTTTTCTCAAGAACGCGCGTTGGTATCAAGTTTAAATTTATATTAAACTAGCTTTCGCCCGCGGCTTCGCTCGCGTTAAATTCGGTATAACACACCAAGCAGACCTGCAGTTTTTCTCATGCGCCTGATTGATTTGTAATAGCAACGCTAAGTTTTCCCTTTTGTCCCTCGTTCTCCCTCATATCCCACTTTTTTTTAATAAAAATTAGCCTATGTCTGTCTCCTGGTTCCCAACTATTTCTGTACCAAAACTCATCAAAATCGGTTTAGCCATTAAAGCGTGAAGAGGTAACAAACAAACTCACTTTCGCTTTTATAATATTAGTAAGGATACTTAGCTCAAGGATCTGTAAAAACTAAGGTTTTACCGAGAATCCTTATTTTTACGTAAAAAAAATCGTTTTGAAGTATGCAGGCCCGTACTTTTCTTTTACTCGATGGCTAATGATAATTTCATTTTCTATTAACTAGAGGACATAATTTAGCCTTTTGAACGCTAGAGCTTAAACGCAGGCGCGTTCCCTCCATGCCGAGCAACTCAATTTACCAATATTATTGTCACTTATTTGCGTCGTTAGCGTCCAGAGGACGGGCTTGCTTGTCACATATAATGTGAAAATGGCGTTCAAAAACTGTTCATACTCGTGCAATTGGCGAAGTCATTATGTTATAATACCTAGAAAGACTACAAAGTATTCATGTATCCCATTAACTTAATTAATAGCATAAAACCTCTTCCTTTTCACATAAAACCTGAAACGACCATAGAGTTCTATTTTATTTATTGTATGGACCGTTCCATTTATGAATGCTACCATACGAATATTTATCGAACATTTCTCTTAAGGCTGGCTGTTAATTAACATTTCTTACGTAGACCTTTCTTCGTTAATTAACACAGAATTGATATGTACGGGTGACTGCGTTTACACGTCTTATCGTAACCTTGTTCAGGGGATGTCAACCTTGGGAATGTAATGTATGGAATTGCCTGGTAAGGGTCCTGACCCTTTATAATATGGGAAAAGTGATTGCTTTTACAATTGTGTTGTGGTGGTTTTAGTCGCCAGGTTTTCCGCGTTCCTTGTAGTTATGAACTCGAATTTTTCTGTAGTAGTTAGGAGTTGCCTGATTGAGAAATTCGTGGTTAAATAGCAGTCGCTCGGGTCGATCTTTAGGTTAAGCCGCGCTTGCCTAGGTTGGTCTGTAGATGGGTGACCACGCGTTAGATACCGGGTTTCGTTTGTGCCTCGGATAGTATGTTAAGCTGTTGGTCCCGATTGTCAATTTTAGATCTTTGACAGTCGTTATAGGTAGTCAGTGTCCCGAAAGTCTGACAACCAGCCTTACCAAGGGGTATCGTATTACTCAGTACTAACTGGGTTGTGGAATTCAGATAGACACGCTCTATGTAAAATTGGAAAATGCGTACATGAGTCAGAAAAATCAGAAGAGAGAGATTTTTTTTTGCGGATCGCAAATCAACAAATAATTTCCTTCGCTCTGGGTGGAGCAGGGGGGAGGGGGGATTCAGACTAGTATTGACTAAACCCACCCATGTACCTTCTTTTGCCCGTTATGTCTGGGGCTGCGGTATCTCTTTCGAACAACAGGCAACCCCGGCAGGCGGTGGCTCTGGCAGGCCCCTCTGCTTTGCTGACATCTCTTTGAGGCGCGCGGGGAGAGTTGCTTGGGATCGAACACGAGATCTATAACTTGGCAATCCGTTAGTAACACCAAGAGGCTATCAATGTTCAACAGTAACTAATAGCAGAGGTTGATACATCAGAGCACGATAACAGGGGCCTTAGTCTGCTATTACAATAGTGTCAGAATGGTCGATCACTGATCGCATAATGGTTGATTTTGACAAGTTTAGTATGTAGCAGATTACCAATATACCATTCTGACACTATTGTAATAGCAGACTAAGGCAACAGCTTTGCAAAAACCATTTCAATGTTCCTGTTAATTCATAATATCTTTTTGTACTTTTCAGGTAAGTTCTAGTACATACAGTCAGTGAAAAAGCAACTACCAAGGGGGCAAACAGTAAGTAACCCATCTGCGTCGTCACAAAATAGAAATGGTAATTTTTGTTAAATATAAAAACGATCCAACTCAATTTGATAAACGACTACATAAGTATTAAGTCAACAGAAAAAAAACTTGGGTAGTCAGTTGCAATTTTCTAAAAAATCCGTGATTGTTTTCGAATGACGGTATTTTTTTGATAGAATTGATGAAAAATTTTGAGCTGAAAACGTCCATCGGTTTCTAAAAAAATACAGTCCAAGTAACAATGCATAGTACTTTGTGAAAGTACTGTAGTTGCCCATTTCAAAGCGTAGCGTCTCTATGGAGAAGAATGGGCAAGAAACTTCTTGGACACTTTTTATTATTTTACACAGTATCATAATTATTTTTACTACCTGGCGTTGCGTTCCAAATTTTAGAAATCAGCATCTATTTAAGTCACTAGTTGATAGATTTCGTCTGGGTTCGCTCCTCTCATCGTAGACCTCATCTTTGTTATCAGAACAAGATTGGGGTCAAGAGCCTCCTCTTGACCCCAATCTTGTTCTGATAATAACTATATAACTACAATAAAAAAGAACCCCCTAGTCACCTATACTACAAACAAACCTAAAATAAAAGTAATTTGCGTGGCGGCCATTAAAAGATTCACAAGCCTCGCTCGGGCGCTGACCAAACAATCAGCTAACGATTCCATTTGCATAATGGCGAATAAACAAATGTTAAAATAATAACCCCAGTACCAGCAACCGCACACCCAATCTAACAATTGACTTTCCAGCACCTTTATTACGTGGAAATAAGGTCGGTTTTACCAGTCACACGGATGCGTTGGATTTACTTACTGATAAAATTATACATTGAACTTTTTGCTATGTGAAGGCTTTCACGTAATCATATTTTTCTGGGATGTGGATTCAGATTTTAATCAACAGTAAATAGGGAGGTTGTTTTTTTAGGTTGCGTACCCAAAGGGGACCGACCCTATTACTACACCCGGTAAAACAATATCTTCAGGATAATGTTGGGGCTGTCCCTATCCTGCAGTGCATCGAGAATCTTCGCGCTATATCGCACTGATGGTTTTTATGCCGCTATTCACAAAAAATAAAACATTACATAACTGCAGATTAATCGGTGTTGATAAAATAATAAAAAAATACAGCCCATTCATACTTCATAATCCCATAATCACTGCGAAAGAAAAATAAACAAACAAAAAAGTTTTCATTCTTTTAAAAAGTAACAAGTGACACCAAAGAGTTTTTTGCTATAAATCTCGAGCAAGCTTGCGGACGCTTAACCGAATTAATTTAAATAATTTAACTAAGTGGTTGTATTAAAACATTGGACCGCGAAACGTGGTAGCTCAGAACTTTGAAGCTTACTGCTACGCCTCGTAGCACTTATTTTGCTACGTGCGTAGCGCTCGTAACAAGTTCGTAGCACACCCTCTACGTTAACAGCTCGCGAAGTTTTTCAAGTGTGGAATGGATTGAGTAAGGATTAAAGTGAATGAACTTTTGAAGATCTTTTAATAAAACCGAGAAGCATATAAATTGTACGGTTGAATACTTTTCTTCATCTTTTATCGAATACGTTTAGAATTTTAGTATCCAATTGAGTTTTTATTTCAACAATCGCGAATCTTATCAAATGGGAAAGCCAGGCAGAAGTATCATTTATGTCACAATAAAAAAGTGTCACACGGTTCCGTGGATCTTCAAACATAACTGCCATTAAACATGTTTTTACGGCCCATACAAATTGTAACTCGACCATAATATGGAGTAACTTCGTGTTACTATAATAAACCGAGCATTGCCCACTAAAATGGCGCCTATCTAAATTGGTCGTGTAAAACGAGACGCGTTCACTTTTGAATTTTGACGCGTATCACCGCGTCTTTAATATTGACTGACAATATTTTCGTTTGGAGCTACAATCAATATTGATGGGTTGACCTTAGCCTTTGTGTTCGTATCTGTAGAGCCAGACGATCGCCGCTTATTGAATGATGCTCTAAAATTTTAGTTGAGATTGTTTTTCCTGTGTTCCATGTTGGCGAGGCGTTCAGTTTTCTGTGCATAGGGAAATGCGGCTTAAGGCCCATAGTGTTTCACGCGCACCTCAAAGAGATGACAGCAAAGCAGAGGGGCCTGCCAGGGCCTCCGTCTGCGTGGGTTTGCGGGTTGTTCGAAAGAGATACCGCGGCCCCGGAACGTAAAGGCAATAGAAGGAACATGGGTGGGTTTCAGTCAGTACAGGTCTGACACTCCCTCCCGCTCCGCTCAGAGCGGGAGAAGTTATTTGATGATTTCCAACCCCAAAAAAAGGGATGTGCCTAATCGGCTGTTTGAGAAACCTGTTATTCCTTTGCGCGTTCGTCTCTAGTAGTCATTAGTTGTACGGCATGGTTGGCGCAGTGGCTGAGCGATCGTCTGCTGCGCTGCGTGTCGCGGGTTCGTTCGCCGCCCGGAACAAATATTTGTATGACCTACAGGTGGATGTTTTGGTCAGACTGTTTGTGCATGTGCTCAAGTTAGTGGTCCCTTGGAGGTGTGAAAAAAAAAAACTCTTTTAGTCTGCATGTCTTGTCGGAACACTCGGTGTGCGAGTCCGACTAGCACTTATCCGTTTTTTTATATAAACCACAAATCAACCGCCAAACCCAAGACATTTTGGTTACTACTACGCTACGTCGTGGTCATTTCGTTGCTGCTGTTTATCTCATTTATTAAACGACAGTGTCTTTTCCGAAATTCTCGCAATAAACGAGCCTTTTTTTCTTACAAATATTCTGACTGTATAACTTATCGATTTTGTTGATAAAAAAACGGCTTTAATTAAACTACAACGAATTCTCATTACACACTCTTGCAAAATTAATCAAACCGTGTTCTTTGCAAAAAGTAAACGTAATATAAAACTAGATAGATTTTACAGGCTTTGTAAAAAGGAGACTAGAAAAAAAATGAACCAAAGAACCTTCGTTCTTATTGTAGTACTCAGTTAAATAGATCGAGCTCGCGAGGCTCACTTACATTCTGCTTCGTATATTCTTATTGTAAATGTAAGAACTTTAAACCTTTCCTGTGAGATAAAGAAAGACTATCTGACTCGAATGTTTCTAGCTGTTTTCTAGTTCCTTTGTTACACTCGATTTCTTAAATGTAAAATGTTTTAGCCATGTTTCTGACTTATCCTAGAAATGTTTATATAAAGTGGTTAACATGGCTATTTTTGGGATGGGAAGTCATCAAATAACTTCCCTGGGGAGAGTGTCAGACTTCTACTGACTAAAACCCACCCATGTTCCTTCTTTTGCCCTTTACGTTCCGGGGCCGCGGTATCTCTTTCGAACAACCCCCAATCCAGGCCCTGCAGGCCTCTCTGCTTTGCTGACATCTCTTTGAGGCGCGCGTGAAACACTAACGCGCCATCGAGACGGCCTGTCGTTCATAGACAGCCGGACGGTGAGCTACCCATTGCTCATTTTGCGCTCTTCTGTCTTGATGTAATGTCCTGACATGTATTTTGTGTGTGCATAAATAAAATTTTACTAATCTAGATTTAATTTACTAATATCAAATATCCTAAAAGTTTAAACAAAGAATTGGTAATAACTTTATGTGAAGAAAATTCGCTCCAAGCGGATAATTAAAGGTTTACTAAGGGAGATATTACGAAATTGGCTTTCAATCTGACTGAATTTGACAAAACTTGCCCACAGAACTTCCATCCGATTATTATAATACAACCCTTTGTTATCCTTTGCAAATACTTCATTCTTATCCTTCAAGCCACTCATGCTTTTAAAAACATTATCCAAAAGGTAACCAACATTTTCTTTGTACAAACCAATTTCACGTGCGCAGAATGGCAAAGGTATCGGGTATATCAACGCGGGTATCTCGACCCGGTTATCCGGGTAACCGGGTACACGGGTACCCGGTCCAAGGACCCTTGATAGTCCATGATTTTGTTAAAACTCATGTATAACCCAGATTTATGGCAGTTTGTATTTGTTCCGTTGTTCTTATTTGATACTATGTGACTAAAAGAGTGATGTATCTGAATGTTGAAGGACGGAGATCGAGAGGAAAGCCAAAGAAAAGATGGATGGATTGTGTTAGGAATGATATGAAGAAGAAAGGAGTAAATGATGCCGTGACGTCTGATAGGGGAGAATGGAAGAAGAAAACGTGTTGCGCCGACCCCAAATATAATAGGACAAGGGCAGGAAAATGATGATGATGTTTTGCGATAAAAAATGTGGGTCTCTTATTTGATTATGTTGTCCTAGTACCCTTTCTGTGAAGACATCTGTCTTCACAGAAAGGGTGAGCCCTAATTCCGTGGCATTTGGGGCCTATATAATATAATAGGTATCTCGTTTCCTCACAGTTGGTGCTAAGTCTATTAGTATTGATGTCCCTTGTGACGCTAGTTATTAGAATTCTGTTTTCTATAATTTAAATTATAATACCAGTATTAAAATGAGTGAGAGAATGTTAAAGACGAAAAAGTGTTTTCATCTCCCGACGCTTATCATTTCTTACATCCATACTTTAGTCTATTTAACATGTCTCACAGGTCAAGCGTGAACTTTTAAAAACTGATGTCATTTGTTTCACGAAGCCACGTTGCGGGAATCGACACAAAGAACATATTATTTATTCAATTGTCAGTTTAAAAACAAAACCGTGCAAGATCGAGTCGCACTTGTACACCGAGGGTTCCGTACAAACTTGCGGCGTAAACGGCCATATCTTTTGACTGCGTAGACTTTGAGGATTGTGTTTTTACAGCACAAATTGAACTTAGAGTTGTGTTTATGGTTTTAATTTCAAATCGATACCTCCACACGTTCCCGGGATAAAGGGTCTTGACAGCCAGACAGACAAACGGATAAAAAAGTGATCCGTTTTTTCTCTTTAGATCCGGAATCCTAGAAAAGATAAATATAGTTAGCCATTCTAAAGAACAGTGAGTTCCGAAGAAGAACCTGCATTTTTTTTTTTTCGGGTGGGAAATCATCCAATGATTTCCCCCGCTCTGGGCGGAGCGGGAGGGCATGTCAGACTTGTACTGACTAAAACCCACCCATGTTTCTTTTTTTGCCCTTTACGTTCCGAGGCCGCGGTATCTCTTTCGAACAACCCGCAACCCCGGCAGGCAGAGGCTCTGGCAAGCCCCTCTGCTTTGCTGACTCTCTTTGAGGCGCGCGTGAAACACGAACGCGCCGTCGACACGGCCTGTCGTCAATCGACGGACGGACGGTGAACTACCCATTGCTCACCGCCCACAGGCCCGCATCTACGGTGGCCGGAAGTCGTCTCGCGGCGCCCGGCGCCATGGGCGTTTCCCGCGGCGGCTGGGTTGGGCAGATGTTCTCTCCCTCAAACGCCCGGCCACCTCCTTCGCTAGCATTACTGCTTCGCAGAAGGTGGTGACCGCTTCCCATTCCCTCTCGCTCCGGACCATGGCCTGAACCAGGGCCGGACGCGAGAGATCGCCGCCGCCGATCGCCTCTACGAGGGCACGGCGGTGCTCCGCCCAAGCCGGGCAGATCGCCACTGTGTGCTCCACCGTGTCCTCCGGGCGATTGTCACAATGGTGACACCCGGGCGCTTCCTCCCGCCCGATGATGTGCAGGAACCTCCCGAAACTTCCGTGTCCGGTGAGGACCTGCGTCAGGCGGTAGGTGAGGACGCCATGACGCCTCTCCAGCCACTCCTCAAAGAGGGGACTTATCGCCACTATTGTGGCGTGCCCTGCACGGGGTTGCGACAGTCGCTCTCTCCATGCCACCATGAGATCGCACCGGAGGTCCGCCCGCCGAGCGACAACTTGCCGCGGCAGCGGGTTTTCCCCCCGGTGTAGTGCCTCCGCGCGCCACTCAAACAGGCGCGCGAGGACTATCGCCTCCAGATCCCACGGTGGCAGTCCGGCAAGGAGGCTTGCTGCCTCGCCGGAGATTGTACGGTAGCCCCGGATAAGCCGTATGGCCACCACCTTTTGGGGCGCGTTCAGATAGTGGGCCGCGCGCCGCCCTAAAGAACGCGCCCATACTGGGGCCCCGTAAAGGGCCATGGACCGCACGACTCCGGCATAGAGCCTACGGCAGGAGGCGTTTGGCCCCTTGAGATTGGGCAGGAGCCGCTTGAAAGCAGCCCCCGTCCGCTCGAGCTTGGGAGCCAAACGTCGGAAGTGTTCGACGAAGTTCCACCGGCTGTCGAGGACGCTTCCCAGGTACTTCATCGTCGACCCGACGCCGATGCGAACCCCTCCTACCGTCAACTGGGATCCCGGCGGTGGCGTGTTTCCGCGGCCATGAAAAACCATGGCCTCGGATTTGTGCAAGGCCACCTCGAGACCCAGTAGCCGGATCCTCTCCACGACTATCGCAAGCCCGCGTGTCATATTGTCGGCCGCCGCTTGGTGCGACCCCCCCTGAGCCAGGACGAGCGTGTCGTGAGCGTAGCAAACAACACTGACGCCGCTGGGGAGGTCGGCGCGCAGCACCCAGCAGTCGTAACCGATGTCCCACAGGAGCGGCCCCAAGACCGATCCCTGTGGGACATCGCATGACATCTCTCGCCGGTTCCACTCTCCAGAGCGACCGGAGTATATGACGGCCCTGTCCGTCAGATATGCCCCGACCACACGACGAAGATAGGTCGGCATCCGGTGGTATTGGAGTGCCTCCCTGATGCAGCTCCAAGGCATGGTGTTAAACGCGTTAGCGATGTCGAGAGACAGCACAAATTGAACTTAGAGTTGTGTTTATGGTTTTAATTTCAAATCGATACCTCCACACGTTCCCGGGATAAAGGGTCTTGACAGCCAGACAGACAAACGGATAAAAAAGTGATCCGTTTTTTCTCTTTAGATCCGGAATCCTAGAAAAGATAAATATAGTTAGCCATTCTAAAGAACAGTGAGTTCCGAAGAAGAACCTGCATGGACACTCTCTTGAAACAATCTTTAATCGTAACATCACACCTGTAATACTGAAGTGCCATGTAACAGACGCTAGCTATTAAAAAGGTCCAGAAATCCAGACTTCGTCTCGGCTACTATTGTATTGTATAACGGGCTGGTGTCCGCAACTCCACGTCTGAGGCGCGTATTTTGCGTATGGGTATGGTCTCGGCTACTAAGAAATATCTTACGGAAAAACCTAATAATAGTTGGTTCAACCCAAGAATTGAACCTAGAGCCTCATGTTCATCATAGATAGATATAGTTAAAGAGTTTTATATTCTCAATAACAAATATCAAGGATTTTCTTACTTGAAAACATATATGGAAGTTAAACTATGATATCGTGATATCAAAATAAAAACGTATCCTATATGTTATTCCAGACCATAATTTACCTGTGTGCCAAATTTCAAGATTCGTGCAGCCGTTTTGACGAAAAAGAGTAAAAAACATCCACACATACATCCTCACAAACATTCGCATTTATAATATTATTATTAATATTAATAGTAAGAAAATTCACTTTGACAAACAAACTAACTAGACATATATTTTTTTCCTAATAGTGACTTGTGGAAATTGAAAAGCAGACTCATCTCCTACATAGATACTTTTGTCAAATCCCAAACGCTTTTACAGGCAAACATAATATAACCCCATTAGTTAATATAACATTTAGTTAAGTTCCAAAGCAATTGATTTTACGTCAGCAAACGTTCGGCAAATTAATATATATTGGAATGTTTGTTTAACTGGTGGTGGCGGGCACTTGTGGGTTAAATTAGGCTTGCCGCACTTCAAATAGATTGCCTTGTTAATATTGTAATTGTTTGGTATGCTGATAGAATAATTTTGATAGTTTTAATTAATTTGTTTGACTCGTATCCTACTTATAATATATCATTACTAATATTATAAAAGCGAAGGTCAGTTTGTTTGTTACCTCTTCGCGTCTAAATGGCTAAACCGATTATGATGAATTTTGGTACAGAGATAGTTGGGACCATGGAGACGGACATAGGCTATATTTTTTCTAAAAAAAAAGTGAGAAATGAGGGCGAAAGAGGGAAGAAAAGGGAAAACTTAGAATTGCTATTACAATAAATAAGGCGCAAAGGCAAAAACTACAGGTAGCAGGTACCTGTAAATCAGGAAAGGGGAACTGTGTTACCCCGAATTTAACGCGAGCGAAGCCGCGGGCAAAAGCTAGTATTCAATTAAAGAACTACATTTCTCATTCTCTTTATATTACGTAAGAGAAATAACGTAACAAAATAAACTTGAAAACTGAAATAAGTGCAATTTAAAAGCAGTACAACCGAGATAAGTTTCTTCATTTTCCTCCCCATAAAACAATAAGAGAGAAACCTATTAAATTCTCAAGAAATGAACTGTTCTTAAGAAAGTACCATGCAGGCAATTGTTCTACTATACAATCAGGGTAAATTCAACTTGAAATAACTAAAAAATGAATGCCCTAATCCACAAGAATCAAAATCGTAATAAGCATGAAAATTGAATTACTTTGCTCAAAGTTGGCTGAATGAGAATGAATGAACGAACTGTGAAGTTGGTATGAACTCAATTGTTGAATGTATAGTTTACAAAAGAGGTCTCTTAAGTACTAGCTTTTACCCGCGGGTTCGCTCGCGTTAAATTCGGGGCAAATCGGTTCCACTTTCCTGATTCACAGGTACCTGTTACTTGTAGTTTTTGCCCTTGCGCCTTATTTATTGTAATAGCAATGCTAAGTTTTCCCTTTTCTTCTCTCTTTCTCCCTCATTTTCCTTTTTTTTTTAGAAAAAATATAGCTTATGTCCGTCTCCATTGTCCCAAATATCTCTGTACTAAAATTCATCAAAATCAGTTTAGCCATTAAGGCGTGAAGACGTTGCAAACAAACTCACTTTCGTTTTTATAATATTGTTAAGCATTAAGTTACTGGTGCGTATAACCTGCAGAATTTGTTAATTTCTGCTAAAATCAGACGCGGAAGGAACCCAGGTTATTAGAGAAACCTAGGCTATAATTGCTGATTCTGTCGCAAGAAGTTGAAGGCAAAAAAATACGCAATCGGGAAGAAAGGCACAGGAGATCATTCAATTCATTAATTGTACCACATACCTTGACCAGCGATTCCACGCGCGCGCGCAGGCGACGGCCACGTGTCCGCTTTCGGGAGGAGCAGCTTACAGGTCTTTTCTGGATACACTAGGCTGGCCAGCAGTACACAACACACTAACATAGGTCTGGAGTAGGTTGATAACAGTTCGTATAGGTTCAGTTCAGGGGGTTTCAGAGCGCGATGGGACTAGTTAGTGTCACACATAGCATGCGCATCTACCCGATCCCAAGGTTATAGCGTGACTAACGCGTCGATGCGGCGCGGCATGGCGCGCGCGCTGCTCGGCGCGAGTAAAATCACCCAATCACGATATAGGGCACATATTCAATAAATTGGACGAACCAATGCCTTTCAATCGCCATAGGTGATGTAGAAAAATATAAAACTATAAATTACGAAGCGTAACCATTTTCCCCGGCTTGAAAGTTCCCACTTTCGAAACACTAAGGAGAAGTAAATACAAAATTGCATATCATCACAACTTCACAAAAGCTATAAGAACTCTAGAGTTGCGACTCTATATAACAAATAAGGATACTTAACTAACTATCCTACGAGGTAACTAAATCTAAGACTGCACATTGGTGCAAAGTAAGAATTAATATTAAGGTAACTAAACTTATTGCGTTGGCAAAGGGCACAACTTTACGACCGGGCGACTCTGAAGGATCCCGCTTTGAGTCTTGACAGATGCGACTCTACAAACTCCGTTTTTATCTGGAAATATTTCGTGAATTACTCCTAATGGCCAATGCAGAGGCATCACATTGTCCTGCATGGAGACGACAACCATCCCGACCCGTATTGGATTGGCAGGAGTGTTCCATTTCTGTTTGGATTGTAGGGTGTGCAAATACTCTTGGCGCCACCGCTTCCAAAAAGATTGAACCATCTGATCAGTCAATTCATATCGCGAAATAAGATGTAAGCGCGTTTCATTGACTTCGTGAGCGGGAAGAAATAAAAGAGGTTTCGTATGCAAGAAGTGCGCCGGTGATAATGAAGTGGGCTCTGACGGATCCGAGCTGATCGCATACAGAGGCCTCGAGTTTAATAAAGCTTCTACTTGAGTTAGCATAGTGTTAAACTCGTCAAAGCTAAGAATTTGCTGACCGATGACTTTGCAGAGATGCGTTTTGACACTCTTCACTTCACTTTCCCAACAACCACCAAAATGGGGAGCTCTACAGGGGATGGTTTTGAGTGTGATTCGATGCTCTGCAAGTTCTCTTTCCCACAAGGGGTGATACTCCTTAGCCAAGAATTGGTAGAGATCTCGGAGATAGGATTTGGCTCCAATAAAATTGGTAGCATTATCCGTGTACAAACACTGAACTGGCCTCTAGCACGCACCGACGTGACCAAGAAGGGTCCCGCGTAGTCGCAACCTGTATGAGAGAAAGCCTTAGGAGCTGACTCAACGCGGCAACGTGGTAAATCCGCCGTTATAGGAAAGGTAGGTCGTGGCTTTGCTCGAAAGCAAATGTTACATTTAAAGGTAATGTGACGTGCAATACGTCGCGCGGACAGGATCCAATACCTTTGTCGTAATAGAGATACGAGTAAGGTTGGTCCTGTGTGAAAATTAGTCACATGATAGTGGGAAACTAAAAGTTCCACTATATGATCTTGACACGGAAGGAGGATCTGATGACGAGAGTCAAAATCTAGCTCAGAGTTTGCTAGGCGACCTCCAACGTGGATAAGTCCTTCGTGAAGGAAGGGACTTAACCGTTGTACTGACTTAGAGCACAACTCATTGCGGGCTAAACGATCGAGATCAGATTCAAAGTGAATCCTCTGCACTGATCGCCACACAAAAGATTCAGCGAACTCTAAATCAGACGCGATAACGGGCCCTCTAGGGAGCCGTTTGATGAACTTATAAACTAAACAAATAGTTTTTAAATATTTAAACCAGGACGAGAACCTGGTAGAGCGAACGTACAAAATGTTGTCAGAAGGAGGACTTCTGTCAGAGCATTCGTGCGAGAGCACAGGTAAAGCTACGGGTTTCATTTCAGGAAGCTCTTGCGACTCGCCTGAAACGAAGGGTTTTATCGGCCATTCAGCGCGGGGAAGTTTAAGCCACGACGGCCCATTTAGCCACAACGGATGATGAACTAATTGGGCAGGCGTTAACCCGCGAGAGAGGCAATCACTGGGATTTTCAGACCCTTTCACATGGAAGAAGTGATCTGCCGAGAGATTCTCATGAATCTTAGCGATACGATTGGCTACGAAGGTGTGCCATCGATGCGGTGCAGAGTGAATCCAACTTAAGGTTACAGTTGAATCCGAAAAAGCTACGACTACCTCAATGGCGTGTCGAGCTGCGAAAAGATAATATACTCGCCTTATCACAGTTGATAAGAGGAGTGCGGCGCATAACTCGAGACGAGCTAGCGAAACTACTTTCAGTGGCGCGACTTTAGATTTCGCACACACCAGCGAGACCACGACACTACCGTCAGGTCTGACAACGTGGGCATAAACCGAACCACCGTAAGCCTTCTCACTAGCGTCGGCAAAACCGACGAGTGAGAGTCTACAGCGTTCTACGACGCCAACATGTCTCAAAAATCTCAATTCAGAGATAATTGGCAGTTCAGATTGAAACTGTTCCCACAGACGAACAATGCGAGGTGGTGGGACATCATCCCATCCAAGTTTGACAAGCCAAAGCTCTTTGATAAGAAGCTTGGCGTATAAAATTATCGGTGCAACGAGGCCTAAAACGTCGAAAAGGCGTGAGATGGAAGAAAGAATATTCCGTTTAGTGCAAGTGCGAACATCAGGGTTTACCTGGAACCCGAAACAATCCTCGTCGGGGAACCAACAAAGTCCCAGTATTTTCTGAGTCGGATCTTTACTTAGGTCCACGCTCTGTGAAAGTCGTAATGACTCTGGAATAGTCCGAAGAACATCGACACTGTTGCTAGACCATTTCGTCAATTGAAAATCGCCGAGAGAGAATATTTTTATAAGTTCACGAGCCGAGTCTATAGCTAGCGCACTGCTAGGTATAGAACTAACTATGTCATCCATATAAATATCTCGCTGCAAAATGTCCCTGGCGAGAGGCAACTGTGTTCCTTCATCCTGACATAACTGTTGGATAGTGCGAATAGCTATAAAAGGACTACACTTTAAACCAAAGGGAAGCACTGAAAACTGATAAATTTGAAGTTCCTCTTCCTCATTAAACCGATACAAGATACGTTGTAGTGAACGATCTTGTGCACGTATACCTATACGTAGGTACATAGATTTGACATCTGCGGAAACAGCGACACTAAAAAGCCGAAAATTTAACAAAATGTTGAAAAGGTCAGCCTGAAGGGCTGGACCTGCGTACAGGATATCATTGAGCGAGGTGCCGTTATCTGTACATGCACTGGCGTCTAGGACCACACGCAACTTGGTGGTCACCTTATCCTCTCGAATGACAGCATGGTGAGGAATATAGTATTCCATTTCTCGCTCCTTACAATTTCGTTTGGGCAACATACATTCAGGTACGATACTCTGCACCAAAGAAATAAAATTGTTTTTTAGATAATCCCGTATGACGTCATCATACAGAAGTTTGACGTTAGGAAGTGATTTAAGTTTACGTTCAAGACTATAGAATCTCTTGCGAGCCATATTAAGAGAATTTCCTAATGCTGACGCGTCTGTTTTCAGTGGTAAAGCGGCAACATACTTGCCATTTGGAGCGCGGGTAATTGTGTCACAATAAAACTCTTCACATTGTTTATCATCCGCACTCCCAATGGATGAAGCAGTAACATCTTCAATCTCCCAAAACTTACGAAGATCGAAGTTATCGAACGAACTCGCAAAGAAAGACAGAGTGTCAGTTGGAGGTTCGACAATAGGTGCTTCTCCTAGAAGTATGTAGCCGAGCACAGTTTCCAATGCGTCGGGACAACCGGGTACGCTGGTCACGTGACCAGGTCGCAATAACTTAGCGAACAACTTGACCCCAAGTAACATGTCAATATTACCTGGCACACCCCAGCTGTCATCCGCGAGTAGTTTAGGATCAATATGACTTAATACGGACGTATCTATAGCACCCAGTGGAAGTTGTCCGGTTATTTGATCCAAAACTAAAGCGTCTATTTCATACCTCGGCTGCGAGCAAAACCGTGAGCTGAACGTAAGATTCACCGAGCCGCGAACGGGCTGCGACGTGCCACCAATACCACGAACGGTAGTTATCGAGTCGGTATGTATAGTTAGACCGAGCCTACGGCAGCAACGCGATGTCATATAATTCTTTTGCGACCCAGGGTCCAAGAGACATCTAACCATCACGGCCTTACCCTTCCTACCCGCCACCAGCACCTTGGCAGTAGCCAGCACTTCCGTACTACGTGTGGCCTGGACTTGAGCAGAAGAATGCGTACACAACGCCACACGATCGGAAGGAGCTGGGTCGGCCGCAGAAGCGGAGGCGGGGGCGCTAGCGGGCGTCGGCGCAGGGGCTTGCAACGATTGCTCAAAATGCAATAAGGAATGATGCTTACCGTTACATTTCCTACATGTTGACTTCGATAGGCACTTAGAGACAGTATGTTTGCTACTTAGGCAATTACCACATCGGTTATTGTCTTTTATAAACTTAAATCTATTATCTACGCTCAACCTTTGAAACGCTTTGCACATAAATAAGGTTTTATGCGTGGAATGACATAGTGAACATTTAGATTCAGTAGCCACAAACACCTGCGATTCCTTAGATGAGGCGCGGGGGCTACCTGCGGGGCCGGACTTACTAGCCGCAGGAGAGGTGCGATACAAGATTTTTACTTGTTCACGAACAAACTTTACGAAATAATCATAATCTAACTCTTGTTGATTACGAAGCGACATTTCAAAATGTTTTGCAATATCAGAGTCTATTAACTTAAGACCCCAATAAATAAATATAAAATCATCTAACTTATTTATTTTCAATTGTTTGAGTCCCGCAACCGTAGAAGTTAATTTATCGAAACCCTTTTCAATATTAGCGGGAGTCGATCCGAACGATTTCAAGGAGAACAGCTGATTTAGATAATTAGTAGCGAGCGCGCGAGTATCTAGGTACTTGGCGATGAGCGCCTCCCAGACAAGAAGGTAATTATCGCCAGAAGGTACAATACCTTCAGCCACATTCCTAGCCTTGCCTTTTAAACAACTCAACAGATAATGAATGCGATCAGAATCTGTTAAATCTACGTTAGTATGTATAATACGTTTGAAAGTCTCGTAAAAGAACGGAAAACTCTGAATATCACCGTCAAAGGTAGGCAGTTCGATTTTAGGAACCTGTATATGGTGAGAATTTGGGCTCGCTGACGGGCTAGGTTTCTGGAAATCACCTGACTCAGTTAATGAAGATAAACTAAACTTTATTTCGCCGACCAACTCATCAAACGAATGCAATGCGCCATAGCTTACTTCACAGGTTGGATCCAATGTCATATTGAGCATATTTATCTCGTCCATTAGTCCATTGAATTCACTACGCAATCCATCAATTTGTTTTGCCTGAGCGATGAAAGCCTTGCGTAATCTTTCAGTAGTTAAAGATTTAGTTGAATCCAAAAACCTTTGAACCCGCGCAAAATATGCGTCACGTTTACCTTCCAATAATCGAAGTTTAACCTTGTCACTCATTGTGAACAGAAGTCAAATGTGACGCAAAAATAATTATATTAAATCAACCTTTATCTTCTACGGAACCCCAGTGCGTGAGGTTAGGGGCCAATCAAACCGATAAGCCAATGAAAGATTTTATAACTTGAGTATATAGTACGGAACGAAGTTTACGTACACGCGAAACCCTAACAATATTAAATTGAAAAGTAAAACAAATATAAACTACCGACGCTTTAACCAAGTGCAGGTAACAAAATCTAATATAAATTAAAATAGTAAGCACGCCAAATATCTTATGAACGTACCCATCTATATACGATATTTATGATTAGCTCAGATATACCCATAACCCGATAAAACATTTATGTCGGATGCGACGCGATAAACTTGTCTGCACTAACTTCCACTTGAATGAGATTAACTTACTCAATACAAGTAATATGAAGGTACAGATTCTTAACTAAAAATAAGTTAAGTGTTGAACTTAGAAAAAAGTATAAACTTATTTTCGTAAGCGATGCGAGTGTATTCTTAACGAAATAACTTCGTAAGAAAGGGTAAATTTCTTCACGAGTAGACGCGTAGATGACTGTTTGAAATAAATTATCTAGTAAGTACATACTACGTTTGCAAACGTGAAGTGCGGGTGTGATATGTATAAATATACGGCTGTTTCCATTGAGGAGAATTAACGCGTAAAGTTTATACACATCTGTTATTTTACCTGAAGGTTTCTGTCAAGAAAGCAGTCCTACAAAACAAAATAACAAGCGACGCGATGATAATATGGTTAATTGCAATAATTAATCATATGCGGTTGAGTCTCGCTATATAAAGCATACCTGCTCGTGCAATACGAATATAACAGGCGTAAAGCTAATGAACCTATACAAGTGTATCATACAATAACAATCAATGTTATTCATTTAGCAATTTCGATTAGTACCAACATAATAAGTATGTAAAAGTTTCTAATGCGTAATTAAATTTAGCCGTGGGTACGCGAACAAAGTTCAGACCTGGAACATTCCACAGTCAACGTACGATGACGATTTATACCCACTACCCACAATTTTTCCAACCGAACAAAAAATATGTAATTACGCCGAAAACTATCAGATTTATTAAATAAACGTATTTAGCGATATGAATCAACGTTGATATTCCATTAACTGTATTCTTCGGAGCTTTAAATAGTGAACTTAAAGATTTAAATTAAGAATTGATTTGACGGTTGACCTATTGCAAACGCAAGGCAGTTGAACCTTATTGTTAAAGCAATAGAGTTGAGAGTTGTGTGATGATATGCAATTAATATTGAAAATTCCTAAGTTTTTTGCTCAAAATCAGACTTTTTTAGGACTTAAATATAGGCCGTAAAAAGGCCCAAACTTTATTATCCGGCTCGAAGGACCAAAATGGTGCGTATAACCTGCAGAAGTTGTTAATTTCTGCTAAAATCAGACGCGGAAGGAACCCAGGTTATTAGAGAAACCTAGGCTATAATTGCTGATTCTGTCGCAAGAAGTTGAAGGCAAAAAAATACGCAATCGGGAAGAAAGGCACAGGAGATCATTCAATTCATTAATTGTACCACATACCTTGACCAGCGATTCCACGCGCGCGCGCAGGCGACGGCCACGTGTCCGCTTTCGGGAGGAGCAGCTTACAGGTCTTTTCTGGATACACTAGGCTGGCCAGCAGTACACAACACACTAACATAGGTCTGGAGTAGGTTGATAACAGTTCGTATAGGTTCAGTTCAGGGGGTTTCAGAGCGCGATGGGACTAGTTAGTGTCACACATAGCATGCGCATCTACCCGATCCCAAGGTTATAGCGTGACTAACGCGTCGATGCGGCGCGGCATGGCGCGCGCGCTGCTCGGCGCGAGTAAAATCACCCAATCACGATATAGGGCACATATTCAATAAATTGGACGAACCAATGCCTTTCAATCGCCATAGGTGATGTAGAAAAATATAAAACTATAAATTACGAAGCGTAACCAGTTACATTTGAAAATATTTCTTAATAAAAACAAAAAAAAAAACATTAAAAATAGTAGCCCACCGGTATCGGGAACAGAGTCCAAGGTACCGGCAGTCAGGGCTCTAGAGAAAGGAACCACCTAACAATATGAGCCGTGTCCAGGAGTACCGCTTTCTGTATCAAGCCCTTGATCCAGCTGCCTAACGAGAGCCTCCTCAGGTATTGGTTGAGGCTCTTGACAATTAAGCCATTGGCAGATACGACTATCGGCACAATGATCGCTGAGTCCACATCCCACATGTCGACAACCTCGCGAGCCAAGTCTATATACTTGATTTGCTTATCTTTCTCTGCTTTCACGAGGTTCTCATTATTATTATTTAGAGACGAATTCATGGTTACTTGGCATATAAAGAGCTTAATGGATTTACTGTACTTCGGCGTGTCTCGACGCTTTCCTAAACCAAGAGACATCATGGCTTAAGTTTTGTTTGGGATTATAACTTCTGTTTATTTTGGGTTAATGTTTTGTGATTTTATGCAAGAAAGCTCTTTGTAATAAGAATAACAAAGGGTCTAGGAAATTTTATGGAATAGAATAGTTCTTTGTTTGTAAAGAAAGTAGGTACATGTTAATAGATGTTAAGTTTGAAATAATTAATTAATTAACGGGCCTGTTGGTCTAGTGGTCAGTGGCCCTGACTGCTGAGCCGGAGGTCGTGGGTTTGATTCCCATCCAGGACAAACTTTGTGTGATGAGCATGATTGTTTGTTCTGTATCTGGGTGTGATTTATCTATAATATGTATATATTTATAAATTATATAAGTATGTATATCAGTTGTCTGGTTACCATAACACAAGCTCTGCTTAGCTTGGGATCAGATAGCCGTGTGTGAGTTGTCCCAAGATATTTATTTATTTATTTAATAACTACCTTAACTAAGGCATGCAAACAGTTTTGACTCCAAAAACAAAATACTTATTCTAAAAACTAGCTGTGCCCAGCGCTGAGCTGTCCCCTTCATAACTTACGGATAGGTATGCAAGATAGATGTTGACCGGTTCTCAGACCTCCTCGATGTGCGCACAAAATTTCACACAAATGTGTGCAGCCGTGTCAGAGAAGTTCAGTAACAAACGCCGAGGCACACGAATATTTTGTATATTAGAGATAGAGAAAATGCCATAATGCATTCTCTACCAGTCAACGATAAATCACGACAACATTGTGATAGGGTACAAAAATATATTAAAAAAACCCCACATAAAACTGTTTGTTTTTGGGAAAAACTACCCTACCATGACGTTTTAAAGCAGAACTTATTCTGCTGAGGGAAAGAGATGGTGCTAGACACCCTGTATAGCTCTGTCTCTTTCTCAAAACGTCATGGTAGGCCTACTGATATTAATATTTATACAGGTACCTATGTAGCCCACAGTCTACACAATAATATAGAGGGTTAAGATAATACCACATTTTATGTCTGACTTGACTCCTTACTCAACAAAGCACACAACTTAAAGTTATTAAGATGTTAAGGATAACGTGTGAAGAATATGGCTTTCATTGTTTTCTATTATCTCTAGTCCGGAACGGTTCGGGTCGGTTAATAATAGTGCTATTATTGGTTCAAGCTAAATAAACTGTCTTAGCTGGGCTGCTGTTTATATGAGTGAACTTGGTCATAAGGTTCTTTTTGCGCTACTACTTCAGCGAAAACAGAACCTTATAAGCAATGGGTAGCATGGGTGGCTCGCCGTCCGTCCGTCTCTTGGCGTCAGGCCGTGCCGACGGAGCGTTAGTGTTCCACGCGCGCCTCATAGAGATGTCAGCAAATCAGAGGGGCCTGTCAGCGGTACGTCCTGCCGGGGTTGCGGGTTGTTCAAAAGAGATATCGCGGCCACGGAACATAAAAGGCAATAGAAGGAACATGGGTGGGTTTTAGTCAGTACAAGTCTGACACTCCCCTCGGTCCGCCCAGAGCGGGGGAAGTTATTTGATAATTTCCTAGTCCAAAAAAGGGCTCTATAAATTCATGCTACTATCCAAGAACTACTCGAAGGTATTTGATGAAATTTCTCACACAGATAATGCATAACCTTGATTAACACGAGCTACTGCTAATCCCGGTTCTATGTTCCCTTGGGTAACATTTTGCCGTCTACGCGAGTGAGCCGCGGGCAATCAGGCGTCATATCAGGGATGGTATGCTTATTTAATTTGGGATCTGAAGACCAATACAGATGTAGCAAACATATTATTCCGGATTCTGTTTTTTCGGATTTTCTGCTAAGTTCGGGAAGTTTTGGTTACGGATATAAGAATTTTAAAACAGACACGCACGACGTGACGGCTTAGTTGAGCGAAACAAAAAAAAAACTCTATCGTCACCTATCATTTCGACTCCACCTTTATCCAAAACTATCCGAAACTGTTAGTCGGTTTCGGATATTTTTTCGTTTCGGTTATCCAATTGTTTCGGTTACAGAGCTCTATAACATTCCTGCTTCATTTACATAACTAATATTTGTGCTATGTGTACAGTTTCAAAACGATAATCCCCCTTTCGAATGGACTTCCCAGCGACCAGGATTTTGAAACAGACTACACGCTGGAAATTTAATACAAACGAATTGCAAACGTAAGGTTCGCAAAGTAAGGACGTTATCGATTAGTTTGGTGTATTTCTGAATTGATACAATTTTATAATGCCAACTAATTTTGTAGTATTCAATTAAAAAATGTATTAAACAACACTTACACGTTACGCTTTTTTTATTTTATTTGGATTCGTAATGACTTTCTTAAAAAAAAAAAACTGAAAGATGTTCCTTCTTTTGCCCTTTATGTTCCGGGGCAACGGTATCTCTTTCGAACAATCTGTAAACCCGGCAGGCAGTGGCCCTGGCAGGCCCCTCTGGTAGAGTAAACCCTGACTCCCGTGACTTAGGAGTCAGCAAATTAAAGTAAACTTCCCCACGAAAAGAAAAAAAAAACTGACTTTTGTTGCCAACTGTACTCACAGACGAGTATTTTAACAAGCTCAAAAGTACGATTGTAGACCAAAATATACAGATAACGTTGTTGACAAAAATGTAAGGCTTTAAAAATATGTCGAGGCATATTTTGTATGGAGTTTTGACACGCAGTTAAAACATTGTTTCAGTTTACTAGAATTTTGTGTTTAATTACTAATTGCTCTAGCATGAATTTGGTTTATGTTATGTGAAATGGATGTAGAATTAAATGTAACTAATAATTACTTCGTATGGTTTTGGCGTATTAAATTTGATATTAGTTTTAAGCTTAATTAGTAGCGATTTATATTACGTGGGTGGTAATAATACATTTGAATATTTAAAAGCCGACAAGAACGAAGAGGCTTCAATATTTGGTATGTAGGCGTAACGATTTTCGGTATTTACAGATGATAAAACAACAAACATATCCTCCTTTTTAAAGTCGGTTAAAAATAGAAGGGTTCCAGAGTAAGAGTTTTTTCCAGCGCAATTGAATCAAACTCAAATCATTTATTTCAAACCATAACAGCCACATTTGAATGTCAAAAAGCAAAAGGATGAAACAGTCCCAGTCACAAGGCATAGTAACTTGTGAAAGTTCTGTAGTTGTATGACGGGCCTGTTGGTCTAGTGGTTAGTGGCCCTGACTGCTGAGCCGGAGGTCGTGGGTTCGATTCCCACCCAGGACAAACTTTGTGTGATGAGCATAATTGTTTGTTCTGTGTCTGGGTGTGATTTATCTATAATATGTATGTATTTATAAATTATATAAGTATGTATATCAGTTGTCTGGTTACCATAACACAAGCTCTGCTTAGCTTGGGATCAAATAGCCGTGTGTGAGTTGTCCCAAGATATTTATTTATTTATTTATAGTTGTCCATTTCAAAGCGGTGATCTCTATGAAGAAGAATGGGAGAACCTCTATGGATACTCTTTTTAATCGTAATATTTTTACAAGAACATGTGATAAAAATAAAAAATACGGTTTTCGAACGTCATTTTAAAAGTCTTTATATCCCAACCCTATCTCAAAATCCTTGCTGCCGTATTCCGGATTAAGTTGAGTACTTAAGCCGGGAACATATGAAAACTGGAATATCCAGTGCATCACTTGCACGTTTGTGGGTTTTCGCAGCTCTTACCCGTTCTTATCCAGCTACAATTTAATCTAAGCTGTCTTGCAAGTAATATTTTATATTACTTTAGTTTCTTGGAGAGGAGAAAATTAATTGAAGTTTTGCTGTTCAGAGAAATTCAGTTTATTATTTCTCATTTAGAAACATCTTGTATTAAAAATTTGATATTCTAGCAAGAAGACGAGAAATATGATTGGATTTAATTCATACTAGATTACGCCCGCGGCTACGCCCGCTAGATATTGAAAAGTATCCTATGTGTTATTCAAGATTATATTTTCCCTCTGTGCCAAAGGACATGGCCGGACTCTGCCCTGATAATGCACAGTAATGATTAATTTATGAAAATTCAAATCAAAAATCAAAATAACCGCATTAATATTTTTTTATAATAATTAATTTCCCTAAAATAGGCGAGAGAAAATGCAAAAAAATATATGTTTGTCATTGATTGTGTGGTTTTATATTCTGACATTGCATTGATCGACATTTACATTGTCATCATGCGTTGATTTTATCACGTATTATCGTAGTATGTTACTATTCTCTGATCATAAAACATAATCGATTGTAAAGCCCTACATGTAAGCTTTAAAATGACGTACTGTATATCAATGTACATGAATATTTTTTTGTTAGAGCACAGCTCTATACCAACTCCGGCCGTGTCATTTCATCAAGATCCGTTCAGCCCTTTTAACGTGAAAGAGTAACAAACGTCCATACATCCACACATCCATCCTCACAAACTTTCGCATTTATAATACAAGTAGGATTTCAATTGCATTTATTGGTTTTTAAACAAGAAACCCGTTCTATATTTTTCAGACAATAAACCAAGTATATATACAGAGTGGCCAGTTGATAGACGTCCAAAGAAAAAAATTAGATGCCTTATGCTAAGGGGTACCCGAATTACCCCCATGTATGTTCCGCGATTATTTGTAGTTTAGGAGCTAGAATTTTTTTAAGTACTATTTTCAAAATTTTCACCTAACATTGGTTTTTATTTTTTATGTCTTTATTTCTATCATTTTTAGATATTCTTTTTTGTGGAATCTATTAGCGATAACAATAGCTACCATGCAAAAAAAATCCGTTTGCCTAGGCATTGTAGAACTTACTACAAAATTAGTCCAAAGTTCAAAATTACCATTAGAGTTCAATAATCAAAAAAGTTCAGAGCTTAAAAAAAAATAAGTTAGGGGTGCCAGAGGTTTCTAAATGATCTTAAAAACTTCTATGGACCTTCAACAGACAAAATCGGTAAAAAAATATAGAGCTTGATCGGGGATTATTTCCTGTAATTAGCGTTGATAGCAATAAAGGTGTTTTTACAGTTATTGTTATAATTTGGGATTTCTTTATTTTTGCCACTTTTATGATAAAAAAATACGGTAGATAGTTTACAAATTTTATTAAAACACGTTACAAAAGGTTTTCAAAGTGCCGCCGTACCACAGAAATGCACAATCTACATCTACGGAGGAAATTGTCTTTTAGTTGTAAACCATGTCTCGTCTCAGTGTAAAGTTAACGTCTGACAGCAAAATTGGTTATTCTTCAAGAACTCTTTGTAGGTGACTCCATCGAGCTTGGACAGCGGTCTGGCTATGGATTCTCCATAGTCCGCTATCGAGAATCCTCAATCCGTAAGACCATAAAATTTTCAACACCACTTCAGTGTGAACATGTGGTCCGGCGTTCTCAACGGTGAACTACCAATTACTTTACCACCACCATTCGAGCTGCCGTCCAGGCTCGTGATGGTACGCACGGGACACTAACAATGAGGAAGAGCTAAAACGGAAAATTGAAGAAGCGGGAAATGTCGCGGGCCTGTTGTTGGTGTAGTGGTTAGTGGCCCTGACTGCTGAGCCAGAGGTCATGGATTCGATTCCCACCCAGGACAAACTTTGTGTGATTTTTTAACTTTGTCTGGTTACCATAACACAAGCTCTGCTTAGCTTGGGATCAGATAGCCGTGTGTGAGTTGTCCCAAGATATTTATTATTTATTTATTTAATGTTGTAAGAAGTAACAGAGAAGCCTTTAGACTTTAGACAACTAAAAGACAATTTCCTCCGTAGATGTAGATTGTGCATTTCTGTGGTAAGGCGGCACTTTGAAAACCTTTTGTAATGTGTTTTAATAAAATTTGTAAACTATCTACCGTATTTTTTTATCATAAAAGTGGCAAAAATAAAGAAATCCCAAATTATAACAATAACTGTAAAAACACCTTTATTGCTATCAACGCTAATTACAGGAAATAATCCCCGATCAAGCTCTATATTTTTTTACCGATTTTGTCTGTTGAAGGTCCATAGAAGTTTTTAAGATCATTTAGAAACCTCTGGCACCCGTAACTTATTTTTTTTTAAGCTCTGAACTTTTTTGATTATTGAACTCTAATGGTAATTTTGAACTTTGGACTAATTTTGTGGTAAGTTCTACAATGCCTAGGCAAACGGATTTTTTTTGCATGGTAGCTATTGTTATCGCTAATAGATTCCACAAAAAAGAATATCTAAAAATGATAGAAATAAAGACATAAAAAATAAAAACCAATGTTAGGTGCAAATTTTGAAAATAGTACTTAAAAAAATTCTAGCTCCTAAACTACAAATAATCGCGGAACATACATGGGGGTAATTCGGGTACCCCTTAGCATAAGGCATCTAATTTTTTTTTTTGGACGCCTATCAACTGGCCACCCTGTATATATATTTAAAGATTCTCTTCTCTGCAGTTATCCGCAAGATAAATCTTGATATTAAAAACAATCCTCATAAAACTCAACGAGAACACACACAAAGGAACTTTAACACAAATATTAAATACACTACACACAATACCTGTTGTAATCAATTCTCTTTGTTCAGCGAACCACTGCTCTTTCAAATCAATTTACCCGGGATTTTACACGTTGCTGCTGACGACCTACATTTATTAATTGCACGTTGCATCCATCCCGGCCCAGGCGTGGCCACGTGCCTCGTGATTTCCAGCGAAAACCGCCTCGAACCGGTATGACCCGGTTAATAACCGCCGTGAACCGGTTACTACTGCTTTTATTCAGTAATGGGTAGAAATGTTTCGTTGAAATTTGATATATTGAAATTATTTGCGTTGCAATAATTTTAAATACGTTTGTTATGCGTGATTTATGTTGTTATTTAATTTATTTTCGATGATCGTATTTCAGATAGTTGTTTGCATATTTATTTAAATAGACACGGCTCGCAAATAGTTTTGCTATCGATGACTATAAAAAGTTGAATCGTAGAATATACGTGTGTCTTCAGCCTTTTTCCAACTATTTTGGGGTCTGTCTTTAATTAAATGGAGTTGGAGACCACATGGAGCGACTGCCTTTTAAAAAAAAAAACATTGCCCCACAGTAGGAATTTCTCCTGTACGCGATACAGGAGAAATTTGGTGCGTTTACAAACATTGAAACTCACATACACAAACAGCCAGACCTGGAACAACTACATGTAGTTCATACAAATATTTGTTCGGTGCGGGGATCGAACCCGCAACACGCAGCGCAGCAGTCAATCACTCAGCCTCTGGGATAACCGTGCCGTCAATTTGATGTTCAATACCCAGTATCTACCCTAGAATTAACTGCAGAAAGATGCTCAAATGTCGCAATAATCAACCCCACATGTGCTAACCATAACTTCAAATCGTCTAAAATACACTCGGAGAAAGGTCAATACCGTTCCAGGACGTTGATTAATCAGTTTAAACCGCTTTTGTCCAGTAATCTCAAGAATTATTCCACATCGCTGACTGATTCATCCGTCTGTCTGATTCCGTTGGACGCCATTGAAAGTCTAATATAATATTATGCTTTTGTTAAATGCCGTCTTTAATTGAATTGATTAATTAATCGGAGTCCGGTTTTGTGTGATATTTGTTTAATTAAATTGTTTATTGTTTGGATGTGCGGGAGGTAAGCAATATGGAGTTCAGAGTAGTGACAGCTGCGGAGATTGGGTTTGTGTTCAATTGATGCCAAGCTCGCCTCTTGTTACGGCAGACTTTAAAAACAAACTGGCGAAACGTGGTTGTACTATTTGGTATCCTTCTGTTTAATCCTTCCAGGGTTACAGGTGTAATAATATGATTATACATGTGTGTATTTGTATAGAGCGAGTGAGAGAAATATTGAAAGCTATAAATAAGGAACGCTTTCAAAGCGAGAAAAGAGGTCGGATTCCTAGCTTTGGGAACGTAATAAGGTTTATTATACTATGCTAATCCTTTCAACTATTTTCATTCTTCCTCTCAAGGAGTCCCCTTTACGATAACTAACCCGTAGCCATTGAAATTTCAACCTTAAGTTCAACATTCCATTTCAAATTAACATTCAAATTCCGCCTATTCAAATCAGAGCATCTCTTCGAATGTGTGTGCATGACATCACCCAGCTCTCGACGCTAACTATATCCTTATTAACGTGAGTTGTATGAATGTATGAGTACGGGACCAGCACTATAAATAACATAGTCATTGAAACCACTAAAATGTGCGCGTATGAGGAATTTTGTTAATGTGTACCATTAAAATTTGTGGCCAGATGAATTATTATTCAGAGGAAGGCTAAAGAAAAAATGCATGGATTGTGTAAGGAATGATATGAAGGGGAGAAGAGTAAATGATGTTTTTTTTTCTTTTTAAGGTACAATACCCTGAAAAAAAACCTCGTTATTTCACAGAATTTTAACGGTACATTGATCTCCTAAGATCATTGACACATTTCAGTATGTGTATTTTTTTTTTAACTGTACCCAGATGTGCCACCGAAATTTCAAACTACCGATACAAATGATGAACTGATGGCCATGAATATTAGCAGAGGGCCCTGCCAGGGCCAACGCGGTCCCGGAACATAAAGGGCAAAAGAAGGGACATGAGTGGGTTTTACTCAGTACAAGTGACACTCTCCCTGCTCCGCCCAGAGCCGATTTCCTATCCCCAAAAAAGGGCCCTTGTATATTTTTATGGACTGCTAAAAATGTATCATTTGATGCAGTACCTACTTACTGCAATATTTTGCAGGACCATTTGCAGGAAACTAAATTGTTAATTTGATAGGGAAAATGTTGTTTATATTGTTTTATTCCTGGTAGTTTTGATTGTTAAGTTAAAATAGCATAGGTTTGCATGATAATATTGACCTTTTCAGTTGTATTCTGATTTTAGCAGGAAAAAACTGTTTAGACATACATGCTTACTTGATCACCGAAAAATGCGGTTGACCTCATCAAAATCCAAACGTAGTTGTTATGGTTACATTACGTACCATCGGCGGCTGAAAAGACTATATCTCGAAGCCAAACGTTAAATTAAAGGATCAGTCAAAATCAAAAGACGAATGTCAACATTACAAGAGACAGTCCCCACAAAACGCCTGCCCTTCGCCACTGCTTAGTGTTTTAGCTGGGAAGAAGAAATGACGGAACAAACTCCCCAGCAACACATCTGTCTGACAAGTTAGTAGAACCAGATTTTATACAATTTCACAAGGTAATTTTCTCATCGTCAAACATGTACAGAGAAGTGTCAGCGACTCTATTTACTGACACCAGACAAACATTACTGCAGTGTCCTTATCGACAATAAATTGAAACTAAAGTACGGCCAACGAGAAGCGATACCAAATGTAAACAAAACCCATGCTAAAACCCCATCCAAAATGGCCGCCCGAATGTTGGCGAACCCGTCTTAACGTTGTCATGTTTTTGCCGGGAGAACGAGACATTACGACAAAGGCACAAGATGGAAAGAGCTGAATTGTCAACGCCACAGTTGTTCTTCAGGTTAATGACCTTTCGTACCGCTGCTAGTTGGCCTTAGTGTAATAGTTTTTCTTTATTAACCTAGTGATGACGTGTTAACTTGATGGTTGCATAAAGAAGGCGTTCAGATCAAAAACCTGTTGCAAATGGCCTCACATTCTCAAATAAACTGACATCCCAATTCAGTTCGAGATTCATCAGAAAAAACAACGTCCAATGCGGTCATCCCAAAACCGTCAAGCGTGACCTGAAAACGTCGAAACCAATAGCACTTGGACCTCCTGCAATAATATTGACTTATCACCGAGCAAGTCCGGGCAATGTTTGCTGTAAGGGCACCCCGGAAGTGGCCATTACATGGGGCTACGGAAATCAATCGACGATGTTCGTGCGTTTATTTAACGGCGTGTTATAATATTTTTGGAGAGGAAAATAAAATGACATATAAAGGAGTTTTTGTCCTTTTTGGCATGTTGTTTTTTTTGCCAGGAAATAAGGAAAGGGAGCAATTTTGATCTTTATGTTGCATTGTGAACTGTGTTTCAGACTAAGAAAAAACCGGCCAAGAGTTGATGTTCTTAAGTCTGTGGTCCTTTAGAGCTGTGACAAAAATCTATCCTCAAAGTCTATATATATATGGGCGAGTCTGACTCGGTCTTGACCTGTATTTTTATTTAAATTATTGATTAAAATTTCTATGGGAACGTTTGGAATGATGTACTGAATTCGTGATATTCGGTTGTGCACACATTTTCCTCTCAACCTTGTATAACTAACATATTCGTTAAAAATTATTTATTTATTAATTTATAAGTCCGTTTATTGGTTATACATTTTTAAATATTCCTGTACATTATAGTAACAACCTGTACATAAGTAGTACACACAGTACAACGCAGAAAAAAACATAAAAATTGAAAACAAAGGTAATGCATAAGTATTTCTTAAGAAATAAGAAAAAGCCTCTACAGAAACCCAGAACATTTACTAGCTGGAAAAGCTCCAATTAAAATGCATCGTACTTTTAAAAAGCTATTACTTACAATCTAAGTAGAGGCCCAAAGGCTTATTGAACCTGAATTAAACCGGGTATCATCCGGTAATTTCGGGAAGCAATTCCGTATCGGAATCAATTCCCGTGATCCTATTAAGTGCGTTATTAGAACTAATATCGGGATAACTTCTCGAATGAATTAGTATTTGGAGAGGTGAAATTTGAATTGTTGCTCTACGGTAGTTGATAGTTCTGCCTCGTGTGTTGTTTAAGGCGGTATTTAAGAATTACTAGCTTTCGCCCGCGGCTTCGCCCGCGTTAAATTTGGGGTAACACAGTTCCCCTTGCGCCTTATTGATTTGTAATAGCAACGCTAAGTTTTCCCTTTTCTTCCCTCTTTCTCCCTCACATCCCACTTTTTTCAAAAAAATATTAGCCTATGTCCGTCTCTTGGTTCCCAACTATCTCTGTACCAAAATTCATCGAAATCGGTGTAGCCATTAAAGCGTGAAGAGGTAACAAACAAACAAACAAACAAATAAACAAACAAACAAACTCACTTTCGCTTTTATAATATTAGTAAGGATAGACATTAAAGTTTGGTTGGTTTGCAGTGTCGCCTCTTTTTAACTGACTTCAAAAAAAGAAGGGGTTCTGTGTTCGACTGTATTTTTTTATGTATGTTTCACCGATTACTCCGCCAACTGTGGGCCGATTGTCATAATTCTATCTAAATGTCCGATAAAAAATGTGTGAGACATGTTATACCATAACTAAAAATGATACCTCCACGCGTTCCCGACATAAAGGTTCTTGACAAACAGACGGACGGACAATAAAGTGATCCTGTAAAGGTTCTTTTTTTCCTTTTGAGTTACGGAACCCTAAAACACATTTGTCTAGCCTTTTCTATGTTAGGGTCGGCTTCAAGAATTACCGGTTTCAGCTGTATACTATTATTTTACAAGCAGTGACTGCCTATTTTAGTACTGGGTCATACGGTACCCCTTGGTAAGACAGGTTGTTAGAGTTTTGGGCCACTGATAACCTCTAAACAATGGTCTGACAAGCTGTCAAGTTATTTAAATTATTTAACAAGCTACAAATGTACTTGTATCGATTAGGCTCCAAAACTATTGGACCGACTTTAAGGCGCAGATAAATGACTTTTAATGATTTTATATTGAACATCACGTCTAAACTTGTAGTCTAATTTCTTTGAAAAAATTATATGTTATACTAGACAGTTTTATTCATAATTTGATATGTGAAGTTATATTTTAACAACATATTGTAATTAATTTGTAAAGTATTGTCTAACGTGCACAAAAAAACGATAATGACGCAAAAACTATGGGGCGTATTTACGTGAAACTTTAATCATATAAAAGACAATTTAATGACCCATACTTTAGTATATGGCTTTTATTTGTATTGTGTTAGATAAATCAAGGTGGGTTGTTTTTTCGAATAATCTTGGTGCGCGTTGAAGTGGGGATCTGGCGGGCGATGGGCGGCAGGCCGGCAGTGTACCACTGACTACTGTCACGGTTAGACGCAGTTAATGTCGCCTTAACCAATTTTTCACTAATAGGAAGCTACATTATCAGGAAGTAACATAAACTATACAATCTCATGCTACCACACACGGGAGCGAGGCAGCAACTAAAGACGCGGGTTAAACCGCGCAAGACAGGTAGTACTTAATAACTAGAACAGATCGAGTGCGATTGGTTAGCGGCCACATAACCGGGCTGTCTGCCCGGACAGCTATACATTTTAGGATAGTGTTGGGACTGTCACGCAGCCTATACTAAGGCCAACTAGCAGCGATACGAGAGGTCATTAACCTAAAGAACAACTGTGGCGTTGACAATCTAATAGTGAGCTCTTTCCATTTTGTGCCTTTGTCGTAATGTCTCGTTCTCCCGGCAAAAAAACATGACAACGTTAAGACGGGTTCGCCAACATTCGGGCGGCCATTTTAGATGGGGTTTTGGCATGTTTTAGTTTTGTTTACATTTGGTATCGCTTCTCGTTGGCCGTACTATAGTAGCGAGACAGACTTTTTCGCCACAACGCATCAAAACTGTTCATGTGTGCGTCAGCAAACATTGCTGAGGCACTACAGAAGCGTGGCAGTCGCAGCAATACCATGAACGCATTATTATATTGGATACGCAGAACATTAAATGCTCTATATACTCGTACTTTCGTAAGTAGCTAATCCTACTGATATTATAAATGGGAATGTTTGTAAGGATAGATGTATGGATGTTTGTTACTCTTTCACGTCAAAACGTCTGAACGGATCTTGATGAAATTTGGCACAGAGGTAGATTATTTTTTTGATTATTATACATAGGATTTTTTTTTCGATAACTCGCGGGACAAGCCGCGGGCGCCAGCTAGTTAATTATACTTCTACTCAGGTACAATACATGGAATGTCCCCAAAAGCCTTTTTAAACCCTTAAATTCCTGACTGCCAAAAATACTTGGAATGACTCCAACACCCACATCTGAACGTGACGTGACGAAGATTAAATACAGTTTTTGCTCAAAATTGTTTGTTGAGCGTGCTAAAAAAAATACTTGAAGACTTACTTTTAGTATTAATTGTTAAAGCTACAATATAAATACATCATGCGTGGAAATTTTAACTATCTTACTATCATGGTTTAAGAGATACAGTCTGATGATAGACGAACAGACGGACAGAGGGACGGACAGTGCAGTCGTAGTTAGTAATAGGGTCCCGTTTTACCCTTTGGTTACGGAATCCTAAAAATACAAAGACTAGGAGAAAAATAAATCGCGTAAGACTACTAATTAAATACCTATTGCTTCGTTTCACCCGTTTTATCTCCAAAATCTAAACCAATAAATAAAAGAGGAAAGGCGTGAAAATAACGAACTGGGGTCCGATTAAATTACGCATTCGGACCGTACCGATCTGTCAGTGGTACGGTTAATCCTAACGAATCGAAGGCAGGCAATACAACACAGTATGCCTAGTATCTCTACATGCAGTATTGCAACTAAGAATAATTATTGAAACCTCGTTAACAGTTTTATCTGACTGGCCATTTATTTACTTGTAATTTTTTATTTTTTTTGAAATTTCGCCTCATAAGGGCGGTATGTTCTGTACCAAAATTCATACAAACTGACTTTCGCTTTTATAATGTTAGTAAGGGTACGTCGATTGAAGAAATCTAAAATACAATTATTCTATCTATAGCATTATTTAGATTTTCGTAACTCAAAAGGCTGCTTGCATTGCTTCCCATTCCTTCTCGCTCCGGACCATGAATTCGTGCCCTAGCACTGCTAGGCTCTAGTCTGAGGAACAGGTTACTTGGATGTAAGTCGGGGTTGTTGAACCGTGTCACATGGTTATTTGTGTAGTGTTCAACATAAACGTTTGATTTCCCAAAAGAGACTTAGTTGGTTTACTGGTGTTTCTTTGTACTGTGGCAGCAGGTACCGTTCGCAACCCAATGTTTTATGTAAACAAGGCCATGTAAATGTTGCCACGCTGTTGGGTATCACCGCAGAATTAGGAGCCACAACCCTTTAAAACCTTTGTTTCTGCCTTCGTTAGCGCCCGGAGGGGAGTTGACATCTGTTAAATTATCAAACATTCTCATTATTTTCATATTGCAAGAAAATAGAATCGATTGACTTGCAAACTTGACCTTAATCATGTGACTTGTGGCATGTGTCAAACATGTCTTTGTGCATTTTCTTACTTATGTTTTTTTTTAAATAACTTTTGCGAAATTTATAAAATATCAACGGAGCTGTTTGCCCAACTATGTTGCAGTCCTACCGGACGCAGATAAATACCAATATTTTAATAGGACAGGCTGCCCCGCAGTCTACAACCCAGAAATGGACAGACTGCCCCGGAGTTCACATCCACAACCCAGAAACTAGTTATACTGATTCTCCTTGGTGAGACTGGTTGGCAAACTTTCAAATGAAACAGAAATTCCATTTTCAAATACAAACCCCACTGCTGCTAAACATTGCAGTTATTTTTTTAAATCCCTACGGCAAAACGTCAAGGACAGTGCATTTCGTTCCAAGCTACGAAAAAATCCGTAGCCAAACAGATTTTTTTAAACGTACCTCCAGATCTCCAAACTACACATTCGGCGACCAAAAAATTCCTTTTTCGAAAAAAACGCGGGAATATCCGACATTTTGTCATTTTTCCCCTGGTTCTGACGCCACAATGCTTTGTTCCTGTTAATTTCCGTGGCGGAAGAACCCCGTAGCGCAACATTTGCCGATCGATGCCATTTTTTGCTGTGACGGTTCGTTAGGTCTGCGAGCTTGAGGAAAAGTAAATAATTGTGGTTTTCTGGACGTAATTTGTTTCATCAGATGCCGTTTGAAGTAAAGCATTTGGTATTGGTTGTGAGTTATTGGATTCACTCATCGGCCCAGATAGGGAAGATAGTCCATTTTTTTTTTTTCCGCATTAGGATCTTCTCCTGTATCGTGGGTGCGTTTACAAACATTTAAACTCACATACACAAAAAGCCAGACCCGGAACAACTTTAGGTCATACAAATATTTGTTCCGTGCGGGGATTGAACCTGCAGCAGTCAATCGCTCAGCCACTGTGCCAACCGTGCCGTTTACACGCTATTATATGGTGTAACCATGTAAAAAAAAATTGAAATTTTATTCAATAAACTTCAGGGTTTTACTTGAGCTGAAAATTCGCATGTACATATTTATTTTGAATGACAATGCATGGTCATATGACGTCATTTTAAATCCAATATGGCGGACAAGTCAGTTTTTATGCATTCCCATTCTATTCTATGTTTAGAAATGATCAAACAAAATGCATTATTCTCAAAAACGAATTAATAATCCACCAAAAAAATGATACACTCAAAACAAAGTCAAAAAGTACGAACTCGAAGCGAACATTAATAATTTTGTTTGAAACTCCATAAAAGACGAAAACTCGGTACGAAAGTACCAGGATGTAAGAAAAACAAAGGAGAAATATTTTCATATCCCCATCAACCTGTGGTTTATTTTGCAAAGAGCGTGAACTGAAACTTGAACAGCAAAAATATGGAGTATTTTATTTTACGAGGCAAATACTAGTTTAGATTGAAAATAAATACGACTGGGAACACTCAATTAAGTTCGGAGGACGTAGATATTTTGTAAAAAATAAAGACTAAACATAAAATATGAGATAGCTTTGAGACTATATTTTTCAATAAAAAATATACTTCAGGGAGAAAGAATACATTTTATTTTGATAAAAAGTTTTACGTTATCTTTTACGCAATTTTCTTCAATCTAATTTTCTGAGTTGCTGCTGAGCAATCGTCTGCTGCGCTGTGTGTCGCGGGTTCGATCCCCGCACGGAACTAATATTTGTATGACCTACAGATAGTTTCTTTCGAGTCTGGCTGTTTGTGTATGTGAGTTTAAATGTTTGTAAACGCACCCACGATACAGGAGATATCCTAGGTGTGCGGCAACGTTTAAAAAAAAGAGACAAAATATCCAAGCAATATTTTTGGAACTTTATCAAAAATACAGGTAATGGAGTGGAAAAATGTGATTAATAGAGAAATCTATTGAAAAAGAGCAATATTTTACGAACAAACGGACAGACGGACGGACGATCGCATTAGCGGGACGGTTCTGAACCAATGGAGCGTACTCCGCCCGGAATTAGGTTAGTATCTATATGTATGTATTAGTTTTTGATGCTAGGTCAATTGGTACATGTAGGATGGCCGTTTTTTGGGTTAAAGGGATGATTTTGTATGGCAAATAGTTTCTAGATTAAGTAGATAAGTATTTCTTGGAAGTACCTATTTGCTAGTTTTGTATATTGACTTTTTGGTAATGTTTGTATTTGCCGGCACGGTTGGCGCAGTGACTAAACGATTGACTGCTACGCTGTGTGTCGCTGGTTCGATACCCGCACGGAACTAAAATTTGTATGGCCTACAAATGGTTGTTACGGGTCTAGCTGTTTGTTTATGTGAGATTAAATGTTTGTAAACGCACCCACAATGCAGGAGATATTCCTTAAAAAAAAGAAGATATCTTTATGTGTTTCTTCAACTAAATAGCTATTTAGCTAATAATAAGCCACTAGATTTTTGCGGTCCTTGTTTAACATTTTATAGTTTTTGCATCTATCGTCAATTCGAGTAGCTGCCATTTGGATCTAATGAATACAATTCACAAACCGTGCCTAGTCAATCTAAAAACAATATTCTTCATCCATAGTCTCATATCAAAACCAATTCCAAAGCAATAACAGTCCATAAAGTTAATCACTCAGTTAGTCAATCGTATTGTCATGTCCAGCCATCATCATGACGTTTCATTTCAAACTAATTCTATTTCCCGGACAATCGGCGCAATTTACCACCGGATTACATAGTGATGTCAAACCGCGGGACAAGTCCATCATTGCGGGATCCCGGTTTTTAAGGGACGGATTAATTTTAAGGGTATCGTATCTTAGCAGCCTGGAGGCGGTTGACCCTTCTCAAACAACGTCATGTCTTGAACTAATATTTTCATTTTGGGAAGAAGATTTTTTTATATTTAAGTACACGTATTTTGTGGGTGTTTTTACTACAGGCACATCTGGCGTCACCTGGACCTAGATTTATTATTAAACCTATTTTTTTCTTAAGTTATTGTAATAAGTTATACTTTTAAATTAATTCAGATTGCGTCAGTATATTCCTCATTAAACAATTTGACGACCATTTTTCACCCATCTCCACTTCGATCCTGGTTTTTCTCGATTAAATAATGTCATATTTACAGCACTATTGAATGGAAATCTATGAAATGGGGCAAATTGGTTCAATTTACCGTGTTGCCACGGTGTCCCATGTGGTTTGATTAATGTTCTCTCTGCATCGGATTTCACTTTATTTTCCTGGATTATATCGCCTGGCTTTATATTATATGTTTTAAATATTCTTTTTTCTGCGGTTTATCCTTTAAGTGGGTAGTTGCTATGGATGTTACACGTGTAGGGATTTTTGTTGTTTATAGGTACTTATATTTTTTTAAATATTTTATAGAGGGAAGATTTCTTTGTTTGTATCGAAAACTACTGGACCGATTTTAACCATTTTTTTCACTAATAGGAAGCTACATTACCAGGAAATAACATAGACTATACAACATCACGCTACTACCCACGGGAGCGCAGCAGCAACTAGAGACGCGGGTGAAACCGCACAAGACAGCTTGTACTTACAACATGTAATTACATTTTTAAATATTTCTGAAAAACATAAAAAAAAAACATTTATAAATATAAAAATAGTAGCCCACCGGTATCGGAAACAGGGTCCAAGCTACCGGTGGTCAGGGCTCCAGAGAAAGGAACCTCCTAACAATACGAGCCGTGTCCAGGAGTACCGCTTTCTGTATCAAGCTCTTGATCCAGCTGCCTAACGAGAGCCTCCTCAGGTATTGGTCGAGGCTTTTGGCAATTAAGCCATTGGCAGATACGACTATCGGCCCAAGGATCTCTGAGTCCACATCCCACATGTCGACAACCTCGCGAGCCAAGTCAATATCAAGACAGCTAATTATTAATATTGTTGTTATTATAGTATAGTGCTAAAGCTATAAAGTCTGGTTTTTGTGTGGGATGCTTCAGTCGTGGGATGATGCAGGTTGTGCTTATTTGTTTTACGAAGGAGTGAACACTCATTTTAAAATTATTTTAATAATATTAAATAGGTGTGTGCGGTGTGTACCTAAAAATCACCTCCGACTATACGGAACTGAATAGTTGGTTATTGTTGTCGAGTGTTAGACGGTGCACACGTGCGTAGTCGTGCGTTGTCTGTAGCAAAATCAGAAAATGTGTTGCATGCGCACCAAAAAGAGATGTCAGCAAAGCAGAGGGGCCACCGCCTGCGGGTTGTTCAAAAAAGATACCGCGACCCCGGAACATAAAGAGCAAAAAAGGAACATTGGTGGGTTTTAGTCAGTACAAGTCTGATAATCACCCCGCTCCTCCCAGAGCATTGGAAGTTATTTGATGATTTCCCATCTGCAAAAAAAGGCATTTATTTAATACAAAAAGAACTTATATTTTTTACCGTTTTCTGTATTATTAAATACAAAAGATTCACCTTTAAACAATTTTCAAGCAAACCCGTATTTCAATAGTATTCCATTTTATTTTCCAACTCGTAGATACTTGAACAGATTCTCGATATAACTGATACGGAGATTCGATTTGTCAGGCTTTCCGATTGAATCGATTTGATTTATTAATCGGTGAGACGGGTTAAGGGTAGGGTTCCATTGTTCTCAAAATGGATAGTTTAAAACCCTTGTTTGATTTCGTCAGGGATATCCGTGGGATCCGTGACGTTATTGTGAGGTGAAATTAAAAGATAACAGGCGGCCATTTTGTTTTAATTTTGCGGTTGATGAATGGGTATTGTTTGAACAGAAAAAGGTTTTAAAGTGAATGCGCCATGCTAGCCCGTAAAATATGAATTTTCTTTTTTTTTTTTTGTAAATAACAATCCTGAAAAGACAAAAACCTGAATTTAGGAAGTTAATGAAAAACACATTAAATACAATTTTTAATAATTATTAACAATATCATCACGTGCCTAACCAGTTGAATATCTATACTTAATATTATAAAGCTGAAGAGTTTGTTTGTTTGTTTGTTTGAACGCGCTAATCTCAGGGACTACTGGTTGGAATTGGAAAATTCTTTTAGTGTTGGATAGTCCATTTCTTGAGGAAGGCTATAGGCTATATAACATCACGCTGCGACCAACAGGTGCTGAGCAGCACGGGTGAAACCGTGGGGAACTGCTAGTCCAGTATATTACATGACTCCACAACCCAGTTAGTACTGAGAGCTATTGATACTCCTTTGGTCAACTTTTACTGTTTTTTTTTTACTTTTCCTCTTTGGTAAACTTTCACTCTTTCACGAACTGTAACAACTGTAAAATATGTAAAGCTGGGACCAATAGCATCACGTGTTTTTTTTTGCTGATGGGATTTAAACCTACCCGTGTTCCTTCTTTTGACCTTTATATTCCGAGGCCGCGGTAAATCTTTCGAGCATCCCCCAACCCCAGTAGGAGATTCACGAGCTTTTTCTAACAATCATGCACTTTAAAAAAAATCGGCCAAGAGCGAGTTGGACTCGCGCACCGAGGGTTCCGTCTAAATTTGCGGCATAAAGAGCTACATCTTTCGACTGCGTAGACTTAGAGGGTTGCTTTTTTTTCACAGCACAAAGGGACCACAGAGTTGAGTATATGGTTTTAATTTCAACTCGATACCTCCACACGTTCCGGAGATAAAGGGTCTTGACAGACAAACAGACGAACAACAAAGTGATCCAATAAGGGTTCCGTCTTTTTCCTTTTGTGCTACGGAACCCAAAAACAAACTCTCCATTCAAACACACCATAAGACAAACATCAGAGAGAGAAACAATACCACGACAAACGTCACAACCTACACGTATTCAAAGTCAGAACAACCTAAATGACAATATTCCGTACAAAACATCGGGCTCCGAAACAGGCTCCATATACCCACGTAAGGCATGAATGACGTCAGAGGTACGGTTATAGCTAGGAGCTATATCAGCCGCTTTGAACCGACCTAGTGAACCGACACCCGCTGCCGAGCGAAAATATTCAAACGAGAATTTGTTTAGAACGGATTTGATCGCGATGTGTTATCAGACTAGGTTCTGTGAGGTTGTGTGTGTTATCAGTACGGGGTGGAGGGTTGTTCTTAGATTTGAAAGTTGAGTAAAGATATGATTATGGGTGTTGCTAATACTAGTTATTATTGGTAGAGTTTCGTTGCTCAAAGGGAAAAAACAGGCCAAAAGCGGTCAGACTCGCGGTTACTCGCGACCGACGGTTCTGTACAAACTTGCAATATAAATAGCCATCTATTTTGACTGCGTATATTTGGTTGACAGGTAGACAGACAGACAGACAATGGAAACGGAACCCTTATAGGATCACTTTATTTTCCTTCTGTCTGTCTGTTTGTCAAGACCCTTTATCTTGGGAACGTGTGGAGGTATTGAGTTGACATTAAAACCATATATTTAAGTCTTTAGTCCCTTTCTGCTGTGAAAAAATCAACCCTTCAAGTTTACATAATCGAAAGATATGGCCGGTTTTGTTGCAAGTTTGCATGGAATCCTCGGTGTCCGACTTTGACGCGCACTTGGCCTGTTTTTTTTAACGTCAACATTACAGGAGACAGTTCCCCAAAGCTGCAATACGCCACTTCCTAGTGTTCTAGTTAGAAAGAATTGATGGAACAAAATATACAGTACCATCTGATTGGATCATGGCGTTTCTGTTTCATCATCTGCCTAGCCTTTCCCCAACTATATTGGGGTTGGTTTCCAGTCTTACCGAATGCAGCTGAATACTTATATTTTACATGGAGCGACTGCTTATCTGACTTCCATAACCCAGTTAGTACTAAGTAATACGATACCCCTTGGTAAGACTGGTTGTCACTTTCGGGACACTGACTATCTGTAACGACTGTCAAAAATCTACAAATGATAGCCGAGCCCAACATCTTAACGTGCTTTTCAAGGCACTGAGGAAACTCGCTTTGTAATGAGTGGTTACCCATCCACACACCAACCTAGGCAAGCACTGCTTAACGAAAAGATCGATCTGAGCGGCTGCTATTATTTACCGACGAGCTCCTCAGTGTTTCTGTGTAATCTTTTTTAATCTAGAGATCCCTGTCAAATTCGCATCCAAAAGCTACCATGACATAATGTTCGAACCAATATTTCTCAGGTAAAGCATAATCGTAAACGCAGAAATACAAAGGTATATACGAATCCGAATAATCTAGCGTACGGTACCAAATGAAACGATCCGAATCACGGAGCTAATCAAATTAGCGTTCGCATATCCAATATTTGGCCTAATGTGACAACTGACCTGTAAACGTTGTTCTAGCAATGAAGCGTATTACTAATCTAATAAGGCTAGCTTAGGTATTAGAGCTATTTGTTTCATCTGTTTTTGTCTGAATCATTGAACGCGATCAACTTTCAAGATTAGACAGCACGTTTAGCGCAACGGCTGAGCGATCGACTGCTGCGCTGCGGGTCGCGGGTTTCTTGGAACAAATATTTGTATGGCCTACAGGTAGTTGTTTCGGGTCTGGCTGTTTGTGTATGTGAGTTTAAATGTTTGTTAACACAACCACGATACAGGAGAAATTCCTAGTGTAGGGCAATATTTAGAAAAAAAAAAAAAACAAAGGATAGGGTCAACTTCAGTCAATGACTTTCGGTCCACTGACTTCTTGTAACGACGGGCAAAGATCTACAAATGATAGTCAGGACCAAGAGCTAGGCAGTAAGGAAACTCGAGATGATGGGTAGTCGACCCATCCACAGACCAACCTAGCGCAAGCGCGGCTTAACCTGGTAATCTATCCAATTTTTTGTAAATAAGTCGTTCGGGTCGATCTTAGAGCCCGGATACACGTAGCGAATTAGGAAGTTTGAAAGTTGCGCCTGTTACAGAAAAATTGAAAGGGAGTCGTTTGTCTTGGTATGGACATGTAATGAGGAGAGATGAAGCACAAGTGACTAAAAGAGTGATGGTTCTGAATGTTGATGGACGGAGAGCGAGAGGAAGGCCAAAGAAAAGATGGATGGATTGTATAAGGAATGATATGAAGGAGAAAGTAGTAAATTATGTCGTGACGTCTGATAGGGGAGAATGGAAGAAGAAAACGTGTTGCGCCGACCCCAAATAGAATGGGACAGGGACAGGAAAATGATGATATCTCTTAAAACAAGCGTACAATAGTTCTCAATTAGTTCGTATTCCCAGCTCATCGGACTATATTCGCCTTGTAAAGCTGGAGGAGGCCTTTTGCCGTTCTGAATGCGTACCGAGTGAGTCAATTCCATTACTGAATTCCTATTCCGTTCACAATTTGCTCCTAAACGTCACGTATTTGGGCTCTGAACGCCTTAGATGAATGAATTGGGAATGGCCAATAGTTTTTATTGTTGGGCCCATATGTCATGTGTTATACGAGATAAAATTAGGTAAAAGCTACTATAAATGCAAATATTACCTTTTTTGCGGAAGGTATTTCTTCAAATAACTTTCCCCATTCTGGCCGGAGCGGGGAGGAACCTATCCATGTTCCTTCTTGCGCCTTTTATGTTCCGGGGTCACAGTATCTCCTTCGAACAACCCGAAACCTCGGCAGGATCAAAAAGGCTCTAAGCACGATATTTAGCAACCCCCTGCGGGTCGGACAGGTTTATTCTACACTCTGTATAATAAGAGACCCACAAGTATTCTAGTATTAAAGCCATCTATAAAAAAAAAACTCGTTAAAAAAGATTCCTTGTGACCCTTTCTTAGGGCGAAAAGCCAATCGTTAAGCCGATGCTGTAATTGGGTCATAAAATTCTTCTAATCGTATTTAATTAGAGGTATCATTACGGATGATCTAATTACCCAAGATAAATGATTTTGCAAGTAGGTTTAAACTAACACTTTCAAACGTCTTTTTTTAAACTAGATGCGGTCGGTGTAGCTTTTGTGCCTACTCTGAGAAGATACAAGCGGAACAAACTCAGATATCTATTTTAAGGTCCAGACAAAAATCTTAGTCAACTTACATGAGGATTATGCAGACTAGTGTCTGATATGGTCTGTTTAAAGACTTACCAGACATTTTTTGACTAAAATTAAATAAAAAAATGTTACCTATTATTATATTATTTTATATGTTATTTTTTATTGCCACCGGTTGATTTTTGGTATCTTATCGAGTGTTCATTTTTCACTGCTACTAAGAAATATAGTTCATATACATTAGATAAAATACTAATATAATAGAATTAAATACTCAAGCAATATAGATAGAACTCATATTATAAAATATTCTGTTTATGTATTATAATACTAGTTTTCGCCCGCGCTAAATTTGGGGTAACACAGTTCCCCTTGCGCCTTACTGTTTTGTAATAGCAACGCTAAGTTTTCCCTTTTCTTCCCTCTTTCTCCCTCACATCCCACTTTTTTAAAATAAAAATTATGCCTATGTCCGTCTCCTGGTTCCCAACTATCTCTGTACCAAAATTCATCAAAATCGGTTTAGCCATTAAAGCGTGAAGAGGTAACAAACAAACAAACAAACTCAATTTATAATATTAGTAAGGATTCCCTTTCGATAATATAATGGATTTGGAAAATCGGCCTATAATCGACACAGATAACGCGTAACAAACATACAAAGAATAAAGAAAGTCTCATTTAGAACCTCCCCTTTTTAAAAAGTCGTTAAAAAGTTGATCAGTTTTCAAAAATATTGAGTTAACAAAATAACTTAGCACCTTTTCGAAAAATTCCAGGCAAGTAATGTATTCCGACATTATTATGTAGCGTGCCTTAGGTTCTCGAACCCTGCCTTAACAAATGTTTCCGCGCCTCGTGTGCAATTTGTTCTAGAAAATGGATGGCGTATTAATTCTGGCCTTTAAGGATGTATGTATTTCGGGAGTTCAATAAAAGGACCAATGATACTGGTCCTGTGTTTATCGGTCCCTTTTCACTACCTTTAGTAGATTTTTCGGAAGCTTCAGTAATTCAGTGACGTGGCTTTTATACAGCGTGTACCAGGAAGATGTAGCCATATTTAAGCATACTGGTCAGACCATCAAAGATAACAACTTTCTCCAAGGGCATTGCATCGCAACCGGTAAAAAAAAAAACGATTGTCCTAAATATTGTCTTTGGAGTAGCTCATTCCATCATTGGCCTTATCTCTGTTCTCAGGACAAGATAGAGTAAAGTAGGCCCATGCAAATAAAATACAAAAAACCCTGTATGCACTCAACAAAAATAATCGTCGTGACACCACACTGTTCAATGCGAAATAGAAAGACGAAACGAAAATAACTAGCTTGCTGTCTATAAGAGAGAGACAGAGAAACACGCGCACGCTGCACGACTTACAAGCAAAAAGTGTCGTTATAACTTTTGGTCTTATTTTTTCCGTTCGTAACGCACGATAAAGAACTTCGTTACAAAAAAAAAAGTGAAAGGAAAAAGTAGAATCCGTCTGTCAAGACCCTTTATCTCAGGAGATCAGAAGATGTATCGAATTGAAATTACCAGAACTATATACTCAAGTCTGCTGTCCATCAGAGTTGTGGAAAAATCATATCTTTAAGTCTACGCAGTCAAAAGCAATGCCCGTTTATGTCGCAAGTTTGTACAGAACAATCGATGTGCTACTCGCACTTGCCTGTTTTTTTTTTACTTACCTTATTCCCATTTTTTAGTACCACTTATCGACATCATAATGAATGCCTATATATTATTGCACTGTCCATGAGACCGCTTTTATATTCCCTATATTATAATCTCTGTAACGAAACCATCAGGAAATAACCAGAACGTTCTAAGATTTGCTTCCATCGTTTCAACTTTCATCACTATACTGTAGGCCTACTATGACATCTTAAAGCAGAACTTATTCCACTGAGTGAAAGAGATGGTGCTAGACACTCTGTACCTATAGCTCTGTCTCTTTCCCTCAGCGGAATAAGTTCTGCTTTAACACGTCACGGTAGGGTAGTAGTACATATTGCTAGAACCGACACAGGAGTAAAAATATAGCTTATAGACTCATGATGTTTAAAAGAGCGTGCCATCAAAATATTTATTCCCTGTGGATAATTAACAAAATTTCGTTTTTACTCATATCGATCTGTAACTAGATCAGCCATTATTTTTAACCGACTTCAAAAAAAAGAGGAGGTTCTCAATTTATCGGAATGTTTTAATGTTTCACGTCATGGTAGAGTCTCTGGTCCTTAATGTTTATATCTTCACCTAGCCCATAAAGGTATCATTTTCGCTAAAGTTAACGTTAATGTTGCAATACATCACTTGTTGCATTATTGCTCTCATTCCGGTAATTCATGTACCGTGGGGTAGGAATTAAATATCTTCTCAGTTAAGATCCAGAAGGCTATATTGCTCTTTGGTTGTTGATTAAAAACAAAGCGTCTTCGTATTGAGTTTCGCGTTTGTTTCTTTGTGATTTTAAACGAAAAAAAAAAAGAAGTGAACAAAGAAGTATTCAAATTCAAAATCATTTATTTTGTGAACATAAGTAAAAAATAGGTGGTAAAATAAGGAAGTCAGAAACTACCGATGTTCCGCCGTTAAGCATACATTTTTTTTTTACAAAAATTATGTACATTAAATTAAGTCATATAAAGTAATTAACACAATAACAATGATTATATAAAATGTCAGCTAGATGTCAATATCAAAATAGTATTTAATCCAATCATTTGTTAGGCTTTACTGTATATACTTGTAAACATATGGTGAAAGGTGGGTGACTTGGATAACTGTCTCGTTTAAGTAACGTTCAAAAAATGCTGATCATCAATCAGCCTAGATTAAAAAAAAAAAAAATTTTAGCTTTTTGAAACCAGTGTTTACAAACTCAATATTTAATTCAGGAACCAATACAGTAGCGAAAAGTTCAAAGAAAGTAAATAAAATACAAAATTGAAAGTGTTTTTTCAGTCCTTCGAGCAAGATTGACAAATGCCACGTAATACCACTGTTGTAACAGACAGGTGTCACAACATAGCTTATTACGTGCTTGAGTAGTGCAAATTTAAAAATTCTTTATTATGACTACGTGTACCTTACTCGTATTTTATTCAATACTAGCTATGCCTAGTGGCTGTATGTTTTAACGTGATGATATATAGAGCCTATGTTAGTATTTGATAATTTAGCTTCCTCTAAACGGATAAATGGTAAAAATCGGTCCAGTAGAGTCGGAATCTATTCTGTACAAACTAACAAAAAACCTTTTATCTTTCTGATATTAGTAACTGTGAATTTTCACTGCATTAGAACATAGCATTGTAGGTCATTTTAGCTGGTTTCAGTCAGAGGAGAATCAACTAGTTAATTGTCATCTGGCTCAAATAAATATTTATTTTATAATGACGTTATAACTTCAAACCCTAATTAACACAATAATTTCTCATTTGGTTGATTGAACCGTTATCATTAATTACAAACAATCAAGCTGTTTGTGTATTAAGAAGGAAATTACAATACTATTCGAATTGATAAATACCAACTGTTGATTCTCATCCGGCTCGAAGGACCAATATTTTGAAATTTAATTTTGACACTGCTATATTGTTTTGTACTTGTACACTTGTCCTTAAAGATTAAACAAGGTATAATTAATTATAAACATTGTAGCCGACTGTGTATTAAGCTGTGCCGAGGGCACGCGGGGCTTCCGAAGGCTTCATCATCCACTTATACACCGGCTTTGCCTCGCCTACTTACCTATGTTTTATGGCTTGTTGCTATCTAGGATATAACAATTAGGCCGCGTTAGTATTTAAATTGGATTGTGGTGCGATTGGTGGAAGTCATGGACGGATTTCTGTTCATGATGATGAAAGGATGTTTTTAGCGTTTGAGTAACTAGCTCATTTTTACGAGCGTGTGAGAGTTTTACTGATGAAAACCCGCCCATGTTCCTTCTTTTGCTCTTTATGTTCCGGGACTGCGGAATTCTTTTCAAAAAACTCACAACCTCAGGCCCCTCTGCTTTTATATTGCCTTAGATGATATTATAGTTAAATTATTTACTCTAATAATTAATTCATTCCTTCCTTCCTTCCTCTGGAATGCGCTCCCTCTGAATACCAGCATGACCACCAATCGGTTCACTTTTAAAGTACGAGATCGGGAACATTTACTTAAGAAGCTGGCAGATTCGTCTCCAAATTAAACTGTTGTTACCTTTATTCATAACTCGCTCTAATTTGTTTTGTTTGTATGTATGTATATAAGTATTTATCGTTATATTATATTTGTAAATGTTGCCTCGAAAACTTTCTATTATGCACCCTGCACCTATTATGTTTTCTCTCTGCATCACCTTAAGGTGGACTGGTAGAAAATGCCCAAGACGTTAAATCCGCCTTTGTACAGTGTTTATTTATACATGTGCGTAATCTTTTGATAAATAAATAAATTAATATACCTACGTCTAAACTTCCATTTAAATAAACATGACAGAAAGATTGTCCCGAATCACAGTTTTAACATTCAATAAAACACGAATTTAAAAGACATCAAAAACATATCTTGTACGAGTAAAACAATCAAAATCTAAAACATGGTTTGAATCCGAAATTTATACAAATAATCGTTGCAAAAACACTTACAGTTTTCAACCCAGTTTTTAAATCACTTTACGAAGATACCGGAGCTGACATCCTTACTGAGTTAAGCAAATGCTATCAATTTACCAGATCCTGGCTTTCCAAGGAAATTCTGTTGAGGTGAGATGCATTCTTCTGACGTCACTTGAAATTGTTAGGAGTGCTTCTTGAATATTCTGAGGCTTGGAATCGAGGGTCTTACTTTGAAGACTGGTTTTAAGACTTGGAGATATTTGTTTAGAGTTTTAATTTTTTTTAACGTACTTACTGACGAACTGATTATCTGAAAAAAGGAATATCCGTATACCACTCGTTTCAGTAATATTATAAGCATATATTTGTTTTTTAAATAGACTTAGGGACACATATGAAACATTGAGAAAAGGTGCACGGTTCGGTTCATCGTTTCCTATGGGAAAGAACCGATGAGAACGTAAATGGTTACTTAAATCATTTGCTTACTGACAAAACTCGAAGACCATAAATTCACTGACAGACTATAGTAATTTATAGTTTTTTTTTCACAAGAATTACTTTTATAATCTAGGCTGACCCTAAGGAAAGATTACAGAAACCAATCAACTCGAAGTGTTCAATAGGGGATGTATGTTAAAATGGAATAGTTCGTACTTTTTGGCTCACGGAATCATTAATTTAAATATCAATGAGCAGTTGTATAATACTCTATTTATATTATATAAGCTTTTTAGACAAAAGAACAGATTTAAAAAATACACAACAAAATATATATTATTAAAGATAACTCATAAATTACTGAATATACGTAAAATTCACATAGTGAAACCTAAATAATGTTGAAAATCCGCTCACAATTTTCGGAGAAATCGTGTACCAAGCCAAGCATACAAAAAAAAAAAACCGTTGAATTGAAAACCTCCGACTTTTATTGACGTCGGTTAAAAGGGCACAGAGATAGATTATGGTCTACATAGTCTAATTTTTATCCCGGAAAAACATAAAAAATCCCACACGAACAGAGTCGCGAGCAACAGTTTGTAAAAGCTCAACCAGTTAGCACTGACACCTAAAGAATACCATCGAATGGGACAGCAACGTTGATTAAAACAATTTTCATTAAATCCAATTACTCGATAGATTTTACGCTCTCACAACTGACATGCCATTGCAACCCATTTGCAAATTGGCACAGTGTCAAGCTGGTCTCCTCTGCAACATTCCGATCCCCGATACCATTCAGCTGAAACAATAGAGGTTTAAAATTAATGGTGGTAATAACAGCCGAATCTGATCGGCTTTTGTTATAGCGGAAAAGCCAGGTCAGAGGCCTATGGACGGAATAAATACTTCTGATACCATGTTATTCACTTATCACATGATAATAAATAATAATAAATATCTCGGGACAACTCACACACGGCTATCTGATCCCAAGCTAAGCAGAGCTTGTGTTATGGTAACCAGACAACTGATATACATACTTATATAATTTATAAATACATTCATATTATAGATAAATCACACCCAGACACAGAACAAACAATCATGCTCATCATACAAAGTTTGTCCTGGGTGGGAATCGAACCCACGACCTCCGGCTCAGCAGTCAGGGCCACTAACCACTAGACCAACAGGCCCGTCGACATGATGAAGAAAGCAAAGAAAAAGCAAGCCAGACTCGCGCACCGAGAGTTCCGTACAAACTTGCAACATAAACGGCCATATCTTTTGACTACGTAGACTTAGAGGGTTGATTTTTTCACAGCACAAAATGGCTACAGTTGTATTTTAAACTCTCGATACCTCCACGCGTTCCCGAGGTAGTTTTAAAAGATAGACAGTCAGACGGACAAAAAAGTGATCCAATAAGTTCCGTTTTTCGTTATTGAGGACCGGATCCCCGAAGAAAATTTTATTCGCTTTATTCTGGCTATTTCAGGCTAAGGATGTACCGTATACCTGAAAGGTTACAGATGAAGTTGACATTGCTGGCATTAGCTATTTGAAGACGCGATAATTCTCGCGCATGCAACCGATCGACCAATGAGGCCGTAATTTTTTTTTTAAGATTAAAAAAGCTTCGCTTAAACAGAGTCGATGTTGTATTATAGTAATGCTTTAAAAAGTGTTAAAATTTAGGGAGGCGAAAATACGAAGCTTGCCAAAATCTCAAAGGAGGCGGTTTTCCAGCACAACCCTATTTCAACCCCGTCTAGCCAAAACTCTCCTAAGTAATGAGCGATTAACAACACACTCCGAGGAATGTATTGACAGGGGATTAGGAATGGTCCTAATGCCAGTTAGGACCAAACGGTTAGAAAGCAAATGCGTAAATTGGATTACGTTGTGTGCCGTAATTGAGTTATTTACTTAGCTTATGAGCTGGTATTTGGTATTAAGGTGATGCCTACAGCCGTCAGGGTTTTATAAAAGGTATTTAACTGTATATTATTAAAAATGAGAGTCGCTTTTCGTTTACGTGATTGACTTCTGCGCTGCGTGTCGCGGATTCGATCTCCGCACGGAACAAATATTTGTATGGCCTACAGATAGTTGTTTCGGGTCTGGCTTTTTGTATGTGAGTTTAAATGTTTGTAAACGCACCCACGATACAGGAGAAATTCCTAGTGTGGGGCAAAACTTTTTTTTTAAATGTCTCTGTGATAACTTTTTCTTCTGAATAGATTTTGATGTAGTTTGATTTTAGGGGAAGTTATTTGATAAATTTTCCAAAAAAAAGTGTATCGATAGTTTATGGCTTTGTCTGTGTTTCTTTTTTGTTATAGTACTAAATAGGCTTGAGTTTGTCCGCCACTCGCCTGATGTGAAGAGATGATGGGGCCTACGTGGAGCACGTTTGTTAAAAAAAAAAAAACGTTTTATTCGAATTTTGAAGAGATCCACATTATAATTTACTAACATGTAGAGTAGGTACTCGAGTATAATTTTTCCATCGCCATTGATCTTGTACTTTCCTTTCTTAAATGTAAAAGGTAACAAATAAAAGTAATAAAAAAGTCTACAAAATAAGGTGGAAGGACCAAAACCATTAAAAGAAGTATCAATTTCGTAGCCCCGTGTTTACCTCTCAACACCTTTTAATTCTGTAATCGATAGTCAAAGTTCATTCCTTAAAAATGTCCGCGGAACAAAATTAATGGTCTTTCTAACCCCAAGGTAGGGTTGTCAAACGTTCTTGCTTGTAAGAAAGAAAAACTTTTTATTAAAAAAAAGAATAAAAAAGATCAACAAAAACAAAGAAAAACTGTTTATTAAAAAAGAATAAAAAAAATATATTAAAAAACAACAACAAAAAGTATAATATATACCTGCTTATTACTGCCCCACTGCTGGGCTAAGGCCAAATAAATAATATTTTAAAATAAAACTTAAGACAGTGAACATGGAAATCATCAATTAAAAACTTTATTAAATCAAAAAGTTGTTTTAGGTTAATGTTACTTTTTACTGCGCTTTCTGGATTCGGAACAATTTTAGATTTTTATCAAATCCACGTTAAAGCAGTTGCCTTAGCCATATCGAATATCTTTATAAGAAATTGGTATTTGTCTTGATCGACTCGCGAATTATTATTTAACTAGCTGTACCCCGCGGTTTCACCTCCGTTCGTGTCCGGGTCGTAGCGTGATGCTATATAGCCTTCCTAGATAAATGAGCTATCCGATACCAACCGAATTTTTCAATTTGAACCATTAGCTACTTAGATTGACGCGTTCAACCAAACAAACTCTTCAGCTTTATAAGAGAAAATAAAAAAAGTATCTATACATTTTTAGTTGCTCCAAAGACTGAAGTAGAATCAGTGATAATATGAGAAACTCTTAATTTGTGGCAACCCTGGTAGAAATTTAAATTACGAAGAGATAAAATATCAGGTTGAGAAACTCATGGTTCGAATCAATTTTGTTTATTGTAGCCACTGGAGATGTAATCAATCTTCTCTGGCTAAAATAGAACTCAGTAAATACTTTCCATTGAAATCATACACACAAATTGTTTCTACCTATATCCGATGTGCCCAAACCGGTTTCATTAAAAAGGTGGTAAAGATGGTTTTAGACCTATTACATCTCGCTTCCATTCTAAGGAGCTGAGCAGTTAGTGAAGCTACTAGGCACAGCTAGTATTATATGTTTTGAGATAGGTAATGTCGTCAAAGGCAACCCGGTCGCGAGAAGACTCCCGGCCACCGTAGGCGCGGGCCTGTGGACAGTGAACAATGGGTAGCACACCGTCTGCCAGTCTAGTAAAGACAAATTGTACTGACGGCGCGTTCGTCTTCCACGCGCACCTCAAAGAGATGTCAGCAAAGCAGAGGGACCTGCCAGGGACAACGCCTGCCGATGTTGCGGATTGTTCGAAAAAGATACCGCGGCCTCGGAACATTAAAGGCAAAAGAAGGAACATGGGCGGGTTTTAGTAAAAGTCTGACACTCTCTCCCGCTCCGGCTAGAGCGGGGGAAGTTATTTAATGATTTAGCACATGCAGCAAAAAAGGGGCAAGCTGGTAAGGTAACCCCTCATACTACGAGCCTAGAGGGTTACTCTTTGTTAACGAATTACTTCAATAAATGCTAACCCTCTATAGGGAATATTCTCTTGGTTGGAATTAAGTTTCCTGTTTGTTTACCTTGCTCCAATTTTCTCGTTTACGAAAATAAGATTAAAAGATTACAGTTTTAAACGATGCCTTACAAATGATCTTTAAAAAAGTCTCATAACGCTCAATTTTTCCGAGTAAGTTGTCTTTGTATAAAAGTTTATTTATTTAGAGATTTATGTACACACGATGGCACATCAACCTACACCAAACCATTTTAAACTGATCTCTGAACTGCAGTGTGCGATCCGTAGTGTAGAGATCAGGTTATAATAGTTTATAGGATTTATTTTCGTTGGATCCCAGTTTTTGATCCCATTTTTTTAGGTTTTAACGTTGGGTCCCATTTGATATTACCATTGAATCCCATTTTATAACAACATGTGTACATTTCAGAAGAAAACTCTCGCTCGGCTCGTGCGTAGGAGGTCACAGTTTTAACCTAACCTAACTAGTTCCCGTTTCCTATAATTTGTTTGGGTAATGAAATTTTGTCAAAATCTTATCGGAAAAACGGCAGGCACCCGTTATTCTAACATATAACCTATCCACATACCCAAATTTCATCCAAATCAGTCTAGAAGTTGGAGCGTGTTGGAATAACAAACATACCTACATACAAAATTTCGCCTTAAAATATTATTGTTATTTTTTGTTGGATGTACTCGCATTCAGATGTTTTTAAATATCTGGGATCCAACGGAAATAGTTTTTGGGATTCAATGGCAAAAAAAGGATTTTTTTTAGTATTTTTCAAATTTGGGATTCAACGGAAATATATAATAATGTTTTGTGGGATCCAACGCCAAAAATATTAAAGTGGGATCAAAAACTGGGATCCAACGAAAATAAACCGTTTAGAGTAGGTTGACCTGCTGTCGTGTGTACATACTGTATACAGAAAAATAAAAGACAGGAACAGAAAATAGATATAACGGTTATACTTATTTCTAAAGAAATCTCTACCTACGAAAAGAGAGTAAATAAAAAGAGATGTAGAAAGTTGTTTGGTTACTGTAAACATCTGCTATTTTATCAAGATACTAGCTTCCGCCCGCGACTTTGTCCGCGTGGCATAGTTACTTTGGGCTAACACTAACTTTAACCCGCGTGATGATCAAAATAAAATTATTTTTCTTTCCCCTGTTCTTCCCCTTAACTTACTTTTTTTTTAAATAATAATATCCTATATCCGTCTCCAGGCCATTTAGGCGTGAAAACGTAACAAACTCACTTTCGCTTTTATAATATTCGTAAGGATTAAACATTGAAACATCGGCCAAGAGTTTCAAACTAATCGCTCAAAAGAAAATATTCACGAAAAACTGAAACGGTCAACGCTCGGGTAAAATGCCTTCCATTTTAGGACGAAAATCGACAGCCTATCCTGTCCCAGTTTATTTCCATCCATCATATCTTTTTTGGCAACGACACAAAAAGTAGAGAGGAAAACATCGACATAAATATGTATTACCTGTCTTTTAGGGATGTGAAGTTCTAAAAAATATTTGAGTACGATGCGATCAAATTGAGTTAAATGTTACTCAACTGTGGGAGGTCGTGGCTACAAAAAAAGCTAGCGCATAGTTTTTGGTCGTTGTCACAGGAAACTTAAAGCCGTCTTTTTTATTGTTAACTAGCTTTTGCCCGCGGCTTCGCTCGCGTTTAATTTGGGTTAACACAGTTTCCCTTTCCTGATTTGCCTGCTACTTGTAGTTTTTACCCTAGCACCTGATTTATTGTAATAGCAAAGCTAAGTTTTCCTCTTTCTCCCTTATTTCTCACTTTAAAAAGTTAGCTTTTGTCCGTCTCCAGGGTCCCAACTATTTCTGTACCAAAATTCATCAAAATTGGTTTAGCCATGTAGGCGTGGAAACGTAACAAACAAACAAACTCACTTTCGCTTTTATAATATTAGTAAGGAAGTAAGGATTAGCTGTCCTGTGTGGTTTCACCCGCGTCTTCGGTTACTGTCCCGCTCCCATGTGTAGTAGCGTGATGTTATATAGCCCATGCTACTCAGTGATAATGTAGTTTTCTAAAAGCAAAATAATTTTTGAAATCGATCCAGCAGTGAGTTTATTTGTTACATACAAAAATACAAATCTTTCCACTTTATAACATTAGTGTAGATAATTTTTGACGGGCCTGTTGGTCTAGTGGTTAGTGGCCCTGACTGCTGAGCCGGAGGTCGTGGGTTCGATTCCCACCCAGGACAAACTTTGTGTGATGGGCATGATTGTTTGTTCTGTGTCTGGGTGTGATTTATCTATAATAAGTATGTATTTATAAATTATATAAGTATGTATATCAGTTGTCTGGTTACCATAACACAAGCTCTGCTTAGCTTGGGATCAGATAGCCGTGTGTAAGTTGTCCCAAGATATTTAAAATTAAATTTTGGGTTTGTCAATCCCCATCGTCATGCGTGAGATTATTCGATTTTATTTACGAAACTGAATAATTCCCGAAGAGCTAGGCAGAGATTTACCTAGTACACCCACATTTTGCCATGTATGATTAATTGCCATGTAATTATTGGATAGAGCCTATTGCCATCAACCGGGCACAAATACAGACTTACATGCTACTAAGAAATTTTTGACGAAAACTCAATAACACTACCTGATCCAGGAAACGAACCCAGGACAGCCAGGACCTTATGTTCAGCAGTCGTAAGACCAAAGAAGCAGTCTTAATAATGTTTATATAATTGCTAGCTCTACCCAGCGGTATCACCCGCTGCTCTGGTCCACCTTAATTATCACTTAGGTTTGAAAGATAGATAAGAGCCGACTCTAAGACTTACTGAATATACATTAAAAAAATCATAAGAATCGGTCGAGCCATTTCGGAGGAGTATAGGAACGAACATTGTGACATTAGAATATTGTATGTATCAGATATTTTCATTATTAAAATCGTCCGAATTTATGTGTTCATGCTAGGCTCACTGGACGCTATACCATTGGTTCCCAAACTTTTAAGACTATTGATCACCCGTCAAATATCTTTTATTTTACGACACCCCGTATCAAATAATTACAAGTCAAAGACCGCTTCGCCAAATGTGGACCGATTTTCATAATATTTTTTGTTTGAAAGGGCTTCCGAGGTGGACCCATATCAAATTTATGTATATAGCTTGGGTAGTTTATGAGTTATCGTCTATAATACATATTTTTTTCTATATCCGTTATGTGATATGTCATCATACCATTACTAAAAAAGTAAAAGTCAACGATTTCCGGAAATAAAAATATTACCACTTTGGTTTTGAAAGTCGGGTTTTAAATTATAAATGTTTTTTTTTTTTAAATTATAGCAGTATATTCTTTATTTTAACACACATGTAGTAGTATTAGGAGTTACTCATTTAAAAGGAAACTCCAAAGAATAGCATTGTGAAAGTTATTATTTTCTTTAACACCAGAAACAGTTACCAACTTAAAAATAATATTTGTACTTACTTAAAAACTGAGGTAATAAATAATTTGGCGGAATCCTGGTGACTATTTTACAGAACCCCTAGTTTCCACGGAACCCACTTTGAGAATCGCTGCGCTATAAAAACATCCAAACAATTTTTCTCGGCCGAACAATTTTAATTTGTGTTCCATGCGACGTTTGTGCAGTTATTTAATTTGGGAGTCGGTCAACCAAATTCTTTATTTAAAATTCGGTCAGAGCCTGATTATTTTCGTACTTCATTATTGTTTATTTTTAGCACAGACCCGCTCGCTGCTAATGTAAAAAGGTCTATTTTAACGTAGGTATTGTTTAATCCTATAATAAGGTTTGGATATTGGGAACTACGGTAAAGAGGCAACGCTCACGGTTTTCGTACCATATAAGTGTAAATTTTGATTTCAGAAGATAATCTTAGCTGTATTCTGCGACTGTAGCCACTGTTAAACTTTATAGTTTCTAGAAAAAGATTAGAAAAGGGGTCCAAAAATGGCTGCATTAACTGAATCATAATAGCATATTAATATGAATTACGTTACAATTCGCATAATGGTCACAAAGTGAACATTGTCCTTTGTGTTTCGAGGCCGCGGTATCTCTTTCGAACAACCCGCAACCCCGGCAGGCCGCCACCCCGACACGCCGCAAGCCTTTTTTTTTTCGGTTGGGAAATGATCCAATGACTTCCCCCGCTCTAGGCGGAGCGAGGGAGCATGTCAGACTTGTACTGACTAAAACCCACCCATGTTCCTTCTGTTGCCCTTTACGTTCCGAGGCCGCGGTATCTCTTTCGAACAACCCGCAACCCCGGCAGGCAGAGGCTCTGGCAAGCCCCTCTGCTTTGCTGACTCTCTTTGAGGCGCGCGTGAAACACGAACGCGCCGTCGACACGGCCTGTCGTCAATCGACGGACGGACGGTGAACTACCCATTGCTCACCGCCCACAGGCCCGCACGCCGCAACCCTGGCAGAAAGATCTCGACCTGAGTATCAAACACAATCTTAAAACTTTTGTTTAAATTAGACCATTACACTGAATATAAAAAAAAAACAAGAAGATGATACTACAATCCCAGACACAAGACATAAAAACTTGTGAAAGTACTCTAGTTGCCCATTCCAAAGGGTGAAAAATATGGAGAAGAAGAAGCAATAAGGTCAACAACAAAATAGATAGAATATTCTTTATTATGTACAGACGCCTGCAGGTCAAGCTACCCGAAACTGTAAATTTTTCCCAGTGAACCTTGAACCTAATACTTTCGAAATAAAGTCGAAAATCTATCAAAGAAACCTGACAAATTGTAGTAGCTTGATGTGCAGGCGTCTGTATACCATACAAATTACAAAAATAACATTAAACGACTTATAAATTGGGTGACACAATAGGCGGTCTTATCGCTAAAAGCGATTTTTTCAAGACAACCTTTGGATGGATTGACGATTCAACAATATCAGTTACTAGCTTTCGCCCGCGGCTTCGCCCGCGTTAAATTTGGGATAACACATTTCCCCTTGCGCCTTATTGATTTGTAATAGCAACGCTAAGTTTTCCCTTTTCTTCCCTCTTTCTCCCTCACATCCCACTTTTTTCCAAAAAAAATATATATAGCCTATGTCCGTCTCCTGGTTCCCAACTATCTCTGTACCAAAATTCATCAAAATCGGTTTAGCCGTTAAAGCGTGAAGAGGTAACAAACAAACAAACTCACTGTCACTTTTATAATATTACTAGCTTTCGCCCGCGGCTTCGCCCGCGTTAAATTTGGGGTAACATAGTTCTCCTTGCGCCTTATTGATTTGTAATAGCAACGCTAAGTTTTCCCTTTTCTTCCCTCTTTCTCCCTCACATCCCAGTTTTTTCATAAAAATATTAGCCTATGTCCGTTTCCTGGTTCCCAACTATCTCTGTACCGAAATTCATCAAAATCGGTTTAGCCGTCAAAGCGTGAAGAGGTAACAAACAAACAAACTCACTTTCGCTTTTATAATATTAGTAAGGATATTATATAAGTAAGGATTCTTGCGTTTATACCGTTATGTAGACATAACGGTATAAACGCAAGTCTCAATTCTTATGGCTTCCCGATTTCGAATCACCTTCTCATTCCACAAACTTGTAAGACACAGTTCCCTTTACACTCAATATACCACTTTCCGAACGTGTCCTTGAACCAGTTCCTCCCCTGTCCGACACGATGCCCCAAATACTCCCCTGTTCCTCCCCCGGTCTGTGTTCCCGTGTCTCCCCTGACGCAGGCCTAATGGCGTTGAACGTTCCCTGGCAAAAACAGGGGAGAGGGTCCCTCAAAAATGTCACATCGGAAAGTGTTTCAATTAATATCTAGTAACGACTGCCACTCTCTTCATGGTGCTATAAATTTAAAATGCGTTTATACAAAATACTAGCTGTGCCCAGCGGTTTCACCCGCTGCTCACTTAGGGGTATGAAAAATAGATGTTGGCCGATTCTCAGTCTGAATATGCATAAAAAAAATCATAAGAATCGGTCGAGCCGTTTCGGAGTATGGAAACGAACATGGTGACCCGAGAATTTTATATAATAGAAGATGAATAATAATTCCCTGAAAAGTCTTGATGCGGGAAATCAGGCTACGAAATCCAGATCCCCACGAGCTCTTTTCGGTTACGTACCTATAGGGTAAAACGGGACACTATTATTTCTTAGTAAAAAAACTCCGCTGTCTGTCCGTCTGTCACTAGGCTGTATCTCATGAACCGTAATAGTTAGACACTTGTTCCACAATAAATAGCGTAGCGTGCTTTCCGAAGCACAGTATGTAACGGGTGGTCACCCATCCACTGACCAACCTAGGCAAGCGTAGCTCAACCAAATGATCAAAATCAAAATCAAAATCAAAATATTTTTATTGCACATAGGCCTACATGGGCACTTATAAAACGTCGAGAAAAGATGCACGGTTCGGGTTGGTCGTTTTCTATGGAGAAGAACCGGCAAGAAACTCCATAGTTACTCTTTTAAAATCATTCGGTTTTACAATGTTGTTGTTACAGCGTTAGCACTTAGGTATGAGAGGACAGCGTAGGCCCGACAATAAGTCATTGTTTACTTTACAAAAAGTAAAATAAAATAATACGTTAACATAAGTTAACAAGCGTCCAAGAATCTACAAGGCCAACCATGTCCACTCATTCACAACGAATTGGTAGAAAAGAATCTATACAAAAGTAAGAAAAAAAAAAAGTATATATGCAAAAACAAAATAATAACTAAGAGACGAGTCGCACAGATGTTGCTATCAGTACTGTAACTATTCGGTACAAGGGTGATATAAATATGTGATTTGACAACTATTACAAAGAAAAATGATTAAAGAGATCACAAAAAAAAACAAGATTGAGAATAGTTAGAGACATCCACAAATTTGTGCTGATTGTAGCTACCAGGGAAGCCGCATGCGCAGAAGGAACTATAGCCAAACTTCTTTATCTTCAACGTAGTCCTTGATTTTGTAATATGCGTTTTTAATAAGGACACGTTTTATGTAGTTTTTAAACTTTCCATCTGTCAGTTCTATAACTGATTTCGGCAACTTGTTATAAAAGCGTATACTGTTTATTAGAAATGACTTACTAGTTTTTGTTAATCTAAATTTAGGAATTACAATTTCGTGTTTACTGCGTGTATTAATATTGTGGTAGTCGCTTCTAATTTTGAAAAGCTCACGATTTTTACGGACATACAATCGATATATACGATCGACTCGAGCGGCTTATCAGCAAACCATTATAACCAAATCCAATATGCTTCATAAGTTGACACACAATCTGTGTCACATTATACCCAGTTAAGAAAGAAAGAAACAACATTTATTAGACTCACACAGGACACGACAATAAAACAAAATTACTTTAAAAAAAGAACAACAAAAATTAAAAAATAATATAAAAAGTTTTTTTTAGACGCCCCACACTAGGAATTTCTCCTGTATCGTGGGTGCGTTTACAAACATTTAAACTCACATACACAAACAGCCAGACACGAAACAACTACTTGTGGGGCATACAAATATTTGCTCCGTGCGGGATCGACCCCGCGACACGCAGCGCAGCAGTCGATCGCTTAACCTCTGCACCAACCGTGCCGTCGAAATAAAATTAGTCCTAGACCAGGCCAAAAGGCCTCTATCTCAGCATAATGGTGCAACATGGCCGCCATGTCACAGCGCTAACATTCATAACTAGCTGGCGTCCGCGGTGTCGCCCGCGTGATATCGAAAAAAAATATCTTATGTGATATACCAGACTATAATCTTCTTCTGTTCCAAATTTCATCAAGATCCTTTCAGCCGTTTTGACGTGAAAGAGTAACAAACATCCATACATCCATCCTCACAAACATTCGCATTTATAATTATAGCTGTGCCCCAGCATGCGTTGCAATGTAATTTTCTACCTACCCTACCTATCCTATCTCTTAAGTTGGATCAAACTGCACACGGTGTGCAAATTTAATTTAAAATCGGTTAAGTAGTTTAGGAGTCCATCGCGGACAAACAACGTGACACGTGATTTATATATTTATACTAGTTGTGCCCAGCGGTTTCACCCGCTGCTCATTTAGGGGTCTGAAAAATAGATGTTGGCCGATTCTCAGACCTACGCGATATGTACACAAAATTTCGTTTAAATCGGTCCAGCCGTTTCGGAGGAGTATGGGAACGAAATCTGTGACACGAGAATTTTATATATTAGATAGACGATATAGTAGGATGCTTAAGAACAATAGGCTATACTGAAACCTTTTTACAAATGGTAAACTGTCTAAAAAGTTTCCCAGTTTTCAGGAGCGTAGGCGTAGGGCTGCGTCTCGCTAGGTATCCGGGGGTTAGCCTCATTAATTATTTCTGTCGGCCGGTGCGTCTTGGGCATACCTGGCTATTCGACGTTAACATAATAATAGGTAACATTCCTGAATGAATACAGAAAATGTTATTAATATAAAATGTTACAAGAAAGAAATCTATATCCTTAATAATATTATAAGAGCGAAAGTGAGAAAGGAAACGTCGACAGGAATATACAACATTTTTGTGATTTAATATGTGACAACAAAATGGACACCCATCTACATGAACCAGTTTTGGTCATTAGTTTCTAACTGTATCAAAAACGTACAAACGTACGCACATACGTGTATAGACGCTCTGTACACTGTTCGAAAACTACCGAAATGCAATAGAATTGCATATCTATATTTTGTTAAGATACCGTTTTCGACTCCATTTGAAGGCAACTTTTCATGAAAAAACATTTCAATAAACAAGTTGACGCCACCGATTTCTTTCAGACATCCAGAACTCAAACATCTATTCACAAACCCAAGAAGGTTATCCATTATTACAATCGTAAATATACCCACATTACTCCGATTCTCAATACCCTTTCAATTCGGATCAATACGTAAACAAACACAGAAAGATCCAAACATATTTATTCATTCAATGGTCCCCGATCGCCACTTCAAAATGAACTCTGAAATATCTCGAAATGGACGAAGGAATATCATTATAGCACCTTCGGGTCCTCTGTACTGATTTAAATTCCTCTCACAGAGTTGAAGATGTTTCTAAAAGAATACATTCATCAAAAAAGTTTTATTTTTAATTGCTTTATTGTTGAAGCGTCTTTTAATTTATGTCGTGTTCGTCTTGACGGGGGTTTTTCGTTTTTCATTGTCTTTCTCTAAACAATTTGTTTAGTATTAATTATTTTAATTGTTGTTGGGTGAAGCTCGTAGTCGGATCGATATAATTATCATTTGTTGATATTTTGACAGTCGTTTGAAAGATAGTCAGTGTCCCAAAAGTCTGACAACCAGTCTTCCCAAGGGGTATTGTATTTTGAAATAAACAAATAAAATCAAAATTTATTATCTACTTATTAATTGACAGTTAGGCAGAACGACGTTTGCCGGGTCATCTAGTTAAAATAAAATACGTATTTACTTTACAATTACACCGTGCGCTCGTGCCTCTGTTCATTTAGCTCAATATTAAGGCTAAGTAAGTAAGCTTAGAAACCCTACTTACACCTGAAACGCTTCTCATATAGGGTTTCTACTGTTCCAACACTTTTATTTATTTATATTTTTAAACAATCGTTTGTCCTGACTCACTATTAACGTACAGCTTAACCTTAGCATTCCCTTTTGGGGGGCGGTTTAACGTAATTGACATTCAAACAGTGCTAATCTTGAAGGCTAGTTTGATTAAATGACATTTGATTTTGGAACGAAATTCCTTATCGTGCGTTGTGAAAGGGGGCTAGACGGAAAAAATTCTTACGAAAAATTTTGTCACGACACTTTTTGCTATAGTAAGCTATTGTAAGCTGTGCGGCGTCGGCGTCGCATGTTTCTCTGTCTGTCTCTCTCTTATAGAAAGCAAGGCAGATATTTTCATTTCTATAGGAACTTCGTTCCATCCGGCTGTCCCTTGACACCTCTAAATTTTTTTAATTAGGGTTTGTAATTTTGTCAGACAAATCTTACGCGATTCTGCTAGTTCTGCTAGTAGTCTAAAATGAATGATTTTACGACTTTTTGAGTTGGATTCGGTCACACTGTAAGGCGTGTTCTTAATGGCAACCATTGTACGATGACACGATTCGTTCTCCTCGTACGATTACTTCCAACCTTTTTTTCTTCTGAATTTCCTAGTGTGCCAGTTAAAAAAACGCTTTTTTTACGAATGGGAAATTGTCAAGTAACTTTCCTCGCTATTGGCGGAGCGGGAAGGAGTGTCAGACTTTAACTTACTAAAACCTACCCATATTCTTTCTTACCCCTTTGAGTTCCGGGGCCCGCAACTAAGAAGACGCCTTATCGTAAACAAAGGACGTGATTTCGGTCAAGCTTTACAAAAACTTAGGTCCAAAATTGTTCGTACTAATTTGCCTGATCGTTTAGATACTCACCCGATTATTTCAGTCATAAAACTTTCTAGGCACGTCCGAATTAACCAAATCGTGTAACAACCCAAAGAAAATAATGGAGCTAGCTTGAAAAAATTCAATGTCTAATCTAGATATATTACTCTGTTGGGAAATCAGAAACGCCACGAATTGGGTTTTTTTTTCTTTTCTACAAATTCACGCTCGTTCATTTGTTTGATTGCCAGGTATTTAGGTATGAATGAGGAAATATGCGGAATTTGTATAGTTGTGAGAGGTGCTGTAGTCCTTGCAACGTTATACAAAGGTTTACAAAGCAGTATATATTTCGCCAGTTGTGTTAACGTTCCATGTTGTTTATTAAAAAAAACGTTGCCCCCACACTAGGTATTTCTCCTGTAACGTAGGTGCGTTTACAAACATTTAAACTCGCATACACAAATTGCCACACCCGAATACGGTGCGTTTACAAACATTTAAACTCGGATACACAAAGAGCCAGACTCGAATAATAATTGTTCCGTGCGGGGATCGAACCAGCGAGTCGCGGCGTAGCAGCCAATCGCTTTACTACAGCGCCAACCGTGCCGTCATTTAATAGGGTTCAAGCATATTACCACAAATATGTTCTCTTTCTTTATTTACTCTCTAATAGCTTCTACCTTATCAATTTGCCAAATCCTACTAATATTATAAAGGCGAATGTTTGTGAGGATGGATGCATGTATGGCTGTATGAATTTTTGTAACTCTTTTACGTCAAAACGGCTGAACGGATTTTGGTGTAATTTGGCACAAAGGTAGATTATAGTCTGGAATAAAACATACGATACTTTTTTTTCGATATCACGAGGACGCAGTCGCGAGTGCCAGCTTGTATATTACATAGTTTTTCTTTCCATTCCAACAGTTTACAAAATCTTTTGAATCCCGCGAGCTTATTTAATAGGTTTAAATTAAATACCTATGTCACAAAAACCAGCTACATAAATTCCGATCGCACTAAAGGACCAAGTACTTCATTACCGTTCGTTCTAGAACGTTCGTTTCGTGGATATGAGGATATAATCCACGTCCCTTGGGCACCGGTGGTGTCACGCAAACCGCCAGGGCGGTCATTACCGTAAATTACTGCACGTTACTGGGAAGATGGCTCCTTATTGGTTAATAAGGTTTGATAGGAGTGATAAGGGTACTCGAAACGTGCAAGGAGTTACTAATACTATTGGAGAAAGAATCAACTTGTAAGTTAGTTTTGGAATCGTATAAATAGCTGCGGCTGCTCTGATATCGACCTTATATGTATTAACCAAAATAAAGATCAGTTTGATTCAAAATCTGTCGACTATGTACGGATTCTCGTTGTGGTGTGGTGAATAGGTATTTTAGATAGTTTTTTTTTTGTTTTAGGGTTCCGTGCTACAAAAGGAAAAAAAACGGAACCCTTATATATGATCACTTTAAGTCCTCTAAGTCTACGCAGTCATAAAATATGGCTGTTTATGTCGCAAGTTTTGTACAGAACCCGACGGAAAATCCAGTAATAAAGTAGTTAGTAATTTAGTAGAAAAAATTACACATGAATAGAAAAAGTCGCATTGATACTTGCCCGGATTTGAACCCACAAACTTATGCATGAGGCATCACGACAGCGAGTCAATAAAAGTTTAAAATTTAAATATTCAGTCAGGCCCACAAATAAGCCATTATAAAGATAGTTGCTAGTTTTTTGATCCAATTAAAAGAGAAACATAACAATAAGAGAGATAAAGAGAAGAACTAATACAACTAAAATAATAAACTGTTTATCATGTACTGCCTTCTTGGTTTAGTTGTAGCAAGCGCGACTCCCAAGCATGAAGCCCGGGGTACGATTCGTAGGTCGAGCAAAGTTTTTTTTTTCTTTGAAAAACGTCGCTCCACACTAGGAATTTCTCGTGTATCGTGGCTGTGTTTACAAAAATTTAAACTCATATACAGAAAAAGCCAGACCCGAAACATATTAGATCACACACAAACATAAAAGGGCAAAAGAAAGAACATGGGTGGATTTCAGTCAGTAAAAGCCTGACACTCCCCCCCTACTCCGCCCAAAGCGAGGAAGTTATTTGATGATTTCCCATCCACAGAAAAAAGGCCGAGTGGAAAAGTCCAAAATAAACAACCATTATACCAACACATACTAAACCTAAAGTCCGCTAAAACCGTCCCATTACTGTCCCAATAAGCCTACAGACGGACATCCGTTAGTACGTACTTGTGAGTAAATACTATACTAAATACATTCCCTAGCGGTTGTGGCGCGGCACGCAACGTCATGTTACCGCGAATTAGCGGGAATGGACGCCATTTTATGTCATACAACGTTTAATCGTTTTAAATGGGGCCGTTGATTTTGTTAACTGTGTGCTCTGTTTTGTTGATACCGTGATTAGTGAAAATATCACCTATTTGTACTTGAATTACGGTCTGAAATTTAAAGGCAATAAATACAGAAACAAGGCACTATTCGGTTTCAATTCAGATTAAAAAAATATGTGTTCATTTCTATATCAGAGTGCTTGTTGACTGTTTACCGTTTTTTAAACTCTGCCCCACACTAGGAATTTCTCCTTTACAGTGGGTGCGTTTACAAACATTTAAACTCACATACAGAAACAGCCAAACCCGAAACAACCACAAATGTAGGTCATACAAATATTTGTTCCGTGCGTAGGTCGAACCTGCAACGGAAGCGCTGCAGTCGATCGCTCAGCCACTGCGCCAACCGTGCCGTCAAAAACCTCCTGACAACCTTAAATCTTTCAAGACCAATAACCTTATAATGGATTAATAATTATTATCACGTGCTTACCTAGGTTTATATCATAATATAGGATCACTTTTAAGCCTTTACTATATCTCGGAAACGCGTAAAGGTAGGCAAGTTGAAATTAAAACCATATACTCAAGTCTGTCCTGCCGGGGTTGCGGGCCCTGCCAGGTTAGCGGGTTGTTCGGAACCGGCCCCGGAACATAAAGGCAATAGAAGGAATATGGGTGGGTTTTAGTCAGCACAAGTCTGATACTCTCCCGCTTCACCCAGAACGGGGGAAGTTATTTGATGATTTCCCATCCACAAAAAAAACTTCAGTACCTCTCACCAAGTCGACGCAGTCAAAAGATATGGCCGTTTATATCTCAAGTTTGTGCGGAAACCTTGCGCGAGCCCGACTCACTCCTGCCGAGGTTGCGGGTTGTTCGAAAGAGATACCGTGGCCCCGGAACGTAAAGAGCAATAGGAGGAACATGGGTGGGTTTTAGTCAATACAAGACTGACATGCTCCCTAGCTCCGCCCAGAGCGGAGGAAGTCAAATCAAATCAAATCAAATCTTTTTATTTGTAGAACATAGGTAAACATAAGTACAGATGTCAATGATCATAAATAGAACGCTATGTCTTGCCGTCAATGGCGTACAAATATTGTATAAAAATTAATTACGATAAAGAGACATTCAACATTTATTTTTAAAACAAGTAAAATGCATAAGTCCCAACATTTAACTAAATAAATTAAATTAAAATAGAATAAAACAATAGGATTAATAACGAATACAAAATATAAATTCAAATTAATATAATATTAATTCAAAATATTAAGTCATTGGATGATTTCCCACCCGAAAAAAAAAAGCCCGACTCACTCTTGGCCGGTTTTTCCCCATCTGTAGGTACTCTTAAAACATTCTTCAAGATCACCAAACTACCACGCTCAGTCTACGAAAGCAATGTAGCAGCAAATGAAGAGATTCGTAAAGAAACTCCATTGAATGAAAGTAATCGTGAGATTACACAAATGAGATGTGCCTTGAAGTAAATGGAACGACGCTGTAATGTGTTGGAAAGGGGTGACATCGACTGTTTGGAGTTTTGGCGATGGAGACACGTGACGTTTATACTTTGCTAGGATGTATATACTTAAGCGAAAGTAAGTTTGTTTGTCTGTTACGTCTTCACGCTTAAATGGCTTAACCGATTTTGGTGAATTTTGGTACAGAGATAGCTGGGACCCTGGAGACGGAACAAGGCTATTTAAAAAAAAGATTGAGATATGAGGGAGAAACAGGGAAGAAAAGGGAAAACTTAGCATTGCTATTACAATAAATAAGGTGCAAGGGCAAAAACTACAGGTAGCAGGTACCTGTGAATCAAGAAAGGGGAACAGTGTTACCCCGAATTTAATGCGAGCGAAGCCGCGGGCAAAAGCTAGTTCTGGATAAAGTTCTTATTCGTTTCGTTTTTATTCGTGAAGGAGATAAATTTACTAAAATGAAAGCGCATAAAATACTTCCTACATTTTTAATCATATTTCACCTAAACATGTTAAATAATTTCTTCTTCCATTCTATAAACGACTTGGGTATTCAAACATCATAGCAAAACCAGCCTGCATTCGGGTTTGGTTCACAGTTACAGTCAGTTACAGCGCTTTAGGGCTTTATGATCTGTACTAGCTGGCGCCCGCGGCTTTGGCCGCGTGATAATCGAAATAAAATCGGACCACAATCTACTTCTGCTCCAAATTTCATCCACGTCATGCATTCACGTCAAAACGGCTGAACGGATCTTGATGAAATTTGGCACAAAGCTAGATGATAGTCTGGAATAACACATAGGATAATTTTTTTTTTCGATTTCCCGTGGACGAAGCCGCAGGCACCAGCTAGTGTACAGTAATTATTTAGAAATCTCGAACAAGGGATAACAGACGTACTTATTGCCCGTTTCATCATAAAAAAGCTTCAGAAAAATAAAAGATAATAATCCCTAATATTGCCTTTTGTAAGTAGCGCCCATCTCACTAATAAAGAAATTGCTCTATCATCATAATGTTACATTATAGAAACGATAGCAGGACATGAAAAGTTGGTCAATATAGTTCCACGAACATATTAACTTTATTGTCGTTTACGTAATTAGAAGTAGTCAATGAGAGTAGCATTAAAATTGAATGCTGAGAATATTTAAAATTCTTTTGGAAATATTTTTGTTTGAAGTATTGGGAACATTTTCGGAAATTACAAGGCGTGCTGATGTATTTAAGTTAAAAGAACTGGCATGTGTTCATTTCTAGGGTCCCAGGCAAATTAATCACCCAAAAACAAAGAAACTTCTGTTTTTAATAAGTAAATAATAAATAAATAAATATCTTGGGACAACTCACACACGGCTATCTGATCCCAAGCTAAGCGGAGCTTGTGTTATGGTAACCAGACAACTGATATACATACTTATATAATTTATAAATACATACATATTATAAATAAATCACACCCAGACACAGAACAAACAATCATGCTCATCACACAAAGTTTGTCCTGGGTGGGAATCGAACCCACGACCTCCGGCTCAGCAGTCAGGGCCACTAACCATCTAGTGTGTGTGTGTGGCCCTGACTGCTGAGCCCAACAGGCCCGTCACTATGGATTTTTCAAAGCCCTGTTTCATCTTTTCTATAGCCGTAGGCGGTTCAATTCTTGTGTAGACAAGAAAAAAGCGTTTCAGGAAAAGCAACAATTTACTTACTTATTGCTCAATCTCGTGAGAATTTATGCTCACTACATAAAAAACAAAATACAACGAATAAATCTTCATTGAATCTTTTCTTACACGACGAAGCTCAAAGGCGCGAAAGAAAATAAAAGAAATATTTGCCTTGAGCCTTCGCGAGGCATCGATTGTTTTAAAATTCTGTGAAACTAATGAGACAGAAAAGCCTCATGAATAGGTAGGCGACAGTGAGCGCAGAATTTAAAATGGCGCGAAAATCCGCCATCTTGTAAAAGTTTTTCTTTTGATATTCTTTTTAAAAGTGAGTGTTGAAGAATAATGTGTTTCATTTATTGCTTAACAATGTTTTTTTATGAAAATACTACGGCTAAAGTTTTTTATTTATTATAATGCAATACATTACAAATGGGGACAGGTAGATTGTTTTCAAAGCTCAAAAATTTACTTTACTATTTTATATAGAACATAAAACAAAGAATGTGGGGCAGAATGAGAGATTTTTGAGGCTTTGATTATTTTTAATCGTGTCAATGACATCAAATTGTAAATTGTTTATCTGTGTGCTGAAATCGTATGTTTGGTTATTTATGTACATTTATTTTCTCTTCTTTCAGTTTTTCTACTATACGCTTTAACAAATTATCACAATAAGCTCAGTTTTATTATCTATAAAAAATCTTTATTTTCAAATATCTCTGACATTGATTGACACAATTTTCGACATCGGCACCAATTGCGAAAGAAGAACCGACTATTGCCATAACATTAAAAAGATATTCTGAATATTTTTATAAATAAAAAAAAAAATGTTTGAAAAACTTTGGCGAACCGATAACACTGTTTTTCCGTATTTATCAAAAGTTTTCCTTCCCGTACAGCCGTCACTTTTCTAACCCGTAATCCAGTGTAACAATCTCAAAGTACCAGGCATGCATACAAAGGAGGTGGTACACAAAAATAAGCAATTCGTATCAACCTATCAGGTAACGCTATCGGGAACATTGCGGGACTTACGACGGACTTAAGTATTTTAGTAAATGCCTCCTCTCGGATATCCGTCGGAGATACGGGAGGAAAATACTTTTTAAGGCTGAATTTCCTTAACTTAATTTGGTGTTTAGCATCTTAATTTCTGAATATTGTTTCTTTTTATATAAGTGAATTACGATACAATTTCGTTATCATCGTACACCCGAAAACACTCACAGTATTCACACGTGTATGTGTGAGTGGTTACGACTAAGTCCCAAAAGTTCGATACTTACGTTTTTTTTATTGTCTACAAATCCCAAAAATCGTAAAAGCTTTTTTCTCACCGCTTATGTTGTGAAATGCCATAAATAATCTAAACCGAAACGCGAAATAGAATCGAACTCCCAAAGGCACAAAAAACAATCCACAATCCTTATTCCAAATCCGAAACACACAAACATACTCTAGCTCACAATAAACTTGTAATCCAGGCCATCAGAATAGTCTTCTAAATTGTAAGTTGTAACCTTTCCACAATGTAGCACGTGTAATCTTCCTCATAATTCACGTGAAGCTCACTTGTACTGCGAAACTACGTCGTTTGAAGCATAATTTTCTGGAACGACGACCATAACACACGTATTTTGAACCCTAACTATTGAGCATTCAACCCATTTTTGTATCAAACACTCTCTGTGTACGGTTGTTGATATTGCGTAATCCGCGTTCTTTCGCAGCCTGTGACTTTGGAATGTGGACAAAAATAAATTTGAATAAATACTTTTTTGGAACGCTATTTGAAATCAGAGGTGACGATGAATTGATTTCTCAGAAACATCGACAGTTTTAAAAGTATGTCTTCAGTTTCGGAATTTGAAATATATTGTGATGGTTTCTAGAATCAGAATACATATCAAAACAAAGTTTTATATTTGCCTCAGACCTTAATGACGTATCGTAAATTGCGGTTTCAATGTCTTTTCTTAATAAATGTACATCGGGTTACTCAAGTACTTCAAAACCTTATTCAGGGATTTTTTTCAGTATACTGCTATACTGAAAAAAAAATCCCTTTGTTTAACCAATCCTATATCAATTAACTTATTTTTCGTTAAGAAATCTATACTTAATATTATAAAGCTGAAGAGTTTGTTTGTTTGATTGTTTGTTTGTTTGAACGCGCTAATCTCAGGGACTACTGGCTGGAATTAGAAAATTCTTTTAGTGTTGGATAGTCCATTTCTTGAGGAAGGCTATAGGCTATATAACATCACGCTACGACCTACAGTTGCTGAGCAGCGTGGGTGAAACCGCGTGGAACAGCTAGTATAGAATAAACAAAATACGGGTCTAAGTAACTACTATTAGAACATATTTTCTTTCGGAGAATGCGACCCTGATTCTAGATCAAATATATTATTTATGGTTTGACAATACATGGAAATGATTTATAATACCGCGTTTTTCGCGAACGTATGTAGAGCAATGTAGGGAAAGATGCCTCCAGAGAAATGATGCTTCGATTGTAATTATTTGATTCATCGCTTGAATTGCTTCGTATTTTATTTCGTCCATCGATAAGATTTTTCAAGAAATATTAAGTGTGTGACTGTGTCTGTTGGCTCTGTAGGATCACACGGGAGGCAAGGTAAGATCAAAGTTTTGTGGGGATATGTGCCATGAGTCGTCCATCCTAAACGTTGTTTATGTGGATTTCCCAAAAAGTAGTATTTAAACCAAAAATATTTATAATTTTTTTTACTTTTCATGAATTTATGTAGATAAAGAATTACATGCCAGTTTACAAAAAAAAAATGGAATTCTCGTGGTGGGAGATGAACAATTACTTCTTGAATTGTGGCATCTCTCCTGAATTTAGCCTACATATGACCACAGTACCTATGTATTATTTATATATCTCTCATTACGTCATGCAGTCTGTCACATAAAATACATTCATGTGTGTAATGAATGCACATTGCTTGACTGTTGACTCTGAATGTAAACAATCGGTCATACGTGATGACACAGGGCTATACATACAGACATACAAATATGTGTAGGACAACAAATATGTATCAAACAATAATATAGATAGTACTCGTAACTCTTTCGCTGCCCAGAACTCAGCGTATGGGTCCAAAATGCATGGTATAATTTGGTCTGGGCAGCGAAAGGGTGAGTATCGAAGTAAGAGCAACATTTTGCAGTTTCCTTAATTTTTTTTTCAAATCAAATCAAAAATGTTTATGTGTATATTTAAAAGTATATTATTAAATTATCTTGTATTTTCTTAACTTTGTCTTTTTTGCGGATGGGAAATCATCGAATTACTCGCCTCGCTTTGGGCGTAGCGGGGTGGGGGGGGGGTCAGACTTTTACTGACTAAAACCCACTCATGTTCCTTCTTTTGCCTTTTATGTTTCGGGGCTGCGGTATCTAATGAACAACCCACAATGCGGGCAGTAATATAAATAACTTGGGTTCTATTTATTATCTTTCAACACACGATCACCAAATATTTAGCACGTCACAAGTTACAAAACACGATGTTTAACATTTGTAAATTGATTGAATTGAATTGTTCATTTGAATACAAAGACATTTTCCATAATTCCGTGATGTTTATTGTGCGGTTAGAGTGTGTCAATGAATAAATGTATAATTTTATGACGTATCGTGTTTTTAGAAACAGAATTCTGTAAAGAATGTTAATGTTTCTTTCAGTATTTTTAGGATTCTGTTGTCTAATGGCTAAAAACGGATCTCTTATAAATTCGATTTTTACGTCTGTCGAAATGGCTGAAAACGGATCCCTTTTAGATTCGCTTTCTCTGTCTGTCTAAATGGCTAAAACGGAATTCTTATAAATTCGCTTTCTCTTTCTGTCTAAATGACTAAAAACGGATCCCTTATAGATTTGCTTTCTCTGTCTCGTCTGTTTAAATGGCTGAAAACGGATCCCTTTAAGATTCGCTTTGTCCATCTGTCTAAATAGCTAAAAATGGATCCAGTAAAGATTCGCTTTCTCCGTCTGTCTAAATGGCTAAAAACGGGTTTCTTATAAATTCGCTTTCTCCTTCTCGTCTGACTAAATGGCTAAAAACGGGTTTCTTATAAATTCGCTTTCTCCTTCTGTCTAAATGGTTAAAAACGGATCCCTTAGGTATAGATTTGCTATCTCCGTCTCGTCCGTCTAAATGGCTAAAAACGGATCCCTTATCCCTGTCTGCCCGTAGTCACAGCCATTTTACTCCAAGACTGTTGGCACCACACTTTTAGAATCATAATCGTAGGGCAGTAGTCTATAAAACCAGTACACAAAATTGAGGGTTGAAAATAATATTCAATGTGTCTTAAAATATGAGGTTACTAAAACAATTTTTTCTTAGTCCAAGAGCTGATGAGTTATTTTCTTCTATAATCGTAAAATTTGGACGATTATTGGAATGAAGAAGGTTTCAAGTATGGGACTTATTTTATCAAAATTATGTTTACCCATGAGGTGGTCGAGGCTGATAACACCCGCCTAGATCAATCTTCAGTTTAAGATCTGCAGATAGATCTGCCAACCAGAACAAGTTATGAATAAGTTTCTGTCATGATTATATCTTCGTAGTAGTAGATCTTCGACAAACGTGGCCTGAAATAAAATAAATATAAATAAATATCTTGAGACGACTCACACACGGCTATTTGATCCCAAGCTAAGCAGAGCTTGTGTTATGATAACCAGACAACTGATATACATACATATATAATTTATAAATACATACATATTATAGATAAATCACACCCAGACACAGAACAAACAATCATGCTCATCACACAAAGTTTGTCCTGGGTGGGACTCGAATCGAATCCACGACCTCCGGCTCAGCAGTCAGGGTCACTAACCACTAGACCAACAGGCCCGTCAAAAGACTCACAACCAGCCTCCCCTTTCGTATTACTCAGTACTAACTACGTTGTGGATGGTCAGATTGCAATTGGTAGTCAGTCAGTTGCATCCAGTTAGACTGGACGCTGACCCCCAACATATTTGGTAAAACGCTAGGCAGATGATGATGAATTTTGGCAACACAGAAACACAGTTAATGACCCAAGCTTAACCATCGAACTTATAAGAGCTTACCAACAAAAAATAAATAGCGAAACTTAAGAATTTGTAACTAAGTTATTGTTCTAGAGTTTTTTTTTTCTTACAAAGGTTGCTTGAAAACTTCCGAAGTAAGCTCACAAACTGGTGTGAATGATAAATAACTTTAATAAAAATGTCGCCCAAAAGAATTCATCTTTTTAACGCCGAAGTTTTTCGAGATGTTTTTTTACGAACAAATAATAGAGGAAATTGAGTTCAAATACTTTGGTGTAAGGTTTGCTTTGCTGATTTATCTAAAATCAGGAAAATAAATTATTTTAGGGGCGCTCGATCAAATAAAACGATTGGATTTTTTAGCTGCGTTAAGGTGGAGGTTATTTTTTTTGTTATTTGAACGCGACATTAACAGAAAACCAAATATAAACTTTATTTATTTATTATGTTTTTCTAAGATCTAACTATTATTTACTAGTACAAATAGACATTAACCAATAATAAATGTTCGTTTATTCAATTCATTCGTTTCTGCCAAAGCGGCCATTTTAGACCCCCTGACCTTCACAACTGTTAGTTACACGATAAAAAAATTGACATGTTAATCCTTACTAATATATAAAAGCGAAAGTGAGTTTGTTCGCTACGTCTTCACGCCTAAATGGCTAAACCGATTTTGATGATTTTTTAATAAAAATATAGTTGGGACCCTAGAGTCGGATATAGGTTAACTATTTTTCTAAATAGTTAGAAATGAGGGAGAAAGAGAGAAATAAAAGGGAAAAATTAGCATACAATAAATAAGGCGCAAGGGCGAAAACTACTGGTAGCAGGTAGGCAAATCAGGATATGGGAACTGTGTTACCCCGATTTTAACGCGAGCAAAGCCGCAGGAAAAAGCTAGTAGATTAAAAGACTACATTAGGAATTTCTTCTGTATCGTGGGTGCATTTACAAACATTTAGATTCACATACACAAACAGCCGAAATAACTCCTTATAAATAATTGTTCCGTGTAGAAATCAAACCCGCGACACGCAGCACAGCAGTCGATCGCTCAGCCACTGCGCCAACCGTGCCGTTAAAGAAAAAGACAAATCATGATCCTACGTCTCGTATTGTATCTTGAAATCAAAATTATCAGCTACATACAGTTCGTTCTTTGTGCACGAAAGCAATAAAAATCGGGGTTTAATTGCTCCTAACATAAACAGATTTCGACCAATCACATTTATGACCAGTATACGCCGCTAAAAGAATGTTAAAGGTTTATTTGTACAAGAATTCTCATCAATTGGAATAAATGACTGATTTGTTTATACGGAACATAATCTTTTTAATGGTCGGCAATGAGAGAAAAGTGGTCGTTAAAAGTTAATGGCTATTGTAGATTCTTTGTAAAAAAAACCTTCGAACTTAGTTTCTGTTCATTCAATCAAGGGGGCATTAAAAAAAGAAATGCCTTATCGTACTGGTGGGCGGGGGAAAAATATGATATAAATGTGGTCAAGAGTTGCCCCTCTTGACCTCATTCTTGTCCCAGTTACAGAGGACAATCGTAACCCAAAAGAAACCTATTATCTCTGAAGGAGAATATGATAAGACTAGCTGTTCTCCGCGGTTTTACCCACGCTGCTCAGCACCTGTTGGTCGTAGCGTGATGTTATATAGCCTATAGCCTTCCTCAAGAAATGGACTATCCAACACTAAAAGAATTATCCAATTCTAACCAGTAGTCCCTGAGATTAGCGCGTTCAAACAAACAAACAAACTCTTCAGCTTTATAATATTATATAGTATAGAAGTATAGATGAAGGATGTAAAGCGCTTCGCGCCAATGTGTGAAGTATTCACAAATAAAATCGATGGAAACATGGTGGTGGGATAAGCTCGTGGAGCCCTTAACGCCCAGCGTCCCCGTCGTACTGAACGCATCGTTAGAAACTTCAAAAACCAACTAAACTTTATAATTGCTTCCTTCTTATCGAAAACTAAACGTTAAAATCATTATTTTCCTGCCCTTGTCCCATTCTACCTGGGGTCGGCGCAACACGGTTTCTTCTTCCATTCTCCCCTATCAGACGTCACGGCATCAATCACTCCTTTCTTCTTCATATCATTCCTTACACAATCCATCCAGTAATCTTTAACGTCGATCTATCCTGACTAATATTATAAAAGTGAAAGTGAGTCTGGAGACAGACATAGGCTAGAAAAGGGGGAGAAAGGGGAGAGTAAGATATTTTTTTTTCGATCATCGAGTTAGCGTTAGCCCAAAGTAACTATGCCACGTGGACAGAAGCTAGTTTTATAATAAGTAGTAGTATCTCTGTAAGCTTAACAACGCGTGAACATACTTTACACGGCTTGTTACTTAACAAGCCGTGTAAAGTATGTTCACGCGTTGTTCTGTAAAATAAATGCGTCTGCGATATACATAAACTGCACTAGAACAAGTCTTCTGATCTGAAGGAAAATCAATAGAAAGCTTTTTTTAAAGTGGGTTTTAAGCGGCTTAAAGTCTCGACTTACCCGAGGGAGCTTATTGGCTGGTAAAATAAATGTGGCCTCAAGAAATGAAATGCTGAAGTCTATTTCATCCTTTTGTGCTATATTAGTATAATAATCCTATTCAAGGTGAAAGGTAAACCGACGCGTTGCGGGTTGTTCGAAAAAGATACCGCGGCCCCGGAACGTAAAGGGCAATATAAGGAACATGGGTGGATTTAGTCAGTAAAAGTCTGACACTCCCGTTATGGGAAGTAATTTGATGATTTCCCACCCAAAAAAAAAGGGCCGAACGCGAGCAATCGCTGCCGCCGCCGCCGATGGCCTCTAGCTCGGACACAATAGTGTTGCGCCCGCACGAGGCAAACTACCACAGTTTGCTTCGCCATGTCCTCCGGGCGATCAGGTTAAACGACCGGGTGCCACAGTAGTGACACCCGGTCGTTTGCTCCCGCCCGATTATGTGCAGTAACCTCGCAGAAACTTCCGTGTCTGGTGAGGATATGCTTCAGCCGGTAGGTGAGAACCGCGTGGGGCCTCTCCAGCCACTCCTCAATTTTTTTTGTGTTATAAGTGTTCCGTTTTTCCTTGGCATGAAACCCTAAAAACGTCATTTATTTAAAGAACAAAAGGCAATTCTTAACCAAAATAAATCAATACACGATCATGAAGATGATCTTCACAAATTCAAAGTAAACTAAAACGTAATGATAAAACGTAAAGATTTACGGCACACGAGAACGTAAGCGTAACGCCTCGTAAATGCTTTATTGGCAGCTGTTCCTATATCTTCCCTCTCTGTCTAACACTTAGGGAAAGAAAGAGTGAAACGATAGAGTTTACTTTTTGTGATGTGATGTAATTGTAGATATTTGGTTTAGGAGTCGTGAAATAAGATTACTTGAAACTCAATTATGGACCAAAAATGTGGCTTGGAATTAGTTCGTTGTTGTTCCCGTTTCTGCATTTAATGGTTGGTTTTAAAAGTTTACGATCAGATATTTTATAGTTATTTACGCGTAAATTAACTAGTAGTGAACGTCACTTTGTAACTCTTATAAAAATGGGTAATATTCGTAATTAAATAAAGCATAATTGTAAGACCATATTTTTGCAATACATGTCATCTTAGCAATCCTATTCTCTTTTTAAACCACCTCAGTATTCGAACCTCATTGAAAACCAGCCTGCACTATTTAAACGTTTGATCAATGTTATCAAACCTCTATAATACTCACAGAAAAGATATAAGTTTTCATTTTACTTATTTTATAATAAAAATAATCAATATAAAATTATTGAGTGATGTTTTCTTTCTTTTTCAGGTAAGTTCGTGATTTAAATCAAAAGGAATCCATTACTGCTTCAATATCCAGTCTACTCTTTGGAAACTATGGTATGAAAACAAAGGCTATAAGCACATAAGATCCGGTAAGGAGATCAGGGGGGGGGGGCGCTTGAGCAGAATCATCATCATTTACCTGCCCTTGTCCCATTCTATTTGGGGTCGGCACGACACGTTTTCTTCTCCCATTCTCCCCTATCAGAAGTCACCTTACACAATCCATCCATCTTTTCGATTAGATGTACAAGAACCCTTTCGGGTGGTAAAACCGGAACCGGTACGTGCACCGAGAATAAGTTTTCTTGGGTCTACTTCTCCCTCTCCATCCACCAACATTCAGATCCATCACTGTTTTACTGACATGTGCTTGGTGATTGGTCCCTCCTCATTACATGTCCATACCAAGAAAAACGACTCCCTTTTAATTTTTCTGTGATACCATTTTTTTTTTTTTTTTTTTCGGGTGGGAAATCATCCAATGACTTCCCCCGCTCTGGGTGGAGCGGGGGGGCATGTCAGACTTGTACTGACTAAAACCCACCCATGTTTCTTCTATTGCCCTTTACGTTCCGAGGCCGCGGTATCTCTTTCGAACAACCCGCAACCCCGGCAGGCAGAGGCTCTGGCAAGCCCCTCTGCTTTGCTGACACTCTTTGAGGCGCGCGTGAAACACGAACGCGCCGTCGACACGGCCTGTCGTCAATCGACGGACGGACGGTGAACTACCCATTGCTCACCGCCCACAGGCCCGCATCTACGGTGGCCGGAGGTCGTCTCGCGGCGCCCGGCGCCATGGGCGTCTCCCGCGGCGGCTGGGTTGGGCAGATGTTCTTTCCCTCAAACGCCCGGCCACCTCCTTCGCTAACATTACTGCTTCGCAGAAGGTGGTGACCGCTTCCCATTCCCTCTCGCTCCGGACCATGGCCTGAACCAGGGCCGGACGCGAGAGATCGCCGCCGCCGATCGCCTCTACGAGGGCACGGCGGTGCTCCGCCCAAGCCGGGCAGATCGCCACTGTGTGCTCCACCGTGTCCTCCGGGCGATCGTCACAATGGTGACACCCGGGCGCTTCCTCCCGCCCGATGATGTGCAGGAACCTCCCGAAACTTCCGTGTCCGGTGAGGACCTGCGTCAGGCGGTAGGTGAGGACGCCATGACGCCTCTCCAGCCACTCCTCAAAGAGGGGACTTACCGCCACTATTGTAGCGTGCCCTGCACGGGGTTGCGACAGTCGCTCTCTCCATGCCACCATGAGATCTGTGATACCCTTGTGTACTGTTGGAGTACCATTTTTTTTCCAGAATCACAATGAGTTTACTATGAATTACGTTACCATTCGTAAAATGGTGACATAGTGACAATTTAAAATATTAAACACTAGCTTTCGCCCGCGGTTTCGCCTGCGTTAAATTTGGGGTAACACATTACCCCTTGCGCCTTATTGATTTGTAATAGCAACGCTAAGTTTTCCCTTTTCTTCCCACTTTCTCACTCACATCCCACTTTTTTTAAATAAAAATTAGCCTATGTCCGTCTCCTGGTTCCCAACTATCTCTGTACCAAACTTCATCAAAATCGGTTTAGCCGTTAAAGCGTGAAGAGGTAACAAACAAACAAACTCACTTTCGCTTTTATAATATTAGTAAGGATTTAATAAAAATAAATGCATTAAATTGCGTCTTTTATTGATACGGGATCGATGAGGTCAATGCTAAAGTAGCGTTCAGACACTATTTTTCGTGTGGTTAGTGCTTTACCTGGTTTCAGGCTTTTATGACGCCCGTGGGCCTCTGACTGGGGTTTACATGCCCTCGTAAAATATCTCTTAGGCATGCTTGTTTTATCTACACGAAGTTTTTCTTCACCGAACCAAGTGATTGTACACACGACGGCAAATCAACTTACACAAAACGATTTTGACCTGATCTCTCTGCTACGGTGTGCGGTGCGCAGTAGAGAGATCAGGTTATAATGTTTTTGTGTAGGTTGATGGGCCGTCGTGTGTACTTAACGCACATGAATCGGAAAAACCGGCCAAGTGCGAATCGGACTCGCGCACCGAGCGTGCCGCACAAACTGTCAATCTAAACGGTCATATCTCGTGATTGCGTAGACTTAGACGGTTGATTTTTTTACAGCTCCAAAGGACCAAGATTTGAGCATATCGTTTGAATTTCAACTCGATTTACTTCCACGTGTTGCCGAAATATGAGATCTTGACAGAGAGACAGTCTCACAACAAACTGATCCTAAAAAAAGAGTTCCGATTTTTTTCCTTTTAGGTACGGAACCCTAAAAATCAGAGGTACAGTCATGAGGACTAATATGTTACACAAATAAGCTTTTAAAACTGATTTTCTCCAACTGTATTGTTTGACGTTTTACGTTTTCGAACTTATATATCTCGAGAAAATCGCTTTTGAGTTTAGCTAGATGCTTAATGCTCCTGTACGTTTTTTTTTTCTGATAGGAAATCATCAAATATCTTCTCCCCGTTCTATTCGGAGCGGAGGGGAGCCCCGTCACAAGAGTTTCACAGCAATTTGACTAGCGTTTTGGCACGCAGTAGGAACATAGGTACTGTAGAGGTTTTATGCCTTAACGAAACCCGAGTGCAGGCTGGTTCTATTATGACATTCGAATTCTCAGGTCATTTGAATAATTAAAAAAAAAAAGAGAATGGCTTAGGATGTGTGTGACATGTATCGGTGAAATAAAAAAAATAAAAAGATTTATTTTGAAAACAGAAAAACACATGGCCACAAAAAGTGAAAAACGATGATGAGCTGCGAAAGTAAAATCTGTGTTGCAACTATCAACGCCGCAAATCTAATATATAAAATTCTCGTGTCACAGTTTTCGTTCCCATACTCCTCCGAAACGGCTGGACCGATTCAAACGAAATTTTGTGTACATATCGGGTAGGTCTGAGAATCGGCCAACATCTATTTTTTATACCCCTAAGTGAGCAGCGGGTGAAACCGCTGGGCACAGCTAGTATGTTATAAAATATAATCTTGAAAGTATTTTACGCAATAACGTATACTTGTAGAACTACCACAGTACATAGCTGCTATACACATCAGGACACAGAAAACGGGCAATTAATTAATGAAGTATAAACTGAGCGCGCTTCTAACTAGGCTGGCCGTCTGCGCATTATTATTTCACGCGGTGTCACCCGCTCGTCTGGCCTCCGCCTGTGTGAATAATTACTGACGAGCTGAATTTATCGCAGGCTGTCTAGGGATGGCATGAGTATGGTCCTTCGGAGTTTTTGGGTAATTCTGTGTGCACGTTTAAGATTTCATTGATATTTGGTGGTTCTTTGATTTCCTCATTAACACGTTTTAATTAGCAGTTTTTATTCAGCTAAATAAAACAATAAAAATAAAATAAAACTAACTATGTAAACAATCTTATGTTTTGAGCCACTTATTCCGGTTTCCATCAATGCATGGTTAGCTAAGTGGCGTTATTCATTTTTTTATTTAATTTAATATTGGTTATTGTCTGGGGTTAACTACAAGATTTAAATTTATTTCATTGTTATCATTAATGGTAAATTGAATTATTTTAGTGTATTTTTGATCTCTTTAAAGCAGTGGAACAAATATGTCCCGAATATTTATTCTAGTCTACCTAATGAACGTTTGGGACGTTCATAAAATAAATAAAAAAACACATGTAATTTTCTTTGCAACGTACTCCAATGGTACGGCCAACGAGAAGCGATACGAAAGGTCATTAACCTAAAGAACAACTGTGGCGTTGACAATCTAATATTTAGCTCTTTCCATCTTGTGCCTTTGTCGTAATGTCTCGTTCTCCCGGCAAAAACATGACAACGTTAAGACGGGTTCGCCAACATTCGGGCGGCCATTATAGATGGGGTTTTAGCATGGGTTTTGTTTATATTTGGTATCGCTTCTGGTTGGCCGTGATATAAAACAAAATGGTCGTACAAAGTTTTTAAATTGGTATTCCAAGCAAATATGGCTGTCTTCCCGGGGTGGATTTCAACGCTTTAAGCCTAAATAATCCAAGCTCCGGAGACCTGAAGATTACCGTGATGTAAATAATAAAGACAGACATCCTTACTCGTGATTTGTAACATTGTGCGACCGTAAATAATATATTTCTCTTGAGTTACCTTAAAATTAGCTCAGAAGGACCATTTTTGGGTGTGGGAATGTGAGTGAAATCAAAACGATAAAGTTCCACATAACTTTGTGAAGTTACGCGTCTTCTTATTCAGCTAGTTTCATAGCTGGTAAGAGAAACTCGTGGAACAGTTATCGTGTTCCATTGTTAATGGTAGTGGCCACTGAGGAATTCTTAATGGAACACGATAACTGATTTTATTATAAAAAAAAAGTTTGAATAACACTTTGTCAGACCCGGGAATCCCAGGATCCCTTGCTTAGCAGTCGCACACCGCTCGCTGACTACGCCGTTGATCTCGCGACGCAAGCGCATCTGCCGACCACACAACAGCACAAATAAAGAATATAAATAATCTTTATGCAGGTAATACACCCATGTCATCACATTTACATTAAATAATCGACATTAAAATAAAATAATAAATTAGAGAACAACAAAATATATTATACTAGCGACCCGTCCCAGCTTCGTACGGGTGTTACAAATCTTTGAAAATCCCCACTTTTCTCTACTATAATATGTATGTATTATACATAAAAACCTTCCTCTTGAATCACTCTATCTATTAAAAAAACCGCATCAAAATCCGTGGCGTAGTTTCAAAGATTTAAGCATACAAAGGGACACAGGGATAGAGAAAGCGACTTTGTTTTATACTATGTAGTGATATTTTTTACTTCCACAAACATTATATAAAATAAAACGGTATATTACTTCGTTTATTCATTTTTGTACATATTTTTTTTTAATATTTTTAGATATTTCTTATTCAATAATAAATAAAATAAAAAATATATAAAAATAGTAGCCCACCGGTATCGGGAACAGGGTCCAAGCTACCGGCATTCAAGGCTCCAGAGAGAGAAACCTAACGATACGAACCGTGTCCTGAAGTACCGCTTTCTTTATCAAACCCTTGATCCAGCTGCCGAGAGTCTTCCCAGTTGTCGGTCGAGGTCAATTAAGCCATTGGCTGTAACGACTATCGGCACAATTATCACCAAGTCCACGGTATACTGTTAGTGCAAAATTATACGTGGTTCTTGTACTGGCACATGTCAAAATTATTTTATAAGTTTCTAATAGAACTACTTTACCTTTTAAAATTCAGTGAATCTTCTAACCATCATCCTACAGTGACTTGAACGCAGAATGAGTTGATGGTTGCTTATCTCAAAGAGACGAGGCCTGAGGTCAGGAGCGAGAATATTTTAATACCAATGAGCTCCGAGATATTGTTTCAGCAGGAAAAATAAGTAGCAGTTTCTACTGAAGAGGCTGTCACAACTGTTTTATTTTTTAAGTATTTTATTCGTGGAGTGTTTGAGATGTTATTGGAGAGAGTTTCTTAAGATGGTTTAAGGGAGTGTCGGGCGCTGCCAGACGACTCCCGGCCACCGTAGATGCGGTCCTGTGGACGGTGAGCAATGGGTAGCTCACCGTCCGTCCGTCTATTGACGACAGGCCGTGTCGACGGCGTGTCCACGTCCGTGTTCCACGCGCGCCTTAAATATATGTCAGCAAAGCAGACGGTCCTGCTAGGGTCACTGCCTGCCGCCTTTAATCAGTACAAGTCTGACACTACCCCCACTTCGCCCAGAGCGAGTGAAGTTGTTTGATTATTTACCATTCGCAAAAAAGGGAGTGTCTTTTAAATATATTTAGGTATTTTTGTCTTAATACTAGGTGTAAAACTTCCCTCAATAAAGCCAAAAGGCACTTGTTCTCCTTGTTGTCATTGCTATATTTTTTCATGTCTTCAACCTAGAACATTCTAGCTTAGGATATTGGTGGTGAAAGTGGCAGGCCCCTCTGCTTTATTGGCATCTCTTTGAGGTGCGCGTGGTACACGAACACACCGTCGCGGCCTGTCGTCATTACACGGAAGGACAGTGGACGGTGAGCAATGTGTAGCTTACACATTGCTCACCGTCCACTGACCCGCGTCTACGGTGGCCGGGAGTTGTCCCGCGGTGGCCTACGCCCGCAGCATTTCCCGCGGCAGGTTTTCTCCCTCAAACGTCTGACCACCTGCTTCACTCTGGAAGGACAAACACTGACCGTATTGATAATTTTCTTCAGAGTTTATGAGCGAATTAATAAATAAAGAATTATAGCATAAAGTCTTCTACTCTACACCCATTTGTTAATAAAAAAGAATCCAATTTGAGTAAATATCTCAGTAAAATATTAACATCATGCAGTGTAACCTCACAATCTCTCCAATTTGTCTCCGTCGAGGGCGACCTTGAGCCCAGAAACAATCTAAAAAACATTAATTCATTTTGCGACCCACAGCGAGAGCCCACACAACTTTTAGTGGACAAATTCTGTCTATTTGAACCTCGGATATTGCTTAAAAATGTACCGCTAAAACTTTTGTAAACTGGTTTTATGTGCTGTATAAAATCGTCGTTTATTTATTTTTTGAGAAGTTTCATCTTCTTTAACTAAATTGTAATTAAGGACTAGTAATATAAACTAATTCAGTCTCTATTACCCAATTAGACGACAGCTTAGTATTGTGAAATAAGGAGGTTTTTAAGGAGGTTTGTGGTGGACCTGGCTAGTGTTTTGTGTTTCTAAAAAGGTTGAAAGAAAGAGGCTTTTTCTCAGAATAATTGGCCTGCCCTTTGGAAGATTTGTAAAAAGAAAAACGGGGAATTCTTATAGGAATTACTATTGTCTGTCTGTCTGTCAAGACCCTTTATCTTGAGAACGCATTTGGGTGGTTGAAAAATATATACTTAAGTCTGTGGTTCCTTGGAGCTGTCAAAAACCAACCCTCTAACGTCGCGGCACGGGCGCATTAGGCGCGTCGCCCACACGACATTTGTAAAGAAAATTTTGTAGCGGCGTGCCTGCACCTCAACTACAGCTCGACTGTTGATCTAGTAGGCGACGCGCCCAGTGCGCCCGCGCCGCGACTGCGCCTCGACTCTTGGTCGTGTGGGCGACGCGCCTAAGTCTACGCAGGCAAGAGGTAAGATTGTTTATGTCACAAGTTTGTACGGAACCTTTGGTGCGCGAGTCTGACTTACTAATGACTAGTTTTTTTAAACCATAGTACACCATTTACAATTACATATTATACTTATAAAGTACCTACAATCCAACATTAAACAACAATTTTCGAATTTTCCCAGCTATGAAAAGCAATAATCTTCAGTCAAATCTTCAGTCTCCAGCGAAACAATTCAAATCATTATATTCAAGAAATACTTCAATCATTTTTCAAGATCCTTCTCGTCTGCAATATGAACAAAAGCTAGTTTCCAGCACATTCTAGTGTACCTCATCATTTTACTACATTCCTGAAAATGTGCAATCTTGGAAACGGTATTTCTTTGTAAGGAGATTTAATAAGAGTAGATAGAGTCCTTGTTTCACATAGATTGCAGTGTATTAAGGGAGTTTCGTTGGTTGTTTAAATGAGGAAACTTAGACATTGCGGCCGAGGTGAATTTAACATTTAAACTCACATACACAAGCAGTAGGTTAAGCCGCGCTTGCCTAGGTTGGTCTATGGATGGGTGACCACCCGTTACATACCGAGTTTCCTCCGTGCCTCGGAAAGCACGTCAAGCCGTTGGTCCCGGCTGTCATTTGTAGATCTTTGCCAGTCGTTACAGGTAGTCAGTGTTCCGAAAGTCTGACAACCAGTCTTACCAAGGGGTATCGTATTACCCAGTATTAACTGGGTTGTGGAGGTCAGATAGGCAGTCGCACCATGTAAAATACTGATATTCAGCTGCATCCGGTTAGACTGGAAGCCGACCCCAACATAGTTGGGAACAGGCTAGGTAGATGATGACACAAACAGCCAGACCCGCAAAAATTACCTCTAGGTCAAACAAGTATTTATTCAGTGCAGGGTTCGAACCCACAACACAAACGTTTAGCTACTGCGCCAACAGTGTTGTAAAATCTTCACAAAACAGATGACTACGATCACAAATCCCAGCCATCCCCGTTTTTGTCTCATCTCAATAAGCTTCCGTATTCTACCCAACCTTTGTTCGCTTTCAATTCTGGCTACGATTGTGGACACCATTGTGTACAACTGTGGTCACCATTGTCTTCCACTGCCCATGGGATCAGTGAGGACCTTTGAGGACCGACTTCATTATAAAGGGATTCAAAGGGTTATTTAAGTTTGCGAGTTTGTCATTTAGTTCATTTTAGTGTTGAATGGGAGGATTCTATGAATGTTGTGAAAGGAAGTTCTTGAATGTGGAAAGTAGTAAGCAATTTAATGAGGGTTTTGTAACAACGAACTGGGTTTGATGAATGCTTTAAGTTAAGCTTTATCGTACTTTGATTGTTAACTGAAGTAGTTGAAAGCCTCCGATATCAAGTATGTTGTAGTTCTAAACAGTAAAAATTGTAAATTATTCCTTTATACCTCATAAAGGTATAATTTACAATTTCTTTATCTATACTAATATTATAAAGCTGAAGAGTTTGTTTGTTTGTTTTCAAAATAAATGAATTTGAATTTATTTGAACGCGCTAATCTCAGGGACTACTGGTTGGAATTGGAAAATTCTGTTAGTGTTAAATAGTCCATTTCTTGAGGAAGGCTATAGGCTACATCACGCTACGACCAACAGGTGCTGATCAGCGTGTTTGAAACCGCGAGGAACAGCTAGTTATTTATACAACAGTACGGTTGGCGCAGTGGCTGAGCGATCGACTGCGGCGCTGCGTGTCGCGGGTTCGATTACTGCACGGAATAGATATTTGTATGAACTGCAGATAGTTGGTTCCGGTCTGGCTATTTGCGTATGTGAGTTAAAATGTTTGAAAAAGGCACCCATGATACAGGAGAAATTCCTAGTGTGCGGAAAAGTTTATTTTAAAAAAATATATACAACTGCCGTGAGAATTAAAACTTTTAATAAGACTAACTGTGACCAGCGGTTTAACCCGCCGCCGGCTAAGTACCTTTCTCACGATATCGATTCTCAGACCTACCCGATATGCACACATAATTTCACACAAGTCGCTCTAGCCGTTTGATAAGAGTTTGGTAACAAACACCGCGACACGGAAATTTTATATTTTAGATAAGATCAAGCCTGTAACGCCTAAAGGGCTAGGCAGATGTGTCTGACACATTTTGCCAGTTAAATGGCATGCCCATTGCCATCAAACGACCACAAATCCTGACTCAGAAGCTGGTCAACTCACAAAATCCTGATAGAAAATCCCAATAACGCTTCCCAACCCGGAAATCGTACCTAAGACTTCATGCATCATTACAGTACGGCCAACGAGAAGCGATACCAAATGTAAACAAAACCCATGCTAAAACCCCATCTAAAATGGCCGCCCGAATGTTGGCGAACCCGTCTTAACGTTGTCATGTTTTTGGCCGGGAGAACGAGACATTACGACAAAGGCACAAGATGGAAAGAGCTAAATATTAGATTGTCAACGCCACAGTTGTTCTTTAGGTTAATGACCTTTCGTATCGCTTCTCGTTGGCCGTACTTTAGACCTACAAGGCCTAAAGATGCATGCATATTTGAAGTCAAACCTTTTCGGATAAAAAAACAACGATACTCTTCATCACAAAATAAATTTCCTATTTTGAATGAAAAAACTTCAAGATAGTTGAACAAACTAAGTCCTGTTATTGAAACTAAGTTATAAACTACAGTTCTTGAACTTATAAGTGCAGCTTGGTGACTTTAACTTCTAAAGAACAATATTTAACTGACTTCTTTGTTAAATTGGACGGATAATCGTTTAGCTTAACTAAACGATTATCCGTCTTTTTTATCTTTTTTTTATCACGGTTCCTCTAATAAAGGAAAAAACGGAACCCTTATAGGATCACTTTGCTGTCCGTCTGTCTGTCAAGACCCTTTATCTCCGGAACGCGTAGAAGTTTGGAGCTGTGAAAATAATAACCTTCTAAGTCTACGCAGTCAAAATTAATTTATTTTAATTGAATAAACGAATATATTGTTATTCGATTTTTTTTTCATTTAATGAATTCATTACTGACAAATGCGTGCACTGACTGGGTAGGTCCACTTAATCTGTGTGGTGCTTTCTTAAGAAGACCATTTCAGACACTAATCTGCATAGTCCTCATGTAAGTTGACCAAGATTTTGACCTCTGAGTTAGTTTCGGCTGTTTCTTCTCAGGGTAGTCGGGTACGAAACACCGGCCTCATCTAAGTTAAAAAAAAAACTTGTAAAAGTGTTTGTATAAACCTACTTGCAAAATAAAGATCATCCTTGCTATAATAATATTATAAAAGCGAAAGTGAGTTTGTTTGTTTGTTACCTCTTCACGCTTTAATGGCTAAACCGATTGTGATGAATTTTAGTACATAGATAGTTGGGAACCAGGAGACGGACATAGGCTAATTTTATTTAAAAAAAGTGGGATATGAGGGAGAAAGAGGGAAGAAAAGGGAAAACTTAGCGTTGCTATTACAAATCAATAAGGTGCAAGAGGAACTGTGCTACCCCAAATTTAACGCGGGCGAAGCCGCGGGCGAAAGCTAGTTTATCAATAAAAATTGCTGTTCATGTTTTTGCGCGATTCTGACTCTCATTTGGCCAGTTTATGGTGTACAGCTAAACAATACCCGCAGGATTCACAAGAGCACCGCAGTGAGGTTATTTCAATGCACCTCAATCATTTAACCTGCCTTAAAAGGTCTCCATTAGTATTATTTTCATATTCATATTCTTGCTTCAATTTCGTTTATTTCACGAGCTCTTTGCGAAATTGAAAATACTTGTTACTTTTCGATGTCGGCTACGGTCACGAATACTCCCGAACACTCCCGAACTTAGTTAGTAGTTATTTTAAGTAATATTTTGTGAATTACCGAAATATCACGTATGTAATTCTTTAAGAGATGGGTACACTGAAAGTGCAGCACAAAATCATAACCTACACTAATACATGAAGAGTGGTTCCACCAATATTTTACGATTTTAGAAGCAATTAGAGTTATTTGCTTCAGCTATTGGACCAAGAATCTTTATATCATTTTTCAACACCTATCGATTGGCATCCCATACAATTATATACGTTGTTTTTTTTAGGCTACAGTTACATGTAACAGCCAACCCTATATTTTTTTGTGACTTTACATCACTTTGTGTAACGGTTTATTAAGTACACCTACTCTCCGAATTTTAGAAGTGTTGTGCCAACAGTCTAGGAGTAAAACAGCCTTAACATACGGACAGAGCGAATCTATAAAGGTTCCGATTTAGCCATTTAAAAAAAAAAACAATTATTCGAACTAGGCTGATGGCCAGCACCTTTTAAACGTCATTACACAAGACAGTCCCCCAAAACGACCACACTTCACTATTTCCTAGTGTTTTAGCCGGGAAGAAGAAGTGGCGGAACAAACTCCCCAGAATTTTGGGTATGGAACTCCAAACAGAGTACCTGAGAGCCCACTTTAACATCCGTCCGTTTTTTCTGCAGATGTTTCACTTGTACTGACTAAAATCCACCCATGTTCCTTCTTTTGCCCTTTACGTTCTGGGGCCGCGGTATCTCTTTCGAACAACTCGCAACCCCGGCAGGTGGATGCCCTAGCAGGCCCACACGGTCGACACGGCCTGTCGTCAATAGACAAACGGTCGGTGAGCTACCCATTGCTCATCGCCCACAGGCCTGCATCTACAGTGACCCGGAGTCGTCTCCCGGCGCCCGACGCCCAGGGCATCTCCCGCGGCGGCTAGGTTGGTTTGAGGTTCCCTCCCTCAAAGCTTGCCTTACACTTCTAATAGCATTTTTTTCTGACTTTCTGAGCAAAAGGCTTCCCCCTACTTCTTACTTCTGTCCGTTTACGGTCTCAATTCCCGTACAAAATCAAATAAAGCATTGCTCACAGATATCTGTAACAATAGACAATGTTTGTCCTGTTTGTGTGTGTTAGCACACGATACAGGAAATTCAAGGGCCCATTACGAAAGCTTCCTTAATACTCAAAGGGTCATGTTCGCTTGGCCTATTTTAAAGGTAAACTTTACATATATGGTGTTATCTTTTGGGAGCGGTTCTATTAATAAAGTGGCCTTACTTAAATATGATATTGAAAACTTGCGGAAGGAATTTTCAGATAAAATGTGGTTTCATATTTTTTTAAGGAATTATTTTGGGTATATATACCTTTTAATAAACATGAAAAATAAATCATTTTAGCCTTTTTTGTGCGGATGGGAAATTATCAAATAACTCTAACACTAAAGTCTAACACTCCCCCCGCTCTGGGAAGAGCGGGGGGAGTGTTAGACTTTACTTACTAAAACCCACCCATGTTTTTTCTTTTGTCCTTTATATTCCGGGTCCGCAGTACGCAATATATCTTTCGAACAACGCGCAACCCCGACTAGCTTAAATATGGGCCTTCTGTTTGTGGTATCCTGTGGATCCATGTTTAGGAAGAAGACGGTTTGGTCAAAAAGTAGTGATCAATAACGTGCAAGGAGGCTATTCCGCGACTCTCTGTCGTGATTTAGTTTTTTTGCTACAACCAAAAGTTTCAATTGCTATATTTTCCGGGTACAAGAGTTACTGCTTTGCTTAACTAAGCATTTTTGCCGAATATATTAGTCATAGGGTTCTGTACCTCAAAAAGCAAAATCCGGAACCCTTATTGGATCACTTTGTTGTCCGTCTGTCTGTTCGCCTGTCCAGATCTTTTATCTCGAGAGCGCGTGGAGGAATTTAAATTAAAACCATAGGCTCAAGTCTGTGGTCTTTTGGTGCTGTGAAAAAACTCAACCCCTTTAAGTTTACGCAAAAGATACGGCCGTTTAATTACATTATAATATTAAGTATACACGTTTTTACTTTTGTGTGCTCTTAGACTATGTGCCAAATAAAGTTTTTATTCAAAGATTTTACTTTTAAGAAAGAAATTTTTTATATATATTTTTTTAATTTAAACAAAGAATTAAAACAAAATTAAATGCAATAAAAAAGTAGTGCCTTAGACTTCCCAGCAGCACAGCTAGCTGGTTAGAAGAACTAGATTTTACACAATAACTAGCTGTGCCCAGCGGTTTCACCCGCTGCTCACTTAGGGGTATGAAAAATAGATGTTGACCGATTCTCAGACCTATCCAATATGTACACAAAATTTCGTTTAAATCGGTCCAGCCGTTTCGGAGGAGTATGGGAACGAAAACTGTGACACGAGAATTTTATATATTAGATGTACAAAGCTAATACAAAACATAAATAAACGCCCAATCATAAATCGCAGGCCAACACGTGCATTGTTGGAACACTCCACAACACGAACTCACGGACCAGTGATAAACTAGGACCATCATATAAAAAAGAAACTAAAATAAAACTAATTAATTTCGAAACGAGTAAATATTCAATTCGTAGTTTCACAACTACAAACTTTCCTCAAGGCTCTCCAACCACAGTTAGCAAACATTCGTCCCCAGTCTTAAATGAAAACATTTCAAAAGAACATTGGTTTGGACAACTTTGACAAGTGATCTTTGACTCGGAGAGAAGAATGGGAGAAATGAAGTCAAGCTTCGAATCGCTTCCTTGAACGAAAAACTTCGGTATGTTCCTCATCCCCCTGTTATTTGCTTTGTCGGTTAGTGATGTACTCACATAAATGTACGCATATAAAATATCGATAAATAATTTTGAAAGTTTAGTCACTGTAAAGAGGAGCAGCTATTGGATTAATAATATGAGCCACACAGGTCACAAAAAGAGATACCCCGGAACAAAAAGGGCAAAAGAAGGAAAATGAACACATGTGGGAACTTATTTGATGATTTCTCATCCGCAAAAATCGGGTCTTGACAGTCAGATAGACAGATAGTGAGACAATAGTAGATAGTGACTACAACAAAGTGATCCAATAAGGGCTCCGTTTTTTCCTTTTGAAGTACGGTACCCTAAAAACAACAGTGAAAATAAGACGTCAACAATATTTGCATGGTAGTCTTTTGCATTGGTGTTAATAATGTCATTGTTATGCGTTATCGATAGTGTGAGTACATGACTACGTCCATCCTTATCGTGAATTCACAACATACATATATGATTGATTACTGGAATTAGTGGCTGCAATACTGTTGCATTTCACACTGAATACGTGAGATATTGGCATATTAGTACTATTGTGATAACGTTGAGAAATTGGAAATTGAAATGTCATTAGTTACCTTGAACGTGCCTGTAATTATCATAAATTGCCAACAATGTATCAAACCCAGCATTTATGCAAAATCTTAATATATAATATAAATCACGTGTCACGTTGTTTGTCCGCGATGGACTACTAAACTACTTAACCAATTTAAATTAAATTTGCACACCGTGTGCAGTTTGATCCAACTTAAAAGATAGGGTAGGTAGGGTAGGTAGAGTAGGTAGGGTAGGAAGATATAAAATTACATTGCAACGCATGCCGGGGCACAGGTAGTAGTATATAAGTATTACATGAGAAATCCCTTGTAACGTTGAATGTTAAATCATATTGTTGGACTGGGCTATCTAAATAAATAACAGCTTCCGGTTAGACTGGAAACCAATCCTAACACAAAAAAAAACCGACCAATTGGAGTCGGAGTCGCGCACCGAGGGTTCCGTATAGACTAGCGACATAAATGGCCATATTTTTTTACTGTACGCAGTCAAAAAATATGAGGTCTCATGGGGCTGTGAAACCAACCCTCTAAGTCTATTGACTTAGACAGACAGACTAAAATATATGGTTTTGAATTCAATTTGATACCTCCACGCGTTCCCCAGATAAAGGGTCTTGACAGACGGACAGAGAGACGGTTGGACAACAAAGTGATCCAATAAAGTTCCGTTGTACCTTTTGATACGGAACCCTAAAAAGGCTAAGTAGAAGATTCGCGCAAAAGTTTACTTGAGTTCAGATCATTTATTATTGAAATCATTATCGACCTGCCCGTGTCCCATTCTATTTGGGTCGGTGCAACACGTTTTCTTCTTCAATTGACGGCATGGTTGGCGCAGTGGCTGAGCGAATGACTTCAGCGCTGCGTGTCGCGGGTTCGATTGCCACACGGAACAAATATTTGTATGGTCTCAGGTAGTTGTTTCGGGTCTGGCTGTTTGTGTATGTAAATTTAAATGCCTGTATACGCACCCACGATACAGGAGAAATTCATAGTGTGAAGCAGCGTTTTATTAAAAAGAAAAACACCCCTGCCAGACGTCACGTTTTCATTTACTTGTTTCTTCTTCATAACATTCCTTACACAGCCAGTTTTTCTTTGACCCTCCCTCCCTCTCCTACAACCATCATCGATATCAGATGATGAACCAATCTGTTTGCTTAGAACCTCATTTCAGCGGAGATTCAACAAGATCGCAATAGTAATTAGCTGTTTATTGAGTAAAGTTCGAAGCTTCGGGCTCTAGGAAGAGCTAAAACTTGTTCCCTTATACACACCATCTTAGAGTAACATCTTAGAGTACAAGATATTACTTCCGGAACTATACTAGAACGTAATATAAAGTTTACAAAATTGAAATCAGAGATATCCTTACCAATATTGTTACATCTTCACGCCTTAATGGCTAAACCAATTTTGATGAATTTTGGCACAGAGATAGTTGAGACCCTTTTATTTTCGGGTAGGAAATCATCATATGACTTCCCCCGCTCTGGGAGGAGCGGGGGGCATGTCAGACTTGTACTGACTAAAACCCACCCATGTTCCTTCTATTACCCGTTACGTTCCGAGGCCCTGAGGAGTTGAGACCCTGGAGATGGATATAGATAGGCTATTTAAAAAAAATAGAAATGAGGGAGAAAGAGGGAAGAAAAGGGAAAACTTAGGTTTGCTATTACAATAAATCAGGCGCAAGGGCAAAAACTACAGGTAGCAGATACCTGCAAAACAGGAAAGGGGAACTGTGTTTCCCCAAATTTAACGCTAGCGAAACCGCGGGCAAAAGCTAGTAACAAATAAATAGTCCATTTTAATATCAACTGTCCATCTTAATCCAATAAAGAGTGAATGTTAATATCGACTGTGTCCCATCCCTAGTCCACTTTGACCGTTCATTTGGTATGCGAGATTGCAGTCCAGAAAGTCATTACTGAACAATGCTTGGACAATCCCTCAAATGCCTTTAGATTGTGATTGCTGTTCTTCAAATACGAAAGATATTGTCTCGATGGATTCCCGATCTTTGGCGGAGTATGCCGAAGGTTGTCGAACCTACGTTATTTGATTTTCTCTTTGCAAATTCGAAATATCTAGTATATTTCGAATTTGCAATGGGATGAGAATTATGGGAATGTTTGTGGTGCTAAAATGTTGAAGTTATATAGTTACTCTTTATTTTTAAGTTTTTCTTTATTTTCTTCCAAGCATTGATATTAATGGCGTTATTCAGTCCTATGAATTCAAATTCATGAATTTTCTAACTATGCTATGGTCGGTTTTCATTCAAAGGGGCAGTTTAATACTAGTATCCATACTAATATTATAAAACCAAAAGTGAGTTTGTATGTTTGTCAACATACAAACTCACTTTTGGTTGGTTGTTGGCTAAACCACTTTTGATGAATTTTGGTACAGAGATAGTTGGGACCTTGGAGACCCACCTTTTCGGTTGGAAAATCATCCAATTACTTCCCCGCTCTGGGCAGAGCGGGGGGGCATGTCAGTTTCGAACGACCCGCAACCCCGGGACGGACATAGGCTAACTTTATCTTTAAAAAAAGTAAGAAATGAGGCATAAAGAGGGAAGAAAAGGGAAAACCAAGCTTTACTAATACAATAAATAAGGCGCTAGGGCAAAAACTACAAGTAGCAGGTACCTGCAAATCTGCAAAAAGGGAACTGTGTCACTCCGAATTAAACGCGAGCTAAGCCACGGGTAAAAGCTAGTATAATATAGTGTGATCGACTACTACTCCACATCACAGTTAGTACTGAGTTATAAAATACCCTCTATGGTATTGGTAAGACTGGTTGACAGACTTTCAGGTCTCTGATTAACCCTTAGCGTCTGTCAAAGATCTAAAAATGACAACAGCTATGAATTTAACTCATCATGAGTACGCTCTTTTTAATTATCCAACGGTTTTTGATGCGGTTTTATTATAATCAAAAAGATTTATTCTGCAAATTAGGTATAGAAATATTGATGTTTTGTCAATTTGTGCCCTATAGTGACCAGCATTAAGATGTAAACACTTATATACGATTTCTCGACATTAAAAAGTTTATACATTGAGATAATGACCAATTCGTAATATAGTGACTTCCAAAATACTCATCATCATTTTCCTGCCTTTGTCCTATTCTATTTGGGGTAAGCGCAACACGTTTTCTTCTTTCATTCTCCCCTATCAGACATCACGGCATCATTTACTCCTTTCTCCATCATATCATTCCTTCCACAATCCATCCATATTTTCTTTGGCTTTCTCCTCCCTCGCTATCCATCAACAAAATGTAACGTATAACGTTAATCGATACAATTGAAGCAAATTAATTATTTAAAAGTGATTTTAGCTTGTGACTGTACAAATGTGAGAACATGGGTGGGTCGCGGGTAACATTAAAACCTTTATAAGGTTTATGTTACATGGGTATTATCCTGAAAACTTTTCAAAAATAAACATTTAAACTAAATCAGCTAAATACACTCTTCGCCTGGCAACATTCATTTGCACTTAATCGTGACCTGACTTGACTCTTCATCTCGAATCGTAATGGAAAAGTCTTGTATGTACGTCTGATGGGACTCTCCTCGGCAACTGTAAATAGTGGAAGCTTCTTTTGAGATCGGGATAGTAGTATTTGCAGCTTCGCTTATTGTATTTGATGATACCTGATCAGGGTATTGATTTTATATGTACACTCAGCGTAAGAGTGAAGGTATTAACTGTTTCGCCGAGTGAAAAGAGGTACACAATGCAGTTTTTCACTGTGCGCTGTGTTAACATCTGTTACTGTTTTGACTGATAACTTGCAAATGTGCAAATTATTTTATTCCCTCCTTCTTATTTTCCAAAATTTTCTGACAAATCGATCGATCCTAAATAAGCAAGGATTTTCGGTGAAAGATGTTAATATTGATGGTGTAGACTTAAATTTTAGCTCAATTACATTAACTACTAATGTATAATATTTAAACACTCTTAGGCATATATTTGTTGATGTCTCCCACTCTCATTTTGATGCCTATTGTTTCTCCCTGTCTACTATTCAATTTTGCCATTTGTACACTAGTGTTATTGCGCTGATGCCAGTGATACACTAAACCTAACCCTTTATTTGCATTTGTGAGTGCTTGCACACTTACTTTTGGTAAACGGTGTAAACATCTATTTTCGTACTTTTAACGGCTAAGGGATTGTAGTATTGGAGTATGTGTGAATATCTCTTATTATACTTGAGTATGTGGCAACGTTTTTAAAAAAGAAAAAGAAAGATCTATTCAATCCAGGCGTTTTTTTTTAGTCTATAGTTTTTAGTTAAGATGTTTGAGTATATAAATGTGTGTTGGATTATCTTCAGGTAAATAGGTGGGCGTGTAGTAGGTATTGAGTACCTAGTAGCTTAAGTAGCTATCTTATTCCTCACTTGATCAAAGTTTTCGGTTTCGGAAAATAATGTTGAGGCCGGTATTTCAACAAGATTCGATTATATAAACGAGAATGTGTTAGATTTTCTTGTTTTGTATATACGGAGGTATATTTTTGCGGGTGGGGAAATCACCATAAAACTTGGGGGAGTATCAGACTTTTACTGACGCAAACCCACCCATGTTCCTTATTTTGCCCTTATGTTCCGGGGCAATTGGAGTTAATGGAAAGAGATACCGCGGTATCTCTTCCGAATAACCCGCAACGTATTGAATATCTAGTACCTAGTGTACCATATTTTATTTGGAACAACAAACAATTACAAAGCATAAATATAAACAAAAATTAACAATTATGTAATCAACAGCGTTATTCGCAGCATACTCAACATTTGATAACAGTTTTCGATTTTTGAAAATCTTACTTTTTATTTTGTCGCCTATTTTCAGTCACTTAGGATTTTAGGATGAATAGAATACAAATGTTTTGTGGAAAAGAAACAGGTTTTTGATCTTCATAGCGTATCGGTAACAAACCAAAACTTATACAATATAATATACCATAGATCATATTTCTAATAAAAAAAGACACTATCGTATCATTTTCAATTTCGGTTTCAATATCATTTAAAATGTTTTGTCCGAAATTCGATAAATTATGGACCTATCATACAAAATGGCGAATAAATTTTCCATTTACGAAAGGATAATTATTTTGAACCGTCTTTCTCAGAAACCAGACGGTAAATACTTGGGATTATATTCGGATGAGATCGGACCGTTTCGTTGCCGACTGTCAGAAGTTTTGGGTTACATTATTACAAGAGAACTTAAGTATTTCGGAAAGGTTACGGTATTTTGGGGTGAAACTATTAATGATATTTGTTTGTGGTTGCAATATTGCTTAAGGGCCTTAGCCTTAGACGACAGGCCATGTCGACGGTGTGTTAGTGTTCCACGCGCCCCTCAAAGACATGTCAGCAAAACAGAGGGGTCTATCAGGGTCACCGCCTGCCGGGGTTGCGGATTATTCGAAAGAGAAACCGCGGCCCCAGTATATAAATAATAATAATTGACGGGCCTGTTGGTCTAGTGGTTAGTGGCCCTAATTGCTGAGACGGAGGTCGTGGGTTCGATTCCCACCAAACACCACCAAATATCTAAATATAAATAAATATCTTGGAACAACTCACATACGGCTATCTGATCTCAAGCTATGCAGAGCTTGTTTTATGGTAACCAGACAACTGATATAATTTATAAATACATACATATTATAGATAAATCACACCCAGACACAGAACAAACAATCATGCTCATCACACAAAGTTTGTCCTAGTTGGGAATCGAACCCACGACCTCCGGCTCAGCAGTCAGGGCCACTAACCACTAGACCAACAGGCCCGTCGCATATAAAGGGTAAAAGAAGGAACATGGATGGGTTTTAGTCAGTACAAGTCTGACTTTCCCCCTCGCTCCGCCCAGAGCGGAGAAAGTTATTTGATGATTGTATTCCGAAAAAAAGGGGTTTCTTGGTGTGTAGTACCGTCTAAATTGTAGTAGATGTTAATAACGTAGGCATTTGGAGGACCTCAATAATTTAAAAAAGTAGAAATACAAACTATTATACGAATGAATTCTTTGTCCAATGATTATTTATCATTGCCATTCGCCGTGGCAATGGATCCAGACTTTTTTTTTTCGGTTGGGAAATCATCCAATGACTTCCCCCGCTCTGGGCGGAGCTGGGGGGGGGGGGCATGTCAGACTTGTACTGACTAAAACCCACCTATGTTTCTTCTTTTGCCCTTTACGTTCCGAGGCCGCGGTATCTCTTTCGAACAACCCGCAACCCCGGCAGGCGGAGGCTCTGGCAAGCCCCTCTGCATGGATCCAGTCTTGAGCGCAAGTTCCCTGATGACAGCGATACGGAGGTCACTTTGTCACCTATGTGCCCTATTGTCCCTGTTGTATATATGTGGGAACTTTGTTTTACTCTGTTTTAGGGTTCCGCACCTTAAAAGGAAAAAACAGATCCCTTGTAGGATCAGATGTTGTCTGTCTGTCTGTCAAATCTTTATTTCAGTAACGCGTAGAGGTATTGAGTTGAAATTATAATTATACAATGTGTTCGGTCATGGACTAGCGATATTCTAGATACTTATGTGACGAGTGTTTTAATATACTATTACGATACACACTTGGGTCTAATTCACTACCCCGCTATTTGGCAGCCATTTTGAGATATTCTCTATGCGTGTACAAAAAATTACCATATCTCTCAACGATTTGGTCTTACTGAGACGAAAATAGATTTATTCAGAGGGAAACAATATTGTCTATCGTTTAAATAAAAAAAATATGAACTTACATTTTCGTAACTATAGAAAACGAAATAAAACTTAAAAAAAAAAAAAATGCAAATCAAGGACAGTTTGTTAAATAAGTACAATGTACAGACGCCTGCACATCAAGCTACTACAATCTGTCAAATTTCTTTGATAGATTTTCGACTTTATTTCTAAAGTATTAAGTTCAGAAAATAAAAAAAAACACCAAACAATTTATAAATAAAAAATATTCGAATCAGTCAATAATTATTCATCTGTGGGATATGAACATCAATGACTATAGAAATCAGCAGATGTTAATAATAGCTCATAAGAATGTCGATAAAACTGAAGTGTTTGTCTGTGGTCCTAAAATAAACACAACCATAGAGAATAGATGTATTAGTTACTATGGTGGATTATTATATGTTGCATATTAGAAGTATGTTGTTGATATGTTGACTAAGAAAATATGGAACGAGACTTTTTTTTTTAATTGTGGGAAATCATCAAAAAAAAAATCCCCGCTCTAAGCGGAGCGAGGGGAAGTGTCAGACTTTTATTGGCTAAAACCTATCCATTTTCTTTCTTTTACCGTTTATATTCCCGCGCCGCGTTATCTCTTTGGAACAACCCGCAACCCCGGCAGGCGGTGACCCTGATAGGCCCCTCTGCTTTGCTGACTCTCTTTGAGGCGCGCGTGAAACACGAACGCGCCGTCGACACGGCTGGAACACAGTCTTACGTCAAAAAGTGCTGATAGACAGGCTAATTTGAATTAATGATTTTGAACGCCCAACATAGATCCGTACCCATCTTTGCAGATTATCTTGAACCCGTATGGGTTCAAGATAATCTGCAAAGATGGGTAAAAGTTCTGCATGAAATAAGTACTACGTAGGTATCTACGTAGTACTTATTTCATGCAGAACTTTTATTAAAGGAAAAACTCTTGTAAAACCTCATGCATTGCATGCTGATGTCCTTTGGGGCTACTAGACATACTAAAATACATAAAGGGTGATTGTTTTTGTTATTTATGTCAAGTCTTTGTGGCTATCGACCGCGCGACGGCCACCACTTTGTGCAAAGTGGATTATTTCAACATTTTATTACTTAGGACACTATAAAGACGAAGCGCATTTACTTTACTTTGAACATTATTTTGAATGTAAAAGGATTTCTTGAAAAAGCACGTTTTGCTGAAAGACAATAATAATAAATCAGCCTTTCTGTCATTGTGCCGATAGTAGTTACGGCCAATGGCCTGACGACGAGCATAGACGACCATCTCTCGTAGGTCTCCTTAGTCGGTTGGATTAAGGGCCTGATTCAGAAGGCAGTACTCCTCGATATGGCCCGCATTGTGACGAGGTTCTTGTCTCTGGAGCCCTAACCACCGGTAGCTTGGACCCTGCTCCCGATACTGGTGGAGACCTATTTTTAACCGATTTCAAAAAAAGGAGGAGGTTCTTAATTCGGCCCTATGTTTTTATTTTATATTTTTAAATATTTTATTTATTCTATATTTTTTTAAAGAAATGTTTAAAAATGTATTTAATAAGTATTAAATATGAATAAAGAGGTAAATAGTAGATAATCAGCCTTTTAGATATAGCAGTGATAGCTTTGTGACGTGACCGTTCGTACCCAAGGCACGCATCCCTCTGATTTTTCGGATTCATGTGTTTATTGTACAATTATCACTTGCTTCGGTGAAGGAGAAATATCTTGAGGAAACCAATCGGAGGTATTTAACGACGGCATGTTTAGCCAAGTCAGAGGCCCATTTGATATCTTTATATATATAATTCTTCTGTGAGTGTGTATGTCACTGAACTTCTCTCAAACGACTGGACCGATTTTGATGAATTTTTTTGTGTGTGTTCATGGAGATCTGGGAATGGTTTAGATTAACAATTTTGTCCGGCAGATGGCGCTGCATCACATTTTTTTTGTAAATACGTAGCGAAGCACGTACCGGGCCGCTAGTAAATGCATAAAAACTGACACCAGGTTCGGCGGATGTTTCCATTTCGACGTTTTTTTTGTATGTTAAGCGATTTGTCCTTACATGGCGGCCCATTTTTTTTAAATCTAAGTTATGAGGCTAATTAAACTCGATACATCCACGCGTTTCCTAGATAAAGGGTCTTAATAGGCAGACAGACAGACAGATGGACAACAAAGTGATCCAATAAGGGTGCCTTTTGAGGTACCTTCCAAATAGAAAGACAAAGTTTAACACATGAAGATAGATAGATAGATAGATTATTCTTTATTATGTACCTACACCATACAAGTAACAAGAATAACACTAAACAAATTTATAAATAGGGTGACACAATGGGCAGTTTTATCGCTAAAAGCGATCATGAAGGAGCATTTAATCTAATAATACCGATCTCAGATTAATTACTGTTAAAACTGAGTTTTAAATCTCACTAACAACACCTTTTAAACTTACATAACAGGGATGAAGCAGCGGTTTTGCAAACATTTACCGAATCTATTGTGCAGTTAAACCGTCGTTAGCGATCTGAGTATAACTTAATGGACCAACCATTAGTTTGAAGCTTGTATCGCCTTGTATGTGTGATTTAGAGGATATTTAGGTTTATGTTTAGTCATAGTATAGTGTATTCATGAAATATACATTTGAATATTCCTCTTGTTTTAGTTGTTACCTAAATAATAATGGATATTAAAACCGCTCCACGGAGTTGAGAGAAACTTATTCTTACTTAGTCTTGTATTTCTTAAGGTTACGTGCCTCGAAAAAAAAACCAGCATCATAAAAAAGCGGTAGGTACCCTAATAGGATCACTTTTTTATCCGTCTGTTTGTCAATCACTATTATCTCAGATACGCGTGAACCTTTCAAATTTAACAAATCGTAAGTTAAATGGACTCCAAAACAATAAAAATCGTGGCAGGACATGCCAGAAACGAAACAGAAGGCTATCTAACTGCCTCACTCAGCTGTCAGTCAAGACTGTTACAATAAATCAAGCCACCGCGGTTTGACGTGGGCGACTGAAGATTTCAGTCACTTAATATACTTGTGGGTAGAAGTCCTTCAAGACCTGTGACATGCGACATGAAGTGATACATCTAGTTTTGTCTAGGGTTGATTGATATGTGGTATTCGTTAAGTGTTCAAAAAGTGACAATTCATAATAAGTATAAGCTGTCTGTGAAAATTTTAAGAATTACTGATACGTGAATATAAATCACGTTAAATTCTTAAAAATTAACGAGAAGCGGCCATTTTAGGCCCCCCTTTTTTTGGGGTGGGAAATCATTTTCGCCTTGACACACGCCTTTCCATCCATATATAACGGTGACTTCTTTATTTCTGATACCCTCCATTTTCTTCATCTGCGACAGACTTCACATACTCTCAAAACCACAGAATCTAATATTAAATCAAAATTCATGTTTAAACAAAGTTTCCTTACGCGGTCCTAAGATTTATCTCAAACTAAAACTTTTCGGCTCACAAGACCAATAAATTAGTGTCAATGAGTCACTTACTCACAAAGTTAGAGCATCTTAGACAAATGAGTGCTTAAATGTCTACACGATCTTGCTGAAGATGCCGTGGTGTCATTAAGGGTAGGGATAGTCTTGGAGGCGTCATTTGGAATGCTAGTTTAGTCAGTTTCAACATGCGCTGAGTTGAGGTAGGGTTTGCTATATGAACTTTTTTGTAAAAATTTCAAGATGCTTGATAATAATAACTAATATTATGTGAAACAACAGATATGAATTACTATATAGTTTTGTTTTGTTCTGAAGCGCCATAGATTTTCAGATGATGCTTTACACATCTCAAAAAGTATCATGAATGCTTGTATAATTATTCCATGTCTAAGATTAGATTTCATATCTGACATAATATATGGAACTTAAACATGGTGAAATGCGGGGGTACCTACTACTAGATAAACCACTGCCTAACCCTTTAGGGATAACAGACGTGATATTATGCTATATTACTAAAGATCAAAATCAGCATCTAAACTTTAAGCAAACGAGAGTTTTTGACATTCAAAAATGCCTTGCAGAATGGCGATGGCGTGAGTTTATATATGAGATTTACCAAAGTAACTTTTGCCAATACGCGACCCACCGAGCGAATAGTGTGCTAAGTAAGTCATTAGTGCGGTCGACAGACGGATTTGATAGATAGTGGAGAGGTGGGAGATAAAATTGCAAGCCGGGAACATGGGATTTATCTAGCTTCGAAGTAAATGAACTTAAGTAACGTACGCTAAATACCTACTGTTACTAACGTGTGTATTTTTATACTAGCTTTCGCCCGCGTTAAATTTGGGGTAACACAGTTCCTCTTGCGCCTTATTGATTTGTAATAGCAACGCTAAGTTTTCCCTTTTCTTCCCTCTTTCTCCCTCACATCCAACTTTTTTTAAATAAAAGCCTATGTCCGTCTCCTGGTTCCCAACTATCTCTATACCAAAGTAGAGGCGTTTATTCGTAATAAAGGAAGCATAAAGAGTACTACACGGTTGGCGCAGTAGTTAAGGCAGATTAAGGCTGTTTTCTAATCTAATTAGTTATTTCTGTTATTTTTACTAAGCTATAAGTCGTTTGTGTAGTGTAAAACTGTTAATTCGAGTTGGTTATTTTTTTTTTTATCAATACGTGCCATATAATTGCAAACCTATTGCCTTCTCTATTTTTTATTATAAATACTAGCTTCCGCCCGCGACTTCAGCTGCGTGGCATAGTTACTTTGGCCTAACGCTAATTTAACCCACTTGATGATAAGAAAATATCTTTCTCTCCCCGTATCTTCCCTCTTTCTCCCCCTTTTAAAAATTAGTACCAAAATTCATCAAAATCGTTTTAGCCAGTAATTTCTTTGATTATGTGCCACGTGCAAGGTTTGTTTTGTCATCATCAAAATAACTTCCCTCGTTCTCTTCGTGTCAAAGTTTTACTGACTAAAACCCATTCATGTTCCATGCTTTTGCCCTTTGTGTTGCGGGTCGCAGTATCTATTTCTAATAACCCGTAAGCCCGCTGCTTGCTGTCATTTGACGAGGGCGGAGATGTAACGAGCTGTGGGAATGCTGGAAGCTGGGTCTGTTCAGCGTGATGTTGCTGAGGCCATAGGGACCCACCAAAATGTAATTTCAAGATTGTGGACACGCTATCGTGCCACAGGTGAAGTAGCGTAGAGGCACCGGGGGCCCTCTTGACACGGCATGTGCAATGCTTAACTAAAGCTTAGTAGCAACGTATGTGATTGTAAAATATAAGGATCTTGTCGTTTTTTATTGACATCTTTGACGCACTGAACTGCAAAAGACTGAGTTGATTTTTGTTCATTGGGACCATAAAAATATAAGCCTGTAATTGTTCCTTAGTAGGACAAAGCCCTCTGGTCAAACAATAAAGGCATAGTCATGGATCATTACGCCTGATCCCTACGGCAATTTTACACCATTAAGACTTGTTTTCCTTGCAATATTTTCCTTGAACGTTAATCATGTCGTCCAAGAAAAGGTATGTTCTCGTCGAAAACCACACCTAATATTCTTGGCGAAGAAATTCAATTTCATTTTCTCATCTTCGAAAGTTCTCGAAATATTGCTATGCGAACGATTTTGGAATGAACTTAGTGGCTTTATAACTACACCCGTCAGAAACTTTGCTCTATAAAGTGTACATATTCCAAACTTGTTACTGAGAACTTCGATTGGTAAAACCGAATTTACGGTTTCCATGTCACACTCACCGAGTCAAATCGATGTCACGGAATGCTAAAACCGTAAAGTTCCGAAATTAAATTCTACTGAACGGTATTAATTTAGACGGTTCATTCAACATGTCGATACCATCAGGGATCAATAAATTAAGTCACTTGAGATGATGTTCTAAGTGGCCGAACATCCTAAGAGATTGAATTTATTGAGAATCCCACAGTGGTGATTTAATTTTGATTATTTTGGAAGGTCTAAGCGCTCCTTGAACGACGGAACCTGGAGTTTAATTATAACAGTATTGATTAAATTGGGAAACGCTATTACTGGGAGTTATTAAATGATTTAACCGACAGGAAATAAAATTGAATGTTACACTTTTTGTTATACGTTTTCTTTTGAAAATACGTTTTCTTCACTATTTTTACCATTATTATGTAGCACAATCATTTATCAGCACTGATGAAAATGTTTAAGAAAAACAAATACTACATCTTTGAAAGCGTCTCTCTACTGCTGTTTAAATTATTCACGTCCGTCCCGCTCGTTTGTCAACGACAGCTTTGTTTTAACAGCGCGTTCATTTTTATACGCCATGTATTTTCAAACATCGTAAAACAAAGCATGTAATTTTAAATGGCGAATATCTTTTCAAACATCTTCCTTGCAGTCACGTAGTTCATGATAAGTGAAAAACTCGTGCCTCTATAAACTACCTTAAGACTGGCCATAAATCAATCGGTAAAGTAAACGATCCCGAGTCGCGACTCGATTCATCAACAATCGATTCGGCGCGAACCATCGATTACCGGTGAAATGTGTCTATTTGTCGTTAGTTACCGGTTTCTTATTTCGCTGTCGTGTGATTCAATAGCTGATGTTAAGGTGATATTTTGTTATCTGTATTTTTTGCGCGCGAAAGAAGATCGATAATGTCAATAATAAATGTTAGCCGTTTTTTGAAGAATGTAGTTTTTTATACTTCACGAATCGGTAACCCGGTACCTACTGTAAGTTATTTTTTTTGAATGGTTTAAATGATATCAAATAGTATCATAATACTTATCTATCCGTTTTATCTATCTTTATCCCGCTTCTTTCGCAAAAAAACGAGAGGGACAGGTAGCATTTTATTTACAAACGTCAAAATATTATAGATAAGTTTTGGCCAAACTTGACCTTCACAAAACTTTTGCCCTCACAGTGAGATACGTAATTATGGCGGACGCAAGATGGAGGAAGGAAGAGGGTCACAAAGGAGGTGCCAACAAAGGTCGCATTGCTTCCAGAAAAGGAACGAACCTATTATCGGGATGAGGAAGTTGGTCCTTTACTTACATTCTAGCTGTAAATAAAGAATTCTTTCGTCTAATCTTGGACACGATTTGGTCTGAGAGACAAGACGTCAGGAAATATTACAAGTAACTAGCTGGCACCCGCGGCTTCGCCAGGGATCGAAAAAAAAGTATCCATTGTGTTGTGCCAAATTTCATCAAGATCCGTTCAGCCGTTTTGACGTGAAAGAGTAACAAACATCCTTGACGGCACGGTTGGCGCAGTGGCTGAGTGATCGGCTGCTGCGCTGCGTGTCGCGGGTTCGATTCCCACACGGAACAAACATTTGTATGGCCTACAAATAGTTGTTTCGGGTCTGGCTGTTTGTGTATGTAAGTTTAAATGTTTGTAAACGCACCCACGATACAGGAGAAATTCCTTGTGTGGAACAAAAAAAAACTAAAAAAAACATCCATACATCTATCCATCCTTACAAACATTCGCATTTATAATATTAGTAGGACAGGATGTTAAGCAATTAAACAAAGTTACTTTTTTTACAGGTTATACACTTAATAGCTTTTATCACGGGCCTGTTGCTCTAGTGGTTAGTGGCCCTGACTGCTGAGCCGGAGGTCGTGGGTTCGATTCCCACCCAGGACAAACTTTGTGTGATGAGCATGATTGTTTGTTCTGTGTCTGGGTGTGATTTATCTATAATATGTATGTATTTATAAATTATATAAGTATGTATATCAGTTGTCTGGTTACCATAACACAAGCTCTGCTTAGCTTGGGATCAGATAGCCGTGTGTGAGTTGTCCCAAGATATTTATTTATTTTAATTTTATTTATTTTTTTCAAGTTACGCGTTCGGTTGGCGTTTTCGGATTGTGGCTGCGCCCGCGCGTTGGCCCCCGTCCTTCTCTTTCCCCTCGCTCGCCCTAGTGTGGGATGCGTGCAAGTAGGTAATATAGATATTTTTTACGAGGCGTCTAGATACAATAATCATGTGAGCTGTGTGGTTTGATAATCCTATAATCATACTACATAGAATGTTTTATCAAAATGTTTATCATTAACTTTTGTCAAGCTGAATAAAGAGAATACGGAACCCTATTTTTTTTTTGTATAATCCTTCGCGCGACAAAGTGTGCAGACGGGTGCAAAGTTTCATACATTGTTACCCTACATTTTTAAACAACCGTGCAACGGGTTAAATGTCTCATCTAGATTCTGTTTTTTGACAGATAATCTTCCGGTAACATTTTAAAAAATACGTCTGCTACCCTACCATGACGTCTAGCATAGCAGAACTTATTCCACTGAGGGAAAGAGATGGTGCTAGACACCCTGTATAGCTCTGTCTCTTTCCCTCAGTGGAATAAGTTCTGCTTTAAGATGTCATGGTAACCCTTCAGATCTAAAAAATGTTAGGTTCGTGTCATGTTCTTTCTTGAACTCTATAAATAGAAGTATTATAAACACACACATACACATATCCCGCCTTATTTAAAATGTCAACCCCTCAAAGCTCTCACCGTTTTCCTAGAACACAATACAACAAAAGTATCTTGGCAAGTAGAATACTCATAAATATTATAATGACACTGTCACTCGATCCGTCTTATTTACCTTATCAAAGGGAAATTCTCACGTTTTTCCTTTATAAAACACACTTCTAAAGATCTTACTGTCTTGAATAAATGAGTATAAGACCGTGATTGTGTGTTTGCGCCTTTATTTTATTTTTCTTTTTATAGATGCTTTGCAAGGATTTATCGATTGTTTTTTTTTTGTTTTCGCTCCCCTATTCGAACTCTTTGCCTCGTAGATGGTGAATAATATTCAAATTCGATTTATAACCTTTTTCGTCGCAGTTTCGCTGGTAGTCGTTTTTTAAACGTTATTCTGGAATGTACACGCAAGAAAAAAAAACATTGTTCGGTTCTCAATTTGAATTTTGAGTGTTCCTTGAGAAAGCAAATTATTTTTCGGGGTAATAAAGCTACATTGTAGGTACAAACCCACTGAAGAATCTAGGTCAGGTGCGTAGAACTCGGCCGGGCTTGTATGAAAAGATGCATGAACGTGGAAGAATTGACAAAGATGCTTTGAAATACAAGACGCTTCTGCCTTTTCTTCCGGTGGAAAGCGTCTATTCATGTATAAAAGGTATGCCAGTACCATATTTCTATAAGTGTAGGTATACAAATGTCAACTAGAAATACTCTTTGGTCTTAACCCAATTTAAAAAAAAATGTGTTTTACGCTACCAAAAAATAGCTGAAAGCTCCAAATTCAAATCAAGGTTACGAAATCGACCCTTTTAGCTTTTTGCATTATGGATCTCGGAAACACACACATAAACTTCCAAGGAGACCTCCTTGGTAAAAGGGGAAATTTACAGAACCCTAACTTTTTACGATCCGCACATACTTTATTTTCTATGTTCTTAAATCTGGTTCTCCATTATGGCCACAGCAATTCCGAATGCCTATGTTAAAAGGTCCAGTGTTGAAATTATAATCCGCCATGTCCTTTTATTTCTGCATTTGACAATTGCCCATGAACTCTCCCAAATAAAAGAAAAACTCCAACCACTTAAAAGAAAAGTTTTTGCCCCTCACAAAACAAACGTTCAAAAAGTTTTTATTTAATCAATACCAGTATTTTCACTTCGCTCACGTTCTTTTATGAAGTTTTTCACCAAGGTACAGTCTTGTAACCCTTAGTTTACCTCTGATAGCAATTACCTAATAACAACCTTATTTTGACCGTCGTAAAGGTCATTTTAATTTTATTTAATCAGACTTTTACATATACTTTTTGTAACGGATATAATTTCGCTAATATTTTTACAGTGATACTAAGTCGGTAGTAAAATAACTGTGTACAAACTGTACCTACCTAGATAACGACTTCGCTCGAGTGCCCGAGCCTTTTCGAACAAATACTGTCAGGTCTGAAGTTGTTATTTATATCTAACAGATACATTTATTTATTGGTTATGTCTTTACAAATAATTTCCAGCTTGTCAGGCTTTCGTTTGGTATTTTGTTGTGTTATTGGCGTATTTATGAAATTATATCTTTTTGCTGCTGGTTTACTTGTAAAATAGATATTGGCAGCTATTTTAGTGGTACTTGGATCTTTTAACACACAAAAAAATGGCACAATGGAGGTTAGGACAGATTGGTGTACCTTCATATTTAAAATTGTTCTTTTCTACATGACACTGGCCGAAATGTCAGTTGCCGACAAGAAAAAAATATGTTTCGTGGATTACGTTGAAAATCTAAAATGGCGGCGTTAGTTTCAATTTTGACATTATTAGCACCATTTATAACATAGTAAGTTATGTTTAAATTACTTATTGTAAATACGAAAAACGTATGCGTATTTTAGAAGTGTAGATGTGTTTTATAATTAATGTATTAATTTTATGCCCGATCTGACTTTACAAAATCTTTTATAACCACCGCTGATTCCTAAAACAAAGGGCTTGTTCAGAGAGAAAATGGTCTATAGACATATCCGTAGCAGGTACTCGTAGTACCTGCGAAAGTCAGGGTCAGAGACTCAGAGCTATAAATCTATCAGCGCATTAAGATGTGTGGTCAAATGTATTGTGGTTCGGAGGTTGGGTTGAAGTATCCTTTGGGAGAAATTCACTGTTGAACACGTACGTTGAGTTGTATGTTTCGGTAACATTGGTATAACGTGTTGCTTGTGAAAGTTGGTGAAAGATGGATGTTTTTAGGGTACCGTGCTTCAAAAGAAAAAAAGGAAGCCTTTTTTCTTAAAGGATCATTTTCTGGTCCGTCATTCTGTCTAAGGAACGCGTGGAGGTATTAAGTTAAAACTAAAGCCTCTATATCTAGACAGGCAAAATATATTGGCGTTTATGTCAAATGTTTGTATGGAACCATCGGTGCGCGAGTCCGACTCGCGCTTGGCTACTTTTTTTACTCTAGCCCGAGTTCTTTTTTCCCGAGCGGCTGTTATTATTACCATAATAACACCCGCTCGGATCGATTTTTAGGTATATTTACGCTTGCCAAAGTTAGTCCAAGGATGTACACAAACAGCCAGAAGCGAGACAACTATTTGTTGGCTATACAAATATCTGTTTCGTGCGAGAATTGAACCCGCGACACACAGCGCAACAGTCAATCGCTCAGCCGCTCAGCCGTGCCGTCACCCTGTTTGCAGCTTTCAGTAATTTATGATCCGCCATATTAAATAAATAAATAAAATAAATATCTTGGGACAACTCACACACGGCTATCTGATCCCAAGCTAAGCAGAGCTTGTGTTATGGTAACCAGACAACTGATATACATACTTATATAATTTATAAATACATACATATTATAGATAAATCACACCCAGACACAGAACAAACAATCATGCTCATCACACAAAGTTTGTCCTGGGTGGGAATCGAACCAACGACCTCCGGCTCAGCAGTCAGGGCCACTAACCACTAGACCAACAGGCCCATCATATTATTAGTCTAAAAACTGTCATGAATGCTATAGCCTCTTTAATATATTATTCAATGGGCCTGCTCAGTCGTATGTAAATATAATAGCTGGGGTTGAAAAGGATATCCAATATTCTTAGTGCAGGGCCTTAAACATGTCGCCTCCAAGTGTTACGGGTTTGGCAGTTTTATATTAGTTATTAGCGATAGTCATAGTAATTTATTAGTAAGATATTCTTTGAAGGCACAAATATATTCACACATTACATTAATTAATAAAGAATACTATGTCAAATTGAATACGAATATGTCAAAAAATTAAGATAAAAAATCAAAAAATATTACTAACATAAGAATTAAAGAGAAAACCATGCTAATAATAGAAATCCTACTAATATTATAAATGCGAATGTTTGTGAGGATAAATGTAGGTATGGATGTCGTTACTCTTGCACTTCAAAACGGTTGAACGGATTTTGATTAAAGTTAGCACAGACGTAGATAATAGTCTGTAATAACACATAGGGTACGATCCGATATCACGCGGGCGAAGCCACGAGTTTATTACAAAAAGGTCTTGACAGACAGACAGACAACAAAGTCATCCAATAAGGGTTCCGTTTTTTTCCTTTTAAAGTACGCAACCCAAAAAATTACTAAGTATATAAAACTACGTACTAAAATCCATGTAAAATATTTTACTTCAAGAATTACTCGCAATATTTCAGGCCTCAAATTATAGGCACGGCAACGGCAGGGTACAATTACTGTGGAATGGAAGCAAAACGTATGTTAAAACACCCTTTCAAGTTGACGGTATTCATAGGAATAAGCAGTGCATTAAGCGGGTTGGTATAGGGCTGTGCCCTCTCTCTTATGTCTGGCGTTGCGAAAACTTGAGTTCTATTGTTTTTTTTTTACACTCCAGGCTTCCTGATCTTCAGAGGGGCCTGCCAGATCCATCTTCTGTCGGGGTTACGGATTTTACGAAAGAGATACCGTGGCTCCGGAACATAAAGGGCAAAAAAAGAAACATTGCTGGAATAATTTCCTCTGCTTTGGGCGGCGCGGAGGGAGGTCAGACTTGTACTGACTAAAACCCACCCATGTCCCTTCTATTGCCCTTTATGTTCCGGGGCCACGGTATCTCTTTCGAACATCCTGCAACCCCGGCAGGCGGTGGCCCTGGCAGGTCCATCTGCTTTGCTCACACCTCTTTGAGGCGCGCGTGAAACACTAACGCGCCGTCGACACGCCCTGTCGTCAATGGACGGATAGACGGTGAGCCACCTATTGCTCACCGTCTACAGGCTCGTATCTACGATGGCCGGGTGTAATCTCGCGGCGCCCGATGCCCGGAGCGTCTCCCGCGGCGGCTGATGTTCCTTGCCTTGCATTAGCTTTCGGTGAAAACCAAGGTTGATGTTAAGTTTTTTTTTTTGAGTGGCAGCCCTAGTTTTTACGCGTGCTTGTAAAAGATGCGACTTATACTGGTATTTTTATTCATGAGATGCTTGTTATAAAATGTTTTCCATTGACAACCTTAATTGATTGACATTAAAATGATAAAGATGGGTGGTACCAATTTGTCACGGCTTTTTAAATTTAGTCTTGTATGGAGCTTATATGTATAAGAGGTGTTTAACGAACGGCGAAATTAGAACAAAATTGTGAAGGTATTTTTTTTGTATTTAATGTATTTTATATTTATTTGGATGAAAATAATATTTACTTTAACGTATTAGTTATGCAGTAAAAACACCTTTCATCGTCTTTAAAAACAGATATCTGCGTTCCGTCTCTGAGCTCTTTTATCTGCCTAGCCCTTTTCTATGTTGAGTTCGGTTGAGCGACTGTCCATCTGACCTGCTCAACCCACTAAGTACTAGATAATACGATACCTCTCGTCTAAGCAGTCTTACAAAAGACTGCTTAGACTTTCGGACCAGTGCCTACCTGCACTGTCATTGATCTACAAATAACAGCCGGGACCAACGACTATAGTGCTTTACGAGGCACGGAGGAAACTCGGCATGTAATGGGTGATCATCCATGCACACACCAAACTAAGCATGCAGTGCTTAAGCGGCTGATATTATTAAGCCACTAGCTCTTCTGTCAACAGAAACATCGAAGCAAATGTTTTATCGAACTCCAGACTTCGTACTGGTCAGATTAGCTGGCAGTCCTACTTACTTTAAAATATACTGGAACCTTTTAAAACACTGTGTGAACACACAAACACACACAGAGACACATTGCGTGTGTGTCTTCTACTACGGTTTCAAAATTCACTATGTATCTGAATTTCACAACCTTAGAGAAACCGAATTAAACTCCTATATTTAGACGATTCTCGTCTCAAGTTTAACTTGTCTATACCTATGTACGTGTAAACATACAATAGTCTATTAAAATTACCACACGGAGAAACAGGGTGGGTGTATTGTATTTATAGATAGCAGACATCACGAGACATGCTCGAATTTAAATGTGGTGTTATGGCTGGCTGGTAATGTTAATGTGTCACTATTTACTTCACACTAATATTGTAAACGAAGGCTCAATGGAACGATTGGTGATGCAAGGGAGAATAGAGGGGCAGTGTCCGCGCAGTCGGTCACCAACTAGATGATCAGTAACATTCAGCTCAATAGTGGAGTGCGCGAGGAATGCCACTAACAGAAAAATGTGGAGAGAAATACCAAGGACATACCATGATTACGACCACTCTGTCAAGAGTGTACGATTAAGAAGAGAATATTTTAAACAAAAGTTTGTATGTTCGTGTATGTTTGTTAGTCGTTCGCGTTCATAAAGCCTAACGGATTTGGGTGTGTAGCTTATGTCTTGGAATACCACAGGCTTTTTATAGATGTGTCCCAAAGTATAGGTAAATTGAGATGTCTAAACACAATGGCGATGTTCCAAGAAACGAGTTACGTCTGTAAACTTTCGTGGGCTGACTTGAAAGATATAGTTTCTAGATATTATCTCGCAGTTTTCCAGATTTTTTAAAAGTCTGTTACAAACGGAAAGACTCCAGTATAATTTCATATGCTTCCCTTGAAGACACGTAACCCTAAAACCGTCAATATAACAAGCAATCCCTTTTTTACTTTCCAGGGTTGACAAACAAACCATTTACGCACGATCCAGCAGTATTTTATTATGATCATAGTACACACTGCGACCAATGAAACTACAGAAAACCAGTTTATGCGAATCTCTCATTGTACTGTAAATCTATACAAAGTGAGGCTATTGCATACTGGAAACGTATAGCTTGAAGTGCCGCCGTGTGTAACTCCTAGATCCCCGAACGTGCCAGCCCTATTCCGTTAGAATGGCTTACAGAGCTAATGGGAGTCCCAGAGCTTGGATTTGCATCTGAATGGAACGGAATCGGGGGAATAGGGGAGCTCGGGACATGTGTAACGGGAGTGGATGGATGAACCTAAGCCGTATAGTTTCGTGTAGGTAGAATTCGTTTTTTGAATTGGTTAGTGGAGATTCTCTTAACAAAAACATCGCCCCAAAGAGTTAAGCAGAAGTGTAACTTAAGTACATTTGTACCGAAAGGGATGGAAGCCAGAGGCGCCTGCCGGGGTTGCGGGTTGTTCGAAAGAGATAACGCGGCACTGGCGTCAAAAGGGGTTTTGGGTCAACAGGGTGGGTTTTGGGTTTTCGTCAGTAAAAGACTTTTGATGATTTTCCATCCGTAAAAAAGGGTCGTAAGTGTCGTTTTGTTGTTCTACCTATGGCTGCACCGGGGGGTAGTGGCGTGATTACGAAATCTCAAATACTTACAAACTTATACAAATACAAACTTATACAAATATGCTGAGTTCTGGGCAGCAAAAGTGTTAAGCTAAGCAACTTCTATTTGGCATAGGGGATCGTTTTAAGACATAGGTGTTCACTAAGACGGGATTTTGCAAAATTCAACCAGGAAGGGAATAAAGAAGGTTGGCAAAGTTTGTATCTACTTACATTGCATATTTACCCTTACGGTAGACTGTACTCGCAGCTAGTACAGTGTATGTTGTAAGAAAGAGCGGAACCTACTAATACAGTTATTGTTTGCAAAAAAGTAGGGTCCAAACACGTGAATATTTTTATTGAAACAACAAACTATTTTGTATTTATAGCGTTTTCTTTGCTTATTAACTTTTTTTGCATTCTGTATGGGAGAACATGATTCCGTGGTCGGATTGACTTAAAAATAAGTTTTTTTTTTTACTAGCTTTTTAGTTCCGACAATATGAAGCTGAGCACAGCTGGTGTTTTTCATACAGTCATCGAAAAAATTATCAAAAGTCCGGTAATTGCGTCGTTGCCAACTTTCAAAATGCTTTTAAAAGCACAAATTGCAGACAATATTAGTCTTTAATTTCAGTGTAACATATTATGGTGATTTTGCATATTATTCTAGAAATTTAATTCTAAAATCTCAATTTTCTGACCTCATATGCATATTTCGCCTGCTTCGTGCACCTGAATGCAAAATAGGTAATCGGCAGTAAGTACCATACTTAGCCTTTTGAACGCTAGAGCATAAACGCACGCTCTACGCCCAGAAACTCATTTCACCTTAATTTTTTGCACATATTTGTGTCATTGGCGTCCAGGGCACGCGCTTGCTTGTAACTTATTAGTAGACAATGGCTTTCAAAAGTGCAGAGTTCAACGAAGATCTTCTCGTATGTATAAAAAAAAAATACGGGATTAGAAACGCGAAATCTAAATTTTTACTATAATTTGTATGAAACTCCATAATGACGTAACTTTAAGGTGATTATTCTGTAACAGACACCTAGTTTTTTTTGCGGATCGGAAGTGTTCAACTACCTTACCCCGCTCTGGGCGAAGCGGAGAGACTTTCAGACCTGGACTGACTAAAATCCTCCCATGTTCCTTCTATTACCCTTTATGTTCCGGGGCTGAGGTATCTCTTTCGAACAATCCGCAACCTCGGCGGGAACAGCCACCTAGATTGGATTTGTGTTCAATTGGTGGCATCGCGACTCCCGGCCACCGTAGATCGATAGGGCTTGTGGATGGTGAGCAATGGGTAGCTCACCGTCCACCGTTCCACGTGCGCTTCACAGAGATGTCAGCAAAGGAAAGGGGCCTGCCAGGGCCACCGCCTGCCAGTTGTTCAAAAGAGATACCGCGATCCCGGGCAATAAAAGAAACATGAGTGGGTTTTAGTCAGTACAAATCTGACACTCACCCCGCTCCAGCCAGAGCGAAGGGAAGTTATTTGATAATTTTCCATTCGCAAAAAAGAAGTAAATAAAGCATAGTATAGCTTCGAAAAAGCGATTAATATCGATGTGCGTGGTTGGCTTAGTAACTAAACCAATAACTCTTTGCGACCATTTATCTTCGCAGCCTACGAGGGACTAATTGATTTCTGTAGACATTTAGACCCAAGTTCGTATAAAAACTATAACAAAACGTGGTTTTCTTGTACATTTTACTTTACAGTGGTCAATTAAATAATCTAGCAAAACTCTATTCTTATTTTAGACTGTCTATGGATGTCTAAATTCTGGCGACTCAGAACTGTGACACAAGTTTGGTGCCATAAACATGACAACAACAAAAAAATTAACATCTGTTGTGGTCTTTGACGACAACAGCTTTCAGCATTAGTTAGTTAGGTTCCTTGTTTAAAAAAAAAACATATCTCAACACGATAAAATCACATCACTGTCAAGTTTCGCTAGCTGTAATGTCATCCCTGCACACTGTTTTTTTTTTGGCTAATACTAATATATATAACCATATTGCTTTGCCTTTTTTTTTAATTTAGCGTGTTCTGTCCTACTGCTGGGCTAAAACCCCCTTCATTTTTCTTCAACTCCCTGCACGTTTTGCCTTGCATACAGAAAATATATCCCAACCTTCAACATTTACCCACACAAAACGCACTAAACTTTTCAAATACATAACTCACACCCAAATAAACTTGAACAGACCAATTCACCTTCCTCATAGGACAGTAATACGTACAGAACCCAAGACAAACACCCGTCCCGTAACGTACGTATTTGACGGTCCTACACGCTCTCGGAATGGCCTCCGAAGGAATTTATATGAGGAACCCTGCTCGCTGTCTAGAATTTTGTCTGCTACGGTCAATAGAATTTCTTATAAGTGGGATGATGGAAATGCTGTAATGAAAATTCAAGGAAAACAGGTGGAAAATGGGTGCGTGAATTGATTGCAAGCTTTTAATTAAGTAGGTACAATCTTTTATTTAGCTTACCTTGTTAGTTGGTTGGGGTGAACCAAGTCACTTTATAAGCGGAATAAAAATTCGGACACCAGGTACTAGCCGTTTCGACGGTGCGTTCGGTTCCACGCGCGCCTCAAAGGAATGTCAACAAAGCAGAGAGCCCTGCAACTGCTTGCCGGGGTTGCGGGTTATTTGAAAGGGATACCGCGGCCCCGGAATATAAAGGTCAAAAGAAGGAACATGGGTAGATTTTAGACGGTAAAGCTCTGACACTCTCTCAGAAGATTGTCTCAGAAACAAAAAAAGGTAGGCACTAACCACACTGTCATCCTCAATCCCCAATCCTCACAAAAATACGCAATTATAATCCTTATACTAATATTATAAAAGCGAAAGTGAGTTTGTTTGTTTGTTTGTTACCTCTTCACGCTTTAATGGCTGCACCGATTTTGATGAATTTTGGTACAGATATAGTTGGGAACCAGGAGACGGACATAGGCTAATATTTTGTATAAAAAAGTGGGATGTGAGGGAGAAAGAGGGAAGAAAAGGGAAAACTTAGCGTTGCTATTACAAATAAATCAGGCGCAAGAGCAAAAACTGCAAGTCTGCTTGGCATGTTATACCGAATTTAACGCGAGCGAAACCGCGGGCGAAAGCTAGTATTATAATAAAAAGAAGTAGGATGACTTGAACCAGCAGCCGAAATTTTTTAATCAGTTCATGAAACTGTTCGTTGAACAGGCATTTTGATGGTAATAAGCAGTAGTGGATATTCAAAATCGAAACCAAAAGGCATTCAAACCATGTTGATGATCTGCGTTTTTTGAAACAGACACACACAAGACAGTCCCGTAAAACGCCCTTCGCCACTTACTAGTGTTTTAGCTGACAAGAAAAAGTGGGGGAAGAAACTCCCCAGCATTACAACTATCTGGTAGGTTTGATGACCTCTGAATTTGTTACACCATACAATTTACTATTGTATAAAAACATTTTGACGACACGGTTGGCGCTCTGGCTGAGCGATCGACTGCTGCGCTGCGTGTCGCGGGTTCATTGTCCGCACGGAACTAATATTTGTATGACCTGCAAATAGTTGTTCCGGGTTTGACTGTTTGGGTATGTGAGTTTAATGTTTGTAAACACCCACGATACAGGAGAAATCCTAGTATGACCTAGTATGGGGGGGGGGGGCATAGCTTTTGAAAAAAAAAAGTTTTCATTTTCTACACTGCTTTTTTCATACGCAGTTTTTCGTATTACTAACAAAAAATATTGAATTGAATTTAATTCAATGGGAAAAGAAAACTTTTAACATTTTTCCTCGTTTTAAAAGGTCTGAATCTAAAACCATGTAGGTGTACTGTTACGTCCAAGTCTGCATAACCCTTCGCGGATAAAAGACATGATGTTATGTTATGTGTAAAATAATAAACTCAAAAAGATCGTATTATATTTACGAAACGAATAAGTTTGTTAAAGTTCGGTCATAAATTACGAAGACCAAAAAACTTGGCAAAACTTTACACTGTACACATCAAAATTCGCTGTCGATAGCTTCTTCGAATTCGCCATATATATTCAATGACCAAAGTGATATGGCCTGAATTCGTTAGGACGAACAATTTAAGGCTTGGAGCCAGCTTTTTCGAGCCTGATCCGTTAATCGGGGTTCGGCGGTGAATACCCAAATACGACTGACCCTGGTAGTGTTACAAATTGGAATGTTAACGTTATTGGAAAGTTTATTAGAGGCGTTATTTAGTTGTCGAATTTGTCATTTAGCTGTTATAAAGTACTTGGGACAGGAAATAGTACGTTTTGATTCAGTGAGGTATATATAGATAGAATAGAATATAAAATATATTTATTGAAAGTTCAAACAATTGGCACTATAAATACAATTAACTATTAATTAATTATTAAGGTAACTTTGTCATTGCGCCCAAGTCGCCAGGCGAGGGTGTTATAGAGCCGAGGGCAGCTGTGACAAATTCTCACGTGGATCAAACGCCGTTTTTAGCACACTTACGTAGAAATAAAATAACAGAACAAAAATTACTTTATTGAAATGCGTTATTAGAAAATCATTTGCAAAATTCAGCCTCTAAAAGTAGCAAAGTTAGTATGGGAGAAAGCGATTCCTTGAATTTTCGTCAAATTTAGCATAGGCGTTCTTCCACGAAAATAATCCTTACTATAATATTATAAAAGCAAAAGTGAGTTTTTAGTTTGTTTGTTACGTCTTCACGCCTAAATGGCCAAATCGATTTTGATGAATTTTGGTATAGAGATAGTTGGGACCCTGAAGACGGACAATGGCTACTTTTTTTTGGGGAGAAAGAGGGAAGAAAAAGGGAGAGCAAGATATATTTTTTTCGATCATCACGCGGTTTAAAGTTAACGTTAGCCCATAGTAACTGTGCCACGCGTAGCACGTCGCGGGCGGAAGCTAGTAGTTTATATTATAACCACGCTACGACACTAAAGAGCTGAGCAGCAGGTGAAACCGCTGGGCACAGCTATTCGGTCCCAAATAAACATGATAAAACTAATCCAAAGTAAGTGTTTAAAGAAAACGTGGGAGGTGTAATTGAATTAACATTCTTTGTGTTCGTTTCAGGTAAGAGTCGAGTAGTAAAAGTTCAGTGCTGTAAATTTGGAGAGTTGTGAACTGTCCAGTCAGCGTTGTGGGACGAGGGACGAGAGTCGGCGGGAACAGGTAAAATTTTAACTGCACGTGTAACGCCCGGTTCCAATTAACAAAAACGATTCGTTTTGCTTACGGATAGTAGTATTTTGACATAAGTTCTATGAGACTTATGTCAAAATGCAAAACGAGTCGTTTTTGTTTATCGGAATCGGGCGTAAGCCGACGCACTCGTTAGACTGGAGGATTTATTTGTGCTTGAGTAAATTTTTATTTTATCTATTTGGTGTTTGCTAGCTGACATGTGATAATAAATTTATTATGTCTTACTTTTACCTTGTGATAAATGAAATTGTTTAAAATCTAGTTATTCTAACCTGACAGATAAATGTGTTGCTGAGGAGCTAGAACACTAGAAAGTGGCGAAGGGCGGGATCTTGTAATTTGATGTTCAAAAAGTCCTGATTTTCAGTCTAAATTGCATAAATTATCGTAAAAAAGTCGTTTTTAATGTATATTTTGTAGTAACTTTGACAGCTGGAGTACTTTAAAATCATGCAAATCTATACAAATAAAAAAAAGGAAAGTTTTTCGTGTTATAATTCTTTCGGAAAGGGATATTGTCAACAATAGACTGAAGTATACTGTACTCACTCGTATATTCATGAAAACATGGCCATCATTTTGTTTTTCAATGCATCCAATAATTGCACTGTGCTACAAGCATCAAGACAAACCGTAGATCTTACAAACCAGCGGATTCTTCGCTGCTGTGTATCCCTTTGGCCATTCAACAAAGCGCTTGAGCGAAACCGGTCTGCTAATCCTAAATGGACCGCAAAAAGCAGCCACTTCTAATTAAGTAACGGCCTCTAAATCTTTCTTATTTCTCCTTACGAAACTTAAATTAAATCACATTTTTCCCCTTTTATACCCTTCCGTGGAATTTGAGTAATTCTGTTACGTTTTTGAATTATGAATTAGGATTGTTAATGCCTTACGTGCTTGGAATTCCAAATATGAATATTCAGCTAATTAAGAAATATTTTTATGGCAACACTTTTGTTTTTCTTTTCTTTAAATTTATAGGGAAAATGTAAGACAAAGAATGCAAAAGATTCTTTCTTGAGAGATACAGACAAAAATATTAATTATATTGTATTAAACAATAAAACTTGAAACTGATGCATTTTTGACTTTGACACCTATCTTTATTTTGACGGCAATATAGTTTTTATTCTGATGATTCCACAAAAAAAATAACATATATACCTCAGAGATTCTAGAAGTTTCCGTAAAACTCCATTATTCTTCATTTTAGGTCAACGTGGAACCGTACAAGTTTCTTTTAACCTAGTTCATATTACGCTTTGTAAATATTTTTATACTAAGTTATAGTTTGGCAAGGAAACGCCAGCGGTGCAGTCGCGGTGAACTTTATAATAATGTGTTGCAAACTTTTTTATGGTGATTTTAAAAAGATAGCTAAGATAAAATTTTTAAACTTTATTCGAATCACAATGATTACCAATAGCTTTTTGAAAGTATAGAAAGGAAGACTATTAATTTAAAACCTTTTTAAATACAAGTACTAATATTGTTTTGTGAGTTTACCTACGCTGATTAAAAATTAAATAACAGTTCAGCACTTTTTTCTTGTTGTTTAGTTTAATCATGTTACACAACATTACTATTTAGATTTTAAGAGTTTTTAAAACATTGAAACTATGGTCAATACTTAATTAGGTCATAATAAAAGAGACACAAAGTTGACTGTTACTTTTTTCAAAAAACCAGCAAACTTAACATTTCGCCCGCGCCTCCGCAATTCATCAACGTAATTGATAAAAGGTTACGCCATTTTGTTCTTTTTAATTTAAATTAAGTGTTCCATTTCCAAGCGGCCAGTTATAATCTTCATGACAAGTCTTGAGTTGCCCTTTTCCACGACATAAAAAAGTACTTTAATTTATTTTCTTCTGGAGTTGCCTGTTGAAAAAAAAGAGACATCAAATTGAAATGTACCGCCTCCGCATTTGGTGCTTATTAAATAAGGGGGAATTTCGACAAGGGGAACATCGTGGCCAATTAGAATTATCCTGACGTGTATTGAATGCTTGATAGACTTTACTTGTTCTTTGTTTGTTAGCCGTTTGAGAATAAAGGCCGTTTTCGCAAAATTGATGTAATTCGTGTGTACAGCAGTTTCGAGTTTAGGTAATGATGTCGTGTAATACTGTTCGGTTTCGAAAACAGAATTTAACTGTTAATTTGGTTCGTCTCTAAGATAAACTTAAGATAATATTTTGGGGTTTAATTAATGCTGTCTTAACATAATTTATCCGGGAAATGGATTCATCATGAACTTCCTGCCTTCTTCCTTCACCGAAATGTTTTTGCTGTGTGTTTTATTGTCCATCTGTATGTCAAGGCCCTTTATCTTGGAAACGCATGGGGTATCGAGTTTTTTAACAGCTCCGAGGGACCACAGACATGAGTATATGGTTTTAATTTCAACTCACACTACACACCCGCGCGTTATATTATACTAGCTTTTGCCCGCGGCTTCGCTCGCGTAAAATTCGGTAGCGCCTTATTGATTTGTAATAGCAACGCTAAGTTTTCCCTTTCCTTTCCTCTTTCTCCACATGCCACTTTAAAAAAAATATATTAGCCAATGTCCGTCTCCTGGTTCCCAACTATCTCTGTACCAAAATTCATCAAAATCGGTTTAGCCATTAAAGCGAGAAGAGGTAGCAAACAAACAAATTCACTTTCGCTTTTATAATGTTAGTAAGGATGGTTTTCATGATTTAGGTGTATGGTTTTGGATACTTTCATGTGTTTCAAAGATGTCTTGTCCTGTCTCGTGTGACTGACAGACCAAAAAAGCATTCCATTTCACCGAGTAGGTATATTTTCCCATCTTTATCTACATGACATCTTTCAAATGTTGCCATGTTCATAAAATCCCTTTGCCGATGTTCACAGAGTATGACAGTCTCCACGATTAACCCTAAAGGCCGAAACACACAATTTATTTGGCATACATTCGATTGTTGTGGCTTCAGCCCTTTGATGTCTCAGTTTACTACGGACCACACAAAAGGGTTGGGCGTTTTTCCCGGGGTGAATTTGAACCTTTGGTATTGCCCTGGGATATTTTACGAGGAAAATCTGATACGGAGACGGATTTCCGAACTTGGGATGAATACTGGTTGTTCATAATATTTGGATTTTGAAAAGAGAAGTCGTCTGCCACACACACTGGTATTCTGAAGTGTTACTATTGTTTAAATTTCTGTTAGAATGAGTTCTGGATGTATGTATTACTGTATAACTTTTGCACGCGTCTTCGCTTCCTTGAAACGATATTTTTAAATGTAGTCTATGACACTCGGGTATAAAGTATATTTCTACTATTGAAATAATTGTTAAGACCGGTACAGCAGTTCAAGAGATTGCTTCCTACAAAAAATCTGACAAACTACCTCTTTATAATATGACTAGCAGTGTTCACCCGCTGGTTAGGTTATGTGTCATAGCGTAATGTTATAGTCTTTGACAGTCACAAATAACTACCTATTCTATTGGTAAAATAATTTTCAAAACGGTTCAGTAAATCTAGAGATAACCCTCTACAACCTAACAAACGTAACCTCTTTATAAAATTAGTATAGATTATATATAGTGTAGACTAAAGTTGTAGAAGTGTGCGTGTGTGAAGTGTGTTACAGGACAAAAAACCGGCCTCGCGCACTGAGGGTTTCATACAAACTTGCGACATAAACGGCTATATCTTTTGACTGCATAGACTTACAGGGTTGATTTTTTCACAGTTCCAAGGGTCAAAAGACTTAAGAATATGGTTTTAATTCTTCACTAGATACCCCCACGCGTTCCCGTGAAAAAGGCTTTATACAGACAGACGGACAACAAAGTGCTTCTATAAGGGCTCTGGTTTTTCCTTTTGAGGTACGGAACCCTAAAAATCGTCAACAGATTGTTAAGAATTTTGATCTAGCTTGTACAAAACAACATGTACGGCAAATTAATTGTCAACTGATCAGACAACGGAGCCGTCCACACTTAGCACGGTTGGGGCAGTGGCTGAGCGATCGTCTGCTGGGCTGCGTGTCGCGGGTTCGATCCCAACACGGAACAAATATTAGTATGGCCTACAGATAGTTGTTTCGGGTCTGACTGTTTGGGTGTGTGAGCTTAAATGTTTGTAAACGCACCCACGATACAAGATGAATTGTTAGTGGCAACGCTTTTTTTTTTAAAATAAAAAAGAAATAACCTCAATAAAATCAGCAACGAATAATTTAAAGTCATAAATACGTGACATATCTTTATTCAGAATGACAAGCCCAAAAATATAAAGGGCCATTGCCCAAACACCAAACACACACTCAAAAGTAAATTTTAATACGAAACCCTTGTATTCACAAAAACGCGGCTTTTGTAAAACCAGTAGGCCTACCATGACATAAAGCAGAACTTATTCCACTGAGGGAAAGAGACAGAGCTATACAGGGTGTCTAGCACCATATTTTTTTTTTATTAGTGATAGGTTCGCGTTTGACCACTATCTCACCTGATGGTAAGTGATGATGTAGTCGACGATGAAGCACGCTTACCTAGAAATAACCTATTCACTCTTGACTTGAAGACCCCCAGGTTATAGCTGTCAGGAAATACAGACTCCGGCAGGGAATTCCACTCCTTAGCAGTACGCACAATGAAAGTATTCCCTCAGTATCTCTTTCCCTCAGTGGAATAAGTTCCGCTTTAAGACATCATGGTAGGGTAGCAGGTCTACGGAGTTGGTTAATGGATGAAGGAGCAAAACTTAGGACCATCAATTAAAGTCTGTCGCTCTGATTAATGGTGGTTTGAATCTGATTGACGCTTTTTATATTTTCATGTGAAAAATTGTGGAGCGTTACATAAATGCGGTTCTACAAAGATTTGAGACACTTTGGAATATTTTTCTAGGATACATTTTAGAAACTCTATAGTTGCCTTTACCACAGATTACTAAATAGCTACCCTTTACTGCGTCGTTGGTTTAATGGTCTCAAGCGCAACTACTGGCATTATGTCGTGGGTTCGATTTTCAGGTTGGAACAAGTGTATGGGTTTTTCATAAGGAATTTCCACACACAGACCACATAAGTCATAAGTAATTTATTTCATAACAATATAAATTGTGTTGAAAATATAAAAATTAAAAACAATCAATAAAAAAATGCAATTAAATTAACATTCATCAAATACATTCAGAATTTACAACCAATTATAAATGTCAAATAAAAATAATCTAATATATAAAATTCTCGTGTCACAGTTTTCGTTCCCATACTCCTCCGAAACGGCTGGACCGAATTTAACGAAATTTTGTGTACATATCGGGTACATATCGGGTAGGTCTGAGAATCGGCCAACATCTATTTTTCATACCCCTAAGAGGCCAGCGGGTGAAACCGCTGGGCACAGCTAGTCTAATATATAAAATTCTCGTGTCACAGTTTTCGTTGCCATACTCCTCCAAAACGGCTGGACCGATTTGAACGAAATTTTGTGTACATATCGGGTAGGTCTGAGAATCGGCTAACATCTATTTTTCATGCCACTAACTGAGCAGCGGGTGAAACCGCTGGGCACAGCTAGTAAAATAAAAAACAATCACAAATTCACATTTTTTATTTATGAACTCGTCAATAGTATAATAATAGCCTTTCCTCATTAAATGTGTCCTAGCTTTGTTTTTAAATAAGTTAACACTATAAATATCTATGAATTCTAATTCCACCTATTACTAGAGCCTTGAATATAACAGTTGCAATTCCCACCTCAAAGAGATGTCAGCAAAGCAGAGGGGCCTGCCAAGGCAACCGCCTGCCGGAGTTCCGAATTGTTCGAAAGAGATACCGCGGCCCCGGAACATAAAGGGCAAAAGAAGGAACATCATTGCACAACTACATTGGCAAATTAAAACCTTCTTCCTATATCCTACTTCCTGGGCTTAACAAGGTCCAGCACGACCATTACTAATTTAAGGGACAAGAGACTAGCAGAGGGGCCTGCCAGGACCACCGCCTGCCGGGGTTGCGGGTTTTTTGAAGGAGATACAAGATTACCTCGTGGTAATAGTAGGAACATAGGTCGGTTGGTACCACAGACTATAACCTCACGAGCCAATTTCCCTTATTCATACATTCTAAGTCACCTCTCTATTTTAAGCATTTCATGTCTTTGAAGTACACAAAAGGATTTTGGACTTCTTTTGTACTTCGAACAGCTTTGTCTGAAAAGTGCATAAGTTTTTAGCTCCAGAATTTCAGTATAGCGCAACATATTTTAATATGAAACTCCTTAGTAAATGCACTGCGTTCTCATCAAAACAACTCATAATATCTCTCTAGGGAAATATTTAGTGCACTCAGAATAAGATATTTCATAAGACTCCTACAGCATTTTCGAGTCCATTCACTTCACAAAACTTTTACCGCTAAAGTTATAATAAAATACCTGTAGTCTATGGTCCCTAATGAGTTCTTTTGTACCGAGAACAATTTCAAAATGACATCTCCGACCCTGACTTGGGCCATTGGACGCGATAACACCTGAACGCTCTTTTCATACAAAAGTTAAATGTTAAAACTCGTTTTAAATGGAAAATTAAGCTCTTAGGGAAATCCCAAATCGTATTATTGTCGAAATAATGTCTCTTTTGATAAGGCTTTGTTATTTTGTCGTAGTTAAGCTAAATACGTCAAAATCTTGCCAAGGTTAAATATGTTTTGACAATTTAACAATTTCGGCGCTTTTTATAACTACCTCTTTTACGTTGGTTTTGTTCATATTTAAATTGTAGTTCTCTCCTAATACATAAACACCGAATTTTAATTTAAAAAAACCGACTGACATACGTTAAAAATTACGTAGTTATTTATATCGCAAGTTTGTACGGAACCCTCAGTGCGCTAGTCTGACTTGCTCTTGGCCGGTTTTTTTCTTCCATCCCCTCTAGTCAACTGTCACTCTATCATTCTCATTTTCTTTCATATCATTCATCACACAATCCATCCATGTTTTCTTTGGTCTTCTTCTCATAAAATACTTCTTATCTCGATATTCCGGCCAAGATTACAGCCTAACGCAATATATTCGGTACAGTAAAGGTAACCCTATCCTGCGATCGCCCGCGGCATATAAAATTCATTTAGGAAGAACTCTGTAGTTGGATCTATATCGCACGAGTAAGGTGAGGTGTTCATATACATATAGGGATATATATTTGAGTACAGTTCAAAACAGAACTGTAGTCATAGTTACATGTAATACAACGTTTTATATAGGTACTGTGGAGGTTTTATAACTTACACCAAACCATAAAACACATTTGCGTACATACCAAAACACTAGTTACAGCAGTAACCCACTCACAAAACACCCATAGTCACTATTACACCCACCTTCACTCTACACACATATACACACTATCATACACATATCTTTTCGTCACTGGTATCTTAAATGCTTTTTTTTTAAGTAGAAGTAAACATAGGATAAGAACAAAACGGGCCTGTTGGTCTAGTGGTTAGTGGCCCTAACTGCTGAGCCGGAGGTCGTGGGTTCGATTCCCACCCAGGATAAACTTTGTGTGATGAGCATGATTGTTTGTTCTGTGTCTGGGTGTGATTTATCTATAATATGTATGTATTTATAAATTATATAAGTATGTATATCAGTTGTCTGGTTACCATAACACAAGCTCTGCTAGCTTGGGATCAGACAGCTGTGTGTGAGTTGTCCCAAGATATAAAAAAAAGAAAGATTAATTACACAGTCACTTAAGAGATAAATTTGGTAATTTCCAACTATGGAAAGCTCTTCCGTAACTAGGTGCGTCGTTGCTCTAGTGATTACAATCGCGACTGCTAAGGCCGAGGTTTGGGGCTCAATTTCTGGGCCGGGTAAATTGATATTGGGTTGCTTACCAGAATTAGAAAATGATAAGCCACAAAGTCTTAATTTCTATCCGTTTGATGTGATCGCCTCTTTTTTTTGTATGGATGTATACCATCATAAAATTGTCGGGGGAGAGTGTCGAGACTTATCTGACTAAAACCCATATTCCTTCTTTTGTCCTCTGTGTTCTGAGGCCGCGGTATCTCTTTCGAACAAGCAGTGGCCCTAGCAGGCCCCTCTGCTTTGCTGACATCTCATTGAGGCACGCGTAGAACACTATAACATGATGTACTATCAGCTTCCTTTGTACAGACAGGTATGTTAATGTCAAGACTTGTGTCGCCGCCTGTACAACGTTTAATATAGGAATACATCCGTGTACAATTTCTTGTTACATTCCATTTTCCTGTAACATGCTTCCTGGCTTTTGTTATACGTACAAAGTATTTATTACTTACGAAGCCATGTATGGTTATTTCTTTTCCTTTGTAAAACGTTACCCCACACTAGGAATTTCTCCTGTGTCGTGAGTGTGTTTACAAACATTGAAACTCACATACACAAACAGCCAGACCCGAAACAATCATACAAATATTTATTCCGTGCAGACATCGAACCCGCGACAGGCAGCGCAGCAGGAGATAGTAGAGTAGTGAAGCTGTTTTTAGGGTTTCGTACCTCAAAATAAATAAAAACGGATATCCCTTATAGGACCCAAGGTCTTTACTCCGCAAGGTGTTAGCATGCAGTCGCTTAGTATATAAGTTTGCTCCTGGCTGGAGTCCTTACCGGCCGGAGCCCTGGCCGGGGGCCTTTTTTATTTTATTTTTTTGGATGGGAAATCATCTAATGACTTCCCCCCGCTCTGGGCGGACCGGAGGGCATGTCAGACTTGTACTGACTAAAACCCACCCATGTTCCTTCTATTGCCCCATACGTTCCGGGGCCGCGGTATCTCTTTCGAAGAACCCGCAACCCCGGCAGGTCACCACATGATGGTTGAGCAGTGTAACGACTTTAATGAGTTGAACTGAGTTGCCGGATCAAAAAAAAAGGAGTCTTTACTCTCAAGCCACCCACAAGATATTCTGATTGACCTGCGAGATGAAAAAAATAAAACCGGTCAAGTGCGAGTCGGAATCGAGCACCAAGGTTTCTGTACAAACTTGCTTCATAAACAGCTACATCTTTTGACTTCGTAGACTTAGAGGGTTACTTTCAAAGCTCCAAGAGCCCAGTCTTAAGTAAATGGTTTTAATTTCAACGTGATACCTCCACGCGTTCCTGAGATAAAGGCTCTTGACAGACAGACGGATAACAAAGTGATCCTTTAAGTGAAAGTGATCCTTCCTATAAGGGTACCGTTTTTCCTTTTAAGGCACTGAACCTTAAAAATGCATTTTTTTTATTTGAATGGACCTACTCTTGTACTGAAGCTTGTTCTAAGAACAGAGATAAGGTCAACGATGAAATGAGCCAACCGAAAGAAACCTATTAACTCGTAACTTAGATAAACATAAACTAATGAAGCAATCATCGCAATAACCAAACCTTAATTGCAAATCACCATATTTAAAACGTATATGACTTAATCCCTTAGTCCTTTACATAGCATTCAATACCATAAACAACATAGTTTTACCTAAATCAACATCTAAATAATATCAACTTGCATGCGCCTGCGGCTTCACTCGTGTAAATATTTTTTAGACAGCATCTTCATAAATTACCAGCCCCGTGGCGTTACCCTCGTGAGATTCGTTGCTTTTACTATTAAAAACAACCATAACACTATCTGTGAGCCAAATTTTATCCAAATCTGTTCAGTAGTTTTTGCGTAAAAGAGTATCAAACATTAATACGTACAAGCTTTCGTATTAATAGAATTACTAGATGTGCCCAGCGCTTTCACTCGCTGCTGAGGTCAACGTCTGAGTACGCTTAGGGGTATGAAAAATCGATTACGGCCGATTCTTAGACCTACCGAATACACATATAAAATTTCATAAAAATCGGCCAAGCCGTTTTGGAGGACTATGGCAACCAAAACTGTAACACGAGAATGTTATGTATAAGTAAAAACATTAGTAGGCAGTAAGAAGGATTGCCTGTGGATAGTGCTGCTGTACTCGTCATTAAAGTCTCATCAAAATCCGTTCAGTGATTTTTGAGTGGAAGAGGAACAAACATACAGTCATAGCCAGCTAAGCCAGCCAGTTCAGCCTAAAATGTGTCCTATGCTGGACAAATACCTTTTCTCTATAAGAAGGGGTGGGGTACAATCCACCACACGGCCCAGTGCGAGTTAGTAGCAGTCTTTGAATTCTTGGCTCTAGAATATTCCGATTTCCTCACTAGCGTTTTAAGATTAGAGATGATAATATAAATGACTCGAAGTAATGCATTTGCCTGCAACTTATGGCATAAAACTCGTATGGTCAAGGTTGCTCCATCCATCTATAGATCCTCACAAAATTACGCGTTTATAAGTAAGATTTACGTCTATACTAATATTATAAAGCTGAAGAGTTTGTTTGTTTGTTTGTTTGAACGCGCTAATCTAAGGGACTACTGGTTGGAATTGGAAAATTCTTTTAGTGTTGGATAGTCCATTTCTTGAGGAAGGCTATAGGCTATATAACATCACGCTACGACCAACGGGTGCTGAGCAGCGTAGGTGAAACCGCGTGGGACAGCTAGTACCAAATATGTCCAATGAAGTCGTCAACTCAACTCCAGACAGTAATTCCATTCAGGCATGTAACCCACTTCTCTATAATTGAATTTTAGTATTTATGTTAGTCCGACTCAAAGGGCCATTGAAAATTACTGGCCACAATTATAACGGAACGTTTCTCACATATTAAGTGTTGCCAGTGGTCTTAATAGACATACTTCGAATTTCGAACGGAGCTGGCGATTTAAGACCTTGCGCGGATTTCAGACTTTGTCTCTGGTAATAAATATTGTCACAAAAATAAAGTGTTTTTTTTTTAATATTCCTATTAGCGGAATTATAGTGTCAAAGAGAATAAAACCTAAATCCTACTTACATAGATACACCCACATCAAGCACGTCACAGAGGATATAATTGTCATAGATATGATATAATGGATATTTTTGTAATATTTTTCCTATTTACTAGACATTGTGGGCCTTGTAGATTCCTAGACGATAATTAACTTTGGTTAACTTCTAAGTGAGCTATGACTTATAGTCGGGCTTACGCTGTCCTTTCTTACTTAAGAACTAACGCTGTAACAACCATTGTAAAACCAAATGATTATGTTCCTGTATTTCTCCATTGAAAACGACGAACCGGAACCGTGCACCTTTTCTCGACGGTTTATAACTACCCATGTATGTGCATGTGAAATTAAAATATTTTGATTTCGAATTATAAGGGCGATATAGTATTTCAGTGACGTTCGGAATTCAAAACAGAACTCACATGAAACACCTCATCATTACACGGGTAATCGAACTGAAGTGGAAAAAAAAAAAAAATTTAGTCGCACAGCCAGGCGCAAGTTTTGTCCTAAATAGTTACTCGTTATGCGACAACTCTGAGAAGAAACAGCCGAAACAAACTCAGAGATCATAGTCTCTTTTCGGTCCAGACAAAATAATCTTGATCAACTTACATAAGGACTATGCAGATAGTGTCTGAAATGGTCTTACTGGTCGGTAACCATATACTGGTTACCTACCAGTTAGACCATTTCGGACACTTAATTTTAATTCAATAATATTTATTAAATAATAATTAAAACAGAAAAATACTTGACAGCTACGGGTATGTGCAACGTAGCTAACTTTCTTGTTTTGTATTTTTTTGCCATAGACTTTTTCTAGAGTACGACATTGCATTTGAAATTTTTCTTGATTTATGCCCGTATCGTTTTGCTTTTGTGAGAAAACTTTACAATGTAAAGTTAACATAAGTTCTATGAGACTTATGTCAAAATACAACCATCCGTAAGCAAAACGAGTCGTTTTTGTTTTTTGGAACCGGGCATAAATTACACCTGACTACGAGTTCATTTTACATTGTAAAGTTTCTCAAAAAAGCAACACAAAGAAACGCCACGACAATATTGCTAAACTTTCAAATCAAATCAAATCAAATCATTTATTTCAATTAGACCATTACAGGCACTTTTGAATGTCAAGAAACAAAATGAATCTACAGTCCCGGTCACAAGGCATAATAACTTGTGAAAGTACTGCAGTTGCCCATTCCAAAGCGTTGATCTCTATGGAGAAGAATGGGCAAGAAACTCCATGGACACTCTTTTAAATTCTAATATTTTTACAAAATAGTATTTACATCATTCGTGTTGAGATTATACAAATATGTGAGAATGATGTAGAAAGACGTGCACAGTAAGAGCGTCCAGAGTAAATAAAAAACAAAATTCAATTTAAATCTAAATAAATTAAAAATGACCGTGGTAGTTAAAAAATGACCAGTCCCAACTGACAGCGCCCGTTCACGAACATGACGTATGGATCAGCCCCATTCAGCTCGACCATTTTGAAGGGAGCTAAATGACCCGACACACCCGCCACCATCAGCGAGACATTTAAGTGAGCATGACGTTATTAACCACCAGGGCTTCGTCAAGTCAATGATAATACATAGCACTCACATATGGGCTTAATAATTATACAATACTAGAGAATACTTTTAAGCCAATATCGTACAATCGCGACTTTACAACAAGTTTTATACAAGTGTATCTAGCCCGCAACTTCTTCTGCGTGTATCTCATATTTTTCTAATTAAAAAGATAAGTGCGAGGCGGACTCGCTCACAAAGTTCCGTACCATCATCATCATTTTCCTGCCCTTCTTGTCCCATTCTATTTGGGGTCGGCGCAACACGTTTCTTCTTCCATTCTCCCCTATCAGACGTCACGGCATCATTTACTCCTTACATCATGCCTTATAAAATCCATCCATCTTGGGTTCCCTGCCATTAACTATATCAACGGCAAAAACATGTAAGAGCCCCTTAAATACTTATTTTATTATGTTTTTATTTTTATTTTTAATGCAACATAAATACATCGTCTTTGAAAATTTTAATTGACTATCACGGTTCATGATGTACAGCCTAGTGACAAACGGATGGACAGTGGAGTCTTAGTAATGGCGACCCGTTTTACCTTTAAGAATGGAAAGCTAAAAAGTATCCTATATCCTTCAAGTAACAGATAAAACAGACAGGGTAACTTCCACATTTAAAGACGTGACTTCGTACTCGTGGAGGACGGAACTTATCCCCGGAGACGTCCTATCAAAAAGTATCTTCTCACCTAACTCAGGTCATGGTCTATGTTTGTGCCATGTTTCACTGACGTACATACGTTAACCGAGAGCCTAACACAGTGACAGATGGACACACAGAGCTACTAGTCGCATTTATATTTAGTATGGAAGTAATAAGTACGAATAAGGTTGACAAATATGGCCACTAATAGCATTTGACGCCGTCAAACATGGGTATCTCGATTCAGACTTTTTATAGACATAATTCTAAATCAAAAATGTCGTTTCTCTGTACTTAAATACCGATACATCACATGGAGTGTTCAGAGGCACATTTATGTTAGTGTTGACTGGTAATCAAGTTATTTATAGGTACGACTTTGGATAAGAAAAGCAATCTTAAAGATGAAACGTGTTCTTCGGAATCTTAATTGAAATCGCTAGTCTGATAGGTTCATAATGAGGTGTTGATTGTGTATAGATTATCTGTATGTACCATAACTGGGTATGTTTGCTGTAAGAATGGACGACTATATTCTGAGGCATTGTAGTAGCCGACATTTAGCAGTACAAGAGCCACTTAGGACTTGACACTAGGTGGGCGCAGTGGTTGAACTATATCCCCGCTCGGAACAAATATTTGTATGACCTACAGGTAGTTGATCCGGGTCTTGCTGTTTGTGTATGTGAGTTTAAATGTTTGTAAACGCACCCACGATACAGAAGAAATATTAGTGTTGGGCAACGTTTAAAAAAACTGTTTTTATTTTATTTAATGTGATTTGTAAAATGAGGCTACTAATGAATTTCTACAAGTTACTATTAAGAAAAAAAATACCTACTACTTAGTTTGTTTGTCATTAGTGTTTATTTAAGTTCCATACAAGTTCTTAAGTACGTGAAATCCTTGTATTTCTTATTGTGAATAATACTTCTTTAACCATGTTGTGTGTAGAATTTAAGAATGTAATTGATGCAATCTAATTCTGGCTGTTTGTGTATGTGAGTTTAAATGTTTGTAAACACACCCACGATATAGGAGAAATTCATTGTGTGGGGCAAAGTTATCATTTTTCTGTTCCATTATTCTTCTCCAATTCTCCCCTGTCAGACGTCACGGCATCTTCCACTTCCTTTCCCCTTCATATCATTCCTTACACAGACCATCCATCTTTTCTTTAGCCTCCCCCTCTCCTTCTCCATCAACATGCATATCTATCATATCTCTTTCAGTCATATGTGCACCTTTTTGAACCACCACTAAAGCTAAAACACTAAGAAGTGGCGAAGGGCAGGGCGTTTTTGTGGGACTGTCTCTTGTAATCTGACGTTCAAAAAGTGCTGATTATCAGCCTAATTTGAATAAATAAAATTTTGATTTTGACTGAAAAAACAATTGTAGTAATTTCAAAAACCAAATTGTAATTTTCAACGGTGACAACTAACCAGATCGCTGTTAACTTTGAAGTACTAACATAGGCTTAGAGTTTTGTTACTAACTGTTGTAATTAAGCAAATTTATTATCTTACAAGCTTTTGTTTTGCCCGTGGCTTCGCTCGCGTTTAACTCGGGGTAACACAGTTCCCTTTTCCTGATTTGCAGGTACCTGCTACTTGTAGTTTTTGCCCTAGCGCCTTATTTATTGTAATAGCAACGCTAACATTTCCCTTTTTCCCCTCTTTCTCCCTTATTTTTCTGCCTTTGTCCGTCTCCAGGGTCCCAACTATATTTGTACCAAAATTTATCAAAATCGGTTTAGCCATGTAGGCGTGAAGACGTAACAAACAAACTCACTTTCGCTTTTACAATATCAGTAAGGATTATATTAATTTGTAAAAGGAACAAGTAGCATCTTTAACGGCGTTAGTGAAACCACACGTAATTCTATAATTTTTAGTCTGTTGTCTATGTCTTTGTCTCTGTTCAAAAATGTTGATGCACGAATATGTCCGGCTACAAATAAAACTATAGTTAAGTTAACTGTGATTATTTATTCGATCCAACCATCTCAACAGTAACACACTGGACCCCTGTTGTCTTTTATAAATATGTAAAAAAAAAACATTTTTTCTTATAAAAGTAAACCAAAGTAGACAGCACGTCAAATAAAACCTCTTTTTCAGCAATGTAAACCAAAACTACGCAAGTTTTATTTCAACGAGCAAGTCTAATTAAATGAGAGGAAAACATGTACCTACAATACAGCCTGCCGCCACCGCCTGGGGCTAAGAAGGTCTTATTGTTACCTTAAATTCTAATTGAGGTTAAGAACAAGCTCTGTTGTATTCAAGGCTAACTTTTAAGAACTAATTAATTTAGTAAAGTATACTAAAACTGAGTTTGTTGAATTGTAACAGAGAGGATGAAAGTTTTACTGGTGAATTCTTCCATTGGATGAAGTTACCATTATTCTCTTTATTAATTTGTTTTTTTTTGTATTTCATAAAATAACATACAAAAACTTTTGAAAATATAAAAAAATAGCTTTTTCCCGCGGCTTCGCTCACGTTAATTTCGGGGTAACACAGTTCCCCTTGCGCTTTATTGTTTTCTAATAACAACGCTAAGTTTTTCCTTTTCTTGCCTCTTTCTCCCTCACATTCCACTTTAAAAAAATAGCCTATAGCTGTCTCCTAGTTCCCAACTATCTCTGTACCAAAATTCATCAAAATCGGTTTAGCCATTAAACCGTGAAGAGGTAACAAACTCACTTTCGCTTTTATAAAATTAGTAAGGATAGTAGTCCTTTGGTATCGGGAGCAGAGTCCAAGCTACCGCTGGTTAGCGCTTCAGGGAAAGGAACCTCCTAACGATACGAGCCGTGTCCAGGAGTACCACTTTCTGTATAAAACCCTTAATAAGCTAACGTTCTTAGTTCGTAATAACACGCTGCTTTCTAAAACGGGCAAGCGGGCAAGAAGGTAACAAGGCTTGAAGGTGATGGGGCCTTTACTCTGCAGAGATAGCATAGGGTTATAAAAAAATTATTGCTTTCACCAGAAAACGAAATACTGTTGATATGCAATGCGCCAACGCACAGAGAAAATGTAGGACTATTTTATCCGCACTGATAATATGATAATGATGATGAATAGGTACCAATTCGTTCCAACTTGTCAGTTTGCCAGTGTCAATACCCAAAACAATGCAGTTCAACAAACCATTAAAACATTAAAAAGTAAAACGGCAAGGAGTCCAGTAAAGACACCACTTAAAATAATTAATTGTATACACATCATTGAGGATGATTTTGACGGTGGCAACACTGCATATTTAATCGAGGTCTCTTGGGCCCTGGTCGAGCCCCGCGCATATTTAGGCTAGCCGTCCAGTGCTAAGCGATAGAGAAGATCTTTTAATGCTACTTTTGTAAATATGGGATACGTTAGTTAATTTATAAAAAGACAAAGATCAATATTATATATTTCGATTAAAAAAACTTTACAATGATTACATCAATTTTATCACATACAAATAAATTAACATCACTGTTATTCACTTATAATTAACTATTAGGGCAATACGTCAAAAGGGTCTCCATCGTGCAGGTCTTGATGCAGCATTCGTCAGCGATTCCGCCCCTCTTCGTCCTCCCAAAATCCAACGCTCTCTGGGAGTCCATCCAGCCGTCATCGCCACCAAGTCGAAGCATCATTGTGCTACTCGTCCTCTTCATCGTTAGTCTATGCTCCTCACAAGCTACATTCAAGAGTTCTGACAGCCTCCATCCACAGACACCTCTTTTGTCTATGGGTTCAGAGTATGCAAAAGCCAGGAGAGTAAAAACAAGAAAAACAACAACTTTCTTCGTGTTCATGGTGTCGAGTGCTATGAAAGGGGGGAAGCTGCGGCTTTTATAGAGGGAAAACTCATTAATATTCGATATTAGTATACACCAGGTTGCACTAATGAGGTGTTAGGGGTACCTGTCATGATAAGTGGCGGTTCGCGGTTCAGTGAGCTCACTAAAAATAAACAACTTAACATAAACTACAGTGCTTCTCTTAAAACAGAAGTTCTATTTACTAACATAACTGTATACTTACGTTTAGGTATATGTATCTTTGTTACCTGAAATAAACGTGTTATTATTGTGGGGTGTGGGCCAGAGGGTCAGCACCCCATCTCTCATGCATGAGATTGTGGGTTCAAATCAGGGCAAGTACCCAATGTCACTTTTTCAGTTTCTCAATAAAAATATGGACACATATCTGCCGGAAGATGGGACAGGCGTATCGTTGTCCGGGGTTGCGGGTTGTTCGAAAGGGATACCGCGGCCCCGGAACGTAAATGGCAATAGAAGGAACATGGGTGGGTTTTAGTCTAGTCAGTACAAGTTTGATACTCCCTCGGGCTCCACCCAAAGCGGGGGAAGTTATTTGATGATTTCCAATCCGCAAAAAAAACACTAATCGTTGTTAGCGACTTGCTCTGAAAAATCTGAATCCGTTGTATGTCTAGTCAGTTACTACGCTCAACACACTAACAAAATATCTGTTAAGGGAGCAAGAAACAAAAAAAACCGTCAAGGGCGAGTTGAACTTGCGCTCTAAGGTTTCCGTACAAACACGCAACATAAACAGCCAAATCTTTTGACTGCGTAGAGTTAGAGGGTTGAGTTTTCATAGCGCCAAGGGACCACAGACTTGACTTTATAGTATCAATTTCAACTCGATATTTTCATGCGCTTCTGAGATAAAAAATCTTGGCACACAGACAGACGGACAACAAAGTAATAGAAGACACGGAACAGAAGAGGTACCTAAAAACTAATTTGTACTAGCTCCAACCCGCGACTTTGGCGGCTTCCAAGTCATTTACCCAGATATATATTTTAAAGCTGCAAGGGACTACAATTTCAACTTGATACCTCTACGCGTTCTCGAGATGAAGGGTATTGACAAATAGACAGACGGACAAAAAAGTGACCCTGTAAGGGATCCCAATTTTCTTTTTGAGGTATAGAACCCTAAACATAGCATCGGAACATCTTTAAGTGATCAACAGCGTGTCTTCCGGTGTAGCACGATCTTAAGTCTCGCTCAAGCAACATTTTACATATTTGATGTTGAACTAAGAGAAATGGCTCAAAGTTAGAGGTCACGCGGACATTTTAATCACATTACAGTACATATTTGATGAACAATGAAACCGCGCTGAATTGATGCTATTTATAATGAGACTTGAGTATCACGGACTGGAAAATGGAGACTTAAAGACTGCAAGAGAAAATGATATCTAGACAGATATTTAATGTGGAACACTTCTGCCTAGATCTTTAGGGATTACAAGTGTGATGTATAAGTCAATAGTTTGACGACACGGTTGAAAAAAACAATATCACGTTTTACTCGACCTGGGAATCGAATCCAGGACAAAACAGTTAAGTTCCATTAAGGTGTGTGATGTGATTGATTAGTCAAGTCCACGACATTTCCTGCCGAGGTTGCGAATTGTTCGAAAGAGATACTGCGGCCCCGGAACGTAACGGGCAATAGAAGTTACACAGTACACAGCACTACAGTACTTTCACAAGTTATTATGCCTTGTGACCGGGACTGTAGATTCATTTTGTTTCTTGACATTCAAAAGTGCCTGTAATGGTCTTATTGAAATAAATGATTTGATTGATTGATTGATTGAAGGAACATGGGTGGGTTTTAGTCAGTACAAGTCTGATACTCCCCTCGCTCCGCCCAGAGCGGGGGGAGTTATTTGATGATTTTCCACACCAACAAAAAAAGTCCACGACATCCCTCTTTACTCCGTCCCGCTCCGCTCCGCTCATTCTCGTTATATCATAAACAAGCCTTCTCTCCCCCTTAAGAGCATTATACCAAATACATGATAACGTAACAGTTGTAGACAATAAACAACGTTCATTAACAGTCAGTAATTACACTTGTTAGAGGGGGTAATTAAAACATGGTCGGAGTGCTTAATGTAGTGTTTGGGACGTATATCAACGTTGTTAGATATTTGCTCAGATGTATTTACCTACTCGTGTATACCTAGGAAGGACGCGTTGTACAGTTGCGGTACTTTTATATAGATAAGTACATAAACTCAGGCCTTTTTCCCATAGGGTAGGCAGAAACGAGTCATTACCAAAATGAAAATATTTTCACACACACATAGTCTGTACATACACATAGTCAGTAGTCTACACACATAGTCCTACATGGGCATTTATAAAACGTCTAAAAAAGGTGCACGGTTTGGGTTAGTCGTTTCCTATGGAAAAGAACCGGCAAGAAACTTGTTGGTTACTTTTTTTATCTTTTTTTTTATCTTGTAATTAAATATTTGTATTAATAAAATAGCGACCCACCCTAGCTCCGCGTGGATGCAATTCAAAACAAAGCTAACTACACCTGCTATATACAAAGTAAGATAGTTATATCGAGATACTTATTAAACAGACATGTCTGCCACCTTGTGCATATTAATATCGAATATTAATAAGCTTTCGCACTATAAAAGCCGATGGTTCCTCCCCTTCATCACACTCTACACCATGACTACCATGAAACTAGTAACAGTCCTCTTCTTACTAGCCTTCATTTGTTTTGTTTCTACTGAAATTTCTGAACTTAACAACAGAAGATTGTGTGGGAGAATACTGGCTGACACAAGAGCCATGTATTGTGCAAAATATGGAATGGCGAAGAAGAGGAACGAAGGAGTTTTGATGCCGCGATATGGGGATGTAAATATCTGGCCGGGAATAGACACTCGGAGAGTTCTAGGCCTCAGGACAAAGCGAGGGAATCAAATCGTTGAAGAATGCTGTTATAAACAGTGTCAAATTGAGGAACTTCTGAATTACTGCTAGCAAAGTCTTGTTATCTGGTCACTGTCTGTTTCAAATAAGTGTATTTATGCGATGCTTGTATTGCATTCTGTTTTGGTAGTAAATAGTTTTAATTTAGTTATTATAATGTTTATGTTATCAGTATTGATACGCATGTAATGTTCGTATTAAATCAAATGTTATCACAAACATGACATTTTTAAATCCTACCTTATAAAGAATACATTTCTATTATATGATACTAGCTGGCGCCCGTCGCGTATCATATGTGTTATTTCGGACTATAATATATGTCTGTGCCAAATTTTATCAAGATCCGTTCAGCCGTTTTGACGTGAAAAAGTAACAAATCCATACATCCTCACAAACATTCGGCATTTGTTCTAAATCCATATACAAAAGAGGAATATGCATATGGCATGTGGGCGAGAGCTGCCAGCCACACTTGACACTTTCACAGTCATTTGGGAATCGAACCCAGGACCTTAGCAGTTCCGCGGCAGGATACTCTTTGGGCGTCGGGTGCCGCGAGACAACTCCAGTCCACAGTAAAATACTGGTATTCAGCTGCATCTGGTCAGACTGGAAGCCGACCCGAATACACTTGGAAAAACGCTAACAGGATGATGTGGATACCCAATTAGGTATTTTACGTAAAAAACAACATCAAAACCTATGATACAATTATTCTTAGCTTACAACAAACAAAAATCTAAATATTTCTGTTAATAACGGGTCCGAAGCCTCAGGCACATTCCCTTATTTTACAAAAACAACCTCATTTAAATTAACTTAATATCAAAGTAAACACGAAAACATAAACGTGGAAAAATATTAAATAAAAAACATAACAAGCTTCGCAAGAGAAAAACGTTAAATATACCTAAATAAGGAAATAATATCTTATAATTTTAAAAGATACATTTTCTGAGATTACAAGAGAAACGGCCATAGATTTAAAAGAAAATGAGACGCTGTGGGACAACCATGATGTATAGAAAAAGGAAAGGACAGAGATAAAAATGGGTATTAAAATGTTTTGACATCAAAATGTTGTTGCGTTTTCTAAATTTTTGTTTATTTTTGCTTTAATTGTGCTTTTTTTTTTGTAAATTATTATATCTAATTATTTTAAAACAGGTAGTATAGAGTTATCTGAAATGGTATAAAACGTTTTGTATTTCTTTTGGGGTTGGGAAATTATCAAATAACTTCGCCCGCTCTGGGCGGAGTGGGGGGGAATGTCAGACTTGTACTGACTAAAACCTACCCATGTTATTTCTATTGCCCTTTACGTTCCGGGGCCGCGGTATCTCTTTGGAACAACCCGCAATCCCTGCAGGAAGCTTTTTGTAATATCTTTAGTTTTTGTAATACTTATAAATAGATAAATGCGAATTATAACCAAATAGAGTTTTCGTTCTGTGTGACAACATTATTAGGATTCTAAATTGGATTTTGTAATTCCATAAATACATTTTTAACACAATCTCAAACCAATGAATCATCGACAATCAAGCTTATAGGTACTGAACTGACCTGATCATCTCTTTAACCTTTTCCCTGGCTGGAGACAGTACTCTCGAAGCATCTACAGGATTTGTCCGGTAAAGCAGACAACAGCCTCATTGGTTGAAGTGCGAGATTGTCAAAAACAAAAATCGTCGAGTCGGCTTCAACTTTATTCTCATTTATTTAACGATTTATGTACATTCACACTGAATACAGAAAAATAAAAGACCGGAACAGAAAATAGTACAAAGGTAATGCTTATTTCTACAGAAATCTCTGCCAGCATACCTGCGAAAGGAGAGTAAATTAAAAGAGATATGGACACAGTGCGTAAAAAAGAGAAAAAGAAGAATACATAAAAACATAAGCAAATAATGGGTAAATACAATAATATACTAACACACATACAAGTACAAAGACAAATAAAAAAATCATATGAAATAAGTACATATTATACAAATTGATTTTAATTTAAAATTTGCGCTTATTAATATGTAAGTTAGCTTAGAACTTAGACTTAACCTAATAAAACTTGCTATGGTTTACAAGTTAAGTGTAAAAGTCACATAAATCAGTATCTGTCAAATGAATATTATATGAATAATTCCTATAATGTACGACCTACGCCGCATTCAATCGAATAACGAATTTATCAAACAGGATTTTACGTGTTCTGATTTTGAAAACAAACCTTTTATGTTTTTAAATATTTTAGATAAAAATGGTTATGTTTATTTATGGCATTTTATTGTCACAGTGAAGGTATATAGTTATTAATTTTGATGTAATTTGGCACCCAGATAGTTCATGAATAACTTATCACATTTGATAGGTAATATAGCTCGGTAAATGATATGGGTGCTGACAAAGTCGCGGGTAGAAGTTAGTACAAATTAGTTTTTGGGAATCCGTACCTCTGCTCCGTATCACATTGTTTTCCATCTGTCTGTCAGTCAAGACTCTTTATCTCGGGTACGCATGGGGTATCCAGTTGAAATTAATAACACTCAAGTCTGTGGTCCCTTGAAGCTATAAAAAAATCAACCCTTTAAGTCTACATCATACTATGGCTGTTTATATCGTAAACCTAACGTACGTAACCCTCGGTTAGCGAGTCCCACTCGCACGTGGTCGATTTTAATTCAGGATAATAACGCGTATACCAATGTTGATGGTGCGAAGGTTAAGCACGTTCTCAGCGTTTCCACGATGGTTATTATTAAATGATTCATCGGGAAATCTAAGGGTCTAGAGATCATTATTGTCATTTATTTATTCACTAGCTGGCGCTCGCGACTTCGCCCGGCGTGAAATCTGAAAAAAAAGATCCTATGTGTTATTCCAGACTATAATCTACCTCTGTGCCAATTTCATCAAGATACGTTCAGCCGTTTTGACGTGAAATAGTAACATCCATCCATCCTCACAAACATTCGCATTTAAAATATTAGTAAGATTTACCCAATCATAAGCACACACAGAGACATACCGCAGCTGCAATCAATCAACAAAAACTCATATACTAAGAGTAGCTACTCAAATAAAATAATTAAAACACAATTTACTTGTTGCCATATCTAGTGAGAGAGTATGTTTGTTGGTTTTAGCTCAAGGCGGTCGCCCGCTGAGTTTAGATCCTTTATTTATGTACTGTCAGGTTTTTGTGCGTAACTACACCATGTACAGTCACCAGCAATAACATCTCATCATATATACATCATCTGTCTCGCCTTATCCCAACTTTTACTATTATTACTTGATTATTTAGATTAGTAATTAAATATTAAATGCCTGCTTGGCAAAATATAATTAATTAATATTATTAATATAAATAAATTTATGCATGTTGTGTTATATTGATAATTATAATATTCATACATAAATCAATTTGTGCCTAAGTAATTGTTGCACTTATAAATGTCGTGTAATTTTAAACGAAATGTAACGTGGTTAACCCAAATAAATAAATAAATAAGACTGGTTGTCAGACTTTCGGGACATTGGCTTCCTGTAACGACTGTCAAAGATCTACGTCGTTTATGAAAACCGGGAGGAACAGCTTCACGTGTGCTTCACGAGGAACGGAGGAACGGGTTGTACACTAATAAAACTTATTTCGTTATGGTTTGGCTACAAAAATGTCATGTCCATGTTACCGTATAGCGTTAATTAATTAGGTAGAAAGAATTCACTTTAACGCACCTACAGGTGAAAATCCTAGTGTAGGGCAGTTTTTTTTTTATTTTTAAATAAAAAAATCTTTTGAATTTTGGTAATTGCATAGATGTATTTGCTCGTGAATGTACGCACGACAAATTAAACTGTACGTTGTACAGGAAATATATAATATATAGTGAGTCCATGATATATACTAGAATGTATACCTTGATCGCCGTTTGAACGAACCGTTTACAATAATGTATACGGCAAATTAATTGATCCTTAAGGCTTATATTTGATTTATTTGTTGAATATGAAATTAATTATCAAGCTGACTTATTGCCTGTGGTCTAGCGGTCACAAGTGCGACTACTAAGCATAGGGACCTAGGTTCGATTGCCAGTTCAAGAGTGTTTATGAACTTCTTAGCAGCTACGGAGTCTGTATTTGTGACCGGTGGACGGCAATAGGCTTGCCCGTCATTACATGGGACTTGGTAAAATGTAGTTATATTATTGGGCTCCTCTACTTAACGCTTCGACGCCTCCACGCTTGCGATTACAAGCGTGATATTTGTCTAATTTTATACATTTTGTTCGCGAGAGGCCTCCCGGCCACCGTATATGCGGGCCTGTAGACGGTGAGCAATGGGTAGCTTACCGTCCGTCGGTCTATTGACGACAGGCCGTGTCAACGGTGCGTTAGTGTCCCACGCACGCCTCAAAGAGATGTCAGCAAACCAGGGCCAGGGCCACCGCCTGCCGGGGTTGCGGGTTGTTCGAAAGAGATACCGCGGCCCCGGAACATATAGGGTAATAGAAGTAACATGAGTGGGTTTTAGTCAGTACAAGTCTGACACTCCCGCCTGTTCCGCCCAGAGCAGGGGAAGTTTACCTTGTTTCAAGAATTCTTGGTTAGGTTTCTTGTTAAAAAATAACAGACCTTAAATTAACACAGATTTGACATCTTAAACAACCTATACCTATAACTTACACAAATAAAACTATTCTATTCAGACGAAAAAAGGCAGCCATATTTATATTTGCTCGGAGCACTTCGTGAATCCTTCGTGAACCCGTTTACTCCAATCGTCTACAAGATTGGCCGAACTTGTAGCGTTCCCTTGAGACTCAACCACGATACAATCCTTGCCTTGCGAGGCTTTAAGGGTTAACACTTGCTTAAAAGCCGTTAGAGGGTTGTAACACTTGGATGGGCGGTAATGAAGGGTTGAGCGCTGTAAAGAAGCTATGAATCGTATTTTAGGTATTTGTTTTGTTATTATTAAACCAGTCGTACCAAAGGTCAGTTAGGCAGTTATGTAAAATTTGTTCGTGCTTCATCCCTCGTTCCTCTACTGTGCCATTCTTTATTGAACTTTGCTGACTGAATAAACATACCTAGTAGTTAACTTATGGGGTACCTACGGAAAGTATAAGTTAACGAAAACACGGAACCCATATAGGATTACTTTGTTGTACGTCTGTCAATACCCTTTATGCCAGAAACGCGTGGAAGTATTGAGTTGAAATTAAAATCATGTACAGTACGGCCAACGAGAAGCGATACCAAATGTAAACAAAACCCATGCTAAAACCCCATCTAAAATGGCCGCCCGAATGTTAGCGAACCCGTCTTAACGTTGTCATGTTTTTGCCGGGAGAACGAGACATTACGACAAAGGCACAAGATGGAAAGAGCTAAATATTAGATTGTCAACGCCACAGTTGTTCTTTAGGTTAATGACCTTTCGTATCGCTTCTTGTTGGCCGTACTGTACTCTGTCATCCCTTGCAGCAAAAGTCTCCAAGTCTACGCAGTCAAAACATAGTCGTATATGTCGCAAGTTGCTTCGGAACTCGGTACGCGAGTCGGACAGGGTCTACCAGTAAAGTTAAGAGGAACCCAATTTAAAACCGCAACCTTTCCACCACCCTACCTCCTGCCGGCTATATTCCGTTTGGTGACTTTCCCGATTGGCTTGCTTTCTCGTTTTCGTTTTATAACAACACACTTGTAAAACAAGTGAAAAAGAGTTCCGATTCGTAATTTAGTCTTCATGTATTGAGTCCCATTTCTATACTTAATATTATAAAGCTGAAGAGTTTGTTTGTTTGTTTGTTTGAACGCGCTAATCTCAGGAAGTACTGGTTCGAATTGAAAAATTCTTTTAGTGTTGGATAGTCCATTTCTTGAGGAAGGCTATAGGCTATATAACATCACGCTACGACCAACAGGTGCTGAGCAGCGTGGGTGAAACCGCGGGGAACAGCTAGTCATGAATAATTAAATTCAATTGTTGTTTTAGGGTTCCGTACCTCAAAAGGAAAAAAGACGGAACCTTGGTGTTTGCCCATATCTGGTGCATCCGTGCGACGTGGCCTGCCTCTCCCACTATAGCTTGGCTGTTCTTTCTCCTACATCTGATACTTTAGTTATGAACCGCATGGTGGTTGTTGTATCGCGACCTATTCGCTTAACATTTATTATGCTGCGCTTCATTGCTTTTTAAATTACTCTCTGTCTTATGATTACCTACCTTTTTTGTCAGTTTCCAGTGTAATCGGAGTCTCTATGTTAAATACGTCAAATGTATTGTTAATGAATTTACTCTTCTAAATGTATTTGTATAGAAGAAATCCTTTACGCTTTTTAAATATCCCTTTCATTGAAACATTTATCTGATTCTCTTAAATTCACGGATTTTTATCATCACAGCGTCTTTTATTTTTATATATTCTTAATCTTTTATTAAGACGTATCTTTGTAAAGTTAAGTGAAGTTAATATCTCAAAAGATTATTCCGTCTCGTTGGAATAATACAAACTGAATTCAGTTACGTTAAAGTAGGTTTTCCAACAAAAAAGATAAAATATTGACCAAAACACTCGATCAACTTAAAAAGACTACCAGCCCTTATATACCACTTACAATATAAACAGATTTCACAAACATATCCATTTTCAGTACAAGAATCCGTGTGTACACAATTCTTGGGATCTCCGAAAATTCCCGAACATTCCCGAACACATCTTTACTTACCACCCTAGTATCGTAAAATACTTTTTGTTGAACTTTACAAAGAATCTCTCGGGAATGCTGTGGAGGCGATAAGTGGTATTTATCTTGGTTAAGTGGGGGTATAGGACAGGGCTAGTTGGAAACGAATACCTTTGTAACGAATCTAAGAGCTGTAGATTGTTTTGGATTAAATATTTTTCTTTTTTTTCTTTTAGGTAAGAATCGAGTTGTTGCCGCCATCTTCTGGGGCTACCGCGAGGCTGATTGATGCTGTTTGGGATCCGCTGTGTGGTAACTTTATCTTATAGCTACCCCGCTAACTGTTGTATACAAAGCTCCAAAAGACGGTTAAATCAATTATCTGAGACGGGCTGAGATTTTGGCATGGTAGTGTCTCGGTCTTCGATGTTACGCATACATGGGTATAAGCGAATTCCGTTATCGGAAATAAATCAAAATCCGAATACTTCCAAGTGGCCCCTAGATGCCTTTACAAATATAACTTGTAGTAGTAGTAGAAATATCAGCTGAAAAAAATTGAAGTTATCCTACTTAATAATCAACAGCTATAGAATCTGATTAGATTTTGGCGTTCAATATCATTTGACGATACATAACACAAACACAAACATCTATGGACCCACCGCGGGGTCAAGTTGGCTGCTGTGGACCCAATCTAGCTAGATGGGGTATTATCGACCCTTCTTGGTACAAATATAGTTGGGACCCAGGAGACGGACTAGGCTATTTTTAGAAAAAACTGGGATATGAGGAAGAAAGTGGGAAGCAAAGGGAAAACTTAGCTTTGCTATTACAAATCAATAAGACGCCAAGACAAAAACTTCAGGTAGCAGGTAACAGCAAATCAGGAAAGGGGAACTGTGTTACCCCAAATTTTACGCGAGCAAAGCCGCGGGCAAAAGCTAGAGGTAGAATAAAAATAAATGCCGTGAATGTAGTTATATGTTTTAATACATTACACCAGTATAATATTGTTTACATGATCATTAAGTATTTTAATGACGACAGCATAAGTACCATTTCAACATAGCAAAGTTTTTGTTTAAAATGAGTATATTGAAATACCATTTTTATTTAAATGGCATTTCTAGCAATATTGCAGAATAGTGTCAATAGAGCAAGGATTGAAACAGCAATCATCAACAAGTCCTTTCTTCGTCCTGCCAAAGTCCAAACTCCGAGTGTCCATGCCTGACCAGCTGTTCACGTCACCATATCGCGGCTTCAAAACTCCATCGTTTCTCTTCTGGAACATTCCATTCAGCTCACAAAACTTGGCCCTAGCTTCTGCCAGTATCCTCCCACATAAGCGTATTTCGTATGTTTCTGTAGTTTCCGTAAAAACAAACACATTGGAGATCAGAAAGATCAGAACTGTTACAGCTTTCAGATTGAGAGTCATGGTGTCGAATGTGATGAAAGGGAGGTAGCTGTGGCTTTTATAGTGTGAAAACTCATTAATATTCTATATTAATATGCATCGGGCTTTGATAATATGAATAATGAGGTGGGAGGAACGTCAAAAAATAAAGGTTTCACGAATGTGCTTGGTGAACTTAGAGCAACAATATTGGTCTCGTAAGGTGCGAATTTAAGGGACCAACGTATTTATTGCTCTCAGGCGACGTGAGTTCAGTGACCGCTACACATGGAATTGCGTTTTTAGATATGTTACATATGTTTTGTACAAGAAAGCAAGATATACAACCATGCATGATATGACCATGAAATTGTACATCTAACTAAGTATATTTACGCTAAGAATATTGCTGGGATACGAAAGAAACGTTTTTTTGGCATGAAAAAAACCCGTTTTATAAAACACTAGCTTTCGCCCGCGGCTTCGCCCGCGTTAAATTCAGGATAAGACAGTTCCCCTTTCCTGATTTGCACGTACCGGCCACCTGTAGTTTTTGCCCTAGCGCCTTAATTATTGCAATAGAAATGCTAAGTTTTACCTTTTTTTTCGTCTTTCAACCTCATTTTTCACTCTTTTAAAAAAAATAGTCTTTCTCCGTCTCCAGGGTCCCAACTATTTCTGTACCAAAATTCAACAAAATCGGTTTAGCCATTTAGGCGTGAAGACATAACACACATTTCGCTTTTATAATATTACTAGCGACCCGTCCCAGCTTCGCACGGGTGTTACAAATCTTTGAAAATCCCCACTTTTCTCTACTATAATATGTATGTATTATACATAAAAACCTTCCTCTTGAATCACTCTACCTATTAAAAAAACCGCATCAAAATCCGTGGCGTAGTTTCAAAGATTTAAGCATACAAAGGGACATAGGGACAGAGAAAGAAACTATGTAGTGATTAAGGATTAAGGATATTAAGGATAAGAGTGTGTGCTAAATGGGTTAATGTACATTTACACCCTTTATAAGGTACAATGCTCGACAAAATACTACACATCATCGTTCATGACGTTTTCAAATCCCACTTCTTTTTAGGCCTCCTAACCTCGAAAGGAAAAAAAACGGTACCCATATTGGATCTTTTGGTGTCCATCTGTCTGTCAAAACCCTTTATCACGGGAACCCTTTATCTAGTTGAAATTACACTTAAACTATATACTCACCACATCCTCAACTAGTCGGGGCCGGAGACTGTGTCAGCGGGGGGGCCCTGGTGCGGAGTTTATCCCGCACCATCTTGTATGGGCGCCCCCACGGATCTCAATCCAGAGAGAGATACCGCGGCCCCGGAACGTAAAGGGCAATAGAAGGAAAATGGGTGGGTTTTAGTCAGTACAAGTCTGACACTCCCCCCCGCTCCGCATAGAACGGGGAAAGTTATTTGTAGATTTCACATTCGCAAAAAATGCAGCACTTATTCAAAAAAAAATATAGTGATGCATTTACTTGGTGGAACCTTTAATTTGTGTCGCCCTGTACCTGAATCAGTGACGTCATAGAGGTTGGCACGGTTCAGTAAGTACAATAATAACTAATCTATCTAGGCAGTATGCAAACATTATGGTAATTTAAATACACAATAGACTAGGTTTTGCCTTCAGCGTCATTCACGTGGAAGATATGAGGATGACGTTAGGATATAAAATATCCCGAATACTCAGGTTTATAGTCAGCCTTTATGCTGTTCAGCAATTTAGAAGTGAGAGACTGACAGAGTAGCTTTCACATTATAAGCATTTAGAACACTTGCTTTGTTAGTTTGTATGTATTAGTAACTAGCTGTTCCACGCGGTTTCACCCACGCTGCTCAGCACCTGTTGGTCGTAGCGTGATGTTATATAGCCTAAAGACTTCCTCAAGAAATGGACTATCCAACACTAAAAGAATTTTTCAATTCTAACCAGTAGTCCCTGAGATTAGCGCGTTCAAACAAACAAACAAACAAACTCTTTAGCTTTATAATATTAAGTATAGATTTTTTGTACTGGATGGGAAATGTCGGTGTTAAAGTGTCTTCTGCAGAGTATCAGACTTTTACTGACTAAATCCCACCCATGTTCTCCCATTCGGCCTTTATATCCCGGGGTCGCGGTATCTCTTTCGAACAACCCGCAACCCCGGCGGTAGATTACGGCTGGATTCCACACCACAGTTCAGAGGAATCCAATTTAAAACTGCGACCTTTTCGGCAATTTTCATATTTAACACTTTCGCTGCCCAGTCTTAATTATACAATGTATTTTGGACTCATACGCTGAGTTCTAGGCAGCAAAAGGGTACTATATTCAGGTACATAAGCTGTCTAGATAGATCAGTTAGTATTGTGTTTATTGAACCTTGATAACACGGTTGGCACAGTGGCTGAGAGATCGACTGCTGCGCTGCGTGTCGTGGGTTCTACGTCTTGTTGTGCGTCTGGCTGTTTGTGTAAGTGAGTTTAAATGTTTGACTATATATTTTATATATATATATACACATATTATGAGCTGTTCATTAAATCATTTTGTAGTAATCTATTTTTATAATATTCCCGTGATACAGGATAATCCTAGTACGAGTCTTAATGCACTCTTTTAATACCAAGGTAATTCGATCGAATATGTATAGTGTGAATTATATTCGAGCAAACTAGCACTTCAGGAGATTTACTGTACTCTTTTGTACCTGAAATAAAGATTTTTATTATTATTATTATTCCAGACCATAATCTACCTCTGTGCCAAATTTCATTAAGATCCGTTCAGCCGTTTTGACGTGAAAGAGTAACAAACATACATCCATACATTCTCACAAACATTCGCATTTGTACTATTAGTAGGAGAATCATTCAGTCAAGACATTAAGTTTCTGTTCTTATTTGATTTCCGGTCTTTAGTTCCCAAGCACGTTTGAAAGCGTTACATAATAACTTTAAAAGCAACAATAATTGAACAAACAAACATTGAAACAGTGACCAGCCCTGAAACTGCCCAGCATAACCTCAAAACCCAAAACGGAAACTCACACACAAACCGAAACTTTCTTGACCGAACTCTACCGAACTTTCACGAAGTTTTACGAATAAGATTCATTAATAAAGTTGGCGGTAGACTTCGTCAGTCGTCACCACTTTAATTAGTAGGATAGAACTTCACATTTGGAGAACTGAAATGTCCTTTGAACACCGTTAAGAAATCCATTCCATTTCAATTAAAGAACTTGCTCGGTTTTATCATTTCGAATGCGATTTAAATAATTTTCAAATCGGGTAAGTTCGGTGTTCTTATCGTAAACGAGAAGTTGGAAAAGGAATTCTGTGATTCGAACTTGGAACTTGGAGATTGATGTCTCAGATTTTTGGTCAACTGTTATTTACTTCGTGCGAAAATTTTTGTGAAAATGCGAACTTTGCCAAGAACTAGTTTTCATCACATTCTTGCTTGTTCAAAATTATCGGTTGGAGTAAAACTTTTTTTTTTCAAAATTAAATCATTTGTAAAATGTAGATACATCTAGGACTCACCAGAAAACATAATAATACACTTACCAAAAATAGTACATTTTGAAAGTACAGTCAGGAAAGTTTGTGATTGCGGCCGAGGCGGATTTACCGCCCGAGCTGTTAGGTGAGGATGTTATAAAGCCGAGAACATCAGTGACAAAATCACGTGAATCAAACAATAATTTTCAATAAACTATACAAACATACGCCTCCACGCTCTAAAAAAAATACATTGCCATCTATAGGGATTTGTTTATGTTATCCGTGGTAAAATGAGAAAGAACTCTTTAATAAATGACAGCAAATCTGCCGTGATTGCACATGTATAAGTATGGGTTTCGCCAGGGTAGGCAGGCGAGTGGGAGCAGGGTGACCGTATCCCCTCCCCACCCCTCACCTAGTCATTAAGAAACATAAACATCAGATCAAGTATCAGCTGTATCCCCTAGGGGATGATGCATATGATTTCTGAATTGGTTTAATACTAAAGCATAATATAGATACTTAGTATTTAATCTATAGCTTGATGTGGAACTAAAAATTGTATCTAAGACGGGACTAAAGCTAAAAATGAAAAACCTTTTAACCGTGTTTGCTTATTATATCATAATACTATAACTAAAAATTTTGAATGGCCAATAAAGTCAACGAAACCAACAAAAGCCACCGACTTCCGGAAATAAAGTTATTTTCCAGTTTTTAATTTTTTTTAGAAGTCGGTTTTATTTTTTTTACTAAAAAGTTTTTATTGTTTATTGGAACCGGGCGTAAGCTATCAGTGATACACACTGACAAACTCAACTCTGAAGATAGTGATGTCGATATGTTTGTCGCAAACTAAACTAAAACGACTCAAAAGTTAGTTTTTTCGGGTCAAACGAAGTCTCCTCTTCTTCTGGAATTGATTGAAGTTACACAACTTAACTATATTATAGTTTGACAGCATCTTAACTATGTATATTATAGTTTAGTTACTCAATTTAGAGAAAATCGCAATCTCAATACCAGAATATTGAAATTCATGTTTTTCACCAAAATAGTGGTCGTCAATCTAAATCGGACTGTATTTAAACCCGTCTTAAATGATGTAGAATAAAATGAGATGTGATTAAGTATCTCATTTAAATCTAAGTCAAGATTAATCCGGTAGTTCATCAGAATCAGCTTCAATAACTCCAATTAATAATTAAAACAAAAAGTGTTTAATAAAACGTCTCTCAAAAGACAATATAATGAAATTGGCTCGACTTTAAACACTTTAGTTAGATAAGGGCGGCTATAACTTATCAAAGAACTTTCAATTCAATTATTGACGGGAAAAGTCCTGTTGAATGGTCGTACAGCCTTTTAGACTATAGGCCGAGAGCCAGCGAAGTGGTGAGATACTTTAAAGCAAGATTTATGTTAAATGCAGATTTTCTATTTGATTTTATTTTATGGAATAGGCTCTTTTTGCTTTATTTTAATGAGGAGTACAAATCATGTTTATTGGACAAGGCGTTCAACAGTTCTCGTTAACTTAACGCTGATAATGTCTAGGTCTTCAGTCAAGTCTTTTAGTTTGATCGCTGTAAAAAGAATGAACTTAATTAGTTAAATAACCCTGTTCATTACTAATAGAACTGTCTGAGCTTTATGCACACCGGGGTTGCGGGTTCTTAAAAAGCGATACAGGGGTCCCGGATTGCGGGCCTGTGGGCGGTGAGCAATGGGTAGTTCACCGTCCGTCCGTCGATTGACGACAGGCCGTGTCGACGGCGCGTTCGTGTTTCACGCGCGCCTCAAAGCGAGTCAGCAAAGCAGAGGGGCCTGCCAAAGCCTCCGCCTGCCGGGGTTGCGGGTTGTTCGAAAAAGATACCGCGGCCTCGTAACGTAAAGGGCAATAGAAGGAACATGGGTGGGTTTTAGTCAGTACAAGTCTGACATGCCCCCCCGCTCCGCCCAGAGCGGGGGAACTCATTGGATGATTTCCCATTCGAAAAAAAAAAAAAAGGGGTTCCGGAACATAAAGTGAAAAGGAAGGAACATGGGTTTTCCGTTTTAGTCTTTTAGTCTAAAAGTCTGACACTTCTCCCGCTCAGCCCATAACGGGCTGAAGTTATTTGATTTTACATCCGCATAAAAGTGGGAAACGTGTACCTAGTAGTGCGCCGACTCACCATACGATTCAAGACTAGTTCAAATAAAGCCCAAAATCCTATAATTATAGAAAGTAGTGTCCGCCATTCTATTATATATAATTACAGCCAGAAGTTTCCTAGCTCTTAGACTACTTGTAGAATGCCATTGGCTCCGCTGGTTCCTACAACAATAGTCCGCGAGTTCACCTCCCTCTTTTAATTAAACTGTAATCATACTGAGTTCTTTGTATATACTGAATACGAAAATGAATAGTTCGTTCGGGTTGTAAATTATACTTTATTGTATAGAACTTGTTTCGTTAAGTTTAGGAAACCATTTTACGTTCATTTAGAATTTTAGACAATTTAAATAACACAATATGTCTTGGTCTTGTTAGCAAATAAAAAAAGCTCGGAAACAGGAAATTATGAATCAAAGAATAAAAAAAACCCACCCACCCGTACACATCCTCAAATGTTGCGACTAGCCACACGATTTGCGTGAAGCGTCAGTCTCGTTCTTCATTTGTTTTTCTTCCCTTGGGTATCGTGTGGCAAGTCGCATTGCGGATGCATGCTCTAAATCTGGCCATAGACGATAGGTCTGATGGATGATTTTAAATGTACGTACAAAACTGATTTCCAAAGAGGACACAGACGTTACTTGAAGCCTGTTGGTTCTGCTGGGGTTGCGGGTTGTCTGGTGGGATTGCGGGTTGTTCGAAAGAGATACCGCGGCCCCGGAACATAAAGGGCAAAAGAAAGAAAATGTATAGGTTATAGTCGGTAAAAGTTTGACACTCCTTTCCGCTCCGCTCAGAGCGGGAAAAGACATTTTATGTCCATTGGCTCACTTACTTACTTATAAAGGAAACGCTGAGAACTGACAGCTGCCACACACGCATGCCACGCCCGCCAATCGAAAGAATTCATTTCGATATTCCTACTAATATTATAAATGCGATTGTTTGTGAGGATGGATGTATGGATATTTGTTACTGTTTCACGTCAAAACGGCTTAACAGATCTTGATGAAAGGAGAATGACCACGACAATATGGACCACGGTACAGAGTTGCGTCAATTCCAAAGTTATTTTAGATGGTTTATAAATTAACCAAATAACCATTTACAATTTGGCACAGAGGCAGATTATAGTCTGGAATAACACATAGGACACTTTTTTTTCAATATCACGCGGGCTACTATTACTAAACAACTTAGTCTGTACTAAGTTACAAGCAAGGGATCCAAAGCAAATGGAGCACTTTCGTGCATGCATAACCAATCGTCTACGGCCGGCTTAAGCAATTTCTTTAATTTGTTATCTAGCAAAACGCGGACCGCTTAAGCGTGAAAGTCGTGGCCACGTGGTAAGACTGCCGCTAATAACAGTGTAGTCAGCTATCTATTCGATTCGATTATCCTTCTTGTGCATAATAAAAAATCGTTTCTTAAACAATCGATAATTGGAATTGAACTACTAATTTATTCGAGTCGTTTGCATAATTGATTCTCGAGACTACCTCGGTAATGACTAACGCGATCGATTGTCGGATGTTCTTGGTATACCAGTTTTTAGCAACAAGAGCATCGTCGATCGGAAAGTTATTTTTGTACTCATCCTAACATATTGTAAAATTATCTCCCTCGGCCGCGTCTGTCTGTCTGTATGAACGCTATAAACTGCGAAACGGTTTTTAAACGTTTTTACCAATAAATAATATGATTCCTGAAAAAGGTTTAGGTCTATAATTAACTAGCTTTTGCCCGCGGGTTCGCTCGCGTTAAATTCGGTAGCGCCTTATTGATTTGTAATAGCAACGCTAAGTTTTCCGGTTTCTTCCCTCTTTCTGCCTCATATCCCACTCTTTTTTTAAAAAAGGGGAGTTTTAAATAAAAATTAGCCTATGTCCGTCTCTTGGTTCCCAACTATCTCTGTACCAAAATTCATCAAAATCGGTTTAGCCATTAAAGCGTGAAGAGGTAACAAACAAACTCACTTTTGCTTTTATAATATTATATATAAGTAGGTATATCTTAATATATATAAATCACGTGTCACGTTGTTTGTCCGCGATGGACTCCTAAACTACTCAATGGATTTAAATTAAATTTGCACACCGTGTGCAGTTTGATCCAACTTAAAAAATGCATTGTAACGCATCATACGGGCACAGCTAGTAAGTATATAAGTAAGGATTATGGTTTGATTTAAATTCACTGAAATAAATCGATTACTGTTAAAGAGGGCGGTAGATCTGCAGCAAAAAACCGACGTAGACCTAGGGGGCGTAGACAAAGGTACCATAGAGTACCTTTGTCTACGCCCCCTAGGTTGTGTATATGGTTTTAATTTCAAATTGATACCTCCACGAGTTCCTGTGATAAGGGTCTTGACAGACAGACAGGCGCGCAACAAAGTGATCCAATAAGGGCTCCGTTATATTTCCTTTTGAAGTTAGGAACCCCAAAAAATCACGGTTACCAAAATCCTCGCGGCTGAAGTAGCGGGTGGAAGCTAGTCATAGTTACGCGTCATAAAACTACCAGCACCTCAATTTGACACGGTTGGTGCAGTAGCTGAGCGATCGACTGCTGCGCTGCGTGTCGCGGGTTCGATCCCCGCACGAAACAAATATTTGTATGGCCTACAGATCCGAGTTCCGGGTCTGGTTGTTTGTGCATGTGACTTTAAATGTTTGGTTACGCACCCACGATGCAGGAGAAATACCTAGTGTGGGGAAACCTTATTATAAAAAAAAATATTTATTTTCCCAAAACCACTGCTAATCTTTCATCATATCCACGTCAGCCATCAAAACAAACCTCACATCCGCTTGTCAGTTATTTCACTTACAAGACGTAGTAAAGCCCGGGTTTATAACATGAAGGAAGATCTTTGACTGACGGAACTCGTAAAATCTTTGTTGAAGCCTTTTATAGTTGGTGTTGTTTAGTAGTTAATTTGTTCTACAGTGTAGTTATTTAACTTTGTTGGAACAAAATCTTTGTCGAATATAGATTGTATAAATAAATCCTTACTAATATTATAAAAGCGAAAGTGAGTTTGTTCATTTGTTTGCTACCTCTTCACGTTTTAATGGCTAAACCGATTTAGATGAATTTTGGTACAGATATAGTTGGGAACCAGGAGACGGACATAGGCTACTTTTATTTAAAAAGTGGGATGTGTGGGAGAAAGAGGGAAGAAAAGGGAAAACTTAGTGTTGCTATTACAAATCAATAAGGCGCAAAAGGAACTGTGTTACCCCAAATTTAACGCGGGCGAAAGCTAGTAAATAATAAATAAATATCTTGGGACATCTCACACACGGCTATCTGATCCCAAGCTAAGCAGAGCTTGTGTTATGGTAACCAGACAACTGATATACATACTTATATTATTTATAAATACATCAATATTTTAGATAAATCACACCCAGACAAAGAACAAACAATCATGCTCATCACACAAAGTTTGTCCTGGGTGGGAATCGAACCCACGACCTCCGGCTCAGCTATGCGTATGATTATTTATTACTAGTATATGGATGGGATGACGAGGGTATGTAGAATTTTCTTGTTAAATAAATTATAAATTATACAAGGTTCTCTCAAATGTTAAGTTAAGCGAAAAACTAATAGAGATTTTTCCTGTATCGTAGGCGCATTCACAAACACAAACAGCCAGATCCGGAACAACTATCTGTGGGTCTTATAAATATTTGTTCATTAGGGAGATCTTGTGTGTGAGTTGCTGTTGTGACCATACTGTTCATTTTAGTATGTTTTTCTTTTTATAAAAAAAACGTTGCCCCACACTACGAATTTCCCCTGTATCGTGGGTTCGTTTGCAAACATTTTAACTCACATACACAAACAGCCAGACCCGGAACAACTATCTGCAGGTCATACAAATATTTGTTCCTTGCGCGAATCGAACCCGCGACACGCAGCGCAGCAGTCGATCCCTCAGCCACCGTGCCGTCAAACGCCAAACGTCATTTGTTTTAATTCCTACACGTTCGGTAATGATTGCTTTCCCAAAAGTTACCATAAGATTTGTATTCGTGGCGCATACTAAATACGTACGAATAAAACTTACAAAATCAATAGACTCCGATTGAAAACCCTTTCATTATTAATTCCATCTCCAAAAATACATAATAACCCCAATACAAGCTCCAATCTTTACTCTTACAATAAAACCAAACATAAACTATGTACATTTTATTGTAGGGAACATGAATACTTTAGTCGGACCGCGACATTTCAATATTCAGCCCACGGTTTTAGTCACTCACGGAGAAAAGGTCACAAATTAACTTTTATTTCGCAAATAAATGTCGGTCTTAATGTAGGGTAGTTTGATGTTTTTCTTTGTAAGGATTAGGGTGTTTTATGTTTTGTAGCCTTTTGTGAGTTCATAGTTAATGTTGTCAAAGTCATCTTTTGCCTAGCCTTTTCGCAACTAAGATGGGGATGTTCCTTAACGGATGTAACTGAATATCAGTATTTTACATGGAGCGACTGCCTAGGCATCTGACCTCCACAATCCAGGTAGTGCTGGGTAATACGATTACCCTAGGTAAGACTGCTTGTCAGACTTTTGATACCTACTGTATTATTACATAATATTATTTCGTTCAAGTAATATAAGCCACTGACAAATAAAACAAACATGAACAAATTTCGTAAAATAAACAGACATTTTCCCTCATAATAAACCTTTTGCTTTCAAAATAATAAGCATACATTTCGCGTATAATATGCGAACGAAGAGCTGAAACTTCTCACATGCTAGACACCTATTTTTAAATTCCAATTAAGGTTTTGTAAGGCAAACAAAATATCTGTAGCCTGACAAACATTGTCACACAAGGATGACAGAGAACTAAAACTAAAAACACGGATAGCTAAAACTAGAAGCGAGCGCTAAAATCTCTACAGCACTAATTTAGTCTAAAAGCTATTTTAGTGATGTACATGCTAATTTCTAATTTTATTTTCGCTGCGTCCACTCGGCGTTACTTTACATGAAAATGGACTCGCTAGAGTAGGTACATAAGTGACTGCAAGTACATAGGGCTTTAAGTATATTTTGGTTCGTTCATTTGTCGTGTATGGATTTTAGTAGTAGTATTTCCGACACGTACGATGTATTTTTCCAATTGTGACGGCTAGAGTAGCCTAGATGAGTGTCAATCGATTTCAAAACTTTTCGTGTTGCTAGACTTTTACCGTGTCTGATTGACATAAGCTATCGAGAAGCTTAGTATGTCAACTTTTGACATAAGCTGTTCGTTTTCCGGCCCTGGAACACAAAAGGCAGAAGAAGGAGCATAGATATTGACAGGGTTTTATTAATACAAGTTCGACACTCCCTTCCGCTCCGCCCTTAAAGACGTAAATACGGATTGCATAAACTGTATTTAAGACTAGCTTTTGCCCGCGGCTTCTTTCGCTTTAAATTAGGGGTAACACAGTTCCCCTTTCCTGGTTTGTAGGTACCTGCTTCCTGTAGTTTTCCATTTTCTTACACTTTCTTCTTCATTTCCAACTTAAAAAAAAATAAGCTATGTCCGTCTCCAGGGTCCCAACTATCTCTGTACCAAAATTCATCAAAATCGGTTTAGCCATTAAGGCGTGAAGACGTAACAAACAAACAAACTCACTTTCGCTTTTATAATATTGGTATAGTAAGGATTTCAATGGCTGAATCTAACAGAATTGAAACCATGAATACATTCCAAAATTGTGATTGGCCAATGAACCTACAAATTAACGTGTTCAATGGGATCCAAAACCCGTTCAAAGTTTGTCCAGCCAAGCGATTTAATTTCAATCCATTTGGGCTTAGGATATCAATACGGAAATGTGTATGTACACCTTCTGAATCACTGAGTTTCTAATACAATAAGTCGGGGTAAATTTTGGGTAATTTGCACCTTATTCATATGTGGTAAGGTTTAGTTTTGATTTATGTTGTTCTTAGTGAGGCCTGGTAATTCAGTGATTTGTATTAATGAGTTTTATTTTTGTTTGTTTGGTGACTACTGCTCCTCGTATGCGTGTCTTAGCTTACCATCGCAATTTATTTGAAAATTGCTTCAAGAAACAAGAACAACAAGAAGTTTATACACATAAGTATAATAAGTAGTACGTTAAAACGCGTTTAATACAAAGTGTGCAATCGATAGCCGTGCAGCCATTTCTCTGCGGTTTTCACACAAAAGCCTGAATCTGAATTAAACAGAAGTTCTTAAAAATACAAAAAACGTAGAAAGCAAACACATTGGAATTCCGTAAGCAACAGGTATGCAATTATTTTTGGCTACAGTCTTTGTTGGCAGACCTCAAACCGCGACTATTCGGTCTTTTATTACCTTTTGTATTCAAAAACGATATTTTCTCTTCTTTATATTCGAAACCATATTCCATTTTTGAAATACTATCGTTTATTGTTTTTATTGCAATGTTTGCGGCCTGCGATGACGATAATGGAATTCGATTTTTGATTTAACATTACCAGCATTTCGTCATCGATTATTCTTCATTATTTATCAGTGGCAACTTTGCGGCTTATGTCAAAGAATCGGAGTTTGTTTTTTTTTTGCAAATCGGATGGCGTTCTTTTGTACTAAAACAGATCCATCAAAAGAGTAGGTATGTAATCTATCAATAGACGGTGTGACACCAACAAGGGTGTGTACCTACTAAAGTATTAAAATATAAACATTGGTAACAAACATAAGTTAACTTCGATAGAATATAAGGTTTTCTTTTTGGTTACAAAATATGCCTATACTGTACTGTACTTATACCTAAAACCTATACTATAAAGTACAAAACCATGACTGTATGACAGTTATTTTTTCCTTTAAACCGAAAATTATTCTTAATTATTAATGCCAGCTCTAAAGCTCGCTGATCAAATTAACATTTCCATATCTATTCACGCAATATATATCAACCCTACCACAACGCAGTCCCAATGTTAACCCCCAAACGCTTCCAAGACGCAATGATTCACAAATTCACAAAACATCACGTAATTAGCATGTCGGAGTCCCGGTTCCCGTTCACCTGTTGCGGCGCGCGCAGATCGACCGCGCTGCACCGAGCCCGACGGTTAACCCTGCAAATGTGGGTCGGCGCTTGTTCCCCAGAAACACTTGACAGAATTGTGCCGATCGCTGCGCTCGTGATTTGATAATGGGAGGATTTGAGGGTAGAATTGAATGAAGGATGGGAAGAAGAATGTTTGACAGTCAAAGACGTTTAAATATACTTAAGGTAGACGTGACAAAGTGAATGACATTGTAATTTATCTACTAACAATAACCGTCTTGTTGGTGACAGTTCAAGTGTTATTTGACAGAATTGATGACAATGACATTTTGCTTTTAGGCGTCGCATCTCGGGATCGCAGTTCTTCAAAGAGTTCTTTCTGATAGAAGAAATCATAGTATATTTTTTTTTTTTTTATCAAAACTTTATGCATAATTAAAAACTGTAAAAAGGCGGATTTAATGCCTTAGGCATTTTCTACCAGTCTACCTTGGTGTGAGGCAGAGACTAAACACAGTAGGTAGGAAAATAATTACTTTATAACTGTGAATACTTACGTATATTTTATCATGGTATGATTATAGTATAATTATTATCTATTTTTGACGATGCATTTGACAAATATTTTTGCATAGGAAAACTTTGATTGACGTGTTTGCTCCAAACCATTTGTAATATTTACAATAAAGAGGGCTATACAGTAATCTGTAGTCTTTTATTTCTTCTATATTCATTTTATGCGTGCTACACCCGCGTTCGGTGCGGTCTGAGCACTAATTGAACTTTTAATCCTTTTATAACCTGTACTATTAATGGCTTACTATTAATACACATTTCGATACAGTAATATGTGTTAGCGTGCATTGACTTCCGGTGTACGTGATGTCATTTAATAACATAAAACAAACACTGATTTGACTTCCTGTTGAAATAACGTTTTAAATATTATCTGTAGCCCTACTATGACCTCTTAAAGCAATTCTTATTCCGCTGAGGGAAAGAGACAAAGCTATACAGGGTGTCTAGCACCATCTCTTTCACTCAGTGGAATAAGAATTGCTATAAGATGTCATAGTAGCCCTTCTGTAGTAAATATTGAACGCCTGTCTTCCAAAATAAAAATCAAAAGTCATTTATTCAAATTAGGCTGATAATCAGCACTTTTTGAACGTCAGATTACAAGAGACAGTCTCACAAAAACGCCCTGCCCTTCGCCAATTCCTAGTGTCCGGTTGTCAGAATAGCACTTTATGCAGAAATTATCGGAGGTTGACCTCTCACCTCCATTAAAACTTCATGCACAAGAAAACAAAATATTGTACAGACGCCAGCAGGTCAAGCTACCCGAAACTGTCAATTTTTCCCAATGAACCTTGAACCTAATACTTTAGAAATAAAGTCGAAAATCTATCAAAGAAATCTGACAGACTGTAGTAGCTTGATGTGCAGGCGTCTGTACAAAAGCGGACTTAATGCCTTGGGCATTTTCTACCAGTCAACCTTAGGGTGATGCAGATACAAGAAAAGTAAAAACTACTGAATATGATAAAAAACCGACAACTTAATAATTTTGAGATGATTATTATTAAGTACACTTCTGTTTAACCTTTTGGGGATTACAAACATGATTTTATTTAATTTTAAAGATACTTGCTGTACTTACAATTTGCACCAAACCAACAACATAACATTAAGTTAAAAATTAATTAAATAATGAAGCATAACTTTACTGTTAGTCGACATAACGGCTCCTGAGCAGTCAGATCGTTAAGCAGATTTATCGCCTGGGTAGTGGGCGCATGTCAACCAGCTCATTTTGTTATATGCGCCCTTTAATTCGCTTCTGTATCGCTCTCTCCGTTACTCATACCAAGTCAATGCTTCTTGAACTGACAAAAATATGAAAACTTTCACAAAGAGACAGAATAATACAGCTGTTTCCAACTTGAAAAAGTCGTCTGTTCCAGAAATACTTGACAGAATTGTGCCGATAGCCGTTCCGTGTCCAAGTAATTCAATAAAAGGCCGAAGATTGCAAAAATACGAAGCTAAAAGCGCCCTTGTTTCTGTCCGTTCAAAATGGACGATATACTTGTCCCGGGACAATTTTAAATCAGGAGTTGAACAAGAAATCTTGGCATTGGATTGAAGTTTGCACACTGGAGTAAAATTCTCTTCTTAGCTGAGTAGTAGTTTCGCAAATTGATTAAATGCGTTGCTATGAGTCAGTTGATGAGTTTGCTAAATACCTGCCTGAATAATAAAAGTCCATCCTACTATATAATATCATAATTGCGGATGTTTGTGAGGATGGATGTATGGATGTTTGTTACTCTTTCACGTTAAAACGGCTGAACGTATCTTGATAAAATTTGGCACAGATTTAGATTATAGTCTGGAATAACGCATAAAAGACACACTTTTTTCGATCATCACGCTGGCGAAGCCGCGGGCGCAAGCTAGTAGGAATATAGACCATTCATGATCATTTTAGACGTCAATTGATAATTCGATTCCAATCCCGTATCTCTAGTTAATTACAGAATTTAAGTTAAATGAACGCTTCTCCCACCACTTCAAAGCTCGTGAAAGGAATTGGGGAAGCCTTTTCCCAATTTCAGGTCAGCATAGACTAAAAATAAAACCTAAACATTTGTGGCCGATTTTCCGTGACCTCTTAAGTAATAACACAATTTATCCACATAATAAATCTTCTAATAAAATCACGGATATGTGTGTCAATATCTTTATTCCTGTTAGTGCAGTATTTGGGTCAGTCCCTCCTTAAACACTCGATATGTCATGGTGATAGCTGTCCAATAGAGCTTCATTGATTGGAGGAAATCACGCCTTTGTATGGCAGAAAGCTTTACCTTTGTATGTTTATTTTTACGTGTGGACGACGCTTTGTTACTGCCTTGTTTTTTTTTTTCTTTTGTTTTGGACTGTGATGGACAAAATAGTTTTCCGTACTAGTTGTATTTGTTGCTGGCCAGTAGAAGAAGAAAAGAAAGTCACGGGTGGCGTCATGGATATTTTTTTTAAATTTATTTAAACGGTTTTGTCGTCATGGATATTAAAAGTATCTAAAGATTTAAAAAAAAAAACAATAGATTCTTGGTTCTGATTCCTCATCTATTGGCTTCTGAATAACAAGAACCTATTCACGAATGCGTTTATAAAGCGTCAGACACATGAATATATAGGTCACTTTAATAAGTATAAGGTTCTATCACGCTAAAGGAATGTATAATGCGCCTTTGAACGCTATGCTGCAGACATTAGAAAATCAATTCTATGTACTACAGTACAAAGGTACATTGTTGGTTAAGCAAATGGACGATAAGTCCACTTCTGAACAAGTGATTATACAAATTCCACTCTTATTTTCCTGTCAACAGAACCCACCTTTTATATCATTTGCGGACGAAATACGATGTAAAGGCGCTTATCCAATAACTCGATTCGTTCATTCATAAAGTATACTCGGATTCCCGGATACTCGGAATCTCGGAATTCCTAGTCGGGGTTGATTTTGTTGGCTGTGCCACAAGGAGCTAAAATCCGAACGGAGAATTTTTTACGGACAATTTATATCGGTGTATTCAATCGATACCTTGTGTGCAATTATTAAGTTACGGCTGTTACACTGACTACAATGTAAAGGCTATAACTGAATTATGCTCAATTTCTCGAACGATGAATAATAAATCGTATGGACTTCAGCTCTAGAGACTGACGGTAGGTGTAATACACGGTTGTACCTAAATTACTTTTGTATTTGTCACGCTTGTGACACATGCAGTTCATTAGGTGCAAGCGTAGCACTAAAGAGACTTGCATAGCACGGTGGTGTGGTGCCTGTCGTAGCACCTTAGTAATTAGCGTAGCACCATAGACACTTGCGTAGCACAGTTGTGTGGTGTCTGTCGTAGCATCTTAGTGATTAGCGTAGCACCACAGAGACTTGCGTAGCACAGTGGTGTGGTGCCTGTCGTAGCACCTTAGTGATTGGCGTAGCAACATAGAGACTTGCATACAGTGATGCATGTCGTAGCGCTTTAGTGATTGGCGTAGCACTATGTAGACTTGCGTAGTACTGTAGTGTAGTACCTTTAGTAGCGCCTTACAGTGACTGGTATAGTTCTATATCTCACTGATGTAGCACTATAGTTTTAGTTGTAGCATACTGATTGCCGTAGCTGTTTATGACTCTGTCGCCCTTAAACGTTACAAAGTGTAGCACTTGATTTTATAAACGTATAGTATAACCGGTAAATAGAACTATTAGACCCTAGACAATTTTTTTTGACGCTGTTTTTAACTATCTCGTTAAACCTTTCAAATTAGACTATCAGCGATGTTATAACGCGAGGCTACAACAAACGGCGATAAAACACGATAGGCTAAACAAGCCGTAAAAAGGTCGACATCCTAATGGAATGTAATCAAGTAATTTATTCTTTTGACGGCGCGGTGGCTGAAGGAAACGTCCCGGTATTTTGTAGGAGATTTTCTTTTTATTTCGACTGACTTTGAGAATTTTCTTGGCATATCTTTGCGTCATAGGTTTTTCGGAAACTGATCTTTGGCTGTTGCTACTTAATTGGGATTTTTACCACTTATTTATTGTTTTAGAGAAATGATCGTATTGCAATGCAGGAAAATATTAAAATTAACAAGATAAATCATACTGTTAATAGAAAACAAGAACATTCAACATAGTAAAAAACGATTAAGACTATAACCAATTTTGTAGACATAATCCTAATCTTAACATAGTATAAACATGAAGTCCCTTCTGCTGTTTGTTCGCTGAGATATTTTAAACTACTTAACGGATCGGATAATGAAACGAATTCAAGAGAAAATTTATATGTAAAATATCTGTGGGTGAAACTGCGGGGAGCATCTAGTATATATTGTAAAAGCGAAAGTTTGTGATTCAGGTTTTAACACATCTGTTTTTGCGTGAAAGAAGTGCAAATAATTATAAATCCATAGGATATATGGATTTATAACTTTTTGTAACTCTAAACTATTTAATGGCTTTGGATGAAATTCGGCTCACAGATGCGTTATAACCTGAATTAACACAAGTATACTTAACTAATCCCGGTAGAATGGTGGATAATCACCGAATTTCAAGCGCCCAACGCCACGGGCATGAGCTTGTGTGGGATACATTTATCCGTCAAACCGTACACACTACAGGCACACATACAAACAATAGGTACTTAGTATAGTTTATAATCAACCTGTTGCCAACCCTGATTATACCCCAAGGCTCACCACTAAACTTTTGATCAAAGCTAAGTGTCTTAGCGAATAGTTTAGACTTGATTATAAACGGCTACAAATGCGCTGTTAATTCGTCATTATGTTTTGCAAAGACGGGTCTTGGTTCTAAAAAAATTATGAAAATTATTTTTTTATAGATATTTTTAAACTATCATGGTAACTAACGTTATAAATAACGTTTGAAACGGGATATTAATACTGTTTCACAAACATTAGTTTATCCGTGTTCATGGCGTTTGCAATAGCGCTGAAATATAGTGAACTCATATATACAACTAGCTGTGCCCAGCGGTTTCACCCGCTGCTCACTTAGGGGTATGAAAAATAGATGTTGGCCGATTCTCAGACCTACCCGATATGTACACAAAATTTCGTTTAAATCGGTCCAGCCGTTTTGGAGGAGTATGGGAACGAAAACTGTGACACGAGAATTTTATATATTAGATATTTATCCCGTCACGGACTAGCGATATTCTAAATACTTATATATAACAAACATTCTGGTACTGAAATTAATTTCCAAAAAACACGCATAGAGAATATCTCAAAATGGCTGCCAAAAAGCGGGGAAGTAAATTAGACTCAAGTGTGTAGCGTAATAGTATATTAAAACACTCATTCCGTAAGTATCTAGAATATCGCTAGTCCATGACCGGACACATTGTATATAGTGTACTATAGTGAAAACATTTAGTAAAAAAATATGTAAAATGCATTTACTGGTACAACGTTCGTAGTTGAGAATATAAAATTACACAATCTGCATATTTTATTACAGTTTCACAATAATGAAGTTGGAACCCACGTTAAGTGTATGTTACAGTAAGTAGTAAGTACAGGAGGCTGAACGCGTTACGTAACTGTTACTTAAATTCGAACGATTTTAAAATTGGAAATACTTTTTTCTCACGTTTGACCACTTTTTAAATTGGAAATACTCATACTGCACCATTACTACTCATATTGTGATCTATTAAAATTGGAAATATTTGGTGTGTGGAACAAATATTTTAAGTAAGTATTTCCAATTTTAAAATCGTTCGAATTTACTATGATCATTATCTATTATAATTCTAAAATTGGAAATACTCAGTCCACACCTTTGATCATTATCTATTAAAATAAGAAATACTCGTTCCTTACAAACGGTATTAAAAAATTGGAAATACCTGAAGGGCTACTATGACATCTTATAGCAATTCTTATTCCACTGAGTGAAAGAGATGGTGCTAGACACCTTGTATAGCTCTGTCTCTTTCCCTCAGCGGAATAAGAATTGCTATAAGAGGTCATAGTAGGGCTACTGTTTGGCACTATAGATACTGTTACTAATCATGCTTTTTGGATAAATCTAAATCGAAATGTTTCATCAAGTTGCGGTTTTGGTTCTTGGTCGAATTTACGCAACGATTACGTAACATTTACGTTGCGCGTTCTGGCTATATTCTGTTTTTTGTGTTAACCGCATAGTTATTATGCATAACTACCAATATAATTAAGTTAATTAAAAAAAATATATATAATTTAATTAATAATAATAATATACTTCATACTTATCATTTTCATCAATTACGTTTAAAAAAAAAGTATATTCCAAAACCAAATTCAGAAATTTCAAATAAACAAAACGAATATCAGTTATCAACTTGTTAGCTACAGTAAAAAATAATTGCTCATTAATTTCATAAAAACAACTTTCGTGAAAAGTCTTCACTGCCCTAGCGATGCAAAAAAATAATTGATTAAAGTAAAACCTGTACATGTTCATTTTTGGGGTTCCGTAAGCAAATGGCAAAAACGCTTAAATGAATGCTTAAATTCTAACCGTATTTTGCGAAAGTGAGTTTGTTTGTTTGTTTGTTACCTCTTCACGCTTTAATGACTACACCGATTTTGATGAAATTTGGTACAGAGATAGTAGGGAACCAGGATTTTTTTTAAAAAATAGTGGGATGTGAGGGAGAAAGAGGGAAGAAAAGAGAAAACTTAGCGTTGCTATTACAAATCAATAAGGCGCAAGGAGAACTGTGTTACCCCGAATTCAACGCGAGCGAAGCCGCGGGCAAAAGCTAGTATATTATAATAATATATTTTTTTAAATCGACCCACAATCGACGGAGAAGTTGCCTAACAAACATAAAGAAAACAAAAAGTACATTCGAATTAAGAAGCTACTCCTTTTTTTAAGTCGGTTGAAAATATTTAGTTTCAATCCCCATATGTATAACAGAGGCTTTTTTTTTCGGGTGGTAAATCATCAAATAACTTCCCCCGCCCTGGGCGGAGCGGGGAGGAGTGTCAGACTTGTACTGACTAAAACCCACCCATGTTTCTTCTTTTGCTCTTTACGTTCCGGGGCCGCGGTATCTCTTTCGAACAACCCGCAACCCCGGTACTAAGCAGGGATTTTTTTGATGATTTCCCATTTTCCCATACGCAAAAAAACATTGTAATTCATAAAACTACTGAACCCGTTTCGGTGAAAGGCAAAGAGGTATATAACCCTTTAAGTTTTCATTGTTCAGTTAGGTACGGTCCTTCGCGAACCTTCCTGGAAATTCTGGTATCGGATTGTTCCATACAGTGCCCTTGTATAGCCACCTTTTGTTCAGCAAATCTTAATAAAGGGTGTATTTATTATAAACGGATAACGGAAATGTATTTTAAAACGTTTTCAATACGTCTTTGTATGATTTTGTATGGAGCTTTATTCTCATATGTTTCGCCTTTATTCCTTACACGTGCAAAATCGTACTGTAGCAGATCTAATATGTCTGACTGGGTTTTGTATGGAAATGAGCGCTCCTCTCGATATTATGTAGCCGGGTTCGCTTGAAATATCTCCGGTTTGTTTTTGCCATTTTTATTATTCGATTCTTCATTTCGTTCGGATGGAAACTCTATTGCTTTTGCGATCTAGCTTTATTTTTCTAATACTGAAAGAACGAATTGCGCCAATAAAACTACTCGCGATCAGAATGCCCGAACTTCGTTTAAAAATATCATCATCTCCTTAGCCTTTTTCCAACTTTGTTGGGGTAGCATTCCAGTCTAACCGGATGCAGCTGACTATCAGTATTTTACAAGGAGCGACTGCCTATCTGACCTCCACAACCCAATTAGTACTAGGTAATACGATACCCCTTGGTAAGACTTTCGGAACACTGAATACCTGTAACGACTGTCAAAGATCTACAAATGACAGCCGGGACCAGGACAGGGAGGAAACTCGGTATGTAACGGGTGGTCACAGACTTGTACTGACTAAAACCCACCCGTGTTCCATCCATTGTCCTTTATAATGCGGGGCCGCTGTATCTCTTTCGAACAACCCGCGACCCAGGTTATATGGGATTAAAAACAGATCTAGAGAACTGTGGTTGTAATATTAGGTAGACCTCTGTCAGACCCTTTAGAGATTACTGCGCGTTTGATAGCGTTCCATTTTATTGTTTAAACTAGCGACCCGCCAGCGGTTTTACCTGCTGCTCACCTCCTAAGAGTCATAGCGTGAAGATCTATTTAAAAAAACCGCGTCAACGTCCGTTGCGCAGTTTTAAAGATTTAAGCATATATACAACATAACAACAGACAGACAGCGACAGCGACTTTGTTTTATACTATGTAGTGATATGCTTTAAGCAGTTTTTGGATATGATCAAGAGTTTTTAGTTCCCTAATATTGTTATACCCTTGTTAAAAGTATTTTGCTGACAGTCTTAAATTCTTCCATTTATTCTCTACAAATAAATTGAAAAGAAGCTTTGAATAACAATCCATCCCTCTTCATTATATTCGACGGGTAATTGCTTACCGACTACCAAAGTATCAATTTCGTTAACCTTTTTAGGGTCCTGTGCATCAAAAGAAAAAACGGAACCCTTATAAGATCACTTTGTTAGCTGTTTGGCTGTCTGTCAGGACCCCTTATCTCAGGAACGCGTTGAGGTATCGAGTTGAAATTAGAGATGCCACGAATAGTGAATTGGCCGAATACCGAATATTCGGCAATACTGTTGGCCGAAACGCCGAATATTCGGCCGCGAATATTCGGCAATACTGTTGGCCGAAACGCCGAATATTCGGCGCGAAGTACATGCTTGGTGGGGGCGCGTTAGTTGGAATAAGACAAGTCACAACCTGTTTTTCTCGTTGCTTTCGCGCTGAAAAGCTCGTTCTTATCTATCACAACTTACCACTGATTCCTTTTAACTACTAAAATGTTGTAATTTGGAAATAAATGCATTATTTTGAGTAAAATAACGTGTCTTTTTTTACAAGATTTGCTATTCGTAGCAAAAACGTGGCCGAATAGGCCGAATACCGAATAGTTGCCGAATATTCGTTGCATCTCTTGTTGTAATTATACCATACCATATTCTCAAGTATGTGGTCTCTTTAAGCTGTATAAAATCAACTCTGTAAGTCTACGCAATCAAAAGATATGGCAGTTTATGTCGCAAATTTGTACGGAACCCTCGGTGCGCGAGTCCGGCTTGCACTACGCCGGTTTTTTTGTTGTTGGATGGGAAGTCATTAAATAACTTCTCCTGGAACTCTAAGCGGAGAAGGGGGAGTGTCAGATTTTTACTGACCCTCCATGTTCCTTCTCTTTGCCCTTTGAGTTCCGGGGTTGCGGTGTCTCTTTCAAAAAACCCGAAACTGCGGCGAGCAGGGGACCTCATTTTTGCTGATATCTCGTTTGATACGCGCGAACAGACGGACAGACGGTGAGCTACCTTTACCTAAGGCATAAAGGGCAATAGAAGGAACATGGGCGGGGTATTAGTCAGTACAAGTCTGGCACTCATCCCCGCTCAGCCCAAAGTGGGGGAAGTTATTTGAAGATTTCCCATCCGCAAAAAGGGGGTCTATTTTGTTACGTACGTTGATATTACTCGCACAAACCACAACCTTAGCCTTTTTATCATAACAAACGCATCATGCAAAGTTGCAAAAGTGTTAATTAAAAAAAACTATATATCTTGGGACAACTCACACACGGCTATCTGATCCCAAGCTAAGCAGAGCTTGTGTTATGGTAACCAGACAACTGATATACATACTTATATAATTTATAAATACATACATATTATAGATAAATCACACCCAGACACAGAACAAACAAGCATGCTCATCACACAAAGTTTGTCCTGGGTGGGAATCGAACCCACGACCTCCGGCTCAGCAGTCAGGGCCACTAACCACTAGACCAACAGGCCCGTCAATCAAATTTAAACTGCAAATATTCTCGGAAACCATTATTTCCAACCTACAAAGTTGCTCTCTAGAAGAAACAAAAAACAGCATCCCAAAAGCTTCTTAGCCTGTTAACATCTAATAAATATTTATCAATCCATCTCCTACCTCTGTTAATATATTAAAATTCTCTGCCAATCCAAAGTTTGGAGAGAGAAATCGCAAAATATATTTGTTTAAGTGTTTGTTTCGGCCGAAGATGGGCCTTTCGGGAGTTTTCGGGAAACTTCGTGAATCTTCGGCTCATTTTCTTCAATATTCGCAAGTCAGAATTTGTTGTAAATTAGTGTAATTGTGCAAATCTCTCCCTCTAGTGCTGCCTCAGGGGTAGCTGCTCATTCCGTACTTTCTGTGTGTTTCTAACTTCATTGTGGCGTTAAACAACCGTTGATTAAGGTAATTCGTGGTTTAAATGCGTGTTGTATTGAATTGAAGACTGTTTTATGATAATTGGAGAACGTTTAAACAGATAGAATACTCTTTTAGGTCTCCCAACAGTATTACAGAATATTATAGAGAAGATACCGCTATCCGTGACGACACGGTTGGCGCAGTGGCTGAGCGATTGACTGCTGCGCTGCGTGTCGCGGGTTCGATTCCCGCACGAAACATATATTTGTATGGCCTACAGATAATTGTTCCGGATCTGGCTGTATGTGTATGTGAATTTAAATGTTTGTAAACGCACCCACGATACAGGAGAAATTCCTAGTGTGGGGCAATTTAAAAAAAAAAAATTACTCTGAACGTTACCCTTTGAAATCACTCATGATTTTAGCGCAGGGGTCAATGCCCCCGCTACTGAGACCTCATTAGCGTCCATTCGTAATGACCGCGCGCGGACAACTTACTATCTAACTTACTATCTGACTATCTTAATACCTCCACGCGTTTCGTAGACAAAGGGTATTGACAGATAGAGAGCCGGACATCAAAGTGATCCAAAGAGGTTTACATTTTTATTTTGAGTTACGGAACCCTAAAAATTGCGAGAAACCTGCAGCACGGCTTTTTAGAAATACAACCAACAATCACCCACTCGAACATACCGAAACAATAGCAATTTCACCGTACATTGCTGGCCACATATACCCTACACCCACAACAGATTGCTATCCACGCTGCGTTGTATACGTTCCAATTACGCATCGGCCACGCTGCGGCCCGCTTTGGCATTATTGGCTAACCACCGACGGAATTCAAGACAAGGTATTATGTTTAATGGCGCTGGTTTAACACCTTGATGCCGTGACGTCTGCATGAAGGCTTTCGGGATATGAATATGTTTCGTATGTAAATAGCAATTAAGATAGTTTAAGTAGGATTTTTAATCGATAAAGTTACTACACCATCCAAGATTTCGATTTCGACTTTTTTGCCCGCGGTTTCGCTCGCGTTAAATTCGGGGTAACACAGTTCCCCTGTCCTGATATGCAGGTACCTGCTACCTGTAGTCATTTTGTCATTGCGCCTTATTGATTGTAATAGCAAAGCTAAGTTTTCCCTTTTCTTCCCTCTTTCTCACTCAATTTCCACTTTAAAAAATAGCCTATGCCCGTCTCCAGGGTCACAACCATTTCTGCACCAAAATTCATCAAAATCGTTTTAGCCATTAAGGCGTGAAGACGTAACAAACAAACAAACTCTGCTTTGCTTTGCTTTCATTATATTAGTAAAGAAATATGTTTTGAATTTTGACATTGTTATTTACTCAATTTAAATGTTCGAAATGCACGATACCGTACTATAATGCATAATAAATTAATTGAAATTGCATTGTTCCGTATGAATAGAACAATTGGTACAGGTTTAAATAAATAACGTTTTAAAAGAAATATATCTCCTGTTTATCTTAGGGCGTTTTAAAGGGAAGAATGGAAGAATTAAATGTATTTCGCCGACCTCAAGTAGGATGGGATAAGGGCAGGAATATGATGATTTCTCTAGTTTTGTAAGTCCCATGCAAATATTTTGCCACAACAGGTTATGAAGGTTCCGACCGTGGCTAAGCAAGTGGTGATGAAAAATTATGTTAATGGTCAGGGCTCTAGAGAAAGCCTCCTATCAATACGAGCCGTGTCCTGGAATACCACTTCCTATATCAAGCCCTTGATCCAACTGCCTAACGAGAGCCTTAGTTAGGTCGAGGCTTTTGGCAATTTAGCCATTGGCAGATATGACTATCGGAACAATGATCACGCTCATGATGCCAAGTCAATATACATGGTATTTTATTTTTAAACAAAAAATAGGTACGAAAAATTAATTATTTTATGTTAATGGGCTACCCCTGCATCCCCGCCATTACACAAAATGTTAATCCTCTTAGAAAAGAACGTTTAAACGTATTAAATGCTGGTGGTGTTGACGTGAAATAAACAAGAAAACAAGTGAGTATCGGGTGTGAGAGCTTAAAGGCGCTAACTGCATTAATTAGCATCCCGAGCGCCGCTTGCAGGAGATAATCTACTGACACTTTCGTCTATTACTCGATATGAGCGAAATCTTGACTTAGTAAGAGAAAATAGGTGTCATCTTTTGCCCCTGAACAAGATGAAAATAAACAATTTAGTCAAAAGGTTAATTTAAGTAAAAAACATACTATGTTCTTTAAAAGCGTAACGGGATAGACAAAGTATGGCTACGCTACGAGCCTACGTCACAAACTTATGCTATAGTTTCGTAGACATTGCTACGAAATGTACTACGCCAACGTAGGCACGTGCTACGGGAGATTCGCCACCCTTCGTAGCGCTTGCTACGCCATATTATGGTTGGTTACATTCTTCTTACTCGATAGGATTGAGTCGTAAATTTAACCTCCTTATTTATGTATTGTATTCAATTCAATATTTATTTACGGATATCATGATCTAACGGTTAGTATACATATTTACTTAAAAACTATTGATAGTAACACGAATAATAATAGACACCGATTCATATATAACGCCTCAAAATCAACAGGATAAAGTTAAAATTATAAGGTTCATTAGCCCCAAAATATACAGGGCAAAAGTATAAACATGGCTGGATTTTAATTTACCAACCGCAAAAAAAAGCGTTCAAGAAAACAGTAACTGCCCCTGACTTCTGTGTTGAGACAATCTGCCCGTCCAGATAACCGATAGAAAGATAGGTACCTCTCTAATCGATCATCAGACGAACGAAATGCCTCAACACTCGAGCACGTACATCTTCAGCTATAGTCTTCAAGATGCTGTTGTGACTCCCCCGCACCCTCCTCATAAGCGACTCAACTTTCTTCCTAATCACAGCGCAAAAGCATGCACGAACATCTCGGAGGCACGAAACGAAACTTTTATACACGAAAAAAATTCCCAACATCAATCACCCTGAAGATTTTTATTATTATTATTATACAAATATTTGTTCCGTGCGGGAATAGAACCCGCGACACGCAACGCAGCAGTCGATCACTCAGCCACTGCGCCAACCGTGTCATTATGTTATTATGTTAGACAGGGACACGCTGTATCCAGCAATAAAGCTAGCTAATAAAGCTTTAATTATTAACAATAGTTTCAATCCTTACTAATATTATAAAAGCGAAAGTGAGTTTGTTTGTTTATTTTTTTGTTTGTTTGTTACCTCTTCACGCTTTAATGGCTAAACCGATTGTGATGAATTTTGGTACATAGATAGTTAGACCAGGAGACGGACATAGGCAATATTTTATTTAAAAAAGTGGGATGTGAGGGGGAAAGCGGGAAGAAAAGGGAAAACTTAGCGTTGCTATTACAAATCAATAAGGCGCAAGAAAAACTCTGTTACCCCAAATTTAACGCAAGCGAAGTCGCGAGCGAAAGCTAGTACTTCAATAATTAAAATTGCATAAAATCTAATAACAAAAGTAAAACTTTACTAAAAGACGTTTCCAGACAAAAACACGTACATCACACCGCTCAAACTTTACACGTAAATAGAAACAAACACGTATTGTGCACTAATTAGCACAAAGCTGCGTTTAATCTACGACACAAATTGGAGCGAGAGCGTGCAGTGTCTGACACTTGTGAATAATTAGTTTTGTGCGCTACTGTGCAGTATTAAATTAAAGGATCTAGGTAGACCTACTTACGAACTTTGTTGATGTGTGAGTTCGTTTGGTTACTGCTTTCGTCAGTGAGAAGAACTTTAAGTTGAGATAAGAATGACGGCTAGTTTTAAATATATAGTCCTTTTTTTGGGGTGGGAAATCATCAAATAACTGGCCCCGCTCTGGGCCGAGCGGGGGGAGTGTCAGACTTGTACTGACTAAAACCCACCCATGTTTCTTCCATTGCCCTTTCTCGTATCTCTTTCAAACAACCCGCAGCCCGGCAGGCGGAGACCCTGGCAGGCCCCTCTGCTTTGCTGACATCTCTCTGAGGCGCGCGTGAAACACTAACATATACAGTCCTTAGGACTGTTTTCGGCCACCGCAGCAAATCTCAAGGGATGTTAGCCATCGGCGCTCGAGTGTGTGCGCGGCACAGGTGCACTCTCTGTTCCCTCACTCTCTTAGTCCGGTGGGACGGCAATCCGAAACGATCTAAGAAAGATCAGGCGCAGGACTAACGGCTAAACGAGCTTTCCGAGGCACGGTGAGGTGGTGGTAAGATACCCACCACCAACTTCCAAACTTCGGGCTGCTACTGTGAAAGTCCTAATGGAAAACTTAATAACAGTTTTAGCCCGGCCAGGGAATCGAACACCGGACCCCTTGCTCAAAAGTCGTCTGTGAGACCTCGTGACCAACGAAGCAAAAAAAAAAAGTAACTTATGTGTTATTCTACATTGTTTTCTACCTCTGTGCCAAATTTCATCAAGATCCGTTAAGCCGTTTAAGACGACGTGAAAGAGTAACAAATATCCATACTTCCGTACATCCTCACAAACATTCGCATTTATAATATTAGTAGGATAAAAATTATAAAGTCAATCCATGCAATATCACAATCGTCTGTGTGAAGAATGTTGACAAGAAAGGAGGTAACTCCTGATATGACGAGTAATAAGACATACTGCGCCGACCATAAATAAATTGAAATAAGGACAAGATAACGATGATGTCATCATCATCTAATATATAAAATTCTCGTGTCACAGTTTTCGTTCCCATACTCCTTCAAAACGGCTGGACCGATTTAAACGAAATTTTGTGTACATATTAGGCAGGTCTGAGAATCGGCCAACATCTATTTTTTATACCCCTAAGTGTGCAGCGGGTGAAACCTCTGGACACAGCTAGTAAGTTATATAACAAAACTAGCTGTGCCCCAGCATGCGTTGCAATGCAATTTTCTACCTTTCTACCTATCCTAACTTTTAAGTTGGATCAAACTGCACACGGTGTGCAAATTTAATTTAAAATCGGTTAAGTAGTTTAGGAGTCCATCGCGGACAAACAACGTGACACGTGATTTATATATATTAAGATTATAGTCGATATTCCACGAGAAAATCACTTATACATTCTCCTAAGTGTATAGAAATCGGTACCTGGGACTGTACATAAATGTATGTCACAGCTTTCCTTTAACAGTAATAGGTATTTTCCGCTTATGTTGATACGGAAATGAAAAACAAACAGAGGACTCGTCTGTTTATGTCGTATAATTTTACGCGGAATAAAAGGGAAGGCACAAGTTTACAAGTTAAGATAATATAGACCTAATTTTAATGTTGTTTGCTATCATTTTTTTAATAAAAAAAAGGTTTGTTGTGTGTAAATATACCAAAATAATCGTAAATACCAACTAATTTTATGACGCTATTTTTTAATTTATTTATAAGTTTAGTTTAGTTTAATTTAATATAATGAGATTAAAATGTTTGAATTATGGGTGAAAAAAAAATACCAACTAGTATTTTTATTATATTGATTTAAGGACGGATTTTTATGACAGCGTGCAACTTGGCTGAGTTTTTGAGCTTGGCTGAGTCAGTACAATCTGACAGTCCTCCCACTGACGACTCTGCTTAGAGAGGGGAAAGTTCCTTGATGATTTTCCATCCCCAAAAAAACCTACAACGATTTGTAGAGCATCATTCTATTTGTTTTGGTGACGTTTAGTCAGACAACCAAATACGTGATCTTCTGTTACGAAATTTAAAAAAAAAATGAGAATTATACTCATTGGATAAAATGATTCCATTGCAATCGTCAGTTGAATAAACTAATTCTTCCTAAAACCGAAGATAAAAGAGTAATTAATATTAAAAAAAAAATGTTGTCCCAAAAACAGAAGCATGAAGATAAAAATCCGATTTCATATCCGCCAAGTGTATTCCCACCCTAATCAGCTGTCAGTAGCAGAGTTCAAGCGAATAGACTTTATTTCAGTTTGACAGGCTAATCAAACTTGGATTGATTTCAATACGGAAACTTGATTAATACAATTTATTAAGGCTTTAAATGAATACCGTTAAGATAGTTTAAAACTAATAATTGATAACTAATTTATCATCATCTGCCTAGCCTTTACCCAACTATTTATATTTCTTCTCACTTCTACCATTACAGGCTATTTTTAAACTAAATTGAAACTTTAAACTAATATCTACAACTAATTATAAACAATCGACGACACGATTGGCGCAGTGGCTTAGCGATCGACTGCTGCGCTGCGTGTCGCGGGTTCGATCCCCGCACGGAACAAATATTTGTATGACCGGCAGATAGTTGTTTCGGGTATAGCTGTTTGTGTGTTTAACGCACCTACGATACAGGAGAAATCTTAGAGTGGGGCAACATTTAAAAAAAAATAACATTTCTTGTGAATTCATTTGGATAACAATAAAATAAATCCGTCTCACTTGCTATACACAAAAGGCAAAAGAAGGAACATGGGTGGGTTTGATTCTTTTGAAATAGGTACTATACCACAGGCTAAAAATAACTCGTGGATTCGTGTTCGGTGACTGATTGACCCTCACTCTCTAACGATACTTCATTGACACTTTAGGAGACGTTCTTGAAAGTCGTTCTCTTGGTATGAAACACCTTTAAGAGGCAGACACAGCGTTATGGTTAGGGTACTTCGTGGCAACACCTTAAAATAGAGTTGCCAGTTTAGAATTCGGCCGTTGCTGTCAATTTTGAAGCCGTACTTTTTGATAGTTATCGTATCTGTCAATTTCAATCTGTCAAAACGAGTTGGTTACATTATTACTTGTTAAATTACAAACATCAGGGCAATATTTATTTTCTTGTAACCTTGATTAATAAGTCAAAACAGTTTAATATTTGACAGTTATTTTCGATGTTGCCAGTTTTTATTTTGCATTTTTTTGGTACTTATTTTCGTTGTCAAATTCGAAAGAGTAATCAAATCGTTTCGTAACAAGTTTAAAAGGCATTGTTTCAAGTCAACGACCCCAGACAAACTAAACGTTACTGGCTGGTATACAACCTCAAGACTGCAACCTCATTCTTGTAACAGCTTCAATTACTTCAACGTACTATAATGAAAATGCTAATTGGTCTACCACTTTCAACTGCAATTACCATTATGAAAATATTCATTTCGCAAAACGCTAGTGTTGTTCCTACGAGTATTATTCTTGTATCAACACAAAATAAACATCGTTTGATGAAAAATAAATCGAGCAAGACGTCTTGGCCTTTGAGTCGGTATTGTGTATTCAGTGATGGGTAAATACTGTGTTCGTTAGTTTTGCGACGTATTTAGACTTTTGTTGGTTTGACTTCGTGGTTCATTGATGTTTTTAAGGGCCGAAAATTGTTATGGGATAATTACCAGCAATTTCAATAAATAAGTTTTTGAGTTCTTATTGATTTTTAAGTAAATTGGGTCCTGTTGCTAAAAGCAGATTAGTAACACAACAATATTCAATGCATTTTCATTTTAGCCCACAAAACCACTCCTCTCGAGTTTAAATTAAAAATCAATTGAATATAATGTTCAAAAATAATTTGAATCGTGTTAAAAGCGTCGTATACTACATCGATGGGGCTCTCGAGGGCCATTGTTGAGTGGAACTGGCACGCAACATCCCCGCGCAACGTTCCACTTTTGAATCTGGAGAACCGAGGCGGTTTCAACGACTTTTTACGTTTTTTTTTTTTATTTATTCTACAGAGATTGCGGCGAACGTTTTTCTCGGTTATGAATCGTACCGATTATTATGTTTCCAGCCAGTGCTACCTACGGTGTACGATTTTCAATCTTATTTATTCCAATAATAAGTTTTAATGTACACTGTACAGGCTTTTGTGTTTGCCTCTAATCCCTTTGTCGTTGGAACGGAGGATATTACGCTAAGATAAATAAATAAAAGGCTGAGTAAAAGTGCAAAGAGCAATAAATGTCGGGGCTTTGATGAGCACTTGATTATTTCATGTTTCCCTTTTCCCTAAAACTAATCCGGAGTGTAGGCGTGACATTCACACCTCTCCATACTAATCTCAATTAAGCTGGGGCAATGTTTATGGCGGTCGTTTCGCACTTGACCGTTTCCCGTTAGGGCTGGTCTCGGTGAGTGCTCTCACAGAACAATTTATGAGCTAACGCATGTGACATGTTGACCGACAATTGTGGCCTGGAAAAGAAAAATGGTGGAATGATTGTTACCAGTGTTTTCATTTGTTTTTTTTGTTTGTTCGAACGTTTATAGTGACTGGTATTGAATGGATGAAAGTGGACGAGGATCGAGTATAATGGCGTGCAATTAAAAAGACTTATATTCAGCTGTGAATAGTTTGTAAATGTTGATGATGAATGGGCCTGTGGTGTAGTATTTACCTACTTCAATAATAATTAAAAAAAAATGTAATACATTCATTTACTCGCGTTTTATTATGTGTTTTATATTGTGTTACAAAAGGCTTAAAGCTAAAGTACAGTGATGAACCCCGTTAGATCAAAGCAACAAAGGTAAATTGTTTCATGTTTAATTTTTTTTTCATTTATTTCTATTTATAAACAATTTACATTGTGTTATGTACATGCAATTTAAGTACGAAGACAACCATGAATTATTAGGTCACATTTCAGCAAATATAATGTAAAATAGTTTTGATTTGATTCAATGACAAATGAATCTAATAATTTTATTGAATAATTTAAAAAAAAGAAATCATAATGTCAAATGATTTCATTATAGTTTAAGCAATGTCAAACAATTTTAAATTGGTATAATGTTAAATAAAATAAATAAATATCTTGGGACAACTCACACACGGCTATCTGATCCCAAGCTAAGCAGAGCTTGTGTTATCGTAACCAGACAACAGATATACATACTTATATAATTTATAAATACATACATATTATAGATAAATCACACCCAGACACAGAACAAACAATCATGCTCATCACACAAAGTTTGTCCTGGGTGGGAATCGAACCCACGACCTTCCGGCTCAGTAGTCAGAACCACTAACTACTGGACCAACAACATAATAGTTGATTTGATGGCAAACAATTTTTAATATCAATGTCCTATTATTCTAATTTATTTACTGTCAAACAATTGTAAAAAGATGTCAAATATTTTACGACGATATGATATTTTACGACCTTTTTGGCATCAATTGGAGATGTCCGTAGTCAGTTATAACTTGTAATATATCATCAAAGTGAAAGCTACATGCACTTAGCGCCATTTGTCAAGACAACGTTTTCCGTGTTGGCGCCTGCATTGTTTTATGCTCGCCAAACACGTGCTAGGACACTTTAATTTTGAACAAGCGAGATTTATAACTTAAATATAATGCAACAGAATGCTTTTTACCTTTTGCTTGTATTGTGCAGTATAGTTCTTTTGGCGCTGAAAGTAACCGTCAAGACACGCTGTTGAAAAACATATGTAAAATTGACTGCGAAAATCCTACTATTATCATATTATTATGCGAATGTTTGTGAGGATGGATGTTTGTTACTCTTTCACGTCGAAACGGCTTAACGGATCATGATGAAATTTGGCACAGAGGTAGATTATAGTCTGGCATAATACATAGCATACTTACGATTATTTATACGATTTTTTTCGATCATCACGCGGGTGAAGCCGCGGGCGCCAGCTAGTCTAATATATTCAAAACTTCCTTTGAGCTTTTAGATTTATCTAGAAGCGTAGCGCCGTGATTAAAAAACTATCACAATGCGAGTGGGCGGAACCAACCTGACTGAAGAATTTAATAAATAATAATACTGGCCTGCAGCCAATCGGGCTCTGACAATACAAGTGTGATAATAAACGCCTAATTAATTACAATATAAAACTAATAATAGGAAGGTTAGGAAGAAAACCCTTACTAATATTGTAAAAGCGAAAGTGAGTTTGTTTGTTTGTTACGTCTTTACGCCTAAATGGCTCATCCGATTTTAATGAATTTTGGTACAGAAATAGTTGAGACCCTGGAAACGGACATAGGCTATTTTTTAAGTGGAAAATGAAGGAGAAAGAGGGAAGAAAAGGGAAATCTTAGCTTTGCTATTACAATCAATAAGGCGCAAGGGCAAAAACTACAGGTAGCAGGTACGTGCAAATTAGGAACGGGGAACTGTGTTACCCCGAATGTAACGCGAGCGAAGCCGCAAGCAATGAATAGTTTATAAATATTATATTAGTAAATTTCACGACAAGATCCCCACTCTGCATGATGTAGTGTCATAGGGTTCCCACAGCCCAGCGCTGGTTTTTAGTGGTCAACTACTGGACATAAGCTTGTCCAATAACCGCCATTCAGCTCAATTTTGTAGTTTGGTTTCTAACGAGACTAACTGGAAAGTTTTCTGGGAGTTTTGAAAATGGATAGTTTCGATGTGCTTATTTCGAATTTCAACTTTGCCATCTTTGTCACGAGAACCGCCATATTGGAAAAATGGCGCCTAAATTCAAAATCAACTCTTCAAATAATAACAACATAGATACTATATTTCCGTACGAAAGTAAGTCGAGTTGCGGACATCAGCCCGTTATACAATAAAATATATAATACTATGCAAAATCATGGGTATATATTAGCCGGCAATACGATCATACGACAAAACAACCGTACGTGGCACAAAAGATGGTCTGAATTTTACAACAAGTGTACCGCTATTTTGTTAAAAAATGCATGCGTACCTCAATCCCCACGACGGCGAATATTCTTCTTAATTAATTGGAAAAAAAAACCATCGCAATAACTGTTACTCAAATATGAGTCAAATCGAAATCTAAACAAAATTTTGATAATTTTAATATTTATCTAGTTTAATATTTATCTAATTCAAAACTGGCAAACAAAACCATGAAAAACAAATGACCGTGTTGACAAAAAATAAAGAAAAAATGCGTTCTAAATTCGTTTTTGTAAAGCCACTTCACACGTGCACGTTGTTATGACAATCTGGATAATGTGTCGGAAAAATACTTATTTAAAACTATATTTTGTTTACATACCTTTCATAATATTTTTTATTTCATAATTTTATGTAGGGCGGCATTGACACAGAGGTTTTATCTTATTAATGACTTGTTAATGACCGCGGCATCGCCCGCATGGAGTTTAGTTAGTGCCCCATATAAAGATCGCACCACTGTGATCAAAATTATTGTATGTTGTAAACTATCGGTGTGCCAAATGGTTCCGTTCAGTACTTTTTGCGTAAAAGTGTAACAAACATACATCCACTTACACAAACTTACTTTATAATGTAAGTGTAATAATTTACTCTCACTGATAAATTACAACTATTCTACAAATTCCGTTCAAAAAATCAGGTGACGAGAGAGACGTTCTACAAAATTAACTCGACAACCTATAAAATTTAAAGAAAACGATTTTATCGTGTAATAAAATCATCAAGTTTGCCGTCAAACTCCCAAGTCGTGATGCGAACCGGATGAATGAAAAGGCGAGCGAAAGAGATAATAACTCAGAATAGTTTAAACAGAACTATAAAAATAAGATAAATTTTATAACCGTCACCTATATTCTGCCGGGATATGGATGGCGTCTAGTAATGCTTTTAGTTTTTTTCTTCTTTTTGCTGGTCTATCCTGTGCCATAGTTTTTTTACGGAAGCTGAAAAGAAACAAACAAACAAATCACTATTTATAAGAAGACGTGTATAAGAATCTGATGGCGCGGAAAATCAAAAACCATATAAACATCTAAATGTTTTGAAATTGATTTCCAAAAATCTTTACAAAGTGCTCCATTAAAATACGACAGCGGTAAAGCAAAGACCACACCTGTAGCACGTTACGTGAATAACGCCTCTTATTGGCCCTATTTCTCCGCGAGAACGATTCTCGTTTCCAGCCAGCTTTCTAGCTTGAAGTGCTAAAATCCGTTCCTTGCTTTAAAGCTGTACAGTATAAATGGCCCTTTGGGAAAGTCCCACATGTGAGCTGGGAAAACACGTCTTTAATGTTGCAAGATTATGTAACGTGGTCAGAGAAACACGCGACTTGCCGCCGCGAATATTATTATGAGTGGTTTGAATTAATTTGGAATGCGCCCTAGACTGTATCGTGTGTGAAGTCTGTTTGTGGCTTATAAATATTCTTTTTTTTTTAAATGCCATTGTTCTTTCACCGATTCAAAAGTTGCCTTTTTTTCGTTTGTTTTCAATCCGTTCATATAGATAAGGCTTCCATGTTTTTTTCTTATTGAAAGATTATGATTATACTACAACTTTTTGTATTCCATTAGGAAACATAGACTAAAATAATATTTGCTTACAAATAAACCAGTATAAATCTCTACATTTTTTTTTTAATACGTTGCCCCATACTAAAAATTTCTCCTGTATCGTTCGTCGTTTCGTCGTATCGTTTACAAACATTTAAACACATACACAAACAGCCAGACCCGAAACAATGACCTGTACGCCACAAATATTTGTTTCGTGCTGGGATCCAACCCGCGACACGCAGTCGATCGCTCAACCACTGCGCCAACCGTGTCAATTATTGTTTGTGTTAAATCCACTCATATAGTTTTTTTTTCGTTTTTTTTTTAATGAAAGTATATGGTTAAACTTCAACTCCTTGCTATTAAATTAGGAAACAAAAACCACAGTAATATTTACTTACAAATAAACCAGTATAAACCTTTACAATGTACTCAAAAAAAAGGAAAAAGAAAGTATAAAATTGCCAGCACAGCGGGACGTACTAGGTACATATGTTCAGCGCATACGTTTCTGACAAATTGTCGGAAACTACGGGTTACTGACGGCAATATATTGCTACTACGAACGACTCCGTAACCCGTGGGTCTAACACAAACGTGCGGAGTATTCTTGAGGGAAAGAAAATATACGACTATTAGCTTGTGCCCACGGCTTCATTCACGTTAAATTCGGGGTAACACAGTTTTCCTTTCCTGATGAGTTTTGCCCTTGCGCCTTATTAATTGTAATAGCAAAGGTATGTTTTCCCTTTTCTTCCCTCGTTCTCGCTCATTTCACACTTTAAAAAAAAGTAGCAATGTCCGTCTTCAGGGTCTCAACTATCTCTATACCTACCAAAATTCATCATATTCTTTTCAGCCATTCAAGCGTGAAGGCGGAACAAACAAACTCACTTTTATAAATTACTAGCTTTCGCCCGCGGCTGCGCCCGCGTTAAATTTGGGGTAACACAGTTATCCTTGCGCCTTATTGATTTGTAATAGCAACGCTACGTTTTCCCTTTTCTTCCCGCTTTCTCGCTCACATCCCACTTTTTTTTAATAAAAATTAGCCTATGTCCGTCTCCTGGTTCCCAATTATCTATGTACCAAAATTCCTCACAATCTGTTTAGCCATTAAAGCGTGAAGAGGTATCAAACAAACAAATAAACAAACAAACTCACTTTCGCTTTTATAATATTAGTAAGCATTAAGTAAGGAAATAAGAATTTAGTGAAGACTAAGACACGAACAACACGGAAATCACAATAATCTTATACAACATTATTTTTAGTATATGCGAAACCTGAATATATAGTTTGTTCAGAATAAGTAACTGAATCGATAAAGTTCTGAAATTTTGTACATAGATTCTTCACATAAACATACTAGACGGGTGTTTCGGGTTTTGCATAAAGTAAAACTAATGTTGTAGAGACGAAAGTTTGTATGTAGGTAAGTTTGTGTCTGCTTTACGCTCGAACGGCTTAAAGAATTTAGATACAATTTGATATTAAGAAAACTTTTGTTCTAGAAAGTTATGTTCTCAAATATGGTATTTCTCTGCGGGTCGCAGCCAGTACGTAATAAAACTGCTGTCGTGTACCTATATTTCCTTTTCATTTCTCTTTTTGGTATATTTGGAGAAATTTTATATGAAGTAAGCAATACTTTTGTAATCAAATATTATATGGTAATGAAAATTAACTTAGAGAAATACGCTCAATTTATAAATTGATACTTGTTCTTCCCACACGTATAATATTAACTACGTTTAAGTTTTATCGTTGCTTGTCTCAAAAATTACAACCAAATGTAAGAAAAGTTGTATGTTGTATTTCTGATCTTAAAATCGTTCTGTTTCATTTATATCGCGAATTTATGCTAGGGCCTACGCTCGGTAAAAATCCTATGGGACCGCTACCAACGGTTTTCGAATGATTTCTCGATTGAAATATCGGAATTTGAATACCGTTTTGGGATATCGGTCCGGTATATTCAGCGGAAAATGCCCGAATATTGGGTTATAAGGATTCGATTTTAGCCCGTTGTTGTTTGATTTTTTCTTGTTCGAATTTAAATTCATATATCGCATTTTCCTGATTCTGGCAAGATAGTTTCCGGATCAACTTTGAGCTCCGGAAATGATATCAAAGTCTTTGATTAAAACGTCAAACACAGGTACAAAAAGAACGCAATTTTTTCGCGACCTTGTAGGTACAGATGTTTGCCTTAGTTATAAACATAAAAAGTCACTCCTATATCTATACCTATGTATAGTATATACTACTGTACGTACTTACTAAATATTATAACATACAAAACACACAACAATAAACATACAAAAAATACGTTTCGGACAAGCAACATCCATAGGACGTCCAAGTTGTCAAAGTAGTTAACACACTTTGCTTCATCCAATGATTAATTTAATAAAATACCTTAAAACCTATTTAATGATTTATCATTAGTATCAAAAGAACAAGCACAAACTACGCAAAGGTAATTTATTATTCGTCCAATACCTTTTTGATCTTTAAATCTCATTATTCTCCAACCTGAAGTCTTGTTACAAAAATATGATTTACGCTGATTACGTATACAATTATTATAATTTATTTGACATATTCGTGTCGCCTATAGTAGGGTACCTGGCGCGTTTCCAGACGAACTATTAATACGCCACAGATAATATATTTTATGGAGGTGCAACAGACTTTGTTTACTCTATGCTGTCTATGCATCGTGCAACTAGGAGCAATGTCTATGAATATTTTGATTTAGAAATTGTATTGATATTTATAACGTTTTGATGGTTTATTAGTTGAGCATGCGAATATAATTCTATGTCTGAACATAAAATCATGGCCCTATCTCAACTATGTTGGACCAGCTTCCAGTCTAACCACGCGACAGCTTATCTGACCACCACAACTCAGTCACTTGTTAATACGATACCCTTTGTTACGTCCGATTGTCAGACTTTCGGGCCACTGATCATCTGGAATGACAGTAAAATCACTACAATTGACAACCGTGACCAAAAACGTGCTTTCATGGTACTGAGGAAACTCGAATCTGTATGTAGGTAATGGGTGGTCACCCAGCCACAAACATTCTGATTTTCAAAGAAATTTCTATATCAAACAAAACTGCTGCTGTCTTGTTAAGCCAATACTTAACACATCCTACTAATATTATAAATGCGAATGTTTGTGAGGATGTATGGATGTTTGTTACTCTTTCACGTCAAAACTTAATGAAATTTGGCAAAGCGGTAGATTATGATCTGGAGTAACACATAGGATACGTTTTTTCGATATCACGCGGGCGAAACCGCCGGCGCTAGCTAGTTTTTAATAGGAGCATATTTTTCAAGCTTGAAAAACATGCTCCTTTAATTCATACCTGACAAAATACAAATATTTGAATTCACTTTACAAAAATAAAACGTATTAATATCACATGAACTACAACGGACATAATTTTGAACAAAAAAACAAACAAATAAATCTCTGCACATACCTAATTTAAATGCTCGTTTGTAAAAGTCATAACATTGCATCTTTTTACATTTTTATTTCATAAAATACATTTAATATTTTCACCCACCACTGTGCAAAGACAGTTCTCATGACGTACGGGAAATTTATTAACCTAGCTTTTGCTCGCATCTTTTGTCTTTGGTTACTTGTCTTTTAATAAGGAAAATACAGGACTGTACTGTGACCGTATTCTTCTAGAGACAACTCGTAAACTATGAATATTTTCATGTCCAAGATAGCATTGTGGCTACTTGGGAAAAACAAAAAGCAATATTTTTTGCCTCGCCTATCTCTTTATTATTTTTCAGAATCAACAGCGTTTAAGCAACATTGTTAATTAAAAACTCTTCACCTTTTCACAGAACACGTCTATGTTCAATGACATACAGAACTTAGGTTAGAAGAACTTATATGTTAAGCCCCAGAGACAATGACTCGCCTTCCATCGTGCACCGCATGTCTTATTGCTCACTTGATGATCTATTGACTGTATCACTGAGCGGTGTTCGCTGATCTGCGTTTTGGGCCAAACACAAAACATTTGAACTTTTTGCCATCGATACAGTAAGAAGAAGAAGAAGAACTTAGGTTTCTTTGTTCGGCAAAATTTTGATTATGTACTATTGTCCTGTAGTTTCCATTTCTCGTGAATTAATTTTCATCAATGATTTCTTACTGGGAGAATGACAAGATATTATACTTTGTAGGTAGGTACATGGTACAAACTTCAATATTCCATCAAAATTAACGATAAAAATATTTAGGGCCGTGACGTGTTTTCTATCGTGAAGATTTTGTTGATTCAAAATGTAATGAAATTATTATAAAAGTATATTTCCCTGGCAACATTAAAATTGTATACTTGTATAAAGTAATCGTGGGAGGATTATTTGTAATGTCTTCATGTCGACGGGTTAGGCCGCTTTGATGTCGGCGGCCATTAATTATTCCTCTTTATTTTGTTTTGTTTTTAAAGGAGAACAAAGAGAAAATAATTGAATGAGATAAGCATTAAAAATAACAAATATTAAGCGGCTTTGAATATTTTTAGGCATACCATTATGTGTTATCGTGGTATTTCTGGTGAATATTAATGTTGGTGGATGGTGAGGAAGAGGAAAGTCAAAGTAAAACAAAAATGGAAGGATTTTGGTGAGGAATGATAATAAGGAGAAACCAGCCAAGTGCAAGTCGGTCTCGCGCACCGAAGGTTCCGTACAAACTTGCGACATAAACGGCCATATCGTTTGACTGTGTAGACTTTAGAGGGTTGATTGATTAATTTTTTTTACAAGTCCAAGGCACCATAAACTTGATTATTTGCTTTTATTTCATCTTGATACCGCCACACGTTTGCAAGATAAAGGGTCTTGACAGACATACAGACAGGCAGTCGGACAACAAAGTATAAGGGTTCCTTAAAAAATAGTAAATGATAGCGTGACGATTGACATAAAAAATACAAATGTCAAATTGTGATCGGTTGCTCTTGAAAAGCCGTTATTAAAACATCCAATCAAGGGATGACCACTATCAACAGTTCAAGTTGGCGCTGCTTATCAAGAAAAAATGCATTGATGTATCAAAGTTGGCATATTTATTTTAGTTCTATGTTTTCTCTCCTACACTGATACGTCATTTAATAACTTCCCCTGGTGTAGGCGGAGGGGAGGAAGTGTCAGACTTTTACTGACTAAAACCCCATCCGTTTTCCTTCGTTTGCCTTTTGTGTTCCCGGGCCGCAGTATCTCTTTTAAACAACCAGTGAACCAGATGAAGTTTAACCCTGAACTGTACAAAACATCTTTCGTATTTACCTTCACAACTTTTTCCGTAGGCATACCAAAAACGTCTTCTATTTCCTGTAATACTTACATATTTCAGCCACGCACACATCATTTGTCTAACGTGTACGCACAAAATATATTATCTGTACATACGCCATTGTTACAGAGGAACATGTGTTGTGATATACAGCGGAGACACTTGTTTCTTTTGTTGCTCGATTTGGTAATAAAAGCGTATCTTTTATGATGATCAGCTACCCTACCATGACGTCTTAAAACAGAACTTATTCCACTGAGGGAACGAGACAGAGATATACAGGGTGTCTAGCACCATCTCTTTCTCACACAGGAATAAGAACTGCTATAAGATGCCATGGTAACCCTTCTGGAGGTAGAAGAAAACTGCATGTGTGATTGTGTTTTGTTTATTATTCATTTTGTTAGAGTACTGGGCAAAATATTACGGAACGTCCGTCCGTCTACTGACTCTACTGATAGGCCGTGTCGACGGCACGTTCGTGTTCCATGCGCGCCTAAAAGAGATGTCAGCAAAGCAGGGCCTGCCAAGGTGCGGGTTGTTCGAAAGAGATACTGCGGCCCCGGAACATAAATGGCAATAGAAGGGACATGGGTGGGTAGTTTAGTCCGTACACGTCTGACATCCCCCGCGCTCCGCCCAGAGCGAGGGAAGTTATCTGATGATTTGCCACCCGCAAAGAAAATATCCCTCGACTCCTCCATTGACTGACTTTTCGTTGGTCAAGTGGTAGACTGCTGAGCATGAGGTCCTGGGTTCTATTCCCGGGTAGGGACAAAGTATTATTGGGTTTTTCCATAAGAAAATTCTCAGTAACAATCTTAAAGTCTAGATTCTTATTTTTAGGTTATCTTGCCGAAATAATCCATTTTTCATCTATTTCTTTAATATTATAAGGAGTCTCATTTACACTCACATTATAAAGAGGTAAAGTTTGTGAGTTTGTAGGGAGTAAACTCTGGGTCTGCTGAACCGATTTTGAAAATTCTTTTACCAATAGAAAACTCCGTTATTTGATTATAACATAACTACGGCACTTGGGAGCCGAACAGTATAAAACCGATGGGCACAATTAGTAGCTTAACCATTGGTAAGCACAATTAAAAAAAAAAACTTTGCCCCACATCGTGGGTGCGTTTACAAATATTCAAACTCACATACACAAACAGCCAGACCCGAAACAACTATCTACAGGTCAGACAAATATTTGTTACGTGCGGGAATCGAACCCGCGATACGCAGCGCAGCAGTCGATCGCTAAGCCACTGCGCCAACCGTGCCGTCAATTTTGTTGTTACCAAAGATAAGTGCCCGGTTAACTCAAGCTTAATGTAGACGGACCTCTAAATTATTTATGACATATGGTGAAGCCATGATACTCGGTAATTAATGGATACGACCCGAGAGAGAGTCAAATTGTGTATCCCTTAGTTTGGGATAACCTTACTCATGAGCCTAATTTAGACGCATTATTATTAAACGTCCTTGAACCTAAGGCTCACCAAAAATTTAATTTTAATGATAAACATACTTTATTCTGCAATACATGGTAGTAAAAAAAGGGAAACAGGATCAGCCATATTTAATCTGTTGCCATGCAGAACTTTTAAAAACACTATTATTTTTATTATCCTTACTTAATATTATAAAAGCGAAAGTGTTTGTTTGTTACCTCTTCACGCTTTAATGGCTAAACCGATTTAGATGAATTTTGGTACAGAGATAGTTGAGAACCAGGAGACGGACATAGGCTATCATTTTTTTTTAAAGAGTGGGATATGAGGGAGAAAGAGGGAAAAAACGGGAAAACTTAGCGTTGCTATTACAAATCAATAAGGCGCTACCGAATTTAACGCGAGCGAAGCCGCGGGCAAAAGCTAGTTATATTTTTTTTTTTTTTTGACAAATATCCTCACGATGTTTGGTCCTCACGATGTTTGCCTCTACCAAAACAAGTATTAATCCGCACTGACACTCGAAAAATCAGAGATTTGTGGCTTATGTTTGTAACAGAGTGGCTATTCCACACCATATGAGAAAAAAAAAACAAAAACATGAGACCTATGACTTGATAGTGATGATCACAGCTCCAAAACTCACCTTTGACGTATGATAGGTAATACTGCAAGTCTCACATTAATTATGATTAATATTTTCAAGATTCCGGTATTTTATCACGGGAAAAATAACGGGTCAAATCCTGCGACAGCAACAAAATATGATTTTATTTTACTAAATTACAATATATTTTTAAATATGGAACACTAATTAAATCAATAAAGCCTTTTTAATATTAACTCACGCCCACAGAGCTTTCCTCCATTTTTTTTCTTCTATTGTGTTGCCAACATAAAAATTCCAAAGCCAGCGCCAATAAGGGGCGGAGGCGGTGCAGGGGTGCCAATTTTACAGCCCAATGGCGCGAGAGAGCCGATTGGAAAACGCTGATGACTATGTAGTGATTATACTCTGTGTTCTAATTTTGTGTGCGTGGTTCGAAATATAATTTGAGCAGGTATGCCTTGTAGAATTTAACTAGGTTTCATTTTATAATGTCAAAGTTGAATTAAAAAGATGTACTAAGTCAATACAATCAAACTGGATTATTTTTTTTATAACTTGTCTATTCCAATTTACCATTTTCTACAAAGTTTCTTGGCAAAGAATCTGCTGTCAAATAACAAGATCCTTTTAACTACGATTTGCTGAACTATTATTATGAGTGTGATTTGACAACTAGCACTCTATGTAACTATTTCTTTTAACGAAGCTTTTGTCTGAAGAATCCAATATTCGTTTTCTATCGAAAACTTTCAGTATAAAAGTCTTCAGCCCAAAATGTTCACGGCCTTTGGGCACATTATAAGCAATATTCACAAATTGACGTGAGAAGGAGAACGTAAGTGTTCACTTTGTACTCATTCTTATTGGAACTCACGAATATTTGGATTGATTTGAAAATTACAGGCCGTTCCAGAACGTTACAGAAACTTCCAGAACCTTCGACGGTTCGGAGTGATTGAGAGAGCATTTTGAAGAGAATATTAAATTGGATATTAAAGTGAATCGGCTTTTAAGTCCTTGAAAGGTTGTTATTAGTCTATTCTTGTAAGATTTTTTACGGTAAGTAAGATTTTCTATATTGTAGGTATAGGTAACGTTGCGTTGTACATAACCCAATCTCGGACCAAATCGGACACGGACACTGCTAGGTCTTGAGATCAGTAATATCTATTGATAGCAGTGTTGTTTATATTTCAATAATTGAGTCTAGTTAATCGTTGTTGCCAATATCGCCAATGTCTCGGAAAGTCTGACAACCAGTTTTAACAATATCGTATTAGAATAGAATATACTTTATTGCACACCAAAAATTAAAACAAAACCATTACTTGCACATAAATTATTGCTAATGCTATGGTTACAATGGCGGTCTTATCGCTGACAGCAATATCTTTAAGATAATCTGGATAGACTATATGAGTATAAAAACTATAATGGGGAGTAATGTACCTACTGCTAATACCATGCTAACAATTAAAATAAAATAATTATAAATAAAAAGTAAGTATATTTATATTTGTATGTATTAATTTATGATACATACAGGTATAAACATATATATACAAAATATATATATACAAACTAGCTGTGCCCAGCGGTTTCACCCGCTGCTCACTTAGGGGTATAAAAATAGATGTTGGCCGATTCTCAGACCTACCCAATATGTACACAAAATTTCGTTTAAATCGGTCCAGCCGTTTCGGAGGAGTATGGGAACGAAAACTGTGACACGAGAATTATATATTAGATAAAATAGGTGTTAAACATTGATTGGGAAATTTAATAATTTATTACAGGAAAAATTTGCAACGATGGTTTTAAAAGCAAAGAGTGAATGTGCATGCCATGCAGTCTGGATTTAGGCCTCGTTGATGGCGAGAAGCTCAGCCTTATGAACTGAGACTTTCAAACATAGCTGTCGAAATCTAGGTGTATTATGGCTAAATGTTTGTTAACATAGTTTTAACCGTTCAAAAGTACTTTTGACTGATTAACAGTTTTGACTGCGACATCTAAACAGTCGCCATTACAAAATTCACTACACCTGAACAAAACATAATCACAAAAAGCTTCCATTGAAAACTATCGCAGCAGCGCACTATTCACGGTGCGATATTATCGCAACGTTGCGTTGTCGCCGTGTCGCGTTGTCGCGCCGCTCCATCCGGCGGGTGTCGCGACTGCGCGCTCAAAAGGCGTCATCTTGTTGTTTTGTGCGATACGAGGCGCCGTCTATAGGACGCTTTAGTTGTTTAGTAAAAATGTTCCTCTGTTTTAGTTCAGTTTTTCCATAACTTCTTAAGCGGTAAACGAAACAGGGGGTCTACTCTAATTCTACGTAAAACGAAATTGCGGCCGAAACTTCGAACGTTTTCTACCACGGTTTCATTTCATTTCATTAATTTCGAAATTTCGGACGTCCGAAGTTTATTTGACATTAAAATTTTCTAAACCTACTCTAATTCACGCAAAATGATATAGAGTAGGGTTACAAACGTAACTACTTTTGACTTTCGTTCGTTAACGAAGTTACGTTTCGGAGAAAGAGAGTAGACCCCCAGGTCTAACATTTATCTTAATCCCTGGTTATATCGTTTCAGTGTGACCATCTTTTCTAAATTTCAAAACGATTTTGCGCGCGAAATAACGATGGAAACTTTGATATTTTGATCAGACTATTTTCTATTGCATATGTACTAATATGAATAACAAAATGCCATGTTCGCAAGAACATGAAATTTCGATAGAAAACGGTAAGATAAAATCACTTTTAAAAGTTGCTGAGTGAAGTAAGTTTGAATTTAGGGAGTAACTTTGAACTACAGATAGAATTATGGAAAACCATTGCTTAAGGAAACAACGTCATCCCAAGATTGCCATAGACTAAAAAAACAAGACATTCAAGTAGGATACTTTTGGACAATACCGCGAGCAAAGCCGCGGGTATAATAAGCTTAATAAGGTTTACAAAGTTAAAAAACCACCCTCCTCGCATCCAATCTTTTCACCACGTCAAATAATATTTTTCCTATAATTCCTCTCGCAGTCTCCTCCCATACGGAAAAGTTCCAAGAAAATAAAATCCAAGTCCTCTTTGAATATACAAATTGGCACATCGGTCAGGTTCAGACTAGTATGACGAACTCGGAATCATTCAGAGCTGTCACAAATATGAATATTCATCGCGGACCAGTGTAGATTATACTGAAACTTATTAATATTTATGATTGAATAAATACTACGGAATTCACAGCTGACAGACAAATGTGGCTTCTGCGAGTGAGTTAATATTTGAGTACGATTTAACTGTTAGTTTGTTCATGGTGGATATTCTGTTTGCTAAGCATTGTGGGTGAGTTTGTTTGGAAGTTATGAATTTGCTGTAGTTTGATTTATTTAGGAGTGGTTAGAAAAGGTTTGTAAATTGAATATGGCCGCAGCACTCACGAAAGTACCAGTCATGCTACTATGGATGAATTGCAGAACTTTGACGCTATCATGCAGGCTGGGACATCGACACTTTAATTTTGAAAGAAAGAAAGAAAATACATTTATTTGGCACGTGCCGCAAGTGCACACAACATCAGACAAAAAAATAAAACTTGAAAACATAAAATTAATTTTAAAAACTTAAAACTAAACACAAAAAGAAGATGATTATTGTGTCTTACAGCTGCGCCAAATAGGCCCAGTTCAGCAAACTGTCGGGTACGTAGTGTCCGACACTGTATTACATAAAATAACAACAGGCATGTTCCTCATGCTGTCCCAATGCTGGGCAAAAGAAAAGGTCCAAAGAACATAATTCAAAAACACTTATAACTGCTCGCGCTAAATTAGGTAGCGCCTTATTCATTTGTAATAGCAACGCTAAGTTTTCCCGTTTCGTCCCTCTTTGTCCCTCATATCCCACTCTTTCTTTAAAAAAAAATAGCCTATGTCCGTCTCCTGGTTCCCAACTATCTCGTACCAAAATTCATCAAAATCGGTTTAGCCATTAAAGCGTGAAGAGGTAATAAACAAACAAACCCACTTTCGCTTTTATAATATTAGTAAGGATAATGTCATCATTTGCAAAGCCTTTTCCCTTTTTGTTGAGGTCGGCCTTCAGTCTTACCGGATGCAGCTGAATACCATGCTGAATTACATTTAGCGACTGCCTATCTGACCTCCACAACCCAGCTAGTACTTGGTAATATACCCCTTGTTAAGACTGGTTATATTATTCCCTGTAATGTATTAAGGATATAAAATTCCTGAATCAACAGTAATAGAGGTTCATACCCTCAGACATTGAATTACGAATATGATAATGTAATTTCTCGCAACGGTCGGAATATTGTCGTCCATTAAATGACTGAAATACCGTCGTCGTTATGAAAACGAGACGCGTTAATCTACAGACACACTTGTCTTTTAAGTGTGTGGCGGGATAAGGAACTAAAATTGAATGATTTCAAATATTGTTGACATAAGATTTTCGTAGGACGCGCCACCATGGCAAACACGAAGGGTATCGAACATTTTTCGAAAATTATAAACTCTGTTTAAAATTTGTGGTTACTGATTGTATTTTTTTTAATCAACAATGATAGGAGTCATCAACAAAAACTCATAAAGAATTAACAGATTACAATGTTATATGAACCTTTTGGCAAGCAAATGACGTTGGGACTCTCTTCTATGAACGTATTTAACCTCTCAAGGGCCGCCACTATATACGTCAACTATCCGTCAAGCACCGCCGGGCGGGCTCTTATCGTAAGCGTAATCTGATTTTAACACTTATCTATACTGCAAAAACAGTTTTAAATGGGTCTGGTTTCGGTGGCACTTGTGCCAGCGGGGCTCAACGGTAATACTTGTTTATTGGCACTGGGGTTTGTGCCGCTGGCTCTAAGAGGTTAAGTGAAGTATTAAAAACACGAGATCGTGACATTAGTTCAGATTTTGGCCACGCGCAAAGACATCCCAGCGCAACTATACTATTAGATTACTAAGGAGTTATTCTTGAAACATTTCTCCTGGAATAGTTGAATTGCTGGCTATCAACCCTTGCGCGAATACCCTCAGGATGCCATTATAGTTAGCCCAATCTAGTTACTTTAGCACACAAAATTATTAATTAATATACATATTCGTTTAATACATAGTAACCTAAGGAATAAGGTCAGCCGTATGTTCGCACTACCTTTGCCTAGATCGTGTTGTAGTTACGAATACCCTAATGTGTATTATTCATGGTGGAACTTTCTCGAAAGTTCTAAAGGTAATTTACTGGAGGGTAACGCGGAATTATTAAGTTAGTAATTCTGGTTACTGAGGAAAGGGTCAGAGGGGTTTCAAAGAAACATGAAGGATTTATTACAGCCTTAGATATACCGACAGGGTTGTTTATTGATTGGCCAACCCTACAATGAAAGGGGGGTCAGTACCTACTTAAAGAAAAAATAAAAAGTTTATTTTAACTGTTGATCGGTAAAGTTATGATTTTATAAAATACCAGCTCTCTTGCGCGGTTTCACCCGCGTCTTAAGTTGGTGCCCCGCTCCCGTAGGTAGTAGCGTGGTGTTTTTTTAGCCTATGTTACGACGTGATAATCTAGCTTCCTATTCCTGAAAAATGGTTAAAATCGGTACAGTAGTTTTGGATATTCGATACAAACAAACAAATCCTTCCTCTTTATAATATTAAGTACTAGCTAGCGCCCGCGGCTTCGCCCGCGTGATATAGAAAAAAAATATCTGATGTGTTATTTCAGAATATAATCTACCTCTGTGTCAATTTTCGTTAAGATCCGTTCAGCCGTTTTGACGTAAAAAAGTAAGAAACATCCATCCATCCTCACAAACATTCGCATTTATAATATTTGTAGGATAAGATTGATTTTCACTGCTGTAATAAAACTCAGTAATACTATAAAGTTTCCCTTATTAATTAAACAAAAGTCCTGTTTGAAACCCTTTTAATTTTACTTCAATCCAGAAAAAAAAAAACAAATTGAAGTCTAGAGAACAATCCAATTTTATTTCCTCCCATTTAGCCACTCCTTGATAGGACCATTTACTCTGCGCCCGCTTCAACAAAGACACAGGTGTAGTTTAGAGTTGAGCACTAATTGCAGAAAATAGTGCAGTTGGTGCAATAAAGACTAATGGCAAGATGGCAGCACCTCTGTAGTTACTATTTCAGCCAATCAAAACAGCATAATTTTGCATTAACAATAAGCTAATCTCTAATTTTAAGTAGTAACAAAGTTTCACGAAAATAATAATGAGTTGTTCCTTTTTACTCACATTACGTAGGAAAAAAATAAGTTTATTTACAAAATGAAAAAATTTTTTTTTACGAATATTTGTGCTTAATAACTGTTAGGTTTATTTGCACAAAATACTAAACTGTCTTTATTCTTATCGCTTAATCAAAAAGTCTAAAAACTTTGTAACAACAGATTAAAATCTTGAAAGTAGCAGTCGTGAAAATTTCTGTATATTGGAACGTTACTGACCCTATAGAAAATTAAGTCAGCTTTTTCTACTATAGCAATACGAAGTAATAAAAAACCGAAGCTAATTCCAATTTCAAATCCAATCCGATCGCTTTTACTGAACCTATCGCTGTTGATGGCCAGTTCGTCCGTTCACTGTTGTCGATATAATTCCGTCGCAGGTGTACAGGCGCGTACAGTCGCACTAATTGAAGTAATAGCAGTCTGAGCGGACGAACGATTCAATTTCAATGCACGTGCTTTTCAATGAGGTACAGTTAGGCGGTGAAGTGCTGGAAGGGGCTCGAATATTTTTTTTAGTGATGTTACTTGGGCAACCGACTTTTTGATGGATTATACGAATAAAAATAATTAACATGGAAAAGTGTTTTTCAATTTCACTAAATGTGTCTGTGTTGAGTATGCTTGCTATTTTGTTATGTCACAGCGTACCATAATTTAGCAATCAATATCTATGGACTTGGTTTACATAATTTTAGATGTCTTCCTACGCCTTCTTTCACTACTTCTCAGTAGGTCAACCAAGATTAATCCATTTCGTACCCCCGTACGTACCGTTCTTCCAATCTCGTTCATTATTTGTTGTCTTTCGTTCACTCATTCACTCACTCCCACACATCGTTCAGCCGCTAATTGTTTGCTTGCCCTGTGTGTTTAGGGAACCATCCTTCAAATATTATGATATCAAATCTTGCCCAAAGTTGTCCGTGCGAGTTCTCAGATTTTAATAATATTTCAATTACATTAACATATTAATTATTTTTACCCATATCAGGGAAAGGGTCTTCGAAAATTATGAGATTTTGGAAAATAAGGGTGTTCAGTACACAGACATCGTTAGCATAATCATAATATTCTATAGCGTGTGGGACGTGGGTAGTGCCTGGTGTCATGTTTTTAAGCCGCCCATGGGCTTCTAGCTTGACTTAACACGCCTTCGTGAAATATCTCTAAAGCATGTTGGTTTTCTCACGAAGTTTTCTTTCACCAAAATAAGTGATACGAAACGCATACGAATCCGAGCAATCAGAGAATGCTTCTTTGAATTCTGACTCCAAACGTATTTTTTTATAGTCTGAGGTCACATCACTAAGCTGTCACTGCTATAAGAAATCATTATGTCAAATCTGTTTGTTACACACAGTTCTTAAACAATCCAGTTTTTGGAACGAAAATCGACTCGTCAAGCGCACGTTAATTACTCCAATTAACGTGAGTTCAATACTGAGTTACAGTACGTCCAGTTTAAGTTTGCAGTTCAAAGTAGCGCTGCTTCTGGGGTTGCGGGTTGTTCGAAAGAAATACCGCAGCCCAAGAATACAAAAGGCAAAAAAGTAATATGGGCTTTTTGGCTTTAAAATCTGACACTCCCTCCCGCTTTGCAAAGAGTCATTTGTTGACGCTGCTTGTCAATACCAAATCCAGCAATGGGTCAAGCTTTATACGTTTATTTTAGTACTTTGTTGTACCGCCTGCACACTTCGAAGGTCGGTAATTTTCTTTCCAGAAACCAATTAAGAGTTTCTTATCCTATCCGATCTATTTACGAATCGAGCTAAAACTTTTAACGAAATATAAACAACAATTCTTTTATCCTACTTGTCAATCGTCGATCCAATTATGGCCACTTTATGCTGCCAATTTACTATATTTTACTGTTATTTTCCGGTGGGAACGCTGACACGTGGTATCGATGTTGCTGTTTATTTTTAATAAAAAAAAAATTGTTGGGCCACGGAGTTGATATACATGATGTAAACGAACTACGAAATCGTGAACCATGCATTTGTACCAAAGTAAGTAACATCACGCAAAGATAGCAGATGGGCCTGCCAGGGCCACTGCCTGCTGTTCGAAAGAGATACTATGGCCCCGGAACTTAAAGGGCAAAAGAAGGAATATGGTCAATAAAAGTCTGACACCCCCCGCGTCGCTCAGAGTGGGGGAAGTTATTTGATGATTTCCTATCCGTTAAAAAACACGCAATCAATTATTGCTTGGAAACGGTTTTTTTGGAGGTAAATAATCACGTTCTATACTAGAAATCAATGTTACGCACTCAAAATAACAGTATGAAGAACAAAAAACGATCGCATTCAGCTTCGTAATGGGTAATTTTGCATCCAGTAAAGGTACTTTTATTTTGACTAATTTATAAGTAACGTCTAAATGTTACCACTGGTTTACTACCAGTAGTTGAGTACCAGCAGTTTAGTGCCAGTTGTTTAGTATCAGTAGTTTCGTGCCAGTTATTTAGTGCCAGTAGTTTAGTGCCATTCGTTTCGTGCCAGTCGTTTAGTGCCAGTAATTTGGTACCAGTAGTTTAGTACCAGTAGTTTCGTGCCAGTCGTTTCGTGCCAATTGTTTAGTTCTAGTAGTTGAGTACCAGTAGTTTAATGTCAGCAGTTTCGTGCCAGTAGATTAGTGCCAATACGAAACGTGGATGTACTATTAGGTACACCTGCCTAACCCTTAAAGGATCACAAGCATCATGTTACGTGATAGCACATACGTAGTCTACAAAATATTAGTAGTGGCATATCCAGTATTCAAACTATAGCCTTACCCCAAAGGCAGCTGTTACGTCTATAGCTCCATTACTGCAAACGTCCAATAAGCGAGCACAGCGTTCCTTGTATCATTCAGTCTCGTCGGCAACGATCCAATGGAATCCGGAACCCTGGTGTTATGCCCTCCCACACTAGGTATTGGATTTTGATGAATATAGCAGTTGGTTCTTTGTGGTGGCAGCCTTTGGCAGTGAGGAACTGGGTACAGGATAATACTGCAAAGCATGGAATAGTTCGCACAGTCACAATAAAACGATATTAGCGATTCTGATTGAAGCACTTTTGTGTTCGTTAATACCGTAGCATTATTGCTAAGCCTAATACCAAACCTAAATAGCCATTTTGACGAAATGAAAATGAATAAAACTCACTATTAATAGTGAGTTTATTTGTTTTTTTCTACTATTTCTGGATATCGCCAAGCGGTTGGTGTACTCTTCCAATTGACAGCGATGTGGTCGATTTTTAACTCAACATTTTTTTCTCATTCTAATACTAAAACATATTTTTAATATGAACTATTTTACGTTTATTTATTGTTTGTAAATTACCTACATATTATTACTTGAATAAACGCTTTTGGATTTTCAACTATATTAAGTAACTAGCTTTCGCCCGCGGCTTCGCCCGCGTTAAATTTGGGGTAATACAGTTCCCCTTGCGCCTTATTGATTTGTAATAGCAACGCTAAGTTTTCCCTTTTCTTCCCTCTTTCTCCCGCACATCCCACTTTTTTTTAATAAAAAATAGCCTATGTCCGTCTCCTGGTTCCCAACTATCTCTGTAGCAAAATTCATCAAAATCGGTCTAGCCATTAAAGCGTGAAGAGGTAACAAACAAACAAACAAACAAACTCACTTTCGCTTTTATAATATTAGTAAGGATTTAATCAGCAATTATTTAATTGTCAGTAGAAACGGTCATCAGTATACAGGCGAGTGAATTATGTCCATGGTTGTGGATGGTGAGGTCAGCAAAGCGGAGGAGCCCGCCATGGCCACAGCCCAGGGTTGCGGGTTGTTCAAAAGAGATACCGCGGCCCCAGAACACAAATGGCAAAAGAAGGAACATGGATGGGTTTAGTCAGTAAAAGTCTGACACTCCCTCCCGCTCCACTTAGAATTATTTAATGACTTTCCAAACCTTAAAAAAGATGGCTGATAGTCAAATTGGCCCGTCACCACAGTATCGTAACCATGCAGTTGATAGCTACACCACAAAGTTAATTCGTAAAATCCCCAGAGTTTTCTGTATTAATTTTAATATTTGTTTGTTTCAGGGGCTTTGGAAAACAAGGGTACCAGTGTCAAGGTAAGGATACCACAATATATTTTCGTATTAAACTGTCACTTATATATTTAAACTTCATATACAGACGTCTGCAGGTCAAGCTACCCGAAACTGTCATTTTTTCCCAATCAACCTTGAACCTAATACTTTAGAAATAAAGTCGAAAATCTGACAGATTGTAGTAGCTTGATGTGCAGGCGTCTGTACAATAGTGGTACATAGGCATACTTATGCCATAAGGCATTCTCTAATTTATCTACCAGTCAACCTTTGGGTAAAATACGACAACATTGTGATAGGGTACAAAAATTATATAAAATAATATATATATCTAAAACTATTTGTTTACGAAAACGTATATTTTTATACGGAAACTATTCGCTAATACACAAATACATATCAAATAAACTAATAAATACATTTAAAAATGAATAAAAAAGAGAAATTTAACTTAAAAGATCTGCAGTTGCTGAATACTTGCAAGAGCCGACTTACGGCTATTCAAATTATTTGGATACATTTTGATAAAAGAGAAGCAGGTTAACACAGATTATAATTTAAAAAAAAAACTGAAAATAACACAAGTACACAATTGGGCCTCCTGATAAATTAAGTCCGCTATGCAGTTTTAAGTCTATTAATTGCCAAACACTACAGACCGTTTCGAAAGGACATTATACTGCACCCATACTTTATTGGCCCTGTAGGCCTACTATGACATCTTAAAGCAGAACTTATTCCACTGAGTGAAAGAGATGGTGCTAGACACCCTGTATAGCTCTGTCCCTTTCCCTCAGCGGAATAAGTTCTGCTTTAACAAGTCATGGTAGGGTAGCTGGACCCAAGAGCATCGGAAAATGATGTATTATACGTATTCTCTATCTTAAGTAAACTTTTTTATGATCTGAAAATAATATCATAATAAATTTAGCTGTGTTTAATACCTACCTACATTTAGTATGTTTCATTGCATTTTTTTCTAACGTCTACATGGATGTATTTGCATCCTTAGACTGCATAATTATAAACTATTCATATGTTTAATTAATTGAATATTAAAGCAATATTCACAAAACCTGCCAAGTCTGACCTGACCTGTAAAAATGCCGGTTATAAAATTCTTTCAAATATTTCCTTCGCTCTATAATTATTGTTTGCAGTCTAAAAACTAGGCAGGGATCCTTTGTTATCATCTGTTCTATATTTATGTGCAGTGTGCAGCTTTGTGGTCCACAAAAGATGCCACGAGTACGTGACGTTCACCTGCCCTGGTGCCGACAAAGGGGCGGATTCCGACGTGAGTATTGTGTTTTTTGTACTGTCTATGGTTAACAAGGATCTTTTGGCAAGTATGAAAGTGGATGATACAAAGGAGTACAAAACAATAAGTCGATAATCAGAAAAGTCTTTTTTTACAAAAAAATATTTCTGTTTGTGTTGAATATATCTTATAGGTGGGAATTAAAAAAAAAATAGTGTTGCCAACATGGATTTATCTATTATCTAAACCTAAAATATGTAGGTATATAAAGTTGTAGTAATATCATTAATACAATGATGTGTACAGTAGACTGGCCCTTACATGGGAACCTAAAAACATAACGGGCGAAATATACTGGTATCTACTATTTTGGTACACCTCTATGGTATTATGTTAAGTATACATATTATATCTTTGATGTTTTACATTTATTGTTTTCTCCACATATAATTAAATTCTTAAATATTTCTTAAAATCATAAAAAAAGAACATTTAAAAATAGAAAAATAGTAGCCCACCGATATCGGGAACAAGGTCCAAGCTAAGCGGCGGTCAGGACTCCAGAGAAAGGAACCTCCTAACAATACGAGCCGTGTCCAGGAGTACCTACCGCTTTCTGTATCAAGCCCTTGATCCAGCTGCCTAACGAGAGCCTCCTCAGGGATTGGTCGAGGCTCTTGGCAATTACGCCTTTGCTGTTATTATTAAGATAAATCTGTAAAACACTATACTTAGATACCACATATGTCAAAACAGCAAAAAGTTCATAATATGCACATTACCGACTTATTGCTTGGCATCGATATGTAAAGTTCGTAATAGGTGGCGTACTGTAGTTTCTGTTTACCCCCAGGGGCCTTAGTCTGCTATTACAACAGACTCAGAATGGTCGATCACTGATCGCATAATGGTTGATTTTGACAAGTTTAGTATGTAGCAGATTACCAAACTTAATTGTCAAAATTAACCATTATGCGATCAGTGATCGACCATTCTGACACTATTGTAATAGCAGACTAAGGCCCCTGGAAAAAGTACGTATCTTCCCACTGTTAGAATACAAGCCGCCTCCTCTTTAAAAGAGAGATCTAGAATATTTCGGTGCGCTGCCATAGTCAGAATTAACGCCGCCATTTTGTTAATTTTGCCGCTTCGCTGTCAATGTCATCCAAGTGCCAAAAGATTCTTGTACCGCTTTATTCGTTCTTCGAAGATTTTGTAAGTTCAAATCAATAGTTTTGTATAAAACGTAAAATTGAAGAAGCTCTTCTAATTTTGACATCTGTCACTGTTGTCATTGGGTTTCAAACATGTCGTGTTGCTGTGGCCCGACATTGTTCTTCATTTCGGTCTGACACTGCGGTTGTTAGACAGTTTCCTTCAGAAGAGCACTAATACTGAAATGTGTACGCAAATAACTAAATAAAGTGCATATGCAGATCAGTTGTTATATTTATAAATACGTTTATTTAAATAAAGATTAGTTACTATTTTTGAATACGACTTAAGCATAGTTGATGAAGTATTTTTTTAAGTTTTTTAGTATAACGTATATTTTATTTGTGAATTTTATTTATTAATTTGCAGCAAAATTATTTGTTGCATTTAATCGTATACTTGCATCGCCACACACAATGATTAATTAATTACAAGACAACTCGTACAACAAGGACAAAAATTACACATCAAAAAGTACTTTCAATTACAACAAAGCCAACATTAGCTGTTATAAAGTAATTACTGTAGGTACAGTCATGAGCACAAATATTTATGTGTTCAAATACCCTAACTTTGAGAAAGCATCTGTATCATTAAAAATGCTTGTTCTAAAATACAATACTCGTAACAAGATAATTTAACAATAACCGACTTCCCATAAACTAGCTGAGCTGATAGACGTTGTCCTGTCATTTCATTAATTAACAGCGTCACCTACTGGGTCTAACTATAGCTAAATACCATTTAGGTGATCCTATATGTACAAAAAGTTCTGAAAATCAGTCAAGTGTTTTTGGAAGTTATATTATAAAGATACAATAGAATAATCACTTTTAAATGTTGCAATATGTGTACATATTAGTGGTCGTAACTGTACATCAGTTTGCGTGTATGTCAACTGGCAGGGTACGGCCATCAACAAGTATTGCGCCGTGCACTCCAACATAATGAGATTGTGTTTTATATGTACAGTCACATACAATGATGGAACATCGGACAACAGAAGCAGACAATGGGCTAAAATCTGTAATAATGACTTTTGTCCGTGACTGTCTTTCTGTAATTTTTTTCTTTGTTTGAGCAAGTTGGATCATTTCACGAAAAAACACTAAGAGCCAGTTTTTTACCAATGAAACTGAACACATATTTAAACTGCGGTCAAGAGCTGTCATTAACATTATTCATGGAATTTATAGTGACAGGACCTAAACATGGATAAGAAGTGTTAATTGCGTTTAACTTCATTGGTGAAATTATCTCTCAGTGTCATTAAGAGCCAGGCAGCGGCTAGGCACGACTGAAAATTTTGTGGATTGTTATGAATAATTTTGTACTATTCTTACAATGTTTATTGCTGGACACATGGCCGATAGTCTCTTTTTCCGTACGATATTTTTCGTAGGTACATAATTCATGACAGTCACTGTACATTACTTGTGATAAGGGTTTATAGTCGGTGTGCAGCTCTGGGACCACAAGCCAGAATATTGAAAAAAGTATTTTATAATAAAACACTCTACTTTAAATTGACTTCCACTCTTCGTTAATTAAAAGCGTCTGGAAACTTCTGTAGAATGTAGGAAAGAACTTCGGAATATTAAAAATGAAATAATTTTGTACTCAAAATATTATGTACAGAACAGCTACTTTTATAATGGAGTCTACGTTAATAAATAAGATTTAATTACCTACAACAGAAAATAGATAAAAAATAAAACATTAATTGAAAGAAAATTGCTTTTCACGAAAATCCGCAGCGTGTAGTTACATCACAAGCCAAACCACGCTATTAAAGGAAAGATTAAAGGAAAATGGGCCTCATTCCCGAAAATATACAAGACAATCAGGTCACAAACATTAAAATATCGTGTCTCAAGAACAAAATTGTATAATAACGGTTCATCACTTCAAATAATACGTTATTAGCAACAAGCGGCCATGTTGGATTAATTGGCGGGAACGAGACACGGCCATTTTGTTGCGTTTCAAACAGTTCACAATTGGTGCAATTTGTTGAATCGGGTCTGTTATTAAATGGGCGTAATTATTTTTTCTAGCACACTGTAGGACTTGTTTTTGTGAAACTATTGCGTCTATTGTCAACTCGTAAAACGTGTTCAAGTAAGTGGAAAATGAGTCGAGACAAAAACAAAAATAGTAAGTAGGAAATAAGTACTTATTTGAAACATATTGTATTGTTGTTGGTTAAAGAGCTATGGATGTATGGACCATGAATGGACTACTATACTAAAACACAGTCTAACTTTATCCATTTTGAACTTGCCAAACGCAGTTACAAACACTGCTTAGCAACTTAGTTAATGTAAATGTGAGTTTGAATTGAAATGCATTTTAGCACATATCATTGTCGGGGTAGTTGCGTTCTCTTCTTCTCATAAAACATTGCTTTCCCTACTGCAGAGGGTTAATTAAATTGGAAAAGATAACAATTTTATGTGTTTTCTCAGTACTAAGCATTGTTTGCAGCACAAGAACGAAGTACCTAATTAAAATTTGTACACAAACTTTCTTTTCCTGGAAAACTTAACTTAAATACTTGGATAATTTACTTTTGAATATTCTAGGAATTTTAAATATTTTTGCAAAATGTTTTTCTTTGTTAAAAATACTTAATCGCGTCGGAGTAAACATTGTAAAAGCTGACTGTTAAGGTTGGTCTTAATAATATTTGCTGTTGCCTCGAGCGTTCATTTCCAAAGTTTGTTCAATTTTGATAAAAAGAAAGGTCATTACGGTATTTTTGGGTCGACCTGTATCTACGAAAAAGGTAATACAAAGATATTATGTCGTGTACTTTTGTGGCTTACTGTAATTAATTTATAAAAACATTTAAAGTCTCTTTGCTTTTAGAAAATATTCTCAAACAAGATAAATTTTATACCAAAAACATGGTCGAATAAATAATATTAAACCTTATTAACACTGCAAGTAAATTCACATTGTTACGTCTTAAATTACACTGGCCCCTTAAGTTCAACTAGATAGAACTAGCTCTTTAACTATTTCTGTAAGATAGGGAGCTAGTAACAAACTACGTTTCACCTAACTTTGAAAATATGAAGTAACATAATACAATGAGCCAATTAGGAACGTCTGTGTTCGGGTTTGATGTAGCAGATGCATTTGATGTAGCTTAGGTACCTAAATGTTCCCTCAAGTTTTCACGAAGACCGTGCTCACTGACGGTTGACCACTTTTCAACCTTATTACTTAGAGCTTAAGGTAAAGTTCTGACTAACGGCTATGTAGTTAATACCGAACTGGCTTGACTGACTTCTTTAAATAAATATGTTTATTCTATTTACATAGAAGGCGCGAGTATTTATCAATAGCGATTTCTGCTTAGTTCCCTCACGATGTTTACCTTCACTGGCTAAGATTTTCACTATCTTATATTAATTAGGTTTGTCGGGGAAACGAAAAAATTACAAGAATTTATTAAGAAATCTTTATATTGACATGAAAATTAAAAAGGTATGTAAAACGACCGTACTCTAGAGACGTACCTCTACGTCTCATATTCTTCTTAAAACAACATGTTTCAATTCGAATAACAGGCAGGTTATAATTTAAAAAAATAAACGTTTTGAAATTGGAATAGAAACAGTTAAAGATGTCCAAAAAATGGTGACATGTGAAAAAAAGCGCTATTATTTAAATACAGCAAATCAGAACAGCCAGCTCAGTAGATAGGTACATGACATACATTGGCATTAATTTGTTGTAATGTGCTGAAAATACCGTGTGTTAAGTTAGAAGGTACTGTCTATTCTCTATGGTACAGACGCTTGCACATCAAGCTACTACACTCTGTCAGATTTCTTTGATAGATTTTCGACTTTATTTCTAAAGTATTAATTTCAGGGTTCATTGGGAAAAATTGTCAGTTTCGGGTAGCTTGACCTGATGGTGTCTGTACATCATAGTGAATGTCTATGATCTATAAAAACTAATTTATTCTGTTTGTCAGCCGAGCACGTTCAATTTGATGAAACAAACTTCTAATAGGTACTTAGTTAAAATACAATTCATTTATCTGTTATGATCGTCCGATTAATTGTAGACAATAAAGGCTGTCTAAATTATAATCATAATATTAAAAAAAAAACCTTTTCTATTTTTTTTGGTTTAGTTATCTAGAAAATACCTTTAAAAATAACCCATAAATTATTATTGATTTAGTCTACCTATAGTCAGCCAAAGATTAGAGAAGAAGAACATAACGTTAATCGGTTATCGATAATTTAAAAATCAGAATCAAATCAGAAGTGAATTCACGGCAAATATTTTTATATTACTTCACGTTCTAGACTTACGAAGAGTGGAAATTAGTTTTATTTTGCTAAACCATTATAAATCAAAGTCAAAAACATACACACATGCTTACATACATACGAGAAATACTGCACGACAAGGATATGGGTGTCATATAAAGGTAGAATATGAGAAATAAGACAAGGCACATCAGTTTGTTATGCATCAATAAACGAATGAAATCGCCCATTCAAATTTGTCCACATTATCGACAAAGGATTTTGAACAAACTAGTACCTACCTAATTACAGGCACACAATTAAATCTCTGACATTTGTGTTAGCATACCAGGAACATATGAATGTAAATAACTCAAAACAATATGGGTGCCAAGAATTGAACCAGGACACCCCAGATATGACTCATTCCAAGAGACAATAACATCACGTCTGAACTGACCAACAGGATACACGCACGAAGCACAACTTCCGCAACTGCACATACTCGTCGCCGACGTTCTGCGACCACTGTGGCTCCCTCCTGTACGGCCTCATCCACCAGGGCCTCAAGTGTCAAGGTACCAAGCGAACCGCGGACTACCCACTAACGCTTGGACATGCTTCTGTGTTTTAGAACTCTCTACTTTCAGATCGGTGATGGTGCTTTCTGCTAATGCTTTTTTTTATTAACTCTTTTATGTCCGTAGACTCTTTAGGTTCCATTTCTTATGTAGGTACGCTCTCGCTCTCTTCGGGGCCCTTTTTTATTTGTGCTTTAATTGATAATGTTATGTTTGTGATTGCAAAGGCGGCCTACGCTCCTCACAAATGGAACACGTGGACGTTCCTTGCGCCAACTTTTTGTGAACACTGCGGTACATTACTCCATGGTCTCGCCCATCAGGGATTAAAATGCGGAGGTATAATATAGACGTATCTATAGAATGACACTAACAAGAGGAAACTAGTTCCTGGATAGCGAATGCTTTAACACGAGACGACTAATGTATGCCTTTGCAACTAAAAGAATTATATGTTGTCAGCACAAGAAGGTTCCAAGTCTGAAGTATCAGCTCCCATTAGTGAGACAAGGAAGGTCCCTTTGCACGAATTGTCTGAATCGTGGATCAATGTGTATTTATTAACTGAACTATTAATATCGAAGTCCCCTCGTAGGTTCGTCGAACAAATTGAATTTGCTTCTGTTACTTTAATTTGTTTGCTTGTTTATCCCCTCTGTAAATAACTCTGTCTCCTGCAGCTAAGTTTGTTTGCTTATGACGGCACGTCTTTGCATTATAAGTTACAACACACGTAGTTAGATGTAGTTCTTTGTATGATGGTATTGTTTACTCATCGATTGTAAATGGAGCATTGACAAAGGTTTCATCAAATGCAACCGTAACTTATTGTTTGTCTTGCACCTCTTTGTTTAGTTTGAACCGGTTAATAGTTAAGCGTTTATGTTTAACCGCTAGATGTGCAGCATTATCAACTTGCATACTAACTAACCAATCACTATTACCAACAACCTATGATTCCTTTGTTCTTTAAATTGATAACTACTCTTTCGTCTCTTATAATGAAACTTCTATAAAACTGTCTTTGACCAACCTCGCAATTGGTTGATTCAAAGTGAACAATTTTTAAAATACTGTTATTACCCGCTACCCATTATTCAAGATAATTGGCTAGATGCGGTATTGCTATCAACGTCTCATTCCACACAAATATCGATGTTCACTCGTTGAACTAAAATGTATGTGGATAATGTTGATCAAGTTCCCTTTAAATTCCAATGTTCCTGTTTAATTTTAATTAAAAATGAGGCACTTTTATCTTAGCTGGCATTTCGCACTCTTGGGCAAAGGCTTCCCTCCCTCCAGTCATTCTATTTCACGAGGCTTATTACCAAAATTTTGATCTCCCTTGTTGAATGTAACTTGTCCCGCTTTCCCTTTTGTTAAATTAATTATTAAATACCCCATAGGGTCTGTTATGTTGAGTAACAATTATTTATTTTTAATTATAATATTAATGGGTATTAGTATTATATCTATACAGAACAATTACTAAGGGAAACAAACTATTTTCTCTGCATCTTTTTGCATATTTGTGTCCGTTGCTTGAATGTGTTTTATTGCTTCAAAAATTTACTGTTTGTCCAATTTCTTTTAAAAACTAAATAAATGCCTAAATAAATCGAGCTACTGGATTTTCAATTTTTAGCTCTGTGCCGATAATTGAAAATCCAATAACGTGCATTTGTAAAGTGCACATATATTTAGTCATTTATTTTGTAGCTGTCTAAAAAGTTAGTTAAAACGCTCAATATTGAACCAAGCCATTCTCAATATGTTCAGAAGTCTTTATACATTTTAATGATTCATATTTTAGTATTAATGGATGTCTTACGTATAAAAATACTTGATATTTTATGTCTTTGAACTGCACTTGCAATGCATGGGCAATTTATCATTAAAAGCTGATGTTGAGAATGATTTACGATATTATTGCGTACAATCTTGAGTTTAAGATAAATTCATATAATTGAACTTCTTTTCCCAAGTTTCTTAAATGCATTATTCGTGTCCTGCATCTTAAATTAACTTTATGAATCTAAATAATCTTTATTAAGAATTTGAGGGCATCACAAAATTTATTGTTATTTTTTGTCCAATATCACCAGTATAATAGAACCCTGTAGATACAAAGGCACTTATGGCCTAAACAACTGCCTTAAGGTCTAAAATGCACTAATTCAGAAGCCTTTTAAGAGGATTTTTGTTGGTTCACCATGACTTAAGCAAATAAGAACCCCTTTGAAACTCCAAACAAAAATTCTTCACCAAGACCCCTTTAGCCGCACGCCTGTTTAATCCCATTGATTATAAACTCATAACCAAACAATACGAAGTTATTATTAACACATTGTACGCGTGACAGCATGCGACATGAACGTCCACAAGCGCTGCGAGGAGTCGGTGCCGAACCTGTGCGGCTGCGACCACACCGAGCGGCGCGGGCGCATCCAGCTCACCGTATCGTGCCACGGGAACAAGCTCACTGTTGTAGGTAAGTAATATTACAGCACGTTCAACCCCGCGAGGGGTTAAACAGGGGCTTACCAGTACATCCACGTTTCACTAGGTAGGTGTGAGCCCCATGTAATACGTGGCCAAGCTGTTGCTATCATTCGAGCACAAATCCAAAATCCAAGCTTGTTATTAGAAAACCCAGTTGGGGGTGATTGGGTATAATCACACTTTGTTCTAATCTGGAAATTGGGCCAGGGACCTAATGTTAGCATTAGCGACTACTACAGCAACAAAGCACCATGCCAAGAGAAAACATCTCGACTTGGCACACGAGGTTGCCGACGTGTGCAATGCGAACTCGGCAATTGTGCTGATTGTCATACTGGCTTATGACCTGATAACCAAGAGCCTCTACGACCATCTGTCGAAGCTCTCTTTAGGCGGTTGGATCAAAAGCCCGATTTACAAGTAAGTATTCCTCAAAACTTCCCGCATTTTGAGGAGGTTCTTGTCTCTGGAGCCCTAACCACCGGTAGCTTGGACACTGCTCCCGATATCGGCGGACCCCTTTTTTAACATATTTTTTAAGAAATATGAAAAATGTAAAACTATGAAGAGAAGTAAAAACGAGCATCAATATATTTATGGTTACTCAAATAAAATAAGCTCACATTACCACCGCACTTTCTCAAGAAGAATTGGCAATTCAATAATCAAGTCAATGTTTTACACCACCAGTGATACAGGGACGCAATCTGATCCCAATGGACCCCAACGGGCTGTCGGATCCCTACGTGAAGATGAAGCTCATCCCAGACTCCGACAATGTGAAGAAAAAAACCAAGACGATGAGGAGCACGCTCAACCCCGTGTGGAACGAGACCCTGACCTTCGAGCTGAAGGCTGAGGACAAGGATAGGAGGCTGCTGATTGAGGTAAGAATTTATAGAGTACCACTTCAAAAGTAATGCTTACATATTTGTTTCTTTGGCAATACTAATCCATGCGGGATGTGCGAAATCAATCCAATTTTATGCATGTAAGGGAAGGTTTAAATTTTTGATAGAACTACACAAACTAATTAATGAATGTGAACGGCGGAAAGGAGAGATAAAAGAAAAAGCTTGTGTGAAAGACGAAAAAAATATACCGAACAAATATGACCAGCACAATGTAAGGGCGTCGCCAGCTTTTGAGCGAGAGGAAACCAGATCTGTGAGTTTGTATTATGAGGGGGGGAGGACCGTGGGGGTAAGGGTTATTTTCACTTTATTCGTATGCAGCTGTAGTTCTTCGTAGAATCATAAAAAATTGGTAGCTATAGCGTATACCTAGCTACTTCAAACATGAATCGAACCAATTCGAGAGGCTTAAACCTCGGATTAGTTCCGTTTTATAATACTTGTTGATTAGAAGAACTTGTTATTTTGTCAAGTTATTTAGAGATTAGATCTCAGATCTAATCGTAAAGATATATAGAAAACTATAAATATTGTACTTTAGGACATTTTTATGTAAATTTCTACATTTTTGTTAATTTAAAAGGATGTAAATTACCTTGAAGATTAGCATAGAAAAGATATTTGTAACAGATGTCAAAATATTTTTGCTCTCGCGAGTCTGACGAGACATTTGGTTTTGGCTTCGTATTCTGAATAAATAATGTTAAATTAGAAAAACTATCTTTGCATAAAAGCCCTAAAAAATGATGTCTTTTCTACGAAATTTCAATAAATACATTATTATTTCATAAAATATAACTTAATATCACACAACAAATAGTTTTCATCATTTTAATGTTCATTCTCAGACATGCAAATGAATTCATAATCGTTGTCATTTGTGAATTAATTTGGTTGTTCAAAATTAATTTCGCTTTATAACTTTTTTATTAAAATGGTTAAGGGCGAAGTAAATAGTTTTATGATGCTATTGATTCAAAGTTATGGGATGGATTTACTCTGTTGGTGGATATTGGAGAGTGCATAGAGTCAGCAAAGCAGAGGGCCTACCAGGACCATTGCCTGTTAGGGTTGCAGGTTGTTTGAAAGAAATTCCGCGGTCCCGAAACATAAACGGCAAAGCATGGATGGGTTTTAGTCAGTTAAAGTGTGACACAAGCCCAAATAGTTATTTGGTTTCACATCCGAAAAAAAGGCTTCTTCTTTACCTCTAATCGGTGACTTAGATTTTGTCTGACTACTACTAGGCGACGTGATCGAAATCGGACCGGAGGTGTATTAACATACACTGCGATTCGGAAAGCCGTATGTTTAATAGTCGTAATACCAAATAACGACTTGTCGAATCGAAGTGTTTGTGAATACGGAAGCTGGTCAATGTAACCATCACAAACGCAATGTGAGTGTGAAACCTCAAGACGAAATATGGCACACATCTCTGTCCGTTGTGTATTGGGCTATAGATTATTTTTCTTAAAGATTTTTTTAAGTCGTTGCCCCACACTAGGAATTTCTCCTGTATCGTGGGTGCGGTTACAAACATTTAAACTCACATACACAAACAGCCAGAACTGAAACAACTATTTGTAAGCCACACAAATATTTGTTCCGTGTGGGAGTCGAACCTGCGACACGCAGCACAGCAGTCATTTGCTCAGCCGCTGCGACAACCGTGCCGTCACACAACCTCAACCTCGGTGTTAGGGTTTATTTCTAAGGATTCAAATAAATTAGAATATAGGGTATTTAGAATATACAGTGAATAATGTGGCCAGAATTCCTGGCTCTTCTTCTGACTGTCTGTTTAACTCTCTTGACCACCATTTCAAACAGCATCATATTTTTTCCAGATCTGGGACTGGGACCGTACCTCCCGCAACGACTTCATGGGATCCCTTTCCTTTGGGATCTCCGAACTGATGAAGGCTCCAGCTGACGGCTGGTTCAAACTCCTGACCCAAGAAGAAGGCGAGTTCTACAACGTGCCCGTACCTGAGGAGGGCACAGACCTAGCCCAACTAAAGAACCAGATGAGAGCCACCAGTGTTGGTGCCCGTAGGCCTCCGCCTCCGCCTGATAGGGAGGTGCCGCATAATATGGCCGCTGCTGACGTTATTAGGGCTTCAGATTTCCACTTCATCATGGTGCTCGGAAAAGGATCTTTCGGAAAGGTTTGTCTTGCCTTTTATAGCAACTGCAATAAACTAATACTTATGCTTTAAAAAATATGAGAAAATTTCATTTTTTTTCACATATTTATAGCTTATTAGTTCTAGGCGTACTCTTTAGACTTACATTGCCATATTTAGGAATACGCTAAGAACTAGCCCATTAGGGCTAAAATGATACAAGTAGCTAAATACTACATAAACTCATGCCTTTGTCTTTTTTTAGAGCAAGATGGCGCACATTTTTAAGGCTTGCATATTTAATAAAAAAAAATATATTGTGTCAACAGAATTCCACAAATAAACATGACCATTATTATATAAAATAATTTGCTTATGACAACAAATTGACATATATTTGAGTTCCAATTTCAAAAATATTTGAATTTCTTATTTTTAATAAGAAATTCGTTGTTTAGTGGTCTATGAACATATGGTTCTCTTTTAGGCTAAGAAGACCAAGTTTGGGGAAAAACGAATTAAATCATAGTTCCATAGTAATTCATGACAAAAGTATCTACTTTTTTTCGTTTGATAGTGTACTATTTTTATACTACCTCCTTTCTCCCAGGTCATGTTAGCCGAACGCCGCGGCACAGACGAACTGTATGCCATCAAGATCCTGAAGAAGGACATCATCATTCAGGATGATGACGTGGAGTGCACCATGGTTGAGAAGAGGGTGCTGGCTCTTAGCAGCAAGCCGCCCTTCTTGGTGCAGCTACATTCTTGTTTCCAAACTATGGTAAGGAATTTTGCTTTTATTGTAGGACAGAATAAAAATACGGCGAAATGCAAGTCAGATATCTTCTGTAGCACCAAACACCAAATGCAGGTCGGATATCGCACACAAGGTTCTGTAGCACCAAACAATATAATTAGGTACAATATTATAACGATAATTTATATGTAAAGGACATTGCTTTGTGGACTAGCTGCAGAATAAATATATTAAAAAAAACAACTACAATTTGAGGTTATATAAATAATAAGAGGAATATTAGGTAATGATTTTTCACGGCTGTGATTTTGTGCTAGTGAATTTTAAGAAACTATAGAAGGATATCATAATACATATACACACAAAACCACACACCTACCAATTAACTAGGTTAAAATAGCTAATATTTTTAAAAACTTCCTCGATAATTAATAGCATAATTATATTATGCATTTTTTTTAACCTTTTGAACGCCAAAGAATTATGCGCGTGCCCTCCACGCCAAGAAACTCATTTTACCAGCATTTTCGTCACATATTTGTGTCGTTGGCGTCCAGGGCACACGGTTGGTTGGCACAAACATGTGACAATGGCGTTTAATGGGTTAATTTTTAATGGCTGTGTAAGTGCAATATAAAATGCATAGAAACTATTCATATATTATGTATAACATAGGTGTATAACGTACCTGTATTCTTAGCATTAATAAATATAAATAAATAAATATTGGCACACAGCTAGTCCATGCTACTAATAAAAAAGACAATTAATTATCGTGTATTTCAATACTCTTTATTACACAGGACCATTTTGGACATTGTCCCTTACACTTAACAGCAAAACTAAATTTGTTTTTCATAGTAAGTACTGCTCTTTATGGCAGTAGGTATTGAAGATTTGTAGGGACGTCCGTATAAATCTATGCTGTTACGATTTTCAGGACCGTCTTTATTTTGTGATGGAGTACGTCAACGGTGGAGATCTGATGTTCCAGATCCAGCAGTGTGGGAAGTTTAAAGAGCCTGTAGCAGTGTAAGTGCACACGGATTGATGATCGATTCATTTCTAATCACACGTTCACCGCATTCCACCATTGCACCATTTTTAATTAATTAAATGTGTTTATTTTTGGAGTTTACTCTTTAAGAATCGATTTTCATATATAAGGCGCCCGGTATGAGAAAAATCCGAGGGGTAAAACCTAATAAAGTAACGAAAATGTGTCACGTTTTTGGTGCGCACCGTTAGTGCGCAACTTTATAATTTGGCTGTGAGTGTATTAAGACGTACATATGGTATGCTGTATAGTCGACTATACCTATATACTATATGTTATTGGGCTTGTTTGTTTCTATCAGTGTCGATGTATTTATATTGCGATTTTTTTTTTCATTAATTTGTGAATTTACCCTTTCATATTATATTAATCTTTTTTCAGTTGAATAAACTCTTTTTGCGTATGGTTAGATACTCGTACTTAAGGAGTAAACTCCAGTCGTGTGTCGGAGCTGACACACACATTTTTTTATTTTTAAGGTCATAGGGTTTTTAACCATCTTAATGTATGAATTTTCGTTTTGTTTTATTTCTGGCCAGTGTTAGTTCAATTTTCTTCTCTTTCTTTCATTTGTCACATTCAGTTCGGCGTTGTCTCGAGTACGAGTTCTAAATGTTTTTCTTTTAACTCAAAACGCAGGGTGTTAACATCTTAAAATTATTAAAATATTGAATCGTGGTTTGCTCCCCAGCTTCTACGCCTCAGAAATAGCAATCGGTCTATTCTTCCTGCATTCCCGCGGCATCGTGTACCGCGATCTCAAACTCGACAACGTTCTTCTCGACCAAGACGGCCATATCAAGATCGCTGACTTCGGCATGTGCAAGGAAGGCATCACCGGTGACAAAACTACCAAGACCTTCTGCGGAACCCCCGATTATATTGCGCCAGAGATCATCTTATACCAGCCGTATGGTAAATCTGTTGATTGGTGGGCGTATGGGGTTCTCTTGTATGAGATGCTGGTTGGTCAACCGCCGTTTGATGGAGAAGATGAAGAGGAGTTGTTTGCCGCTATCACGGATAACAGTGTATCGTATCCGAAGACTTTGAGTAAGGTTGGTATTACATTACACCTATTCTACCCTCAGAGGTAAACTAACCTCTCAAGGACCGCCATTATTTACGTCAACTATCCGTCAAGCACCGCCGGGCGGGCTCTTATCGTGAGCGTAATCTTATTTTAAGACTTTTACAAAAATACAGTTTTAAATCGGACGGGGTTTGGTGGCACAAATTTGTGCCAGAGGGGCTCGACGGTAATACTTGTGTAATGGCACGTTTTTGTGCCGCTGGAGCTCTAGAGGTTAAATGCACGCCTTATGATGACGCTCATTCAATTAAGAATAAAAACAACTACCTACTAACATAAAATCACGCTAAAATTCCAAAGGGTTTGGGAGAAATGTACCAAAAAGTACACTCGTATCTCGCTAGTTATGTTTTAAGACCCATGTAATACGGGTCGAGCCAATTGCCATCAACCGAGCAACAACAACAAATCCAGGCTCCGTAGGTGCTAAGGAGATATTTCTGATCGAAAAACCCAATAACACTTTGTCCGAACCGGAAATCGAATTCAAGACCAATGACACAGTCTAGGTTTATAATCCAAACTAATGTTATAAATGCGAAAGTAACTCTGTCTGTCTGTCTTTTCTTCACGCCTAAACCATTGAACCGATTTCAATGAAATTTGGTACAGATATAGACTGGGACCCGAGAAAGGACATAGGATAGTTTTCATCCCGGAAATCTTCCGGGAACGGGAACTATTAATCCACGCGGACGAAGTCGCGGGCAAAAGCTAGTAATAATATATTTATTTGCTTAAAACTTGGTTTAAGGTCTTACAGAACAAAGATAGACATGTTTTGCCAATATTAAACATAGCATGCAAATATTAGTACTCAAAGTTTAGTTACAATAATAATTATATTTTAAAAATGATTTTTTTTTGTGTAGTTTTTAAGTTTTTATAATTAACCATTCATACAATTTGGTCTTGAAAGCATATCTCGAATTTAACATTTTCAGGTTACTAGGCAATTTGTTATAAATAGAGATTTAAAAAACTCTTCTAAAATAGCTATTCATCTTCCAGGAAGCCAAAGACGCATGCAAGGCGTTCCTTACTAAGAACCCAACGAAGCGTCTCGGCTGCAACGCGCGCGGCGAGGAGGACGTGCGCACGCACCCCTTCTTCCGCCGCATCGACTGGGCGCGCATCGAGGCGCGGGACGTGCAGCCGCCCTTCAAGCCCAAGATTGTGAGTACACATCTAACCTTATTTTCGGTTCATAAGATATCTTCATAGGCAACCAGCTAGGCTGACTTTGTTTTTTTTTAAAACGTTGCCCTACACTAGGAACTTTTTCCTGTATCGTAGGTGCGTTTGCAGCCAGTATTTTTCATATAGCAACTACCTATCTGAACTCCTCTACAGCCGAGTTATTGTATATTAAAAGGCATTCAAAAATTGATTTTGGCTTTTGACTCCGTAAGATTTAGTTCATTACTGCAGCGGCCAGCAAAAAAGGCATTGGCGGACGAACGTGTAAATGTGGCTGAGACACACATACGGAAGTACATAAATGCCTAGTTGTGGCGAAGGCTTTCTCAAATAATGCACGAAAATTAAAACCAAATAGTATCTAGGCAGAAAGTTTTTTTTTTCAATAAACAGCTATTTGCAAGCCAGTTCGAAATTGAAATAAAACCTTAGATTAGTTACCTTCTTGGTGGTTTTGGAGTAAGAGATCGTTCCATTTTTAATTTACACGACAGATGTGAGTTTACACACAACTTTTGCCGGCCTTTGCATGTATTGTTTATGAAAGAGATTCATCTTCGAATTAATTGAGACTGCAAGCTGTGAGATCAAGGAATTAAATCAAAAGTCTCATCTGAAATTATTCTTATAATCGCAAATAGACAGATAGGCGCATACGCATTTTTAATTACGTTTAAAAGAGATATCTCTAATATACTGTCACCATTCCTCCACAGAAACATCGCAAGGACGTATCCAACTTCGACAAGCAGTTCACACAAGAGAAGACAGAACTGACGCCCACAGACAAGCTGTTCATGATGAACCTCGACCAGACCGAGTTCATGGGCTTCTCCTTCCTCAACCCCGAGTTCGTGCAGCATGTCTGAACAACCAAGGTAAACATCACACTAGTCACACAGGGGACCCTCGTTGTGTTGTTCAAAAGAGATACCGCGGCCCCGGAACACAAAAGGCAAAAAAATAACATCGGTGGGTTTTACTCCGCAAAAGTCTGATACTCCCTCTCACTCAGCCCAGTGCGGGGGCATTATTTGATGATTTTCCATCCCTTAAAAAATGTATCTACTTATTTAATAAGTATGCAAACACTGTCTCACAGCCATAACTTAGGTAGCTGTCACTAATGTCAACTGTCACTGACGACGAATGGCGGGAAAATGGAAAGTAAAAGCGTACCCTACCCTGGGGCTTTTGGTGGTGTTGTTAAGCATGCTGGTGAGGTAAATTGTGTTAACAACTTGTTTGCTCTGCTACAAGCGGATACTAAAACCCTAGCTTAGATATTTTAGATTTTAGTACTCGTTTTAAAGATTAAAGATAAAAGATAAAGATTCATTTATTTCTATAAACATGTGTAACATGATACATTGGATATGCATGGAACATGTTTAAAATTGTTGGTTCAACATGTTTTGCCATTTTGAGCGTACAAAATATTTATAAAGAGGAATTTTGTGAACTTTTATCCCCGCCTCGAACTAAATATAGCCAAGATAAGACAAGGGCCAGCTAAGCAAGCTCAAAATGGTTCCCATATCAAAAAAAAAACTCTACGGCTGGCTCGAGAGATTTTGGTAGTATTTCATTCAAAGACGATTATTTTCATAGTTTTAGTTTTTAGGGTTACCTACCTCAAAAAGACTGAACCCTTTTATAGCACTTTGCTTTCCGTTTGTCTGACTGTCAAGACCCATTATCTCGGGAATACGCCAAAGTATTGAGTTTAAGTTAAAGGTTCAAAGATATTTATGCGAGTTTTAGTTATTCATAACATAACATCAAGCCTGTAATCCCCGAAAGATTAGGCAGCGGTGTACCTAATAGGCAGCCACATTTCACACAGTTAGTTGTTCAGTTATTTATATATAATACTAGCTGGCGCCCGCGATTTGTCCCCGTGGCATAGTTACTTTGGGCTGACGCAAACTTTAACGCGAGTGATGATCGAAAAAATAATCTTTCTCTACCCTGTTCTTCCCTCTTTCTTCCCCTTTTCTAACTTTTTTTATAAAGTTTTGTATTTAGGGTCTCAACTATATGTACCTATCTGTACCAAAATTCATCGAAATCAGTTAGGCCATTTAGGCATGAGGACGTAGCAAACAAATAAACTCACTTTCGTTTTTATAATAGTATAGAAAGGATACTAGCTGGCGATTATTTATATCGAAAAAAGTACCCTATGTGTTATTCCAGACTATAATTTACCTCTGTGCCAAATTTCATCAAGATCTATTCAGCCGTTTTGACGTTAAAGAGTAACAAAAATGCATACATCCATCCTCACAAACATTCGCATTTATAATATTAGTAGGACTTAAAAATACTTTTTTCACGTTTCAGGGTTGAATTTCTCGTCATTATTGAAGCTGTCTGCGTGGTGGGGTGTCTCCCGGTACCGGTCAGCTCTTCACTCTCTCTGTCGACTGTCTCTGTCACTCATACGACGCGCGTCGTTCGCTGTCTCACTCTGCGTTACGTTCGAACGGTTAGCTATCATTGTATTGATTCTTGAGGGAATGCCATTCTTAGGCTCTTCGAAGGACGTTTAGAAGAAGTATTTGCTCATTCCCATTAATTTAACTACTCTTGTTTTAAGTCGATGATATTCTACGTACCATCCTATACGACATGACTTAGTTTATTTAATTTATTTCGTCTTTAACATCGATATTTGAAAGATCTCCTGACTTATAACTTGACTCCTATAAATATTGGAGATTTCAAGTTATAAGTGTTGCCAGTATCTTGTGTCGATGTTAAAAATGAATTGTTACTCTAAGAGTAGTCATTTGTTTAAGTATAATTTTCGCAATAATTAATTTATTTAACTGCAATAATAATTGAATCGGAAATGTAATCCAACGAATTTCGCTAAGCAATATTAAATGGAGTAAAAAGTTATTGTTGAATTTTTGCTCTCTATATATTGGCAATATTATTTTCGGCAATGTTAAATGATAATTTATTTGTTAATTAGTAACATGAGAATCATATTCAGAATCTCGACACATGGCAATCTCTAATATCATGATCTTGGGGCCACTTGATTAATATAGTAAATGTTGATCATCACTCAGTGTTTATACCTTCTGTCAAAATATACTCTATTAGAAGTTATTAAAGTTTATAATCGCTTGCAATTTTGACAGATCGCGTCAAACTGTGTGGATGTTTTTTTGTTTAATTTTCACGTTTTATCACATATCAGTGTTGTTTATATGTAAATACTGTCGTGTCGTGTGGATGGCAATATTGTTAAGCGTTTTAGATGTCCAAGGAGCTTAAAAGAAACATATTTAGCATACGCTATGAAGCCAAAGTGATCGCTTGAATGTCTTTTTAGATCTTCTAGCCTATATAAAATTTTAGAAACATTAATATTGAAGTTGCTAATGTATTTTAAAGACACGAGTGTTGTAAAATGTTATCCTTGATGAGCGAATGGTTGTTTAAACTTAATATTAAATTGAAATGGTAGCGTAAGCTAAATGTGTTTCGTTTTTGTTTTTTTTTTCACAATATTGATAAGCTCATTATGATTTGAATCTCTTGTCTACGTATAGTACCTAAATACCGTTTAATTTATGAGTTTAATCATTTTTGGGCAAATTTATATTCAATAATATTATTATACCTAATTGCTGTTTTCTGTCCAAAGATGTCATTTTGTGTGTTATGTACGACTTACAGGGATACCATCCCTTACCTCTTAAAGCAATATAGCAATATTATGTTGATCTTACTTCGGTAGCGAGAGATGGAACAGTAGCAGAATCGTATTAAACTGACAAAATAATTAAATGTGAACTTGTACCTAAAATTCGTGGTTGTTAAACAAATTTTTCGCTACCCATACTAACTGTCGCTAAATATCATCTCACGCGTTTCATATTACAGGACCTGTGTATTATGATACGCTTGCGATATGACTATAGCGACAATTAGTATGTGAAGCAATAGGTATCGCTTACAATTGCGAGTTTTGGTACAAGTTCACATTTTTTTTTGCCTAGTTATAGCGGTTTGGCTATAGACGTCCTGTAAAAAGTCTCATCTCTTTCTCCTGAAGTGACGTTATACTGCTATAAGAGGTGGCGGTACTGAAGGTCGTACTATTAAGTTTTCATTGTCTATGGTAACATGTTGTTTGTTTTTAAGGATTTTCCACAGCATTTTGTGAGGTATGGATGTTCAAATGTATCGTACTAGCTTGACTGTTAGCTTGTATGCGTGTGGATGTGACTGTTCACTTGTGCATGTGTGCGTGTTTCGTTTCGATTCAGTTCGTATCGATATTATGAGGGACACCACTATTTTTTGTTACTGTTTTAAGAAACTTTCCAATAATTTTCATTTATTTCTTGAAATTCATCGGATGGAATTAATTGCAATTAAAGTTTGCGAAGGTTCTATTAATTTATAAACCGTTTTAAACTAACCTATAAGTTTACCAATCAACCCTTTCTAATATCGTTACAAGTTGCCAACAGCAAATAGCTGTCAATAATCGTCTACTAAAATAGCCTTACTAACTTAATTAATCGCTAATAAAACATAAATTTAAAAATCGTAAATATATAAACTCTTGCTAGATTAATCGATGTGGATTAAAAAATGAAAAAGAAAGCATTTGATTCTAAATTGAAATGTAATAAAATGACATTTAGGTGTTTTTTGTTTTTATTTGATAAAAGTACGTTTTAGCTTAATTATAATAATTAAATATTATCTTTCAATAGTATTCTCGATTTGCCGCGCATTCCCAATGCGGTTTTGCTAAATATAATTAGGTGTAATAGTAATTTTTAAATTCTTTTAGTAGGCATAAGCATTAATTTAAGGACGCTGGCTTATATTTACGTCATGTATTTTTTAACAGTATTCAAATCAAATAATTGCTTTCTTACTTTATTTTGTTATCACTTAATGCATTTTTTATTTTTTTAGTAACTGGGATTTATTTTTGTATTCCTTGTATATTTTTCACAGTATTCTATCAAGAAGTAACCACCATAAATTGAGTTGGTTTATTTTTTTACGTTCTCGTCATTTACTTGACGTTCTTTATTTAAATTTTGACAGCCTTTTTGACACATTCTATTGTTTTTTTTCTATGTTGTCTATGTTTACGTATTCGACACCAAATGTCATCGAATCGATCGTGTAATCGTTCATTTTTTTTAAATTTATTTACAAGCTGTTTATGTTTCGTTAGCTGACAACTTATTGTTGTTTTTAAGTGAAAATGAGCCAGCATCGTAGGTTAACAACAGCTGGAGCGGGAGACAACGTAGCGGGCGCACTGCGCTTCCCATACCCACCCCTGTCCCTGAACGTAACGTATACGTACAGATTGACACAACCCCGTGATCCCGTATTGTTCTGAACACTTTTAAAATACCACCATTCATCAAGTTTCAATATGTATATGAAAACACACGCTTACAGTACTACAACTGTATTCATTCAGAAGTCAGTTTACTTTACTAAAATAAAGTCCAAATTCGTTTTAAATGTAGACAACATCAATTTGAAACAAGTTTGTGAAGCGACATCACATTTATAATTCTGTTTTTTGCCAAAAAAGAAAGAAAAGAAACTGTTTTGTGCATTGTATAACGGGTTGGTGTCCGCATCAATTATTTTGTACCTATAACAAAGAAAGATAATTTTAAAAGTGTTTCTAACAATACTATACTTCAAATCCTCGACTCAGCTACAATTTCTTCATATTTAGAATTAGTTAGCGTGACTTTTCGGTTTTCACTTCGAGTACCTATGGAAGACCTAAAAGTAAAAATAGACATTCACATTCTCATTTTTAACATGATTGTGTTTTCCATAATAGTATGGTTAGTTAACATTGTGGCTCTACTTAATTGACATTGATAGTATTTTAACATAGTACGAGATCCGGCTGCAGAATCAGTGTACCTATCGAGTATTTGCTGAAAACCAAATTTTTACACATATTCATGATTAGGAGAATTTATATCCACCAGGTTGCCTATCAAAATGTGGCCGCTAGTATTTTTAATTAAATTATTAATAATTCATAATCCGTAAGAAATTTCATTGACTTTTTTTTTCAATGAAATGTCGTCTACTTTACGGCAACATCTATAAAGACTCTGAAAAATTATGGTTGCCGTTGCGCACCTGGCCGCACCTCTTCGCAGCCAGGTATACACAGGTATGAATTTGTTACATTTATACACCCACAACGTACATTTATGATTTATATATCAAATTAAAGCTAATTTTTTTCTGTATATTATTATATACGGTTGCTTAATTAAATCTGGCCGCCAATAAGGGTTGCTGGCTAATAAATATAGTAAATATTAAAAGTAGAGTGAAAGAGAGCTAGCGCGTAACACCACTGTCTAGTCAGACGAGGATAGCGATTGCCAGCTGTCGGACGGTTTAAAGCCATTGCGCATGCGTCAGATGTTAGTGTTCTCAACGGATCAGTTGTGATTTTTATTTTAAGTTCGAAACCACGCTGTTTGGAGTACGTAATACACAACATAATATATTGCTGTTTTATTTGTGCATCGAAAAATTATCAATCTCGCACATTCCACCATGCTGGAAATCTTTAAAGGAAAAATTATTGCGGACCATCTTTGTTAATTCGATGTGGTTAAATGCTACTGAGCGGGATTGCATCAAGTTCAGCGCGGAAAATAATGGCTGGCTGCTGTTAGATGGTTTTTTAAAACCAACATGGTTCCTGGGAGATTCAACTCCAGCGCAAGTTGAGAATGTGCTGTGTGATTCCACGAACAAGCCTTCCGATAATAATGACGATACCGATATTTCTGATGAAAGTGATAGCTGCGATGATAGTGTGACTGAGAGCTCCGATGATTCAGATTTTTAAAAAAGAGTCATGGAAGTATAAAATACATTTTAAAAATTCATAATTTGCTTAAACTGATGATTGATGAATATGTAAAATAAATGTAATACTTGAATAAAATTAAATCTTTTTTCATACAGTACTTGTACAACACAATGTTTTTACATTTAAGTAACCTTGATTTTATTCATCATCAATATTCATTTTTTTTGTAATTTTTAAATTTGTCATTGACTTTTTAATTTTTATTTTAGAAAAGAAAGACGTTTCTTTTGGAGTATTTATTATTTTGAGTCGTACCTACTATTGTTTGAATCGGAGGTTGAGAACACTAACATCTGACGCATGCGCAATGGCTTTAAACCGTCCGACAGCTGGCAATCGCTATCCTCGTCTGACTAGTGGTGTTACGCGCTAGCTCTCTTTCAATCTACTTTTAATATTTACTATATTTATTAGCCAGCAACCCTTATTGGCGGCCAGATTTAATTAAGCAACCGTATATAATAATATACAGAAAAAAATTAGCTTTAATTTGATATATAAATTATAAATGTACGTTGTGGGTGTATAAATGTAACAAATTCATACCTGTGTATACCTGGCTGCGAAGAGGTGCGGCCAGGTGCGCAACGGCAACCATAATTTTTCAGAGTCTTTATAGATGTTGCCGTAAAGTAGACGACATTTCATTGAAAAAAAAAGTCAATGAAATTTCTTACGGATTATGAATTATTAATAATTTAATTAAAAATACTAGCGGCCACATTTTGATAGGCAACCTGGTGGATATAAATTCTCCTAATCATGAATATGTGTAAAAATTTGGTTTTCAGCAAATACTCGATAGGTACACTGATTCTGCAGCCGGATCTTAGACTAACAGCATTATATAAACATGGAACTTTATCTTAAAAAGTTATAGGTGTAAAATCATTTGCATACATTCAGTAACACCAAAAACTAACATCCTATCTTAACACTAATGTATGCACTTTAGGTACTCGTAATAATTTCTTACTTCTAATTAGTGTCTGCTAGCTTATGCCTTTTACACCCTATTTTATTCTGACTTGGTCAATAATAGTTATAATATTAAATTAAAAAGTTTATAAAACTTATAGTTATTTATATATCTAACCGTTATTGTAAGATCTCACTTGTAGATAAGGCATAGTAAGGAGATAAGCCTTCATACGCGCGGTTTCGGTTGCCTCTAGCCGACAGATAGGTTAAAATCTCGTTTCGTCGTGTGTGAAATTTACCTTCTGGTCATAATATTAAGTCATTTCCATATAACCGTTGAATATTAAATCTTAGCGCGTAAGTTTTAAGATTAAGCCATAATATCGAGTTTTCAAATCTGTCTTGAACTTGCTTTATAAACATTTTGGTTTTAGTGCAAGTTAACATTTAAATAAAACAATTCTACTCTAAAGTCCAACACTAGTTGCCATGTAAAAAAATATTTGACGATATTGCATTTCTGGGTAACAATGAAAAAAGAAATTATGAATAATTGGGACTAGGAAAAGGATTGAAGGAGTATGAATACTCAAGTCAATCTGTTGAATAGTTAATGTATGTGTTCAGTGAGAATTAGTTTTAATATCTTGATATTATTTAGCATAGATTATTTTAACGTGTTAGAATTAGGTTGCTCTTCCGACAGTCCTATCCCTTTGCGTACTTCGAAATGTTTGCTAGGACAGAAATATGTTAACAGTGTTGCAGAAATCTTATAAATTCCTTAAATTTTATGACAAGCGAAATAATATTTCGCGCTAAAATAACTATACCGTTGAATTTTTGATTTCTCATGTTTGACTAATACTTAACATTGTGTTCTGTATATTTTGAGTGACATTGAATTTAACCAAACATTATTTCTTATAAATTATAATCATGTGCTTGTGATGACAGGAACAAAAATAAAAAAAAAATGTTTTCACTCCGAGATATTATTTATTTAGGTTTATGTTGATATCTCATATATAGGCCTAAACCTTTCTATAGATTAAGCCCGTAGTTGATACAGGTCTTATAGTATACTTTTGAAATACTTTACTAATGAATAATCAAGTGTTTAAAATTTTACAAAGACGATGTCGCTAACTACACCATCACCTGTGCCAAAATATGTAAATATTTTCCATGATAAATTAGTATTCTATTGAATATTTGTAACCAATCATTTTGATCTTGTTACCTATTTGTGTATCCCTTTATTTTATTAGTGGCAATACTTTCGAAAGTACTGTTTTTCTCGACTGGTAACATTCAGGTTTTATTTTTGACAGTGCAGTTTCCTATAGCTGCACACTGGTTTCGATATTATTTATAATAAAAAAAATGTAAACCAGACATTATTAGAAGTTTTATTGAATTTAAAAATAATAAAGCACCACTAATAAGATAAAGAAACAATCACTTCAATTTCTACTGTATTCGCACGTTATCCAATAGTGTAAGCAAATAATAAAGCACTATTTTATTAACTTGTAATCAAACACTGTTATTTTATTCCAATCTTAATGTAATCATTGTTTAAAGTTTAGTCTAATTAATCAATAATTAATTATGTATCGTTATTAGACTGCCACCATACTGTAAGGGTTCATCAAATCACTTTAAAACTTTAAACAATGTTTTTAAGGAATTTATTAAAATCATTTTAAATAATAATATACAAGAACTGTTTATATTGTTACATTAACTATTATTGCAATGCTTCAATGATGATTTTTAAATGCTTCAATGAACTACACTGCAACTATTTCTGTGATATATCATCTTTTCACAAGCTGCGAGAAAGAGTTGTTTAGAATTGACGATTATCAATCAGGTATAATATGAAAATATCAAATGACATCTCACAAAATCTTCATTATTTATTTTAAGAAACCATGTGCCAAAAAATGCTCTTTTCATCCATTTTTGTTTCCATGACCCAGAACTCTAAGCAACTCTTCAAAGTGGAGATCGGTCTATTTAAATTAGCGCGGGAAAGTATTGTCTATGGCAATAGGAATGCGCGCGAATTTGAACAAGAGACGCCATGTTTGAAAAGATCTATTTTAAATATATAAAGTGCACTTTCAATTTCCGTTAGTCTACCGTCGTCGCCTCTCACTAGGATTAATTAATAAATATTATTAAAATTTTGAATTTTAACCAATTTGCGATAATAAGCGATGGTTGTGTGCGATACAGCTACCAAAGTATAATCCGTAAGTGTCTGCACGCGATCATGGTTTATGGGATTTTATTGCACATTCTATTATTAATATCGATAGTGTAGTAACAGTATTTCGATTTGTAGTATTAAATTTGTCATTTTCAAGGATTTTTGGGGCATGTAGCCACTTGTTGGGGAGTGTAGCCACTGCTGGGGCGTGTGGCCACGCGAGTGTCTCACTCGGTAGATCTGTGACTGGGATCTCTGGTTGTTTGTATGGATTTTCTCGAAGGTGAATGTCGATTGTACTCAACAATATAAATTTCTAATCCATTAGATTTTATGTGTGTTTTATTTACAAAAAAAACCCTAATCTACTTTTGAGTTCATTTATAAAAAATGGCTACCTCTAGACAAATGTACACAACATTATAATTTGATGTCCTTTTCTCCTCGCATCACTTGGCTGAGCATCTGGTTGCAGAGCGCCGCGTACGGATTTAGTTCCACTACCTGCAAATATGGAGATTCCTTAACTCTGGTTTAACATTATTAACTTTTTGAACGCTAGAGCATAACAAGCACACGCGGTTTGGCGTAGAGCGCACGCGCAACGCATTTGTGTTTATGGTCTGGCGTATACGTGAATAAACATGCTCTGATGATTTTATCTACAATCTACTTGAATCATATAACAGGCAAATAACTTCACGATCTCTAACCACAAACCTGTTTCCTAGCAAAGCTGCTGCCAAGTTTCGCAGCCTCTGTGAAGGCGGCGCGCGCGTCGTCGTCCTTCCCGCGCTTGCGCAGGAGCACGCCGCGTTGACAGAGCGCCAGGGCGCGTGCTCGAGACTTCTTGCCTTTAGTTAGCTCTATGGCCAGGTCGAGGTCTGACATTGCATCTGGAATTACAAGATATAGTTGTACAAAGATCTATTGGCATGTGGCCAGAATTAATCAGCCACCGTCCTGCTTAGCAACAGTGTCCGCTGAAAATTAACATTTCGAACGCCATTGTCACTAATTGTGACAAGCTAGCGCTTAACCTTGGCATACAGGGGCCAAGATCACAAATATGTAGTGGCGAAACTATAGGGTGGCAGGACTGGCAAAATGCCACGGGCCCCCGACCCAAAAGGGCCCCGGCCCAAGAGGCCGCCAGGTCAGAAATATTTTTTCTTATTATCACTACTAAGTGGTTTATTAAAATTAAACTAAGTACAGCGTGACGATTTTAACTGATGGGGCCCCAATAAATGAATTAGCCACGGGCCCCAGTTGGTATAGTTACGCCACTGCAAATATGTGACAAAAATTAAGGGGAAAATAAGTGACATGGCGTGGAGGGAACGCGCGTGCGTTTATGCTTAGTCTTTCAAAAGGTTAACTCATGTATTGCCTATTTAGAACAACATAACACTAGGTAGGTACGTTTGTAATCCCCAACATTTCGCCAGTTATGTTATGTTTAAGTCTCATCTACTAGAGGTAGCCTCTTATTACGTGGGACTTGGCGCGGCCGACCCTTCTCGGAGAAAAGAGGCCTATAACTAACAAGTGGGTATATCCAAATATGCTTATGGAGAATGCTTGACCAAAAACTATTAAGTTTCAATTTTGTAAATAACCAAATAAGCTGGGACACAGAAAGTAGCACAGTCTCATTTTAATATTGACGGCACGGTTGGCGCAGTGGCTGAGCGACCGACTGCTGCACTGCGTGTCCCGGGTTCGTTTCCCGCACGGAACCAATAACAATAATAATAATAAATAAACCGAAAATGAAAACAGAACGACAGATGAAAAGAAGAAAATGGATTTTAACAATGAATGTTAATACGTCAATATGCTGACCAGACGCCGGGCCCAGGAACAACAGGCACTCCCACCATCTCCGGGCTCGCCGCTCAGCTCCGCCTCGCAGCCGCCGGGACGCGCTACACGCGTGAGCGCCGTGTCGCCGGTCGCTGCAGTTGCGTCGAGCTCGAGCGACGAGTTTTTCTCCCCGCCATCGTCGCCACCACCACCAACACGACAACGACGAGGAAGAGGACGGCCACCAGCGGGCTTGGGATCTAGGGGCCAACAGGCTCCGATCAGGGTCCCCGCTGCCGGTGGAAATGTGTCGCGCATGCGATGGACTTCGTCAATCAACGCGAATGTCATGCGCGCATATTATGGGTCTACAGAGGGGGGAACTAACCTCACTGCGTACCGTGTTAGGATGCTGTCTCTGTTCCAGGACCTAGAACCGACCATCAACGTTTCGGCCCAACGACTATCGGATCAGGTGCGGGTCATCCAACGCAATCACATGTTGGACGATGCTGCACTTGATAGGCTGCGCTCAGAAGTACTGAGCAATCGTGTCATCTTGACTACGCCACAAACCGCGGTGCAAGCGTCAGCAATTGATGTGACGCAGCCGCGGTCCAATCCCGCTGTCGTAGAGGAGGATGATAGGGTTGCTACGGTAAGTAGCCAGTGCAACGACCGATTGAGGAGCGCACTGGAGGATGCGCTTCGCGACTATCGATCCACTCCAGCCGAACTTAGACCCCGATTACCACGGTTACCCATGCATAAAAAAAATAGGGCGCTGGTGTGTGCCCTGGACTCGTTGCTCAAGAATTTATTCGAAAGTAGCGAGGATCTCGTTGATACGCACTCGATCCTGTACTGTGGGGCTGTTGCGGTATGTCGTTTAGTTAACGTCAAATTTCCAAACTGTGACGTAGCTACTCGACCAAAACCATCCGTACCAGCCTGGCAGTGCAGGATCGAGCGGCGTATCGACGAGGCCAGGGTACTCATCGGTAAACTATACTGCTTCAGGGAGGGCAATACAAGACCACGTGTGATGCGCTTTGTGAGACGGGCATTCTCGGGGACTGGAATCAGGCCTCAAGAATATATGTCTCGTGCCACAGAGCGCATCGACTTCCTGAAGCAGAAAGTTTATGCATGGGCAAACCGTATTCGGCGGTATAAGCGGCGGGTTGATCGGTATTCGCAGAATCGCATGTTCCGGAGCGATGAGAGGTGGGTATACAGAGCTTGGGAGCGACCCGAACAAAGTGTGACTGACGTGTGCCGCCCGGATGATGTAGCCACGAGTTCTTTTTGGCACAACATCTGGTCGGTGCCTGTCTGTCACACTGAGGCTGACTGGATACGTGATGTTGAGCGTGTGTGTGAAACTATTCCAGAAATGGAGCCAATCTTAATAACATCTTTAGATATAGCCAGTGCAGTTCGTCCGTTACCGAACTGGAAGTCTCCAGGACCGGATGGACTGCACAACTTTTGGCTCAAGTGGCTCACTAGTTCACACACTCGCCTGGCATCACAATTTCAGTCTTGCCTTGAGTCCGGGTCTCTGCCACAGTTTTTAACAACAGGCGTTACCCACCTGCTCTATAAGTCAGGTAGTCCCGCGGAACCCAAGAATTATAGACCGATCACGTGTTTATCGACGGTCTATAAACTTCTTACGTCCATTTTGAGAGCGAAAATTAATTCACACATTGACAAAAATTCAATTATGTCTGCCTCTCAGAATGGATGTAGGAACGGGTCTCGCGGTACTAAAGAGCTACTCCTCATCGACATGGCCATTAGCCAACAGGTTCGTCGATCCCGCAAGGATTTGTCGACATGTTGGATTGATTATAAGAAGGCCTACGACTCAGTGCCACATACATGGCTCAAGAGGGTGCTGGAGTTGTACAAGATAGATGCAACCCTACGCGCCTTTCTTGAGTCGTGTATGGGACAATGGAGGACGGTACTTCGATATCCAGGATGTCGACAAATCCAGGGGAATGATGAGCCTGTTTGGATTAAACGGGGAATATTTCAGGGTGACAGTTTGAGTCCACTTTGGTTCTGTCTAGCCCTGAATCCTCTTAGCACATTGCTGGAGGATTCAGGTCTAGGCTATCGGTTGAGAAGAGGTGGTCAGGTCATATCTCACCTCCTTTACATGGATGATCTGAAACTCTTTGCCCCCAACAAATTGCGACTGATGGAGCTACTGAAAGTAACTGAAACTTTTAGTAACGCCATCAGGATGGAATTTGGTGTGGACAAATGTGCAGTCATGTATGTGAAACGAGGGGAGATTATGGAATCCGAGGGAATTCAACTCTCGGATTCCATACACCTCAGATCCCTTTCCTCATCCGAAAGCTATAAGTATTTGGGTATGTCGGAAGCGTTAGGCATTAACGTGACTGACATGAAGCAACTGTTGAGGGAGCGTTTCTTTGGTCGCCTGAAGAAGGTATTAAAAAGCCTTCTTTCCGGCGGGAACAAGGTGCGCGCCTTCAACAGTTGGGTCATGCCGGTTTTAATGTACTCTTTCGGCATACTCAAATGGACGCAGACTGAACTCGATGCCCTGGATAGGAGAGTCCGTACATTGCTGACTGCAAATCGGATGCATCACCCACGATCATCGGTGATGAGACTGTACATCCCACGGAAGTGTGGGGGTCGAGGCTTTTTAAACGCAAAGACCCTCCACAACCGAGAGGTGTGCAGTCTCAGGGAATATTTCTTAAAAGCCGACGTGGGTATGCACCGAGATGTAGTCGCAGTGGACAAGGGACTCACCCCGTTGTCCATGGCTAAAGAGAATTGGCGCAAACCTGTGGTACTTACTACCGATGACCGCAAGGAAGTATGGCAAGGTAAGGAGCTTCACGGGCGCTTCTACAAGGCTCTTCATGGGCCCGATGTAGATTTTCTGGCGTCCGTGTCCTGGCTACGATTCGGTGACCTATTTGGGGAAACTGAAGGTTTTGTCTGTGCGATTATGGACGAAGTTATGTTGACGAACAACTACCGGAAATATATTATGAAGGATGGGACGGTTGACGTGTGTCGGGCATGCCATCGTCCTGGTGAGTCCATCAGACATATTATTTCTGGTTGTTCTCGTCTAGCTAACAGCGAGTATTTGCATAGACACAACCAAGTAGCCAGGATTATTCATCAGCAACTTGCCTTGAAATATAATCTTGTGGAATCTGAGGTACCGTACTACAAGTATGTGCCCGACCCAGTTCTCGAGAAAGACCATGTCACGCTGTACTGGGATCGGTCTATCATTACTGACAGGACTATTCTCGCCAATAAGCCTGACATAGTGGTGATAGACCGATCAGCGCGCCGCGTAATGATAATCGATATTACCATCCCACATGACGAAAACCTCGTGAAAGCTGAGAAAGAAAAACAACTAAAATATCTTGACTTGGCACACGAGGTTGTTGACATGTGGAATGTAAACTCGGCTATCATTGTGCCGATTGTCATAACGGCCAATGGCTTAATTGCCAAGAGCTTCGACGAACATCTGTCGAAGCTCTCCTTAGGTGGTTGGATCAAGGGCCTGATTCAGAAGGCAGTACTCCTCGACACGGCCCGCATTGTGAGGAGGTTCCTGTCTCTGGAGCCCTAACCACCGGTAGCTTGGACCCTGCTCCCGTTACCGGCGGAAACCTATTTTTATATTTTTTATTTATTTTTATTTTCTAAAAAATATTTAAAAATGTAATTTTAAGATGTTGAATGAATAAAGAACATAAGAATAAACCAATAATAATAAGAATCTGGCAACACTTTAAGTGACAAATACTTCAATTTCTCTTCCTGATATTTTATTCTTGTTTTTATTCAAAACATTATTTTTAACAGTTTTTACAAATACTTACATCTAAAGTTGCAATAGCTGACCCTCATTTATCGATTTTTAGTGCAAAATGATTTTAATTTTCTCAAATAGAGTCAAAAAGAAAAAATATGACATGAGTGACAAATGTCATTTGTAAAATCAAAAACATGATGAAATGAAGATAAAAAGAAAATGTTGACCAGATCAGCTCACGCCAGAAGCGCACGCCATCCACCTCCGGGCTCGTCGCTCAGCTCCGCCTCGCCGCCGCCGGAATCCAGCCTCGTCGTGAGTGCTGTGACACCGGCCGTGGCAGTTGCGTCGAGCTCGAGCGACGAGTATTTTTCCCCGCCCACGACGCCACCACCAGTTCGTCGACGAGGAAGACGCCGGCCGCCGGACGGTTTAGGACCTCGGGGCCCACCGGCCTCTGATAGGGTCCCAGCTCCCGGTGGAAGTGTGCAGCGCATGCGATGGACTCAATCCATCAATGAAAACGTCATGCGCTCATACTATGGGGCTACAGAGGGAGGAAACAACCTGACCGCGTACCGTGTTCGGATGCTCTCTCTGTTTCAGGTGCTTGAGCCAGCTGTCAACGTGTCGGCGCAACGACTGTCGGATCAGGTGCGGGTTATCCAGCGTAATCGTATGTTGGATGACACCGTACTTGATCGCTTACGAACTGAAATGCAGAGTAGCCAAGTCATTACCTCTTCGTCGCAGGCTGTGGTACCACCACAGCCCCACCAACTAGTTAATCGCGTTAACGAGGTAAGTAATGACATGGCTACTAATGTAAGTACCCAGTGCAGTGAGGAAATGAGGAGTACTTTGGAGGGTGCGATTCGAGAATATCGGTACATGTCGCCCGAACTTAGACCACGCTTACCTCGTTTGCCCATGCATAATAAAAATAGGGCGCTAGTGGCTGCTCTGGATTCGCAGTTGTCAAGCTATTTTGACAGCTGCGAGAACCTCACTGATGCTCACTCAATCCTGTATTGTGCGGCTGTAGCGGTGTGTCGTGTAGCTCACGTCAAATTTCCTGATGACAGAGCTACACGACTGAAACTAGCTATACCATTTTGGCAATGCAGGATTGAGCGGCGTATTGGTGTGGCCAGAGCACTCATTGGCAAACTAACCTGTTTCAGGGAGGGTAACACACGACCTCGAGTGATGCGCTTTGTGAGGCGGGCATTTGTAGGGACTGATATAAGTCCTCCAGACTATATGTCCCGCATCACAGAGCGCATCGACTTCCTGAAACAGAAAGTGTATGCATGGGCAAACCGTATTCGTAGGTATAAGCGGCGGGTGGAACGGTACACTCAGAATCGCACATTCCAAAGTGATGAAAGGTGGGTGTATAGAGCATGGGAGCGACCGGACCAAGGTGTGTCTGGCACGCGCCTACCGGATGATGACGCCATGTGTTTGTTTTGGCGCAGCATCTGGTCGGTGCCTGTCAGTCATACCGAAGGTGAATGGACTCGGGAAGTCGAACGAGCATGCGATCCAATACCAGAAATGGGGGCCCTAACAATCAGCCCCCAAGATGTAGCTTGTGCGGTCCGTCCGTTGCCTAATTGGAAGTCTCCAGGGCCGGACGGACTGCACAACTTCTGGATAAAGTGGTTCCAGAGGTCGCACGTTCGTTTGGCGGCCCTATTCCAGACGGCCTTAGAGTCAGGGTCGTTACCTATGTTTCTGACAACTGGTATAACCCACCTGCTCCATAAATCGGGTAGTACGGCGGAACCCAAAAATTATAGACCAATTACGTGTCTTCCGACACTTTATAAAGTTCTTACATCCATTTTGAGATCTAAAATTACTAAACACATTGATGACAATTCAATCATGTCTGCTTCTCAAAATGGATGTAGGAACGGGTCCCGCGGTACTAAGGAGCTGCTCCTCATTGATATGGCCATTAGTCAACAGGTTCGCCGTTCTCGAAGGCATCTGTCGACATGTTGGATAGACTATAAGAAGGCCTATGACTCCGTGCCACATACATGGCTCATGAGGGTGCTAGAGTTGTATAAAGTTGATGCAACTCTGCGCACCTTTCTGATCTCGTGTATGAGGCAATGGAGTACAGTCCTTCGCTATCCAGGATGTCGGCAGATTCAGAGAAATAGTGAACCGATAAAGATAGAGCGAGGTATATTCCAGGGCGATAGTTTGAGTCCACTTTGGTTCTGCTTAGCCCTGAATCCTCTAAGCACGCTGCTGGAGAATTCAGGTCTGGGCTATCGATTGAGGAGAGGTGGTCAGGTTATATCTCACCTTCTTTACATGGATGACCTGAAACTCTTTGCCCCCAACGATTTGCAGCTGATGGAGCTACTGAAGGTAACTGAAACTTTCAGTAGCGCCATCAGGATGGAATTTGGTGTGGACAAATGTGCGGTCATGCATGTAAAGCGAGGGGAAATTGTGGAATCTGTGGGAACCCAGCTCTCAGATTCCATAAACCTTAGATCCCTCTCAGCAACCGAAACCTACAAGTATTTGGGGATGTCGGAAGCGCTGGGCATCAATGTTGCTGACATGAAGCAATCGTTGAAGGAGCGCTTCTTTGGCCGCCTGAAAAAAGTATTTAATAGTCTTTTATCAGGCGGAAACAAGGTGCGTGCTTTCAACGGTTGGGTCATGCCGGTTTTGATGTACTCTTTCGGCATACTCAAATGGACTCAAACAGAACTGGAAGCCCTGGATAGGAAGGTCCGTACATTGTTAACGGCATTTCGTATGCATCACCCACGTTCTTCGGTCATGAGATTGTATATCCCTCGGAGTTGTGGGGGTCGAGGCTTTTTAAACGCCAAGACTCTCCACAATCGCGAGATATGCAGTCTCAGGGAATATTTTCTAGAATCAGACGTGGGAATGCATCGAGATGTGGTTGCAGTGGACAAAGGCCTCACCCCGCTCTCCTTGGCTAAAGAGAACTGGCGCAAACCTGTAGTGCTTGACACTAACGACCGCAAGGAAGTATGGCAGAGTAAGGAGCTTCACGGACGCTTTTTCCGGGCCCTACATGGACCCGATGTAGATCAATCAGCGTCCGTAGCTTGGCTACGTTTCGGGGACCTCTTTGGAGAAACCGAAGGTTTTGTCTGTGCAATTATGGATGAAGTTATGATGACGAATAACTACCGGAGATTTATTGTGAAGGATGGTACGGTTGACATATGTCGGGCATGCCACCGTCCGGGTGAATCAATTCGACACATTATCTCCGGGTGTTCTCGTCTAGCTAACGGAGAGTACTTGCATAGACACAACCTTGTAGCCAGGATTATCCATCAGCAACTTGCTCTAAAGTACAACCTTGTGGAATCGGAAGTGCCGTACTACAGGTATGAGCCCGACCCAGTTCTTGAACATGGCAATATCACATTGTACTGGGATCGCTCCATCATCACTGACAGGACTATTGTTGCTAACAAGCCTGATATAGTGGTGGTGGATCGATCAGAGCGGCGCGCAATGATTGTTGACATAACAGTCCCGCATGATGAGAACCTCGTGAAAGCCGAGAAAGATAAGCAAATCAAGTATATTGACTTGGCTCGCGAGGTTGTCGACATGTGGGACGTGGACTCAGCAATCATTGTGCCGATAGTCGTTACAGCCAATGGCTTAATTGCTAAGAGCCTCGACCAACACCTGAGAAGGCTCTCGTTAGGCAGCTGGATCAAGGGCTTGATACAGAAAGCGGTACTCCTGGACACGGCTCGTATTGTTAGGAGGTTCCTTTCTCTGGAGCCCTGACCGCCGGTAGCTTGGACCCTGTTCCCGATACCGGTGGGCTACTATTTTTATATTTTTAAATGTTTTTTTTTTTTTTTTTTTTGTTTAAGAAATATTTAAAAATGTAATTTTATGTAAAGAAATCAATAAATGGACTATAATAATAATATATCTTTATTTCAGACATACGTCCATACATTTTTAACAAATGAAACGTTAGTAGAGTAGTTAGTAGCACACATAAAAAATATAATAACAGGGTTTTAGTAATTTGTTAGTACAAAATCAAAATCAAGATCACAGAGTTATTACCTTCTATTACAGTTTATTTCCTATTTCTGAGTAAGTGAACACTCGCCCAGTAAATAGCAAACGGACCGTTTATTTTGCACGCTAACGTTCTGAGGACAGTGTTGGTGCTACCACGGACCCTGCTCATCATCGATGCGGTTCTTTTCCTGATAATGGAGAAGAAGTCATCGATGGAAGCTCCCGCAAACATTTCGGAAGCACTGCAATACCTGGGTTTTTTCAACACTGCCCTCAGCGCGTCATTGTACTGAACACGCAGGGCATTGTAAGCCCGCCGCGTAAAGCTAATCCACAGACTGCACGTGTAAAAGGATTGACAGAAGGCTCTGAAAAGTAACAGTTTTACATCTGTAGTACATCGTGCGAATCTGCGGGCCAACATATTGCAGCGGACTGCCAACGCCCTCCTTTCCCTCTCTAAGTCTGCATCATCCTGTAGGCGATCCGTCAGCATGTGACCCAAGTATTTTGCTTCAGTCACCCTCACTAGTGACGACCCCCCAATCCTAATTGGTGGCACATTTGATGGAGCTTTATTTCCTGCCTTGAATACCATGAGTACACTCTTACTAGCATTATACTTGAGTCCATGTGACGTGGCATACGCTTCACAAATGCCCAGAAGTCTTCTGAGCGCACTCACTGACGGGCTCAGCAGAACCATGTCGTCCGCATAACTAATATTATTTATCATGGTTCCGTCTATGGAACATCCGACCATAGCTCCGCTGAGCCTGCCAATCAGCTGATTAACAAACAGGTTAAACAAATTCGGGGAAGTCAACCCACCCTGCCTGACGCCGCATTTCAGAGGATATTCCTGACTAAGCGAGCTGACCCATCTGACCGCATTTTTTTGATTACTGTACCAGTACTTGAGGAGGGATACCGTCTCCCTCGGCACAGTGGTCTCCTTAAGTAATTTATGCCAAAGAATATCATAATTAACCAGGTCGAACGCCCTCGACAGATCAAGAAAACATGCATATATCGGTGTATTCCTATCAGTGTAGTACCTTACAGTTTGTTTCAGACACATAATCGCCATTTCCGTTGATAGGTTGAGTCTGAAGCCAAACTGCAAGTCATGTATCTGAAGGTGTTTGCTCAACTGTGCGTTCAAGAGACTGTCGAGGACCTTCGCCACGGTAGTGGCCAATGATATCGGGCGATAGTTACGCTTGTCAGATGAGTCCCCGGTTTTGTTTTTTACTATAGGAACTACTACTGTTTTCAGCATATCTTCCGGAATGAAAGAGTGACCTATACAAAAGTTAAACAGTAGACTCAAGACTCTGGGCATATGTACGCCTGCGTATCGCAAATGTTCTATACTTATTCCGTCATGACCTGGTGATTTTCCACGTTCCATCTTCATTATGACATTCTTTACATCAACTGACATAATCTGATTGTACTTATCACCAGGTCTGACGTCTGGTTTACATAGGTTATCACTCTCACAAGGCATTGGTTCGACAGTAAACAGATCCCTAAAAACATTTGCAATATTTTGATCACCTACTACCCCATCAACGCTCACAGGAATGCTCGGCCCAGGGTTCAGATGCCCCGTATTTTTCCAAAAACTGCTAAAATCTTTAGCCTTGTGCTTGTGCACCAATATCTGTATGGCCTACAGGTAGTTGTTTCGGGTCTGGCTGTTTGTGTATGTGAATTTAAATGTTTGGAAACGCACCCACGAAACAGGAGAAACTCCTAGTGTGGAGCAACGTTTTAAAAATATATCTTTGAGCATGTGGATATAACCTACCTACTTACTGCTAAAATAAAACGTATACAAAGGTTACCTTCCTTAAATCCTAAACTCTTACCATCATCCTTCAACATCATCCGCAAAAGCTGTGCCCTGTCGTTGTACCCGGCCGCTCGGTCCGGCGCCGCCTGTACTCCTCTAGTCATGGCTGCTAAAGCCTCGTCCAGCTTACCGGCTTCTGCGAGACGGACTCCTTCGGCGCATAGTGCAGTAGACTCCTTGTCGGCGTCGGTGATGGGTTCTAAAACAAACAATAAAACATCACAGCTTGTTTTCTCCAACCGTTTAGGCAAGTGTATCTACCTATAGTACTCTCAGATTTCACTATTTAATTAGGAGTATGTTTCGGTCTAAAATAGTAGAGATCGAGCATATCATCAACTAGAAATCATCAGATAAAGTGGTTCTACTAAGTACATTCAGAATATAACGCCTGTTATTCATCGCCAAAGTATTCAGCAGTTATACAGGCGAGCCTATTACTTTACCTACCTACGCCGGGCCAGTGGCGGCGTTAGACGTCGGCGACATCAGCGAACGCTGACGGCCTCGCGCATAAGGGGGCCTCGCAAAAATGTTTCAATTAGGGTCACAAAGGGGATAATGGGCTATTAGCGATAAGACCGCTATTGTAACCATAGATTTAGCACTTTTTTATTAACCAGTTTGTTTTTTTTTTCAATTTTTGGTGTGCAATAAAGTATATTCTATTCTATTCTTATGGGTCCAGACAAACAGATTTGCCCACCTCATCAAAGTGATCCTGTAAGGGTTCCGTTTTTTCCTGTTGAGGTACAGAACCGTAAAGACTGAAAAGAAAGCGGAAACAGCGGCTGGTGTTAGCTATGATATAATCTGGAACTGAGGCCTCGCAAAGCTGATGTCGCCGACGTCCGCATTGGGTCTAGCGCCGCCTCTGCGCCGAGCCACTATTGCGAAACTTGTGGTGGAACCCGATAATGATTTTCCCTACCCGAGATACAAACGCAAAAACTATTACCAACTTACCATAACTTATTATCAACAGTGCCTAGCGCTAAATAAACTACATCGAGAATGCAGTCAAGTAAAGTGGTTGTTATTAATCTGTAGCGACACAAATATGAAGTTGCAAAAAGTACTACAGCGCCATCTATCCAACTACTGAACTGACACCCGTCTAGTTCATACTTCTAAAAATCTTTTGAATGCCATTGTCACATATGTAACAGGCAAAAGCGTGCCTGCACGCCAAGGACACAAAAATTTAGGTAGGTACTTAAACTGTGTTTCTTAGTGCGCCCCATACGCGTGGGTACCTATATGCTCTGGCGATCAAACGGTTAAATAATTATCTGAAAGAAAATCTGCCATTAGTTAGTCCACCAAGCAGGAGTTAATTAGGTAGTCAGTTATAAAGGCCGCCGGTCGGATCACTTAAAATTACATGAGCTAGGTATGTAATCATAATAATAATACAACAGCACTAGATCGACGTCTGTGTGGCTGATAGGTACGTACCTAATGACTGGAAGGTAAGGTACCTCTTGTTAGATGTCGGTCCTATGCACCTGTGTTTGAGCACTTGAACATCTAGCGTCAAAGCCTAGTCTCCGCTGAGAATGCCCGCCATTACCGGTTCTTTTTTCAAATAAAACGTTGCCCCACACTACGAATTTCTCCTGTATCGTGGGTGCGTTTACAAACATTTAAACTCACATACACCAATAACCAGACCCGGAACAACTATCTGTAGGCCATACAAATATTTGTTCCATGCGGGGATCGAACCCGTAACACGCAGCGCAGCGGTCGATCGTTCAGCCACTGTACCAACCGTGTCGTCATATAGACTAGTGCTTTAATGTAATTAATTACCTACATTCGTTACCGATGCCTTGCACCCATGGAGCCTACTAAACTTACAAACAAAATATTGATCACAAAAAAACATGTTATCCTTTAATAGACTTATCAATAAACAACTCTAAAGATCCTTACCATCCTCATCATCTACGAACTTGTCCCCCGCATCCTCAACGACATCAGCAGCAATGGTAGCCGTCGGGTCAAAAATACTCCTGAGCACTGCCTTGTCTCTCTCACTAAGGTTGTCTAAAGCTGCCATAGTTGGACACGACTGTACCGACAGGAATCTTGTTGACAACTGGATTGTGGAACCTGTTCTCTATGTTAACGATGCTGGTTGTGACTGTATGTTGTTTTACGGGTTTGTTTGTTGATTTTTGTATCTTGTTTGCTAGCTATGAATTAACTTAGATACGGTAGAAAATAGCTAGTAACCAAAGCGCGTACCAGCTTTGGTTAATTCGTATTTCACGAAAGTTAAGTCGCTTTCGTGGTACCTACGTGAAGCTTCTCTATGTTGGATTTTACTATTACTTATTCATATCTTTATTTGCAATCCAAAATGTGTAAAGATCTTAAAATAAGCATAAAGTTAGGATACGGGTGGTTTTTCGAAGAATTAATGAAACATACTTATAATTAGGGACCCCGTGGAGCAGAATGGGCGAAAAGAACAAACTTTGAACTGCAAGGTCGTGTTGCCTACGTTGCCAAAGACAATGCTACAGTAACGCCTACTACTTACAATCTAGTCATCAAGACACTTCGATTTTTTTTACTATAACAGGAAATCAGATGCAATATTAACTAGTAATATAAGATTAGATACAACTCCGATCAACATTATGTAAATTATAAAAAAACAGGTTACTTAGGTTACTCGTTTATTTTCCGCGCAAATACGCAATCAGACCGACACAAGATAATAATCTTCGTATAGATTTGAATATAATTTCTTTAAATTATGACAAAATCATATTAATAAATAATTACCTAGTTTACTTTTGAGACCAATCTAATTCCCACGAAATGTTAATGTCGCGAGATGACCGTTATTTTGTAACTGAATTTCCTTTCATAATAATGATTGTCGTCAGGCAGAGTTCCCAATAATATAACTCATTTCACCAGTTATGTTTTAAATCCCATATAATAGGGGGCAAGTCTATTACCATCAACCGGTTAACATCCTGTGGCTGCTGTTAAGAAATTCCTGCCAAAAATCCCAATACACAGCTCAACCCGGGTGTCGAACTCACGACGGCACGGTCAGCAGTCGCGCTTGCGACTACTCGACCAATGAGGCAGACTTTTGTGTTAATGTAGTATTTCTATTAAATGTTAATATTGTCTTGTCTCATGAGATATTTAGGACACATCTGCTGGTCAAACTGATCAAAATCAAAATATGTTGCTATGCTGCACCATATAATGATTTTTGATGAAAATTTAAGATAGTATCAGACACAATGTTGATGCGTTTAAAAATACAAGTGCAGTATGGAACTACCATGTGATCCCAAACAGAAGTAATGTTGCAAAGAAAAACACGAAAATGAGATGACTAATATTTTATTTTAAAATAAATTATTGTTACAACAATGTTTGTATTTGACAAGTATGTTGTTCTAGCGAGTGTCACGATCAACAGCTAATATGCACATATTCGGTCGTATAAAAACTTTTATAATATACTAAAAATAAAAGACACAGTTGGTTTTTACTATTTTTTGTAACATATAGGCCAGACTCACAGGCCAATAGGTTACGTACCCTAATATTTAAGGCTCAGTGGTCACCAATGACACCAATTCGGTCTTCTGGCCATTTGGTGTCGTCTTAAAGCCATTACCCCCTTACGGGACGACCTAATAGGCTGCGTAGTAACAATAGTCATAAGAAACAGTAAAATACTTCAAGTTCCATACTTCTTCAGTAAACTTCCTTACTTCTTCAGTAATCTTCCTTACTGATTCTATACTCCTAGCAAATGTACAGTTAAAATAGTTTACGTTTTTACCACTTTACAGTCAGCATCGCAGTGTAACATTATTCAGTACAATATACTAAATAACAGAGAATCTTATAAATAGGCCCTTCGATAAAAGTATAAATAATGATTATAATTTCAATTAACACTTCTATTTGATACAAGCATCCAAGGAAAATATAAAGAATGATTTCGTAAATGTTTGACATTATAATAGGTGACTACATCGTTGGGTGAACAGGCAACTAACGCCATCTGGGAACTATGCAGGTAACTATTGAGTGCTGGGACGATCAGTAACTCGGCAGAGTATTTCCTAGTGCTGATGATGCCGGGATGACGACAAATAAACTTTATTTTCAGTAGCATTGAGTGCAAAGTCGTACAAACCTGAACACTGAAATTCAACAGTTACCAAGGTGTGTGTGTAAAGTTCCGAGTTTGGACTTTAAAATCCTAATTATAGAGTTTACAACTCAATCATCGTCAACCATTAAATTAAAACCAATAAATCAAACTGTTCAAAATGCGCATAAACTGCCAAATATTAGATCGAAATTTTAGCAGTAAATTACGTGAGACACAGATTGTAATTAAACTTTGATAAAATATGCAGATCGGACATCTAATGAATGCCAATTGAATTGACTACCTTCTAGAATCGAGTATGCAACATGCTGGGAGATGGTACAATGAGCGTTGGCAGACCGACAACTTGATGAGTGGACGATTTACAGTGAATTGTCGAGAACGCAATTGTTGAGACCAAGACGGCAAGGCTTAAAACTAAGGCCTTTTTCAGCAGTGGGTGTTACAAATGTGCCAATAATTATGGTGAAAACTTAAGAATTATTGACTTATTGAGTTGAGCTTCATCGATAGATGGCGCATTAATGCCGAAAACTGAATGCATAAACAAAAGTGCACTGTTGTATTTTCAAGAGCAAGTGGTCTTTATTCTTCTGCAAAACATTTTTTCTTCCATACAATAATATTTAGTGCTTACATTTCTCCTCGTCTAATATTAATAAAAAAAGGGAATTTAACCGTGAAACTATATAATTCTTCAATTATTAAAATTGGCACTAGTATGTCGGTCAAGGCAATTTTTTGTATGTTTTTTGTCCACTTGGCACTGGCTCAAATCTTAACTTTGTTTATATACACAGAAAACCTATAAGATATATAGTTATGAGTATTTCATAAGATGCGAGGTTTCCTTTAAGATCTTGAATATTTACTATAGGCATTCTGTATAGATAACTTTTTTCAATTATACAATCAGACACACTAATGAGTATACACTTAGCAATTGACAAAAGTGATTTTCTCCTACTGTACTGCTTTTTCATTGTGTTGTTACAACAATATTATTACAGAATCCATGTTTTTTATAAAACTGTTAAGATCTTAAAGTTGCAATAGTAATCTCACTAGAAAATCGCTTTTAAATATTACGAAGTGTATGCACATTAGTGGTCCTAACTGCATACTTATGTACTTAAAATCCATTCTTTATATTTTCAACTGAATTATCTTAGTCCTACTTATGATGTTACAGTACCGACTTGATAAGCTATCCCTGTACTTCTTATAACGAATTTTATAAGTTCAATATTAAAAGTACATGTCAAATAATAAAAGTGTATTACCATATTCTGTACAATCAACTTGTCAGTTGAATTAAGGTTTGCAATAGACAATTATTCTATATCACAATCCTTGTTATATATTATGTAGACTTACTCTAGCGTTGGTTTGGTGCGACCAACATTATTTTGATTATATTTATTTCTAATGAGCCTGTAGCGAAATGGCTAAAAGTAACGACTTTGTACCTTTCAGATATTTAGAGATACTTTTGTCCTACAACCATGTCGGACCAGTATGGTCACATCAATCTTATAGAGATAGTATTTTTAAATAATATCGCATAAAATAATTATAATCAAAATAATATCTGATCAAATCACATACACACAATATCAGTCACACTTTAAATGCAATTTCACAAAGTTTGTGTCAATTCCACAGCTCAATATTCTATATGTCAAAATCCCGAAATGGATATTAGGAATTTTTGACTTTATTCTGTGTTATATACAACTACAGTATAACTGAGGCAGTAATATGTTATTACAGCATGCCAGAATTCACACAAACTTTGTGCAAGCATCGAAAAACTTAACATAGTAAAATAATATACTATAAATATACAATTAGCAATATCTTATCCTAAAAATACGCTATACATGTAGAAAAACTGTATATAAAAAGTTTAATGCTAAAACTTTGAATTTTTAGTAATTATATAAATCGTATTCACACAATGGTTCATATTTAGTCATTTACCTAAATTTCATATAATTTTGTGGTTAAATGTATTTTTTTTTTCAAATTGTAATGTAACTTTAAATTATGCTCATATATGTAAAAATATATGTAAATGCACACACAATTTAGTAAAGAGTGTTCATTTAGTGAAATCTCATTAAGACTCTATTGCAACGTTTTGTTCTATATAAACGTTAACATTAACATTGTTCCCAGTACTGAGCACTCTTCATTTTAATATCATTTCACAATTTTTAATTCATTTTCTTAATTTAGTTTACGACAAATTCATTAGATTGGTGTTACGAGTCATAAATTACAATTGACATTGGCATGGTTATATTCAAAGGCTATTTACACTTCTATTACTACGACAAAACTTCACGACTGTAAACCCCGAAGGGTTAGGTAGCCTTATGTAATAGGGGGTAAGCCTATCCTCCTAGCCATCATTTGGGCACACATCCAGGCCCCATGGCTGCTTCAGAGAAATTGTTGATAGAAAACCCAATGACAGTTTGCCTGACCGTCACCATGCTAGACTAAAAAGGCAATGTATTAATACAAGTGATGACTAAATTGGAAGAAATTCAGTTACCAAATTCCACAACCACTAGTTTCTTTAAGCAATGTAGGTAGGTACTTATATTATTCATTTACACTAATCAAAGTGTAAATATGCCTTTACTGAAGCATAACTGTTTGTATTTAGACCTTAATAGATTGCTAACAATGATTATTAATTAATGTATGCTAAATCAGTCTGCCTTGATTGGGAAATAAGTGTAGCTTAAGATTCCTATCATGCTTGCTTAGCGAATGTGAAGCTTAAAAATGTCCCAATTCCACATAAACTAGACAACTAAAGTAATGCATAAATAAGAGCAGTTTTGGAATTTAAACCATCGGTGGCAGGACTAGCGTTAAAAATCCGACAGCACTTCAATCAGGCATTAAATAGTGGTATAGTTGATGAAAAAGGACATAACATGCTAACAATACTTATTGTGATTTTTCATTTTCATTTGTGAATGAAAAAAACACAATCAAAAGTTCACAGTTCTGCTTAAAATATGACACAAGAGACTTAAATTCAATTTAGACAAGACAACAAAATTCACACTGTTATAAATCAATTAAAAACTGTGAAACATGTATTAGACTAATATCAAAACAGTAGCACGACTGGCAATTTAACATTATATGGGTAAATCGAATGGATGGAAGTGAATTACGTCTTTGTGAGTTTACTGATTCATTCTGTCGGTGATGCTACCTCTTCTGGAACCCTTTTGTGCCGTCAGGACCCCTGGGGGTGCGGATGACGAGAACGCCGCGGGGTGGCGGGGAGGGGAACACCCCCGAGGCTGTGGCCCCAGGTGGCAGGCGGCTGAGGACTTTCCGTTCCCTTCCTTTGGTATTATTGTCAGTTTGAGGAGATTTTGTCTTATTATTACTATTATTTTGATTGTCATTGAGATTGTTTGCCTGCAGCTTGTCTTGTAGCCGGCTAAGGCTGGAACAGAGAAAAATATTTTTAAATTAGTTTATAGATTTACGGTTTTATTTTCTTTGGTACATTAGAGTAGGGATGGCAAACCGATAGCACGCATGCCATAGATTGCACGCGATAAAATTGAGCATATTTTTGCATCAACCAACAAAACATTATGCATTTAATTTAAAGTAAAGTATTAAGAACGAACGCGAGTGCAAACTTGATTGGCAAATGATACTCTTGATACCCTTCCCCAAAATCACTAAGCAAAATTATGTGAAGGCTCAGGTAATGCTTTATTAAAGATTTATTTAGTAAAATGGCATGTTGATGCATACTAGTTTGGCAACCCTGCATTAGAGCAAACCTCTATGGCAACAGTGCAGTAACGAAATAATGAGTAATCTATACTATATACTATATAATATTATAAAGCTGAAGAGTTTTTTTGTTTGTTTGTTTGAACGCGCTAATCTCAGGGACTACTGGTTGGAATTGGAAAATTCTTTTAGTGTTGGAAAGTCCATTTTTTGAGGAAGGCTATAGGCTATATAACATCACGCTACGACCAACAGGTGCTGAGCAGCGTGGGTGAAACCGCGTGGAACAGCTATAGAGAAGTATGGAAGAAGACATGCTCGGGCGACCATCAAATAAATTGGGATAAGGGCAGGAGAATGATGAGCCATGGCAACACTTTGATCTAGAACTAGGCTAGTTAACTCCTACTTTGTTTACTGTTTTTTACCACAGAAAAATTTAGATTGCAAAAGTTATCCCATTTTCAATCATTAAATAACATCGCTAAATAACGCTCTGAGCGGGGAGGAGTATCTGACTATTATTGACTAAAAACCCAACCATGTTCTATCTTATGCCCATTTTGTTTCAGGGCCACGGTTTCTCTTTCAAACACTCCCAACTCCGGCAGGCAGTAGCACTGGCATGCACTCTGTCTGGATTTGCTGACATTTTTTTGAGATGTCAGCAAAGAAGAGAATATTCTAAAATTCTAAATAGTTTCATTTGGACTATAGTAATTCGTTAAAATCAGCATATCCAATTATAATCTATCTATTTATGCCTGTTTCAGAAATCTGATCACATTATGTACGTACAAGTTCAATTGAAACAGAAATGACTAAAATTTTTGTTTATAAAAAAAAACATTTTAGAACTAGTCTTGTTTCAAAACTAAAACTGCCACACAAATTGATCTACAAGGTTAAGCACCAATTGCCAAGGTTGCTAGGTACATTTTCGACAGCCATGATGGGTAGTCTTAAAGTCTGGCAACAGTGACAGGTAGACCGTCACTACATGTATAATACTGACTCTCAGTTGCATTCAGTTAGACCAGTTAACCCAAACGTTTGGCCAAACATATTAAAAAAAAGTCTAGGTAGTGGTAATATCATATTGCAGCATACAATCAATATTTACAGTAATCAGACATTATTAAAACTCTTAATAATCTTCAGGGGCAAACAATTTGCATGCCCCCAATAAGTGATATTGGTCTCACTTAAACCTCATTAGTGTTACTGAAAAATCAATTTAAAGACTCACTTTTAGCAAATACTCCAAAATAAAAATTTCATGAAAAATCAATTTGATATTGTTGGGATTTCTAAATAATTCAAGATCTCTCATCTATACTAATATTATCAAGCTGAGGAGTTTGTTTGTTTGAACGCGCTAATCTCAGGGACTACTGGTTGGAATTGGAAAATTCTTTTAGTGTTGGATAGTCCATTTCTTGAGGAAGGCTATAGGCTATATAACATCACGCTACGACCAACAGGTGCTGAGCAGCGCGGGTGAAACCGTGGGGAACAGCTAGTAGGAAATATATTGCAAATTTGCAAGTGTTTAAATTAAAATATCTTTTTATAGACAAAAAATACACCAAAATACTATGCAAATGTTGTATTTTTGATTCATATTTTATGCAAACAAAATATGTTATGAATAATTTGGTGTTTATTTATGCTAAGGTCTCAGGCTTACTTCAACTACATGGATCTGGGATATATCTGCCAAAATGTGGTTTGACTAGATGTTAGTAGATAGTGCATGCAAATTGTAGCATGAGTACCCTAACAGGATAATAGTTGTAGGATTTCATGATAATTAACATGGCCTTTATCAACACAATCATTGTTAAACCTATAAAGAGTAATCTATCTATCTGCTGATAGATATTGATTGGTAATAAAGTGATTTTTATATAGATAAAAAAAAAGATCTTAGATCTTAGAAAAGAAGAGAAAGATCTTTTAACCCCTTGTATGCCGGAACATAGATCCACGCAAGACACAATGCGTTTTTAATTGTGTCTGTAATTCCGGCATACAAGCGGTTAAATGTCTAGCAAACTATATCTGTCATCTACCCTGATCGCAGTGGCAGCCCAGTGGAACTAGATGTGGTTTAGAAGTTGTAGGCAGTCATAGATGCAAATCTAGATTTTGTATTAATAATTACATCACAACAGTTCTTAAAATTACATCCACTATGCCAGCATGTTGCAGTAATTGCCTAGTCCCACTCACAAAGCAGAGACCAGTGTCGAAGCAAAGGGAAAAATATTGGCTTATTTATATTAACTTGATTCTGGTGTAAATGCATACCAGTAACATACCCACAGCTTCTAAGTGAAGCTGAACATGTTAATAGTAATAAATACTTTACTTGAATTTGTTCTTGATTAAATAAAGTTACAGAAAATAGTTAGTATACTTCTAAACCATAGTTATGTAGAGTTATTGTTGAGGAATTTGTGGTTGAAGAACTAAAACTCAACAGGCTTAACTACCAATATTAGAAACCAATCCTAAACATAAATTAGTGCTGAGCATGTGCAAAATTGGCAAGATATCTTAACTGAACTCAGATTTCAATAACCCAGAACAAACCTCAATCATGGGTGTTATGTAAAACAATATTACAGTGTTTGATAAATGAAACCGGCCTTACTTGTCGTCAATTACGTCTTCGGGGCTTCGAGCTTCTCCCAAAATCCGCAGACGATGCTCGGCGTACTCCTTCTGCCTTTGTTCAAGTGTTTTGACCGGGCGCGCGCGACTCTCGCCATTCAGCTGGCCGCTGCCCGATGACGACGGCCGCTTAAGGATACGGATAGCTGGCTCCGGCATCACGCACTGAGATCCAATACACGCGCTCTCTTCAACAGTAACCTTGCAACCTTTGAGTGAAGTTTGCACTGGCGCGCAGTCAGTTGACATCAGCCTGATCTTCTGGTCCAACTGAAATAGACAAACCCACATGTAAATAACACCATGGCGGTCAGCTCCGACGCAGGAAACGTCCAGGTTTGTCTTTCACAGTAACACTTACGCCAATTTCGTCCATATCCTCCCAACTTTCACATACGTCAACTTCTTCTTGGGCCGCCATGTTGACTGACTGAATAGACGTTGCCACATGAAAAAAATAATAATATTGAGAACGTAACTGTGTTTCGCAAGCTTCGGTTTTTGAGTACGATTTTATATTGCAATATGCTGACATAAAAAAAAATCAATCATCTGTCAAAACAATGTGCTTGAGTGTTGAATGTGAAGGATTTTTGTGAAAAATTTATAAAATCAGAATAATATCGGACAAAATTGGGTATGCTGTAGCAAACAAGTTCGTATATTAAGCTACAGTTTCTATGACAAACCGGCCCAGCTTATCATAAGTTAGTGTAATATTGCTGTAGAGTTTAATGTAGGTTATGTTATCATGCCGTATTTATTTACTAAGGTGTTTTTCTGTAATTTCAGATAATTAAAATGGCTTTCAAGTCATCGTATGGCTCGTATGGGTCGTCTGCATCGGGCCTGACGTCTGTAGATCCCGAATATGTCCAATTCCTGATGTTTTCTGATGAAGATATCAAGAAGCTAAGTGTATCAAAAATAACAAATGTACAGTGCTTCGACGCTATAGGAAATTCTACAAAGGGAGGTCTGTATGACTCCGCTCTAGGTCCTCTGAGAGACAGAAATGAGACTTGTGGAACTTGTAACAACGTCTTATTACACTGTCCAGGACACTTTGGGCACATAGAACTACCACTAGTTGTAGTTAATCCGTTATTTATCAAGAATGTCTATGCACTCTTCCGGGTGAGCTGCCTAAAATGTTTCAAAATACAAATGGATGATAGGATGAAGTTCATATTAAAACTTCAGCTAGAATTAGTTGATGCGGGTCACATAACAGCTGCATTAGACCTAGATAACTATGTTGGAGAAATAATGAGCGGCAAAGAAAACTCTCCTGACAAACCTAATAAAGTAATAAGGAAATATCAAAAACTATTAAAAAAGAGAGATCCAGTCATAGAAACTTTTCAGAATAAAAATGTAGATAAATTAAGAGCAAAGATTATTAATCAATATTTTAGAGTTATCAATACTGCTAAGAAATGCGCCTTTTGCTCTTGCAAACTTATTAAAGTGACCACTTCAGAGAATAAAATCATGTACAATCTTAGTGCGGAGGGTGCTGAGAAAGGTGTCAAAGGAATCAAGATTTTAATGCCTGATGAAATTAAACGCTTCTGCACAGCCATTGCTCAAAATGATGAAGATATTTTAAAACATTGCTTCCCTGTTCTGAAATATTCAAATGTGCAACCCGTCACAAATGCCTTTTTCATGGATGTTGTTCCTGTCTTACCTCCTTGTGTAAGACCTTGCAATGTTTTGAGGGGTGAACTCATTGAGCACCCTCAAACTAATGTCTACAAGACAATACTTCAGAATGCTTTTGCAGCTAGAGCAGTGTTACATGTGCTGTCATCTTCAGATCAAAAGAAAGCTATTGATTGCCTTGATCAATTACCTAGACAGGCTTACGAGGCTATCCAGGGCAAATCACCCCCAGAGAAGCTTCACATAGTATGGCAAGACCTACAAAAGAGTATCAACAACCTTTTAAACTGTGAAGGTCAGGGTTTATCTAGTCAGGGTCTAAAGCAGATTATTGAAAAGAAAACAGGTTTAATTAGAATGCACATGATGGGCAAAAGAGTAAACTTTGCTGCTCGATCTGTCATCACACCTGACCCCAATGTAGACATTGATGAAATAGGCATCCCAGATGCCTTTGCTATGAAACTGACCTACCCTGTCCCAGTCACGGAATGGAATGTTGATGAATTGAGAAAAATGGTTATCAATGGGCCTAACAAACATCCGGGAGCTGAAAAAATTGAGATGGAGAATGGAAGAGTGATCACAATCGCAACTGATTCTATACAAAAGAGGAAAAGTCTTGCCAAAAGATTGCTAACACCTGATGAGTTTAAGGGTTCTGGACTGAAGACAGTTCACAGACATTTAGTGAATGGTGATGTGTTGATTTTGAACCGACAACCTTCCCTGCATAAACCTAGTATGATGGCTCACAGAGCAAGAATTTTGAAAGGAGAGAAAACACTCCGGCTACACTATGCTAACTGTAAATCGTACAACGCCGATTTTGATGGTGACGAAATGAATGCACACTTCCCACAAAATGAAATCGCAAGAAGTGAAGCCTACAATATTATGTCTGTAAGAAAACAATATCTTGTACCAAAAGATGGGACACCATTGAGTGGATTGATCCAAGATCACGTTATTTCTGGTGTGAAAATGTCCTTAAGAGGTGCCTTTTTCGGAAAAGCTGACTATCAACAGCTGGTTTTTCAAGCTTTGCCCAATCATAAAGGACCAATCAAGCTACTTCCACCTACAATACTCAAACCTGTTGTACTTTGGTCTGGCAAACAAATTCTGTCAACAATTATTATTAATACAACACCAAAAGGAAAGCCTTGTCTTACTTTGATAGGAAAAGCTAAAATTAGTTCGAAAGCGTGGCAGAAAACACCTCCAAGACCTTGGAAAGCGGGTGGCACTCCTTTCAATAATCTTAACACAATGACAGAAGCAGAAGTCATTATCAGGAAAGGAGAACTTCTTTCCGGAGTATTGGATAAAACTCACTATGGTGCTACGCCGTATGGATTAGTTCATTGCATGTACGAATTATATGGAGGCGACAGTTCAAGTGCCTTGCTAAGTTCCTTCTCGAAAGTCTTCACCTTTTATTTGCAATGGATTGGATTTACACTCGGTGTCAAGGATATTCTAGTAGTAGAAGAAGCAGATAAAACGCGCGATGATTTTATTTGTTTAGTTCGTAACGCTGGTAAGGCTGCAGCCGTAAAAGCAACTGACTTACCCGCCGATATCGACGACGAAAAATTGAAAGAAACCATCGAAATAAATTATACGAAAGACCCAAAGTTTAGAGCTAATTTAGACAGACAGTACAAAAGTATGCTCGACTCTTACACTAATAACATAAATACGGCTTGTTTGTCGGAGGGACTGCTTGAAAAGTTCCCTTACAATAACTTGCAATTGATGGTCCAGTCTGGTGCTAAAGGGTCAACCGTAAACACTATGCAGATTTCATGTTTACTTGGCCAAATTGAGTTGGAAGGTAAAAGGCCGCCTCTTATGATATCTGGTCGATCTCTTCCTAGTTTTCCACCACATGACGTGTCTCCGAGAGCTGGTGGGTTCATTGACGGTCGATTCATGACAGGAATACAGCCTCAAGAGTTCTTCTTCCATTGTATGGCTGGTCGTGAAGGTCTTATCGATACAGCAGTCAAAACCAGTCGTTCTGGTTACTTGCAAAGATGTTTAATCAAGCACTTGGAAAGTTTATCTATTGCCTATGACCATACAGTAAGGGATGCTGATGATAGTATCATCCAGTTTGCTTACGGAGAAGACGGTTTAGATGTCCTCAAATGTCAATTTCTGAGACAGGATCAGTTTCCGTTCCTTGATGTAAATTCCAGCGCAGTGGTCGGTGAAGATGTCATTGATAAACTCAAAGAAGACGAAGGTTTAAAAGCCGTGGCAAAATCAATTAAATCTTTAAAGAAGTGGAAGAAAAAGTACGGTAGTCCTTTCGAAAGAGTTCGAACAAGTGGCTTTGTCCAATTTTCAGCGCTCGAGAAAAAGCAAATCGAGCTTGATGATGTACCGACAGACAGAACAAGAGATCCTTTCTATTGGGAATTGGAAAAGAAATGGCGTGAGATGGATGAGGAAGAAAGACAGCAATACACGCGTAATAAATGTCCAGATCCAATCCCAAGCAAGATGTCTCCTGAATATAAATTCGGTGTTATTAATGAACAATTAGAGAATCTGGTACAAAGTTACTTGAAAAAGCGTAATTCTAGCGCGTACGACGAACATACAGCTAAGGATAAATTCGTTGATGTGATGAACGCTAAATATCTTGAGTCAATGGCAGCTCCGGGTGAGCCCGTAGGTCTGCTAGCCGCTCAATCCATAGGTGAGCCATCTACTCAGATGACACTGAACACTTTCCACTTTGCCGGTCGTGGTGACATGAACGTAACCCTCGGAATACCTCGTCTTAGAGAAATTCTTATGACAGCTTCAGCTAAACTCAAAACACCAAATATGGACATCCCATTCCGGGATGACATTCCGGATTTAACAAAGAAAGCTGAGAAATTACGACAAAAGCTTAACAGGGTCACAGTAGGCGATGTGTTGGAAAAGATAGACGTCCAATGTCAGATAGTGATTAAACCTGATAGGCAGTTGAAAACAACTATGCGCTTCCAATTTTTGCCATATTCTCAGTACAAAACACAGTACACGGTGAAGCCTCAACAAATAATAAAACACATGCAAAACAAATTCTTTGATGAAATGTTTACGACTGTCCGGAAACAAGCGAAGGCAGTTAGCGGTGTTGTTTGGTCGGCGGAGAAGAAGAAGAAACGGTCAAAAGGAGCTGATGATGATGAGGAAGACGATGCCCCTGAGGCGGAGCCTGCTGCGGTTTTAGATAGTTCGGATGACGAGGCTCCTAATGAAGATGACGACAATACTGACGTAAGTTTTTATAAAATTATTTGCAACTTTTTTTCGGCAGTCATTAGATATCTTATTTAATTAACACTTCTCCCTCCATAAAATACCTTTAAAACTGTTCTTAGAAATCAGTTAAAATCTTTGTCTTTCAAATCTACTACCAAAACACTTATTTTAGGTAAATCATCATTAACTTAGCCTTTTCCTAACTATGTTGGGGTCGATATTTTATGTGAAAAAAAAAATGTTCTAACGTATATTTTAATTTATATTACAGGCTAGAATTCGCAAGAAGAGAACAGAAGAGCAAGAATACGAAGATCCCGAATCAGGGGATGAAGAAAAATCAGATGACGAAGTAGAATTCAGCGACGAACAACCTGCAGATAAAGGGGAAGATGTTCTAGACACGACTGTTGCTGCCAATGACGCAGAAACCAGCAAGATAATGACCGACGTAGTTTCTAACTTAAAAGAAGCTACTAATTATTCTTTCGATACCAAACATCACAAATGGTGCGAATTGACTGTTCTTTTCCCGATCTCCTTCCTTAGAGTCGATCTATCACAGGCTCTCCGCGAAGCTGCAATGAAATCCGTTATACACGAAGTCAAGAACATAAAACGTGCCATCACTAACAAAGAAAAGAATGTCCTGTTCCTCAAAACTGAAGGTATAAACATTCTACAAATGTTTAAATATAACCATCTATTGGATTTGAATAAACTATACAGTAACGACATTCATGCTATTGCAAACACTTATGGCATAGAAGCAGCTAATAAAGTGATAATAACAGAAATACAGAATGTATTTAACGTATACGGAATCACAGTGGATCCTAGACATTTGTCGTTGGTTGCTGACTATATGACTTACAACGGTGTTTTCGAACCTATGAGTCGAAAAGGAATGGAGGCGTCTTCTTCGCCGTTGCAGCAGATGTCATTTGAATCTTCGCTAATATTTTTGAGGGAAGCAGTGCTGAATTCAAAGAAGGACAACATTCGGTCGGCATCTAGTTGCCTTATGTTAGGCCAGCCTTGCAGAAGTGGAACCGGCTCATTTAGTTTACAACATTTCAGTAAAGTTATTAGCTAAGCAAATTAAGTCTTTATCATGAAATCGTGTACAATTCAAGTGATCATTGTTTTAAGAATAAACCTTTTATATTACTGAATATTTTTTTATTTGCAATCATCATTATCCTGCCCTTGTCTCATTCTATTTGGGGCGGCGCAACACGTTTTCTTCTTCCATTCTCCCCTATCAGACGTCACGGTATCATTTACTCCTTTCTCCTTCATATCATTCCTTACACAATCTATCCATCTTTTCTTTGGCCTTCTTCTCGCTCTTCCTCCATCAACATTCAGATCAATCACTCTTTTATTCGCATGTGCTTCACTTCATCCCTCATTACATGCCCATACCAAGATAAACGACTTCCTTTCATTTTTTCTGTAACAGGCGCAGCTTTCAAACTTCCTCTAATATACTAATTTCTTACTTTATTCATTTTTGTCACTCCACACATCCATCTCAACATTCTCATCTCCGCTACGTGCAATCGTTTTTCATTCACCTTTTTTACAGCCTGACCCATACAGTACAACAGCGTCTAATCATGGACTTACATAGCTGGAAATAATCGTCCTAATCCGTGGGTCACAAGTTGTTCCAGTGACCTATCGCCATTTCAACCATCTTTCGTTGATCCGGTGCGTAACGTCTGTGCTATGAATTATTAGCAAGCGTTCAATTATTTTTTAATGTGGTTACACGACTGACATGCTATCAATTAACCCGTGCCATAAACCATAGGTACCAATTTTTAGGTAAAAAATAGAGGGAGAAAGAAAAAAAATACAGAAATTGTTTTGAAAATCATTTTGTATTTGTCGTATTACAATAGAACTTATAAACGATTATTAAAACGACTAAGTATTAATTACAGCGTTGATGGACATCACCCAGTGTGTCTCACACACCGTCATCCTTGAATATTGTACTCTCATATCAAGGCACATAACATTTGTCACAGACACGACATGGAACTTTTACGAAAATGGTAAAATCAATAATATTTCATTTATTTATTAAAAGCTTGTGATTACGTACTAAGTTTATGTAAAACCCAGGGCCGGATTTAGGGGTCCAGAGGCCTCGGGGCAACAAAGGAGTGGAGGCCCCCTTGCCCCAAATAATTTTCCAAATAAAATGAACAATTTTTTTCAGTCGAGTTTTTCAATAAATAATTTACTGTGAAACAAAGTAGATTCTCTTAGTATTTAACAAACACATATGAATATAATCGGAAACAAGAATTATTTGAAATTAAACTTTAGTGTAAACGAACGGAACCTTTCGACCTTTTTTTGCCGAAAAATCGTTGATGATTTCGCTGAAATCCATTTCTGGGAGTAAATCGCTTTCAATGCTCAGGAGAGAAAGCTTCGATAGACGGTCTTGTCCCATCGTGGTTCGAAGCCTATTTTTTATCATTTTCATTTTTGAAAATTAGCGCTCTCCAGTGCAATTTGATACATTCTCAATGCAATTTCGAGGTTTGGGAATGTAGCTCTGAAATTTTGATCTTCGAGAATTTGGTAGTAAAATAGACAAAATAGTTCCGGCGATTGATCTTTTCCATAGTCCTTTTTGTATGAATCAATCAAAGATACAAATTGAACCAACTCATTACCAAGACTAGGCTCTAAATCATCCGTATACACTTTCACCAATGCTTCTGCTGCAGCGTGCAAATTTTCAGCATCCATCTTTTCGATATGATTCAGAAATCCAAATCTCGAACGTACAGTTTCATAGGCATGCAATCTTTCAGTAAGAGAAACAGATAGCTGGTCAACCACTGGGATGAAGGCGGGTACTTTGTACTCCTCCTTGGGTGACAGATTTGCGTTTTGTGCTTTCCCGTAATCGAGTGGATTCAACCTCACATTTCTCGTTCTGGTGCGGGTGTGTGATTGTACATATTCATCAGTATGGGATATTTTTTTGGCTGCTTCCTCGTATTTATCGAAATCATTTCGTTTGGATTCCACGAATGATTTCAATGATTGCACGCATTGCCGATTCAAGAATCATTTAGAATTGAGTTTAAAATTGAAGAACACCAATTGTTCACATACTGCAATTAATTCATATGTATATACTTTTTTTTTTTAAATGGTCGAGACACGGAATCGAATACCCAACCTCCGAGGTTGCGGGCAAGTACCACCCCACTGAGCCATTGGTTTACTCCCTCAAGATGGGTAGTAAATTGGAAGTGCTTATCTGGGCCATTTGAGATTTTGATATTTCACTGATTGCCTGATTGGAGTGAACAAATATAGATTAATGATTTCTGTTTCTGTTAATATTTAAGATTAATATAATCAAATAATCATGTATGTATAAAGTATAGTTTAGGCTGTAGGTAAAGGTAGAAGCGAAAAAAAAATATCAAAGGAAAAGAAGTTTACTAGGTTTACTAGTTGAAATTTGAAACATTTTTTTTCCGGAGTCTATTGTGGAGGCCCCCTGCTTGTGGAGGCCCCGGGCTTTCGCCCCGGTTGCCCTCCCCTAAATCCGGCCCTGGTAAAACCACTTACAAGTTATAGGAATAAAAAGTAATATTTAATTAATAATCTGTACGCGGTTTACAATACCTATAGCTTAATGTTAACTTAGTTATTAACAGAATGATCACATAAGCTCCTGGGCGTGTAGCGTCTTACAACGTTACATGAAATATAACTAATCCATAAATATTACAATTATCTTGCACAGAAAACATATTTATAACCACTTAACTAACGCAACAACATCCGCTTTCAGCGAACAATGTATGATTTTTATAAAATCAGAACTCACAACACAACATTACCGTTTTGGCACTAACACGAAGGCATAGACTGAGAGGAATTGGCGGCAAAATTGCACCGCTGACGGTTAAAATTTAATTTCAAAAGCTCAAGGATAATGTAGCACATTCGTCTACAAGTCATGAGTCTGAAATTTACTAAATAAAATTAATCGTAGTTGATATTTAAAACTAATTTAATTGAAAATTCCTCGATAGTCTATGACATGGATTAGTGAATACTTGTTTTTTTTTCCGGTTTATCTCTTATTTGAAGGTCTGCAACATAGTATCAAATGCTTTGATGGCATCATGGCACTACCTGGTTATTAAAACTGTTATTTATCATTATTTGCGAGGATACAAAAGTGTAAAAGTCACTGGCTAGGCTAGGACGGTAACATTAGGTTTCATTTGGACCCCAGAATCGCTACTCCATCTTTCACTCGTCTTCAATACAAGCTATAAAATAACTATGAACAATACTTGTATGGTAGTTAAACTAAATATAATAAATAGCAATGTTAAGAGTTAAAAAGTTGACCAAACACGAGTTCGTTGTGTATCATACACAAGATATTATCACAGCCCTATTGATGTGCGTCTCGTCGTATTTCAAAAATACAGTAGACAGGTGAAAAGACTGCAGTCTGTAAAAATGATTTATTTTATCAGAAAATTTAACATCCATATATCTAGAAATGTTCATTTAAAAACAACAATTAATAAAAAAAATACAATTAATTTGCAAATACACAGTCTCACCCTAAAAATACGTTGATCTCGCGTTTGGTCGAACAAAGCCAACAAACACAACCGCCATTATTGAAACGCGCGGGAAACATTATAATACTTTTTATTTAAAGACAATCAAAACGTGAGCCGTTTTGATTCAGCCAACATTTGTTCTATTAACACATTACGTTTTGCAACGATTCAACCCCTAATTCAACAATTATTTTAATTAAAACACGTTAGGGAGCAGTGTTGCAAGCCGTATTGAGTCAAAACTATAAACAGTTGTATTCGCTGTTGGTTCTGAACTTTTTAACCCTTATTGCGCGGTTTCGGCTTCGCTCTGATTCTTGGCGGCTTTCTTCTCTTCTTTGATGGCTTTTTTGTCGGCTGCTTTCTTAGCGTTAGCCTCGTCATCGGCAGGATTGTCCCAGTCTTGTCTTCTACCCGAAGCGAACACGTTGTAGAACGTGGCGCAGAAAATATAGATTGCGCCAGCGATGTAGAATACCTTCTTCCATTGTGCTTGAGTGGGCTGTTGGAGAAAAGTTTTTCTATGAGTAAATGAAAGAAGTACAGTAAAGTTTGGATGTGGTAAGTGGTAATTTTCGGAACGCAAACGAATAATCAGATTCCGAAAACTCTTTCACTAATGGGAAGCTGCATTATCCCTGAGTGTATATTTAAAACATTCCCGCGAGATAACATGCGACATCTGCAAAAGTTTTACAGACTAAAAATAATATTTAAAATAAATAAAAACAACAAAACAGTTATTTTAAGAAGGCAGCGAAATGAAAGTCAATAAGTATGGGTAGGTACTGACCCTGCCCTCAATGATGTATCCAGCGACAATGGGTGCGAGCAGACCGGTCAAGTTAGCCAGACAGTTGGTGAACGCCATCAGAACACCTGCGAAACGCGGTGAGATGTCCAAGTGATTCACCTGGAAACAAAAGGCGGTATTATTAAATTATCCTTACTAAAATTATAAAATCGAAAGTGAATGTGTTTGTTACGTCTTCACGCCTACATGGCTAAACCGATTTTGATGAATTTTAAGACGGACATAGTCCTCCCTGGAGACGGACATAGGGTAACTTTAAAAAAAAAAGTGAGAAAGAGGGAAGTAAAGGCAAAACTTAGCTTTGCTATTACAATAAATAAGGAGCCAGGGCAAAAACTACAAGTAGCAGGCACCTGCAAATCAGGAAAGGGGAACTGTGTTACCCCAAATTAAACGCGAGCGAAACCGCGGGCAAAAGCTAGTCATCCATAAAACTAATTTTTTTACATCGAAAAACCATTTTAGACATCATTTAACTACTCTTGCTTTCAAACCTCTTTCTGACAATTTAGTAAAAACAAAGGGTTCATTCATCCTTACCTTGAAACCAGAGTAGATACCTCCGTTGAGACCGACACCCACGGCTAAGATGGCAACTGTTGCGGCAGGATTACAGCCAGTGTTGGCTGCGATAAACAGACCGCAAGCCGGACCGTATTGACCTGAAAGATGAAGAACTTTATTAATATGGGGTGGGGAATTGGACGTCTTTAGAAATCTATTTCGTTTCTCTTCCAGCTGGTATAGGATTCAAATCAAACTGATTCACGGAATATGCTAAGTGAATTAGAGGTAATTCGGCCCAAAGCGCCATCTGCAAATTATCATCACACAAAACGAGATCAGGAACGCGTGTAGCGTAAAATCGTGCTGTCGCGTTTTATTTGTTTTACTGCTAAAACTGAGAACTCACCAATGCTGTTGATGACCTTTCTGACTTGCGTGTGGTTGAACCGTCCACTGGACAACATCCAGTCGGCGACCACAGAGATGAACATGGAGAACAGCCACATGCACAGGTATGGGAGGGCGGACACGAAACCGTTCTGGAAGAAAGAATATTATTAGATAAAGTTACACGCATCTGTATTTCCCAAAGCCAGCGGTGAAATACTGACGTCCCACTTATCCTGGTGCCATCGGCTTGAGTCGATTATAGAGACATTGTCGTTCATGCAATAAAAACAAATAATCCGATGCAGTGTTCAATGGCGTTAACCTAACCATTTTTTTTTTCTTTTTTGTAAGATTGTAAAAGTATTTATAAGGAACCTTCGCGTGAACAAAGTAGCTTTTCTCTGGCTCAAACCGAATCGATATTATCTATACTAATATTATAAAGCTGAAGAGTTTGTTTGTTTGAACGCGCCAATCTCAGGGACTACTGGTTGGAATTGGAAAATTCTTTTAGTGTTATCCAGTCCATTTTTTGAGGAAGGCTATAGGATATATTATATATGTAACATCACGCTACGACCAACAGGTGCTGAGCAGCGTGGGTGAAACCGCTAGTAAGATATAAGACGATAAGTGTGGGGTCACTCCAAAAACCCTCATTTTGATACAAAAGTGCTTCTATAAGCATTCCTAACAATAACATTTTGTTACAAAAATATTCCTTTTGCGAATCATAAAAACCTACTGGCAATTAAAATGAGATAATATCTTAAGAGAAGATCTTTATTGTGCAATAAAGTGACAGCAATATTGCCGCGCGTTTTCTATACAACAAGTTCTTTTGTTGTCACTGTCCCCGAGTACACTTCCGTGAATCATTTGAAACGGAACGGGCACTGATTCAAGTTGCTTCTGTTAGGGTTCTTGTCATGTATATTAAAATAGGACCACATTTTCAACACACGTGTTGAAAATGTTCGTGTAGTAAACTTTGTGATTGTCCGATAAGGTTTTCAATTGGGTAGTTGACACCATTAACCAATAATATAAAAACACAATTTTTCGGAAAGAACGCCTTATTCTAGACCTGAGAACTCCATTCATTTCAAAATAACTTTAAAATTCGATTTTTAGTTGCTTTTAGATCAATAAATAGTTGCATCATTGACTTTACAACTTAGTGACGTCATCGGTTGCGAGTCTCATACAAAATCTATGGGGGAAGCGCGTTTTGACAGCTCATAAAAAGTATATCAATTGATTGGTGGTCAACTACCCTATTAAACTGCTACTCGTGGATCAGGTGGATCTTTAATAGTGTCTTGAGAATTTAGCAGAAGAAAAATATTAACTCAAGTCCTAGGATACTAACTATCAGCCGATAATGTACCCAAGGCTCGGAGCACAGGCCTCCTCTCTTTGACTTGTGGCTGCAATCTACCACAGTAGCCCAGATCGATCCAAATATTACCAAAGACAAAACTAAAGCTGAAAAATCGAATACATAAATCTTGTCTGTGTGTCAATCCTTTAACTGTAGGTACAATTGACCGATTGTGAACCCTTGACCCGTCAACAACGGCTCGTGAAGAATGATTAATGGCCTGAATGATCCAAATTGTATTACGTGCTCGACTTCATTGCTAAATTACTTTATTGGCTAAAGTGGGCGGTTGTTTATTTTGAATGGGTTCGGTTTCATGTGTTGAAGTGATTTTGTCTGGAAATTTTACTCAAAAGATACCTATTTTTTAATCACGTATTAAAAAATAGGTATCTTTTGAGTAGTCCTAGTACAGAACAACGGCTTGCCCTTTCATTATTTGCCTGAAATACCTTTACTTCTTCTTTTTTTCTTCTTTCTAAGGAATATCTGTTATCTTTTGTCGAGGTTTAACGTTTGGAGAACCCTAATTAACGGCACTCAAATAAGTGAGGCACAGCCTGAAAAGCCTGCCCGCCTATAGTTTGCTACCATAGACAAATAACCAGGTACTTACATCCTTGATAGAGAAGTGCAACACTTGTCGCATGAAGGTTGGCAGCTCCGTCATGAGTGTCTCGTAACCGTAGTTCTGTCCCATGTGTGCTAACATGATGGCCCAGAAAGGTGTTGACAGAAGGATCTTACTCCAAGGAATTGGTGGAGACTGTAATAGAAAATTTGCGTCGTTTTAAACACAAAATTTATATTTGAAAATTTGCCATCTAATTTAGAAAGCAGTTAAAATTAGTTACTAATTGACCAAAGACATTAAAAATACTCACGCTGGAACCAGCAGCACCCCACAGCGAGCTCAAAATGTATTTCTTCTCAGCCTCCTTGATGGTGGGGCATTGTTCCGGGTCTTCTGAGACAAAGAACAGGAAAGCGAGACACCAGACGGTGCCGACGAGACCAAACACGTAGAAGATGGAAGGCCAACCACCGGAGAAACCGTATGCTGACAGTAGACCGGATAGGGGCATAGAGATCACCGTGCCGAATTGTGCACCTGTAAAAGAGATTCGGTTATAGATTTTTGTCAGAATTATTGTTAAATTGGATAAGTATAGGTATACCACGGAAATGTGAATTTTCTCACAAGAAGCTGTTTAACATTATTTTCACCCTTGTAAAATTTTATGAGACAGAAATACTGGATTGAGTACTGAATATTATACAAGCAGACTACATTGATGCTTATGCTCTACTGACAGTATACCTGGTCGATATTGCTGTTATTACCAATAATTTTATTTTAAGGACATAATGTCACTGTCTGACCCGATTTGTGACCCTATCAACCTGTACCGAGTTCAGTCGATTCTTGGATAGGTGCGGATCATTCTTTGAATCACCTGATTATTTTACTGAGCAAGGAAAAGCGTCTGTTGTTTCTGCTAGAAGGTCTATTAAAGAAGACTGTATCAATGATATCTCACCGGCATATACGGCAGCTCCCATCCGACTCCTCTCGTTAGGTGGAATCCACTTCGCCAACATAGCGTGAGTGCATGGTACAATCGGTCCCTGGAAAATCACAATAAATTTGTTGTTATACTAACCACAAGTTCGAAAGACGACTAGTAGGTATTTTATGTGCTTGCATTCTTTTACGTACGCAGTAGAGGATCAAAATTAAAAATAGATGATCTTTATCAAAATTTGGAATTCAATAATGTACCAATGAATGCTGTAGTTACTCATGGCATAGTTCATGAACTATAAAGGCAATTAGATAAAGAGACTCACCTCGCCCAAACCTTGGATGAATCGCACCAGGATGAGGTATTCGAACCCAGCCTCAGCGGCGACCGGCACCAAGAGACCGAACACCGAGTTGACCAACATTCCGATACCCAGGAAGTAGCGGGCTCCGAACCTGAGGTAGAAGATAGATTAAATAGGTAGAGATAATGATTTAAAAAAATATGCTTTATTTTTGTATCTATTTCCAAGACCAAGAAGAAGATAACAGGATTCACAGCATATGGGAACTTTTTACTCATTAAGTAAGTACCTAAACAGACTGACTAGGGTATATTAAAGGATGACTGAAATAATATTTATCATAACATGATGGCAAGGTTCTCTTGAACGATGACTGAAATTTCCTGACATGTGAATGATTTATTTTATTATGTTGTTAAATGACGCTACATCTAAACACAATAAAAAAAATTATTGCATGTTTTGATGAAAAACCTGACGTAGACACTAAGTGTCGCGTGATAGGTACCCAGTCATAATTGTGTCAAATAGTCATAAGTGGTGTTGTATGAAAAACCGAACGACGAAGTCGAAAATTGATAGCAGAAATCATAAATAGCACAGTTAAAAGTCGAGTAAGAAAAATACAAAAAATCTTGAACTCAACATCGTACCTTGTGAAACAACTATGACCTGTAGCCCAACACGCTTTAATGTAGGTATATTCAACAAACCTTTTAGACAAGATTCCGAAGGGTATCTGCGTGATGACGTATCCATAGAAAAATGAGGACAAGATATAGCCCTGCAACGTCGAGCTCCAAACGAACGAGCCATCTTGTGACGATGACTAAAACAATACAAATAACATTGATAATAGAACATTAAAGTAGACAGACATCGTTATTGAGACACTGAAGAAGATTTACGATACTGGCTTTTATATTATTCTAAATGTCCTCTTTGCTAGACACTCAAGGATTTTCTAAATCCATTCCCATTGCCATTTTGCTTCGAATTTCCTCTTTAAACTTCCATAGTTATTATATTAATTAATGCTTGATCTGGTAAACTTCTCATTAAAGTGCAGGAACTTATATAAAGATCTTATTTTGTGTGTGTTTTTTATATGAGAAAACCCTATTAGGCAAACTAATGGCAATCGGAAAAATCAAATCATCTTCCTATTTTTTTACAGCTTGTCCAGGTATGTAGGTAGCTTCTGTGCTTAGGTTAGTTGACCATGGACCCGGGTTGCGACATAGGATATCTTATCCCAATTTTAAGTTCCCGTGCGTCAACTACCGTCCTTCACACAGTTCAAACTAATTATAAAAGCTATGTAAGACAAGTATCAACTTACACTGGTCTCATTTCCGATGGGCACTCCGCACTCAGTATCAGTCGGCTCCGAGATAACAGGCAGCGCCGTGTGGTTGACCATAGCCACGATGGCGACAGACATGTTGGTCCTCATAATGTAGGCGTTGGCCATACCGAGGAACAGCATGAACGTCACCCAGTGACGAGTGCCGAGGCCACCTGGGACAAAGAGAAAAAAATCGTTAGTTAGGTTAAGTCAAGTGGTTGTGAACGTAATTACTCTACATGCTGTGGAAATGCTCAAAAATAGAATGCTACATTTTGATCATCCATCAATATTCATAGCGTTAACGTTGTCGAAGCAAACAAATTTATCAATGATTTAATGGATGGATAAAGAATACTCTTTCAGCATTCTTCACATCCCAATTGAAATAGTGTGACGCAATGAGTTGCTAGACATCATAATGCTAGAAAGATAAAAGTAGACAGTCCTGCAAAGAATGCAGACGCATCGTCATATTGAGAATTATTTATTTGTGTATCCATAAATATTTGTAACAGTAACTATATTTAGAAGGACTGATTTCGACCTCATAAACATAATATACCTCATCTAGGTAGCGTCCTACTTCAAACAGTCTAACAGAAAAAATATGAGTAAATTAAGTGTATCAAGTAAATTAAAACTTTTATTTATAAAAAAAAAACGCTCAAGGTTTATCTATCAACTATGAATAAAGTAGGTATCGTCAGACTATTAAACGGATTAACCAATGTTTGTCGTAAAAATAAATTGTCGCCAAAATCAGAGGTGTTCGCAAAATTTTATTTTTCTCAATCGGGGGAACTGGTTTGAAATTCAGTTTAAGTCCAATACAAACTAAACAAATAACTAACAAGGCAAATTAAATAAAAACTTATAAAAAACAGAAACCTCAAAAGATTTAGTATACGGCAATAACTTTCCAATAGATAAAATAGATAGAGATAATATGTACAACACGATTGGATTAAACGCATTAAGATAACGTCTAGCTGGAAATTAGATCGATAAAGAGATAACTGCATGACTCCCCGTAGTACTAACACTGTATACAGGCGATAAGAAGGACCACTCTGACCTTTATATATAAATAGAGACTGATGGTATACGGAGCACTGGGTAGATAGTTGGATGATGCACAGAAAATTGTGGAGAAGACCTTGATGAGACTGGTACAGCTAAGGGAAGAATAGAACAAGAACAAGGAAACCTATAACGTGACCAATAGTGCTAATGGTAAATATCTTGGGACAACTTGGAACTAATGGTGATCAGAAATTGCTAATGATGATGCTGGGATACTAAATGGTATAGCGAATATACAAAATTATCATTGTGAGAAGTAAGCTTTGCAGTGATTCAAGTCAAAATGATAATTTTGAGTTGAATCTCTGCAATGCTCGCTGTTCAAAAGACACATTGAGTCATTTCTTTTTTTTTAAACAATTGTTCTTTTGTAACCTTTTTTCGTAACCTTTTGGTACCGGTCCTTCTGTACCAATTTTGTTGGGTACCGTACTCAAAGCTCCTACGTCATTTTATACGCACATTTCGGCACACCAATTCGATATTTACTGCCCTGGCTAACCGCAGGATGTTTATTATGCTTGTACCAGTAAAATAGCTGTTCTCTTGTGGTCTCCCGGTTATTTGCAGTTTGCTCACCACGGTATCAACCAGTACCGTATCTCTATCTATTTACTCGACTGCACGAGGGCAAAAACAGGGTTATGTTTTTTCTCCATTGTGGTGTTCTTGTACAGCAGAATTAGTTAACTTTAATACCTACTTTCTTCTAGTCTATTTAAGTTATTATGTGATATCGCGTATGACTGGCTTAAGGAGACTAGAAAGGCAGTCGTTCCATGTAAAATACCAATCAATGATTGGTGTATCCAAAACGACTTGAAGCCAACAACTGTATAGTACGGAAAAGGACTTTTTTTGCGAATCATCAAATAATAACTTCCTCCGCTCTGGGCTGGGCGGGGGTGTGTGTTAGACTTTTACAGACTAAAACCCATCCATGTACCTTCTTTTGCCCTTTATGTTCCGGGACCGCGATATCCCTTTCGAACAACCCGCAACCCCGGACGGACAAGGCTAGACTGTTGATGCGATAGATATCTAGTAGATAGTTAATATAATACATACTTGTGTTGCGCCAGATACACCTATGTTATGATACTTATGTTGTTCAATATATGTAAGTGGTACCTACGTGCCTATTAAGGGGGATTAGGTAAATGTATCTATAATTTCATATTACCCCCCCGATAAGATAAAGGGTAATACGGGAATATTGCTGTTCAAACAACAGAATTATCTATTGTTTGATTGCCAGCTATTGACATTAGGTTAATGTTTATCGAGCAAAAAGTCCAAAACTTATTACACTAAACAAACATCAATTCTGTAGAATAACTCATTGCAGCTTTTCCGAGTTGCTATCTTACTCATTGCCTTGCAGGATCGGTTTTTATCAGAATTGTATGTATGTAGGTACCTTTGTATTGTTATTGTATTGAATACCATGCATGAATGATATACTAGTTTTCTCCGCTTATAAAAGTTGGTGAAAATTGATAATATTCATCGGAATATAATGTTAATGTAATATAACGTTAGAGTGATGCAATGAAAATTTACAAAAATAAAATTAACAAGTACATATTATGTAATATGTATATGTATACACACATACAAACAAAATATACAAAGTAAAGAGCGATAAAAATACACAGATGTAGAAAAACTCATTACGGTAGTGAAAAGGCAACAAATAAATTTACGATCACTTGCCATGATCGAGTGACCATTTAGCCAACTACAATAAAATGTTTGAGGAAAATTTTAATAGTCACCGATCTTCTTATGTCGTCTTTTCCCGATATAGTTCATAAAATATTCATAGCGCAAAGGAAAGCTTCTAGACTGAATCATAAATCCGCCACATTGGAAAGCAGATGACATTTCACTGAAAAGCGCGGGAAATAGATTAGACTTACAGGTTTTGTATTTTATACTGTTTGGAGTCTTTGGTGCCTTATTTTATTAATTATGACTCGATATATTTATTTTTTAAAATTGGTTATGGCTAACTCATCCGAAATCTTAAATCTGTGAAGTTTTTTTTAAAATGTTTGCTTTAGAAATACAAGATCGGTGATACCCAGAAAATGAATCGAGTCGTGTACCTACCTACTTAGATATTCAAAGGATTTCCGATTTGCGTCATTCAAACATTTTTGTTTACTTTGATCAAAGGATATTTAAAAATAAATCCGACGACTCGTAAAAACTGAAAGTGAAAGGTTTTTTTCTAGATAAATAGTCGGTAATTTATTGGAAAGGGATTCTAAGTCATAAAGGTTTCTATAAGACCACTTTTAAACCTATCAAACCTATAAACTAAAAAGTAACTGTTAAAACTCGTCAGTCGGTACTAAATGACTTCACGCATGTGTTTCATTTATGACATAAACAAGACTCAACAAATGAACGAACGACAAGACTTTACCATAATTCAGCCGTTTTATAAACTTACGAATTAAAATACTCGAAAAAACCGCAACACCTGACCATAAGGAAAAAAAGAGTAAGTAGCATAGCCTACTTAAGTCTACCTCAGTTAGTTGTACTCAACGTTACTATAATGACGTTTTTGTATTTTCCCCCGCTTTGTTCCAGTTTAAATTGTGCCATACAAATGACAGCTTTATAATTATTATTCTTCGTTTGGGTGACTATATTCTCTGCCTACAAACTAAAATTCACGTATACCAAGCCAAATAAAAACCTTCTAAAAATAATAAAATAAACAGAATCAAAGACGTAAGAAACTAGATGGTAGATATTGCCATAAACTTGGCAATACTAAATTGTGTACGGGCCAAAATGTCAGTTTTCTTTCACATGGTGTTTATTTATCAACGATTTTACTAACGCTGTGCAATTAGAAAAGTGACTCAATTGATGTTATCATGTATACAATTTATGTAAAATACGGTGTGGTAGACCACTTTATTTTGAGATGAATAAAAACACAGATGTCAATGTCAATGTCAAGTTCATGTTTTCTGACCCCAAGAGGTTAACACACCTTGCGCGCTATACAAATTTTAACAAAACAAATGTCTATGTTATGGACAAACATCCGTAAAGGCTGCGTTTAGAAGAATTCAGTTATAAGAACACAGATCTAAAGAAGCAATTTCCTAAAACAAAAGCGTATTCTGAATAGGCGTCGATGATCGATTGTTTTGTTGCTGTGTGTTGCCATTTAGAAAATTCTTGTTCTTAAGAAAATTATGTAAAATATGTTTTCTATTTATAGTTTTTATGTATATCAGCCGTAGAACTGATGACTGTGGTTGTAGAAGTGTTCTTGAGTGTAGACCAAGAATAGATATGCAAGGTGGGACGCGCCGTCAGACTCGGTGGAGTTGCTGAAAATCGAGTGTAGTGCGATTAAAGAGGCCATATCCAGCGGTAGATTGCTATAGGCTGATGATGATGATTTTCATGTTAGACTACTAAATTATTATCATTGTTCTTTAAACAAACAAAAACAATTGTTTTTTTTTAGACACATTTAACCAAGTAGTTCTCAGCTCTGTGAAATCAAACATCACGAAGTCTGACTGAACCAAACATTGACGGAAGCAAAAACTTCTGCTTAGCTTTCATGTATTTACGTAGTTGCCAAGATACGAGTAGTTGCATCGCAGCTATATTTAGGACCGGAAAGAAACGCGATCTATTTGATAGATAGCACGTCACTGAAAAATGAAACGTTTGCAACGAGAGTAGGTACTGGAGAAACCAAAAATCTGCATAGGAATTTGGGCTTTTAGTCCGATAAAAGTACCTAATTGAGTATTATGCCCTACCTAATTGAGTTTTATGCCCGTTTTTTAAAGACCCGTTTTTTCTTAAATTGTAGCCCTCTTGAAGTTTCAGCCAGAAATCCAAGGTTTCAGGTTTCCAAAAGTTTTACTGACAACGGGAAATTGTTTGTAAACTTTAAAGGCCTCAACTGCTGTAATGTAAAAAAGTTCAGAGTAACTTGTTTTTGTAAAAAAAAAAACTAATCTTGAAAATATTGAGAAATTGCCTTGAAATATAGTTATGTATTGTGATGTCAACCATATTGACACCGGTTTCTAATTCCAAATCACGGCATCCAAAATGAAACATAGTTTAAAAATAATGACAGCGAATACTCAGTAAACTGTTTGTTATTTAACAAAAAACACGTGCTTTCTGTATTTAAGTACTCTGGATTGCGTGGGAGGCATTGTTGAAAACCGAATAAAAATAGACTGAAAATATTTACATAACTCACCGTAGTTTTGACAAGCTACAAGAATGACCATAGACAAGTAGAGGACAGAGAGGTCCTTAGAGTTTGTAAGTTTCGATGTTATGAGCCAAATGAGGTTATCTCTGACACTAATACTACGATTTCTAAAATTCTTTTACTGTTGCAATATCTATTACCAATCTAAAAACACTGAGATAAAAAACTCGCTCAATGCATAACCTCTTCCTTTTATGAAATCAGTTTAAAGTTAAATGATGCAGTGTGTTTTAATGTAGTATTAAACTAGATGTTCTAGTTACTATTTAATGAATATTTAAACACGATATGTCAGCGACTTAAAAAGTCATAATTTCATTGATGAAGCTGTCGCGCGGGTCACGGCTATTCAGCTGTCAACTTCTTACGAATGTTTGTGTAGATGTATGTATGTGTGTTACTCTTTCACGTCAAAACGGCTGAACGGATCTTGATGAAATTTGACATAAAGGTAGATTACAGTCTGAATAACGCATATGATACTTTTTTTTCGAAATCACGTTAACGAAGCCACGGGCGCCAGCTAATATTTATGTTATTATTTTGCCTTGCTGTTATACGTTAAGCTCAAAAAAATAAGTAGGGTGTTATGTCTGGGCGAAAATAGGATATGGATCATATTTTCTTTTACTCCAATAACATCACAGCTATTTCAGAGTTTCTATGTCTAACAAGACAGTTATACCACGCTATTTTAAAAACGTGTGCAACTGACAGACAAATCCATAAATTTATCCGTAGTAGCTTTTAGAAATTGGCAAGATTTATGTTTAGCGGGCGCGTCAAAGGCCCCGCTGTCTGCGCGCGCGTCTACTTGCGTAATATAGGGATACAATCTCTGGTGTTTAATTTTTTTTTTATGGTTTTATTCAAGGATCATACCCTTATTATGAATTTAAATTGCGCTTAGCCGAACGTTGAAAATCAAATAGTTGGTCCCCAAAAACACAAATAAGTTTTAACAGGACGTCATCACGTCACTGGCCCAAAAATCTAAAAAACAGTCTTACTAAGTGATATTGTAGGTACATAAGGTAGCCAGTACGAACTGAGTTGTAGATGTCCGATAGGCAGTCCACTCCGTGTAACATACTAGTATTAAACTGCTTTCAGTTACACTGGAGACCGACCCATTTTGTCGGATGAAAAATCATCAAATAACTTCCCCTGATTTGGGTGGAGCGAGGGGGAGTCTCTTTACTGACTAAAACCCATCCATGTTCCTTCTTTTGCCTATTATGTTCCGGAACCGCGGTATCTCTTTCGAACATCCCGACCCTAAGACCCCAACATAGTTGAGAAATGGCTAAGCAGATGATAATAATTAGAGAAGAAAAATATTTATATTCATCTTCTTTATGTGTCTTGTCTATGCTATCCCTAACAGTCTACCCACTGACTACCGAAAAATGTTTCTTTACTAATATTTCTTCTGATTTGTTGTCAATGAAAGTTTCCAATTACTTGGCAGTGATAAACAAGTCAGTGTGCATTTTTACAGTTTCCTTCGTATTGTTTGATGATGCCATACATTACGCTTGTTAAATGACTCCATTACGCGACGTTGCACTTAGAATGCTTCCCTTTGTGGTTAACATAGAACGGTGATTATTCAGACATATTGCATTACTGCCTGCTAAACAGCTTTAAAATAAAACTGAAAGTAGTACACAAACACTTTAATATAGGTATTATGATTTATTATGAAATCGGCAAGAAATATTAAAGTATTTCAGGAAGAAGGTAGAAAAAAATGAATTGAATCATCTCTCGCTTGAAGACTATTTATAGCTATGCTCATCATGAAAACTGAAAGTTTTCATATAGGTACTTCAGAAAAAAATTGGCAATGGTGGCTAAACTTCTTTTGGCGCCAAATAAAGAAAACCGTTTCTTTTTAAATATTTCTTCTATGAAAACCTTCGTCCTCCTGGCCGTTTTTGCACACGGTGGCCAATTTCAGCGGAGATTAGCCATCGGCGCGGGAAATATTAGCCAACCGCGAGACCAACGAAACAGTTGAGGAAAAGCTAAGTACCCAATTAATGACGCTCAGTCACGTGTGGAAGATTTTTCAAAGGCATCTGAACAATTCTACGGCAACCATTGTCGACTTCCTTGACGCAATACTTAACTGTGAGCTTTTGTTATCTTTCTCATTTATAATAAAGTCATCAAGATTGCCGAGCGTGCGTCACTATGTAGAAACTCATTAATAAACAAAAAAATACACCTAATTAAATAACAAAAAATCAGACCGCTTAAAAAAGTACAATAATGATGGAAACCATAGTAGAAAATACATTTTTTTTATATAATACCATTCCGTCAAAATTATGTAAACTGACACTGGCCGAAAACAATATGGCTGTCAAAGAATAAAAGGTTTACCATAGAAAAAAAATAACAGAAATAGAAACATTTTTTTTTCTCTGATCTAACATCTCGATCTACCAACATGCCTGTCTGCTAGCGACGTCACTTGCTACGTCACAATCAGAAGTGAGTTGACGCGGCAATCTTAAAACTGGCTGCATTGAAGACCAAGGCTAAATTACAAGGTTTTTTTGTGACGAACTTGATAACTAGAGCTAATAAGTTGTGAACCAATATTTTAAGGAACTTTAACGCTTATAAATGTACTATAGTTTTAACAATATGATTTACCTTACGACTTTCCCGTATGTATTATAAATTATAGGAAAAAAAATATTTTTGTTAATTGGAGTTTATTTTCGTATTTGTAGCTTTTTTGTAGACCTTCCCTGTAATATTTGTACCAGTGCGAACCCACAATAAATTGGTTTCATGAAAAAAAACTGTTTATTCTGCACAGTTATATCTAACAACACGCGCACATTTTCAATACTTTAACGTTTAATACCAACGGAATACCAAAAGGCTTTTCTTCTTAAAATAGGTATACTTAATAGGTACTTCTTTTTTTTAATTGTCTATTACTTAAGATTCAACCTTTTCATAATATTTTTGTCTCTTACCATTATCCTCGTGAGTACATTGAACTCTCTTACAGTATACGACCATGACCCACGCACTCGGTTAAAATCAATTTATATAGGTACTTATGTATCGTTTTTCGATAAGTACTTAGTCAAAAATACATACTTATATTTCGAAAAATTATGCCTGTGCTCATTCATGCTAACCACCAATTTCGTCGCCATTTCCAACAAATGTCAAAAAAGATTAAATGCAAGGAGCATTTTTGTACTTTTTTTTTTTAATTTGAATTTATTTATTTGCGTCCAGTTACACATTATAAAACTTCTTTGTAAACGTATTAATTTTACAGAATACACCTATAAACTTTGTAAAAAGACGTACCTACGTACATTTCATAAATATCGTTCACAATGGAATGGGCCGACTGGCTAAACTCGGCAACTGATACAGCAGAACGGACATGGATCGGGTATCAAACTAAAATATTGTCCGCAGTTCCACGAAAAAATGGCGGCAGGCCACAAAAAAGGCGCCAAAGTTAAATAGAGATTTGAGATATCGAATACCATAGAATCATGTTCGATACAGGACATTATATTCGATTGTATGTAATACGAGCTATTCGTGGTTTTGAAGTTGTATTTCCAAAACATAACATAATTTTGTGGTGATGGTTCCTCATTCAACGTAGTAAAAGCATTTTGCGATCTTCCCTGGCCATCGGAAATCTACAATTTACAACAAAAAAAAAAAACAGACGCAGTAGTTATTGTCTAATTCTACAATGTAGGTACCATACAGCAAATTGCAGTCACGTTGTATTACCTAGACTAGAATGGACCGCATCGCAATCATTACAGAATCCGATCTAGGATTGTGTTCAGGCACTGTGACTTATAAACACAATAAAACCTTTGTAAAAACGACCTTCAGACTTGGATCATTACATATTGCTTATGGTGCTATTCTTATAAACTGCGGTCAGAATTTATGAGAGTATTTTATGCAAATTACTCTACAGAAATAACAGTCATGTTGACAGTGACAAACTGTTTAAGAACTAGGCAAGCGTGATCCGCCCTATGCTGCATCATCGCTTACCATCACACGAGTTGGGACCAAACCTAGTCTATCTATACTAATATTATAAAGCTGAAGAGTTTGTTTGTTTGTTTGAACGCGCTAATCTCAGGGACTACTGGTTGGAATTGGAAAATTCTTTTAGTGTTGGATAGTCCATTTCTTGAGGAAGGCTATAGGCTATATAACATCACGCTACGACCAACAGGTGCTGAGCAGCGTGGGTGAAACCGCGTGGAACAGCTAGTTTAGTATAAAAAGAACTATATAATATTTACACCATAAAAGCTTATTTCAGTTGAAGACACATTTTTGTCGGCCGAGATATTACTTTGCAAATTCAACTCCCGTAAAATTCCAGATTACCGGTATTTACCGTAAGATAAGAAATTACGTACGTCCCTACGTACTTCGAACACGTAAAAGAAAAGCAAACTTCGCAACAATTCCATTAATTAGGAATGCTACGTGTGTACTACTTATTGCCTGACGTAAATTGGCCCAATCATGTATCAACTAGTTGAAATAAATACAATCAACAGGTTAAAGTGATAATTCAGTTGTCTTTTATCGCCACATATTTTTCTTTCAGTATACTATTGCCAAAACTTTTCATGACCATGCCAGAGAAAGCGTCGCAGGTGTGTGCGCGGATTTAAGAACTTTTTTTTAAAATACTAGTTGGTAGTCATAGACTAAAGATTCTTTTGAGTACTAAACTTATAAAAGTTAAGAAATATAATATGATGACAATGCTAGTAGCTAAAGGTAAAAAAAAACTAGACAGCACGTGACTTACTTACTTAAAATGTATCACAGAACAGTTTTTTGTTCAATACAGTTCGGTATTCGGTACCTATCGTTTTTGAGCTAGCTAGTGAGCTAGCTCAAAAAAACAAATTGTGGAGTGCCACAATTTAAGGAAAACTAGTCAAGGACGACGATAACATAAAATGCTTTGATGGCAGCTTTTTGCTAATTTAGCGAAATTTCTTGTAATTGTTAGGTAGGTATTGAGTTTTTGCATCAGCAATTTCAGTGAGAATAAAGACTTCATTTCCTATTTATTTTGCTTAAACATCACGTATGGAAAAATTATGTGAGTGAATCTGTAAAAATAATTAAGATTTTAAGGGATAATTAAATGGCTATTAGCGAAATCAGGTCAGGGTTAGGCGAAGAGAGAAAGATACAGAAGGCTGAAAAAACCAGGAAGAGAGAATAGTCGATACATTTTTCTTCGTCTAAATGGGATTTCGAGCCAGTTATCTAGTAATTCTGTTTTTAGACTGCAGAAAATTTTGACTGTCGAATTTATTGCCGTGAAGTTTAAGAGTAGTGGTAAAGTAATTAAAATAAATCTGGATATTTCTTCAGTACAAGATAAAACACATATGAATTCAGTACAGAATGACACGCATATTATGAATAAAATCAAAACGCATGGAGAATAGACGAAGAGGAGGATGAACGAACTGTGTGGGAGTTGTTTTTAAGCGAAAGGAGGGTAACGGGTGCAAGACAAACATATTGCACTAATCGATCCCATGTTGAGTGGGACAGGACAAGAAGTACCAGTTATAAACATTTCACGTCCACCTCAAGCATGGGACAAAGACAGGACAAGAACTTTAAAAGCTGACACTGCTGACAGTATTTTGAAATAATTTGAAAAGGAGTTTTTGTATCATTTTCAATAGATTTTGAAATACGATCGGTAACAACGGTTAAAAAGCAGCTTATGCCGCATGTGGCTCTAGATTAAAATGTCATCGAGTGTTTTTGTAGCTCTTAGTTTTTCGCCGTCAGTTAATAATGAGAAACGATTGATTTGGAATACTAGAACACGGTGATTTGATATCTTTCAAGCGATATATTGTCTAACGAATGTACAATTTTTTAAAATAAGATTACTTCAACAAAAAACTACACGTATTAAAATAAATGTTGCCCAAAAATTCAACGAACAAACCTTAATGAAGATATTTAACATAATCTTAGTTCACGGTTATGGGGTTCGAATAGGTGTTTCCTAAGGGGACAATCCGGGTAGAAACTCCAAGTTTACTTTTTTTTAAATGCACAATTTTTAAATAGTCTATAGTTTTATTGGTCGATGCCTTTGCTACAGATATTTTTTTTTGAAAAGAATGAGTACTTACTACCTAGTCATGACAGGTATCATCGTCGTATTCCATGTAACTATTCATTCAAACAATCTCGGAAGCTGGTGCAGATTTTAGATAAGAAATAAATGATAATCGCTCATTTCCTGTCATCATCATTCCTATTTCTTAAAAGGAGTCTCTAATTACGATGATTGCAGGACTAAATAACATCTATGCATATGCAAGAGTATATCACATAGCAGTTATCATTAAAATAGGTAAGTTCTAATACAATTTGACCTATCACGTCCTATCATGGCTAAGTTAAGTAATATATTTACTTAATTTAACTAAACTTAGCCCACTGCCGAGTAGAAGTTTGTGACAACATTTTCGTTCCCGTGCCACCATTCCCGCCGATATGGCAACAATGGGTTTGCTACGAAATAATTCGTTTTGGGGATAACAACTTCAATGAATCAAACTCCCGGAGCGTGGTACATAGGGAAATAAATTCTATAAAAACCAGCAAAGAGCGAGTCGAGGCTCCGTACAAACTTGCTACATAAACAGCCATATCTTTTGACTGCGTAGACTAATCAACTAGATACCTCTACGTGTCTCGAGGGTCTTGATAGACAGACAGACAACAAAGTGATAAAATTTGAGTTCCGTTTTTCCTTTTGAGGTAAGGAACCCTAAAAAACGACATTACAACTTATAGTAGGCATTAACAGACAATACTTGCTATTCCAGCAAACTAATTATGAATACAGCAAAAATGATAAACTATCGAAGATTCCTATTACATTCTTGTAGGCGATGACACGTGTTCCGTTGTCAATCAAAACATTGCTCAAACGAAGCATAGATTAAACAATTGTTCGCGCTCTAAAATCTGTATCGTGCGATAAGCACAGGGGGGCACGGACGACCTTGCCCGTGACGTCATCCACTAGGGCTCACTACAACGGGACGCTTCACGCGAATAGTACACAGTGCGGAGACTCACCGCCTTTGCTCCCTGGACGCTGATCCTCCAAACCAGGCTGCTCCCACACCAACACATGGGCACCGCGGCTTGACGAAACCATTTCAATAATCGAGAGGAAAGCACGTAAAGAATCGTAATTTTACTAGATTAGAAAATAATTAAACTAAAATGCGTCTGCTGAGCCACCACCTACGTAACGTTGGTGAGCGAGCCAACGAGTGGTTGAGAGTGACAGAGGGATGACATGATGAGGGATGATCACGTGAGAGTGTAGGAAGGCTCTGCTGAAGCAGACTGTTGACCGACTGACGGTTGTGAGCCGACGCGACGCGCCGGTAAATATAGAGGTGTAGGGAGGCCGAGCGGGGCGCGGGGAACGGCGCACGCGCTCAGAGCATGCGATGACGTGAGCGGTTCAACTTTTTTACTGAACGCTGAAAGCAGGCGGCAATAACTAAAAGGAATTTGTACCGCTACGCCGCGGGAGTTCAAAGCGCTGAAGCGACTTTCGCGCGACGATATATTCTAAAAAGTGGTCTGCTATCAATCCTGCAAAATGGAGCACTTGAATGCTGAAAGTCAGACTGACAGACGACACGCTTTATTGATCGAAGGTTCTATGCATTTTATAGCGTAAACTCTCAACTCACAGCGGAATTTGTGGCGGCTGGCGGCAGAATTAACTAGCTTGTTAAACATGTTATGGAAACAATAAATAAGCAGGAACCTAGATGATACAGATAAAAAGATTCTCATCCATAACTAAAGTAAAGCAAACAAACACACAGACTGCTTTGTGCTTCGAATGGTTTCACGGAACGCACATGGGCGGATCATAATACAATGTAAGATGAATCAAAAGCCTTTGTATGAAACTTTTGCCTATACGGACCATTGAACCATAGTATTTTAAAACAATAATGGTTATGATCATAAAAATAATAAAAACTTTTTGATATCTATGGCCGAAACGCATTTTCAACAAGATGAGTAAATAATATTTTCGAATGAAGGGTTTGTTCTGAAATTTCAATAGAAACATTTCCTTGGCGAATAGCTAGGGTCCAGTTTGATGAATTCATTACCTAATTAGCAGATTCCAGGGCATGGCTGAACTGGAAGTTTTTAACTAGAAACGGGTTGACCGAAGGACAAAAAACCTGATTAATAGATTATTCAGCATTTTTTTTTCTCGGATAGGCAATCATTAAAATGAGACCGCTCTGGACGGAGCGGGTTTTCTTCATTTTCTTTATTTTTCGTGGTAAGTTTATATCTCTTTCGAACAACCCGCAACCCAGGCGGGATGACTCAGCCCTGGATTGTAAAAGTGGGTTTGCCCCACAAACGATGGGATTTCCTGGACGCTACTGACAGAGCCTAGTTCGCCACAAGGGCTACCTCTATCAATATTGCCTATTTGTAATCGTCTTTATTTTAGGGATGGGAATTCATCAAAAGGGTTCACATGCTTTGGGTGGAGGGAGTGTAAGATTTTTACTGACTAAAACAAACCCATGTTCCTTTTTTGCCCATTGAGTTCCGGTACCGCGGTATCTCTTTCGAACAACCTGCAACCCCGGCAGGATATGTAATCGTTTTAAAATCATCCACCAATTCCAAGATGCTGTCATCATCCTGAAATCAGTTTCCTACGAGACGAGATTACAGGCTTTATCACTAAGTTCAGGCGGGTCAATAGGCATGCCTCTGATTACTATTGACTCATCAGCGAACACGCCCGCTAGCGTCTACGTCATCAGACTACAAAACATCATTGCTATAAATACATTGCGCATTTTGTAAGCGTGCTTCGTGACTTACGTCCGTGATGACAGCAATGTATTGGTTTTTTAATGAACAGCAACTTCTTCTGTTAAGTGTGTAACTATGTGAGTAATGGTGTGTCTCGCTCTTGCATAATATTTGAACTGTTATCAGCTTGGATCCGTTATCTATAAGAATTATTTTTTTAATTTCCGCTTTGAGTCATGGTGTTTCAGAGAAGCCTTAATTCAAAAATTCGAATTGAAATAGTCACGTTGGTCTTTGCTAAGATTTGAACACCCATCCATCATGCATCAGCGGTGAGGCGCTGGGCCTTCACGACAGGCTCTAGGGTAGCCCTCAAAATTTAAAATTACTTATGTACAGACACCTGCACATCAAGCTACTACAATCTGACTACTACAGATTTCTTTGATAGATTTTCGACTTTATTTCTAAAGTATTAGGTTCAAGGTTCATTGGGAATAATTGACAGTTTCGGGTAGCTTGACCTGCTGGCGTCTGTACCTATTGCCTTTTGCACGTCAGTGTCAGGTCAGGTCTTAATGTAGATTAAAATATGATTCGTGACCGTAACAATTTGTAACGGAGCTATAATCATCAAAATGGTCAATACAATACAACCCTCTACGTACATGTACCTAATCCAATTGAATGTCTTTTTTTCTTAAAATGTGTAAAAACCTATTTTCTTTATGAAATACGTATATAGGTGCGTCCACCTATTGTCCAACTGAATTCACGGGGGACTATATTAATTTCGATGTAAAAGTACTTGTTGTTACTGACAACAACTTGTCAGAGGGGCCTACGAGCTACTTCTCATATATTTGATTATTTCTTATCCGCAAAAAAAAAACGTAAGTACGTACAAGATGTGTGAAGCTATCCTTGTTGCCGTGATACAAATCATTTTCATGCCAAGCCAATACGTTCAATATTGTGCGTAGGTGCAATGTTAATAATTATATTAAGATTAGGACAGTTCATTCATGTTAGTTTGGCCTTCGGCACTTACCTAAGTGATACGTCAGTACATTAACTGCCGCCGAAACTGGAAATTACAGAAACATATCTCAGATTTTCCAGAAAAAAAAAGATATGAGTGGAATTTATTAATTACTTAAGGCGAGGTTTTAACAATTCTGAACTTTTGTGAATTCCACATCTACAACAAAAACAACACCATGGAAAATTATTTGATAAAAGTTGAACATATAAAGAATTATAAATTAGTTAGACGGATAAAAACACGAATGTGACACTAACATGGTTCTCTATTAAATGATGTCCTGGAAAAGTACCTATTTAAAAGTAATATAAAATAATAAAGCTTATTTTTTTAAAGGGCTTGGTGATAAATTATTTTTTAAATAAGGTAGGGTTTTTTTTAATAAAAACAAATTGGCTTTTTCGGGGCTGCGAAGTAAAAATACACCCGACCAATCGACCAATGAGCGCTGAGAAAAAACGTCGCGGTAAAATAGGCCCTTAAATACCGCGGCTGCTAAAGCATGAGGTCCTGCGTTCAATTCCTGGATTGGGATAAGTGTTATTCGAGTTTTTCATAACGAATTACTCAGAAACACCCACGGACTCTGGAATTGTGGCCGACTAATGTTAATAGGGTGGTGACCCTATATCATGGGAGTTAAATATACAAACACATAAACTTTCATATCTTGTTTTAAAAATCATTCATAGATATATGTATGGACAGTTTCTTTATAAAGCTCAATATTAAAATATTAAGTTAGTACGCCAGAAAAGTGCGCAAAAAATCTGCTAAGTTCAGTGAACTTTTCCTCAAGGCGAATTCCTAAAATTACTACCACTACACAAGTAGGTACTATGCAAAGATACCGCCTGCTAATTCCACACACGTTAATCAGATTATAAAATCTAAGCAAGAAGGTAATAAATTATTCATAAAATAATATGTGTAGAATCTACCAAAGAACCATACCTACAGGTTAAGAGGCAGGTCTAAGAAGTTTAAATAATTAGACCAAGTAGGAGCGTAAAACAGAAAAACGGAACTACTAAACAAACTAACTAGATAGAATGAACATCCGATTATGACCTTGAACATAAATTTATTCAATTGATAATAAAAACAACAGGAGCGATTTATGCAAGTCTCATGATTTCGTCAATCTAACTGTAGTTTTAAACACGAAAAGCAAGCCCGATGTAGTATTTACGATGCGTGCTGCAACGCCATCTGGCGAAATGTTTTAAAATTACGACAGTATTCACAATGTTTATATTACTGCCATCTGTTGAATACATAATGAAACAATTTGACAGAAAGAACAATGCTGTGTGTAAGAGTTGTGCTGGTTTTATACAGAGAGGGCGCTTCACTGCTGAATTTAAGAAATATTTCCCACGCAAATAATAAACATCGAGTCCTCGGTCGAGGGACATGAAGTTTAATTAATATCAGCAGTTATTTAAGATAAAACAGTACTTGCCGTGCTCCATGGATGGGTTTTATTACTTCCCATGGAGTAATATAAAAATGCTAAAAGGACGTCCTCATTTTAGCATTTTCACCCCTTCCTTGAATGATACCCAAAATTCTTGACAGTGGTTACTAAGGGTAAGGAGGTACTCAAAAGCCTGAAAGTCTGACAACCAATATTTAAACCATGAAGAAAATGTTTTCAATATTTTCCCATCAAAACAATCCTTCGAAAAAACTGACCTAAATAATCTGTTTACGACCTAGAATAGGTTGTTCCCATTGAGATCTGGCTGCTATTGTGTTAGGATTAAATAACATAGTGCCTATTGTAGCATCTCATTGTGTGACGGATGTGACCGTTTGGAATTAGCCCACGCCTTTATTAGGGCTGCCGGTGTTTTCTAGAACTTTCCTTAGTTAGTAAGATGGCACCGGAGCATTCTAGTGGTGTAAATACCGCCAGTTAAAAATTTCGGTTTTCTGACAAAACTGTTACCTATTTAATAGGTACTTACGTGACCAAAAGCTGGTAATACCGATTAAAATCTACCCGTGTTACCCACAGTTAAATATTTTGGAATAAAAAGATTCTAATTAGGTATCTATCACTTCGACTAAAACCTCTTTGCTAAGCAAATTCCGTCACCCATTGTTTGTTTAAATCCCACGCCACATCCTTCCATTTTTATAATCTGGGGAATTCCAACTACAAATCTTACGTCAATATTTTTAGCCAACCCTGCGCCAGCCTAGCGTGCAGCGTGGAATACTACCAAACCTGAATCATCCGACGCGTTCAAGGAACCACTTATCAAATTGGGGGCTTGCACACGCGAACATTTTGCTAGCAGGGTACTGAGACGCTTCGGCAGCCATTGTTAGATATTGTCGACACAATAGAACTATCATCTATGGTGGACGAGCTTAATTCAACAAGAAGTGTCGCTATGCATGTAATATCGGATAGAAACTGACGGCTCATCGTCAAAGGTACTCTGCCGACGACGATGACTTGCCAACCAATGGCAAAAAAAGGCTACAACATATGCAAGGGCCTATGTGAGTGCCGGGGTTGCGGGATGTTCGAAAGAGATACCGCGGCCCCGGAACTTACTCCCCCCCCCGCTCCGCCCAGATCGGGGGAAGTTATTTGATGATTTCCCATCCGCAAAAAGCTAATGCGAGTCCTGTCTGGCTTCCATGTAACAGTTACCAATCAGAAGCTTTGGGCACAATAATGTTCTGCTAAACAGCCGCAAAATTAAAGTAGAACTGGGCTGGCCACATCTGCCGCATGTCGCAACAAAATTGGGCCAAAGTATCAACCGATTGGGTTCCGAACAACAGGACCCGGCGACGCGGTAGGCCCAGAAGGAGATGGCGTGACGAGCTAGAATTCTACGAAAAGGACTGGGTCACATTAGCAAAAGACAGAGAAAAATGGGAGGAAGGAAGGGAGGCCTTTGCTCTGCAGTGGGACACAAGTGGCTCATAATAATATACTGCGCATGTTCCTTGCATACCAACGTGCATTTGCGCAAATTAGGTACATCCAACATCTGTATGACGACTCATGGAGCTATCGACGGAATAAGTACTGCAAGGCATCGGTACCTCCTCACTTCATTCCAAATGCTTGTCGGTAATGGTAAATTCGTGGTTGTGCGTTTTAATATTATCAAGAGGAAAGATTTTTTTGTATCGAATATTCTCCAAAACTACTGGACCGATTTTAACCATTTTTTCACTAATAGGTACCATTACATTATCAGGAAGATACAATATCACGCTACTACCAACGAGAGCGGGGCTGCAACTACTGTTTTGCGCGGTTTCACCCGTGTCTACAACTCGAGCTTTTCCGCCATTTATGCAACAAATATACTACCAGTCCCTTTACTATCTTCCGCCACCGACACCCTAAAGACCTACCTCGCAGAAGGCTGGCTTTTGGCCCCACACTCAAACCGGGTTGAAGTAGAACTGAACATGTGTAGTTAGTACCTATGTGCTTCAATGAGGATTTCTACGTCCCATATAAATGAGTGCCTCATACATTAACTATGAGCTACTTACATATACAAACGATTTGAAAGCCACGTGTTATCAAGGCTACAGATTCATTCATTGCATACGGCGACGTACCTATTGTCCTCCCACGGCAATTAGGAACACACCTCCTTCTGTTAATTGTATCTGTCTGTAATCCCGCTATAAATAGCTTGGTGATATTGAGATTATGTCATTGGATATATCAAAACTCTTTTTTTTTAGGGCTGAAAAAGAAAAAACGGAACCCGTATTGGATCACTTTGTTCCGTCTGACTGTCAATCTGTCTAAAACTATATACTCAAGTCTATAGTCCCTCTGTGTTTTGTAAAAATCAACTCTCAAAATCTACGCAGTCAAAAGATATGGCCGTTTATGTCGCAAGTTTGTTCGGAACCCTCGTTGCGCGAGTCTGACTCGCTCTTGGCCGTTTTTTTAAAGATTGATCTAACTTTAATATTTGTCAAACAAAATGGAGTCGACCAACACATAAATAGAAAAGTTTAAAAGTAGAAGACATATATGTTACGGAGCCTCAAATGAACTGGGATTAGGGCAGGAGAATGGTGATGATCATGGTGGAATTACAAATAGCATTGGGTTGCAGAAAACACTATCATAAACCTGACCTGACGTCCATCCTTGTTGCCTATTTCAAAAACGTATACGGCACGATTGCCGCAGTGGCTGAGCGATCGACTGCTGCGCTGCGTGTCTTGGCCAGGCGGGTTTGATCCCCGCACGGAACAAATACTTGTATGACCTACAGGTAGTTATTTTGGGTCTGGCTGTTTGTGTTCGTGAGTTTAAATGTTTGGAAACGCACCCACGATACTGGAGAAATTCTACTTCTATTGCTCTAGACTTAAATCAATGTTATTAAAGACAACGTAGGTACCTACGTATAGTAGTGGCACAAAGTTAAGTTACTATTCAGATAATAGGTATACGAATAATCGCGAACGCGACTTCAAAATCTAACCCAATGATACCAACTTACTGACAATGTGAATCAAAGTACCAATCAAAGCAAACGGTACCAAAACAATAGACTGTGACACACTAAAGTCCTATCATTGCTAGTTTTATCCATAGAAATATTAACAGCAGGTTTTACCTCTGACAACAACAATCTTATTGTCAAGGTTTTAAAGGTCACTGTCATTTTGTCACAAGAGCAACCCAAAAACAACCTTAGGTGAAGAAGAATAAAGGTGGCTGTTAAAGGTACTCGTAAAATTATTCAAGTAAACGGTACCGAAAACAATAAGTGACAAATTATTGACTTACTAGGACACGATCACAAGTACCGTTCTGAATGTAAATAGCGGCGCACGTGTGTTGACACCTGCCTTGACATTGTCCTACACAACAACATGGCCGTTTGGGCGTTCGATATTTGAAGAAGCCGTTAGAAACGTTTTGTAGCTGTTCATTTAGAATATTGAATTGATTGATGAGGTTGGATTTGTATTGTGTTTGAAACTATCAACGCAAATGGAATACTTATTAAAATTACTTCGTCTTCGTCCGTATAATTTGAAATAAATGTTTCGACTAATAATATTATGATTTCAAAGAGAGTCCATGGAGTTCCTTGCATATTCGTCTCCATAGATATCAGTACTTTCACAAGTAATTGAAATAAAAGCCTTGAGTTTGACAGTGGCTTCTTCACTTAGCAATGAATCCTCGCATATCTCTGCCTGTAGAAACAAATACAAAGTAAGATTATTTCGGGGTTGCGGGTTGTTCGAAAGAGATACCACGGCCCAGGAATATAAAGGGCAAAAAAAGGATGGATGGGTTTTAGTCAGTAAAAGACAGATGCCCGCTCCGCTCAGAGCGGGAAAAAGTTATTTGAAGATTTTCCCATCCGCAAAAAAAAGCTCTAACAAAGTAATCTTACATGATTACTTTGTTAGTTACACTCCATACACTGCCTTTCCGCCATATTGAGAATACTTGAAGTAAGTCGGAGTAGTAGGATTGACAGATAATAGACGCGTGCAACTGCTTATCATGAAGTTATTGATGCTTTAATTAGAAACAAGTACATTTAAATAGTGGTTATATCAGTCGATATACACAAATAAAGAACATTATGCGCTTTGATTTTGAGTCTGTTAGTTAGAAGTAGGTAACTAATCTATATCTCAGTTTCAGTATGGGTTTGTACCCACAGTCTAAGAAATGCCACCTCCAATTGATATTGACAGTTGACGAAAATTCACAACGGATATTTTAATAATTTGCTACCATTCACATCAGTAAAATTCGTCTATGTAGAAGGAGCATACTATCTACAGGTACTAAATCTCCATTGGATAATTTATAATACTTATTGAAACTTGGAAAAAAAATGTTTGTTTGAACTGTTCCCATAATTCCCATAACCTCAAAATATAACTGTGTTAAACATACTTAAGTCAATGACACTATCCCCAACGGAAATTCTTAAAACAGTTTCTACATTTGAAATTCTTTCTTTTCACCAATAAAATGCCTTTCAAAGGTTTTGAATATTAAACTTCAGCTTCAGCACTAATTAGGTTGTTTGAAAAGAAGTCGGAAGCACCCAAATTAAAGCTCAAAATCGCGTGTGCGGCCAGCGTTTTTTACATACCGAGTTCTATTTCCGTAGCGTGTCGGCCACAGTTTATAAGGTTCTAGATCGTTAGAACATTTAGGCGTTATGCTATAGCCACACGCTAAGAGCTAAACTATTAATGAGACTCGCCTTAAGTTCGCATGATTTCTGATTAGACAGCTACTTATTAACAGCTTTTACTTTCGCTTAACAGATAGTTAATGTTTTTGATAATAGGTTTTTTAAAACTACAACATAAAAAACCGACAACTAACAAAAACACTTATAATAAGTTTACTTTTGCTTTCCCCTTAACGAGAGGAGCCATTTAATAAATTCCCAAAAACAAAGATTCAAACCAAAAACAAAGACAAAGATTCTCAAAAACAAAGATTCAAACCATTGACTTCTGTTGAGTTTTGCTGTCTAAGTTTAATTTTACTTATGAACTTTCATAAGAGTTCACCATAAAACATATCGCAAAAAAAAATTCAGGTAATTACAAAGTATATCCAGAAAAATCCTCTACTCATAGATTTACTCAATAAACTACTGTTTGTAAGAAAAGAAAAAAGCTTTACCAAATGCTTTAAGAAAAGCACACTGTTAGATTTTCATTTGAGCTCAATATTTATGCATCATTCAGATGTTGTTGTGTTAGTCAAAACCAGTATAAAAAATCGCCTGAATTTAAGAACTGAAACAAAATAAAATAAACATAGGTACCTACTCTAAAAACACAAATACAACTAATAATGATAGCATTTTCTAAAGAATTAAATATAAAATATAAATATAAATATCTTGGGACAACTCACACACGGCTATCTGATCCCAAGCTAAGCAGAGCTTGTGTTATGGTAACCAGACAACTGATATACATACTTATATAATTTACAAATACATACATATTATAGATAAATCACACCCAGACACAGAACAAACAATCATGCTCATCACACAAAGTTTGTCCTGGGTGGGAATCGAACCCACGACCAACGGCTCAGCAGTCAGGGCCACTAACCACTAGACCAACAGGCCCGTCAATTTCTCGTCAATTTATTACCTACTCATGGTATTTTTTCAGTATGACTTAATACAAAGTTATGTCTAACAGATTAGGAATGGTTACACAACTCTACTTTTAGTTGTACATATTGTAGAATGCAGACAATCATTATTCTTTAGTCTAACAACTGGTTTTGTTACAAATTATCTTAATTATACATCGGACCGAATTGTTGCGAACATAAATAGGAACCACAGAATATCTATCATGCAAGACATTGCGTAACATTTCAATGGATGTATCTAGAATCATCATAATTTCAGAACGAATGATTACATAAAAAAAAACCGGCCAAGTGACAGTTGGGCTCGAGCATCGATGCTTCCGTACAAACTTTTTTTATTAGTGATAGGTTCGCGTTTGACCACTATCTCACCTGATGGTAAGTGATGATGTGGTCGACGATATAAACTTACTATAATAACGGCCATATGTTTTGGCTACGTTGACTAGAGGGTTGATTTTGACACAACTTTAAGGGACCACAGATATCCTTACAAATATAAAAATTATAAAAGCGAAAGTGAGTCTGTTTGTTTGTTACCTCTTCACGCTTTAATGGCTAAACCGATTTTGATCAATTTTGGTACAGAGATAGTTGGGAATCAGGAGACGGACATAGGCAATTTTTTTTTAAAGAGTTTGAAATGAGGGAGAAAGAGGGAAGAAAAGGGATAGCTTAGCGTTGCTATTACAAATCAATAAGGCGCTACCGAATTTAACGCGAGCGAAGCCGCGGGCAAAAGCTAGTGAGTATATAGTTTTAACTTCAACTCGATACTTCCACGTCTCCGAGATGTAAAAAGACGTGTAAAAGTGTTTGTAAAAACCTACTTGCAAAATGATAAATTATATTTTCATTTATCATTAAAGGGTCTTGATAGACAGGCCGACAACAAAGTGATATCCTATAAGGGTCCGTTTTTCCTTTTGAGGTACGGATCCCCAAAAAGGTGATAGGTACATTCTCTTAATAAAACATTCAACATTGATTTTGCTGTACCTATCTATCTAAACGTATTTTTATTGAAAGAAATAGAAATCATTTATTTGCTTAAATGTTTGTCAGTTTCATGAGAGTCCCTATATATTTTGCCTTACGGCATGCAAAATTATTTAATGCTTAATTCATTTAGAAGACGAAAAACCTTAGACAAATATTGTTCCATTAACTATACTGTTTTCGCTGTAGTATCTGTGGTAGTATGGTACGGGTGACATTAGGGTCAGATTTCTTTGATAGATTTTCGACTTTATTTCTAAAGTATAAGGTCCAAGGTTCATTGGGAAAAATTGACAGTTTCGGGTAGCTTGACCTGCAGGCGTCTGTACCATTCCTTTTCAATATTGAACGTTACGTCGATTTCTGATCATGACTGAAAGCGTTTAAGGCTTTACCCTAAACATAGCCATACCATAGTTTAGGACTACCCATAGTCATGTTTATTGATGGGTTATCCCACACCATGCTATAGCAATAAATTGTGTAAGCAAGCATCATGATTACAATTAGAACGAATTTTTCGAACGAAGTTCCTTATCGCGCGTTGCGAAAGGGGGCTAGACGAAAAAAATTAAGACCAAAAATTGCAACGACATTTTTTGCTATAGCTGTAAACCGTACGCGTGCGCGTGTTTCTCTGTCTCTCTCTCTCTCTCTTAGAAAGCAAGCCAGTTATTTTCGGTTCCTCTTTCTATTTCGCATTGAACACTGTGGTGTCGCGACCATTATTTTTGTTGAGTGTATACAGGATTTTTGTACATAATAAATAATAACTTCGTTCCATCTCAAGTTATTATTAATGAAGACTTTAACACCTAACTGATCGATGAAAATAGGTACTTAACATTCACTTTTTGTTAGACGTCCTCTTATAAACAACACTTGGAGGATAATATTACATGTTTCATAGTAAGAATTTCGTTCGAAGTATTCTTATCTTTAATTTAATTACTAAAATTTATACATAAATTGTAAAAAAATCCTCGCCTCGTTCCAGATCCACTTTTTAAGTTTACCCAACAGCTCATTAATATCTATTTATTAAGTATTAAAAAAATGCATTTCCATCTAAATGTGTGTCATCTTATAGTCTTCTACAAATATTAAACCAGTAAATTACATTATTTATGTTCACTTAATTGTCGCCGACACGAGAGTCTACTAAATACTCCTCATTTGAAAAATAATGATTCAAACACAATAGGGTAGTTGACACCACCAATCAATTGATATACTTTTTATGAGCTGTCAAAACGCGCTTCCCCCATAGATTTTGTATGAGACTCGCAACCGATGACGTCACTAAGTTGTCAAGTCAATGATGCAACTATTTATTGATTTTAAAGCAACTAGAAATCGAATTTTAAAGTTATTTTGAAATGAATGGAGTTCTCAGGTCTAGAATAAGGTGTTCTTTCAGAAAAATTGTGTTTTAAAATTATTGATTAATGGTGTCAACTACCCTATTAAGTATTGATCATCATCATTTATCTTGTTGTATGAGCTATACTATACATTTTGACGACGCGGTTGGCGCAGTAGCTGAGCCATCGACTGCTGCGCTGCGTGTCGCGGGTTCGATTTCCGCACAGAACAAATATTTGTATGGCCTATAGTTAGTTGTTCCGGGTCTGGCTGTTTGTGTATGTATTTGAGTTTAAATGTTTGTAAATGCACCCACGATATAGGAGAAATTCCTAGTGTGTTACGTTAAAAAAAAACACTGGCGAAACTTGTTAAGTAATCAAGTAAAGTGTAACGGCTTTGGCAATTGGTTCCATCAGCATCATATGGTTAGCCTTTTACCAACTATGTTGAGGTCAGCTTCCAATATAATCTGATGCAGCTAAATACCAGTACATTACATGGAGCGACTGCCTATCTGACCTCCACAACCCAGTTTAGTACTCGATACATCTAGATACTCATTATGATATTAACATAATTAATACCACGTCCACGGCAAAATATGTGTGAATTGAATTGAACGAGTTGAATGAGCTTGATCATTTCAATTCCAAAAACCATTCAATACGTAATCCTTACTATAATATTATAGTTGGGACCCTGGAGACGGACATAGGATAAAAATTAATAGGAAAAGAGGTTGGAAATGGTGGGAGAAAGAAGTTTTTTTCAATCACAAAGCGGGTTAAAGGAAGCGTTGGCCCAAAATAACTATGCCATGCGGACGAAGTCGCGGGCGGAAGCTTAGTTAATAATAAACTAGCGTTTGATAATGCTAGTGTTTAGCATTAATTTATAGTCTGATGCCTTATATTGGTCTGGGGCACAATCTAATGCTATATTAGATGGAAAAGATCATACACAACCACGCGGACTTACAATGGATACATAGTCTCATAACTGAAGGATAAAAAAACCAAAATAAACAGTCACTCATCATAAGCCGCAACTGCCTTAATGAGATTTTAATTTTTATGACTAAAATTAAAAGAATACGCCTATGTAACCTTAAACATTATCTTATCAAGTCAGTGCGACTAAAACATAATACAATGTGTTAACACCATAGCATAATATTGACTTTACATTAGTTATGCAGTATTTTAGTTTTTTGTGTTTAATTTACAATTGTTTTGACTTCCGCAATCATCGCGATCTACTTGAAACATTTTTTTTGTGTTTATAATAAAACGTTGCCCCACACTATTTCTCCTGTATCGTGGATGCATTTACAAACATATAAACTCTCAAACAGCCAGACCCGAAACAAATATTTGTAGGACATACAAATGTTTGTTCCGTGCGGGAATTGAACCCGCGACACGCAAGGCAGTAGCCGATCGCTCAGCCACTACGCCAACCGTGCCGTCAAATTATAGCGAAATTGATGTTTAAAAAAGTCACTATGATCCAGGTACTGATCAAAAGCAGATCGTGGGAGAAAGATGGCGGGGAAGAAAGAGAGAAAACAAACCATCCTTACTAATATTATAATAGCGAAAGTGAGTTTGTTTGTCACGTTTACTTACACGCCTAAATGACCAAACCGATTTTGATGAATTTTGGTACAGAGATAGGGGGAAGTCAGCAAAGCAGAGGGGCTTGAAGAGCCTCCGACTGCCGGGGTTGCGGGTTGTTCGAAAGAGATACCGCGGCCCCGGAACGTAAAGGGCATGGGTGGATTTTAGTCCGTAAAGGCTGACACTCCCCCCCACTCCGCCCGGAGCGGGGGAAGTTATTTGATAATTTCCGACCCCACAAAAAAAAGCCAGAACTGAACAGCAGTGGGTGGATCTAGGCTGCTAATTATAATACTGATGAAGAATCTCATACTGACTTCGACTTGACAAATCTTGGCCAAAAAACTTCTATGATTCAGCCGGCATAAAATTGGCTAAGGTACGGTAAACTCATGCATAGTTGGTATGGTTGTCAAAATATTTACATTATCTATTTCCTAGAATTAAATGATAAAGACCTCTGTACAAGTGTACATTGCACTTGTACCTGAATGTACACTTAAATGGACCAACAAATGTTGGCTTTGGGTAAATAAAGGAGCCTCCTTTTTGACGCACCTTTGAAGGATGATATCTAGGTGAATGAAAAAACTAACTGGCGCCCGCGGCTTCGCCCTTGTGATTTCGAAATAAAAGTATCCTATGTGTTATGCCAGACTGTGCCAAATTTCATCAAGATCCATTCCGCCGTTTTGACGTGAAAGAGTAATAAACATCCATCAATCCTCACAAACATTCGCATTTATAATACTAGCTTTTGCCCGCGGCTTCGCTCGCGTTAAATTCGGTAGCGCCTTATTGATTTGTAATAGCTTTCCCGTTTTTTCCCTCTTTCTCCCTCATATCCCACTCTTTTTAAAAAAATAAATAGACTATATATGTCCGTCTCCTGGTTCCCAACTATCACTGTACCAAAATTCATCAAAATCGGTTTAGCCATTAAAGCGTGAAGAGGTAACAAACAAACAGACAAACTCACTTTTGCTTTTATAATATTAGTAAGGATTAGTAGGATAATCCTTCAAACGAGTTCGTAATTTTGAAGTTATAAAAATAGATGTATTTCTTTGCTGTTTTTTACGGACGGGAATATATCAAATAACTTTATCTAGGCTTTCATTTTCATTCGTTCACTTGTGTTCATTTCACTCAACAAATAATGTTGCGGTTTCGACACTAACCACAAGACAACATTGTAATTTATTAGGGCTTGTGCAAACATAACTGACAATATTATTCTATTGCCACATGCTTACTATGTACTCAAGTCACAGAATAAAGACAATAAATCATATTTTAATAGAAACCACTTGTGTGTTCTATCTTCGAAACCGTATCTGCAGAAATATTTTTTTTAGAAAACACTGCTTAAAATTGTAAATCTATACCTACTGCATTGTATACTTAGTACTGAAAAATCAAGCAATAATTCTTTATACATTATCTTATTAGAGTCAAAAATCCTTCTCTTATTTATTTTGCAAAAGAAAATAAAGATTATATTTAAGATTTATGTATCTATTGTTTTCCACTTACACGTGTTACAAAAAGTAAAATATTATGTTTAGATTACAAAACTGATAGATGTAAGTGCCTGTCTGTTGTTATAATAAGACTGGCCAATCTTATTCTAAAGAGCTTTCACTTTTAGATAAAACTATAGCACAATAATTGATAATAATGAAGTGGAAATAATTTATACTTATTAACTTTGTAAATGGCTCCCTGGGGAACTCCAACCGTGTGGATTCGTTTAAGCCTTTTGACACAGTTGATACAAACAAATGACAGTGGCAATGCATCTTAAGAATAGTGTCCTTTTGACTCAAACGACAAACGTCAAAGTTATGACCATAAAAAATGTGATATTCATTGTTTTGTTTGATAGGATACTTAGGTATTCTAAAGTGACTATTCTTAACTATGTTTTTGAGAACATCAATGAATCATAACTCTCACATATTTTACAGTGAAATATGAGTAAAAGAATCGTCGCGATTATCATTCTCAGGTCTCAGACAACAGTGACCTTGTGGATGTCTCATTGTCTACCTTAGTGACTAATAAACATGATAAATAAACACCAGAGACTAAACACAATACATAAAGGATTAAACATACGTGCAAGTAAAAAAACGGAGGTATTTTGTTTAAATACGAAACTATTTAATTTGGTTTCAAACTTGTGTCATTCCGAGGGAAACTTTGACAAAGATAAGTAATGCTAGCAAGGACATTTGTATGTTGATAAAACTTCTAATACCTCTTTACTGTTTACCTACCAATCTTCAACTTCAATATCATCATCATCACCCTGCCCCTACTCAAATTTTATTTGGGGTCGGCAGAGCATGTATTTTTCTTCCATACCGACTTCTATATTACTCGAAACTTCTTTTTATACCATAGCATATATCACACAGTCCGTCAAATCTTCTATTTCAAAAAATCTTTCTGTCATGAATGCTCTAGAAGCGTTCATGTTCTTTCCAAACTATTTCCCTTGTTCTTTAATTTTTCCATTTAACTAAACGTTGGATCGACTACCTGCATAATTAAGGCTAATAACAGTTTAATTGGCAATTGATTAGGTTTCTTCTCAACAATCGTTTTGCTATTGTAATTTGTAAGTTGATTAACTAATTGTGCTCTGAGCTATAATTTATGTTTACATTTGGATCATTTTGTATTTCCTCCGCCGCGCCAGTATTGGTCTCTAATGATTGAGAAACCACTATTTTGAAATTCTCTGGATCTCCGAACTTAATTTTTTATTAAATGGATAACGAGCTGTCGTTGTAAGATGTGTCTGTATTTTGTGTGGGTTCTCCTCCCAAGTTTAATTTATTGACTACCTATTTCCAATGTGACATTTTGTTTAGAATGATATAATGAATACGTGATAACGATACGTTTGTGCGTCGCGGGTCCTTCCATCTTGCGTGTCCAATGTTTATTCTTAGTCTTATTCTTTATTGCACACAAAATATACACACAAATTGCAATAATTCAATCAGTTTTTTACAGCAATCCTTTACCTTTTTTGTGATTCTAAGGTTCGTAGATTCGTTTTTACTTCTGTGGGTGTATGTAACTTATTTTGGAATATTCTAACCATAACTGCCTGTCACGGGTCTATTTAAAATAAATGCTTTTAGTTTTAATTCTCAACAAATTCCAAGACTATTAAGCTTTTAAATTACTTATTCACCTTTATTTTCATTGCGTTTACTTACCTTTTACCTCGAAGTTTGTAGAATTTTCCAACGAACAAGAATATTTTCATCAAGAAAGACTTACCTGAAACAAAAACAACTTTATTAGTAAACAATAAACAAATGACATAACAGATTGATAGGGAAGTACTCGCAGAACGATAAAGTTACATAATAACATATATAACAGTCGTTAATTTAATGTAAATGTCTATTAAAATAATATTAAGTAGTGTGACAATAACCCGTGAACCTTGAATGTGATCTTGATTTTTAATAAATTAGGTACGCAAACACTTGCAGTTAGGCAATACGGACTTTTCTAAAAATAGAAGATCATAATTTAGACAACCGGTACAGAAGCTAGCTGATTCAGTTGATCTATACTTAATCATACTAATATTGTCTAGTCGAAAGTTTGTACACACATACAAACTTTCGACTGAGTATGTTTGTTGCTACTCCACGCTCAAACGGCTGAACAGATGTGGATGTTTGGTATGTAGTTTTACCCAGGATTAACATAAAGGCTTCTGGCTATGGCCGGTCCCTGGCATATTAGTAAGGATATAGCATAGATATATAATGCACTAGCTAATACTTTTTTTTTGCGGATGGGAAATTAGGAGTGTCAGACTTGTACTGACTAAAACCCACCCATGTTCCTTCTATTGTCCTTTACGCTCCGGGGCCGCGGTATCTCTTTCGAACAACCCGCATCCACGGACTAGCTAACACTTAAATACTGATTTAATTCGCACCGGTTGTTCCCGAGCGTATTCAACTAAACAAACTATTTAGCTCAAAAAATACAAGAAAAGACCACCAGCCTCGATGACTCAAAATATATAAGAAAAACTAAGGTACTGAAAATAAATGCTTATGCATTAATTTACATAAGAATGCAGTTGACAACCGTTTGGCAACCAGATAAGGACTGGGTCTAATAAAATCCGGATAGACCAGATCTAAATGTTTTTATTCAAAATAAAGTTGTTCATAAAAAAACAGCTTTGTTTATTATAAAAAAGAGTTATGTTATCAATGAGAATTTAAATGAGTAGACACCTTATAATCCCAATAATAGAGATGACCTTAATAGTAGTGAATTTTAAACTTATCTTGGATAGAAACGAGCGGATTTTTAAAGATTTTACCTTAACTTATAAAATTGAAATTCATGCACGCAGTATTCATGCTAATCAATGCCTAATTCCGTACTCATTATTTTACAATTATAGTGTCAATTCTGACAGTCAGTTTGTCTGTAAAAGAGGGAAAAAGGCATTTTCTTTGGCTTTTTGCATGACTTTGGATACTTTTTTATCTTGTAGTAGATTGCAGAGAGTTAATCAAAAATACTCGCAGGTGAAGCCACGGCGTAAAGGTATCCTTACGAATATTATAAAAGCGAAAGTGAATTTGTTTGTTTTTTACGTCTAAATGGCCAACCGATTTTAATGAAAAAGTTAAAAAAAAGGAGAATGAGGGAAGAAAAGAGGAGAGAATTTTTTTTTCATCATCGCGCGTCTTGAAGTTAGCTGTAGCCAAAAGTTGGCACGCAGAGGAAGTCGCGGGCGGAAGCTAGTGTATAATAAACATCAAACAGCTGCGAATATGCATCGATCACTTTATATGGTCGACAGTATTTCGTTATGCTAGCCGCGTCTTAATCGTGACAAATCAATGGACTTAGGTGCATGTTAAATCGATTGATAATACGATCGGCAGCCTGTCGCCAACGTGTCTAACCGCTCGGTGAATTGAATGTGTATCAAAACGCGTGTTCCTAATAGTTACACGCACACTAATGATCAAAGATGTTGGCTGTTTCTAAATAAATGTTATCATCAATGGTATTTTGATGACATTTCTCACATACATAGTGGAGCTGAGTTGACAAATAGGCTACTTTTAATCCTGGTACTATGTTCCCCTGGTATAAATTTCACGTCCTCGCGCGCATCAGCTTTAAATCCTTACTAATATTATAAAAGCGAAAGTGAGTTTGTTTGTTTGTTACGTCTTCACGCCTAAATTAGATTTTGAGACGGACATAGGCTATCTTTCTTTAAAAAGATTGAGATATTAGGGAGAAAGAGGGAAGAATAGGGAAAACTCAGCATTGCTACTACAATAAATAAGGCACAAGGGCCAAAACTACAGGTACAAGGTACCTGTAAATCAGGCAAGGGGAACTGTCTTACCCAGAATTTAAAGCGCGCGAAGCCGCAGGCAAAAGCTAGTCGGTAATAAACTAGCGTGTGTGACTACCAATAGAGCTACATATACCTATACTAGCTGTTCCACGCGGTTTCACCCACGCTGCTCAGCACCCGTTGGTCGTAGCCTGATGTTATATAGCCTTCCTCAAGAAATGGACTATCCAACACTAAAAGAATTTTCCAATTCCAACCAGTAGTCCCTGAGATTAGCGCGTTCAAACAAACAAACAAACTCTTCAGCTTTATAATATTAGTATAGATAACCGTCTAGCAAGTTCACAATCAGGACGTTTTCTGGGAATTTGGAACAAACCCATTATGACCGAATCTAACTGTTGAAGATGTGGCATCGGTTGATTAGGTTCGAAGGTTAATAACTTGCGGTTGTACTACCAGCATTTGTTTTTTCGTTGTAAAAAAAACTCGAATCAAATGTCATGGAAAACCTATTATTTTAAAGTTTATATTATTCAACAGGCTTCTTCGTGTACATTGAAACCTGTATCGTTCTCTTTTCTATGCAGTTTTATGTTCTCTTCTTACCCCCGAATACTGAAACGTCACTCAAAATTTAAGTCCCACTTATATTTAACAGAGACTCAGAAGTGACGTTTGACCATACAAAATCTAAAGTTTAAGAGCTGCTCAAATGTTAAGCAGCCCTCACATTTTGAGTGACGTTTCAGTATTCGGGGGTTAGTATCGTAGCTAGATGTTACATAGTCATATTAGTATCGTGAATTAATGCCTATGCCTTCAAGTCAGTCTGGCCTAGGAACAGCGTTCTCCCATATAAGCTTTGTGTAATTACTCAATTAAACCTGTTCGTTCTATTGCCGTTTGTATTTCGGGGCCACAATATTTTTTTACCCCATTAAGGGATTGAATTTCTTAGTGATCACCTACATCCAAACAGGATCCCCATGAGAATTAAAAAACAAACTCCAATTTCCCCCAAAATTTAAGACTCCTACACTTACTTGTAGTTTCTAAGATTTCGTGATGAATGAGTCATCGATTTTCTCTTTTATATATATAGATAATGAAGGCAATGTCGACTAATCGTTTGGTATCTATAGGAGGCTCTTTCATGAATATGAAATATACACAGTTTAAGAAATTAATGTTATCTACTTTGTCTGAATTACGGACCGAACTTTCGAAAACCTTCGTGGCTAAGGCTATACATAATAATTCATATTTTATCGCTGGTAAACTTGCAAAAGATCATTATGAACTTCTTTCCTGAGGCCAAAAGAATAGATTGTTTTGTTATTCAGAGTTTTAAGGTGTTTAATGTTAAATACACATGTCCCCTTACATAAGATTTTTTTTGTAAATAATTTAAACACAATCGTTCAAACAGAACTGGTAGAAGAAGACGCGGTTTTGTGAGAGTGGCGAAAGGTTATTTCCAGAAGTGGGACAGAAAAACAAATAAATAGATAAACACCTATAGGAAATAGATCATACAGAAAAAGACATTAATGACACATAAGTAAATACATTTCGTAAAAGCAATCACAAGCGACCATCCCGGGAAAAACTACAGCGAAGGAGACTACTGCTTGATGTTCTAAGAATATGAACAATTGGCACTAAAACTTACAAGATGATGATGCCCTGATTACTCCGAGAACAATAAAGTAGGAACTGGACCGATGAGTGATGACGTAACTAGGTAGGAAGACCTAGACACAAGTATCACATCTTCAAGTAAAATTAAATTTTAGTCGTACGGCATTGAGTCCTAATTGCAACACCCGACAGGATACTCATGATCCGTGGAGTGGGTATAGAATGCTATAGTATAAAGTGACTGGTCTGAAGTGGGCGCATCCCGAGGATGTGTATAAGTGGATTAGCTGTAATCCGGGCACTTGAAACAATCATTGTTATCTCTCTAGATGTGTCAAGTGCAGTATGGGATGTCGCTACCATTCACACATTTGAATCTTTATTTTCATCCATCTATAACATAACACCTGTAATCCAATGGCTAGGTTATTATTTTAAAGGTGTATCTAATAGTACACCCACATTTCACCCGTTTTGTTTGAGTCTCTTGTGATCGCGAGTGACCCTATCCTATCAACCAGGCACAAACACATAAACCAGAAAAAGACTTTGCCTGATCTGTTTGCTGAACCCAGGCCCTCGTTTTCAGTTGTGACCATAAGATCAACGAGACAGTTCATGTATTGAATCTTTGTTTTTATTCATACGTTTATTGTGATCTAAACCATGGTCGACTGTTTGTAGATAGCGAAATGTTTTTTACTGTCTATCGATCGGTTCTTCCTATAAATTGCAATTATTGACTTCCCTTACATGCCTAAAATCTCTAATTATGCAGTAACTTTTTGTTGACTTAATTTCAGATAGCACTGTCGTCCATATATCAATGTGAACGGCTACAGGATTCCACTTCTGTGAGTCACTTGACATTCAAACCAAAGACAACATGTCTTCATTATTTAAGTAGCCCATTTACATTAAATGTATTTGCCTCGTATCATAAATTACTCTGAAAGCTTGTATGCCTTGAATAAATGAAATGAATCTTATAATTTTCCTTAAGAGTTGAGGACAGCAACCCTGTTGTATAACATGATCAATGCTGATTACTGAGAAATTAAACGTTAGATAATCAATTACATTATTGACTTTCTTTGCCTTGTTAATTAGAAATATATAAAAGTTTCGTTATAAAAAGTAAAATAGGATGGAAAATAAAGTAGTTAAATAATTATACGAAACATGTTTGCTCTGGGTAACCTCATTGATACCGGTGCTCTGAAAAGAAGGGCTGGGCACTTGGCTATAGTTCGTGATGATAGTGTGGAGCCACCACTGAATGGTTATCGAGAGACGGTAGAGGAAGCCTTGGTAGACCAACAGTCGATTGGATCGCAGATAAGACCCGATTAAGACTCACATAGACCAGGACTCTGGCACAAAGTTAGCAGGTCTACAACCAGGGCAGGAGAATGATGATGATGCTACTATACTAATGAAATTCATATTCCAGGTCAGAATTTAGTATACAAAACATAACATGAATTACGTAAACACTGGCTCATGTTTTAAACTCTACATTTTCCTTAATTAAAAAAAAACCTCTTGTTTTAATGGCAGCCAGTATTCTACAAATTTTCAAAGACAAATAAAAATGATAAATTGCTACTTTTGGAATACATTACATTTTAGGTACATGTCCAATGTCAACGTGAACAAAGTAAAAATCCTAGCAAATCCTTATTGGATGAAAAAGTTGTAGTAAGCAAGTTAGAGATGAAACAAATTGATGACAAATATCTATAATATAACCTAGTTACTTTGACCATCAAAGATAGTCAGGGATATGACGGATTGAAAACTTAACCACAAGTAATGTCATTTAAATAAAAAAAACAATCACAAACAACGCTTATACAAAAATGCTAATTTGATCTAAGCGGCTGCGGTTACAGTCAATTTGACATGCAACAGTTGGGTTGGAAACTTAGAAGGAGAATATAACACTATTGGAGAAAGTCTACGTATATTAAATCATTTGGATTTTTCTACCCCATATTTTTTTTTTCATTACTTTTTCTATAGAAAGGAGTTTGTGGCAAAAAATTAACACCCTCATGGGTCGATCTTCGAGGTACTGTCTCGGACTATAAATGTTTGACCATCATTTACATACCGAGTTTCCTTCGTGCCTCAGAAAGCACGTTAAACCTATTGTTTAACGTCAGCTGTCATTTGAAGTTCTTTGACAGACGTCACAAGTAGTCAGTGGAAACTTTGACAGATGTGAGATTGCTGGATACCCTTTGCTATTTATAAAAAAATTGTCAATGACAACTTATCATGTACTCAATTTTATTTTTCAGGATGCGCGTAATTTATTTAAATATAGTTTATGTTAGTGGGTACCTAAATCGTATCTTACCATTCTACTCTAGCAATTATTTTTTAGATGATAAAGTATAAAATTATGAAACGGTTTTATTAATCTTGTTTTTTGTTAATTAATTTGTACGCCTTGCAAGGCAAAACATACACAACAGAGTCACATTATGAATTTTATGACGCCCTGTAAATATTTTACAATTTTATACTTTTTTAACAAATAAATACCTTTGACTTACACCATAAGGACATTTCCTTCTCTTTCTAGATTAAAAAAAAACCTTTGACGCAATAAAAACAACTCGTTTTTAATTAATTTTTACTCAGTGACGCACATCATAACGAATAAAACAAAACCTGCAATTTAAGGAAAAATATATTCAAGGCAGTAAAGTAATAAACTTTACAAACTGCAAAGTACCGGCTGCAAGTTCATTGCATTCATTTGCAATGCCACGCAAGGCTTTATTTTATAAACATTCAGATTTCAGTCATTTCAATTGCATATGTTAAACGTTTTCTCAGGAGCACGAGCTTGTCTCCTAATGTTAGGACTTTGCAATAAAACAAGTGGTTTTGTATGGTTACAATGCGTTTAATTAATAGTTTTAAGGAGACGCTATCAAAGGCATAATTACAATCTAAGCCGCCATGACACCGGAGTTGCGGGTTGACCGAAAGAGATACCTGGCTTCAGAACATAAAAGGCAAAAGAAGGAACATGGGTGGGTTTAGTCAGTACAACTCTGACACTCCCCTCGTCGCCCATAACAGAGGCAGAAATTTAATAATTTTCCATCCGCAAAAAAAACAGCCGCCATGACACACACATTCTAAAGGTGTGCTCTGACAGGGATGCCAACTTTTTACAGATGGTAAACTAATTTATTGTTCCTAACACTATTATACTACCTAGTGTGACTAAAAACAAAACTGGCGAAACGAGCCGAGCGTAGGATTTAGGTCAGTATCTTATCCTTTGGGGCAATACAAGCGTAACGTATGTCTTTGTTAATACGCTTGTAAGAAAAAAGATGAATAGATAATTCGAAAAGAAGACAAATTATCGTCATTAGCTTAAAACGACGGAACTGATTTAAAATTTTAAACTTCTTGATATCCCATTGTTTTAGTTTTGTTTAATTTGCATAAAACGTAGCCTGTCGTAATGAGTTAGTAATTATTCTTATTCAGTAATTAAGCGATAATAAATTGTTAACATTACTTTACTTGTGTTGGGATAACCATTGATTATTTACCGATGTATGAATGAGGAAAATGTCTTGAGGAAAGTTTTGAATAAGAATGTGGACCCTTCCACATTCACACATAAAAGAGTAGAGGAAGACCAAAGAAACGATGGATGGATTGTGTCAAGGAGGATATGGCAAGAAAGGAGGTTTCTGAAGAGATGACGTTAATCAATAATTAAGAAGTAAGGAAGACGGACTGGTGCGCCGACCCCAAATAAAAAAGACACGAAAGGATGTTGATATGTGTACTAACAATGTTTAGCATAAAATCAAAATTTATTTATCCAAATTAGGCTGATAATCAGCACTTTTTGAACGTCAAATCACAAAAGACAGTCCCACTAAAACGCCCCGCCCTTAATTATAATACCATACCGCCATAGTTTCCAAATTAGTACTTATACAAAATGTATAAGGTAACCAGCTGTGCTTAGCGGGTTCACCAGCTACTCAGGTCTGAAGAGGGCTACCCTTATCACTTGAGCATATGAAAAATAGATTACGGCCGATTCTCAGACCTACCGAATATAAATATATATAAAACTAGCTTTCGCCCGCGAATTTGTCCGCGTGGCATAGTTAAGTACTTTGGGTTAGCACAAAATTTACCCCGCACGATGATCGAAAAAAAATCTTTCTCTTCCCTTTTCTTCCCTTTTTCTCCCCCTTTTCTCACTTCTTTTTAACATATGTCTGTCTCCAGGGTCCCAAGTATCTCTGTACCAAAATTCATCAAAATCGGTTTAGCCAGTTAGCCGTAAAGATGTAACGAACAAACAAACTGACTTTCGCTTTTATAATATTAATAATTTATTAGTAAGGATTTCATAATAATCCGCCAATCCGTTTCGGAGGATATCTTTCTTCTGATTTCTAATGGCTATGAAAGAAGTTATTTCATGATTTACAATCCAAAAAAAAAATATGCTTTTTCCTCAAAATGTAGATGAGGTTGTCAATAAACTTTAAAAAACAAACGGCCTGTATTCGAAATTCGATTTTTAAAATCATCATACGCATAACCTTCACCTACATGCATAGAAGTCGAAGTAGGTTCATTTGAACAGGTTTATTCAAGTAAGACTTGAATGAATAAGCTAGAAAGAGGAAAAATCCGTCAAGTGCAAGTTGGACTCGCGCAACGAAAGTTCCATACAAACATAAACGTCCATTATGTTTTGACGGGCGTAGCTTTAACAGTTGATTTTTTCACAGCTCTTTGATTTCCCGGACGGATTTGAAGGCATGGATTTAATTAACTCGATACTTTACGCGTTCCCGAGCTAAAGGGTTTTGACAGACAAACAGACAGGCGGTCATAGAAACAGACAGACAGGCGGTCGTAGAAACAGGCAGACAAGCGGTCATAGAAACAGGCAGACAGGCGGTCGTAGAAACAGGCAGACAAGCGGTCATAGAAACAGGCAGACAGGCGGTCGTAGAAACAGGCAGACAAGCGGTCATAGAAACAGGCAGACAGGCGGTCGTAGAAACAGGCAGACAAGCGGTCATAGAAACAGACAGACAGGCGGTCGTAGAAACAGGCAGATAAGCGGTCATAGAAAGAGGCAGACAGGCGGTCGTAGAAACAGACAGACAAGCGGTCATAGAAACAGGCAGACAGGCGGTCGTAGAAACAGGCAGACAAGCGGTCATAGAAACAGGCAGACAGGCGGTCGTAGAAACAGGCAGACAAGCGGTCATAGAAACAGGCAGACAGGCGGTCGTAGAAACAGGCAGACAAGCGGTCATAGAAACAGACAGACAGGCGGTCGTAGAAACAGGCAGACAATCGGTCGTAGAAACAGGCAGACAGGCGGTCGTAGAAACAGGCAGACAAGCGGTCGTAGAAACAGGCAGACAGACGGACAAAGTGATATTATAAGGGTTCCGTTATTTTTCTTCTTGAATTACGGAACCCCAAAAAGAACATCAGTTAGTACCTGTAGTTCGAATCAATCAGCTCGATTTATTGTTGATGTGAACTTGAATTCGCCAAACTACTATTATTATTCGCAAATAAGAGCACTGGTAATTACAGCAGGTGGCTTCAACCGCTTCACCGTGATACCAAAAAATCGCACAAAAAAAATGATGCAGCGTAAAAAGCGGTCAACAAATTGATGCAGCGCAAAAAGCGCTCTACGTCCATTGATATCATATTGTTTATAGTCAGATTAGACGTAATCAGTCAATGGTGAAGGTTTAAACATTTTTTTGATTGTTTTTTTCACACCGAATCCGTAACTGACAAGGTTACCGATTGGCTTTGCGTTTAAAGATTCGGAGTTCAATTTCCTACTGTTTGGTGTGATGGTAATCAGAAACTTGATAACATAAAACTGGCAGTACTTAGTGTCATAGTCATGATTATCTGCGTAGCCTATTTCCAGCTTTAGTAGGTCGGCTCCCAGTCTAACCTGATGCAGCTGAATACCAGCCTTTACATAGTGCAACTACCTATCTGACCTCCACATCCCAGTTAGCATTGGGTAATACGATGGACACTGACTATCTGTAACGACTTTCAAAGATCTAGAAATGACAATCCGTATGAAATTGTATGTCACACATCCACAGACCTACTTAGGCAACTGTGGCCTACCTACATATAATAGCAACATCCTAAATTCTAACCTGCTGCCCTACCATGACGTCTTAAATCAGAACTTATTCCACTGAGGGAAAGAGACAGAGCTATGCTGGGTGCCTAGCACCATCTACACACACACAGGAATAAAAACTGCTATAAGATGTCATGGTAACCCTTCTGATCCCTATATATGATTTTCCTAAAACTCTTTAGCTTAGATTTCACACTCATCGTAAACTTTTCCTTTCACTACGCTCGCGCTATGGTAATCGATGACTGATGTAGTGCCGATGTTTGTCAGGTAAGGCGTTAACAGGTCGCTAAGCCATGCTAATTGTCGACGCACGACCGGATTTCACTTTAGCTGCATTGTTTACTTCATGTCATTCAGGAGTCAATTCACTTATGTGTTAGGGAATTTTAGGAGATATCTCGACAAGTGTGTCATTGTCATTATCAGCTTGCTGCAGTTTACTGCTAGACACCCATCATCATCTTCACTTACTGCTGTGCTGGGTATACGCCTGTCTTTGCTTGTATCAAGTTATACGTTCTTGTGCTAGCCTCATCCAGGTTATTACCGCAATGGTAGCAAAGTCGTATGGCCATCTCGCTGACAAATGAATCTTTAATCGCACGCCATTCTACTCAGTTCTCGAAAAAACCAACAGCAACCGCGAGGTCTAAAATCGCGGCTTAAGCAAAATCTACAACCCAGTACACTCTATGACGATTGCCCCATCTACAATGATTGTGTCCTACCTTATATGTGCTGATGCGCGGTATTTACTCAACAACACGTCTACCCCGACGGTCATTAGTTCTAAGGCTAATAGATTTGTTCTATTGTCACTTCAGCTTGCTTATTCTGTGAGCTTTATCGACTATTTTGGATGCCCGTCGGATTAACTCGAAATTTAAAATAAAAAAAAACAAAATTGAATTTAAATTATTTTAATCATTCGAAATTTAAACGAGATTGAGAGGCTTCTTGAGCCATATTTGTGTTCGTACTGAAATGAATGGCAAATTACCATGTCTGTAATTCCATTTAGGTAAGCAGGGTTGTAACCTAACCTAACACACATTTCGCATGTCAAAGTCCCAAAAATCCTAGCTTCGAAAAAAAGTATCCTATGCGTTATTCCAGAATATAATCTACCTCTGTGACTATCAAGATCCGTTCAACCGTTTTGACGTGAAAGAGTAACAAACATCCATCCTCACAAACATTCGCATTTATAATATAAAGTAGGAACTTACTCATTTTAGGAAGCCGTGATAGTTCCTGGACGTAAATTAAATAGAGACAAATGCTTTGCTTTCGAAACAAAAGAATTCCTAATTCGCATTGGTCATGGTAGTGATTATGTATGTATAGTTAGTTACCTACCCACCTACCTACGTAGTTAAATCCTCACACTTGATCAAATCTACATGAATTTGCCCTTTATTTACCATAACGAATCTGCATGACAATCACTCTTCCTACTAATTTAAGTATTTACTTATGCCAAATGATTGTGAATATCATTTTTCTACGGAAAATTACGTGTTAATATTTGTTCATGTTGGCGCCAATCAACGAATACTAATTAGTATTGAGAATAAGAAGATAAAATTTCGTAGAAAACACCAAAAAAATATGTTATGAACGGTGCAAGTGAACCGTAAATCTTTAAACATTCTGAAAATGTGTGAAAAATGTTTTCATCTTTATGTATGGAAACAGCAATTACTTACACTCTCATATAATTACATGTCTAGCAACCTACATAACATTCTTATGTTATTATATTAGGTCTGTAAGGGAGAGGAAACTATTGTCAGTGACACAATATTATTATTTGCTTCTAGCTGTTCATACAAACAGACCTATGATATGACTTAATGACATTATGTCCATTTGAAAAACAAACAAATAGGTACACGTGGAAATTGTAAATAAACAAGTACCGGTCGTTAATTAGCTCTTTCAAAGAAGTCCATATCTCTCTATCTTATGAATCTTGAGCTATTTGCAGGCAGTGAGGGCCAGTAATTTTTTGTAACATCATCATCACATGTGGGGTCTCCTTCTGGTCCATCTTTCGTACTGGGGTTCTAAAATGGTCGCTTTAGCACTATCATAATAGGATAATAATATAAATTACGTTAAAATTCTTAAAATGGTGTGACCAGTTTAAGAGTTTTAACGTTGATTATGTAAGCCGCAGTCAGTTAATATAGTGAATTGTCACTTACCAAAAAATTTACGAATGGTAACACAATTCAAATTAAAGAAAAAAGATGTTACAGTAATTACCTACAGACTCACATATTGTACCGTTTCCGGTGTACAAATATTTTCATATATGTAAATTCAATTATAAGTAGGTAATTAAAACATCAGAGAGAAAAATAAAATACAATATTATTTTTTTACTAATAATGATTAATATTTCATAAACTTAAACGGCCATTTTAGACCCCCTGAAGTCGCGTTACGTACCCCGCCTAAACCTTATTGTAACTTTAGCAAGAATTATGAGCAATTTCAAAGATCGAATGCTTGGGGTCTACACAACCTCAATTTAGCTCAGGTTACGAATGTTACGATTCATATCTGTGTCTAAATAGAACCGGACCCCGATATATCACCTTACAATATTAATGTTACATAAAAGATATTGATCCGTTACTTTTACAAACGTACAATATAACCAAGTCACGCCATATGGGGTACCGTTTGTGTGCGTTGTTTCAAAACTGAGTAAGTGATTTTAAGGCGCGGTAACAAGCTAATCTTTAGGTATTCGCGGAAGTGAGGCTAGCTGCCTACTGGGCATGGTCTGACACAAGTACACGACAGTACTGCATCGAAAGAATAGAAATAAGGTAGAAAATATTTCGGTGTTCGATTTTATTTGAATATCATGTCCGCCAAAATGTAGGTCATTTTGCAGTTTTAATTGAATATAAAAAAATACAGTTCCGTGTTTGAAAAATTTTAGATATCTCTTTAGTCTATAAAATTTCCTTTGTTATAGATATAAAAAGTATGATAGTTGTAGCAGAAAAATTGAGAACTTCGAGATGAAAAAAAAAATTTCTTGGTCTTTTTAAACATTTTTTTTTCGTAGTACTAGACCACTTTTGTAAACAGTTTTTGTTTAAGTCTTTACTTCAAGTATTGAACTATACACGGTATTTTTTTTTGGCTAGTGGCATGTCAGATACGGCTAACTTTGCGACGAAAAACTAGACGTTTTACGAAGTGTTTGCTTCGTACAGCGCCTTAACGAAAAAACCGACCCAGAGTGAGTCAGACTCGGTCACCGAGGGTTCTGTACAAAATTGCGATGCATAAACAGCCATATCTTTTGACTGCGTAGTCTTCGACAGTTTTTTCGCAGCAGAAAGAGACCATTGATATGGTTTTATTATCAACTCGACACCTCCACCCGTTCCCGAGATAAAGGGCCTTGTCAGACAGACGGACTGACAACAAACTCCTATCACCCTCAAATTAAGCACCGAACATTTGCCCTGCGTGTCACTCTCATACAACATTGTAATTGGCCAAATACGTCTCACACACAAGAGACGTGAATGCCACTATAGGAAAAAAAAAGGTGATCCAATAAGGGTTACTTTTTTCTTTTGAGGAACGGAACCTTAAAAATTATACACAGACACCATTAACTAAGTAAGTAATTACTTACATATGTAACAAGTAATATTTGTGAAAAGTGAAAATATGTAAGTAACTTAAATATAGAAAAAAGTCTGTGCGGTCATTATGGTAATGTTCGCGTAGTTACAGTGACCTTCAGTAGCTAAATATAACATGGATAACAAATCAAGGGCATACATAGTAGAATTATGGCAAATTGTAGCGAGAAAATTATGGTACTGTGTCAGTTATGATTTATGTCAGACGACCAGGGGCCTAAGTCTGCTATTACAATAGTGTCAGAATGGTCGATCACTGATCGCATAATAGTTAATTTTGACAAGTTTGGTAATCCACTACATACTAAACTTGTCAAAACAACCATTGTGCGATCAGTGATCGACCATTCTGACACTATTGTAATAGCAGACTTAGGCCCCAGGGACTGTGAACCTTTTGACAGATTCATTAAAAAAAAACGAATTCAACGAAGAGAGACCTTGAACAGCAAGGGAATTGAACAAAAAAAATGAAAAATACGTTTTTTGTGTACTTGTATAAAACTACTATAAATAATTACTTACATTTACTACTACTACTATCTCAGGACCTTAAACTCAAAATAAAACACGAAACACATTTGTGGAGAAAGAAAATGGCAAAAGTTTTTTTTCAAATAGGTACCTAAATGCTATTACGGTTTGAGCCGGTTTTGAATGGTACTTAAGTAACAAGAACCGTAACAAAATACCCAAATAAACCATTGTGGTCAAAATTGGAAGCAAATAAACATAAGAAAAAGATTTGATTGAATTACAATCGGTTGACTGGGCATTTGTCGATTGAATGGCTAATTTTACGATTGTAGTAAAAACTATTTTATTTATTTTTGCACAAAGCATGCTAGATACACCTCGGTTATTTTACACAGACTTCTAAACTACCTGAGAACGTATATTTTTGTTTTATTACCAGTTTTAGGCGAAAAACGTGTGAATTGTAAACATGACAATTAAATAGGAACTATTTCATAAATACCTAGTTAGTTTGATTTAAATAAGGATTGTTAGTTTATTGTTGTTTTTTCGAACAAATGTTTTTATCACAACTGTGTAAAAAACATTTTGCAATAAAAGCAGAGTATTGTTTTTATTCTGCGAATCGTGATAGTCGTATTTTACTGAAACATTGTGGTAAAAAGAAGAATTTTATAAATACCTACTTACGTAGAAATAGATAAAGTTACAATGCAACCACGATATACTTACATATTTTAATGTCGAAATGTGCCATAGTTGTCAATACCGTCACAGATAATACCAGACATGGCGAAACACGTTTGTTATTTTATTATCTTTTTAAAAAGTATTGTAATAAAAAGAAACTAACTGTATGGCATAAGCATGGCATTATACAGTCTTCATCTGATATTCCCGTTTTTGGGACACAAGCCCCTCTTTGAGAGGGAGTGGGTTGTATAATACACCAGGGGTAACTCCTACCCATTTGGGGAAATTAGTACCCATTTTGGGAAAATTACTTATTACGACACATTATTTAGAAACTATAAATAGACTTAAAAAATTAGAAACATAAGCAGTAGATGTCAAAAAAAACGAAAGAAAAAAAGAAAGCAGTGAGACAAAAAACATTGTGTTTTACAAATACTGTTCGAAACCACAAACTTTCAGTGAGAATATTGCATTCTACATACATGGTGACCTCAAAAAAAAACATACGACGCCTTTTTTACCAAACCAAATAAGGATGTTTCTTCAAACAAGTTATGGTCGCCACCAGCCGAATAAAAATGCACTTTCCTTACAGTTGCAACGGCCTTATGTGTTCAGCACAAGTGATAACTGTGACAAGGTTGTTATTGCAACAAACAAACAGAAAACAATGTTCTACTGAATCATTCTGCTTGGACGCAATTGCGCATTGTTAGCCAATCAAAATTGTGCATCAGTTACAGCCTACAAAAAGAAAGAAAACCTAGAAAATTATCGTCAGTTATTAAAAAAACAGCAGTCTCCTACAAAGTACAATACCTACCTTTTTTCGAACGATAAATCAATAAATAACTTCCCCGGTCTGGGCGGAGCAGGAGTGAGTTTCAGACTTTTACTGACTAATAACCCATCCATGTTCCTTTTTTTACCCTTTATCTTCCAGGGCTGCGGTATCTCTTTTGAACAATTGGGAACCCTGGAGAAGTACTATACCTCTACGGTCAAAATACATGGAACAGCTATTATTAATAGTTATAGAACAGAAATTGCTATGACAGAACGATGCACTGAATGTAACTTCAACCACATATTAAGTTGGCCAACCTGAATATGTATGTTCTACAGAAGAATCATTTAAACCTCATAGTTTCTCGCCCCTTCTTCACGTTTAACATCCAAAAGTGTGTTTAATGGCTTAATTAAAATAAATAATTTTTGGTTTTATAGTAAACTAGCTTTTGCCCGCGGCTTCGCTCCCGTAAAATTCGGTAGCGCCTTATTGATTTGTAATAGCAACGCTAAGTTTTCCCGTTTCTTCCCTCTTCCTCCCTCATATCCCACTCTTTTTTAAAAATAAATAGCCTATTTCCGTTTCCTGATTCCCAACTATCTCTGTACCAAAATTCATCAAAATCGGTTAAGCCATTAAAACGTGAAGAGGTAACAAACAAACAAACTCACTTTCGGTTTTATAATATTATAATATATAGTAAGGAAACCTCAGGGTAGCCAACATAACAGCTAGAAGTAAAACAAACGTGGACGAACTTTACAGCTGTAGTTTGCAAGTTGAAAGAAATAAATATTTTTTCGAAAACTATTTTCCTTCACAGTTCAATAAAAAGCAAAATGCATTTTTCCTTGGCTATGCCACATTTTTATTATCCATAATTAATCTCTGTTCGTATCTGTCAGAATAAAGTAGGTTATTGGATAAATAAATAGGTACTTAAGGTGGATCTAAAAACTAGGCTTTGCCATTGGTTTTATTTATCTTTGATCATTATAAGGTAACATAACAAAACAAAATACGTACCTACTCTGTTCTTCTTTTATCTATTTTTTTTCAACTAGGTTTTGTTAGAGAAACATGTTTTCGTTGCAAAACAGATAAAATCATTGCATATTTCGCATTATTCTATCGATAATTTTACAGTTATAAATTCAATTTGGTTCGCTTTTTTTTTATAAAAATACTGTGATAAATAACAATTAACTGGAATTATTTAAATAATTCATGATATCCGTGTGCATTATGAAATAAAAGGTTTTATATTAATGCTTGGTATGAGGAAGCTCTTACTGAAGGTAGGTACTATGCGGATGGCAAGGCCTGCGAGCTGGTGGGTTTTTGCCCCATAAAGTCACACTATCCCTGCATTGTTAGTTAAAGGAACGAAGTTCCTTATCGCGCGTTGAAAAAAAGGGGGCTAAAAGAAATTAAGACCAAAAGTTGTAACGACACTTTTTGCTAGAGTTGTAAGCTCTCTCTCTCATAGAAAGCAAGCAGTAACTTTAGTTTCGTCTTTCTTTTTCGCATTGAACAGTGTGGTGTCGCGACGATTGTTTTTGTTGAGTGTATACAGGTTTTTTGTACGTAATAAATAATAACTTCGTTCCATCTGGGTGTCCCTTGACACCTCTCAAGTTTTAATTTTTTCCTGATTTTGCAGTACCTTTATTCTCGTCAACATAAAATAATATAAATGAAAAAGGACTGTAGGTAGTAAGTACATAACCTAAATGTCAACCCCAGATCAGGACCCTTATTAAGAATTTAAAAATGATTGATTTTTGAATATCGAATGAACCTTTAGGTACTTCTGAAATTAACTGCTTAAGTCAAGTTTGACGGGTTCTCAACTTCTAATTCTCAATTCAAAAACTGACGTATAGTAAAAGATGGATTATATAATTCCGCTTTAGTAATATTAACTGTTTTAAGCATCATTATCAACAAATAAGAGCATAATTTAAAAAAAAAAAAACTACTAATTCATGCAAATTTTAATCTGTTCTATCAACGGCTATTTATAAAAGAATTAATTATTATTGGCTATTAAGTAGTAATAATGGCCAATAACAATTAATTTATTATTAATTCCTTTCCAGAAGCTAAAATATACGCATAATATTAAAATTTTATCATTAGCCACGGTTTTCGGTTATTTGCGACTTGTTGCGGCAGCACTGTTGACAACCTTGTTTTAAGAAAACCGGTTTTATGTTGGCAAAAAAAAATCTTCCTTATACAAAGTAATATCTTTAATTACGTCTTTATTGCCTTAATTTGTAGATATTAAATGGACGTCATACATACGACACGATTGTGGGTTATTTACAAGACCTACTGAGTTAATTGTGAATACTGTACAGTAATACCCTAGACTTACGCGGTAGGTGGCTCCGACCGATTGCCGTCAGTTGAATTCGCGTAAGTCGAGGTTCAACTTTGTAAATAAATACATGTGTTTTTCTTATCTTATTGGGCTCAAATGATTCAGTTTTCGTTCTTTTATATGACATAATTAGAGATTATAAGTAAAACGCACTGCGCACGTAAAACATTCCTACGCGGAACACGTTTAAGCCCGTCGCAAACTGAACACGGAGCGAGAGAGCCGATGCGCGCGGCAATTAAACTGAAAAACCGCGTATCTTCGAATTCGCGTAAAACGAGGGTATTGCTGTATCAAAAATAATGACTGGTTACATAAGATCGCAACCACACAAAATTCGCACAATGACCAATAAAAAACAAGGGCTTATTACCAGAAAAAACCGGTTATTGCCGAAATTTTGATGACCCGCAAAAGGTTGAATGACCTGCATTGTGAAACTTGTTTTCTGTTGTCCCCGCGTTTTCGATAAATTGAGTAAATACATACATACCTCGATAATTTTCTTATTTGCCAATATAAAGAAACAACTACAGATAAATAATATCGGTGTAGAAATAAAATTTACTAACCTACTTTAATGGGAGGTAAAGAGGGCTATTTGTAACTTTTGCAATAAATGATTTGCCCTCAAAATGCTATTTTCATATTATTATATTATTGTACTAGCTTTTGCCCGCGGCTTCGCTCGAGTTAAATTCGGTAGCGCCTTATGGATTTGTAATAGCAAAGCTAGGTTTACCCGTTTCGTCCCTCTTCCTCCCTCATACCCTACTCTATTATTCTATATTTTTAATAAAATAGCCTATGTCCGTTTCCTGGTTCCCAACTATCTCTGTACCAAAATTCATCAAAATCGGTTTAGCCATTAAAGCGTGAAGAGTTAACAAACAAACTCACTTTCGCTTTAATAATATTAGTAAGGATTTAGGCTTTCGTAACTCATACGTAACACTTATAGGATCACTTTGTTGTCCGTCTGTCTGTCTAGACTAGACCCTTTATCTCGGAAACGCGTGGAGGTGTCAAGTTAAAATTAAAACCATATACAAAAGTTTATGGTCTCTTGAAGCTGTTAAAAATCTACCCTCCAAGTCAACGCACTCAAAAGATATGGTCGTTTGATTTTTCAACGACGGACCCAAATTCATGGAATTTGATTTATTTTTTACCTAATTTCCAATACTCGCTGTTAAACAAAACTACACGGCGACATGTCTGAGATACAACTGTGTTGTGAAAACTTCGCTACTAAATGCCTTTCATCATCATCTGCCTAGTTTTTTCCCAACTATGTTGCGGTCGGCTTCCGGTCTAACCGAATGCAGCTGAATATCAGTATTTTACATAGATCGACTGCCTATCTGACCTCCACAACTCAGTTAGTACTGTGTAATAAGATACCCTTCGGTAAGACTGGTTGTCAGACTTTCGGAACACTGACTACCTGTAACGACTGTCAATGATCTACAAATGACAGCCGGGACCAACGGCTTAACGTGCTTTCCGAGGCACAAAGGAAACTCGGTATGTAAAGGGTGGTCACCCATCCACAGACCAACCTGGGCAAGCGCGGAACCTAAAGATCGACCCAAGCGGCTGCTATTATTTAGTCTTTCGCTAGTAAATATTTTTTTACATATAAAATCTTTGAGGTTGTTTATAAACTAACATAAATAGGTTCGACATGGCGATTTTCTCGATAACCCCAATTGGAACCATGCCTATTGGTACGTGTGCGTGTTCAGAAGTAAATACAGCTGTGATTGTCACGCGAACGTGACAATTTCATTGTTTTAGACCGATGTAGTACTTTATGGCATTATTATTTTTTATGTGTTTGTAGTGAAAATAATATAACCGTTTTGTTTCTTGGAGAAATTGAAAGAAAGAAAGAAAATATTTTTTTTTTGGCACACAAGTACACACACTATTAATATTGAAGAAAGAAAACAATAAAAAAAAACAAAAAAGGGTATCTCCCTTTTTTGTTTGTTTTTTTTTATTGTCTTCTTTGCACATAAGGAAATATTTCACAAATGTATTGATTAATATGGCGTGAATGAAAAACGGTTAAGATAAAGCAAACATAAAATCAGCGATAAAAAAATATAAATATATTACCCAAGTACCAAAAAAAAATGAAATCTGGAATATAGCAACATAAAAATTCAAAATCAGATTCTCTGCGTTCAAGGTAACTTGAGCAAAACCAGTTTACGTGTTATGAATACAAAAATGTCTTTTTTTTGGTGCAGGGCCTTCCCAAATGCAGTCTTACGTCAGCAAAACAGAGACATTTTTTTTATGGTAAACTTTTATCCTTAAGTGTCAGTTTTCCGTGTCTGATAAAATGTAGTCATTAAACTCAAGACTTTTATTACAACTAACGGAGCCTGCAGAATCAAATTTTGTGACAAACCGATAGCAGCGCCACCTACCCAGTGCAATTGTGTTTTCAAATTATTAATTAATCTATTGAAATATACACACAACATTTCTTTCAAATCGATCGAATCGTTTAAGAGTAGTTACGTAACAAAAACATGTACTGGAGAATCATAATATAATTAAGAGATAGGAACTTTAAAACAGGAAGTTCAAAAAACAGGTTTTTAGATAATTTTAACATTTTGCATAACAAATTATGTTGTGGCTGATAAAAATGCAAATTTTAACTTAAAAAACTTACTAGTTGAACAGGTTTTAACGCCTTTTTGTCTTAAAGAAAATTACGGGGTTGAAATATTTAACTTTGTTTTTTTTTTTAGCTATTGCATAGCTTCTAACGCGGACCTTGAGCGTGGATACCGAATCCAGAAATTTCGTAACGAAAAATCCTAACACTTTCATTACGAATACGGTCAATTATTTTAATCGATTCCAATGTTCTAATGGCGTGTTTGGCAGAGAATCGAATAGTCAATCGATATTACGCTGGATGAAACCTAAGGTCTTATTTTTCTTTTGGCGACTTCTTTTCATTGGAAGTACTTTTTAAATATTATACTTATTTTTTTATTTATTGCATAAGTTAATTAAAAATGCTATGCAATAGCTTTACCGCGGCAGTCCTCGAGTGCCACACGTTTTTTTAAATAAAAACAATTGAAAAACTTATAGTATTTTAAGTAAATTGTTTGCAACAAGCACAATCAATACGTGAACAAGTGTAATCATTCATAAGAATAAATTCAAAGTATGCGGAAGGACTTGACTTTGCTCAGCTGTTTAACACAGACTGGCTTAATAAAAAAAAAATTTAGAGTATTTTTTTAAATTTCGAAAACGGCGCGTTTTAATATTTTAAATTTAAACCACCATTCGAAACGTAACCGGAGAACAATATGACATTGTAGGCTTTCGATAAAGATGAAGGAAATCGAAACTGCAGTCCTTGCCCTTACTAAAAAAATCTCTCTTTTCAAATTAACCGTCTACAGGTGACCGTGATCACGTATCGGTTGGTCTGGTTGCTCAATCACCAACATTCTAGTACATGATACGTGCCTGAGCAACCTCAATGAACCCATGATACGGCCAGTAATGATTTTCTATTGAAATGGCCCTACGGAATAATTACTACTTTAACATGATTATAATTATTTCACAAACGACAAGCGATAAGAAAATTGCAGCGCGTGTGCTGTTGAAACCGTTGGAAAACGTGGTACTTATATTTTCGATATTTCTAGAATTTTATTTGATGTTTTAATATTTGTTTATTTTTATCGTCAAGGAAATGAAATACAAAATTAATGAGATCTACCAAAGCACGTAGACATGGAGTTCTTTCTCCCCCTTGTCACACTTTTAAAAAAAAATTGCCTGTGTCCGTCTCCGGGGTCCCAACTATCTATGTAACAAAATTCATCAAAATCGGTTTGGTCATTTAGGCGTGAAGACGTAAAAAACAAACTCACTTTCGCTTTTACAATATAAGTAAGGATTTATTATTTATTTAACACTTCAAGCACCACGTTCAGAGGCGGAATCCTAAAAATAGTCAATCAATGAGTTAAGTAAGCGAGCAAGAAGTTTTTCTTATGATTACTTTTGCAGCCATATGACTTCTAAAGAAACCAAGATAACCAGCTTTTCTTTCAGTGCGGAAGCGACGGTGACTAAGCTACTAAGACAATAATGTATCACAGTAACTCATCGTGAATACAAACAGATATCAAGTAGCAGTGACAGAGGAAATGTCCGTGAAGATAACGTGATCTGCAACTGTTTACGGGAAGGATAACCTTAATATTTATCTAATACTCATATAAAATTCTCGCGTCACAGTTTTCGTTCCCATACTCCTCCGAAACGACTGGACCGATTTAAACGAAACTTTGTGTACATATCGGGTAGGTCTGAGAATCGGCCAACATCTATTTTTCATAACCCTAAGTGAGCAGCGGGTGAAACCGCTGGGCACAGCTAGTTTAATATAAAAACTTTAGTGGGTTTGACTCATTTTTGGGACGAGAGATTGTTAGCGACTATTTTTTTTAAAACAGTGTGGGCAACCCACACTAGGAATTTCTCCTATATCGTGGGTGCGTTTATAAACATTTAATCTCACATACACAAACAGCCAGACCCGAAACAACTACCTGTAGGTCATACAAATATATATTCCGTGCGGGGATTGAACCCGCGACACGCAGCGCAGCAGTGGATCGCTCAACCACTGCGCGCCAACCGTGTTGACAGTTTATAGGGTTGAAGGAATACGGACGCTAAAGCGGTCACCACGTATTTAGTACCTATACAATTTTCAAACCCCACCCTCTCCCGCCCCCCACATCTTGCATGGAAATTTTCCATCGATTATAAAAAAACCAGCCAAGTGTACAAACAGCTCGATATTTAAAACTTGCGACATATCTTTTGACTGCGTAGACTTAGAGGGTTGATTTCATAGCTTCAAGGGACCTCAAACTTCAGTATATATGGTTTTAATTTCAACTCGATACCTCCAAGTTCAAGGGGTGTGGTGTGGAGGGGGGGGGTTGTGGTGGTGTTCAAGTGGGTTTGTGAAGTCATAGGTCTTGTTTTCGAACCCAAAGCACGCATCTTTGATTTTCAGATCCATGTGCGTATTGTATAATTATCAGAATTCTATGAAGAAAAACATCGTGAGGACACCAGCATGCCTCTTTTTTTGGGGTGGGAAATCATCAAATAACTTCCCCGCTCAGGGCGGAGCGGTGGGGAGTGTCAGACTTGTATTGACTAAAACCCACCCATGTTCGTTCTATTGCCCTTTACGTTCCGGGGCCGCGGTATCTCTTTAGAAAAACCTGCAACCCCGGCAGGAACCAGCATGCCTGAGACATAATTCTCGACGCCATGTTAAGCCAAATCGAGGCCTATGGTTGGCATAAAAACTTTGACACCAGGTTAAGCACCAAGCATACTATAAAGAAGAAGATTCCAACAAGTTACAAGACAGATAAACTAATATCTGATTTCCAATACACTTTACAATCTTCCGAAACTATACGCATGATAACACATGCATTGCAAAATGTAATGTAATCTCGATAAACCTACTCTAAAGTCTAAATAGTCACGTCTTTGAATTATATATTTTAAGACTATCAGTTTCGCCATTAGATCTCTTATCAACCTCAGGAACATTATCAGTTCGTCTCAAATCTTATCTTTGATTTTGTCAAGTGTTTGCTGGACAAGTGGATAACCTTGGATTGTCTGATAATATTGTCGGTTCTCAATGAAATACTTATGTAGTTACTTTCGCGTCATATATTACTTGTTACGAACGCGTGCAGATTTCTCCATCTTGACCTGATTGTGCGGGAAATTACCTAACTATTAGTTAAATTAGTCCATCAATGTATGGAAACGATTCAACTGGAAAGCGCTTTGCTTCCACATTTATTCATCACTAGCTTGCGCCCGCGGCTTCGCCCGCGTGATGATGATGAAAAAAAAGTACCTATCTAACGTGTTATCCCAGACCACCCAAATCTACCTCTGTGGTAAATTTAATTAAGATCCGTTCAGCCGTTTTGAAACAAAAGAATATCAAACATTCACAATAAATTAAATAATAATAAAAATCTTATTGAACTACTTAAAGCCTACATTTAAACAGAAGGTAAAGTTTAACACGATTAGGTTCAGAGACTTATATCAAATTTGAAAAAAAAAAAATTGAAACCCTGACCTCGTAACTAGGTGAAAACCTGTATCTTAGAGATCAGTGTCCCTCTTGTACCCTCAAACATTCGCATTTATAATATTAATAGAATTAATTGTGCGAACCATCAGTCTGTGGAATTCACTGCCGGATTGTCTGTTCCCATATTACTATAATCTGAATCTCTTAAAGGTATGAGTGCATCGGTTTCTTCCAGGCAAACTTGCTCCACCCTAGGCCGCATCATTGCTTCTCCTCGGGCGAGTTGCGTCCAAACGCAAGACTATTTACTATACAAAAAAATATCGACGTCGAAAACTCAATAGCTATCTCGCTCGCTTTTGTAATACCAAAAAAGGATAGACATACGAATATCGAATCAAAATCGAATCGAAGTGTTTGTCACGAAGGACGTACACTATTAATACTGACCTAAAGACACAGGACGTGGTGAAGGTTGTCGAGTTGTTGTCATGCAAGAAAATGTCCAGATCGCTAACGATAAAATGTATGATTGATTACATGTGATTTTTATCATGAAAGTTGAACGATGTGTGAATCCAGAGCGGATAGGAAAGAAATCTAGATGTACCTAATGTTAAATAAAAGGTAAGTACTTCACAAAATAATGATTTGGCTAAATATTTTTCTACAACTGTGATAAAATATTTAATAGTTAATTGCGCAAGAATAACAGTGAAGATTACAGTTGCGTGCAAAAAAACTGTTCTATCTGCGTCATCAAAACTTCCTACTGATTAAAATAAAGGAACTATGGTAATTATTAAGATCATTATTTTTTCAAAGGGCTCTTTAAATAAGACAATATTTTCCTTGCAATTGAGGCATAATTATTTATGTTGGGTAAGGATAGAAGCCGTCGTACATACCTAGGTATGCAACAATTGCAAATAATAACTAATAATTATTCTGATCAGTAGGCACGCTTTTAGACAGAATAAATGGCCCCTTTAACCTTCAGTCTTTTATGTATTTCTCAATAACACGCAAAAAGTCATTAGTAAAAATATCAATAAGACCATAATTGCATCTTCTGATTGACTATTTCGAAATTGATGGAACAGTTAATTTGACTATTACGTATAAATATGCAGGCTTTTAATTACTTGATTTGCTATATTGTACGTATCTTGATAAAAAAATAACCTAACAAAAGAATTTGATAGCTAACACCACTACAGACATTAAGGAAACAATATAAAAAGTCGGAGTTACAACCGTTTGTTTTTTACGGAAGCGTCAAATCTCAGAAATCCATTTAAGTAGGTACTTAACGCGTTTTGTTTAAACATAGTAAACACAAAATATAGGAAAATAATCATGGGTGTTGAACTTCAAATTATTTATTCATAAACATATACATAAAACAATTTATTGTAATGCTAAAATTAGAACTCGCCAATTAAGTTTTAATGGGCATGCGAAAAAGTTTCTTGTGTATGCAGCCTTCTCACAAGATTCACAAGTAATACTTAAATCCATACTAAATTGTAATACAAAGCGTATTTTCCTATTTAAGTACTTACTACTACTCACAAAAAAACAAACACCATCTACATAAGTCAGAAGTTGTTTTATAAATAGAATATGTTTCAACCTAAAGTTTCTTTGTGCCAAAAATAAAACCCGCTAATTATTATTTATAGTTCAATGAACGAAATAGAATCCGTGGCGATATTTCCGCATGTTTTAAAACCTACCAATTTCAAATCCGTAAAACGGTTTATGAATAACAAAACTTGTATTTGTTTATAGAGTTGGCATTTAAGTGTTTTGTGGTTTACGTATGTCCAAATTATGAAAACTATACTTAAAACAAAAATCTTTTAGAGTTCCGTAACTCAAAAGGAAAATCTGGATCCCTTATTGGATTACTTTGTTCTCCGTCTGTCTGTCCGTGTTTTACCGGACCAGGGACCGGGCCATATAGCTTAAAGTTTTTCCCGACATTTTCGAAGCATGGAGGTAACTTGGTATATGTGTATAAGTGGTCACCCATCCACAGACCAACGCTTAATATAACACAGTTGCCAAATAATAAATCGGATTGGGTTTTAATTGTAATTCTAGTCTAATTACAGCAATTTTAATAATCACTGCTTAATATTAAGAGACGTTTTAAACTGCTCAAAATTATATATGTCATATTTGTATTTATTATACATAATATGTATAATAATATATATTATATGGCAATGTCGACCTTTATGAAAAGAGGAAAAAAAAATCTTCTTTACACAGTATAAAATTTGCCGCAACCGTTGTCCTTTCGCTTAGATCTTTAATGCACCGTTCCAATAAAAAAAAACGATTCGTTTTGCTTACGGTTGGTTGTATTTTGACATAAGTTCTATGAGACTTATGTCAAAATATAACTATCCGTAAGCAAAACGAGTCGTTGGCATTAAACGACTCAACGGATTTTAATGCAGTTTTCAGCAATGGAAACAGTGAGTCAAGAGGAAGGTTTAATAAATACATCGTATGTACATCAGCAAGCTAGTTAGACTAATGAGAAAATAATAACAATAACTACAATGAAGACTATTAAGTCGGCTGTTAAAAGTCGTTTACATTAAAAACTACTGAAAGTCTTAATGTACTCTGAGTGAGAAGGAAGTTACATTTTTATTGCATCCGGTCAATTTCCTATGTAGGTACAAAAGTCGGAAAATTCGTGTTATAAAACAGCAAACAATGAGGGCTGAAACTGCGTTAAACGGACACCCGCGATAGAAACCCGCCGCGTGTCTGCGCGCGTGGGCTCTGTGGGTATGTGAAGGACCCTGCCACAGGTGCCTAAAGAGTTCATTCGCTTGATCTTATTTGACAGAGCGACACTGCAGTTTCACGCCTAAATGGCTAAACCGATTTTGATGAATTTTGGTACAGAGATATTTGGAACCCGGGAGACGGACATGGGCTATATTTTTTTAAAGAAAGAGAAAGAGGGAAACCTTAGCTTTTCTATTACAATAAATAAGACGCAAGGGAAAAAAACTACAGGTAACAGATACCTGCAAATAGGGAAAGGGGAACTGTGTTAACCCATATTTAACGCGAGCGAAGCCGCGGGAAAAGCTAGTAATAAATATAATAAAGGTTGGTAGGATATTTTATACACACATAATATCTATGGTCATAATTAATGGGTAGTTCTAGTTCACAGATTAATTTATACGACTAAGTCCAGTTTTACTACATTTATTATCTTTAAATTCCTATCTTAACCACATTCACTTGTTAAATGACAATGCTAGCCTTGGCAATAATTTTAAAATAATGTCACTGCAGATAAACTTAGGACCCAACAAAAAATGTCTATGCAGGAAACTGACCTATGAACAAGAATCTAAATTTAAATGTTGTGTCATTTAATTTATGAAACTAAACCAGTCTATATTATAAAAAAAAATATCTAAATCACAAACAGCCCGTTATAACACAAAAAAAACTTAACCCGAAATATAAACCTCTCGAATTTAATAAGTACATAATCGTTTTTTATTGTTCTAGAAATAGTACTTTATTCGTACCATAAACCTAACTAATGGCTGGTTCTATTGTCACGCACAGCCAATTACGAGTACGAATTTGGATTGTGAAACGAACCAAATCAAATCAAATCAATCAAATCAAATCATTTATTTCAATTAGACCATTACAGGCACTTTTGAATGTCAAGAAACAAAATGAATCTACAGTCCCGGTCACAAGGCATAATAACTTGTGAAAGTACTGCAGTTGCCCATTCCAAAGCGTTGATCTCTATGGAGAAGAATGGGCAAGAAACTCCATGGACACTCTTTTAAATTCTAATATTTTTACAAAATAGTATTTACATCATTCGTGTTGAGATTATACAAATATGTGAGAACGATGTAGAAAGACGTGCACAGTAAGAGCGTCCAGAGTAAATAAAAAACAAAATTCAATTTAAATCTAAATAAATTAAAAATGACCGTGGTAGTTAAAAAATGACCAGTCCCAACTGACAGCGCCCGTTCACGAACATGACGTATGGATCAGCCTCATTCAGCTCGACCATTTTGAAGGGAGCTAAATGACCCGACACACCCGCCACCATCAGCGAGACATTTAAGTGAGCATGACACTATTAACCACCAGGGCTTCGTCAAGTCAATGATAATACATAGCACTCACATATGGGCTTAATAATTATACAATACTAGAGAATTGATTCTATACATTGCAAAGATAGTCTTACAATCTTCTGCAGCTTCCACTATAGCTTCGGATACTTATTAATGAGTTTACCCCTATGCTTGAGGAGCAGGACCAGCATTGAGCCAAGCATTTTTATCATCAATATAATCCCCCAACTTATAATATGCTTGCCTACATAGTGTGCGTTTAATACAAGATTTAAATTTCGTTTCATTCAGTTGAAGAATGTGGGGAGGTATTTTATTGTAGCATTTCAAACAGTACCCCATGAAAGATGAGTCTACTTTAGCTAACCTGAAACCTGGTTGAACTAATTGGTCCCTATTTCTAGTATTATAATTGTGTCTGTCACCTCTTTTACTAAAAAGATGCGAGTTTTTCCTGACATACATGATGTTTTCATAAATATATTGACAAGGTACTGTCATGATGTTAATATCCTTAAACTGTTCCCTTAAAGAATCTCGCCTACGTAGGTTATATATGGCTCTAATGGCTCTTTTCTGCAGAATAAATATAGACTCGATGTCTGCAGCCCGTCCCCAAAGTAAAATACCGTATGACATTATACTATGAAAATAACTAAAATAGACTAGTCTCGCGGTATCAACATCAGTAAACTGACGGATTTTTCTAACAGCATATGCTGCTGAACTAAGGCGTCCTGCAAGAGATGTTATATGCGGACCCCATTGTAGCTTTGAATCGAGTGTTATTCCCAAGAAAACAGTTTTTTCGACGAATTCTAGTTTCTCTTGATTCAATACTATGTCACACTCACTGTTTTTGACATTTGGTAGAGCAAATCTTATACACTTCGTTTTTTTCCCATTTAATACTAAATTATTAGCCGTAAACCAATTATGTACCTGCATTAGGGCATTATTTACGTCGTCAAGATTTGTGGCAACCCTTAGGGGCCTTTAGTCTTTGACGTGACGTGACATTAAATGGAAGAGGCTCCACTTCAAATTCGAATTTCGAAATAGTGATAAAGTTCTAAACAGCCAGTACTGTTCATTCATTGTTATTTAACCTCTCAAAGACCGCCATTATTTACGTCAATTATCCGTCAAGCACCACCGGGCGGGCTCTTATCGTAAGCGTAATCTGATTTTAAGACTTATCTTTAGTACAAATACAGTTTTAAAAGGTCGGGGTTTGGTGGCACTTAGTGCCAGCGGGGCTCAATGGTAATACTTGTTAACTGGCACGTTTTTGTGCCGCTGGGGCTCTAGAAGTTAAATCTGTTTTTATGCAGAACACTGACTCTATTCTCGTTGGCCAAGAAACAGTGTAAGATCATTAATAGCGTTGTTCAACAACAGATAAAGGGAGGGTCGACATCCACAATTGGACATCTCATTGCGAAAAATATTCGATTATTCGATTGTTAAAACTAACTAGCAACCAATACCGATAATTATTATAGTCACGCCTCACTGATTCCCAGAAACTATTTAGTGTCGGTAATTTGTCTTACGTATTTAGTCGGTAAGATGAGCGTGTTAAATAACTTACGTAATACTAAATTCATTGATTGAATGAGGTTGTTGAACGAAACTTATCAATTATTCACGAGTGACCTATATTGGAGGTTATTATTCTTATTGGTGCCACCGAAAAACTTTCTGACCACAGAATATTAAAGTAAAATCTATACTTACCTACATAATTACGTATGTTTACTCCTACTACTATTGCCATCAACTGGGCGCAGATCCAGACTTCATAGCTGCTACTGGAAACTCCCGATTGAAAAACCTAATAACACTTTGCCCGACCCGGGTATCAAACCTAGGTCCTTCTGCTCAGCGTTCTTGGGACCACTACACCAACAAGCTGTAAAAAACAGCAAACACCAACAAAAGCAGAAATATTCATTTTTTAGGGATGGGAAAATGACTACCCCTGCTCTAGACGAAGACTTTCCGTGTTCCTACTTTTATTCCGGGGCCGCGGTATCTCTTTCGAACAACCCGCAACCCCGGCAGTCGAAATACGTCTCACAGTACATCGTGAGCTACTATTCAGAGGCATGTATGCATACAAAGGATAAAAGAAAAAGAGTATCCGTACAAGTCTATGGCGAAAACGTGTTTAAACAAAAGCATTCTCCATACCGTTAGCCTGAGTCAACGAGTGAACGATCTTTTGTGACATTTGCTTCATGAATAGTGTCCGTAATTTAATACAGGCAGAACAAACGGTACAACTAAGATTCTTCTTAATTTTGCATGAATGTGTGTCAACATTTTTTTTTTGTACAGACGCCTGCACATCAAGCTACTACAATCTGTCAGATTTCTTTGATAGATTTTCGACTTTATTTCCAAAATAGAAGGTTCAAGGTTCATTGGGAAAAATTGTCAGTTTCGGGTAGCTTGACCTGCAGGCGTCTGTACAATATTCCATGCGTACATTCACTAGCAATAAAATGTATGCACTTTCATCGTACAGTTTCATATACTGATATAAGAGTTATTTGGTCCATAATACTATGTTCGTGATAACGATAAACGTCAATCAAAACAGTAGGATAATAATAGTACATTTCGATTATAGTGAAGAAACTTTGTCATTGCGACCAAAGCGGAATAAACGCCCTAGCCGTCAGGCGAGTGTATTACATAGCCGAGAACAGCAGTAACAAACTCTTAGGTGAATCAAACCACGTTTTTCAATACACTTACGGCAAAATCAAGTAACAGAACCAAAAGTTTTTCCCCGGGGTTTGTTGTCTCGGACTGGAGGAAAAACAAAGGTAGAACAAAATAATTAATACAAAATTATGTAGGTACAGTTTTTTTGAAAGCGTCACTGCAATGATTGCCTACTTATGTCCTATGACGCACTTGCTGATTCATTTAAAAGTATATGTACCAAACTCAAGTCCGTACTTATACGACACATTTCATTACTTAGTCCGAACAAGAGGTACTTTGTCTAAACATGAGTCTGAACTACACAAAGTGACATGTCTGACGTCACATAGATTTATGTCAAAATAGTTCCTAATGTTTTTTGGGGAGGGGTTGCTACGTAGCTCGTAGACTCGTAGATCAAAATTGCTACGACCGTAGCCACTGACTACCACGTTCGTAGCACCGTAGCACCAAGGCACCAAATTGTTACAAATGTAATGCATGTCTTATTTATTTATAGTCAACTAGCTTTTCACCGCAACTTTGCTCGTGGAAGTTTAAAAAAATCTTGCAACGTTACAGATGGAGATCAGTCAGACGACGTAGTTAGTTAATCAATCGTAAATGGATGTAGATAAGACGCGTTACTCTTTTTGTAATGATAACAATAATTATTATTATTTGTTAATATATTTACCAAGAATTAAAGCACTCTTACAAATACATCCATAAGATGATAAAAGTTACCAAATAACACAACATGGAAATAAAAAAAGGTTAATAAAATTAATATTAAAAATAAATTAAAAAAAAACACAATTGGCAGAAAGAGGTGCCTCTTTGTCAATTATGGTCTATGCCCTTTGAAGAATTAAAAAAAAGAATTAAAAAGTGCGTGTTATTAGACATAGGACCAATGAATATTAATGTCAACAAAGTCTGCCGTGAGAAGATAATAACATTATACCTATCAGCATTTCATGACCACGTGCAGCTCAAATCCTTGACATGCAAACATACATAACAATTGAAAATAACAACAAAAAGCCATTTCTCAATCTATTATCAATATAACACTAAATATCTTCTACTTATACAATATTAACAACACAATGCCAAGCGCATATATCGGTAAAAAACCGTAATTGACATTTCGTAATCGAACGAGTGAGGAGAAAAACCGATAAAAAACGTTTTGTTATTGTTATTTCATAACTGGTATTGTAATAGATTGATATGTAAACCGGTCAAGTATGCAATGGCCTTAGAACGAAGCAATGTTACGTTATCGTAATCAGTTGCTTAATTATTTTTTTTATGATAATTATTGCAACAGGTAGGTACTTGGCTGTGAGTCATCAACTCCTGTGCGAAGGTATGGAAAAGGGCATTTGTGTTGTTGCAAAATAAATGATATATATGTTTATTTTCCTTTTCAAACAATTTATCGTTTCGACACTTTTTTAACTCGTCATTCTTCTGCCCAGCACATCCTCTTTTTCCAAACCTCTTTATTTCTCGTCATATCTTTCCAACCGTCTAAATATACATTTATACCATCTTCGCTTCTATCGTCTAACTCTATGGTATAGGTACCTACATCTGTCAATTTTGTACGTTTATCTACCAAATATATTAAAAAATAGGCTTTCGTTTGGCCGCTAATCGGCTGATCTGAAGCGAAGATGCGGCCGAGGGAGAAGCACGTGTGTCTAGAAGGCACCGATGCAATCAAACTAGGGTTCCATAAAATTGCGACATAGACGGCCATATCTTCTGACTGCGTACACTTGGAGGATTGATTTCAACTCGATACCTCTACGCGATCTCGAGATAAAGGGCACTGAGAGCAGGCATACAGACGAAAAAAAAGTGATCTTATAAGGTTTCTGTTTTGCCGTGTTTTTCGTACGGAACCGTAAAAACACTTTCCATTCCTCGTATCAAACGGAAAAATACAGCAAAATAAAAGAACAATACTAACATTGACTTTAAGAATGCTATGATTTTAAAACGAAATAATAGCGTGACTAACCATTATAACATTCATAAATATAGGTTTATTCCTCCACCTAGTTTTTATAACAATAGTTTAGGAACAAAAAGGTTCAATGGTCTTTGTGAAAAAAGTTGAACCTGTTCGTTGTTATTTTTGAATTAAGAACACTTGGTGCGCTAAAAAAAAAGAAGAAAGGCACGAATGCATAGTTGAGGTAAATTATCGTTATCGGAATCAAACAACAAGATGTGCCTTTAGCTATTATAATTACTAATTGCCAGTTAGTATTAATTGCAACTAATCAAATGATTAACCATTTGCAATACTTCGATTAAACACAATGCACAAGGTAGTATTACCTTTTATAAAAACCTCGTTTACAAATAAAGTGACAATAATTAAGTTAAATGTTTGTAAAGCGACGTCAAAGAAAAAGTTGTGTCACTGATTTAAAGATGATTAAATTTGAATTTCGAAGATTTCGATTTTTTTTTATATTTTACCGAGGCACATACAAAAGGTTTATGTTAGGGTTCCCTTACACATCAAAAGGTGATTGACCCGTGGCGTATAAATCTCCAAAATATTACACAGAATAGGCGGAAATACAGGTTCAAATTAATTTGTAGTGAAAAGGGGCCTTAATGCGCCGAACAAATACGATTAAAAAAAAATGCAAAATTATATCTTACATTTTCGATTTTGAAATACGAATGAAAGAAATTCAAACAAGCGATGTCTTCCACAGATTTCGTGATTATATTTTTCCTGCATTATATGTGTAGTAGTACCTACTGAAATGAACTGGCTCTTATGGGTAAATCAATAAACCCGTGTTCTACCTATCTATTATGCGCCAACAATTTTATTCTCTCTTTGTTTTATTCAAACATGCATATAAATGGTTTATTATTTCCTATCTTGCTGCCTAAGTTCGATCTAGCATTGTCTTTGGCAACCATTATTTGGGAGTGTATGCGTCACTCCTTACTGACAGACCAGACTTGAAATAAGAACGACGTTTTATTAAAAAAAAAAACAAAAAAGATAACGTTGCTCTTTACTAGGCGATTTCTATACAGAGTTTGTTTTGTTTGTATGTTACGTCTTCACGCCTAAATGGCTTAACCGATTTTGATGAATTTTCGTACAGAGATAGTTGGGACCCAGCTTAGGTGCGTAGCTGGACTTCTCTATTTCCATCGGTCAAGTTCAGCTTGCTTTTTACAAGGCTTTTCAATATTTTTTCACAATGTTTTCCTTAACCATTTTAAGAGGCACACCGGCCGTAGTACCTAGAAGGTACGTACAACAATTTTTAATGAAGACATGTTCGTAAAGGAAACAATAAAAGTCAAGGTTAAAACGAAATAGCATCCACTGTAACGTAGGTATTATCGCGTACTAGAAAAATGGACGTCATTCTGCCATAATGAATCAACCCACAATATCTGGTTCATTAGATCTATTTAGTTTCGTTAAAGTAATATAACTGTTTAAATGTAGGATATTACTAAAATCAGTCTCATAACATCCGCATCCATTCGTAGGGTATACTATTTTTACGGTTGGTAGCGTATACTATTTGAACGAGGAGCTCGTGGCTAAATAACAGCAGCCTCTCGGGGCGATCTTTATGTTAAGCCGCGCTTGCCTAGGTTGGTCTGTGGATGGGTGACCACTCGTTACATACCGAGTTTCCTCCGTGACTCTGAAAGCACGTTAAGCACTTGGTCTCGACTGTCATTTGTAGATCTTTGACAGTCGTTGCAGGTAGTCAGTGTTCCGAATGTCGGACAACCAGTCTTACCAAGGGGTATCGCATTACCCAGTACTAACTGGGTTGTGGAGGTCAGATAGGCAGTCGCTCCATGTAAAATACTGATATTCAGCTGCATCCGGTTAGACTGGAAGCCGACCCCAACATACTTGGGAAAAGGCTAGGCTGACGACTATTTTTACGGTTGGGAAATTATCAAATGACTTCTCCCGCTCTGGCCGGAACTGGTGGATGTGTCAGACTTTTACTGACTAAAACCCACCCCCGTTCCTTCTTTTGCCATTTATGTACCGGGGCGGGCCACGGTATCTCTTTAGAGCAATGCAAGGCCCCTCTGCTTTGCTGACATCTCTTTGAGGCTTTTAAAAACAAATTTCAGCTATTGATTTGCATTGTTCAATTTTGGCAGAACTACTAAAATGGCCACTATAACTGAATAATAACATATATTAATAAATAATTTGTACACAGAGTGATTTTATTCATAATATTTTTACGTGATTTTCAATATAGGCATTCAGTTCATCGTACTCAATAACATCAATACTATCTTAATAATTTACAGTTACACCCCTATTATTATTCCGTCAGATACACCACTTTCGTCCTTTACAAGGCTCTATTCGGGTCATGTCATAAATTGGACTTGTAATTGTAGGTCATACGATGTAAACTAGGTAGATACCCTAATCATCACACAACTTTGATTAGGTCAGCTTTCAATTGGTAAAATAATCGTAATCGCTTTCCAGTCTAATACCAGTATTTAAGACTAGCTGGCAGCGTGAATAAAAAAAAATCTATGTGTTATTCCAGACTATAATCTACCTCTTTGCCAAATTTTATCAAGATCCGTTAAGCCGTTTTGACGTGAAAGAGTAATAAACATCCATTCTCACAAACATTCGCATTTATGATATTAGTAGGGTTAGTGGGATGGAGAAACTACCTATCTGACCTCCACAAGTCACCACCCAGTTAGCAACCTTGTGTAAGAGACTGGTTGTCAGACTTTCGGGCCACTGGCTACCTGCAACGACTGTCAAAGATCTACAAATGACAGCCGGGGCCATCGGCCTGGCACAATTAATTGTCATTCAAAATCCCTATCATGACCTTTCTCGAAAGGAGCCAAACTCTGAGTTTCAAGAGTTTACGAAACACCACATAAAAATATTTTGTTAGGTATCGGAAAGCAAAGCCTCAATTAAACACGTTTCGATGTTAGAAAAATCCTGGTTTTGAACAGATACTCTTTTCCTATTATACACATTACAAATAGCTGTTTGACAAATATGAAAAAAGTATGATTTATTATATACATCGGTCTGTTATGTAATATCAACTCAGAAATACATAGACGTAGGCTAGCCCTAGCCTACGTCTATGTATATGAGAGTTCCAAAAAGATACCGTACCCCCGGCAAAAAAGCAAAAGAAGGAACATGGGTCGCTTTATTCAGAAGCCTGACACTCCCCCCCGCTCCACCCAGAGCGGGGAAGTTATTTGATGATTTCTAATTAGTAAAAAAGGTTGTTATTTAGATATCAACAATAAATTAACGATATTTTAAAGTGGTAAAAAAATCTTTGCCAAATATAAAAAATAAACAACAGTATTTTTGGTTGACAATAGAAAAATATGATGAAAAATTATCATGGAATTAGACTACTTAGCCACTAAATCCATTTATTTCCATTGAACACTATGTAAATACCTGTGTCACGATTTAGTATTTGTAAAAAAACATAATTTTTAACGCGTTTTTGCGTCATCAACACTGGTTTAATAAATGTTCACCGTGTGTGCATTTCATTGTCATCAGGGTGACCATTATTTGTGAATTTTGAATAACTAGTCTCTTATGCATAACCGGAAATTTTATATGTCTACTTAATTATTTATAGTAATTTCTTTGACTGTTTTTTTTTTATTTGTAAACCAATTTGCAATTTGCATGCAGAACGATGAATTGACATTATGTTTCATACTGATTCGAGAAAATTTGTTTCTGAGAGGAAAATGGCGATAATTTCCTAAAAATGTAGGTATAGTTTTGAGTTTTTAACAACATCTATTATTTTTAGACGTTGCACCAAAAATCCGATCAAGGAGTTAGAAAGGATCTCAAGCAGACTTAGGGTTAGAAAGAATTAGATCAATGCATTAGGTATGGAATACCATACGTACTTGCTATTTCCATTCTCTCCATAAACAGCCAGTTTTATATTAAGTTAATATTCTTCCTATGTTAATAAATTTTCGATCTCAGCGTGAAAAGCGGAACAATACTCCGTGTAAGTAAATAAAAAATATCGTTGGAATACACAGTTCTTTCGACGTCATAATCTAAAGTAAATTCCGTGTAATATTTATACTTATATATCTCACAGAATGATATCATGATGAGAACGATGTGTATACATTATTTACTTTAAAACAGACATTAAATTAATTGCGCGAATATAACAAACTGATAGGAAACTCCTAAATGAACAACTGTTAGAGAGTTTGTATACATACTTTTATTTGTATAAATACTGCTGCTGAGGTTTCACAAATAGATATATAATGATAAGTGAAATTTTCTGAAAAACCGGTAATTTTTACTCAAATAATACTGTTTTTTTTTTGCTTTCTCTATTGCATCTGTAGTACCGAAACGAAGGAGGTTATGTTTTCTTCACTACATGGTATAAAACAAAGTCGCTGTCTGTCTGTTGCTATGGTGTATGTATGCTTAAATCTTTAAAACTACGCAACGGATTTTGATGCGGTTTTTTTAATAGGTAGAGTGATTCAAGAGGAAGGTTTATATATATAATACTTCACGCTATGACTCTTAGGAGGTGAGCAGCGGGTGAAACCGCTGGGCGGGTCTCTAGTTTTTACATAAAAGAGATTTTATTTCATCCCAGATTATTTATGACTCTCCTCCGAAATGTAATTTCTCGATGGAAACAAGTCATTAAGATCGCTTCTCATTACCTCTACGTATTAAATAGGATCGTAACTCGAACGTTTGTAGGAAATCTAATAAATCGATCCCATAAGTACTAGTGCTCGTAATGAAATTATCTTTTGAACGCAGTTACTTCACAAATCAAATTATTTCTTTAACACTCACTTTTTAAAAAATAATTATTAAAATAACAATCGTTATTTAAAAACCTAAGTAACAGTCAATTCAAATTCAAGTGTATTTGCCTAAATAACAGGTAAATTTGACAAATTACGCGGTTTGTAATTTCAGAGGAGTAATTTTCGTAAAAAAAAAAGAAATCGGGATGGTACTGTGCCAAAAATAATTATGTAAGAAAGAAAGCTGTAAGATAATTCAAAATTCGAACCGGTAATGCTCAGAGGAACAAGGGAAATCCAGAATGACCATCTGAACCTGTTTTTTTTTTCAGACAAGAAACCCTTAAACTGACATTTAATCGAGAATACAATCACTCGCATAATTTAAAACAACGGCAATCCTTTCGGAAATCGAAACCTATTTTATATCTACCCTCGAAGGTCGAATAAAGGTATTCTATAATGACGCCAGATTAACGAACCATTATTTATATTCTATCACTTTCTTTTCGTTTCGATGACTCATCTTTTGTTATACCTGCGACATTTATAAAATATATAAATATTCGGAGCGGATAATAGTGATGGATGACCAACCTTTATTCATTAGAGAGACACCAAAAAAACAAGGTTCATATTTATAAAACATTTTTTTTAAAGACCATCTCTCAGATATGTGCTAGTATTAACACTAACTGCATTTTATGTGGAGTACAAATTAAACAAATACTTCAGTTGCTAAGAATCCTAAAAAGGATCCAAATTAAGAAACTTGTTTGAATCTTCATTAGCTTCAAAGTTATTCAAATTATATGTACGTAGTCCTAGTTAATGCGCACAATTAATTTAAGGGTCATTTTATAATTTAAATAATGTACCTATCAATTGCAGTAACCGGTCTAACGACTTTATTAACTTATCTACACTTAACACTCACAATAATTTTTACTTTCACGAAATAAAAATTAAATAATGAGGTACTGACTTGGTTTATCCGAGGAGTCCTCGTCCATGATCGCCAACTTGCTCGGCCTTTTGTCATCTTCAGACTTCAAACCCATGTTGTTCACTGCAACGGCCGGAAAATTAAAAAAAAATAAAAGTCAAATTAAGAACGCGGTGCTTTTATTTACGTAGATCACTTGCACAGGCTGGATGTATTTATTTTTAGTCTATATTATTTGTAATTAGAATGTAAATAAGTTTCGATTTATTGTTGATTATTTTTATTTAATACGCGCGCGTCAAAACGCCATGCTCGCGACAGGTGAGCCTGGCCGCGTACTTCGTCCGCGAAGGTTAGTATCGACTGTCACGGTACAATGGACTAGCCTTGTTTTTAAGGCACGCGACTTGCAGGCACGCAGCTGACTCGATCGTTCGCGTATGTAGGTAGATTTAGATCAGTGAAATTGACATAGTAATTGACACGATCGCGGTGATAAAGGTTGATACAGATTATTGGATGTGTAAGAAGATAATCTTATAATAGTAAGTAACCAAACGAAATTTTAAATTGTCAAAAAAATGTAATTGGCGATTATTATTTATAAGGGACTGTTACTTATGCAAATATATAAAATATACCTCCTACCTTCAACACTGACTACAGTTCAATTAAAAAGAAGCTAAATATAATGAGGCTGGCTTTGATATGTAAGAAAGAGAATCAAAATGAATGCCCTGAACGTGCTCAAGACAAAAAGGAAGAATGATTTAAAAGTTAAATTTTTTCTTTTTGCTCATGGCTATGTTCCTTTCACGTCATGACATTCGCCCCTTGAGGAATTTAAAGAGTTCCTAAACACTGCCAATTCATTCAACCAGGTTCATTCATTTTTTTTTAATGGCTTCAAATCACGAAGACAAAAGAAATAAAATAAAACCTATGAGTATTTAAAACTCAAATATGTATGCTTCAATTTTGCTGTTTCGGTTGATTTCTTTCATCATTATGTTTTATTATGTTATTTCCCGTGCTGATAACGGAATAAACTTTCTTATACTATTTCGACACGCGTTACAATAACGCATGTCGCTGATATTTATTGTACAAAACAGTAGAAGAAATGTGAGATAACCATATTATATTGTCAACCTGTATTGTCCCATTGCTGGGATAATACCTGTTCCATAATCTTTCCCTCTTCCCTATAATTGGTCACGGTTGCGTTTGCTAGCCGTTTCAAAGACGGAAGGTAAACAAACTGAAAACAATAAACAATTCCATTACTCTAGAATGATTTCAAATAATTTCAAATTCGGAACATAGCCACTTTAATAATCGGGACGGTCGGGACCCATTATTGGGAAGATTCGATCTTACTGAACATCGTCAATAACACTAACAAGACATAAAATTATGGAATGACTAGCTTCCGCCTGCGACTTCGTCTTCGTGGCAAAGTTATTTTGGGCTAACGCTAACTTTACCCACATGATGATCGAAAAAAAAAATCTTTCTCTCTCCTTTTCTTTCTTTTTACTCCCCCTTTTCTCACTCTTTTTAGCCTAAAATTGGTTTGGCCATACGAAGACGTAACAAACAAACTCACTTTCGCATTTATAATGTTAAGTAAAGGATAAACACATAACCCTCCGATAATTGGGTAAAAAGGAGACGAGAATTAAACCTAGATTGTAAACACAAAACAATCTGTGTAAATTATATTACTACTACTTATACGAACATTATATAAATGTGATATTAGATTTAATAAACCCACTAAAATAAACGATTGTTGCCATTATAATATCCAAAACCCACTTAGCAGGCCTAATTAAAAACAATTTAATACTTAAGATAAGTTGGAGGAGAGGGAAGGTTCAGGCTCTTTTACATTTCCAGATAAAAACTAATACATATCCATAGACATACTGATTTTCTTAAAAAAAAAAATGTTGCAAATAATCGTACGTTCACACAAGTAACGCTATAAAACTAACAAAACAACATCTTAATAAGAGAGCTACAATTTATTTTAGTGGTAAGCCAGTTACATCGGCTCTTAACTATAAGTTCGAAATTCCAATTTTAAATACTTAAGCCTGCCCTTACATCTTTCCAAAGAACGGTTTGGTTGAAACAACCAACTGTAATTATTCGAATCAAAATATTTTACGAAAAAAGACAAACCCAAGAATAGTCAATTTTTACAATTTCGAGAACATCCCGAAAAGTTTCGAATGCTTTGTTACCCTTGGTACTCAATAGAGTTCAAATTGTTCTTCTTTTTTATTTTAATACTTACATAAAAGAGGTCAGAGTTTTAATATAAAGGAATTTGAACAAATTCAACATTTTTTTGTCATGACTTATTTTAATTATTAAGCGTATCCATTGTTATTTTCTTTGCCCCCTTCGATTCAGAAATGAGCGTAAATATCTTAGACCAAAAAGTTGCGGTAATTGATGCCAAAACACATCTAAAAACACAACGCAAGTCGGGCTAAAAGAAGACAGGTACAATAAAATGACCTTGTGAACCATATGTGCACATTATAGGTTTTCTATCTAGTATTCTAGATACAAGATGGTTGATGTATTAATTATTATAATAAAGGAATATTTATTTATATAAATCACGAAGTATTTATAATAATGTAAATATAAGATACGCAGAATTATTACCTTATTATGTTGCTATGTTTATATGCTATTTAGGTGTCTTGCGGAAGATATATTTTCAAATAGGAAATAGAATATCTTTTGACATCCGTTAATCATTGACAAGACTATTGTTTTATAAATCATTAACTTTATTGGTCACTGAAATAGATTAATTTATTCCAGACTATTCAATGATATTTGTTTGCATAATGCGCTAAGCTTTGAAAAAAAATATCAATATGCTAGAATTTTATTGTGTTTGGGTGGTTTACCGCTAACAATACAAAAAAATATAGTAAGGTAATTAACGACAAACTATTAACAAGCCTCCACAGTCAACATTATAGTAGTGTTGTACAGTTACGTAATATTCGTAACAAGTTATCAAAATAAATTTAAATCTAGTTACAGTTTTAAAGGAATTTTAAATACTATAAAATGTACCAACTTTATGGCATCAGGTCGAGGCAGCAAACTTAACTAAATAAATATTATTCGTAGGACAAAGGATGAAACTAAATATATGATGATGTAGGGAAAAGATGAAACTAAGTAATAAAACGATAATACCTTAAAAAATATCAAAAATACAAATCGTACATGAAAATACGTCAATTTAAAAGATTATCGTGGAAAAATTTTACATAACAAATACTTTAGTTGAGGGTTTTCTAATATTATTGCCTAAAAGGTGGAATGTGAATAAATTAATCATAAGTCCACAAAACTTTGTTATTTATCGTGGTCATTGCCATCAAAGGCGACAAGGACGTTGAAATATTTAAAATCTAGGTAAGTTTGGAGTAGTCTCAAGGACGGTTGGTACAGAAGTACAGGCCGAAAATTTTACTTTTTTGTCCTGATTAAAAAAGTAAAATTTTCTTTTGGAATCTATACGGTGGGTGTCCTGACATTATCGGATTGATGGTAACCCTAGCACCGCAGCGGGTGAATACAGTTGATTAGTTAATAAAAATTTAAATAAATATTTTAATCTGGCAAAATAAATCGTGAAAAGTGGGCTAATTTGAAATCAGAGGATATAAAATAAAATATTCACGCGAAAAATACCCAACGTCTGCTAAAGAAAAGTTTCTACCTCAGTAATTAACCAAAACAAACACAACGTCAGTAAACAACAAACAAAAACAACTTTCAACTTTTATTTAAACAAACAGTTTTGCTTTCCTACATATTATTGTTTTCATTTCCTGCACGTACCTAAAGTAATTAGGGACAGTGGAAAATTTTTGATAAGAACATCTTTCGAATTCAATTCCACCTAGGGTTCCCACTTCAAAATCTGAAAGTACTATTGAAAAACGGAAAAAAACCGTCCTTGCATTTTACGGTTTAATATGACTTCCTCAGATATCATATAAGTAGGTACCTATATTATTTTATGTGAAAATAAACAATCCCTTTCTTAATACTTTTTAATCGACAAGTCCGAACGAATGATGAAGCCAAAACGAATGGAAATTCAAAGCATTTATTTTAATTAAACCATTACAGGCACTTTTCATAAAAAAAAGAAGCTGCTACAGTTCCAGTCACAAGACATAATAACTTGTGAAAGTACTATAGTTTCCCATTCCAAAGCGTAGATCTCTATGGAGAAGAATAAGCAAGAAACTCCATGGACACTCTTTTAAATCATAATATTTTTACATAAATCGGACACGGCAAAAAAAATCCAAATGGTAGGTAGCCCTAACTGCACATAAAAACCACAAGCCCTAAATAAAGTTCTAGAACATTCGAAAAACAATTTAAACTTTCCTGCCAGATGCACAACCAGTTTTCACGGGCATACACCAAAAACATTACCAGGAGGACAACCAACATCTCTTTATAGAAAAGAGATGCAGCTATACAGAACCTATATCCATCTCTTTCCGACGCTGAAGTAAGATTGGAGTAATACAGCTGCGGTACAGTCCCTGTTTGGTCATACGTGGCACATTGAACAAAGAGTAACACCGCGTTGATGAGAAAAACTTGGGACGTCAAAGTACAGCTACCCTACCATGACGTCTTAAAACAGAACTTATTCTACTCAGGGAAAGAGACAGAGCTATACAGGGTGTCTAGTACCATCTCTTTCCCTCAGTGGAATAAGTTTTGCTTTAAGACGTCATGATAGGCCTACATAACAGGTTGGATGACGTCACAAGTACGACCACAACACAGGCAGGTGACACAGAAGTACCTCATACGTGGTTTGTAGAAAACAGTACAATTGACCCGTCCTCCTCTCAATTAGCATTCACTTTACCTAGTAGGAAAAAGATTTGTAAATGCGTCAGTATGTGTAACCCAATTTATGTTCAGTACGGGCTGAATGTAGGTAAATATTAATATTTTTTCAGTGTCTGTCGTGTCGGGTATCGATCCCCGCTCGGTACAATTATTTGTAAGGCCTACAGATTGTTGTTTCGGGTCTGGATGTTTGTGTATGTGTGCCTAGTGTGACCATATACTAAAGGTCCCTTTGTCTTGTGAAAAAATCAACCCTCAACTAAAACATAATGGTCGTTGGTCGTCACAAGTTTTTAGCGAACCCTCGATGCGCGAGTCTGTCTCGCTCTTGGCCGGTTTTTTCCATTAGGAGTTCCTCGGTAGGAGGAGCTCGTGGCTAATTAATAGCAGCCGTTAGGGTTAATCTTTGGGTTAAGCCACGCTTGCCTAGGTTACTCTGTGGATGGGTGACCACCACTACATATCGAGTTTCCTGCGTGCCTCGGAAAGAACATACAGCTGTTGGTCCCGGCTGTCATTAGTAAATCTTTGACAGGTAGTCAATGTCCCAAAAGTCTGACACCAGTCTTACCTAAGGGTATCGTATTCCCCAGTTTTAACTGTCAGTCGCTCCATGTAAAATACTGGTATTCAGCTGCATGTGGTAAGACTGGAAGCCGAGTATTCAATGCCCATTGCCACTAAGAGATATTAGTATATCGTCCATTAGAAGGAGAAAAAAATATTATTTCTGTATTAATACAATTTTTTTTATTCATAAACTACTAATAAAGAATAATAATAAAGCAATAAAGATAAAATTAATATGGCAACTGTATGGGCGTATACCCTTTCGATTATAAAAGGAATTCCGACAATCGGCGCACGAACGACTGAGAAATTGCGTAAAAAAACAAACAAAACAAAACGCACAGCCGAATTGAGAACCTTCTCCTTTTTTGAAGTCACTTACTTCTAAATGAGAAAAAGACCAAATGCATTAAGTTTACGTTACCTCATGTTAGACAAGTGGAAACTAGTGTACTAATCAAGGATGAAGAGTTGAAACCGGAAGATAATACAGTGTTCCTAGGCTTAACTTTGGATGCTAAGCTTCAGTGGGGTCCTCATATAGATAAGTTGTCAAAAAAGCTTAGCTCAGCAGCATACGCCGTTAAAAAAATTCGTGATTTGACTGATTTAGAGACAGCCCGTTTAGTTTATTTTAGTTATTTCCACAGTGTGATGTCGTATGGTATTCTCTTGTGGGGCCATGCCGCCGATATTCAGACAATTTTTATTTTGCAAAAGAGGGCAATTCGTTCAGTGTATAAATTAAGTCCTAGACACTCCCTCAGAGAAAAATTTAAAGAGATTAACATACTAACTGTGCCCTCTCAGTTTATTTACGAAAACCTTTTGTACGCGCATAAAAATATAAAATTGTTTAAAAAATACAGTGATATCCACAACATAAATACAAGGAACAAACACAAATTTGTTGTTCCTGCAACGAGGCTCAAAAAAATAGGGGGTACATTCACATGCCAATGTATACGTTATTATAATAAACTGCCAAGCGATATTCAAACACTAAGCCTCAATAAATTTAAATCTTTTATAAAACGTAAACTATGTCTCAAAGCTTACTATAATATTAATCATTACCTTGAAGATAAAAAGGCTTGGGATTAAGCTGCTCCAATTTAGTTTACTCAGTGAGTGTCAAAATTTGCCTTTGTTTCATTTATTTATTGTCTATTCCTTTATTCTATACACTTTGACATTAATGTTTACTTTATTTTTACATTCTTTTTATTATTATTATTATGATTAGTGACATTTTATTTTCTTATTATTTTATGACATTTTATGATTTCATTATGATCTCATTAATTATTTATTTTTTTATTTTATTTGTTTATTGTAAATGTGAGGACCATTTGGATCATTTCTTTTATTTACTTTGTTTTTTGACAAAGGTCTGGCAGTTTGAGTGCTATAAGCGACCTACACAAATGTCCTTTTTTTGGTATTGTTCGTCGTGTCGTTGAGCTCCTTGGGTTATGAGTTGAGCTACACGATAACTGACAAATGCTTGCACTGACTGGACAGGTCCACTCAATCTGTGTGGTGCTTTCTTAAAAAGACCATTTCAGACACTATCTGCATAGTCCTCATGTAAGTTGACCAAGATTATTTTGTCTGGACTTTAAAAGAGACTATGACCTCTGAGTTTGTTTCGGCTGTTTCTTCTCAGAGTAGTCGGGTACGAAACACCGGCCTCATCTAGTTTTAAAAAAAGATGACGTGTAAAAGTGTTTGTGAAAACCTATTTGCAAAATAAACATCATTTATCATTATCATTTATCACTTAAAATCGTTTTTTTCTTTTTTAAATACGTTGCCGCACACTATTTCTCCTGTATCGTGGGTGCGTTTATAAACATTCAAACACATACGCAAACAGCTAAACCCGGAACAACTATCTGTAGGCCATACAAATATTTGTTTCGTGCGGGGATCGAACCCACGACACGCAGCGCAGCAGTCGATCGCTCAGCCACTGCGCCAACCGTGTCGTCAAAATAAAATAAAAAAGGTAAAATTAATATGGGAACCCTATTCCTTTTAAAAGATTATAAAAGAAATTCCGACAATCACCGCACGAACGACTGAGAAATTGCGTAACAAACAAACAAAACAAAAAAAAACGCACAGTCTAATTGAGAACCTTCTTCTTTTTTTGGAGTCGGTCAAAAACCATATTTGTTGCATCACAAATAACCTATTACATCAATTACCAGTGACCAGCAATTTTGAATGATCGTTTCCTTTTTAAAGACTGCAGTTACGGCTGTGTGGATGTTGCCAAATCTTTACGAAATCTTTCGACGGATGATCATGTTGTTATTTGCGTTACCAATTATCTTTCTGACGGTTAGAATCTAGGTTGTAAATACCACAATGTACAATACTCTGTTACTTTGCTGTTGTTTTCTGGTTGAATAATGGAACACCACAGCACACTAGCTAGATTCATAATTCATTTATGGACAACTGAAGAATTACTTGTACGGGTAATTAGTTGTTAAAAATATATATATGCCACAGTCCAACCATATTACACTTTGAGGAATGCAAATCACAAGCTTGTTTATTATTAGACATATGTAGGTACCTATGTTAGTAAGTTTGTTTGTTTATTACATCTTCACGCCTAAATGTTTGGTATAGAGATAGTTGGGACCCTGATGACATGTGAGGGAAAAAGAGCGAAGAAAAGGGAAAACTTTTAACTTTTTTACAATAAATAAGGCGCAAGGGCAAAAACTACAGGTAGCAGGTACCTGCTAATCAGGAAAGGGGAACTGTGTTACCCCGAATTTAACGAGAGCGAAGCCGCGGGCAAAAGCTAGTTACTGAATAAAGGTATAATCTTGGGGTAAAATTATTAGAAACACTGCTATTTGCTACTTTTAGTTCATCAGTGTCCTGGTGGCCTCCAGTATGTGGGAGAGATGGCGCTAGACGTCCTGTATACCTTCGTCTCTTTCCCAAACTGGAATGACTTCAAAAACAGTCTTGTTTTTAATACGTCATGCTAACCTTAATTTCCTTATAATTAATTACTATGCATACGTAGTACGTGAAAGTGTTGTCATACTAGGTAAACAGTCTGACCTTGGTTCTGAATTTCTGACTAACTTGTAAACTTCGGTAAGGGCAGAGGTCAGAACTTTTTCCTTCTAGTGGGACGAGAACACACGAATTAGTCTTCATACCTTATGTCACGTAAAATCCAATGATATCATTTACTAGCCTATGTCTGCTGCTTTACTGGCCAATGATAGCCAATTGACATCCATTCATCTTTTACACTTCAGCCAACTTATCTGAACAGAGCGGGAGAGGTTATTGATGGGAATTTCCCATCCGAAAAAACAACAACACCTGTCGCGTCGAAAAGAGTCAGAAACGCTTTCGTCCAGTTTGGATCGTGAATGATCGTTACTGTAAAATTTCGTACTTCTTTAAAAAAATCTCTTATCAGGTGAACTGTAAAAATCATTCATTTTATGTTAGTGTATTAGTATATTAAAGTTAGTATATATTATTCATTCTTAGTGCAGTCACTTATGCAAAGGTTAGATGGGTAAAAATTTACGAATGAGAGGTGATTAATACCCAAAAATGAGACCTGTTAACTTGTTTATTTATTATATTATTATATTTTTGTACTTTAATAACTTAAGACGACGACACGAGTTTTTATGAGACTTTTGACACTCTAAAGCTGTGTACGAGTTTTCTCAGCTCTCCTCTCTCCTCCTCTCTTTACGAGGTGAAACACCTAAAAGTAAGGTTTTAAATGACTAAATTATCCTGGGTTCGCTTCCCAAAGTTTTATTGGATTTTTCCATCAGGAATTTCTTGGTATCTCAGACATAAGTGGTAAAATGTGGGTGTGCTATGTGTTAAATTCACTTCTATCCGTATAAACAAATAAATCCCTTTGGAAATTACACACATGTTACCTTATGTCAACCCAAAACCGAACCAAATCTACAACACCAAACTAGCTGCACAAACCTAATCCACTGCCATTCATCTTTACAATGCCACACGTGATGTTCAACAGATAGTTAAGATCAGTACAAATACTGGAGCAATCGCTTTATCTATTGTGTTCGGATATGATTAGATAGACAAGGCAGTAAACTTGACGACAAGTTCGATCACCGTTGATGATATATCTCTTGGAACAGTTGCGCAACTATGAGGCGAACTGACGAAATGTGATGACTAGGCTAATGTTACCTCCATACTCTGTTTTCATGAAGACGATTTTGAGAAAGTCCTGTTATATTAAAACCTCATTTAAGAGTCAGGAAGAAATCTATTACCGGGGTTACGTTTTTCGAAAGAAAAACCGCGGCCCCGAAACACAGTGCAAAAGAAGGAACATGGATGTGTTAGTCAGTAAAATTCTCACACTCTTCCTCCTGTTCCGCCCAGAGCGGGGAAATAATTTGAAGATTCTGCATCCCGTATATAGATATAGGCAAATATCATCAGACAGGGGACGCATTAGGAATGACTACGCCATCGAGGTCAACACTCGACAATGATGAAGATGGCACGAAGATTTGACATGGTTACGGATCTTACGAGATCGCACAAGACAAGATGCAGAAGCATGAAAAGAGAAATGGAAGGCCCAGTTGTAGGACACGATACGATTCTAACAAAGGAAATATACATTTGAACTTGGAGATTGCTGCATGACTATCGGCCATTTAAAATGTTTTAAAAATAATGAACATTTCGAAAACATTTTCAACACCCGGAACTGCAGAAATTAAGGTGAATGAATTAAAGTGTACATTCTGTTTAGTTTTGCCGTGAAAATTAAAACTAAATTGTTAGCAGTGGACAGACAATATAGAACGTAATGTCGTCTTTAATCGTTCAGACTTGTGAACAAACTTTGGCTATAGAATTACCCCCTATAACAATCAAACTCAAACTCAAAAGCATTTATTTTAATTAGACAGAAGCACTTTTGAATGTCAAGAAACAAAATGTCAAAGCTACAGTCCCGGTCACATGATATAATAACTTGTTAAAGTACTGTAGTTGCCCATTCCAAAGCGTTGATCTCTATGGAGAAGAATGGGCAAGAAACTCCAATCTTAACACAATAGACGAAATTTAGGCGTCTGAGTAAGTATTATTGCATCTCTTACTTTTTTAGGAAAAAAGGGTAGTACTTTGTTCATTCAAGAAAGAATAACAGACATAACAGCAAAAGATGGAAAACCACCTGGTAGGTCCATGTAAGCGAAGGGTTAAACACAAGAAGAAACAAGAGACGATCAAGCATGACATGATAAAATCCTTTAAAGACATGTAAGCAAAGGGTCTATTATATGGCAAAATCCAATAAAGACATGCAAGCGAAGGGTCTAGATCAGGAAAGAATAACAGACGATCAAGCATCACATGGCAAAACCCGACAAAGACATGCAGCGAAGGGTTGAATAAAAAAAGAAACAACAGACGATCAAGCATGACATGACTAAATCAGATAAAGATATGCAAGCGAAGGGTCCAACCTCCGCGCGGATTCATAAGAATCATGATGATGATACATAAGATTCCTTTAGCACATTGAATGTACTGTTAGTATCAGCTTAGCCTGAGAAGGGTGCTTCAGAGCTAAGCACATTGTAAAGATATGGTATCAGTAGGACACTGTTTGTGCGTGCAATTGCATGCTATCTGTCACTGCTAGTAGCTAGGGTTGTCTGCAAATGCGTTGAATGAATGCGTTCCTGGAATATTTGAGATCGGTATCTTATGACTTTCATCCCTGGTTTCTACAATTTGAGTCTTCGACCAGAAACTGTATTTGTTACTTCTTGAATGATTTTTTTAATTTTATATTCTGAATTGTACCCATATTTGAAATCTAAAAATCTTATCTTATAATGATGGTTATTTCCGCACGCGATACTTTTGTCGGGATTCTCGTTGTCAATGAATATTTCTAGGTCGTTGATGTCTGCATGCTTTTAAGTCCTAGATTTCTTAAAGCCCTTAACTTCATTATTTGCCATTAACAATATTGGAGTCGGCTTCCAGTCTAACTAAATGCTGCTTATACAAATATTCTTCATGGAGCGTCTGCCTAACCGACCTCCACAACCCAGTTAAATGGGTGGGTATTACGATACACCTTAGTAAGACTGATTATTATCAAAGTTTTGTACCACTGGCCACACATGTGTCAGCCGGGACCAACCGCTAAACGTTATTTCCGAAGCACAGAGGAAACTCGGTATCAAATGGATGGTCAAACATTCACAAACTGACGTGGGCAACCGCGGCTTAACCATGTCGATCGACCGGTGCGCCTGTAATTATTTAGACATGCGCTCCTCTAAATTCTGCTTCTGGCCAAATATTGAGTTACTCTGCTAAGATTGCTACGATATTCGATACGCTAAGAGTACTGTTATCTATTGATGAGAAAATCTACGGCATGTTGCGGCGTGCTACACTCCTAAACTTGACATTAGCAGTCGACATCTGCGTGGGGACTGACGTCTTGCTCCTAATCTTATCACCGTAGGCCGCGGTCTTTGCATCTCATAGCACGTGACTCCGGAGATCAAACTCGATTTTAATATTTATTTTGGCTTGTTGATGTTATTGGTTAACGAACAGGTCGTTGGCCGACCTGATGACACGAGGTTACTGCAGAAGCGTGTCCACTCCAGAGACAATTCTAAAGTGTCACATGAGATCATTCATCATTACACTAGCATTGTTTGAAAATTTGTCTTCTCCACAAAGCAATAAATATAGCTGAATTTCCAGACTAAACGGCATTGCCATCCGGGGTTGCGGGTCGTTCGAAAGAGATACCGCGGCCTCAAAATATAAAGGGCAATAGAAGGACATGGGTGGGATTAGTTGGTACAAGTCTGGCACTCCCCACCGCTCCGTCCAGGGGGATTTCCCATTCGCAAAAAAGGGGTATTGCTATTACAATAAACTATATGACGTAATAACATTACAGATTAGAATTATCTCAACACACAACAGCTTGAACTTTATTTACAAACGCGAGCGCCGCCATTACGTCTTCGAGTGTACATTACATAAGTACTTGCATTTTTTACAATTGTTTAAAAACCAATGAAGTCATCGATCCCTGGAATATGTTAAATACATTTTTACGTGCGGTTTACAAATACGTAAAGTTTTCATTGTGTACATATCACTGGTACATGATTCGTATTGATTGTAATTTTATCCTTATTTGGTAAGATGTTCTTACAAACAATCTTGTGGCTATTCCTACCTAAACAAAAACACTTATATAAAGACTGATTATTACCGAGAATTTTATTCAAGCAAGGCTGGTTACCTACTAAGAATTTACTTCTTTTTTGTGGGTATGGGAAATCATCAAATAACACCCCCCGCTCTGGGAGGAACAGGAAGAAGGGCCATACGTTTACTGACTAACCCCACCAACCCACCCATGTTTCTTCTTGCGGTGGCCCTGGCAGGCCCCTCTACTTTGCTGACATCTCTTTGAGGTGCGCGTGGAACACGAACGCGCTGTCGACACGGCCTGTCGTCACTAGCTAGACGGACGGACAGTGAGCTACCCATTGCTCATGGTCCATGTGCTTGTGGATCTACGGTAGCCGTAGTATAGCAGGTAGTAAGTATAGCATATTGCTTCGAGACTGTCGTGCCGAAGAAGTTTGTAGCACACCTAACCGGACAGCACTAGAAGCCAGCCATTCATTGACTTGATTGATGTTTAATAAATATTGATTGTCGTGGATTCAGAGAACGTGCAATAATTCTGTGAATCAAAGTTACTTTCAATAGAGTCTCGCGGCTAAATAACATCCAATATCCGTATCTGCGAACTCTCGGATATCAGACAACACATAAATCGGATAACATAAATATCACGCCTGGTTCTCTCGAAAGGTTAAGTAGATCTTGCCGGGGTTGCGGGTTGTAATAGGCAAAAGAAGGATCATGGGTGAGTTTTTAGTCAGTAAAAGTGTGACACTCCTCCTCGTTCCTTATAGCAGAGTAAGTTATTGGATGATTGTAGAGGTGTACTAAATAAAACACCCCCATTTCGCCAGTCATGTTTTGACGACACGGTTGGCGCAGTGGCTGAGCGATCGACTGCTGCGCTGCGTGTTGTTGTCACGATTCCCGCACGGAACAAATATTTGTATGGCCTACAGATAGTTATTCCGGGTCTGGCTATTTGTGTATGTGAGTTTAAATGTTTGTAAACGCACCCACGATACAGGAGAAATTCCTAGTGTGGGGCAAAGTTTTAAAAGAAAAACCAGGTGTAAATCCAAACTGCGTTGGCTGCTATTGAGAAACTCCTACTGAACAAAAACAAATAATAATAACACACGAATCCATAAGAATAACATACATATTATACGATAAGCTCATAAATAAAGCATTATGTACTACAAAAACGGTTGCTGATTATAATTTTATAAACAACAGTAACAGTGTGACGAAGGTGATGGCGATGGCGGGCGAACTAAGTGGTGGAGTGGAAAGAATATCCAGGAGGATCTAAGAGCTTAGCCTGCTGAATATAAAACTGGGCAGAAGGTCCTTCGAGTAAAATACTAAAGCTCCGCAGTGTAGAGGTACAGACGCCTGCTGGTCAAGCTACCCGAAACTGTCATTTTTTCCCAATGAATCTTGAACCTAATACTTTAGAAATAAAGTCGAAAATCTGTCAAAGAAATCTGACAGATTATAGTAGCTTGATGTGCAGGCGTCTGTACGAACGTGTGGATTCAACGTATCGTTAATAACTCAGTTTTGGAATCGAAAATCCAATTATCTTTATAGAAATTGAATTCAATTATATGCAACGAATCAATCAGTATCATCTAAAGACGGTAAGAAAAATGTTAGAGAATAGAATATAAGGATACAACAAGATAGAATATTCCGCATTATGTACACCATACAAATTACAAGAGTAACAGCAACTTATAAATAGGGTGACACAATAGGCTGTCTTATAGCTAAAAGTGATTTTTTAAGACAACCTTTGGATGGTTTTCATTTTTCAAAACGAATAGCACATTAAAAAGAAAAGAAAGTTTCTCTAAGGAGAGAGGTAGTGCTTTTTGACTATCATTCTAAAAGACAAGGTTTGAACGCTCCTTACAGACACGGGCAGGGCATTCCATAGCCATACAGTTGAAACTGTTAAGAATTTGTCGTAAAAGCTAGTAGAATGCACCGCCATATCCTCAGGTTTTCCGATGACGTTGATTGAACCATTCTTTAAGATAAAACAAAAAGGTCCACTTAATATATAACTGATTGTCTAGTGTTAGAACCAATTACCCTTTGCACAAGAAAATTTACAATTGGAGAGCTATATCTCTCCGCTACAGTTCTCAGGATGCTGTTGAGACTAACTATTACTGTCCTAAAGGGAGCGAGGCACTTTTTTTAACCGCGTGAAACCGTGTGTCCTTACAAGCCTGCTTTTAATTCGATATATTTATGTTACTCGCAACAGACTGGTAGAAAGTCATTGATGGAGCACAAAACAAAGAAATGGCTTCGAAAGCAAAGCAAAGTCGCAGACGTGACGAAACGGGTAGCGCACCTCAAATGGAAATGGGCCGGACACATGACTCGAAGTTAGAAATCCTGGTGCAAACGTATCCTGGAATGGAAACCGTGGGGAGAAAAGCGCCCTCAAGGACTACCTACTATAGCTCATCGTCCGTCCGTCTAATGACGACAGGCCGTGTCGACGGCGCGTTAGTGTTCCACGCGCCTCAAAGAGATGTTGGCAAAGCAGAGGGGACTACCGGGGTTATGGGTTGTTCGAAAGAGATACCGCGGCCCCGCGACATAAATGGCAATAGAAGGAACATGGGTTGGGTTTTAGTTATTACAAGTTTGACAGTAAGAGCGGGGGAAGTGATTTGATTATTTCCGATCCGCAAAATAAAAAAGGACTATTTACTACTCAATCTACCATCTACAAGTTACCGCCTTTGCCGAATAATTAAAAAAAAAACAAAGAACAATACAATGCTTGTTGATAACAATGTACTTTAAGCCAGCAACGTACGTACCTGTGACACGCAAGTTCCTCATTAGAACATCATTCGTTTAAAGAGACTGAATCACCCACTTGACTTCTAGTGATTCACACAAAATCACACAAGACGTGACTGAATTTAAACAGCTTTTTTTATCTCGGCAAATACTTATGTTATTTCTATACGTATACTTCGAATTTTTACCGTATCTTCCACATTTTAAAGGGCCGTACCACAAAGGGAAAAAAACGGAACCTTTAACCCTTTGTATCACTTTGTTGTCCGTTTGTCTGTCAAGACAATTAATCTCGGGAACGCGTGGACATATCGAGTTGAAATGATAAAAGTTAAGTCTGTGGTCCTATTATATTGCGCCGTGAAAAAAACAATCTTCTAAGTCCAAGCAGCCAAAAGATAGCGCCGCTTATGTCGCAAGTTTGTACGGAACTCTCGGTGCGCGAGTCTGACTCGCTCTTGGCTGTTCCATTTTTAAATATGTAAATTAACATAACATCACACCAGTAATACCCGAAGGGTCAGGCACAAGCGTACCTTAAAAGTACATATTTAGCAAGTTTTGTTTAAGTTTTATGTAATAAAGTAAAAAGAGCCTATAATAAGCAAGTATGTATTATTAAAAAAAGTGGCTTCACGTTTTTGTCTGCTGCTGCTGCGTTATTCATCAAAACGGTTTGTGATGCAGTTTACACTATCGTTAAGAGGATTTATTCGGGAATGTTTGTGTGTGTATAAATGAACATTAAACTTGCCTATAATAAAAATACATATAAAAAATTCTTCTGTACGTGTGTTTGTCATCTCACTCATCCTAAACGGCTTTACTGGTGTGAAAGAAATTTTGTGTATATTTCAATGGGTCCCTGGATAGTTTGAAATCACAAATGGACCCGGTAGATGGCGCTGCTGTCCGTATGTTATCAAACTTGATTTGCTATATTATCTATAAAGGAGAAGATGTCTGCCGGGTCCGCTAGCAATAAAGAAAACTCAATTTATTGCAAAGTATTTAGAACTATGCGGGGCGCGTCGCTAGTTATTTAAAACTATACCATGAAGGCAATTATTGTTTATCTATTTATAAGTTATATTGTGTATTGTAAGAGTTTTAAACCCGAATAAATTCAGCGGTGTGTTTCGCAAAAACACATCTAAAATGATATCAGATTTAATATTATAAAAGCGAAAGTGAGTTTGTTACGTCTTCACACCTAAATAGCTAAACCGATTTTGATGAATTTTGATATAGAGATAGTTGAGGCCCTGGAGATGGACATAGGCTATTTTTTTCTTTTTTAATGTGCGAAATAAGGGAGAAAAAGGGATGAAAAGGGAAAACTTAGCTTTGCTATTACAACAAATAAGGCGCAAGGGTAAAAACTTTAGGTAGCAGGTACCTGCAAATCAGGAAAGGGGAACTGTGTTACTCCGAATTTATAGCGAGCGAAGCCGCGGACAAAAGCTAGTTGTTATAATAAATTGAATGCGTGTATGGCGGGTCAGTTGGATCATACGTAGGTGCATGACGGGTTAAAAGATCACTATTGTGCAATCGGGACATGCTAGTTCGTTAGAGGTATGTCTGCCTTTCAAATTACAGGAGGGCTTGGCACATTATAAGTATACCCCTACCATTCTGTTATTAATTTAAATCTTTGCAAAAGTTATAATTTGCAGCCACTCAGGGTGGAGCGGGGAGGAGTGTCAGACTTGTACTGACTAAAACCCCCTAGTTCCTTCTTATTGCCCTTTACGCTCCGCGGCCGCGGAGGCCCTGGCAGGCTTCGCAGACGTCTCTCAGAGGCGCGCGTGAAACACTAACGCGCCGTCGACACGGCCTGTCGTCAATAGACGGACGGACGGTGAGCTATCTATTGCTCACCGTCCACAGGCCCGCATCTACAGTGGCCGGGAGTCGTCTCGCGGCGACCGTCGCCCGTGGCGCCTCCCGCGGCTGCTGGCTTGGTTCTCACCCTCAAACGCCCGGCCACCTCCTTCAGAGGTGACCGCTTCCCTTCCCTCTCGCTCCGGACCATGGACTGAAACAGGGCTGGACGCGAGAGATCGCCGCCACCGATCGCCTCCACGAGGGCACGGTGGTGCTCCGCCCAAGCTGGGCAGAACGCCACTGTATGCTCCACCGTTTCCTCCGTACGATCGTCACAAGGGTGACACCCGGGCGTTTCCCTCCGCCCGATTATATGCAGGAATCTTCCGAAACTCCCGTGTCCGGTGAGGACCTGCGTCAGGTGGTAGGTGAGGACGCCATGGCGCCTTTCCAGCCACTTCTCAAAGAGGGGACTTACCGCCACTATTGTGGCGTGCCCTGCATGGGCTTGCGACAGTCGCTCTCTCCATGCCACCATGAGAGACCGTGAGGGCTCAAGTGAAATTTTCTTTCTCTTTTAGTCACATGCGTTTCGTTTCGTTAATTAAGAAGGATAAAATCAAGAGTGTTTTTCACCGCAGTGGGACAGTAATTGGCTGGTATTATTATATAAACATACGCAGAATTAATTTCACAAGGCATTATCTAGACAGCCTTGTTTTTTTTCGTTTTTTGGGTGGGAAATCATCAAATAACTTCCCCCGCTCTGGGCGGAGCGTCAGACTTGTACTGACTAAAACCCACCCATGTTCCTTCTATTGGCCTTTTCGTTCCGGGGCTGCGGTTCTCTTTCGAACAACCCGCAACCCCGGCAGGTACCACTCAGCCTTTGGGTTAATTTGGCATCAATACGATAATGGAATCAACTTGAGAAACTTTGAGAAACTCACTTGGTGTTATGGTATTCATCACGGAACAAGTAGCTTGTACTACATGCTCGCCGCTCCCAAGCATCTCATTTGCATCAAATGTGTAATAATTTTGGTTGAACACTTTCCAAAACATATTGCAAACCGTTTTTTTATATTGCAATCTTTCGACCACGAGAAAGAATAAAATAAATTAAATACCAAAGATAACAACATCAGTTTGAAGCTGACGTTTAGTTTTTTTAAAGTTTTAATTAAAACTTGTTGCAACAAACTTTCATAAGCTATGGCTATTTCTAATAGCGTCTCCTTTTGTGGATCTTATCTATTTGCCTTTTTCAAACTTCCCACAGTTGATAAGTCAGGGGAGCGGGCTGCAGAGTTTTTTCGAAAATAAGAAAGAGAGTAGATCGTTTTGTCTGCTCGTAAACGCAATAACTTCTGTCATCCGTGATCATAGCATTTGCAACTTCACCGAAATATCGGAAACTCGATATAAATAAAAAACATGGTAAATATCCCGTTTCAAGTTGTAATTACAATATTAGTAACCATGTCAGTTTAAAGACTTATAACATAATATATAAATAACATATATAGATAATAACATATATAGTTTTGAAAGGAGATAAACTAACAACGTGTATTTCACCAACGTTGATTTTCATCTACGCACAGAAGAGTTTCTATAGATTTAGTGGAGTGCCACAATATCACAATATTATTGAAAAAGGGTTCGACTTCAAGAACCAATATGTCGCTAGAATTGTCAGTGGCAACTAGAATGGCATTTTGAGGTCAATAAAGGCGTCCGAATTTTTCTTTTGAGGTACTGAACCCTATCAAAGTCTCCCAACAAATTGTAGGTTACCACAATATGTCGAAACAATACCGTCTTCCATCAACCGAAACAAACGAAGCTGAGGCCCTACTATGACGTCTTAAAGCAGAACTTATTCCGCTGAGGGAAAGGGACAGAACTATACAGGGTGTCTAGCACCATCTCTTTCACTCAGTGGAATAAGTTCTGCTTTAAGATGTCATAGTAGGCCTACTGTTCCTAGAAAACAAAACGGATACTTCCGAATAAACAAAATTACTAGTAAAGACGTTGCAGGCTGTGATAGTCTAAGAATACAAAGTAGCTAAGAAGTCCATCACGCATAACTTTAATGTTTTCCTTGTTTACTCGTTGATAAGTAAGAACGAACGCAACTGTTCAGCATTAGGTCCTCGGTTCAATTTCTGGATCGGGCAAAGTGTAACTGGATTTTCCATTAAGAATTTAGAAAAGCGTCCATGGAGTTTTATGCCCGTTCTTCTCAATATAAATCAACGCTTTGGAATGGGCAACTACAGTACTTTCACAAGTTATTATGTCTTATGACCGGGCTGTAGCTTCACCATTTTTTCTCTTGACATTCAAAAGTACCTGTAAAGGTCTAATAGAAATAAATGCTTTTGCGATTGAGTTTTTTTTTCCTTTATAGGTACGAAACTCTAATAGGAAAAATAAAAACACCTACCCATTTTATTATTGGTACCAATCGAGAATCATAATCATAGTTACCTCCTTGAATTTGACGAGAATGCAAAACGACATCTTCTAGCCTAAGTTTGATTGACCGGAAGGAAGCATTTGCGGTTCCAAGTTGAATATTGGATTACTGATGATTGAAACTTGTAGATTCGTTCCAAAAAAACTGAAGGGCATTCGCGGTTGATTAGCTTTAGTAGTACCTACAGTGTGCCAAATAAATAGTCGTGAACTTGCCCTGTTTTCGGATGGGAAATTATCAAATAACTTCCCCCGCACTGGGCGGAGCGGAGGGGACTGTTATACTTTTATTTATTTATTGAACATGGAAAACTTACAGCTAAAGAGAACATAACAAAAACTTTTATGTAAAAAATAAAACCGACTTACAAAAAAATACAAAAAAATTGGAAAATAACTTTACTTCCAGAAGTCGGTAGCAGAAAAGTCAACGAAAACAACAAAAGTCACCGACTTCCGGTAGTAAAGTTATTTAATATAGTTAATAAAGTATGTAACTGAGTTCGGAAAAGACTAGGTAGACGACAGTTAATGGGGGATGACAAATAATGGTGTCTCCTTACTCGTATTAATAATAATAATAATCTGTGGCCCGACTGTCAAATTGACGTGACGTTTTTCATCTCCGAAATTTTTTCTATTTAATTTAATAACAATAATTTTACGCAAGAACGAAGACAAATCAATTAAAATTAACATTAAAAAGCAATAGAATAAAAAAAAAAATACAAAATGAAACGAAACGAACGAAATTTTAAGAAACAAAAAGTTGCTTATACGTCAACCGCCACATGCTAACAAGACGCCGGACCCAAATACAGCAGGCACTCCCACCATCTCCGGACTCGCCGCTCAGCTCCGCCTCGCAGCCGCCGGGATGCGCTACACGTGTGAGCGCCGTGTCGCCGGTCGCTGCAGTTGCGTCGAGCTCGAGTGACGAGTTTTTCTCCCCGCCATCGTCGCCACCACCACCAACACGACAACGACGAGGAAGAGGACGGCCACCAGCGGGCTTGGGATCTAGGGGCCAACAGGCTCCGATCAGGGTCCCCGCTGCCGGTGGAAATGTGTCGCGCATGCGATGGACTTCGTTTATCAACGCGAATGTCATGCGCGCATATTATGGGTCTACAGAGGGGGGAACTAACCTCACTGCGTACCGTGTTAGGATGCTGTCTCTGTTCCAGGACCTAGAACCAACCATTAACGTTTCGGCCCAACGACTGTCGGATCAGGTGCGGGTCATCCAACGCAATCACTTGTTGGACGATGCTGCGCTTGATAGGCTGCGCTCAGAAGTACTTAACAACCGTGTCATCTTGACTACGCCACAAACCGCGTTGCAAGCGACAGCAATTAGTGTGACGCAGCCGCGGTCCAACCTCGCTGTTGTAGAGGAAGATGATAGGGTTGCTACGGTAAGTAGCCAGTGCAACGACCGATTGAGGAGCGCACTGGAGGATGCGCTTCGCGACTATCGATCCACTCCAGCCGAACTTAGACCCCGATTACCACGGTTACCCATGCATAAAAAAAATAGGGCGCTGGTGTGTGCCCTGGACTCGCAGCTCAAGAATTTATTTGAGAGTAGCGAGAATCTCGTTGATACACACTCGATCCTGTATTGTGGGGCTGTTGCGGTATGTCGTGTAGCTAACGTCAAATTCCAAAACAGTGACGTAGCTACTCGACCAAAACTATCCGTACCAGCCTGGCAGTGCAGGATCGAGCGCCGTATCGACGAGGCCAGGGTACTCATTGGTAAACTAAACTGCTTCAGGGAGGGTAATACAAGACCACGTGTGATGCGCTTTGTGAGACGGGCATTCTCGGGGACTGGAATCAGTCCTCAAGAATATATGTCTCATGCCACAGAGCGCATCGACTTCCTGAAGCAAAAAGTTTATGCATGGGCAAACCGTATTCGGCGGTATAAGCGGCGGGTTGATCGGTATTCGCAGAATCGCATGTTCCGGAGCGATGAGAGGTGGGTATACAGAGCTTGGGAGCGACCCGAACAAAGTGTGACTGACGTGTGCCGCCCGGATGATGTAGCCACAAGTTCTTTCTGGCGCAGCATCTGGTCGGTGCCCGTCTGTCATACTGAGGCTGACTGGATGCGCGATATCGAGCGAGTGTGTGAAACTATACGAGAGATGGAGCCAATTTTAATTACACCATCAGACATAGCCAGAGCTGTCCGTCCGTTCCCGAACTGGAAATCTCCGGGACCGGATGGACTGCATAACTTTTGGTTAAAATGGCTCAGTAGTTCACACACTCGCCTGGCATCGCAATTTCAGTCATGCCTAGAGTCCGGATCTCTGCCACAGTTCTTAACAACAGGCGTTACCCACCTGCTCTATAAGTCAGGTAGTCCCGCGGAACCCAAGAATTATAGGCCGATCACGTGTTTATCGACGGTCTATAAACTTCTTACGTCCATTTTGAGAATGAAAATTAACAAACACATTGACAGTAACTCTATTATGTCTGTCTCTCAAAATGGATGTAAGAACGGGTCCCGCGGCACTAAGGAGCTACTCCTCATCGACATGGCCATTAGCCAACAGGTTCGTCGATCCCGCAAGGATTTGTCGACATGTTGGATTGATTATAAGAAGGCCTACGACTCAGTGCCACATACATGGCTCAAGAGGGTGCTGGAGTTGTACAAGATAGATGCAACCCTACGCGCCTTTCTTGAGTCGTGTATGGGACAATGGAGGACGGTACTTCGATATCCAGGATGTCGACAAATCCAGGGGAACGATGAGCCTGTATGGATTAAACGGGGAATATTTCAGGGCGACAGTTTGAGTCCACTTTGGTTCTGTCTAGCCCTGAATCCTCTAAGCACATTGCTGGAGGATTCAGGTCTAGGCTATCGGTTGAGAAGAGGTGGTCAGGTCATATCTCACCTCCTTTACATGGATGATCTGAAACTCTTTGCCCCCAACAAATTGCGACTGATGGAGCTACTGAAAGTAACTGAAACTTTTAGTAACGCCATCAGGATGGAATTTGGTGTGGACAAATGTGCAGTCATGTATGTGAAGCGAGGGGAGATTATGGAATCCGAGGGAATTCAACTCTCGGATTCCATACACCTCAGATCCCTTTCCTCATCCGAAAGCTATAAGTATTTGGGTATGTCGGAAGCGTTAGGCATTAACGTGGCTGACATGAAGCAACTGTTGAGGGAGCGTTTCTTTGGTCGCCTGAAGAAGGTATTAAAAAGCCTTCTTTCCGGCGGGAACAAGGTGCGCGCCTTCAACAGTTGGGTCATGCCGGTTTTAATGTACTCTTTCGGCATACTCAAATGGACGCAGACTGAACTCGATGCCCTGGATAGGAGAGTCCGTACATTGCTAACTGCAAATCGGATGCATCACCCACGATCATCGGTGATGAGACTGTACATCCCACGGAAGTGTGGGGGTCGAGGCTTTTTAAACGCAAAGACCCTCCACAACCGAGAGGTGTGCAGTCTCAGGGAATATTTCTTAAAAGCCGACGTGGGTATGCACCGAGATGTAGTCGCAGTGGACAAGGGACTCACCCCGTTGTCCATGGCTAAAGAGAATTGGCGCAAACCTGTAGTACTTACTACCGATGACCGCAAGGAAGTATGGCAAGGTAAGGAGCTTCACGGGCGCTTCTACAAGGCTCTTCATGGGCCCGATGTAGATTTTCTAGCGTCCGTGTCCTGGCTACGATTCGGTGACCTATTTGGGGAAACTGAAGGTTTTGTCTGTGCGATTATGGATGAAGTTATGTTGACGAACAACTACCGGAAATATATTATGAAGGATGGGACGGTTGACGTGTGTCGGGCATGCCACCGTCCTGGTGAGTCCATCAGACATATTATTTCTGGTTGTTCTCGTCTAGCTAACAGCGAGTATTTGCATAGACACAACCAAGTAGCCAGGATTATTCATCAGCAACTTGCCTTGAAATATAATCTTGTGGAATCTGAGGTACCGTACTACAAGTATGTGCCCGACCCAGTTCTCGAGAAAGACCATGTCACGCTGTACTGGGATCGGTCTATCATTACTGACAGGACTATTGTCGCCAATAAGCCTGACATAGTGGTGATAGACCGATCAGCGCGCCGCGTAATGATAATCGATGTTACCATCCCACATGACGAAAACCTCGTGAAAGCTGAGAAAGAAAAACAACTAAAATATCTTGACTTGGCACACGAGGTTGTTGACATGTGGAATGTAAACTCGGCTATCATTGTGCCGATTGTCGTAACGGCCAATGGCTTAATTGCCAAGAGCTTCGACGAACATCTGTCGAAGCTCTCCTTAGGTGGTTGGATCAAGGGCCTGATTCAGAAGGCAGTACTCCTCGATACGGCCCGCATTGTGAGGAGGTTCCTGTCTCTGGAGCCCTAACCACCGGTAGCTTGGACCCTGCTCCCGATACTGGTGGACCACTATTTTTATATTTTTAAATATTGTTTATGTTATTTTTTTTTTAAGAAATATGTATTTAAAAATGTAAAAATAAGATAAAAAGGAAAATAAAGAAAATAATAATAATAATAAAACTTTTATTTGCAGACCTTAGTCCATAGTGTTAGTAATATATGAAATAGACTTAGTTAGCTAATATTAGTATCACACATAATCAACAAAAAACAATTCAAATATAATTGACAATAACAAAACAATAACATTAATACGACACAAAATAGAAATGGACATAAAAACCACCTGCCCGACACAGGTCGACTCAAAGCATCTACTTTGAGTCAACCTGTGTGTGCAGTCTCATCCATCGACCAAGCATAGGGCAGTCCCACCGGTTACTCAACGCCCTCAACATGCTGTGGGAGCTGTCAGCAGTTCTGCGCCGGACAGAAGCGCACCGCTTGCGAATGATGGCATAAAAATCATCTATCCGCGCATCGGCAAACATACCCGAAGCGCTACAAAAACGCGGCAGCCCCACAAGCATCCTGAAGGCATTATTATATTGGACACGCAGAGCATTGTATGCTTTCTGCGTATACTTGACCCACAGGCTGCAGGTGTAAAAGGTCTGACAATAGGCTCTAAAGAGCGTCATTTTTGCCTCACAAGAACACCGAGCAAACCTGCGAGCCAGCATATTGCTTCGAACAGACAACGCTCTGCGGTCTGCGCTCCCTCTCTATGTCCAAGTCATCACACAAGTCCTCGGTGACCCAGTGACCCAGGTATTTAAATTTTGATACTCGCTTTAAGGGTATGTTTGCTAAATAGACACACGTATTGTCTCTCAGAAGAAAAAAAGGGGTGTGTGTACTTATGTACACGCGTTAGAAGTTATACTTCTTTGGTGTTAAGAAAAAAAACTTTGGTAACCCATCCATTTCCAAACCTTGGCAAAGGTTGCTTAACCTGGCTCCGTGTGGTAACCTATCCATTTCCAAACCTCGGCAAGGGTTGCTTAACCTGTCCCCTTGTCACGTGTGGTAACCCATCCATTTCTAAACCTTGGTAAAGGTTGCTTAACCTGGCCCCCTGTGGTTACCCATCTATTTCTAAACCTCGGCAAGGGTAGCTTAGAATGTGAAATTGATTTAAAAGCTATGCAATAGCTTAATAAAAACACCAAAAGAATATTTATTTATTATGAAACACGTGTTCTAAATATAAAAATACTAGAATATACAACATGAATATAGTTACTAGAACACCTATAACTAACTTCACGATGTCGCTGTGCGCGCGCAAATCACTCTCATAATTTTTCTCCATCGCGCCAAAAGAAGTATAACTTCAAAAATAAATAATCAAAGAAGGAAGTTGTACCGAGATAGGCAACAGTTCAAAATACACATAAGCCTGTAGATAAAACTGAGAACAACACGCTACAGCATCAAAAGATATGAAGAAATATCAGCGGTATCAGTATACTGATACAGTTAGATACCAGAACACTGTGTTACCACTGAGATACTACGCTTTTGAGGAAGTCGAAGGTCATGATTTGATGATTTTTATGATTTTTTTTGGGAGAAAGGCAATTTTATAGCGTACTAGTTAATTTGGGCTAACGCTAACTTGAACCCGCGTGATGATAACAAAAAAAACTATTTCTCCCCTTTTCTTCCCTCTTTCTCCCCCTTTCTCCCCCTCTCTCTAGAGACGGACATAGGTCATTTTTTTATAGTGAGATAAGGGCGCGAAAGAAGGAAGAAAAGGGAAGAGAAAGTTTTTTTTTTGGAAAATCACGCGTGTTAAAGTTAGCGTTAAGAAAAATATTGGTCGCAAAATACGACGAGAACACAAAATAACAAAAAAAAAATTAACATGCAAAGCATCACAAACTTTTACAAATAAGTAAGTACATACGGACAAAATGAATAGATTTTTCATTCCTTTAAATTTTAAACATATTTTTTCACTACACCCTATGCCCCATATCTTACCAGGCATTCTTATCGTATGCCACCTCCCACGAGCTATTACAGTGCTTCCAGGTCATTCCACCACTTCTTTCTGGACCGCATTCGGTGGTGAAGTCCGTTCTGAGGCACCCATATGCGTGAAGACCAAGATAAGTAAGTGCAAAACGACCGCTTGGCTAAACCCTTAGGCAAAAGTACTTATAATAGTTACTACCTAATATTCAGGGTTTGGAGGAGGTCTTGGCTTAATAATGAGCGCCACTCGGGTCGATCTTTTGGTGAAGCGGCGCTTGCCTAAGTTGGTCTGTAGATGGATCTCGAATAGCACGTTAAGCTGTTGTTCCCGGGTGTCGTTAGTAGATCTTTGACAGTCGCTAGAGAAAGTCCCGAATATCGTCACTTAGCTGACCATTTACTGTAATCCAAAATAAACATAATTATTTGCAAAATAACAGCACATCAGAAATAGGGAGATGGGTCAACAATTTCCATTTTACACCTTTCACGCAGATTCATATTGAGTAAGTCTATAACAATGTATCCAGACTGTTTTCCTGATAAATCAGACTGATCTCTCTGTCAACATATTAAACTATGTAATTAAGACACTACGTTATTATGTACTTACATGCGACACCGCGTGGGTAGAGTCAATACACTAAAGATAATTATGATGACAGATTCAGTACTTGAAAGAGTTCTACAGAGAGAAATGTGTAATGGTATAAAATAAATAGTTAGGAAATGCGAAAAACAGCTGTTCCGATTTAGTTGAGAAAAAGCTGATAAGCAAAGCGTGGCAATCTACGTAAAATACTCCAGCACCCCAGTCTAAGGAAGTTGAAGAACAAAACGCAGATGACTATGATACTGTCATCTTTCCTTATTGTGAGGTTAATGCCTAACCTGGTGTCAAACGTTCTATCAATCAATTAATTTATTTCAGGCACCCATACATACTTTACACAAATAATCTTATCTTACAAATTAATAAACTAATACATATTAATTCCTCTCATTAAATTAACTACTATTATTAACAAACTATAAATAGACATAATTGCAAAAAATTCGTCGAAAATGCGTCAAAAAATTCGTCAAAAATGCGTCAAAAAATTCGCCCGCATCGCTGTCAACAGAAAAAAGAGCCCAGAAGGTCGGTATCCTTCCACGAAAACGTCGATACACTGTATCCTTCAGCCAAAACTCTTCATTGAGGAAGGCCTCCAATTGATGAGTCGGCACCCGCACCCCAAACAACTTGAAATTAAAGTCTATGCCACCCATGGACTTGGCAAACATGCCGTTAAGAAATATCTCTCAGACATGCCGGGTTACCTCACGATGTTTCCCTCATTATAATTATCACCAAAGCAAGTGATAATTATAAAATACGCAAATGAATCCGTAAAATCAACTTCGAATCCAAGGCACGGACAAATCGTGTCTTGGGTTCGAAGTTCGAACTTGAGGACTTATAACTTGGGTGCGATGCAGTATTGCGTATTTATTGTTTATGCGATGCTAGATGACACTGATGTGATGTAAGAGAACTGAAAGAGATGTGAGCAAAGTCGCAGACGTAACGAAACCGGTAGCGCAGCTCAAATGGAAATGGGCCGAACACGTGGGCCGAAATGAAATGTCTGGTGCAAATGCATCCTGAAATTGAAGGGTGAAAAGCGCCCTCCAAGATGACCACAAATGCGCTGGAAAGATGACGTTAGCAAAGGCGCTGGTTCGAACTAGACACAAAGAGCGCAACACAGAGAGGAATGGAGGAAGTTGAGGAAGGCTTACCACAATAGTCGAAAAAGGCTAAAGAAGAAGAAGATATGAAACAGTCATCATCAGTTAGCCTTTTCCCAACTATGCTGGGGTCGGCTACCAGTCTTACCAATTCAGCTAACTACCACTATTTTTCATGGAGCGACTGCCTATCTGACCTCCACAACCCATTTTTTTAAACTTACTTTCGACAGTAAATAAATTATAATTGGTTGCCTTAAGAAAAGAAAATACATGACATGTCACATAAAAGCCAAAGTTCTTTTGACTTATATTTTTCTTTTGAGGACGAATTTTTTGACGCTATTTTTTAATTTATTTGTAAGTTACTTAGTATGTTTAATAATTTTAATTTATAAACATCTGTCATTTAACAAGTTCTTTTTAAATATTTTATTGTGAAAAATGTCCCATATGCCAAGAAAATCCCGTAGGAGATATCCATTCGTTCATTGCTACAATTTACCAGAATTCGATGAACCAAACGTGTAACATACGATGAACCGACATGTGATGAAAAGACGCCTACAGGTCAAGCTACCCGAAACTGTGAATTTTTCCCAATTAACCTTGAACCTAATACTTAAGGTATAAAGTCGAAAATCTATCAAAGAAATCTGACAGATTGTAGTAGCTTGATGTGCAGGCGTCTGAACATGTGAGCTCTATGAAAGTCACATAAAAATAAAATGTTTATTTCAATTACAAAGTACTGAGATGCTTGTGTTGTTAGGTGGTACATTAGTGATACATTCAGCCAAAGCCTCGTTTACGACAAAAATGGGCCGAAATTGTGCATCGCATCTTAAAACATCGGGCGGGATTTGAAAGATATCTTTATGCACCCTTCTAGGATATTATTATGCATATAAATAATAAAAGATTTCCAAGGAATAGTGGAAAGCATAAAGACTTGTCTGTCTTCGTGCTTTTCACACATTGTATATTGATAATGTCTGTGTTTGTTTCATTGTTTGTCTACATCAAACATACCTACGGACATACACTACACAGTCCTTAGTTCGGCGAAACACTAGTGTCCATCTAAATGACACATGTTCTAGCTATGTTATTTGTTGTGTAAATGTTATTATGCACAGTCAGCAAACGAGATAAATATCCAGTCTCGTTTGGGTTTTGTACCTAAATTATAAAGAAGGATAATTTAATATAATGGAAGGAAAGGATTTGATATAAATCAAACAGGGATCTGAATGTTGATGGACGGAGAGCGAGAGGAAGCCCAAAGAAAAGATGGATGGATTGTGTAAGGAATGATTTGAAGGAGAAAGGAGTAAATGATGCCGTGCCGTCTGATAGGGGAGAATGGAAGAAGAAAACGTGTTGCGCCGACCCCAAATAGAATGACAAGACACATATATCTGACAAAATAGTAACTAATCTCTTTTGCTGACTGTACTTACTTAATCACAAAACAAATGAACATCATCTCTTCATTACGGAAGTCAACATTCAGATACCTAACTGTTTAACCAGCGACCTGTAGGGTTACCATGACATCTTGTAGCAGTTCTTATTCCTGTGTGAGAAAGAGATGGTGCTAGACACCCTGTATAGCTCTGTCTCTTTCCCTCAGTAGAATAAGTTCTGCTTTAAGAGGTCATGGTACTGTAGCTGTTCTTGCTCGCAGATGCAGGTCTTTTCGCGTATTACTTTCTTCCATTTTTTCATTTTTAGAGTTCCGTACCTCAAAAGAAAAAAAAACGGAACCCTTATTTGATCAGTTTATTATCCGTCGGTCTGTCCGTCTTAAGAACGGGTGGAGGTATCGACTTGAAATTAATTACCAAATACTCAAGTGTGACCTTTGTGCTGTGTGGCGTGCGCGATATCATATCATCATCGGGATAACACATTTATGTATTTTAAAGGTGCTTCAAAACTTACTTCGCGGGAAATAAAAGCAAATTAAGATATAGATAGTTTCATAATTATTCGTAACAAAAATAATTTTTGTTCTGTTATTTTATTGGCTCCATGAAACCCTCGCCTATGACTCGGATGTCAATTCCCCCTCGGATACAATGACAAAATTTCCACACTTGAACCAAAATGAATTCCTAAACTTTAGTAACTTTCCATAGGGAAAAATACAAAAGAATCTCATCGGCTGACGGAATTAGAAAAGTTGTGCAGTTTGGTGCCGCTGAATCGTCACTTATGAGATTGCACTTATTTTGTGACATCCTGTAGGTGTTCATTCATGTAGTGTTTGACTATAAACGAAATTAATTTGTTTGTCAAGCTTTTTCAATGTGACAAATGAAGAGCAATGTTCTCACCTTGAAATCACTTCAAAACAAGATGTCCTGCACCTGTGTCATTTGTTCTTAACACCCGCAGCTGGTGTATTTGGCGTGATCAAAGAATTCTGCTATGACTTTGGCGTGATCAAGAAATCTGACACAAAGGTCTTGTACCTAAATGGGATTCCTAGCTGTCATCATCTGTCTTCACCATAATCTCAAATGACCAGTCTAGTGGTCACAAGCGCAGCTACTGAGCATTATGTCTTTCGATTCTTGATTTTCGTTCGACCAGTCGGCAAAGTGTTATTGAATGTCTGCATACGAAATTTCTTAGAAACACCCAGAATCTATATGTCCTGCTGGGCTGTAGGTTAGTTCGAAAGAGATACCGGGGCCCCAGAACACAAAGAGCAAAAGAAAGAACTAGATGGGTCAGTACAAGTTGAACTCACTTCCCCTCCGCCCAGAGCGGGATGAGAAACTTGATGATGTCCCATCCCAAAAAAACTAAGAGCAATACTTTCGCCGCCTATTTCATGAGCCTTAAACATAACTGGCAAGTACCCATACCTAATACGTATGGGTACCGTTTTGCCTAACCCCTCGAGAATTACAAGCAGAGGTGATGTTATCTACATCTCAAAGTTCAGTCATGCTTTCATTCACCCATCCCATTCCCTTCCCTCTACGTCAGAACATCAGCTCCACAGCAAGTTTACTCGCACTCAAACATTCTTTACTACCACACCTTATTTGTATAAAACCTCTCGACACTAATCTCCTGCCACACTCATGCTGATAAAGCTGTTCGTAGTAACTGCAACTCTGGCCAGCCAATCAGAGAACGGTATTCATTCACGCCCTCGTCTCATGAGTGTCATGAGATCTCCATGCTTCTCTCACAGCCGTGTCACAGAAATATGATAAGAAGATATGTAATCGCGCTAATGCTATGACAAATAGGTCTCTAAATCCTTTGTAGCCGTGCCTCCGACTTGTTTCATGCGTAGGGTTAGCACATGATGTGTTTTTTTTTTAGATCGTCTGTTTAATGACTTTTTGAGTTGTTGAGCTCGTGGCTAAATAATTAACTGCCGCTTGTGTCCGAGCATGTTTAGCTGTTGGTCCCGGCTGTCATTTATAGCTGTTTGAGAATTGTTACAGGGAGTCAGTAGGTCAAAAGCCTGACAATCAGTCTTATTAAGTACTAGCTTTTGCCCGCGGCTTCGCTCGCGTTAAATTCGGGGTAACACAACCCCTTGCGCCTTATTGATTTGTAATAGCAACGGTAAGTTTTCCCTTTTCTTCCCTCTTTCTCCATCACAACCCACTTTAAAAAAAAAGAGTGTGTGTACACGCGTTAGAAGTTATACTTCTTTTTTCTTTGTACAAAAAAAAATCGATTCGATTTGTCAATATATTTACTTATTTTGATTATGGCAACACTATATCGTGAGAATAGCCGGCAGTAGGTAATTCATTTTTTCAAATCAATTTCATAACGTAATTATGTTTACAGAATAAACTTCTATACAAAATTGGCATTCTAATTACAGAATGACTTCAAAAATAAAGAAAATAATTGTAATATAATTTTTATCTTGATGCATGAGAAAAACCAGTACCGTTAATTGTCATGATTCTTTAACAAATAGATAAGATCAAAGATTAAATTAAATTACAAGTAATACTATTAACGTCGTTTGTGAAATTGATTTAATAAAAACACCAAAATAATATTTATTTATTCACACTGTTTAATTGCACTGTTTAATTGTACATTATTTTAGGGAATGATTAACGGTTTTATGGACTTAACCTTACAAAAGCTTCAGCGTTTTTGAAAATGAAATGATTCAAAAGCTATTGCATCTTGTCGGAGCTATTCGAGCCATTCATAATCAAACCTACATGGGCACTTATAAAACGTCGAGAAAAGATGCAACGGTTCGGGATGGTCGTTTCCTATGGAGAAGATCCGGCAGGAAACTCCATGGTTACTCTTTTAAAATCATTTGGTTTTACAATGTTGTTGTTACAGCGTTAGTACATAAGTATGAGAGGACAGCGTAGGCCCGACAATAAGTCATTGCTTACTTTACAAAACGTAAAATAAAATAATAATAACTTTGTGGTTTTTATCCAATAATTTCCTGGGAGTTCTTTTTAATTGTTAGACTTTCACTTACTAAAACCTATCTATATTCCTTTCTTTTTGCTCTTTGTCAAGAATTCCGGGGCCAGGATATTTCTTTAGAACAACCTGTAGCCCTACTATGACCTCTTAAAGCAATTCTTATTCCGCTGAGGGAAATAGACAAAGCTATACAGGGTGTCTAACTCCATCTCTTTCACTCAGTGGAATAAGAATTGCTATAAGATGTCATAGTAGCCCTTCAGGCCTTTCTACATTTCCAGAGGACTGGCTTTTTCTTTGGCCATAGAATCATCATAAACATTCAACGTGGCAACACTGCCAAAACTTCAGTGCACATTCTCGGATGAAAGCGACACTGACACATAAGTGTCCTATTATTGTCGTCGTCGTTTAAGTATTTGTAGGTATTAGTAAGGGAGTCATTTGTCTTGGTATGGACATGTGACTAAAAGATTCATAGATCTGAATGTTGATGGACGGAAAGCGAGAGGAAAGTCAAAGAAAAGATGGATGGATTTGGTAAGGAATGATATGAAGGAGAAAGAAAGAACAAAACATGTTGCGCCGACCCCAAACAGAATGGGACGAGGACAGGAAAATGATGTTTATTTGTAGGTGAATAAACATCATTTTCCTGTTCTTTTTTGTTGTAAATATTTATATATGTACTAGCTTCCACCCGCGACTTCATGCGCGTGGCATAGTTTCTTTTAGGGAATGATAAGGTTTGATGGGCCTAACCCAGTTACTTTGGGCTAACGCTAACTTTAACCCGCGTGATGACCGAAAAAAAAATTTTTTTCTCTCCCCTTTTCTTCTCTCTAACTCCCTTTTTTCTCACTTTCTTAGCCTATGTCCGTCTCCGGGTCCCAACTATCTCTGTACCAAAATTCATATAAATCAGTTTGACCATTTAGGCGTGAAGACGTAACAAACAAACTCACTTTCGCTTTTATATTATAAGTAAGGATGGCAGGTGTCTGATGAAAGATGACATGCTGCACTGACTCCAAATAAATTGGGATTATAGCAGGAGAATGATATTGTTTGCATATTTATTAGATTCTTTAACAAAAATATACTTTTAGCTTCACTACATAGTATAAAACAAAGTCCCTATCGCTGTCTGTCTGTTGCTATGTTGTATGTATGCTTAAATCTTTAAAACTACTCAACGGACGTTGATGCGATTTTTTGTTTTGCAGTTTAGAGGTAGAGTGATTCAAGAGGAAGGTTTATATGTATAATACTTCACGCTATGACTCTTAGGAGGTGAGTAGCGGGTGAAACCGCTGGGCGGGTCGCTAGTATTACAATAAATCCAGATACGATATCAAATATTATAAGTTATCATTGGGAAAATCTATTGACGTGTTCTAGTTGTTATAATATGCCAAACCACTAAATAAGTGGGGTTCCCAAATGAACATCCAAAATTCCGTCCAGTATTTTTCCAGTAGCTTTTGGAAAATACAGAGCTAGCTCAAATTGTTCGAAAGCCATTAAATGTTTATAACGAATATAAATTATTCAGGAATTCCGTATCTAAAAAACTAGTTTTTTTCGACTAAATACATAATTTATAGGTTAACCTGTTTTATAGTTCTGTTATGTTATAAACTATTATTATTTCGTTCTTAGATATTTTTAGATATTCGTCATCATTTGGTCATCTGTGACGTATAGAGAATTAAAAAAAAACTGTGTAGAACTTAAATAAAATTTATTTTTAGTTTAGAACCTAAACTAAATTTAGATACTCCCTGAAATTGACATTTTAACTCAAGATAAAATTAAAACCTACCTAGTTATATTCAAATAGCTATATTTTTAGTATATTTTCAACGTTTTTACAATGTTTTAAATTAATTAAATATACTACCTAACTTATAAATAAATTAAAAAATGCAATGGCAATGTCCCCAAGAGACTGGCCGCGTTGCCACATTGTATGGCAACGCGGCAACACGTACTTCATAGCTATTATTAAGTACCTACCTTTATATTTACCTACAACAACAATCACTTTATGAAAAATTTTGTCAGACGGCGCAATCCGATAGACATTGCAATCCCTTAGTTAGTGCAAGAGATTGCATTATTTAGGAACGCGTCCCTTGCAATGTCGTGGAAAATCTCCCTGATGTGCAAGCCATAGGTGTTGCAACGGATTGCACGTTGATTAATCATTACGTGCCCATATAATTATACATTTACCTTTTCATATTTACATTTTAATAATTATATACCAAACTAACAACAAACTATAAATGAGCATATAAAAAACTCCTATTCTACGTTGTCAGCTGATAATCTGCGCAAGAGACTGGAGGCGTTGCCACAATGTTTGGCAACACTTGGCCTCTGGCCTAGGTAAAAGCCAGTCCTTAGTTCACGGGAAGTGGCAACCAGGCTTTTGGAAAATGCCTTATAAAGACCCCAAGCCCTTTGAAAATATACTTTCTACAAAGATTACCTTTAACCTAGATATAAAGGCTCGATATTATGGCAAGCAAGAGATATCGCTACTAATATTATAAAATATAAAGTGAGTTTGTTACGTCTTCACGCCTAAATGTCCCAACCGATTTTGATACAGAGATAGTTGATACCCTGGATACGGACATAGGCTAGGTATTTTTAAAGTGATTTAAGGGGGAGAAAGAGGGAAGAAAAGGGGAGAGAAAGATATTTTTTTGGATCATCACGCGGTTTAAAGTTAGCGTTAGCCCAAAGTAACTATGCCACGCGAACGAAGTCGCGGGTGGAAGCTAGTAAACTATATTCCGAATTGTTACTGACTCAGTGCCCTATAAAAAACGCATAAAAAGCGATCAAGCCTTCGAGTCGTTTGTTGACAAAGGGCGTGTCAACTGCATAAAACGGAAATAATACCTACTGCATGCAAAACAAAGCGGTATTGACAAGTTTCCACTCATTGTGTATGGTCAATAGACTTCCGAACTCAAGAGGTAACTCTAACCTCGTAAGGTTAATCCTCCTCAATGAATCAGCAGCGGGGTGCGGTTGTGGAGCTGTCGTCAGCTAAACTCCATCTTATATCCTGCTCTCTCAGCCCGAAAACATGCAGCCGAAAAGATCTCTTTACTGCCACCGAAGACGTCGAAGTGGCGAATTTTTGGGTCAACAGAATATAAAATAGTCGTGCCAACAGTACGAAGATGAAGAAAAGATCTTCCTATGTTATATATATATATTTTTTATATCCCACTGTTTTCATATTACCCTTAAAATGGGTTGTGGAAGTCAGATAAGTAAAATACTGATATTTAGAAGCAGCTGCCGTCCGCCCGTCTTCAATTAAGGTGAATAGCCTAAGAAGATGATGCTAACGAAATTTTTCCCATGTTTTCTATACAACATAAGCCCCTAAAAGTCGCCGGGGTTACGGGTTGTTCGGAGAAGATACCGCGGCCCCGGAACACAAAGGGCAAAAGAGGTAGGTACATGGGTGGGTTTTAGTCCATATAAAAGTCTGACCTTTTGTTCCGCCCAGAGCAGGAGAAATTATTTAATTACTTCCAAAACAAAAAACAAGACCCTAAACGTTTGCTTTTTAATTTGCAAATGACACTCGTCGGTACTGAGTTAGTCAGAGAGAAACACACTCGCCAGCTACATGTTTCATTTTATTTGTACTTTTACCAAGATAAGTCAGCTTCGCAGATAATATTTATAAAGTCTTGACAGGTTTAAGCTTCTTCGGGAGACGAGCAGGAAATACCAAACACATCTACCATGCCTACCATAGATATGAGATGCCTACGATATTTTGATAAATATTTTTTAACGGAAATAAAATATTATTAAACAACTCTATAGAGATATGGGAAACGGGGTGGAAAGTCTGTAATTTTTAAACAAGTTCTAAAATTTTTTTTTTTTTGTTGTTTCTTATTTATGTACACTGATTTCTCCGGGATTACTGGGCTGATTAACGTGATTCTCATTTCATTTGGTAGTGAGGAAGTGATGGTGGCGTTGTCGGTAGCAAAAAAAAGTCACAGACTTCCAAAAGTGAAGTATTTTACTATATTTTTTTTACTAAGATATTTTAAATTCCTTGAATTCTCCGACTGGACGTCTATCGTGTCCATGAGTCTGACGGATTACTGATCTATGGTTGACAGATGGATATAACATCAGACGATAACTCCAGTTTACATGTGATTTTACAGCCGCTGCTGCAGTAGTAATTGCATACAAAGATGCACCGTGCATCCAGGAGTCCAAGACAATCAACGCTGCTACTAATATTGCTGGGGAGGTAAGCTTTTGTCCAGAGACCAGAAAGCAAGATGCCATAACCTTGTAACGTTAAGAGAATGGTTAGAAGCCTTAGACAAGAACAACAATACAGAACAATTCTTACTTCCTTACTAATATTATAAAAGCGAAAGTGAGTTTGTTTGTTTGTTACCTCTTCACGCTTTAATGGCTGAACCGATTTGGATGAATTTTGGTACAGAGATAGTTGGGAACCAGGAGACGGACATAGGCTAATATTTTTTTGAAAAAAGTGGGATGTGAGGGAGAAAGAGGGAAGAGAAGGGAAAACTTAGCGTTGCTATTACAAATCAATAAGGCGCAAGGGGAACTGTGTTACCCCATATTTAATGCAGGCAAAGCCGCGGGCGAAAGCTAGTTCTTACTAAAAAAAAAGAACATAACAAAAAATAGGCAACAATCAACCCTATGAATTCTCTTCCTTATTCAAAATTAGAGCAAAGGATTAACAAAACGGTCTAACGAGACCTAATAAACCTATTGATAACCAAATTAACATCATTACCGATGATGGTAACTCAATAAATATCACGTTATGACTATTAGCAAATTTTAACGAGTATTTGGTGACAAAATCGTGAGTGCTACTTAACATCGTCATGATTATTGAATTTTCGTTAAATCATGATGAGGAGGCATGAGCTATTTTCATTGGAGGGGAAGAGGAGGAGTGCTAAACATGTTATTTCCTCTGACGTCACTCACGTGCCTTAGTTATTTGTGTTATGTATGATGTACATGCACGTGAAGCGTGTGCTATTTATACAATAAGGCTTCGTTTTTAGAATAGACCATTGATGGTTCATTTACGCGAACTGGGTCGTCCGCCCGGTAGATAACAGGCCATATCTTCTCTTCGAGAAATAATAACCGGCTCTTGGGTCGATTTCGCAGTATCGTTTTTGTAGTGGTCTCCAGGACATTTAGAAGCTTAGACCGTAGGCACTATGTTATCGATTTGGACAGAAAAGGTTCCAATAAGAAACAATGTCCATACAATGAAGTTTTTCGTTTGCAATAACGTCCTGATTGTTTTCAGGAATGGCGGCCAATCCAAGCGTAGATTTTTTATCAAGATCGGCCAAGCCTTTTCTCAAGTATGTTAGGGTTGGCTTCTAGAGATCTAACCAAATGCAGCTGATTACCAGTATTTTACATGGAGCGACTGCCTAAACTGATCTCCACAATCCAGTTGCGACTGGGTAATACGATACTCCTTAGTAAGACAGTTTGTCATAGTTTCGGGCAACTGAGTACCTATCTGTAACGACTGTCTATGTTCTAAAAATGTTAGCCAGGACCAACGGCTGGCACGCAGGAAACTCATTGAGAAGATAAGCTAATTAAGTGTTCAGTACAAGTGAGCTCGCAAACACAAGTGAAAACTCCATTCTCTCTCTCTCATAGTTTGAAGGGACGGCTATCTGATACGATTGATCACTAACTTAAGGTCCTCGTCACAAGGCTTATTTTTGAAAACACTGGCTGCTTTTGAAAAAATCCTAAAACAAAACCTCAAAAAATCTTTGGCCAGAGCCGGACCAACAGAGGAGTTTTTTTGGGTGATCACCTCGAGTCTCTGTTATTTAACATAGATACCTTTTTTTGCCGTGTAATAAAATATTAATAATACCTGCAATATATTTATTACTAGCTTGCGCCCGCGGCTTCGCCCGCGTTAAATTTGGGGTAACACAGTTCCCCTTGCGCCTTATTGATTTGTAATAGCAACGCTAAGTTTTCCCTTGACTTCCCCCTTTCTCCCTCACATCCCACTTTTTTTAAATAAAAAGCCTATGTCCTAGCCTATGTCCGTCTCCTGGTTCCCAACTATCTATGTACCAAAATTCATCACAATCGGTTTAGCCATTAAAGCGTGAATAGGTAACAAACAAACTCACTTTCGCTTTTATAATATTAGTAAGGATACAGACACTTGCATAAGCACTTCTCATGAGCATGTGCAGTTGTGCACGTGGATATAACTGCTATAATAACCATAGATAATTAACTGTCTATTTGTAGCACTATATCTAAGAATTCTAATTACTTCTTTAGTAGTCAAGTGGTTAGGTCCGAAGTGTCGATGGCGCGTTCGTGTTCCACCCATGCCTCAAAGAGATGTCAGCAAAGCAGAGGAGCCTGCCAGGGCCATCACCTGCCGGGGCTGCGGGTTGTTCGAAGGAAATACCGCGACCCCGGAACATAAAATCCAAAAGAAGGAACATGGGTGGGTTTTAACCAGTAAAATTCTGCCACTATTTGATTCATATCCAAACAAAGTACCAATGTAACTTTTTTAATTCAAATGTACTTTTTGAAGATTATTTAAGTCATCACAGACATCAGTGTTTAAAAACATCGAGGAAACCTGGTAGCCAGCAGTGGTACAGTTATATGCTAGAATTAGTTGAGGACCTCAACTTGAGGTCCGTCTCTCAATACAGCGAATATTCTGAGAAGAAACATCGAAACAAATCACACAATCTTGATCAAATAATAATGTGTAGTTTTTTTTATGAATGGCATCTCGAAGTTCAACCAAGGAGGTTGTCGTCTGCTTAACCGGGCGAATCCTGTGGATGCCTTAAAAATTAAGACCTCCAGCCAGGGTGAAATGTGTAGTTTAATGTTGCGTAGCTTAAAAAGAAAAAATGCATCGATATGTCAAGACTTGGTACTTTTTTTGTTTGGTTTTCCCGCCAACGCAGATAGGTTGGTTGAAGTGTAAGTGCCAAGTTTCCCAAAAGAGGGGTAGGTACTATCGATGACACCGACGCCTGACCACTTTTCAACCTCGTAACGACAGGTCCACGTCGAGGGCGCGTTCGTGTTCCAGGCGTGCCTCAAAGAGATACATAATTGAAAGGGTTCGTTAGCACCGATACCTATAGGGGATGCGGGTTGTTCGAAAGAGATACCACGGCCCCGGAAGACAAAGGGCCGGCTAACACTAGAAGGAATATGAGCTTTTAGTCAATAAAAGTCTGTCATTTTTTCGAATTTTTTAGAAAAGTCATAATTATGATAATTTCCCATCCGAATAAAAAAGTTCCCAACTGGTAACGAGAAAAACTTACTTTACGGAAAAACATTGCCCGACCTGGGAATTATATCAAAGCCCCTGCCCACACAAACACACAACAGTAGATAACGCTTGGGACCACAAGACCAACGAGCAAAAAGTTTAAAAATCATATCGGCCAATATTAGAAACAACCAAATCTAAACTAAACCGATTCTCCATTATTTAGCATCGAGACTATTTTGCTTCTTATCTATTATTCTTAACTATTATCTTGGTATGGACATGTAATGAGGAGGGATGAAGCACATGTGACTAAAAGAGTGATGGATTTAATGTTGATGGACGGAGAGCGAGAGGAAGGCCAACGAAAAGATGGATGGATTGTGTAAGGAATGAAATGAAGGAGATTTAAAAGGAGTGAATGATGCCGTCACGTCCGATAGGGGAGAATGAAAGAAGATAACGCGTTGCGCCGACCCCAAATAGCATTCTATTTTGGGTCGGCGCAACGCGTTTTCTACGACAAGGGCAGGAAAATGATGATGATCTAATATCTGCCTATAGAATACCCACATCCATCTCAGCGATTATTATCACTTCTATGACAAAAGTGGCAGGCTGTTCGCCACTTAAGTGTGATTTATTAACAGCTACTTCATATCACAACGTTGAAATTGCCACCGGTTAGTTCATGCTCTTTAGTAAACAGCGACATCTATCGGATAATTGAAACCGACCAAAATTTTATTGTAAATAGTATTTAAAACACCTACGCATAATGTCATATTTACGGCGACTTACTTCACTTACTACTGTTTTTATTATTTATACACAAAAATGTATGAAACTAATTAAGGCTGTATGAAATTAATTAAGGCTGTATGAAATTAAATAACTTAGTTATTTGAACGAAAAAAAAATAGACATACAACGTAACTACAACTATTCTACTTGCTATTTCTTACGAAAAACGAAACTTACTCTTTTTTTCATATTATTATTTCTGTTTTTTTTTCAACAATATTTATGTAAAAACGATTTACTTTGTGAAATTCAATTTATTTAACAAAAATCTGAAAACCGGTATTCTCAAGGAATGGTACCCCAATGTATAGAATCATTTTTGTCTATGGTACACAAAGCTGGCGTGGCCTCGTTGACACTTCGATATCGCTACGGTCGCCATTTTGCGTTGCTTTTTCCAATGCAATTGTGCGGCTGTTGAAGTTTAATTTTAACTAAAAATAATAATTGTTTTGTTATAGCGAAGCTGTGATTGTTAGTAACTAAGTAGTGCAATATATCTAATTGTTTTTATCTTATTTTGTTCTAAGTTCTCGTGTCTTTTACGTTACCATGGGCAGAAAGAAGAAGAAGGCATCTAAGCCATGGTGCTGGTATCCTTTTCAAATAAATACAAAATGGATTACGAAATTAGATTTGTTCACGACCTTCGTAATCAGGTCAAACGCTATTGTAACTTGTATTATTGATGTAGCACGCTAAGATCACAACAAGTTTTCCTTAGCCGTAATGCAGGTATTGCAACAGGGAGTTCGACGACGAAAAGATACTGATCCAACATCAAAAGGCAAAACATTTTAAATGTCATATTTGTCACAAGAAACTGTACACGGGACCTGGACTGTCAATACACTGCATGCAGGTATGTGCGTCAATGCTATAGTTTTGGCATCCGCCTCGCCCGCCCACGGCCAACGCGCACTCGCTTTTTTTAACTCTCATACATATATCTGTAGATATTTTGGCGCGACTTACAGCCCCAATTCCGCTCCCATAGTAGTACTACACAAAATGTCTTTCCCTATTTTCACTTGGGTGGGTAGATCAGACAAAAAAGTTTCTAAATTCTAAACAAAGGATTTGGTAATATCCATATTTAATTATGTTACAGGTTCACAAAGAAGCCATAGATAAAGTACCAAATTCATTACCAAATAGGTCAAATATAGAAATAGAAATCTATGGCATGGAAGGTATACCGCCAGAAGATGTGAAGGAGCATGAGAAACAAAAATCAGGTATAAAAATTCTTCTATTTGGTCTCCAAGTGAACGACTTTGGATTGATGTATGTACTATTTCTTTATTATGCTTGGGACACTATAGTTATTCATGTACATAGGTGTGTAGTTTGTTATGTTCCAACTTCAGGTAGGTGACTATTGTGATGTGTTGGAAGGAATATGCTTTATTATCTGTGGTAATATGTACAGGTGGTGGCAAAGGTGAAGAAGATAGTGATGATGATGAGCCGGCAGCTAAGAAAAAGGCAACACCAGCACTGGTAAGCATTTCTTACTTCCTTGTCAGTTGTAATCTAGGCCTGACTAGTGTTGTGACATTGTTGTTATACTGTCAAAGCAAAAAAAAAATATTGTTGCTAATTGTTTATAGCTCCAATCTCATTTACACAAATGCAGCTGTATCCTCTGAATTAGTTTATTCCACCTCAAAATATTTGTACTCTCTTGATATAATTTCATTCAATATTTTCCACACAAGTAGGACATTCTTATTATTGTTCTTATCAGCAACACATGTCATGTTATCTCATAGATAATACTGAAGACTGCTGACTTATTTTGTTTTTTTTTTAAACAGCTGGGCCCCGGCCCTTCGCAAGTAACACAGGGTATATTACCCACCCCCATGGGACCAGTCCCACCTGGGATGTATCCCGGACATATGCAAATGCAAATGATGCCTCCATTTATGCAGGCACCTAGGTAAGTTGCTACTTATTTATTAAATTTAAGATAAAAGTTTATTTCAGTTCAATGTGTTAGTAATGAAATGACTAAAGAGGTTGTTAACACCGTACATTTGCCCTACGTGTCACTCTCATACAACGTTGTAATTGGCCAAATACGTCTTACACACAAGAGACGTGAATGCCACTATAGGAAAAAAAAAGAGGTTGTTTTCTTTATCTAATATATAAAATTCTCGTGTCACAGTTTTCATTCCCATACTCCTCCGAAACGGCTGGACCGATTTAAACGAAACTTTGTGTACCTATAGGGTAGGTCTGAGAATCGGCCAACATCTATTTTTCATACCCCTAAGTGAACAGCAGGTGAAACCGCTGGGTGCAGCTAGTTCTTTTTCTAAAATACATGGTCCTTTTTAAATTGAAAATAATGCAGAAGTTCTTTACACTATGACAAACTTCTTTGATTGATTAGTTTAAGAAAGAAACTATGAAATACAAGTTTTTTCAGCCAGTTGATTGAAATTCGGAAGAACTATTTAAAAACAAAAAAGAAATAAATAGTATAACTTCTGTGGAACAACAAAAAATAATCCAGTTTAGGTAGATGCAAGTTTGATGCAACAACTTAAATATTTAAGTGTTGTTCACCTTGTACCAACACTGGGACGTCAGAAGGTCAATTTGCTTGTGAATCACATCATATTGAAGAAAATGATGCTTGTCTTATATTATGGTATGTAAATCATATCTCATTAAATAAAATTATAGCATTTGTGTTATATTTATGTATTAAGTTATGATTACTAACTTGCGATAGATTATCATGCATCATTAGTTATAAGATAACAATGTGTAATGTATGCATTAGTTATTAAAGTTATGAAGAGAAGATAATGTTTAAAAAGGTTCATAATTTTGATATCCAATTTAATTGTGGATTTAAAGCAGAGAGCTGATAAAAAGTGTATTTTCTCAGTTAGCTTGTACTATATAAACTGTGAATTCCTTGGAAGCCAACACTTCCAGAATATTCTGATGCTTAGACCAGTATTTGTAGTGACTTCCTAATGATAAATAAGGCAATCCAGAATCAATATTTTTTTCTTTTTAAAAAATTTTGCCACACACTTGTACTTCTAATTGTATCTCAGAAGTTCTTTAATTTAGAACAGATGCTTGTCTTTTGTATCTTCATGTCTGTGTAGTGGAAGAGTGTCTACTGCTTGCTTTGTATAATCTTTTCTGCATTTAAAAAAAACAAGTTGCCCCATAAGGAATTTTTCCTGTATTGTGGGTGCGTTTACAAACATTTAAATTCACATACACAAACGGCCAGACTCGAAACGACTATCTGCAGGCCATACAAATATTTGTTCCGTGCGGGAATCGAACCCGCGACACGCAGCGCAGCAGTCGATCCCTCAGCCACTGCGCCAATGGTGCCGTCAATAATGGGCTAGTGTCCTTAACTCCACATCCAAGGCATGTTAGTGTCTACCGATTGCTAGATAGGTAAACTCAGTAACTGAGTAACTGGTGACAAAGAGATCTATGCTATGGATAATGCAACTACAGTGCTTTCACAAGTTATTATTCTTTGTGACAAGGACTGTAGCTTCATATTTTTTTTAGATATTATAAGTGCCTGTGACAGAATGGAAATAAATTCTTTAAGTTTCAGATATGCTAATATAATATATACCTAATATGCTTTACATAGACATGTTCCAATCACAATCTTGTCCAATTTTCTCATCTGTGTGACAACAACAAGAATAATGCTTTGCCAAAATACATGCTACAACATTTATAGATCTCAACCTAGTGTAGTTTGATGTTGACGCGTGTGTACTTGCATTGTTTTAATGAAAATAACCCAACCAGAATATGGAATACAGTAAATAATATTGTATATTATGTGCATAACTTAACAGACATGTTTACAATATTAATGACGTTTTTGGAAGTATAATTGTGTGGTTTTAGACTGCTTGTCTTGAATATTATACTAAGATAAAGAATTAGAGTTACTTGCCCGGAATTTACCACCAAGAAAATCGATTTCCTTATCAAACTATTCGCCATGCTGTATTATCATTGTTGGATAATAAACAAAACTTTCAAGATGTGGATAATATACCTTTCGATTAACGTTTTAAATATTTTTTTTAATATCTTAAGTCAGCTTCTAAGTGACTTCTAATGAGTGAATGATGAATTGACTTTTTAAACTTTGACGACCCGGTTTACGCAGTGGCTGTGCAAACGACTGCTGCGCTTCGTGGCGCTGGTTCGATCCCCGCTCAAACAGACTACAGATATATATAGATTGGTCTACAGATAGTTGTTCCGGGTCTTCCTGTTTGTGTGTGTTAGTTTAAATGTTTGTAAACGCACCCACGATACAAGAGAAATTCCTAGTGTGGGTCAAAGTATTTTAAAAGACGAAGAATGGACTGTATGAAGGACGAAATGGCTCGAGAGGTGTCTGATAAGATGACAAGTAATAAGTATGGAAGAATCCAAAATTTATAACAATTGAAACGAACACCGCCCGCAATAACTTCAGTTTATCTGTGACCATGGCATTTGCAACTGCGCAGAAATATCAGAAAATTTAAGTAAATTAAAAGTTACATGTAGTAAACATGGTAAATATCCCCTTTCAAATTTTATAAATAATGTAAATGAACCATATCAGTTTAAAAACTGAGAAGGCATGGATCAGGCAGGAGGATGATAGTGCTGTAAGTTCTTACATACTAACATGACTTTTGATACATTGATCAGAGCCCAAGGGGTCTAAGGGCCGCTGGATTACGTTACCATTCGTAAAATGGTCACAAATTTATTCACAATAGTAATGCTTTAATCGGACCATTTAAGAAAAAAATAACGTAATTCAGATCATCCTATCATGATTTTACTGAAGCGGCCATTTTAAAACCTCTAGGCAATCATACACACAACATTATAAAGGCAGAATGTGTTTCTATAGTTCAGCTATATTGTAAATCACCTTCATTATTTGCGAATATGATTGATTTGATTTAAAAAGCACACTTCTCCAAAATTAAACTCGAATTACCATTCCAAAGTATTTCTTTGTAAACATTTGCTACTGACTGCATCCTGTGATGAAAACCATATTTCAGCTATTTGATCACCCCACAGGAACACCTCATGATTTGGGGATTAAAAGTAGCCTATACAATGAGTTAATCTAAAATATACGCTATCTCGATACCAAATATAATCTAAATCCGTTAAGCGGTTTGAGCGTGACGGAGTTACACACACACGAACAAACTATCGCCTAAAATATAATATTGTGATGATTACATCAATCAACACACAGCTGCCAGTTATTACACTACAATTTCTAAATCTCTTTGGATTAGAGGCAAGAGAGAAGTAATATTTCTTAAAATATAAAATTAAATATTTAACCTAATTGTTTCAGGATGATGATGCAAGGAATGCGGCCGCTGTTCCCGGCAGCGAGCATGCCCCCCACGTCGACCAGTAAGCCGACGTTCCCCGCCTATAGGTATGTCCGCCAATTATAACTAACTTGTTACACTAATAAATTTATTTACAATATGTATTTATACATTTTTTCTGTCAACACAGTGTATGATGAATGGAATTGTAATACAGGGTATGGAAGGAATATTGATGCACAAACGGAACCATATGTCTGAACATATCGTTACGGAAGTATTTAGTACTGATACTAACTACTTCCGTAAGGAAACTATTATGCCCGAGAGATATATCTGGACAGCCTTTAAAGCCAATTCAGAGGCCCATGGCAGTATAAAAACTCGGACACAAAGTTAGTCACAAACGCATACTAAAAAGAAAGAAGTACAACAATTAAGAAACCACTTACATTTTATCATCAATTAAAAAAATATACTTTTTCTTAACGAAAATGTAAAACATTATAGAGCGGCATTTTTTAGGTAAGCGTTTGTTCTTCTGTTTCCTTTCCACCCTGTATAAAGGTTTTTGTTAGTAATGAAATTTTCAATGTTGTGAGACATATTGAACATGTTGGACTTTTAATCATCGGCTCGTCGCTGAAGGTTTAAATTCTGACAACGTTCTTAGTTTCTTTTACGACATTTGAAATTCCAATTTCGAATCGGTACAGCCGACTACATGTCTGTCGTAACACATTACAATTGAGCTGGCCCATAGTAGTATGGAATTTAAACAGAATACAAGGCCAGCTTATACTAGTTTTTTTTACTAGTCTTGCAGTCGACTGTACATTTGAATCTTTCTGGTATGAACGGAAATAACAGTATTTGTGTTATTCACTATTTTTAAAATAGGCGGAATTCATTTGTAGTGTTAGTTCAGAATCTATGTATTCGAAATTTCTACTCTAGTATAGTAGCTGAGTTATTATTTACAAACTTTAGTTATCCATACAAATATGGAACTTAATTCTATGTTTACAGCATACCACGAATGCATAGCAAATGACTAGTCTTAATGTTAAATATTTTGGCAACTGAACTCTGCCAACATACAGTATTTGTCACATAAAAGTGCCAATTTGTAAAACAAAAGTATTCACTAATTACGTTGTAAAATAACTGTGTTAATTACATAGACAGTTATTGGAAGTTAGATTGTACAGGAATTTGCTAAAAAAGATTGTACAAGAGATAATTTCTCATTGTTTATTTTCATTGTGTGCGTCATTGTAATAACGCTAGCTGTTGACCACGGTTTCGCTCGTATCCTAGGATAAATAATTTATCAAGCTGCATGAAAATATACTACACCGTTCTTTGGAACTTGTTGGAACCCTGTACCATATAAATCGCACACACACTATTTAATAAATGCTACATATGTCCAAAGGGATAAGACTATGTGATGTAGAAATTGCTCGTACATGTATAATTATGTCGTTAATTTGTTATGTTAAACAGTCATATCACATTTATGTTAATAGGTTCACATTAGAATATAATAGCGACAAAGTAGTATGTTTAGCACAAAGAGATTTCTGCCAAGAAATAAAGTCTAGTCGTGTAACTTATAATGTACTGAATTCCCTTATTTTTGTTAATTTATTTGGTTTGAGACCAAATAAATAAGATACGAGATCAGACTGATACTAAGTTCCCCTATTTTTTTGTTAATTTATTTGGTTTCAAACTAAATAAATAAGACTTATATTATAATCATAGCCAAAAGGCCTTAAACGAAATCTGACTGCGGCAAACGAGACGCATTGCATGTGTATGTATGTAAAAGATAATTTCATAGAAACAAATTCCAACTATATTCCATTTGTAACTCCCACCTCAGTATGTATTCTGGATCAAACACTACCACTACCTACTACAGCAACGCGACGATAAGTGCGCCGCCCACGACGACGACGCCATCTAGCAGTTCTGAGCTCAAAGAGAACGGGGACGTGAAGCCTCCGGCGGCCAATGCCTGTCCACTTGTGACGGCGACAGGCGCCGGCTCCAAGATCATTCATCCTCCTGAAGACGTATCCTTAGAAGAGATAAGAGCTCGGAATTCAAAGTACCGAGCGAAACCCAAGCCGGACGCGCCAGCCGCACAGCCCGCGCCGGCGCCTGCCATGATCACCCCGAGTACGAGTCAAGCCGAGGTATGGGTTAGTGGTTCTTTTATATTTATCTATTTATGTCGTTTGATAGCACTTTGATGTAGTTTGTTTTTGCACACCATTGTTTTAACATGTTTTGCTGCTTGCTATTAACGATAATAATTATTGTCGGTGATAAAAACAAAGGTAAATTCCTTTGCATTAAAACTTTTATTACAATACAAAGCATACTAACTCAATCCAATTCACGAAGACATTTTTGTAATCTAACAGCACCTGTGTGGAATTCTCAGATTGAGTTTAAAAGATGTTTATTTAACGTTAAATATACCGGATGTTTACAAAACGCACGCGCTTTTGTTTATTTATATGTCGGACTGTCGATTATTTAAAATAGATAGCTCTTATGTTTGTTTTAAACAAGGAGAAATATTTAATTTGCTGTAGAATGCGTAAATGCTTGAGTTTTATTTATACGCTAGATTTTTGAAATGCAGTTACTGAATTTATTTAAGTTTAAATCTAATTAAAATTTAGTGGAGCCACCAGTTTCTTAATTCCCTAGACTGTTCACGTTTAGTCTTTATCGATTTATTTGTGAAAAGTCAACAATATCCATAGCACAGCCAGCTTTCGAGAAGACAGATTTTTCAAGCACGCGATGTCAACAAGCAAGCAAATCAAGTGCTAGTCATATCCTCCAAATAGACTCTTCATTGTTTGGCAATAAAAACTGAGTAGTACTAACATAATGATTTGTAATGGCGACAGGTGGCAGCGCATATGAACGCAGCCGTCGCAGCCGCGCGGCAGCAGCACGCGGCCGCGGCACTGCGGCGCGGCGTGCTGGGCGGCATGGCCGGCATGGGCGGCATGGGCGGCATGGGGGGCATGGGCGGCATGGTGGGCATGCTGCCGCCCTCGGGCATGGTGCCGCGCGTGCAGGTGCCCGTGTCGGTGCCGCAGATGCCGCCCGTCGTGCCCATGCTGCCCGTCATGCCGCAGTTCAACCTCGTGCGCCAGCTGCAGCCCGGTCAGTACCCGCACTATGCGCCAAACGAGTACCCATACCGCTAGACCTCTAGCGAGCCCCTTCCTGACAGGCGGCATTTGCAAACTGCGTTTATTCGAGGCATTTGCAAGCTGCCAGATTCTTGGCTCGTTTTCGACTCTTAGTTGATTGACGTATCCGAAATTCTAAAACCAGTTCCCTCATATTTTCGTTAAGCATATCAGGCCGTGGAGTAGTCATAAAGCAATTTGCAAACGCCCCCGGGTGCAGTCCGAGCGCGTCCCGCGCTCAGTGACAATTCTCAGGTCATTCTGTGAAGACCGTTATTGTTTAGACATTGCTTAATAATGTTTACATCCCCCTTTTGATGATGTTTACCAGTGTTCCTTGATGAATTATATAGAAGTTGTCGAAATATGCTGGTTAGCGAGCTGCTCGTATGTTTACGAGTGCTGTCCTTTTCTTGTCCGTGTTTAAACCTCTGATGTCCTTTCAGATGAGCCCCCCAATGAACAGTATTATGATGTATTTGTATGGATATGATATACTCTAACGTAGGACATATCAAAGTATTAGGTAATTCGTAATGATATATTCTCGTTGTCTTTGATGTTGCACATTGAACATGAAGTTAAATGTATTTACTTGTAACAAAATGTATTTTTTGATGTTGAAATGGTCCAAAGCCGAGACTCGTTGAAATTTTTTTTGTACAATGTAAACCAAAGAAATTATGTAATGTGAAAGGTTAGTTAAAAGACTGGATTTTAGTACATTCCGATTGAAAACCCACTATAGTCATCTATATTTTTTATATTCGCATAAATTTTTGACAAGAACACAGTTCACACGTTGAATGTAGCTCTGTAACACTGACACATGGTATTAATTTTGCATTTATTGAACTTAAGCATAATATAGAATGGGTGGTTTTCTTTAGTAATAATATTGCTTTACGATAGTTTAGTTTAAGAAGACAGTAAAACAACAATTGTTTTGATTGGCATTGTTATACACGCGACGCGTGCTTTTTACAATATACGTGGAAAATGGAGTGTCATGAACATTTGATCACCAAATAAAAAATGCATTCAATCGACTGATTTTATTTTCTATTTTCCACGACTACGTGTTTGATCTAATTAAGACTTGACTAGCTTTAGTTGATGTTAACTGTGTGTAAGGAAAATGATCGCTTGTGTTTAAGCGCGTGGAGCAGTTGTCCACTTAGTTCGCTAAAGTTCGAAGGCACCACAAGACACTCATGCTTGGCTTTCGAGCAGACTGCGGCACTCGCCGGTGGGTGCCACTTGATATTACTTGATAGCACTGGATGGTGTCAGCTCCGGTGGCCGCGACAAACACGATATCTGTCTCTCAGTAATCTAAACACATAACAGCTTGTCGATACTCACCCCTAACGCCCACTAACTCGACCGACCTCTCGCCCCCCTAGTACAGAGCCACTCGTCATAGACTAAACACTGTCAAGAGCTAAACTGTGATTTATGTGCCATCCGCACTATCGGAGGAACGGAATGAAAATGAGCGGTAATTTTATTCACATTCCTTAATGGATTTGCTTATTGTAGTAGCTCTTATCTTATTACTGTCTCGATTTTCTCGTAGTGTCATATAAAATATGACTTTGTCGGTTTACGGGTGGGTACACTAATATTATATTTACGTACAGTAGTTTTGTCGCTTTACAATGTGCATGAAAAGAACGAGTTAATAGTCGTTGGCTGAATTGGATTCTACGAGCAACCATTCTCGGATCACACTGAAACATGCATGAACTACGGATATTACGATTATTACATCGCCGAGTATTTTGAAAGTGTGATTTTTCATGTGAATTATTTATCCTACCTACCTGTGTTCCTTTGCTTATACTGCACCTTATCAGTCGCCGAGCTCGCTGCGTGGATGTTCGCACATGCACGCAGAGAGCGGCCGGGCGCGTCGGTGACAGGCGATTGTTCAGCAGTCACAACGGCCCAGCCGTGTGTTGGACCCAGCGGTCCCCTGTTGCTCCTGCCGCGCGGCCCGGCCTCCTAGTGAGCCAGTGTTTGTGTGTGCAGGGATGCTGCTGCCGGGCGGCATGATGCCGATGGGCGCGATGTTCCCGAGCGGCATGGTCATGCAGCCGCGCTACCGATAGCCGCCCTCCGGCCGGCCGCCGGCTCCTCGCCGCACTAAACGATCCTCTCTGTTGACAGAGCCGGCCCGGCCGCCCGCCGACGAGCGCCGGCCCCGAGCGAAGGTAGGCGCTCGTTTCGTAGTAATCGTTATATACGTCCGCTTGACCGGTTGTGTGTCCGAGCTCGTTGCTAAATACGCGGTGAGGGGATACTAACGACAAGGTAAGGCGGAGCGGCTGTTGCACGTCGGACAGGTGATGCAGTCGCCCGGCTCGGGTTGGACAGGTGATGCAGTCGCCCGGCTCGGGTTGGACAGGTGATGCAGTCGCCCGGCTCGGGTTGGGCCGGCAGTTCCCTGCGGCGGGCGGCCGCAGGCGACGCGTTCCTGTCACAACAAGTGTTGTTGGATTGGCGGCCCCCTGTCCCTTAGCATAAGTCATTATATTCCTACCTTACCACTAAGCTCTCACATAGACTGTCAACAGCAGATTTCAGTAGTGAATTCCGTTCTTAATTAAATTTCTGGTGTTAAGAGATGTGTGTAAGATTAATAATGAAATAAATGTTATCTGCCTTGATGATTCTCTAAGCGTTTCCACATTAAAAGTTGTGACGTTTGCCTACTCTTGTAGAATTTTGACTATTTTACGCAATAAATGCTCTGGACATGATACCATGGTTTTATTTTCCCTTAGATTTATTGGCGAAATTTGGTTATACTGTTAGATACATCTAGGATTACGAGCGTGATGTTATGTGTTATGTTAGATTTGTTCTAGATCCCTTGACATCGCCTTATCCATGGAATGATAAAATTATTAAGTTTTTTTGTTCTCATCCTACCTAAACACAGAAAAAACCGCACTAATAGTGCTGACCCTTAAACCAGTATTTGTTTGCGTCAGAATGGCTGGTTGCCTATGGCAAGCGGCTTTAGCTACATATTATACAACTTCTAGAAATCCGGCCACCATACATCAGAATGTCAGAATGGCTTGTCAAAAATAACAAATTTCCCTGAATGTGTCAGAAGCATTTATTAAAGACTAGCTGTGCATGCGTTACAATGCACTTGTTTGTAAATAAATATTCTCTAAACATTCAACTTCCCTGAACTTCCACAAATATTTTAAGATCAAAATTAGCCTAATCTGTCAAGTTATTCTCGTGTTTAGCGAGGCAAACGAACAGCAATTCTTGAAAATAAAACAAAACTGTGGAACTAAAGTTCAACTCAAGGTAAGAACACAAAAATACAAGAAAATGCGCACGAGCATGTAAAATTGTAAACAACAAACAGGTGGATTTGTTGTGTGGCGTTGATATTCAGTGTTGCTATTGTTGGTAACAGTTTTAGTACTACTTTCTTTTTAAGGAGGGATCTAATTTTTGTAAAACTTTTAACAAAATATTCCACGAATAATAGAAAATATTTCAAAAACAATTCATAGGTACTTGGTTGTTAAATCAAATTATTAGTAAAAGTGGACTAATTAAAGTAAAATAGCAAAATTAACAATTAAAGTAAACTACCAAAAATTTTGGATAAAAAAGTGGTAACACCGCAATAAAAAATTCGTTGCTTCTGAGACAGATGGCGCTTTTCGCAATAAAAAAGAATGCTCTAAGTTACCAGGGCATGCTTTGTCTTCTCAGGCTGAATGAAAGAGTAACAAATGTATGTAGGTATAACACCGCTAAACACCTTAGGCCGTGCGCTGCGTTAAGCGGGCGCACGGCGCGGACGCCCGCTTGGCGTGCTGTTTCTTAACGCAGCGCACGGCCATTGGCCGAGCGCTGCGGCGGGCGACCCGTTGCACGCAGCGTTGATCTATGAGATTACATGAAACAGCACGCCACGCGGGCGCCCGCCTAACGCAGCGCACGGCCTTAGGGTGTTAAAAAGGAATAGGAAGTTTCAGGACAGCCCGCGGAACTTAATATTTCTTATGTTCTTTGCAATTTGCAAACCAGTGCCAGGTTGCATGTAAATTAAAACATAAAATTGTGATCGAAGCAACGGCCTCACAGACATATAATGGAAATCATTAATTAATCTGTACGTTCATTCCACCACTATAAATGTTAATTTCATGAAAAACGCACTTACGAACTTAGAGAGAGCTGCATTGATGATAATTCAGTAAACCCATTATAAAAGGCCGCAATTCATATTTTAATCAACATAATTAAAATACAAAAAAAAATACGAATATAAACTTATCCATGTTCCTTTTTACTGGCCTGTGTGCCGGAGCCTTTTTTGCGGTTGGGAAATAATCAAATAACTTCCAACGCTCTGGGTGGAGCGGAGGGGAGTGACTTAAATCGTCACATCACTTCCTTTTATCGCCTTTATGTTTTGGGGCCGCCGCGGTATTTCTTTCAAACTACCCGCAACCCTGGTAGGCAGTGCCCCTGGCAGGCCCCTCTGCTTTGCTGGCATTTCTTTGAGGCGCGGGTGGAACACTAACGCGCCGTCCGCTCGGCCTGCCGTCACTGGACGGAGGGGCGGTGAGCTACCCATTGCTCACCATCCACAGACCCGCATTTAAGGTGGCCGGGAGACGTTGTTCCGAAGCCTTGGTATCTCTTTGAACAAAACCGCAATTCCAGCAGGGCTGACAGTTTCCACGCGAGTAGCAGAGTAAAACGAAAGTTTTCGACATCGGTTCGGCCATCTTCGCTACCACCTAAAAGGAAAGTTGAAGCTGGATGTATGGATCTGGTTAGTCCAACAGGTAAATAAATGAAATAAAAGCTTGCATATAATAAAGCTGTATATTGAATTATAATAATAAAAGGTCTCGTCTGTACACGTAACACATTTATACACGACAACTATCCGCTAAATCGTTATTAGAAGAAATATTATTATTTACCGTATCTATCCTAAAATACATGAATTACAACAGGCTTAGTTATTAAAAAGTAATAATACAATTATTGCATTTAACTAGTATCACCATTAAACGATTCGTTCAACCCAATTAAATATTTTAGTAAATAAATTCACAACATTAATTAATTACAAATAAACAAATGATGCTATTTTTTAAAATAATTTCACAACAAATACTTAACATCTATTTATGGCAACATTTAAAAAACGCAATTTAAAATGCTAACACCTCGTAAAACTGTAGAAATTGTAAGTGGCATTGATTACTAAACTATTGTATAATTAATTATCTGTTTCGTAACATCTAAGTTAAGCAATATACGCTACTTGGTCTGACGAAAATATAGGTGTACAATTCACTGCAAGTTTTAGACGATTTAGTTACAAAACTACAAAATTTGAGCTTTCTTGAGGTCACAAATGTGGCCTAATAATGTAGATTAACGTGAATGCTTTGAAAGTTACGATTATACTCCTAGCGGCTGCTATCCCGCGAATATTGAGCTCCTACTTTATTATAAACTGCCCTTACGTAAGGCTACATACACACTAGACTACAACCAATCTTTGTCGATATGTAACTGTTCATTTAATTGCGACCTAACTGTTGAGGCTAAGGAAAATGAATCACAACCCTTCAGCTAATTGCGAACACACCATTTGGCACGCTCGGACTATTACAATTCGTGTTTTCAAATATTAATGTGGACTAGCAACGATCGAATACGAAACGAATACTGATTAATGTTACATTAGAGGTTATAAAACGTTATCCAGTCACATAGTTCTCTAAAGTTAATAGCGCTAAATTGGGGAAGTTTTTAAACACCGAGCTTCCTTTGAGGTCCACCTCATTTTCTCTTTACCCTGACACTAATCAAGGCAGTTCTACCTAAAGAAGACCTGGACCATCTAAATCATCAGACTAAATTCTTGGCCCATGTAGCCTCGCCATTACTGTATCAAAGGCTTACCTTACACTTACTGTGAATATAACATTCGTCTATTTCATACTACCCGAGTAGATCAGGTGACGGCGTCGTACGGAAAACATCAAGCGATGGGGACGTGGAACGCGCCAGGTCGGGACACGGAGTGTTCGTCCGTGTCATAGACTCAAACCGCTCTCTCATAGCTGCCACATGACCGGCAATAGGCACAACCTCCGTCTTTTCCTCTTTATCCTTAACTTCGAGCGTCGCGTCCTCATCTACAGTCGGCCTCTCGGGCAAGTCCAAATCGGACAGTAAAGACACTTCGGAAGACGCGGTAAAATACATTTCACTGATTGGTTCGCAAGCCGCATTCGCAGGTTCTGTGTCTGAAGGAAACGTATCAGTTTCGTCGGTGGGCGGCGACACGAGGGCGTCGCTCCAGCGCTCGGCGCGGTACGCTTCTATCGTCCTCATCGACACTTCCGAGGGACTTATTAGTTCAGCGTCGCATTCTACGACCTGCGCCACATAAGCCTCGACATCGACCACACTAATGGTTTCAGCGACACTGACCGCGTTGCTACTAATCGTATCTTCTATTTCTACATTGTCGTCCTCTGGCGAGTCCTCCGCTACTTCATCGTAAGTGGAAGTCCTCATCGTTTCACAAAGTCTGTTGATGGCGTCGAATACGTCTTTCAGGTCGCTGACGTCATCGGTGGGCATCATGGGTTCTTCTATAGGCAGTATGTTGAGGTCTACGCTGGGTTCCTGCACGCAGGCGGGGAGCAGCGTGGCGGCCAGCGCGTTGGCGGGACACAGCAGCGCGTGCGCCACCGACAGCAGCGCGTGCGCAGGTGTACCGCCCGCCACCAGGTGCGCCGTGCTGCACGCGCGGGCGGGGGGCGCGGGGCGAGCTAGCGGGGCAGTAGTGATCGGTGACTCGGCAGTCGTGGGCGGTAGCGCGGCAGTCGTGGGCGGTAGCGCGGCAGTCGTGGGCGGTAGCGCGGCAGTCGTGGGCGTCGGTAGCGCGGCAGTCGTGGGCGTCGGTACCGGGGGGGCGTGGGCCCCCCGGGCTCGCTAGCAGGCGGACGAGGTGCGCGTCCAGCCCTCCAGCGGGACGGACAGCGGCGGCGGCGGGGCCTGCGCCTTGCTCACTGTCCACACACAACGAACATTAGGTACAAACAATAAGGACTAGACAGATAAGCCTAAGTTATCACGAGTTCTTTCAGAAAACATACTTCGTTCACAGATAGTTTTGAAGGCCTAGACACACACACACACCAAAGTCCAAGATAGGTATATGAAATCGGAAATAACAATAAAACATATCAATAAATATATCAGACTAGACCATATCTAAACTCCCGCTCTGTGATTATATCAATGTCGTTCAATAATTGTGAATGTCTAGACCCCACATTTCCCAGAAGAACAGGTGCTAATTTCGGGTGTATTATACAGATTGTTATTAGTTTTTCATTTTGGCAACTTTTTTTTAAAGGTAGTCACATTCTAAACACATTCGAAAACAAAAAATTACGTTTTCAGAAAGAAAACCTATTTCTAATATTAATAGTAGCTACAGAAATATATCAGAATAATATTTAAATGACCGTTAGTTTGTTAGACCCCTGAATCCTAAGCCGTGTGCCATGCAAAACGTACAGTCCTTGCCAAAAAACAATGTCCAATTAAATAAATAAACATTGCAACAATCAGCACACTAATATTCCATAATTTCACCGTCTCTTGGCGCGTTTTTTTTTTTCTAGTAAAAAGGGTAGTGGGCATATCGCTATAGACTGAAGTAAAGCACAGTCGTACAATTGGATGTACTTTGATGGCACGGACAAATCTCAAAGCAAATTTTCACATGGCGAAACAAAACAGTTACTCATCTCGACGATAGAGGTTTTCATCAAAAAACATTGTTGTTGAACAATATTTACCGCTTGTGAAATAATATAGACACCAGCCTATACCCCTTTCTCAAAAGCATCTTAACTTTACTAAGTTGCATTTGAGAAAACAATGATCATGCAATGAATAGTTAGTAAAAATGTTCATGCAATATGCTACATGCCATGCAGTGTAATGTTGATTATGTACACATGAAGGATGGAAAACATGCTTGAAATAATAATTAGGAACTTACCCATTTGACATGCAGATCATATGGCTGTCGACCACAATCGTACACTTTACTTAGTAGCTTGACTAAAAGAGTGACTAATCATTTGACTTCTTTGGAAGTCAAATGTCTACTTGCAATAATTTCTACAGAGTTGTAGGAAGGAATTTTATGATATATTCATGAAAGCAAATATTTGGTATTTATTTGAAGTAAATATCTGATTAAATGTATTCATTTTTCTCAGAAATGCTGTATAAATCATCAATATTAATAATTGAGGGTTCATTCTATAATTTGCAAATAATTTCGAAATCTGTTAACTAATAAGTAACACTAGCCGTGTTCTAAGTACTTTAATTTCAGTGTTGCTATCTCAAATATAAACCTAATAGATTTATCAAGAAGGCTACGTCAAAGTTAACTACAGAACGAACGAAGACGTACACAAACAAGCATATACGACACAAATGTTAGGACAATAAAATACAGGACAACTGATTGGTAAGTATTACTCTTTTATTATCGAAAAAATAATAATATTATAAATACTATGAGCGTCGTACACATCACTATCACAATACCGGTTGCGTTTCAATACATAAAGCGTAACTGTTAGCCCGTCACTAAATTTCTTAACTGCGAATACTTAATGTCGAAACTCGACAACATTTTCATGTCTAAATGAGCTCATACGCGTCAACGTAGTGATTATCTCGTTTTGGAGCGAGACAATGCAACGTGTAAATTTGGTCAAGTACTAATGTTTACGCGAAGCTGAATTCGGTTTTTTTTTTTAACAAAACTTGTAGCGTAATTTTTACCCGAAAGCATGTTCAATGTTGGACAAAAAAAGCCAAAACAACACTAGTTAGCAGTTAAGCAATTTACCGAGCAGCTATTGAGTGAAATAAAATGGGCATGAAGCGATACAGGTACTATAATAGCATAAAAAATCTGCAGTAATGGCACCTCACTATATATTTAAAAAAAGAATCACAACATAGTTCTCGTCTAACCTTCATTGTTACATCGTGCAAGCATTTGATACACGAAACAACCGATCCGGTATGTATAAACTAAATTATAATATAATAATAAAAATATAATTAAATATAAATATGCTTAATGACTCAACGCGATACATTGGTAGAAGTCCTAACGTAATACTCCAACAAGAATACTAAAAATCTGACAGACGTGAAAAAAAATCTAAAGAACTATGGTCGTTTTTGTTTCCTAGTAAAATTAAACTCATTTTTTCTATCTAAAACATTAACGCCCACAGCCCTTTATGTCTTCTGTAGCTAATAATTGTCTGGTATCGTTGATGGAGTACAATAATACTAAATAATGAACAAAACACTCTGTGTATAATATAAGAGGCTTACATAATATACGAATATAATTTGGTATTCAATCGAATGGTTTAATTGATAAGTGATACTGATAACGAATGATTTGCATTGGTATGTGGAGTGTGGTGAATCGAAATACTGACCAAACTTCTAAACATTTATTTGGTCTGATTAGATTTCGACCAGATCTTTCATTGGTTGGGAGTCTATCGAATGATGTGTCGAAATCAGTGAATCGACATTAAATTTTCACATTTCTAAAATAACCAACGCCAATGTGTATATTGACCAATAACAGTCAAATAAAAAATTTATCTAATCCAAGTATTTACATTACAACTTTAATATTTTAACCTTTTGTTTCATTGCTATGTAGGGTGCTATGTTTCAAACTTTTTAATCAACTTCTAAGATAGGAAGAGGTTATGTATTCGGCCGTAATATATTTTTTTAAACTTAAAGTTCAGTCAGTATTTCAATAAAAAAAAAACGTCACTCAATTTTAATGTTAGTATTATGTGACACTATGATTTCAATATGAATTGTCCACTACCATGATTTGAAATATTGCATTAAAAAACAACCAACCAAATACACCATACCAATGTGTTCCTGGAATGACATATTAAATGCGAACTTTTTGGAAAATAATCACTGTACTTTTTATTCAAATAAAATGTACTATAAAAAAAACAATTTTGGGATCATAATATAAATTGTAAGCATAGAGTTTAACTATTCTATACTACAATGTGCAGTGTCTAGCAAAGTATAGTTCAGTACAAATAAATATGTAGCGCGCATTTGTGATTTAATTATTATACTGTGCAAAAGACACATTAAGTCCTCTCAAGACTATTAATGTCAATTAATACTTTTAAATATAATATTCCACTGTCGATAAATCTTTGCTTCATTAACGACAATATTTATTAAGATATGATGCACTGTTATCACATTACTTCATATTTAGGCGGTCTCAGAACTCAGTTAAATTATAAATCAAACGTGTAGATTATTTATTGCTGTTTTAATCTAGGAGAAATTATAATAGCGCAAAAACATATCGACATAGTAGCACTTAGTCGAGAGACTACAAATCGACAATTGCGCGCTAACCTTTAATCCAATTTCAGTCTCCATAAAGACACTTAACCATACGTCATGCGATCATGCACGTAAAAATAAACATTTTAATAACAAAAATAATACTTTATCATAATAATATTATAACAATTTTATCTTCGAGACGAAGTTCAGTAAAATACTCTTGACTATAGTAATTTTACTTAGATATTATGCTTGTCAATTTTGACTTGTACCTATTGCACTTATACATAGGCCTACCAAACTAGATAAACTACGTTAATATAATATGACTAAGTAGAGCATGCTTGTGCGTTTTGCTCTATAAATATTAAAAAGAAAAAGATATCGATACTATTTGTAATCTTTGTTTTTAAGCAGTATCGATACTCGATCGGAAATATCGATGTCGAGATGCACATCTCTATTTGTGTATATATGCAATTTTACTTATTTGTAACAATTGCAATTATTGTCAAACAAAATCAATTGTACTCTAGTACAATAAACTATTTGAAGTTATGCTTCGGAATGTGGGATCATTCCATAAAAATAAAATAATGGCATTTATTATTAAATAATATGCCACTATATTTTTGATCGCGTCACCATAATTATTATCCTTGTTTCATGAAAATACTTCTTAGTTGAGTCAAAACGTTCAAACAGGAACAAATGGTTACTGTCTGCACCATTAATTCTTGATTAAATTGTTCGAATCGCCACTACATTAGAAGACAGATTAAACTGTTTCTATCAAACATTAAACGCGGCCAACACATCGACAACACTAACTTGTTATTTTGAATGATCGATCAAACAGCGTCCTCAATTTCTAACAATACTTTTCGACCGATTGTATAAAAAATTTGATTGACCGTTCAAGATATAAAATTCAGTAGCGCCATCTTAGTACATTCCCAAAAATTCCCTACACCCGTTCACGAGTACTTACCGGCGACGGTGGCGCTGCTGTAGCCCTTAGCGATGCGCATGAAGGGATCCGGTTCCGGGAAGCGCGATGGATGCTGGAACAGGTCTGCGAAGCGAGCTTCTAGGTCTAAAGACCTCATGCTCATTGATGAGCCACGAACTGGGGGCTGAGGAGCTATACCCTCGTCGCCATTTAAGCTCTGGAAATGGAATAAATAGTATACTAAAGAGATGTTCTTGAATTTCGCAGGGAAAACTGATTTCTCGTTAGCCTCCTATAGACTTTGAATATAACTTATAATTAGGGTCAAAACCATAATTCGCAAATATTCTAATTACTAGTACTTTGGCTAGTAGATATGTCATTTTAGAACCGTACGAGCGGCCGTAAACTCGTCCTACTTTCAGCAGCACTACTACGTTACCTTGCTCATCCTTATGCCACTGTATGATGGCAGGATAAGAAAACTAAGACTAACTCACGTTTATAGATTGTCGGTGGTGCGGCGGAGGGGGCGGGGGCGGCTGTGCCGCGTGGCGCGACGGAGGGGGCGGCGGGGGCGCGCCGGGCGGGGGCGGGGGGCACACGCCCGGGGGCGGCGGGGGGCACACCCCCGGGGGGCGCAGGCCGCGCGGGGCGCGCATGGTGCCTGCAAATGGACGTTCATATTACAGCTTGTGTTAAGAACATAAAACGTGTTGATTTCTGAAAAAGGGTAATCGAAAAATCACTTTTCGTGGTTTCAACAACATTTCACTTGTAATGAAAAGCTCATAATTGCTGTAAAATATTGCCACTGACAATTCTTGATCGCGGTTTTTGTGTGGTGGAATTCGATTTTAGCAAAAAATAACTTCTCTTACCGAAATGTGAAGCGGGATTCTTAGTGCCAATAGGTGGATTTATAGGAGCGGGCGGCAGGTTGAACGGTCGGCCACTACCCGTCTGTGGCGACGACGGCGAAGTCGGAGGTGATCTGACGAAATAAAACGAATATAAGATTAGAATAAAGCAATAATGGTTACAAAACCATAACAAAAACGTAATTTCAAAATGTAGCAAAAGCCAATGAGACATTTTCAATCTGGTGATGAAACACATCGTGAATAAATGCAATTAGAATGAAACAAATCACCAAACTCGATGCTATGCTTCCTTCTTGAATAAAAAGATGTCTTATTTGTAATTGTTTGTGATACTTTGCTTTCATGTTTAATATTTTTTTTGTTGCTCGTCGTAATTTGCGACTAATAAATGTTTTTTCTTTATTATCCATCCATATTACTTGAAAATTGTATACAATAAAATGATCCTCACATGAAAAAGTTGAGAGTCGAAACACTGTTTTTTAGACAACTCGCACGTCAAAAAACAGTGTTTCGACTAGTATTTCGACAAGTACTTCATTACTTTTAAAAAATATATTAAGGAGGTAAGGATTCGGTATTTTACTTCTCTCTTTCCAGTATCTTTTATGGATTCAGTTTCTAAAAATTTGACTCACCTAGGCACCCTCATACTCTGCGTCCTGCCCGCAACCTTCCCGTTCGTAATCAGCTTCTTAGGTGGTGGCGAAGGCCTAGTATCGCTGGGCGGCGCGGGGGCTAACTGTGGCGGCTTGGGGGCTAGGTTGGGCTTCCCGTGGCTCACCCGCGTAGGTCTCTCGAACAGGTCGGACGTAGACAGTGAGGCCGCCGGGGCGGGGGACTGTGGAGCTGATGAGAGGGAGGTCATACTGCCACCTGGAATTGTAAAACAAGTATTTATTAAAAGAAAGAAAATTGGAGGTGATCTAAACTAAATGGCATTTTTTAGGGATAGGACATCATCAAATAATTTCTCCCGCCCTGGAGAGAGGGAGTTTCAGTTTTTTACTGACTATCCATCATGACACAACCATGTTCCTTGTTTTGCCATTTATGTTTCGGGGCTGCGGTATCTCTTTCGAACAACCTGCTAATCTAGCAGGAAAATAAATGGCCAAGATCCAAATTCTGCAAATTAGTATCATGTATCAAACTATGTTATAATCATGATAGTGCAAATAGAAACTTGCCATTCTTTTTAGGAATATGGGGAAGAAGCTACATGTAATTTGACTCTATTTTCCGCGCTGAGATTCTTCTTCAAAGCCTGTCGATGGCCTAAACTGAATCGGTCCAAACTTTGGAGGCCGACATTTTGGTTGGGTCCGTAGTACATGGAGGATCTCGACTACCAAAACGAACCCACCAACGTTCAAGAGCAGAGAAGTTCCTTAGAGACTCCATAGGTTTCACTTTATTTAAAATACTAGTATTACAGCTACATTCAGGCTCAACATTTAGAAATGTGTGTAGAAGTAACACAATGCTTTAGCACTTACCCAGAGCGCCCTGCCCAGTAGTATGGAGAGAGCTCTTGTTTCTGTGCAAAGTAGACGCGACATGGGGAGTGAGCCCTTGATCCGAGTTCTGCTGCTGGAGGTTGCTGATACGGTCAAGTATGGAGTTCGTCGTCAGTACCGAATCTGATGAACTCTGCAACAAAATTACATAGAATTTAGTATTAGCGTAACTCGTAACAGCACCCTGAATATGATTTCTGTTAGGCCCAACTGCCCCATTCAAAGGCATTGGGTGAAATTAGCTATAAATTCATGTAATTAAGTAGTACCAATGACACTAACATAGTATATAAGCATATTCTAGATTCTACTGGGTCTAAAATATATATTTTTTTATTTGTGGCAATGCTAAAGGGGATATGTACGCCAATGAACAAAATAAGAAATGAGTTCATAAGAGGGAGTCTAAAAGCGGTGGCGGTGACGAAATGTTGTCTGGTAGTCCGTTGTTTTGGTATGTGATACGGAAAAGAATGGAAAGAAGAATATTGGAATTGTGTCCTAGGACTATGTGAAAAATAACATGCGAAGAAAGGGGATAATTTTTTTTTAAAACATTGCCCCACATAAGGAATATCTCCTGTATCGTGGATGCGTTTAAATTCAAACATTTAAATTCACATACACAAACAACCAGACCCGAAACAACTATCTGTGGGTCATACAAATATTTGGAGGAATGGAACTCGCGACACCCAGCGCAGCAGTCGATCGCTCAGCCACTGCGCCAACCTTGTCGTCAAATCTGATACGATGGCGAGGCATATAGAAGTATGGAAGGAAAAGACTTGCTGCGCCGACCGCTAACAAATTGTGATGGAAGCACGAGAATGATATTAATTACTTATATTATCAATGAGGTGGAGGGATTGCTGCATAATTTATTTTACGACAGTAGCGTATAAACATTATTTATTTTAAGTGTTTAATATTGGTATAGATATTATAGTTCAGTTACTGTGTAGGGTGATTTTACACAATGTGTCCGGTCACTAGCGATATTCTATGTACTTATACATATAAGGGACCCCCCACACTAGCGTCTTTCGAGCGTCGTCGTCGTGCCAGCGTCCGCGCAACGTCCACCTGACGTCGACGTCGCTCGGCTCGATACAATGTAAATACAGCGTCGGTCTCTTCAGCGGGGGTCTCTTACAAACATTCTAGTTTGTAAAAAAAAATCTACCATTTCTTTCACAATAAAGTTTACAAAACTTTCGTTTCGATTTTAATTTTGTTTTCTAAAGTTACGGAAATGTAAGCTCATCATTTCTTAATTTTCGTCTCAGTAAGACCAAAACTATGCGTGTGCAAAAAATAATCATATCTTTCAATATGATTATTTTTTGCACACGCATAGAGAATATCAAAAAGCGGGGAAGTGAATTAGACCCAAGTGTGTATCGTAATAGTATATAAGGAAAAAAACTCAAGTGCATAATGTTGGATAGACCTCGCTTGAAAATCACGTACACACTGACATGACACATAGCATACGTCTTTTAAAAAAAAAATAGCTTTTTATTTGTCATCAACTGCAACCGCATAAAACAAAAGCTTACTGAGAAATAGGTTCTTTACGACGTGCATTGGCAGAGGTCCAAAAACCCGCCACCACTAGACACTCATGTAGGCACGAAGTTCAAGCACAATAACTTGTCTCCATATGGTTGGTAACGATAAAAGCGATACCATCGGGCGACTCAGTCGTGAGCTTGCGAGGTTGAAGGTCTCCAAAACATATAAGGATAGAGTGTTCTGTTATCAGGAACAATGGATCGTTAGTTTCCGAAATAGAGGATGCCGTATGAGAAAATGTTTTGGGGCCCCTGAAGATGATTTGGCACGAACGAAGACGATTTGATTTGATATTCTCGAATATTGCTGAGCATTTTCGCATATTCCTATTCTAATAATGTTTCATTTTATATTTTCGTTCCAAGAGCTTTTATCCAGCATTCGAAGTCTTTTATTTTGTTCGTAACATTCTAAAGCTTTGAGATCGTCTTCTGGGGTCGCATAACTACAATTGTTAACACGACTGCCATGCCTTTTGGCACAGTCAATAAATACGAAATTGCATAAACGATTAAGAGCCCATGCATCAGCATCAGGGGAACGTTGAACAGCAAAAGCTTCGTGGGATATCTCCAAGCCAGACGGAGCGATGAACTGACGAAGGTAGTTAGTTAAACGAGGTCGGAAGAGGAAATGTAATGATCCGATTTGGGAGCCCTGTCTGTCTGGCGTATGTTCTGATCCAATTTGGGCAATTTGGGAGAAGTGCTTTGTCTTTGTCTCACCGAATGCAGCCAGCCTAAGTAGATTTTACCAATTAACATTTGCAAATGCTCCTCATTTATTTATGGATACATACAGGATAGTTTTCGCTGACGACTACATACGAAAACACACACGTATTTAACATGTCAAAGAATTAGTAATTTTTAAAGTATTCGTGGCTAAATAATAAGAGCCGCTCGGGTGGGTCTTTAGGTTGAGCCGTGCTAGCCTAGGTTGGTCATACCGAGTTCTCTGCGTGGTTCAAAAAGCACGATAAGCCGTGGTCAGCCGTCCGACCGGCATTTGTAGATCTTTGAGAGTCGCTACTAGTAGTCACTGTCACAAAAGTCTGACAACCAATCCTACCAAAGGGTATACGACCAAAACACATAATTATATTCTAAATCCAAGAACGTATTACTCGATACTAACGGTGTTGTGGAGGTCAGAATGGGAGTCTTTTTATGTAAAATACTTGTATTTATTCAGATTAGAAAGCAGCTTAGTTGAGAAAAGGCTAGGCAGATGGTTATGAACTGGAACAGGTGGAAGGAATGGAGGGAGCCTTTTGCCGAAGAGTGGGACAAAGCAGGCTAGAAAAAAAAAGAAAAGACTGACATCGACGTCGAACTTAGGACATCCCTCTTTTTGCGGGGGTAAAAAAGGTTTAAACTGAAAGTGTGCATTGTCTACTGTGCCCTCTTTCTTTGATAGAAACAGGATAGTTTTTGCTGACGATCACTAACCACATACTCCGTACAGCAACACCAAGTTTCAAAGGTACCTACGTAACCACTACATGAGTCTCTAGGTACCTAAAAAGAAGGACGGCTAATTCGTCATTTAGATCTAAACTGGCAGTGATTCATCCACCAATTTACCTAATTCCTATACTAGACTAAGCCCAAATCTGTTAACTTTCAATTAAATAAATATTATATTATTGATAACGAAAAAGGAAAATACAGCAACCACAAGCCACAATGAATACACACAATACCATCATGCGATTAAAAGGGATATAGATACTACCTATACAGGAATACCTATAGCAGTTATTTATAAAAATGGTTTGGATGCGCAATAACATCGATTTTGAGCAATTACGACGGTAAATAAACAATGTGCTGATATAATTGTTATCACTATCAGCGGTGAGTCAGTGCTTGCGAAAGTGTCCGCCCGACAAAACTTGCCCACGTTCATATGAAGCTGTGTTGCAATTGAAAGCGGATTGAAGACTTTTTCTTCTCCGGGGTTGCGTGTTGTTCGAAAGACAGAACGCGACCCTGACACTTGAAGGGCAAACGAAGGAAAATGGGTGGGTTTTAGTCAGTAAAAGTCTGCACTCCCCTTCCCCCGCGCCGCCGAAAGTCATTTGATGATTTCCCATCCGCAAAAAAGAAAAAGCAAAGACTTCTGTTTTTCGAATCGATGACTTGACTGTGTTCGGCCAGTACGCGACCTCCCAGTCATCCAGCCCGCGAAAATGTCCCGGGAAGCAGAGATGTTTCACCTCATCTTTGCCGTTTGCCTCATTCATGTCCTAAAGGATACAGTCAAACTCAAGGCTTTGATTGGTGTGTTTTAATGCAGTTTGTATTACTTACATCAATCTCTTTGGCTAAATGGGGGTGCACTTAACTTCTGCACAACCCTTCGGGAACTACAGGGTTGTGGCAAAAATAACTGAAACTCACGTTCGGTGCAGTTTGGGGTGGCCTTAGGGTGGCCCTCTTCAGAAGGGGACCTGAGCAGCGGGAGCAACCGTTATGAACATGATACGGCAAATATGTCATTTATTTAGTGTTACGGAAATGTTTCAATTTACATCGTGGAACAGCCAAAAACCACATACTTAGTGATTTAAAAAAAATAAAAAACAAACATAAAAACATCATATATTTGACATGGATAAAAATCTTAACTGAAGATTATTTTGAACAACGTGGGAACTCCAAAAAGAACTTGTTTACATAGTAATGGCTGTTATGGGATTTCCTTCCTTATAACAAAGTACTTTTAAGGATAGAAATCCCACAACAATCCATAGTTAAAACCTATACACGATTGGTACATCATTATGCACATAGCAACTCGCCTGCGGTTGGACCTAACCTCGCCCTACCCAGCAACTAATTACAAATCCTAACACAATCACACAAGACACGTTTTCCGGTGAATCATTGACACTAGTACGTATCTAATGACTCAACGTGATGACTCAAATGATTCCTTATTGACACGGTTTACAAGTGAAACTACACTAACACAGGTTACTTTATATCAAGGTCTGTTATGTGGTAATGACTCTGAATCACACCTGTGACCTATGGTTTATGATCAGAGACCATTTACCGGAACAGAACACTTCCATACGAGATGATAATTATTGTATTTCCGAGTATTTCAACTCCATTAATTAAACAAGATGAATCAGAGAGCGTAAAGGCAGCTGTCAGTTAAAAGGTCTAAAAAGTACGTAAATCACTGTAGCCAGCACTGTGTTCGGAGGTGTACAAAATCAAAATCAAAAGTCATTTATTCAAATTAGCCTGATAATCAGCACTTTTTGAACGTCACATTACAAGAGACAGTCCCACAAAAATGCCCTGCCCTTCGTACCTGAAGGACACCCACATAACGTACCCACATAATAGTTTAAGTCCCATGTGATAGCAAGCGAGCCTCTTGGCATCGACTGACGCAACAGATTTGCCCCCTATTTAATGGGATTTAAGGCACGGATTGAGATCCAGGGGGCCTACTCTCTTTCTCCGAAACGTAACTTCGTTAACGAACGAAAGTCAAAAGTAGTTAGTTAGTTTCATTTCATTTCATTCATTTCGAAATTTTCGGACGTCCGAAGTTTATTTGACATTAAAATTTTCTAAACCTACTCTAATTCGCGCAAAATGATATAGAGTAGGGTTACAAACGTAACTACTTTTGACTTTCGTTCGTTAACGAAGTTACGTTTCGGAGAAAGAGAGTAGGCCCCCAGTTGCGGGTTGCGGGTTGTTCTAAAGAGATACCGCAGCCCCGGAACATAAAGGGTAAAGGAAGGAACATGGGTGGGTTTTAGTCAGTATAACACTCGGCCACTCCGCCCAGAGCGAGGGAAGTTATTTGATGATTTCCCATCCGCCAAAAAAAAGGGCCGGGATTAAAATTCCGGGATCCCATTACCACCTGTCCTGACCTGGCTATCGACCCCAAGACCAAAAACCACAACAGTAGCCCTTGACACCACTAAACCAAATAAGCAAGCAAGGACTAAAGAATTAACTTGTGCAATCTTTATAAGACATCAATGAAATAATTACATTACTTAGCCATGTGTGATTCAGGAACTATATGGCTTGTTCTTATCTTAATTGAATTAGTTTTATCAAGTTCTTTAGATAGGGTTTTGTGTTATAAAATATAGTTTTTCTTTGATGTTCTATTGTTGATGAGAACTGTGTGTGGAATTGTGGACATTCCAGAAAATTATTTAAAGAAATTCTTTCTTTTTAATGCTCTATTGAATAAAATTACATATTTCTGTATTCACTAGAACTAAGTAATTTTATCAGTGTACGATCTAGCACGAATATCTAGAACAAAGCAATCTAAGAATAAGGTACTAAAGTAAAGTAAAAATACTAAAGCTTGTAGAATGCCATGATGGCCAAACTTTTACCGGCAATACAATCTCGTTATTTTCAAAGTACTAATGGGCGAACAGACGCGCAAAAAGTAGTTCAAACCATTGCAATTTATTTTCTTGTGACCAAATTCCGCAAAGAAACAAAAACCTTAAACCCAGCTCTTTAGCAAACTGAAAAAATTCATCATCATAATAATAAGAAAGCCTATAAGCAGAAATGTCGGAAACCAATACAAAAGCCAACCAAGTCAAAGCTCCGAATATCGGATATTCACAACTATTCACAACTTCGGCAATGGAAGCATTTGGACGAGCAAGGTGAACTGGCTCCGCGGGTTTATGTAACGTCCTGCCCAATGTGTGCCAAGAGGCTGTTGACATAACGTTAATAGGCACACAGTGTTAATGACAGCCGAAATTGCGACCCACACATATCTGGGCCTGTACTCTACACGAATGGACAACTAGAATATTACTTTGTAATCTTTGACATTAAAAAGTGCCTTTCAACCTTCATTCAACCGCTTTGGTCTGCGAGACCGAAAACACCCTCTTTCGTGATTTTCTTAAAACAATGTTTGTCCTCTATACGTTCCGCAACTATTGGTTAGATTGCAATGACATTTTGGTAGGGTATTCTGAGCAAGGCAAGCACAGCTTATTATTTTTAAATTTAATGTTAGCATTTCGAACTTCCACTAGCTGCATGATTAGTTTTGCTATAAATTTAGGACGACAAATTATTTGTGCATAATGGCCGTATTAGCCGAATATCGGGCTGAATTGTCAAAAAAATTGATCATTTTTATTCGCTAATAGTGTTGTTTCTCGCCCTTATATTGAGCATCGTATCTATCGTTTCGTGCATTCCGGATTGTGTGAGCTCATTCTTCTCAATGTTTTCCATTTCAATCTTGGTTCAGACGGCAATTCGTATGTATCTTTTATATGTTTCGTCTCGCTATCACGTGTTCCATTTGTCATTTGATTAGTCTGCAAAAGATTATTCTTTGTCTAGATCTAATATTGCGCTGGTCAAGTAATAAAAACGTCCCTTTGTCTCAGACGAAGATAGAGAAAAAGGTAACGGTCACGTTTTGAGAATCTAGTCACGATTCGTACGTCTCGTATGGATCAAATCTCAAAAGGGTTTAATATTAAATACACAATATTAGATATCAGAGCTAATTAAAGAGTTCAGAAATCCATAGAGGAGAAACTACATGGTTAGTTACATCTGAGTCTATGACACAGAATTTGCCTTTTAGTTTGCTTTTACTCGGCTTTTGTTGCCTTTGCTTTTATGAATTTACTCAAATGAATGATTTTTTCGAACGGTGCGAAGAAAGTAGAATATTTCACTCAAAGGTGTGAGATTGCTAAGGGCAATGACTCTCTTTTACTATTATTGTAAGTCGCAATCTACTAATACTAATGAAAATCGATTGATTTTGATTTTGAATAAGTATGTTGAATAATACGAAAAACTAAACCAAAATAACTTTATGCAAATACAAAAAAAATATGTCACGAAACATGAAAATGAATTTTATTGTAATATATCAGGAAAACTAAAGCATAACCCAATTTGCAGACGACAAAGGAACTCAAAAGGAAAACCGAGATTCAATGCCGACGCAAATAGTATTAATTCGTAGTTTCAACTTGTAAATTTCGAGAATTATGAACAAATGAGGGATCCTTACTAATATTATAAAAGCGAAAGTGAGTTTGTTTGTTTGTTTGTTTGTTTATTTGTTTGTTTGTTTGTTACCTCTTCACGCTTTAACGGCTCAACCGATTTTGATGAATTTTGGTACAGAGATAGTTGGGAACCAGGAGACGGACATAGGCTAATATTTTTTTGAAAAAAGTGGGATGTGAGGGAGAAAGAGGGAAGAAAAGGGAAAACTTAGCGTTGCTATTATAAATCAATAAGGCGCAAGGGGAACTGTGTTACCCCAAATTTAACGCGGGCGAAGCCGCGGGCGAAAGCTAGTATATTATAAAAGCGAAAGTGAGTTTGTTTGTTTGTTACCTCTTCACAATTTAATGGCTTAACCGATTTTGATGAATTTTGGTACAGAGATAGTTGGGAACCAGGAGACGGACACAGGCTAATTTTTATTTTAAAAAGTGGTATATGAGGGAGAACGAGGGAAGAAAAGGGAAAACTTAGCGTTGCTATTACGAATCAATAAGGCGCAAGAGGAACTGTGTTACCCCAAATTCTACGCGGGCGAAGCCGCGGGCGGAAGCTAGTGAGGGATAAATGCGAATACTGTTATCAAAAGCCAACTGAAACAGCAATGGACTTGACCACGGTACTGATTCTTAAACAACGTCAGAGTCGATTTACAAACGTTCAAAATTGTTACGTCATTTCTTCACATGCACACGATTTTTTTTTATGAATTGGTCTTGCCCATGCTTTGGTTATAATCATATGAACCAGTTTACAAGAACTGTCCCCACAGGGACACCAAAAAAAAAACAAGTGTCATCCCTCGTGAAGTCTATGTTATGAAGCACCACTAAAGACAGTTTGACAGCTGTCACAAATACCAATATGGCGAAAGGTCATTCCTACCCGTAATCCTTATTTCAATCGCATACTATTGTGATTCACAATTCATTGATATTCACGGTCAGACATGACTACCTGTGACAATGACTAAAGCTACATATTTGCCTTTTTATTAAATTGTTCTGAGACGTAACAACGTCAAAGCTAACAAGTTTTGGAATTAATTAGGTATTATGAGACATGAACTGTAAATAAACGCTACTTTGTCTTAGATAGTTGACTACATGAACACAAGAATGAGGATTTTGGCTACATTCTATGAAAGAATCGCAGGTCAAAGGAATAAAGGGTGAACATTCTCAAAGACAATTAAAGCAGATTGTGTACAACACTCGAAGCTTTAAAAAGGCCTTCTTTGGCAGGTAAAAGTGTAAGTATAATCAAATTTGATTGTTTGGATCCAAGGACCTATACTAAACCAGATCATGACCTGATAGTTTCTTGCCTAAGAATAGATATTAAGTAGAAAGATGGTCAAATAAATTTAACTGCCTCTAACAACAAACGCGGTAAGAGGTAGAACCCTATTCTTAGCTAAACACCACACGGCTAAGTCCAAAATAAATATGACGTCACTGTGTTACCTTTTATGAACAAAAGAAGCACATAGGCTGATACCAATAACCTTTCAAACTACGTCAAAAATTTCGCATCGCTTCAAAAACATCAGAAATTGTATAAGTTGGAGCCGTAATGTGTCATCAACAATTTCGTTTCTTCTTACGTAAAATCTATCATGACGAAGAAAGCATACATAAACTTTTATATTTATTCGCGAATTACATCACATCACTACTCAAGTATTTAGCACTATTAACGCATTATGGTGATTAATACTTTGAAACCAGTATCAGTTAAAAATCGTCTCTTCCTCATTTAATATTCCAGATGAACATCTGGCGAAGTATTTTGTGTTCGCAACTCACTCTGCCTTATAAGTGCACGATGGACCGGCTTTGAACTGGCCACTCGCAAATTGGTTTTAAAAAAAGAACGCCGTTTGCCGCGAAAACTGACATTCGGTAACACAGTTTAAAAATCGAATCTCAAAATGGCGCGTGACCTGTTGGCTATAATGAACGACCCGTCGACTGCACGAGAGAAAACTTTCAATTTCATACGTAATACAGATGTAAATCCAATAATATTCACACAATGCGATTTATCTGGCGTCATATTATCAACTATTTTACAGGGTTTATCATTCTTATCTAATATTTACTTGACATTGATGTTAGTTGATGAAATCGGAGCAAGGTAGCGAATTTTTTTGCTGAGAAAATCAGCAACATTCACGCGTTATTATACCACGCGTTTGACTTGATTGATTTGTTTAACTTTTGATAGAGGTTGACCACTTCATCATATACATTTCGCATTCAATCTTGCACTCACCATAAACCTGCTAAGGTTGAGTTTTCCCAATCTTTTCCCTACCAATGTCAGGATCTCCTCTGATCTTCGGAATTAAACCTGTTTCATAAATGATTCCTCAGGCTGTAAAATTAATCCCGCATGACATAAGCCAGCGGTGCCTAGTAATCATTTTAGCAGCACCGATGCCCTATTTCTGTATCACATTGTTTTCAAACTCGGTCAAAGTGTATCCGGAAAACTAATCAGCGGAATAGTTTTATTTCAGGGCAACGTTCCGCATATGGCATGTTTTTTTTTAAACAATGTTGTTATAAAACGTGATTAGGTTTAATTACTTGTGAATCTGAAACCTTTGGGGCTTCGTCACAATGAATTTAATTAGTCGTAGGTTTACTAGTTACGTGAAATGAGCATATTTCTTGTTAATAATGTAGGTTTATTTATACTACATTTTCTTCGATTAATTGGCATTTGTGCTTAGAGCAAAATAAAGATGCAATATAAATGAACAGCGGGCCTAAAATGCCCGGTTTGGCATTTTATTTTTGACCTGCACAAATGCCAATTAACCCAAGAAAATGTAACGGAGGAAGGCAAAGATGAACAGAAACCAAATCAATTGTAACCATAGAGAAAAGTTTTATTGAAGATAAAACCTATTCCATATCCAATACTATCAGAATCTTCCTAATACACTTCGAAATTTTCGCCATATTAGGTACTCATACCTTTAAACAAACTGTACAGTAGAGTACCTATCATTATTCGCAAGAGAAAATTCCATGTCTACCTGGACTATTATCAGAATGGCTGCATCCGAAGTTGCCTTAACACCTCATTACTCTAATGAGACCAACAGGAAACCATCTACGATAACGTTAATTTAATTAAGGCTTTTTAAAACAACTGGAGTTAAAAATAACTCATTAATGACACGCAATGCAATTCTAAATGATTCAAGATTGTTTGCAGCACTTTCCTAGCAGTGAACCTTGACATGAATAGAATAATTATATCGACTGAAAAAATCATCAATACAATTATTAACTTCCATGTAAACTCAGTAGCAAGTTGGAATTAGTCATATTTTTATCAAAATCCGTTTGAATAATACCATTCCGATATTACATGATACAAAATAGGATACCAACAGATACAAATGTATTGTCAATATTCAACAGTCAAAACAACTGCGCCATCGACTAGGAAAAATCGTATGAAATATAAATGAAAACGTGCATACGTGTTATTGATAATTATCAGATAATACTCGAGGCAGCTAACAGGCAAAGCGATAACAATTCAATCCACTGATACTGTGGTTTCTATAATGGCTATAAAATAACGGAGAACTGTTTCATGCACGCTGCATAGGAAGATCTAATTATTACAGTATTTTTCTTACTTGCTGTGTGGTCTGGCGTTAATAATAGATTAATGCTCGTCCCGCGGTTTAAACAAAGAGCAGAATAAGTAGATATTACGCCATTTTTATCAAAGCGTTATAAGTATCTGGATATTGATTATATCATGCATTTGTACTGGAAGGGGATTACGCGTGTTCGTGCCATTCATTATCAATCCACAAGCAACGTACGTGAAACCAAAATAAAACTTATGACCAACTCCCTTGAGGTCTACAAAGATTGAGTATCCCTAAATTGGTTAGTTCCTTCCAAATTACTGTTGCTCCAAAATCCTTTCCGCTAAAGAATAATAAATTGACTGCGAACCACGCCCTATTTTCCCCGTTTGACCTCAGTAATCCCTTGCTTGTACCGGAAACATTTTGAATACATGACTGCATGATTTGGTGCGTCCGGATAGCCGCGTGTATGTGGACCTTTATGGACTAACTTTTGATCATAAAGTCTCATTGGAATAAAAGTTATGGTGCTGGGAAGCTGGGATGCTGTATAATTGACCTCCGTGTAAACTCTAGGGAAACATAGATTTCGCATTATGATACTCGAACGAGTATCATAATGCGAAATCTATGTTACTCTACTCATGTATGAGTGAGGATACAACTCAACACAATGTCTATACACATCTTGCAGAACTTTATCTATGTTAGAAAATTAATGTTTGTTGGATGTGATTATACAAGGCTTAAATTTTAGCACGATCATTTTGTTTAAGGCGAAACGGCCCTTTGGCCTAACTCTGTATACATGAAAATGTAAAACAACGTGGTTACTATTTCAGCCGCGTTTTCCAAACTTTTTCCGATCATCTCAATCATCCATGTAGTCTTACCAAAACGTTTGGACAACACTAAGCATCGTGTTCACATTCTTTTATCCAAGAAAATATCATGTGATGTCATTACAGCAAAAACAATAATAAACAGGTATAAACCACCCATTTTCTCATCAAATAAGGTTCATTTTAGGAGTCTTTTGTTCCAATATCTTTCGCCTAATTTGAAATCTCGTTACTAACATCACAATGAGTCATCAAGAGATAAATCTATTATTCAATTAAAGCGGGTATCACGTGAATGGATTTCTAACCCCACAATCTTGACGACGACGGGGCCTCTATCTAAATAATTGGCATTATTACTGTTCTTGATAATTAGCACGGCATCGTAATGAGATAGCCTGTGACCTTCGATGATTACATTTAAAGTAATAATTCTGTTATTAAAAGGTTGAACTGAAGCCTTACTATTGTCTGTCTGTTCGCATTAATTAACACCAAATTTTCATGTAATGATCATTCATTGAAACCACAGCAGTTCGTTTCGTTTTCGTTGTATTTTAATAAAAAAAAAACTGGAGAATAATTGAAGGTAAAAGATGATTTTCCTAACAAACAACATTGCACGTTACATAATTCCTACTGCCAAAACACTGCGGCACTTGAAACGCCACGACATTTGGCACAAAGATGGTACTTCAATTTAAACTGTGTCGTAGTGAGACTGCTCGCTTATTGCAACCACTTTATTCCCGTCTATAACCTATGAAAACCAAACCAAACCTAGAAGCAAGATAAGCCGCATATTTCCTATACATAGATAGTATCAGAAATGAGTAAATATTCATTTTCTTAACTTCCGTTCACCCTTCTCACTGCAAAGCTTAACATTGAGAAAAACTTTACCAATAATTCCGAAATCATCTAGAAACTTCGATAGGGTTCGCAAACGATTGTCATAGCAATAAAACTGTGCGTAGCAAACATTCGATAAGTCCTTGACATTACCAGAAAGTTGTTTTCCATAAAAGGACAATCATTCAATACCAGTATAACGAATATCTAGGACTAATTAATGTGAGAAGACGAAGATTAATGGAAAGATGGGTTTGAATACAAACGATTTTTCAGAGATAAGTCGGATCTATTTTTGATGAGGATATGATAGTGAACTTTGTTTATATACAATCCGTATTTATTTTGCAATGTTAAGCAAAGCGATGACCATGCTATGATCAGCCCATATCGTATCTACTGCTACGATATAGGCTTCCTCTCTGTGATAAAATGAACATGCAGTTGGCAGTAAAGAGGAAAGATTCTTTGGGGGTGATGTTCAAGTTGGTGTCAAAACCTCCATGAATATGTCAGAACGAGGTAAAAAGCCAAGGCAGCAAGACTATGATAGCTGAGCTTACTGCCAAGGATGAGATAGAAGTTACTACGTATCATATGTATCTATAGATCCATCCAGTTGAATCACAGACGAGTAGGAGACCGGTCATTGCCATTAATAATTTTATTAGCTTGATGATTAATCCGCATGTCAAAGGCTACATAAGCAACGATAAACATTATGATTAATTCAACTTTTACTTTCAAACAAATGGCTATGTTCGCGTATACATAATATGCGGTTGTGAGTTTCACTGATTGTCTTCGCATTTTTTTATTATTGTTGTCGTTATGACAGCAAGCAGGTAAGTTTGAAGAATTTATCAATGACCGTGCTAGAAATATCATAACTTATCGTTGACATCATTATGAGCAAAGGTAAATTCCAGCAAAAAACATCAGACATCAATGGAAAAGTTAACCCTTAGCAGTGGATGTTGTGGTTGGTGTACTTAAACTAGTTCTCGTTACGTGGAAAAGTATCATCATTATTTCAGTCTGTATCAATTCACAGCCAAATGTAAGCCTCAACCATATGAAACTCCTTACAATAAAAGCACATAATTTCAATACTTTCAAATCTTCGCTATCTTCCTCATCTTTATCACCATTCATTAACCCACCCGGCGGCTACTTTGGCATTGTGATTTTCGTGACCGTAAAATAACAGAACTGTTGTTTTTAAAACGGATTATGACGAAACATACAACAATAAACACGCATCTGCCGGCATGATAAGGCTGATGTTATCAATGTCATGAGCGCTTTGACCCTTCACGATGCAGGACGGAACAACAAGAACATGGTAGCCCTTTGACACGATAAAAATCTTATCTGGACAGATTTGCTCTTACAAATAAAACAAAGGATTGTCTTTGTTTAAGACCTTAAGGAGCTAAAGAAATTCAAACATAGTCTTAGAAGTCAGATAATAGTAACCTAAGAGTTTACTATCTACTACAAAAAAAATAACCATCTTTCAATCCATCGAGCCAGTACCAAAATATTGCCAAGTACGAAGAAACTACTTTTAGCTTTTCGAATCAAGGGACAGAATTTGCGAATGATCAAAAAAGCACGTTACGAAATCATTCGCTCCACGTAAATAAGGTCCTATGCCCAGCCAGATGCAACTACATGTTGCCAGACACAAAAAAAGGTTAATAATAAAGTTTGCGGTGGCGCATCGTGCGCACTGGCATAAAATAAACAAGTTACCAAATCCGTTCGAAATCCTCCCACATGGTCGGTAATAATTTTATTTTTTTATTGCGACACGTGGCCGTCATCCCCGCTTAGGTTATTTTTACATTCACAACTTGTGGGTAGAAAATATTATTTTTAGGTGAAGATGTAATAGACTTCGTTTTGATTTCATTGTCAAGTTTCTATTGGGAACAGATTTAAAAAATCTTGTTTTGCCTGTTTATAGAAAGTACAGAACTAGGACAATTGGGAAAATTGGAACTGCGATGAAGCGCCATTTCTTTGACATATAATGCTAAAACTTTCAAGCTATGACGATAAATGGAGCGCGAATAGAACCTTTCTTTTGTCTTTTAGCCTTTTGTGACAGCAAAGGTTGTTCGGGCTTATGATTAATTTATTTGGAGGGTCACTTGTGCGTAATTTAGGACAAAGCCCATTATTAATTCAGGAGGAGCTTAGTTGGTTCTTGATTAGCCAGTTTTCGCCACTTGGGCAAGGTATTTTGTTTGAGATAAACCTTTGTGATTTACGGCTTACTTAAGTCAATAAGAAAACGTGGTTTAACCTGTATTCTTGTTTAAAATTCATTAAAAATTCTAGAAACATCTTCTTTTCTAATATTAGACAGAACGCAGCACAGCTAATTCTTAAGCACATTTAATCACGTATATTTTATGACGTAAGCAGCGCACAAATATTATAACGACGAAGTTCTAAACTTTCTCCACGAGCCGACACGTCTGGTGATGTAAATAACAATTGGACAAGATACCTCAGTTTATTTAAAAGAAGAGGAAGATTAAAAAACGATGGATGAACTGTTTGAAGGATGATGTGGCTATAAATGTGTCTGATGACATGAAGAGTAATAAAGAAATATAGAATAGGAAGACATGCTGCGCCGATTCTAAATAAATTGGCATAATTGCAGGAGAATCATAACTTTGGTTTATTGAAACATTGTTTTTTTATGATAGGTACCCGATAAGGAAGATGTTATAGCTTCGGTATATTTTATTGGTACATTTCACGTCATCGTAAGCCCCTTGTTTGGGAAAGAAATGAGTTCTTTTGTAATTGGACCTCCTTAGATTGTTTTCGTCGGATTGACTTGATTCCATTTGTGTTGACTCTGCTGAATGTTCGTAGAACCGTTCAACGCAAACAAATAACGAATCAATGAATTAAGGGTTTCGTAGCATCAAGACAGTACCGCGCAAAACAAACCAATTTCAGGAAAGAATAATGCCTGTTGACACTTCGCGAAGTAACGTTTTATTTAGAAAGCCAAGGAGGTCGATAAGTGTGGGACTATGGTACTAACCTGACGAAACGAATTAAGTTTTCAAGTGTCGTCGCTTCAAGGTTTACAGTATTGTTACTTCTAAAAGTAATGTCATTAAACTTTAATCAACATTCAATCTAATTACCACGGGCACCAAAACAATGGGAAATTCTTTTGGCATCTAATAAAACGAATTCTATTTCGTAATATTTTCGTCCACATTGCTATCAAGAACAATCGTTTTCATGAGCGTTTTAATCAATATTATCATATCGGAATTTATAGCAACCTTTAGGTGAACTAGATTATGTAATACACGTTTTTCTAATTAACATTTTAGTGTTGCAGTATGTTTACCAAAGGTTTTTTTCTTAATCACACTTCTCTTAATTACAAAGCAACGGTTTAATTTCTCAGGTCCCTTTGACAGTCAACATCATCTAATTCATCTGTAGCCTAAAGAAAAACTTGCAAATATTAGGACAATTTTCATCCGTAGTTAGACTTACCAAAGGCATCATTTTCTGCGTAGGCGGCTGTGGAGGGGGCCCTCTTGTGCGTATATCACTTGGTTGTCTTCTAACCGCGGGTCTCATAGGGGGCTCTCTTGGGACCTCTCTTTGTATTTCTCTAGAATGTTCCCGACTATGCTCTCTAGAATGATCTGCCGAGCCTCTGTCACGTCCTGCTAAAGCTTCTGACAATGCCGCAGACAGTGCTCCAACGTTGCCCGTTGCGGCAGGAGGCATTGTTGGTCGAACTTTGTCCGGGGAAGACCTTTGTGGTGGTGGTTGGTGCGGTTGTGGTGGAGGGAACCGCGGCGCGTCAGTTTTGACTTGCCCATTGGGTGTGGAACCTGCGAAAATGTAGGCGGTTATTTTGTGTTTTCGTGGGTACAACAGGACCTCTTAATGAAATACTCGGACAGGAAAGGTTGCTTTATTTGGTCTTGAATGACATTTAAGGTCATAAAACAGGTACTGGGGATTTTTTAATCGAGAATGTCAGTATAGTGATAGCTGTTTATAGGTTGTTGTGATTTTTATCTTAGTAGGTAGATAGTGAATACCTTTAGCCTTTATTCTACAAGGTATAATGTTATGATTCTCATTCACACGTTGTGAAAATAAGCATTTTATTATATTCTTTTGCAGTTTTTTTTTACATTCATAGACCAGAATATTTGCTACTCATAACACTATTCAAATGACGTATTTGATACGTTTTACTAATGATGGTATGGTGTTATAACTATCTCAGTTATACTTAATGAATCAGACATACTGACTGACACCAGTCTAGACTTATGGGTTTAATTTTTGTGATAAGGTTACCTTGTTGCCCTTTTACGAAGGACACTTTGTAAGTCTGAATTCAAATTGAATAAAGCTAAGACTTTTGGTCTATAGAGAACGAACATGGTTAAGAAATTAACCAACCACAAGGGTGGTATAAGGCTAGACACGCACTCACGCAACTCCGACCACAGATACAGCTGGTCGGGCCTGACTTATTTCGCCAAATGGTCTTGATCACGAAATCAGTATCCTATGTGCAACCCAGGATGTATTCTACCTCATCCAAATCCGTTCAGCCATTACGACGAAATTTAGCAACAGACAAACACAACTTTCGCATTTTAATCATTTTGGTTGTATCTCCTACACGAAGTTTCTTGACAAACAGTTTTACTTTAAATTTTTTTTTTTTTTTTTTTTTTAAATTTCTATATCGTGCAATCAGTCCTTTGATTATGAGCAGATGTGTTGTTACAGATTAAGTGGCATGCAGAGTCAGTTCCCCACTGGGATTGACTCTTTGTAATTGGTAGCTCATTGTAGGCAGTCCAGGCTCAGGATTTTACGTCTTTTCAGGCGATTCAGGGTGTCAGGAATAGTAAGCTGCACTGCTAATGGATTTGAGTGGTGTTGAAGACGTTTTTTGTATGCCTTTGCATAAGCTCTTATTTCGTCCTTTACTGTATTCACCTTCAGGTGGTGATGAATTTCCGAGTTCTTTATGAACCAGGGAGTATTTGCTATTTGTTTCAGTATCGAGTCTTCAGCTCTTTGGATGATTTTTATGTTGGAGTCGCAAGTGGAACCCCACAGCTGAATGCCATATAACCATATAGGTTTTAGGACAGCTCCGTAGATCAGGAGTTTGTTGTCCAGGGACAGCTTGCTATTTCTACCGAGTAGCCAGTACAGCCCTCGATATCGAATGTTAAGCGAGTCTCTCTTGGCTCTAATGTGGTCTCTCCAAGTCAGTCTTCGGTCCAGGTGCATTCCCAGGTACTTAACGCAGTTATGATGCGGCAGCTGTTGATCGCAGAGGTAAACTGGTGGACAGGTATCTCGCCTAAGAGTAAATGTTATGTGGACTGACTTGGATGCGCTGGCTCTGATCCTCCATTTTTGCATCCAATCTTGAATTTCTGCTAAGCCTTTTTGCAATGTTCTAGAAGCTGTGGCAGGATCCTTACTAGAGCTCAGTATTGCTGTGTCGTCTGCAAATGTAGCCACCGTCACCCCCGGGCTCTGTGGTAAGTCTGCTGTGAATATGGTATACAGTACCGGGCCCAGAACAGAACCCTGAGGTACACCGGCAGCTATATCGTAAAGGCCTGATGTGCTTTCACTTTCTCGTACTTGGAACAGTCGTCCTGACAAATAAGACTCCAGAATCCGGTAGAATTTGTGAGGAAGGAAAGTTTTAATTTTGTAGAGTAACCCTTTGTGCCATACCCTATCAAAGGCTTGCTGAACGTCCAAGAAAGCTGCCGAGCAGTACTCCTTTTTCTCCAAGGAAGTCCTGATAACTTGGCACACTCTATGAATCTGCTCTATTGTTGCGTGTTTTCGTCGAAAACCAAATTGATGGTCGGGTATAATTGTCGTCCCACGAATCTCGTTCAGTAGTTTTTTCAGTAGAATCTTCTCAAATACTTTAGAGATAGTTGGCAGCAGGCTTATCGGCCTGTATGAGGTGACTGCGCTCGTTGGCTTACCGGGTTTGGGTACCATTATTATTTGGGATACTTTCCACAGAGTAGGATAATGTCCAGTTCTAATGACACCGTTAAACAAGCAAGCGAGATAGACTATGGCTTTACGTGGGAGTTCTTGGAGTACCATTTTATCAATAAGGTCGAATCCCGGAGCTTTTCTGTCTTCTAGTATCCCGATTGTTTTCATTACCTCACGTGGAGATGTAGCACATATTGGAGTATCGATTTCGAAGTCTTGTTCTAGGACCCGGTGTATGTCTAACTCGCTACATTTTGGATCTCTTGGATTGGGTTTGAATACGGTTGACAGATGCTTTGCAAAAGTATCAGCTTTTTCTTGCGTTGTTCGAGCCCAGGAATTGTCAGAGGTTAGTATGGGTGGTTTAGGCAATACAGGCTTATTACCATTACTACATACTTTCCATAGCGAGTAGTTTGAAGTTCTAGTAGCTGTTAGCGACTCTATATGAGCAGCAGAGGAAGCATTTGCGGCGTCTGCGATTGTTTGTTTAAGCTCCCGAGTCGCTGCGTTCAGAGCTCTTTTGTCTATCGGGTGGCGGCTGTTATGCCAGACCCTGCGCAATCGTCTCTTTTCTAGAATCTGTGATTTTATCTCTTCAGGTACTATACTATGTCGCAAGTTACGGTCAGATATTTCCGGCGTGCATCTCCAGCAGCTACTCTGTATTGTGGTCATGAACTTTTCGGCAGCATTCTCTACTTCCTCTTTCGTCTTGAGGGCAACTTGAAGGTTTAAATTGTCAGTTACTGTTTCTCTGAAGGATTCCCAGTCGGTCTTTTTATTGTACAGAGTTGGGCGCTTGTCGTATGTTAAGACTGTAGAACTTACAGTTAAGATGACAGGAGTATGGTCAGACGAGCCATCAAGACACGACTCTATGGAGTAGAATAGCCGTGAGAGTCCTTTCAGGATAAAGAAGTCCAGGACATCGGGTTGTCTATTGGAGTCGCAGGGCCAGTATGTGGGTTCAGAGGTTGCAATGGCCATGAGGTGATGATTATCTAAATTTTTTTTGAGTTCTCTTCCTCGAGTTGTTATGAGTCTTGATCCCCAGTGGATATGTTTAGCGTTCCAGTCGCCGCCCGAAATGAAGCGCTCTCCTAGGGTCTCGAAGTACTGGCTAAATAGACTCTCACTGATTGTGTGCCTAGGAGGACAGTAGACAGAGGAGACGTTGAAATGTCCATTCTTGCTCTCTATTAGCACTGTAGTAGCTTGGATATGGTTCGTTTTGTATGCTGGCAGTTCATGATGCTTTATCGATGATTTTATGATGACAGCAGTACCACCATGGGCTGTTCCATCGGGATGATCTGTTCTATAGAGGTTGTAATTCTTGATCCTCAAGAGGCTGCTGTCTGTACAGTGGGTCTCAGACACGAGAAGGATATCCAGCCTGTGTACGTTAAGCAGATGTTCCACTTCGTGTTTGTTGGGTGTTAGTCCATTTATGTTCCAGGTGGCAATTTTTAGAAAGTCATTCATTTTGCGAGTTTATCGACGAGCTTGGTGATGAGACTTATAAGAGTACTCATTTGTTGGAAAATGCATTCGAACCTATCGGTTTGTTTGATGAGAAGGTGTTCTAGGGTTATGCTAGAACCGGAATTTATCTCAACTATATGTTCCGGTTTCTGCTTCAAAATATCAGAGTAGGTAGTCTTAGTGGTTTGGTTTGTTTCCTTGATAGTACTACCAAGAATTTTAGTAGTATTTCCTTCTTCGGGAAGTTTCCGGGGCATGGTTACTACGTGTGAGGGCATTTTGGTTCTTCTAGCCAGTATTTCTTTATAAACTTCACATCCTTTGTAGTTTGCTGGGTGAGGCCCATTGCAAAGGGCACACATTGCAGGAGTGAGACGATCACGCTTTTGACACTCCGAGGTCTTGTGGGATAATCCACATTTTACACAGCGGTATGGACGCATGCAATAATTCTTAGAATGGCCATATTGCTGGCATCGTTGGCATTGTACAATCGATTTTTTCTTTCTTGGATCCTCAATAACTATCGATTGGTGATAGATATATCGAAGGTCTTTCACAGCTTTGTTATTTGGTCCTGGGTTCAGGTTGACAAAGAATGTTGAGGTAGGTTTCTTCTCGGGCCCAAATTTGGCGTTGATTATTTCCCCCACGACTGTGTTCCCCGTTGCCTCTATTTCTTCCTTGATTATGGAGATTGGTGTGGAGTGATGGAGGTTTCTGACGACCACTCTGAATGGTCTCTTGTCCTTTGTATTGAAAGTATGGCCTATGAGTCCATTTTCTCGAACAAGGGTAATTAGCTTACTCGGAGTTGGTTCCTGTTCACACATTTATATGTGAATTGGTCTCTTTCTGCTACTGTTTCTAACAGTTCAGTCAACTTGTTCAGGTCTTCTATGCCATAAAGAATGATGGGTGGTGGCTTGCTAGGTTTCTTCACTCCTTGATCTGGTTCATTTTCAGTGAGATCGATCGGTAATTCACTGAACCTGTTGGATGTTTGTACAGCATTTAGAGGTGGACTTGATGATATCTTGCGCTTTTTAGGGTTACTATTCATAGGTATCCTTTGCCATGTTGGGGGGCAGGGGGCTATAGGTTCACCATGAGGTTCATCTAGCTTGGTATTATCTAGTTCATCTTGAGGCGGAGCTATATGGGCAGTAGAACAGCCTACTGGTGAGGATCTTGGCCGCGACAAAAAGAAGCTTGGATGAAATGCTTGCTGCATAAGTTTTTTATTTATGTTGTTTTACTTTAAAATAAAATTTTAAAAAGAGTATGTCAAATCTCTTTAAACCCCACTTCCCGGAAACTATTCATTGATCTGTCAAATCACCTGTTGAGTGGTTTGATTGGCTAATGTGTCTGCCTGTGAGAACCAATTAGAACTGTAAGAATGACAATACGGAAAAGGTGTAAGTATATTTTATTGCAATGATCTCTTATACATACATAAAGACACGCCTTCTTCCCATAGGGGTAGGTAGAAACCACGGCATGTCACCTGCTATCAACCTGCTTGTCTATTCATGTCATAGATCTGATATTGTCTTTGATATTCCTCAAAAATCACATAACCTAATGCCTGGTACATACCTATAAAACTGTGTATCATCAAATAATTAGATGCAATAAACATATTATTTCCCTGTATCCCTTGACAATTGTCTCTTTCCTGGATTATTCTATAATTTGTTCAAATTTTCATGTTATTTTCCTTTATGATCTGTTTGTTTGTTTTACATTTATGTATCTATAAATGGGTACATCACTTTTATTACTGCCATAATAAAAATACCAGTAGGCCTACTATGACATCTTAAAGCAGAACTTATTCCACTGAGTGAAAGAGATGGTGCTAGAGACCCTGTATAGCTCAGTCCCTTTCCCTCAGCAGAATAAGTTCTGCTTTAACATGTCATGGTAGGGTAGCTGATCATGTTATAAATAACTTTACTTTCATAGTTATATGAATAAGAAAGTACTGAATAAAGTTCTTTACCATTAAATCATATACACTCACCGGCACGGAATCTTGGCCAAGCGCGTATTTCGCGATAACAAGAGCTTTAAGTGTTTCCTATGATTATTTGTTATGAAGCTTGGTCTAAAAAATGTTTACCCTTTATTCAAGAGTGTAATTTATCACGTTTGAGTGCTATATGACGTTATTTTTAAGTTTTAGTTGTACCCGGTCATCTGAGCGACTAAGTTGCTGTTTTAAAATTGTGTTTTGTGAAAGTTTATTGTTAAGTTATTCAACTATTGTGATATCGTACTGTTACTGCAATAACTAAAGGTGATTTAATTCCAAGAAAAATGCCATTAACACCATCACAGGTTGCACAAGCTGTAGCATTGATCGAACAAGAGCTGACACAGCGAGAAGTTGCTGTTATTCTGAATATACCACGTTCATCGATGCAGTATGCACTGAAACGATACCAGGAGACAGGCCGCTACTCCCGCAGACCAGGCAGCGCAGGCGTCAGATGCACATCAGCCCGAGATGACCGCTTTATTGTCCTGGAAATTTTGAGAAACCGCTACCTCACCGCTGTTGAGATACGCCAGTGACTCCAGTTCACAAGAGGTGTCAATGTTAGTAAACGTACAGTGAGAAGACGAATGGAGGAAGTAAATTTAAAAGCTCGTAGACCAGCACGCGACCCAGAACTTCTCAGAAGTCACCGAGTAGCTCGATTTCGATTCGCACGAGAACACGTCAAATGGACCCATGAGCAGTGGGCTCGAGTACTGTTCACAGATGAGCGTCGAATCGCTTTACGAGCTCCAGATGGTTGGGAGCGAGTGTGGAGAAGAAGAGGAGAGCGGTTTTTACCCATTACCACCACACAAACTGTTAGTTTTCATGGAGGCTCTATAATGGTTTGGGGAGGAATAAGTTCCAATGCTCGTACAGAGTTAGGTATCATCGATAACCGATTAACAGCAGCACGATACATCGAGGAGATTCTTCAGAAACACGTGTCACCATATTCAGGGTTTATTAGGTTAGACGAATTCCTCCTAATGCACGATAACGCGCGCTCACACGTTGCACATTGCGTGGAGGAATACCTTACAGAGGTTGGTATTCAAAAATTGCAGTGGCCAGCTCGTAGTCCAGACTTAAATCCAATAGAGCATATCTGGGACATGCTTAAAAGAAAAATAAAGTCCTCCTCCAACCCGCCTAAATCTCTGAACCAGCTTCCAAATCCAGCACTGACCGCTTGGGAAAGCATACCACAAGTTGAGATCAGAAACATCATCCAAAGTGTGCCAGAACGAATGCAAGCTGTTATCAGGGCTAGGGGAGGAAACACCCGATTTTAAAATGCAATCACAAGTAAGACTTTTTGGTTATTTTTCATTTTGTGGTCTTTTTAAATTGACAGTGTTAAAACCAATATTTTTGTGAAACTGCTTATTTTTCAAAAGATTACTGCTGGTGCATAAATTTTTCAATAACTGAGTTACAAAACCATAAAAATACCCTAATTTAGTGCATAAACTCATAATATAGTGAAAATTAAATATTTAAAAAGAAATTATCGGCAAGTTATTGGTGGCCAAGTTTCCGTGCCGGTGAGTGTATATATAATTTATGAGCCACAAGGTTATAATTATTGAGGATGCAACAAAGTATCCCAGATTTTATTTCTCATTTCCTTGCAATTTCTGGGTCAGTGTCTGCGTGTTTGCTGAATGAAAATGTTTTTTTTTTTAAATGATTTTAGCCTGTAACATTATATATTTAATTACAGAATTATTATAATTAACATGGTAACGCTGAAATCTTCTAAGCATATTTCTGGAAGACAGGAATGCGTCTTTCGACACCTAAGCTTCCTGTTGTTTATTGAGTTAGTTAGTTTATTTTATATGAATTGGTTTTAATTATTCTGTGAGTATAAAGGCTAACAGGCAAAAGTAGAGACAGAAGCACTAATAATTGTTTACACAGCAACTTAAACAATAATAACTAAAACAGATTTTCAGCTACTGTATTGACTTTAGTTACATCTTTGGAACCCATTCCATTTTGAAATATGTCAATGCCTCTTAGAGCAAAATAGGCTTGATATTTTTGTGATTTGATAACACTTATCAAATGATTTCCACAAGCACATCTTTTAAAAATTTATATTAATTTAGATTAAGGGTAATACAATGCAATAAGAATACAATAATAAAGAAATTCACTAGTAATACTAGTTCATAGAAATTATATTAATGTCTTTTGATAGCATAAAATTTTAACAACATAATACACCATTTATTTATATAGGTATATGTTGTATAGTCCCATACGCAAAATACGCGCCATAGACGTGGAGTTGCGGACACCAGTCCGTTATACAATACAATACAATGTTGTATAGTCATTCTAACCTGAGTACCTTAAAAAATATATATAATGCCTACAAAAAGTATAAGGAGTGGAAATTATATATCATCATCGGCTTACAGAAGTCCACTGCAGAACCAAGATTAGATAGAAAGAACAGCCTCATTATATTGCACAAATATATTCTTTCAAAATGATTCTGATGACAGTCATATTCAACTTTATAAAGTGTTGTTGTTCAAAGCTTATTGGTGTATGGTATGTAGCATTTTAGTTCTGATTATTCAAAAAGTAAGTTTTATAACTCTTCCTTTTTAAATTTACTTTTTAACACTGTTGATTTGTGAAGCATAAGCAGCTAACAACTGTGTTTATCAAAGTATTTTACAACATTATAATTTATAATATTGTCAATTTTCAGCAGATATTATTTGGTCAATTCACAATAATTGTATTAAAGTGTTAAATTAGTACTCCATGTGTTAACAGTTGTACCACAAAGATATGAAACTTTTAAAGATAAGAAGCCAGCTATCTCTTAATAGCTATAAAATTATCTTTGTCATGAAGTAGTCTTACCTGCCAGTTTACCAGTGGATCTTAGCTTAGGCATCCCACCAGCAAACAAGCCGCCCAGCCCTGGTGGAGCGCCACTGCCACCATTCTGCAGGGGAGCCGCACTCCTTGCACTGCCCCCACTTGGAGAGCTTCCACCAGACACATTTGACACTTTTCCAGGAATATATGGGCCACTTTTGTCCACTGTTGTTGCCTTTTTCAACTTTGCACCCTGCCTTATAGAACTCAGCAAGGCATTTCTATCATCAGCACCACCACTCTTCGAGCTGCCTCCGAAAATAGGTGGAGGCGGCGGACCCGGAGGCGGCGGCGGCCCAGGCGGCGGCGGAGGCTTCGGTCCCATAGCGACACTACACTATCAGACACAGTCGCCAAATGCCATCAGGCGAAAACAAATAAATTACGAACGTCGTGATAGCATGCAATTCAGTATTCAAGTGACGACCCTTCAAACCTTCACAAGTAGCCTCCGTATACGTCCTCGCACGTGATGACAACACTTAATGCACAATACGTCACTCTACACCAATACATACTAATTTACATAAAATATTAAAGAACCTTGCCCCAAAAGATTAATCATTGTAGGAAGTACGTAGGCACTATAATAGAAATTGTTTTTAGTTGGTTCAACTTCACCCTATCATAATAACCACCTACTCTTGTTAATATGAAACATTGTTTATTAATCTTTTGAAACTTATTTATGAGAACAGAAACGAGTTCAATAATATTCAGCCACCACACAATGTGTTAAAATAACAGAGTGAACCCTGTGGACATTTTTGTAAAATTCGTTCACAAATGGCCGACTGGAGCGAGGAGAGCTGTCAAAAATACATCCACAGATAACTAATGGAATAAACTACCAGTTTAAAACGAACGGTAGTTTTTATCATATTTGGTTATTTGCATCTGGATGATCTTTTTTAATTAAAAGAACTACCAAAAGAATTTGATAGGTTTAATAAGAAACAAAAATATAATAACTTAAGTTCACTTTTTCGCGGCTCAATTTATAAGTAGAAGACAAGTGTAATGCATTATGACGTTTTAACGGCGTTCAGCGTTCTGCTTTGAATTACTTTGAAGTAGCCCCCGGAACTGACACTAGTGCATCTATTGGCATTGAATTGTATAGTACCATATTTGAATCGTAGCTAGCCTCACTACCTCCTTGCGTCATAGCCTCTAGAGCCAAGCGTTCAGCTTCAGCGCGTTCCTCTGCTATTCTTATTTCCCTTTCCGCGTCTAACTCTTCTTTTTCTCGTAAACGTTTGTCTTTAAGCTCCAAATTCTCCCTAAACTTCACAAGAGCCGCCGATAAATACTTTATTGGATCTGCCGGTTGGTGTAGTAAAACGTCAGCAATACATACGCGTAAAGCTGGACCAACGGTTAGTTTTAAATATTTAAAGTCTTCCGTGACATGCGCATCATCAGGGCATGGCTGAAATATATCCAGTTGGCTGCGGATACGCACTATATTTCCTAAGTCATCGCTCTCGTACTCACTCAAATGACCTTCTTCCCGATAAATACGTTTACCTCTCTCATTAATATAATAACGACCACAATTATCAAAGAAATATTCGGTTCCTTCTTTTATTTCTTTTATTTTTAATAATTCTCCTGCTAAGCCCATCTTATATTCACTATTTGAGCCATGAGCTTTATAAATTCTTTCCCTTGTTATAGCGTCAATAAAGTAACGCCCACAATCATCATAAAAATAAATGTGATCAACATCGTCGACAACAGGTACTAAATCACCACATTCATTGAGCTGCAACAAAGTTTCACCATCTTCTGTTGATCGATATATTTTCCTGCTGTGTTCATCTAAATAGAAAGTGCCATGTTCATCAGTAAATTCTTCTTTCGTTTCAACAACGCTTAGAATTGAAATCATCGATTGGTGACTTCTTTTACCAAAAATTGCAGTATCCCATAATACACATAATTCCGTAACCAAGCGTTCACGGTATTCCTCTGGGAGTAAGTGATTAAACACTTTCAGTTGATAAAAATCGGGACATACACATACTTTCATATCACCCTGTAATTTTATATCTGTTACATTTTGAATGCCTTCTAAAGTTGTCTTTAATTTTTCAAGCGAATCTATTCTGCTCTGCAAATAATTTTTCTGCTGTATTAGCGCCAGAACAGGGGCAGTAATCGGTTCAGATGACATTGCCTGAATAGTATCTTCCAAAAGATTAATCTTAGATAATACTGTGGTAATTTCAAGCTTGTGCTCAGTGCAGGATCGTACCAACTCACCAATTGGTTTGCTTTCAATTTTTAATCTATTTAGCATTCCTTCAGTAGCAGGATTGGTTTGGTCAGCTAATAGTTCACCAACAATTTCTTGTAGGATTTTTGATAATTTAGAAGGTGATACATGTATATATTTACTCAATCTTATTGCCAATCCATCATAGTTTTTATCTAACCATGTAAGTAGTTCATGACCTGCTTCATTTAGTTTGACCCTAAATTCTTCAAGACAGTCGCCACTACGAAAACATTTTAGTTTCTCTAAAAGAGCAATCGTCATTTCTCTGTGCATATCTTCAACAATTTCCAAATCGGCTTTAAGGTTGGCTTGATCGTTATTGGACAGAGTGGGTCGATACTTTTCCATATACCTGAGGAAGTACGTCAAGCGATGGCCTACAGCGTCTATTGTAAAACTAATAGCTTGGTACATTTTTTCCCTTGTGCCTTTATCTGCCAAATCTTTTATACATGCGTCTACTTCAGTTATCGCGCGTAGCCATTGTAAATGAAATTCTACTATACTATCGGTAGCGCGAACCTTATCCTCCTCAAGTAAAGCTGTACGAATAGAGCAAAGTGCATTAAATATTTGATCCGAAAAATCATTTCGGGTAATAAATATTACTGGAGTCTCGTAAAAATCTTTAACTTGTTTTGTAATATCAAATAAAAATTCGACATCCTCACTTGATTCTAACATATTTAAGCAACAATAAAGTATAAATGTATTTAAAAAATCACGCTATTAATCATAGAATTAGGACGAATGATCTTGTCAATTTAATTTTGTCATACTTTATTTTTTTATATATTAATAGTTAATGCCAGTATTTTATAAAAGTATAGTAGAGAAAGAGTTCTAATAACAATTCCCAAAAGATGATTATAAAGCTAAGCGTTGCAGGCTCCGGAGTCATGTCCTGAATTTTGCAGCTCAGCTGAATTTTAAGTGAATCTCAGTTTTCTGCCATTCTCAGCCTATTATTTTTATCGTATCAGATTCTTAATTAGTGAAGACTAAACTTTTAAAATACTAATAAATATTTTACAACTCTATTTTCTGCTAATTCGAAGGCTTTTAAAACTTAGAGCTGGTAACCCTGTACGCGTCTACGATTTGTTTCTGAAGAGGTCGTCGATGACTTTGCGATTATACAAAATTACAAAGAAAAAGTGTATCCGTTGTAGTGCTATTTTACAGTTTATCTACGTTTTTTAGTGTAAGCATATAAATACGCAACATGGCCGGAGCGATGTTATTCGAGAGATCGCGCGTCTCGTCTTCGACGAACAGAGACGAGGACGTCCGCATGACCGACAAAATGGTTAGCACTGGCGAGGTTCCCGAAGATGACGAAGAAAATATAAGAGCCAAGGAGCAGGGTATCCTGAACCTCGGCGAGAAATACAAGAAGGAAGGCAAGGCGAAAGAACTAGCGGAACTGATCAAAGCTACTAGACCTTTCCTAAGCTTGATAAGTAAAGCGAAAGCAGCGAAACTGGTGCGCTCCCTTGTCGATTTCTTTCTGGATTTAGAAGCTGGCATCGGCATTGAAGTTCAGTTGTGTAAAGAGTGTATAGAATGGGCCAAGGAGGAGCGTCGTACGTTCTTGCGACAGTCTCTCGAAGCGAGGCTGATCGCGCTCTACTTCGACACGGGTATGTACACGGAAGCCCTGGACCTTGCCACGGCTCTGCTCAAAGAGCTCAAAAAGTTAGATGATAAAAACCTGCTAGTAGAAGTGCTTCTTTTAGAAAGTAAAACTTATCATGCCCTTAGCAATCTACCTAAAGCCCGTGCCTCGCTGACGTCGGCCAGAACTACGGCGAACGCTATTTACTGTCCACCAAAAATGCAAGCTGCCCTTGACTTACAATCCGGTATACTTCATGCTGCTGATGAGCGTGACTTTAAAACTGCTTACTCATACTTTTATGAGGCATTTGAAGGTTATGATGGTGCTGACAGCCCAAAAGCTCTTACTGCTTTGAAATACATGTTATTGTCAAAGATCATGTTGAATAATGCTGAAGAAGTAGGGTCAGTTTGTAGCACTAAGACTGCCCTGAAGTATGCAGGAAAAGAACTAGAAGCAATGCGGGCTGTTGCTACTGCTTCCCATAAGAGGTCCTTAGCAGACTTCCAAGCGGCTCTCAAAACTTACAAACGTGAACTGGAGGAAGATGCAGTGGTAAGAGCTCACCTTGGGGCTTTGTACGACACAATGTTGGAGCAAAACCTATGTCGCATTGTTGAGCCATACATGCAAGTCCAAGTTGACCATGTAGCCCGTTGTATCCGTCTGCCTGTAGTACAAGTTGAGAAAAAACTTTCGCAGATGATACTGGACAAGAAACTCAATGGTATCCTTGATCAAGGTGAAGGTGTTCTAATTGTTTTTGATGAGTCCCCTCTTGAGAAGACCTATGAGACCGTCCTAGAGACGATTCACCACATGAGTAAGGTTGTTGATACTCTTTACCAGAAAGCAAAGAAACTCTCATAGACCCATCTGTAAATTTGTTGTAGCATTAAAAATAATAATGTATATCAAAGTAACCATAAATTTTCAGTTTAACTATTTGTAAATGGAACTATTTTTTGAATGAATTCCAAATTGCATTATTTGTACCACAATGTTGTAAGTGAAATAAATAATTACAGAAAATGTAAAAAAAAATAGTCTAAAAAATGGGGAATTGCTGCAACCCCACAGGGCTATGAGGTTCATTGTGTCAATTGGCACCTAACTACTACAAAAGTTATGCATTTTTGAATATACCTACTAATGTTTAATTTTGATTTAACATTTCCTTTTTAACATAAGCTAGTGAAAAATTATAATATTCTGTTTTATTGAAATAAATAAAAGGTGTTCTCCAAGTGGTTGTTTCCTTCACCTCTCCACCCACACAAACATTTAGCAAGTCATGTTATTTTAACTTGTTGGCACACACTGCAGTGAATCACTGTATGCAAATACAGTGTCAACATAAACAAAGGTATATCTAAATACAAGATTTTCTTTATTGGAACCATGGCTGCATTTTTGGGGACTTCAGATGACCATTAATGTTGCAAAAGTACATATAGGTGAAAAATATAAGGTTTTTGTTTCTGTTTGTGGGCACACAAGGCACTATGTAAAATTGAGACAGTACTTGCTCACAACTGGCCATTATTATAATAGCCATATTTGTATGCAGGTTAACATTCCATCTCCATAATTCTAGCAGTGGGTGACTACTAGTGGCAACCTTTTTCTTCAAATCATGCAGTGGTTCACATTGAACATAGTGTTGTAGAAGGGCATCAACTGCAACTGTCAGTACATATATGGTTATTTTAGAACATCGGTAGTTGCTGCTAACAACCTTTTGAACGCTAGAGCACAAACGAACGGGCGTGCCCTTTACGCCAAGCCACTCATTTTATCTCATTTTTTGTCACTTAGTCCTGTCGTTGGCGTCCAGAGCACGCGTGCTTGTTTGTCACATAATGGGACAATGGCGTTTAAAAGATTAATCACGATCACTCCCCAAAACTAGGATAAATCAAACGAAAGTGTAATTAAATCATTTATTTATTTCTTATAAGATGTAACTAGAATATTTCTGGTAAAATAACTTAAATATTTACATTAGCATTTGGTTTTTTACGCAAGTTTAATTAAGTACCCGTATTTCTATACCCTTTCTCTATTTACAATTCCAATCAAACTACATACTAACATTCAATTATAACTTATGAGGTTCATCCTAATTGCTTAGTACGAATTGTATAATCACAGATAAAAAAGGTAATTTAGGTCCCATAAGAGTGTATATTACACGACTGTACCTACAATAAAAAGATGCTGTTTTTTTATTGGACTAAACAGATAAAATATAATTATACGTGGGTGTGGCTAAAAAGTGTCTATTCTTTGAGAATTTAAAAAACAATTTAAATATAAAATGGATTTGGGAGGACCCATAATTTCAGTTGCGACGCAGTACAGACTTGTTGTGATATGTACCGTTACATGACGTCACCGCTGGGTACGGTCGGCGCGCCGGTGATATTTATCTTGTTTTGTACTAATACGATAATGCTACCATTTCAACACTTGTTTATATTTAAAGAGATTTTATTAATAATTACCCCAACATTTCTAAATGTGAGTGAAAACAATCATATTTGCCTTTTAGATTCTGTTGATTTTTGGTCTGTCTGACTTACTTCAGCTGATTCGTATTGAGTATGCGTAAGCGCATTCATGTAAAGACGTAAAGTTAGTACGACTCAAAGGTCGTCCCACAGAGTGCAGTTATTGGGTCGTCTTATTCCTCGTTTGATTGCAACACACCGCCTACTCTTTTTAATATAGCAAGAAGACGCGAATGCAATTTTTTGTGGCTATGTTACGTACAGGGGTTGAGGAAATACCTACCAACAGAAGTTTTTCAACGAATAATTAATGTTCATTGTTCATTAATAAGTAATTTGAACCAGCATTTTTTTAGGTAATCTGTGATTTTGTATTCGTTGTATTTGAGTTTTAAACTGGACATGTAGCGTCCGCGACGCGCGACGATTGCGCGCGTTCATAATATTTTTTTCGGAAAACCCGAAGGCGCCATCTATTTAGGTCTAGGTGAAACTCAGCACAATACCTCATTCCTAAAAAAAAAATACAAAAGATTACCCTTAAAATGGCCCACCACTGTCATGCTACATTGTTTCGTCTGTTAAATTCCTCAGTATCGTTAGGTACGTTCCATCGAGGGTTCCAGAAGCCAGGCGGTGCCTTGGACTTCTCTGTAGGGTTGTTTACTCCTCGGTGATGGGAACATTCATTTATTTTCTTCGCTAACATCTCTGGGTTGTCTTTATAGAGCTCGCCGAAGAACTGGAAAAAAGGTTTGTGATAAGAGAGAGGTATGTGAAGAAATGAAATGTTATGGACTTACTAGCTTTTGCCCGCGGCTTTTGTAGTATTTGCCCTAGCGCCTTATTGATTTTTAATAGCAACGCTAAGTTTTCCCTTTTCTTCCCTTTCTCCCTCATATACCACTTTAAAAAAAAATAGCCTATGTCCGTCTCCTGGTTCCCAACTATCTCTATAAGTAACAAAATTGATCAAAATCGGTTTCGCCATAAAAGCGTGAAGAGGTAACGAACAAACTCACTTTTATAATATTAGTATAGTAAGGATATATCGATAATTCTAACTAATATTTTAAAATAGTGACCAGCCTCGGCTTCGCTCAGGTGCAATGTAGATACAAATATACTAATACTAGCTTCCGCCCGCGACTTCGTCCGCGTGGTATATAGTTACTTTGGGCTAACGCTAACTTTAGCCCGAGTGATGATCGAAAAAAATATCTTCCTCTCCCCTTCTCTTCCCTCTTTTCTCACTGTTTTTTTTATTTAGCCTATGTGTCTCCAGGGTCCCAATTATCTCTGTACCAAAATTCATCACAATCGGTTTGGCCATTTAGGCGTGAAAACGCAACAAACAAATTCACTTTCGCTTTTATAATTTTAGTAAGGGTTATACTTATAAGCCTTGCTGAATCACTCTGTCTATTAAAAAAAAGCAAGAAAATCAGTTGCGTAGTTTTAAAGATCTAAGTGTACATAGGTACAGAGACAACGGGCCTGCCATGGCCTCCGCCTGCCGGGGTTACGGGTTGTTCAAAAGAGATACCGCGGCCCCGGAACATAAAGGGCAAAAGAAGGAACATGGGTGGGTCTTATTCAGTACAAGGCTGACACTCTCCCCTAAGTTATTTGATGATTTCTCATCTGTTTTTTTCGTTTTGAGGTATGGAACTCTCAAAACATGGATTTAAAGAAAAAGTTGAAACTTTGGTCCCACTATCCTACTAATACTATAAATGCGAATGTTTGTAAGGATGGATGGATGTGTGGATGTTTGTTACTCTTTTACGTCAAAACAGCTGATCGGATCGAAATTTGGCACAGAGGTAGATTATAGTCTGGAATAACACACAGGATTTTATTTTTTCGAAATCACGTGGGCGAAGCCGCGGGATCCCAACTTAAAAATTTGCAATGACGAGGAGAAGAAGTGCCTTTCTGCTTCGTCAAGGGTACATCAACACCCATTAAACTTACTTCCTTGCATTCGTCACAGCTCCATCCGGGCAACATACGTCTCTCCGCTTTCGTCTTTCTCCCTGGTTCATCATATTCAATTTCTGCTAACTCTGGTATTGTTCTGTAACAAACCCGCAACATAATTTGGTAAACGCGCATGACGTGTCTTTTGTTTATCTGGAAATACAATTTAAATAATCTAATGATGATAAAACTTTATTCGACTGATAAGATAGGTAACAATATACCTAACACTAGAATTCTTCTTTCCAAGATGGCTTCTATGAATTTAAAATTAAACAAAATTTTCTAGGACAAAAATTATCCCACGGGCTAACTTCCGGGTTATTTTTTATTTCATTCTTACACCTGCGCACGGGCATGGATAGTGCGGTTCGCATGCAGTTACATCTTAGGAACATAGTATGGATACCATTGGAAAGTTATAAAGGTTATTGAAATAAAATATCCTCCCGTGGACGAACGGATCCCGTACATCATTGGAACATCAATGTGATGCATCCATAGCAATGAGCTAAAATTACAAAGATAGCCCATTAAAGTTACGTGTGACGTCACTCGTTGCAAAAAAATGCAGTAACGCGTGACGTCATACGACAAAATAGAATGTAATTACTTTGACCCCGGAAACTACCGTATTCAGGGCACAGCTCGTGCACAGCTCGTTTGCATGCATAAACGTTATTTTTATTGACTAACCGAGAGTTTACTATCTCGACGGTTCCTACGTACATAAGGTTAAGTCAAAAACCGCGGTTTACAGGAGAGCGTAATTTGTGTTCAACACGGCATAGAAATAATTCTATGAGCAATAATACATATTTTCTTTCTACAATATTTGAACAGTTTTAAGAGCTTTGTAAGGCTATTTACACATAAGTATTTTATTTTTTCACGTTTTCTAGGAAAAACTGGTAGATGACCGTTTCTACGACACTTATTCGTTGCATTTATAGTACTTGTTCTCTTATACACATTCTAAAACAAGGTTAATTTATTAAATTAAAATTAAAGTCGTATAAATATTGTAAAGCCAACTACAATATACAATAAAAAAATGCCATTTTCAACATGTCTTTATGTACGTAGGACAGTCTCTTCAGCAATGGCTAAACTAATGTGACGTTTTATAAATATTTACATTTAGTACAATTTTATTTTTACCTAACAGACTTTACTTGTAGCTACAAAATATGTTTTTTATCTTAGTTTTTTTTTTATTTTAGTTTTTTACCTTTTAACGTTGTCTACGGCCTTCCAATTAGCGTTAGATTCTCGATGTAATACTGACATGCTGGGCTGAATATCATCGTCATAGTCTTGCATATTCGTTACATTTATGTTCTCGGCTAGAGGCCTCTTTGAGGGGCTGAAATAAATACTAAATTAGTAATTACAATAGAGAAAAGGAGGATATGTCATTGTCATCAGCCAAGCCTTTTCCCAACTATGTGGGGGTCGGCTTCCAGTCTAACCAGATGCAGCTAAATACCAGTATTTTACACGGAGCGAGTGCCTATCTGACCTCCATAACATAGTTGAAACTGGGTAATATGATACCCTTTTTTTTTTTTTTTTTTTTCGGGTGGGAAATCATCCAATTTCTTCCCCCGCTCTGGGTGGAGCGGGGGGGCATGTCAGACTTGTACTGACTAAAACCCACCCATGTTTCTTCTATTGCCCTTTACGTTCCGAGGCCGCGGTATCTCTTTCGAACAACCCGCAACCCCGGCAGGCAGAGGCTCTGGCAAGCCCCTCTGCTTTGCTGACTCTCTTTGAGGCGCGCGTGAAACACGAACGCGCCGTCGACACGGCCTGTCGTCAATAGACGGACGGACGGTGAACTACCCATTGCTCACCGCCCACAGGCCCGCATCTACGGTGGCCGGAAGTCGTCTCGCGGCGCCCGGCGCCATGGGCGTCTCCCGCGGCGGCTGGGTTGGGCAGATGTTCTCTCCCTCAAACGCCCGGCCACCTCCTTCGCTAACATTACTGCTTCGCAGAAGGTGGTGACCGCTTCCCATTCCCTCTCGCTCCGGACCATGGCCTGAACCAGGGCCGGACGCGAGAGATCGCCGCCGCCGATCGCCTCTACGAGGGCACGGCGGTGCAATATGATACCCTTAGGTAAGACTTTTGGGACACTGACTACCTGTAACGACTGTCAACGATCTACAAATGACAGCCGGGACCAAGAGCTTTACGTGCTTTCCGAGGCACGGAGGAAACTCGGTATGTAACGGGTGGTCACCCATCCACAGACCAGCCTAGGCAAGATCAAGCCCAGGATCCTATATGTATGTACATATATTGATTACATCAAGCTTCATCTTGACATCTTCCCATTAAAAATTGACACGTGTGACATTATAAATACCAATCTACACTAATATTATAAAGACGAAAGATTTGTATTTTGTGTGTTACGAATAAAAAACTACTGAAACGATTTTAAAATTCATTGGCCAAAATCCATTATCAGCCAGGCATTTATCTGGGCAAAAAAGTCAGTTTCCAGAAATAAGATGTTCTCTGCTTACTTTTACTACCTTTGGACAAAGCAGGCGATATTTTACGTTGAGTAATAAAAGCTCACCTGAATTCGTTATCAATTTTATGAATATTCTCCAGTTGATCAACATGATGTAACAGAGATATGCTAGCCTGTGTGTCACAGTATGTCTCGTCGTTGTACTGCTCTGCTTTCATTGGCGAATGGTTTCTGAACGTTTTGGGTAACCTGTAATTATATGACGGAAAGTTTAAATTAATATACTAGGACGTACTGTGTTCCATTGCTGAGTCACAATCCCCTCTTCCCTTTCCCCTTCCACACCTCTCTAGCCTGTGATATCTCTGACCATGTAAGCCCGCAAACATCATGATATCTTCACGCCTTTACCGCGGTCGACCCTCCTCAGGCATCCAGAGTGCCTTCATTGCCCATTGACGTGGCCTGCAAACTCCCACTTCAGCCTGGCTGATAGTTGTTAATGATATTATAGATAGTACAGACCAACCAAATTAAACCTTGCGACATGCAAAACACAAGCTTTAATCCACAGAAATAATAATGATATCACCAGAAGTCTGTCGTAAATGTAAAGGAAAATGTCATCGGCTACCTACTTGAGTTACTTAAAAATACTAGGGGAAGCCCCTGGGATAGACGAAGAAATTCACTTTATATAAGACAACAGACATCGGTGAAGAAAATAATCGTGAGGAAACCTGGAATTATAAATCGCCAACCCGTTTTGAGTGGTGATCAATGTTCGTATCTTTTCTGTATGAGCAGAGACCTTTGGCCAGCAGAGGGAGAGTTATAGGCTGGTCATCATCATCATCAGCTTTTGTCCCATTCTAATTGGGGTCGGTGCAACACGTTTTCTTCTTCCATTCTCCCCTATCAGAGGTCACGGCGTCATTTACTCCTTTCTCCTTCATATCATTCCTTACACAATCCATCCATCTTTTCTTTGGCCTTCCTCTCGCTCTCCGTCCATCAACATTCAAACCTATCACTCTTTTAGTCACATGTGCTTTGTCCCTCCTCATTACATATCTATACCAAGACAAACGACTCCATTTCAATTTTTCTGTAACAGGCGCAACTTTCAAACTTCCACTAATATACTCATTCCCTACCTTATCCATTCTTGTCACTCCACACATCCATCTCAACATACTCATCTCCGCTACATGCAATCGTTTTTCTTCCACCTTTTTTACAGTCCAGTATTCTGACCCATACAGTACAACAGGACTAATCACGGACTTGTATATTTTCCACTTTAACTTAAGGGGCATCCGTGGGTCACAAGTTGTTCCAGTGACCTTTCGCCATTTCATCCATTCTGCGTTGATAACGTAAGGACGTTAACGCACCGGGCGTTACATCCCGGTCTACTTCGCCATCCTTTTGGACAAGCGAACCTAGGTACCGGAAGTCGGAGCAGATCGGTATGGGCGCTCCGGCAAGACTTATAGGCATAGGAGGACTGGAGACACACTGGTATTATTATTTTTATAATGCAATACTCTAAGTTCATTCAATTAATTCTTCATGTTATTGTCATTTGATCATAATCAACATACAAACTGACACTGCCACCAGCAAATTGCAAAAAAATAGGGATTATTTGAATTTCGAATGCGCTGGCGATAACAAGTCTAAATTGCTAATAAACCTATTTGTTCCATGTGGGTTTGGATCAAAAATACGTTTGATCTTCTTTATTGTCTGGTTAGTGTCTAACGTAAGGTCAGAGTTTTTATGCCATTCATGGGGAACTGACTTGGCTTAACATGCCATCGAGAAATATCTATTACTAACGGCTCGGTACGTGCTTCGCTACGTATTTACAAAAAAATGTGATGCAGCGCCATCTGCCGGACAAAATTGCGAATCTAAACCATTCCCAGATCCCCTTGAACACACAAAAAATTTCATCAAAATCGGTCCAGTCGTTTGAGAGAAGTTCAGTGACATACACACTCACAGAAGAATTATATATATAAAGATAGGCATGCTAGTTTCCTCACGATGTTTTCCATCACCGAAGCAAGTGATGATTATACAATACGCCAATGAAGCTGAAGAATCAGAGGTGCTTGGCTGGTCAAACTTTCACTGATTAAAACCCACCCAAGTTCCTTGCCCTTTATGTGCGGGGGCCACGGTATCTCTTTCGAACAACCCGCAACCCCGGCAGGCAGTGGCCTTAGCAAGCCCCTCTGAAAGGTGCTATCGCGGCAGTCCGACGGTCACACCACTATAGTACGGCCAACGAGAAGCGATACGAAAGGTCATTAACCTAAAGAACAACTGTGGCGTTGACAATCTAATATTTAGCTCTTTCCATCTTGTGCCTTTGTCGTAATGTCTCGTTCTCCCGGCAAAAACATGACAACGTTAAGACGGGTTCGCCAAGTTTCGGGCGGCTATTTTAGATGGGGTTTTAGCATGGGTTTTGTTTACATTTGGTATCGCTTCTCGTTGGCCGTGCTATAGACTACTTAAGACTATTAAATTACCTTTTAGGATTCAATATGTTAATAGAGTCCTCTTGAGTAAAAGTTACACTATGGTTCATCTTTCTCTCTGGCATCAATATATTTTCTGAGTTCTGTTCTTGTTTTATAACAGTTTGATTTTGATCGATCTTCTTAGGAGTTTTCTTTTCAGATTTTATTTTCAAACTTAACGCTGGTTTCTTGAATTTCATTGGACTTTCTTTGGATTTGAAGCTGTGGAAATAAAATTTAATGTTATTTAGACGTTTTCTAAGAGAATATTGTATTTGACAATTTGACATAACATCAAGCCTATAATTTACGAAGGGTTGAACAGAAGTGAAACCCACACTAGGTGTGTGCGTTAATTCCTCGAGCGTGTGAGCGATGCAATAAAAGAAGTTGTAAACACGCACGCGGTATATTTTATATTACAACTAGCTGTGCCCCGCCATGCGTTGCAATGCAATTTTCTACCTTTCTACCTATCCTATCCTATTTAAGTTGGATCAAAATTTAATTTAAAATCGGTTAAGTAGTTTAAGAGTCCATCGCGGACAAACAGCGTGACACGTGATTTATATATATTAAGATATAACTTGATCTCATTGGGAGTAAGCTATGACACGCCACCTACAACGGACTCGCGAGGGTTCCGTACAAACTTGCGACGTAAACGGCCATATATTATCTTTTGACTACTGCGTACGCTTCGAGGGATTCAAGGGGTTCCAAGGGACCACAAACTTAATTCCAACTTGATACCTCCACGCATCCCCAGGATAAAAGTTCTTGACAGACAGACAGACAGACAGCAAAGATCCAATAAGGGTTCAAACTTTTCCTTTTTGAGGAACAATTTTTTTACTTACTTAAAGTTATTTGGTCCACTTGTAGGTGAAGGCAAAATAGTGTCGTCATTTTCTAGAGATTCTTTCTTGATGAGTGGCTGTAAAGTAAAACGAAAACCTTATGTAAGCATAAGTCAGTGCCCATTATAGCTTTAAGACCCGGTATAGGCTTTACTCGCTTCTCAGTAGGCCTACCATGACGTCTTGTGGAAGTTGGTCCTCTTCTGAAGAGGGCCATCTATTCACTTAGGTCTTAGAGGTATGGAAAATAGACGGTATATACATTTAAAATTTCATAAAAATCGGTCTAGCTACTTCGGAGGAGTATGGCAACTAAAACTGTGACACGAGAATTATATATAAACTAGCTGTGCGGCATGCGTTGCAATGCAATTTTCTACCTTTCTACCTAACCTACCTACCCTACTACCTACCCTATCTTTTAAGTTGGATCAAACTGCACACGGTGTGCAAATTTAATTTAAATCGGTTAAGTAGTTTAGGTGTCCATCGCGGACAAACAACGAGATTATAAAAGACACTACGAAGCAGACGACACGGTTGCCGCAGTGGCTGAGCGATCGACAAGTGCGCTTAGCGGCGCGGGTACAAAACAATAAAACGTTATAAAAAAAACAACAACAAAAAACTTGATCTCATTGGTCAAATCTGGTTTTAACCCATCCATGTTCCTTCTTTTGCACTTTGTGTTATGAGGCCACGATATCTCCTTCGAACAACCCGCAACCCCGACAGACCTGCATGCAACCTGCGCCGGTATCTCTCTAAAATAGCCCTAAATACGACAAGTTGGGAGATTTCCGTAATCAGGTCAAGTCGACATAGCATCTGTAAGTGTGAGCACTCTCGAACTAACCACAAGGTACTGTGAGTCCGGGGTTGCGGGTTGATCGAAAGATGTAAAGGGCAATAGAAGGAACATGGGTGGGTTTTAGTCAGTACATGTCTGACACTCCCCCCCGGGAAGTTATTTGATGATTTCCCATCCGCAAAAAAAAAGGTACAGTGAGTGCCGTGGCATCAGTGTTGCCAACAATGAGAACCTCCTCCTATTAATAGAAGTTAGTTAAAAATAACTCTTACCGCTACGTTTCCTTCATGGTCATCCCTACTACTCCTACATCCGCCACTAAATTCTGGTGAACTCGTGATGTCTATGATATTGCTCTCTGGCACTTTGACTAGATTCAGACGAGCCTGCCGCAGCTTGCCACTCTTCTTGCCTCCCGGTGGCGTGGAGAACGATAGCTTTAGAGCTTTAGGTTCGGGATAGTTGTCAGACCTATAAAAGAAAGACTTGTTTAGTAGAATGTTGCACTGAAGCCTTTTATAATGTCTCAGGCAAGCAAGCAAAATATAGATTACGCACATTTTCATCAGCGTATAAACAAAAAAAAAACGGGCAAGTGCGAGTCGGACACGCACACCGAGGGTTCCGTACAAACTTGCGACATAAACGGCTTTTTTGACTGCGTAAACATCGAGATATGATTTTTCCACAACTCGCAAACTGAAGTATGTGTGTCCCTTACATACATACTTGAGTTTACGTTTAGAGACATGTTGATACCTGTACGCGTTTCCGAGATAAATGGTCTTGACAGATAGACAGACGGACAACAAAGTGATCCAATAAGGGTTCCGCTCATTGCTTTTGAGGTACAGAACCATAAAAAAATATATTTCCTAAATAAAATTCAAGCATCCAGTCTGTATTTCTTCATTATTCATTGCAATTGGCTCACTCCCATGAATTACATCAGAGTTATCCTGTCTTAGTAGACATGATGGAATCACGAATGATGCTCTTAAAAACTCTAAATCGCAAATTAAGGAGTAAGTAATCACTAGATTTGATTTACACTCACCAATTATCTGGACACTTTTTCTTATCTCTAAAATCAGTAGAAATTGTCAGAGAGCTCTTCAGTTTTTTCGTCGGTATTATAGGACTAACACGCCCAGTTGTTGGCGTGCCTTCAATTTCAGACACAGACTCATCTCTAAAGGATAAATCCTCTAAGGAAGAATGGACTTCTTTCTTAACACTTATTGGTGATGTTTTGTTCTTAATTTCCTTGTTATCCTGGTACAATGCTATAGGGGCTACAGTTTCTCCAAAGAGTATTTTAAATACTTCATCTAATATTTTTAAGTCTTTTGTTTCATTTAATCTTGTAAGGGTTGAAGCTGTAAAAAAATACGTCTGTTAATTGAACTACCATATCCAATTAAAAATGAACAAAAGGTGATAGCCATAAGGTAGGTCCGGGGCTACTGCATCATCTCCGGCGAGTCGGCGAGCGTCCTTGCCGGATGGCCACCATTGGATCTGGCTAGAGGCGACAGTCCTCGCGCCCCTGTACGAGTGGCGCGCGGTGACACTACGCCGGGGGGAAACTTCGCTGCCGCGGCAAATCGCCACTCAGCGGACACAATAGATTTCATGATGGCATAATGAGAGCGAAAGGCGCAACTTCGTGCAGGGCATGACACAATATTAGCAATAAGTCCCTTCTTTGAGGAATGGCGGAAGAGGTGCCACGGCGTCTACACCTACCGCCTGACGTAGGTCCTCACTGGACAATGAAGTTACGGGTTGCTGGGGTGATTGTGTAGTATGCGATTGTGTCCCCGCACTCCAGCCAGAAGTGACGAGAAGGAACACCGTGTGGTTTTAGTCAGTAGGAGTCTAACAGACCCCTCCGCAAAGGCGGAGGACATCCATTGAGGATTTCCACCCAAAAAAAAAAGGTTCTTGCACATAAGCCCAGGTGTGACACCCGGGCCTTTCCTCCCGCCTGCATATGTTATGATTTTGTGTCACTTACCTACTAATTGTATGATATTGTCTTTTGATTCAATAATTCTTTTTAAAGCCTCAGCACTACTGCAACTGTTGCTGCAAATTGTCAACAATTATTAAAACAAATATATTTATATTTATTAAATGGGGTATAAACACAAATAAAAGTAAAAGGATGAAGGTATGTAAGGTTCTTTCACAAGGCATGAGCTTACGTAAAAATGTGTTGCTATTGTTTTTGATATTCTGCAATTCTTGACTGATTCCAGTCAGACACCGAAGAATTAAATTTCTTAAGTGTCTGACTCTTATCAGAAAAGTACAGTTAAAGAAGATGAATCCCGTGATTTGAATGACAATATAAATTGAGTCAGCTCAACATTCATCAACAAGCTTGGCTTTCAACCTAGCTAACTTGATATATCTGGAACTTTACTGAGGGTTTTAAACAAAAACTTAATAGGTTTTGTTTTAAACCAGCTATCAATGTAATCCACTGCTGGATGGTGTCAAACAGAGATAAAAAAATTGTGCCAATTTTAAAATGGACATACCTGCCACATCTTTCTTGCAGCTTTATTATTTGTGCCTTGCAACTATCAAATTCAATGTGAAGCTGCTCAAAGTCAGACAACAGATCTAAAAAAAAGACATTATTTACCTAGTTGGCATTATTTGTTGAAGGATAGTGTCTAAAATGTAAACAAACAACATTACCTTTAAAGTCCTGTACACTTTGGATTAATGTTTTTTCTAATGCCAAAACTTTTGTGTTACTAGAGAGCACTGACGAAAACGAATTGGATATGTTGATCAAAGTCATTTTTACAAGATTTGAGGTGAAGTGGGTCAACAAAATTTAGCGGCAATAATAACTATAAGAGGTTTGTTTCTTTGTGTGGGTGCAAAGCAATAAGCGTGTATCGTTGACTATTGACACTGTGTGTGCTGATATATTATTCAATATTATCAATTAAAACTAACGAAAACTTTTATTTAGATAGGGAAAATTAAACAACAAATCACTCGTCTAATCGTCTTGTCCAAACTTGTCAAACAAATTATAAACTTTCTTGGATGTCAGTGTCAATCTGTCAACGTCACACGTAACATCGGTTCGGAAACTGAAAGTTAAGAGCGGGAACCAAGTTCTTGTCTGCCAGCTTGTAAAGGTGTACTTAGTCAGTGGTTTTAGTGAAAGTTTGGGCAACAGGCAAGTATTTTGTCTTGTACTTACATGGTAGTTAAATGGTGAACTCTGGTTCACCATTTATTTAGATAAATCAATTTCTGTTTGATTTATATAGCTAAGTTTTTAAACCAATCGTTGCAAAAATCTTCAACCGGGAACTTTTTTTTTAATCTGTATTCAAAAGTCTGGCAAAGGAATAAAAATGGATTACGTCGCAGATTTCTTGCGATTTTCTGTTTGATATTTGAGTTAAATAACGTGTATTTTTATTGCAAATACTAAATAATTGGTTAGTATACGAGACCCTTTTAATTTTACAATAACGATAAACTAATGAATAAACATTTTACATAACATCTAGGTTTTACAAATAAAGACCTTTGCATAGCATTGTTGATAAGTGAAAAAAATTTGATGGCGCTCATTGGGGTTGTCAAATTTTATTTGAAAATATTTTTATTGTATTATACAATTATATGAGATGGTTCAAATAGTAAGAACAGTAATTTGTTTTCAGGTTATAATATATGAAATTGGTTAATATTTGAGCTATGGAGGCAGAAGACGATATGATTGTTTTGGTCGTTGTCGACGATGATGAGAAAGTGAAGACTACCGAAAAGAACTTTTCGGCTTCTGAGCCTTCTGAAGTGGATAATATAATTGAAACAGCACAAAAACATGGAGAGTATATAAAAATAAAGTTGGAGCCCGAAGACGCCGATTACGAGTATGACTATCTTGAAGATGAAAACATATTTGAGGTAGGTCCTGACATTATAATTTTTCTATATAGGTTTTTAATTAAAATGTTTACTAGAGGACTATGTAAGGTATTGCTCACTAGATCGACTTAAGACAGCTCATTGTTAAAATTTAATCATCAGCATAGTTTGATTTTATTATTAATCAAAATGTACCCATTGCCGACTCCTGCATACTTGTCCCTGTCATTCACAGCCTGGTTTTCAACAAATATTTATAAAACAAGAACCTATAGAAGAGAAAATAGAGCAAGACATTATTGAAGAGAAAATAGACCAAGAGACTATTAAGGAGGAATATAATCCGGTGAAAAATGTTGTTCAGTCACAACGTAAAAGACACCGGTTTGCAATGCTGAAGCCATGGCAGCAACGGTCTTTTGTAGCAGAACTGAGGGAACGGTATGAGGAATTGAGGGATGATGAGGAGTTACTGGTCAATACGTTGGGGAGGATTATGCGGACAGTAAAGCCTCCTCCTCCACCTCAAGATTTCTATATCATGAATGAAATTATGTTTGAGTAAGTATGTATTTACTTAAAAATCTAACAGGTTGTATGTGTTTTGTTTTTTTATAAATCTTTGCCCCTACACTAGGAATTTCTCCTGTATCATGGGCGCGTTTATAAACATTAAAATCACATACACAAACAGCCAGACCCGGAACAACTATCTGTAGGCCATACAAATATTTGTTCCGTGGAGGAATCAAACCCGTGACATGCAGCACAGCAGTCAATTGCTCAGCCACTGCGCCAACCATGTTTTGTGTAGTGCGTATGGCATACTACCCTATCTTTTCAGTTCTTATTGCTCATTTCATTCATAGCCAAAAAATTTTGTTTCAAACACAATAAAAATAGATATAAAACATGTTGCAAAATCAAGTATTTGGCCCATTTGCCACTACAAGTTTATACAGTCTGTACTCACACAAACATTGGATATATAAACTACTTTGTTAACCGGCGAAAAAAAAGGAGGTTCTCAATTCGACATGTATATATATATTATATTTTTTTACTACTAATATTTGTTTGTTATATTTTCAATCATACTAAACAATTATCTATGGTTTCAGATGTGTCTTCTGTGGATTTCTCATGGATACAATACCAGCAGCAGGCAGACATTACCAGGAGAAGCATGGACAGAGATATTTAGTGTGCTATGCATGTGGTGTGGATTTTAGGAGGTATGCTTTATCAAAGGCCTAGCCTCACATACAAATTATATAAAAGGTGAAGAGACTATGCACAAACCGTTACCACAGATTCTGTTCATCATTAAGAACTGGATAGTTTTTTTCCCTCAACAGTGCAATACCTACAGGGTCAAACTGTATGGATAGCCCTTTTCAAAATGATGTACTGTGAATATGTTTATATTGTTTCTGTGACCTATCAATTGGTTCCACTTTGTATTTTAAGCTTATTGGACTTATACCTGACTCAGTTAGTCTGGACAAATTTGTGGTTAATGCCTAACCTGCTACCCTACCATGACATCTTAAAGCAGAACTTATTCCACTGAGGGAAAGAGATGGTGCTAGACACCTTGTATAGCTCTGTCTCTTTCCATCAGTGGAATAAGTTCTGCTTTAAGATGTCATGGTAGGCCTACTGGTGTCAGTTTTGGCTGATCTGTCTTATAAATCAAATATTTTTTTTAAACTTTGCCCCATACTCCTGTATTGTGGGTGTGTTTACAATCGTTTAAACTCACATACACAAACAGCCGGACCCAAAATGACTACTTGTAGGTCATGCGAATATAAGTTCCGTGCGGGGATGGAACCCGCGACACGCAGCGCAGCAGTTGATCGCTCAACCACTGCGCCAACCGTGCCGTCAAAATTCGTTCGATCAAGACATTCGATTTCTATGTGCCTTCTCTATATTTTGATTGTTCTTTTCTGTTGACAAGCTCACTCCAATAGTTTTCCAATTTTATCTTACAGCACCACAAACCTTTACAAACACGAGAAGCGCTGCATTGCTCCGGACGCGGAGATAGTACTGCGGGCGCGCGCTGTGTTCCTTGGACGAAAGGGCCGCGGCCGGCCCTTCCTAACGCTCAACAAATTTTCTAATAATCGGGATAAGTAAGTCCATCATATATTATTTATAATTGAAGTAAAAACATAGAGTACGCCCTTTGTTAGATGGTCTAATGATATTTAAAATAATGCTGGGACATGACAAATGTTGGTGTTGCGATAGCTTGAGGCGATTTTTATTTTCTGTACACTCAGATTTTATGAATGTCACCTCAGTCTTAGTAGCTCGTCTTGACTTACTTTAACGAATAATACATCGCCCCATATAATTTCGGCTAACTTCTCAGCATTTGTAACAATCAAAACTTGTTTAAGGCTTTCAATTGTGTTAATCATGATAACTGTAATAGAAATTACACTTTGTTATAATCGAAAGCTTGAAATTAGATCTTGAGGATTCTCATTTAAATACATTCAAAGTTTTTGTCGAAAATAATTGATCTTTGAATAAGCGAAAACCGCCATGACCAAAGGTGTTTCACAAGGTTCAATTCTAGGCCCTCGTTATCTTTAATTTTAATAATACGTAACGTATTATTGTCATACGTACTGATCTAATTTTACACGCATTTTTTTATAAAACCTATTACTTCTTCAAAAATATGTTTTTTAAATACCGTTTTAGGACTTCTATCGCTGCTAAATCAATGCCACTACCTTCAAGGTTTCCCTGCTCGCTGTGTTCAGCGGTGTTCATAACTAAGAATAACCTGAAGTCTCATGAGAACTTGCATCGTGGTGAGCGTCCGTATCGATGCCATGCTTGTCCATGCGCTTACACGTCCTATTCTGCATTGTCGGTGAGTATACGACACGTGTTATTTACTTTATAGATGTTGTCTATATTCTTACTTCTGCTCGGTTCCAATAAACAAAAACGAGTCGTTTTGCTTGCGGATAGTAAGATTTTGACATATGTCTCATAGAACTTATATCAAAATACTACTATCTGTAAGCAAAACGAATCGTTTTCTGTTTATTGTAACGGGGTGTATGTCAATATTTACTAAATGGAGGTTTATTGTGTTAATAACTAGCGACCTCTGGCTTCTCACGGGTGCAACGTAGAAACATAATAATATTATAGATAAAAACCTTCCACCTGAATCATTCTATCTATTGCTGAATACTGCATTAAATCCATTGAGTAGTTTAAAAGATCTAAGCGATATACAGCTAAATCGACTTTATTGTATACTATGTAAAGATTACATAAATGATGTTTTGTTACTGCCTCGTTGGTCTCGTAGTCGCCGCGGCTGCTGAGTATGAGGCTGTAAGTTTGATGCTCGGGTAGTGCAAATTGTTGTTGAGTTTTCCCATCAGGAATTTCTTAGTAGCAACCACGAGGTCTGGATTTGTGCCTTGCCCGGTAACTTGTACTACAATGATTCTCTAATGTCTTTCCATTTTGTGTATATCAACCATTTTCTTAATTTCTTTTTTCTTCATAATGTCTTTCATGTATCCACCTCGAAAATTTCGAAATGATAAATTGGAATTGCGTTTTTTTCAGCGTCACACCAAAAAGCACACAGATGCCCAGTTCATCTGCGACCACTGCAGCCGCTCGTTCAAGCTCAAGGCTGCGCTAGTCGCTCACATGGACACGCATAAACGTAAGCACATAGTCGAACATAGATCTTTTGGCGCGGGAAAATAATTTGAACTAACGCCACCATCTTGTTTCAATGATATTTCCACAAAATAAATTAAAAAAGATTACGAACAGCCAGACAATGTCAACATTTAACTAGCCCGCAGAATACGTAATAGTACTAGTACGAAAGATTCACTTCGCAAAATCATTTAAAATAATTTTAATAAAAACCGACTTTAGCTACGACATAATTAAATGCAACTCAGGCCACGCTGAGTAATTACAGAAAATGTAGTTGTCATTCCTACGAATTCTCATTTAATTGTTGATGGATGCAGAGGTATAGAAAGGCGATAGAGTAAAATAGTAAATGGATGGATTGTGCAAGGTACGATAGAAAAGACAAAGCAATCAATGATGCTGTGACGTTGGACAAAGGAGAATGGAAGTTAAAAACTTCTTGCGCCGACCACAAATGGCTTAGCGATTGACTGCTGCGCTGCGTGTCACGGGTTCAATCTACACTTCGTTCTTCTTCGTTTCGGGTCTGGTTGTTTGTGTATGTGGGTTTAAATGTTTGTAAACGCACCTACGATACAGAAGATCCTAGTGTGGGGGCGGGGGCAAAGGACTATAAAATTGTGACAAGGGCAAGAAGATGAAGATGACTATTTACCATCTAATTGTCCACAGCAATGCGTAAGCACGGCTGCGAGGAGTGCACTCGTCGATTCGCTCAGAAGTCGGCGCTGATGCTGCACGTCAACAGAGTCCATAGGAACTTACCACCGCCCTGCGCTTGTCAGATATGTCCGAAGAGGTTAGTATTCATATCTAGCTTATAAAACTAATTGGGTACATCTGCATTTCTCTGTTTATACAGTAATGCAGATAATGGCTACCAAAGACAAAATAACATATAAAAAAAAACTGTGATATTCAAATACGAAAGACATTATATAAAACTTAACATGCGAGAAAACACTATAGCAGATGAGGTAAAAGAGGTGAGGTGTGATTACCGAATTATAACCATTTCAATATTGCTGACTAACCAGAATCAAAGAGAAAGCACCGAGCGCGGGTCAACTCCGTCACTTTCTTGCGTATTATATACTATATAAAAATAAGTCGGATTTTCCTTCCTGACGCTATAACTCCAGAACGCACTAACCGATTTCCAAGGTTTTGCATTCGTTAGAAAGGTCTCGGGCTCCGTGAGGTTTATAGCAAAGAAAGGGTAGGGTAGGTAGGGTAGGTAGAAAGGTAGAAAATTGCATAACAACGCATGTCGGGGCACAGCTAGTCTAATATATAAAATTCTCGTGTCACAGTTTTCGTTCCCATACTCCTCCGATACGGCTGGACCGATTTAAACGAAATTTTGTGTACATATCGGGTAGGTCTGAGAATCGGCCAACATCTATTTTTCATACCCCTAAGTGGGCAGCGGGTGAAACCGCTGGGTACAGCTAGTTTTTATATATAAATGAAATCTGTGTTAACCGATTAAGCTGATTAAACCTATATATAATACAAGTTCAGCTTTTCAGTCTCTGTAATATATTAATGCCCATGTGTCATGTTTGTGAAGGTTTACTAACTTTTTTTATGTTAGCCTGATCTGGCCCAGTCCTGGGATAAGGACTCCTTGTTTGATCTGTACTTGTTAAATCATAATTTTTTTCTTTGAATTTTTATAGCCAACAATAATATCGTTTTCAGATATCCCCGGATGTCGTTACTCAAAGCGCACATGAAGAGAGCACATGGAATGTCAATCATTACTCGTAAAGTGAGTTCACATTGTAATTTAGTCCTTATTAACTAGGAATAAGAGAGAAAAATCATCAAAAAACAGAACTTTAAAGAAAAAACTGTTTTTTTTTCAGATGTTCTTCAAAACCCTACCAACAATGACAGAACTAGAAATAAAACAATCTAAAGTCATACTTAAATACCACGAAAACGAAACGCTCACGCTACCCCCGCTACCCCCGCTACCCCCGCTACCGGTCAAGAATGAACCTACCACAGAAGAGGAATTTGTCTATGAACAAGAATATAAAGAGGTTACTAACGAAATGGAAGAAGTAGATTTAAAACCGACACAGGAAATATTGATAGAGGATTTCATGCAATATGTGACAAAAAACAATCAAGACACAAGTACAAATATAATTTATATACAAAATGGGGAGGTCGTACATAGTATTGATAATGAATATATGACTAGACAAGATAACTTTATATTGGAGGTGGAAGCTATGGTGGATGGGCAGGTTGTAGTAAAAAATGTGAGTGATGATAGGAATATAAATTTTGTAGGGAACAGTCTTTTGTAGAAATATTGTGTGTCATTAATGGTCAGTGAATTATATGATGTCATTGGATAATGAACATTATTAGCTGTTCCAAAATTTACATAGCCAAATGGGTCTTATTTTTAGCACTTTAAGGTGCAAATTTAATTAGCTATTTGAGAATTGATATAGCCATTGAACGCTGAAGTCCTTTGTAGCTTATAGTACCTGATAATACAGTCTATAATTGACTGTTCTCAGAAGTTCATTTTCATAAAGATTCTATTGGTGAAATTTTGTCTTAGTTGACACACTCTCAATGCAATTGTGATTAAAAAGGTCATTATTATTTATTGATTTTTGTTTGAAATATTTGTAACAGTAGTTATATTTTTATGGTAACAATTCTAGATATTATATTAAGAATGATTATAGTGAGATAATATTTATGTAGTTACTTAAAACAAGAACATATACCAGCAAAGCAAAGACCATTGCTGAAGTATGTTTATGCATGTTTTATTTGTTTGAGTCAATTTAACTTATAGTTTATAGAAACAGCAATAAGACTGAAATAGTTCTACAGTTAGTAGATTTTAGACTTAATTATTTAGAGTACCTATTCTGCTAGTTCCGTGTCTAAAATATCAACAAGTTAAAGTGAAGAGAATGTCTTTAATCATTGTCATATGCCTAGCTTTTTTAAACTATGTAGGGGTCGTTTTCCAGTCTCAGTTGTGTACCAGTATTTTACATGGAACGACTGCGTCTCTGACCTGCACAACCCAGATAGTACTGGGTACAACAAAACTCTTTGGTAAGACTGGATGTCAGACTAAGACACTGATTATTTGTAATGACTGACACATCGTTTCCGGGGTCGCGCAACGTTTTGCCATCAGGAATTACTCAGTAGCAGACCTGGTGTTTGGAATTGTGGACGTTTAGTGGCAATAGGCCGCGCCCTATCACATGAGACTTAGACGTACTAGCGAAATGTGGTTGTAATATTGTGTACACCTCCGCCCCTTCGGGAGCTACAAGCTAGTTCTCGAAGGGGCGGAGGTTCACGCTTGCGTGAACATAATATAGCATCGTTTGCGTGATGTTATGTTTAATAGCAAATATGCTTTCCGAAAGATGTAGGTATTTTGCAAAGAAATTGAGAACAGACTTTGAAAATGAAAGCTGGGTTATATAATTAGAATTTTCGCAATATACGACATTTTATGTGTCTTGTATCCTTATTGATGATGACCTAAGAATTGGATAGTATTTTTTGTTGATTTTTAAGTTTTTGAGAAATTTTATATTTATTTATATTTCTATGATTGAGTTATTAAAAGACCTGTAAAGGGTGAGCATAGTATTTAATTAGGACAGTACGGAGTAATCTTCGCCCTTTACTGGCTCCATTGAACATAGGGCCGTATGTCCATTGTTTAAAGTAGAAAATTGTGTGAGTATCGATGCGGACGTCAAGCGTCCTGCTCGCGACTGGATTGCGCGCATCTTTAAACAATGCTAATACGGTTCTATTTTGAATGCAGTCAGTGATTTGCTCTATGTCTGAGCTGCAATAAATAAATAGCGCACAGGTCTCAGCGCCATGTGTGTCAGAATGGCTGGTTGCCTGTGTCTTTGGTCTATGAGAGTTGATTAGAAAATTGCTACATAATTGCTTATATTTGCTACATTTAATAAATAATTGCTACATACTATATATATTTAGAAATAACATATTTTTTTTGTACAGCCATCCTGACGTTTGTTTGGCTGGTCGCCTCCTAGTTTAAAGCCAAGCAAGCAGAGTTTCCCGAAATGTATTGCGTCAATAATTGCTACATATTTGCTTCATTTATCTAATTTAGTTGTATCTTCAAACATATGTTAAATAAAGGATGTAGCAATTATTTTAATAATCCCAAGGAAAAGTGCCTGATAAAACAATAAAGGCAAATAGTTGCAGTGTGTCTTCAGTCAACGGTATTGCTACTTTAGGAGGCTATTATTGCTACTTTATGTTATGAGTAGGTAAGCGGAAGTGGTGGCAAGTGAAAGTATATTAAAAGGATATCGTAAATAAAAACAATAATCGCACTGCAACGCAAGAATCGCATTACTTACGCTGTTGCCAGAGCCTAAACGATTAAACCGATTCAACATAACTAAGTATTTGCCTTTATTGTTTTATCAGGCACTTTTCCTTGGGATTATTAAAATAATTGCTACATCCTTTATTTAACATATGTTTGAAGATACAACTAAATTAGATAAATGAAGCAAATATGTAGCAATTATTGACGCAATACATTTCGGGAAACTCTGCATGCTTGGCTTTAAACTAGGAGGCGACCAACCAAACAAACGTCAGGATGGCTGTACAAAAAAAATATGTTATTTCTAAATATATATAGTATGTAGCAATTATTTATTAAATGTAGCAAATATAAGCAATTATGTAGCAATTTTCTAATCAACTCTCATAGACCAAAGACACAGGCAACCAGCCATTCTGACACACATTCAGCGCCTTATGGCCAATTTAGATTAAATGTTTGTACCTAATTGTCTCATGTAGGATGTGAACTATTTAAATTGTAAGTCTCTGTAGACCACGTCTATATGGAAGATTTTTTTATTGTGCCTTATTTTTTACCTCACACCCGCGTTTCAAATCCAACAGTAGTGTTGAATTTACAATCCTCTGATTAACGCTTAGAGTTGAAAATCTAGTGGGGTAAAAAAACGTCACGATAAAAATCGCTCCTGCAATGTGGTTCCAGTGATTTTGTTAACTTTTTGAACGTGCCCTCTACGCCTCCAAAAAACTTTAATGATATGTGTCGTTGGTGTCCAGGGTACACGTTTGCTTTTCCCATATATGTGACAATGGCGTTCAAAAAGTTAATAGGAAAACAGGATAAGAGTGAATTTTAATGTATTGTTACAAATAAAAATGCCAAAGTATTTTTAATACGAAAATGTGTTTTATTACGCACTTATTATTTCAACCAAATATGTTTACTCATCTATAGCATAATGCGTACACAATCGTAAGAAGACACCACGAATTTTTTTGTTATAATGCATCATTACATACTAGGAAAATACAAAAATATTAAGCGGTTTCTTGGTAAACAACTACTCGGGATACCTTAAAAATATGCGAAATGTACACATACTTAATGAAATGCACCATTTTTATAATACGCTTTTCATTCATCTTGGTCATCAGTTAACACTCCAAGACCTTTGTTTTGGACTTCTAAAACATGTCTGCAACATGTATAAAAACATAAAACGACCAATTTAAAAATTCGCTCCATTTCGGAGTTAAGTTCTTAAAATAAATGCCTTAGCAAACATGGATCATTTTTGGTCCAAGTAAAAAGACAGATGAAGGCAAAATGGTCCATAATACCACGATGTACTTAATAAATAATGAAAAATGATTCGAATATTCGTAATGAATCTTCTGTTGATATGAATTACATAACATGCCTAGAATGTTTTTGAATTACAGAAACATCTTCTAGAAGTCGCAAAAACTATACGGTAAAGTGTATGGGTGCATTGTTTAGAGCTAGAAAGCGCTTTTTTCTCTATTCTCGACAACAACAATCACTTCGACCAACAATCACAAAAACTAACATCAACTCTTTTATCATCACTCCACAATACTGATCATAGTTTTATCTTAACAATGGTCCAAAAATATCTAATAGCATTCCTAAACGATCAAGTAGAAAAATACTTTTAATTATGCCTCACAGAAATCTAGCTTCTTTGTTAATTTTCCCTCACTATCATCAAGATATAATTTTTTTTTTTTATTTTTTATTTTTTTTTTATTATTTTTCTTTCGTGTCATGTCGAATTGCGTCAAAGATTACATTGTGGTCTAAGAGTGTTAATCTATACTACTGTGACAATCTCGATAAATTTCGATTATCGTGTTGCATAATGTTCAGGATGAAAATATTACATCACTCTGTATAAAACTAAACATTTGTCGATATCGATATATAGGGCGGGACTTAAAGCATTTTGTTACAGATACGCTCCATTTATCGATATTGAAATTCTCGGCATCGATATATCTAGACCTATTCTAGGGTTTATCTCCTAGAATACTGCTCCTAATCTTCCGATTTTCACTTCACTTTCAAAAAATGGCGTCTATTGATAGTGTCAGTCGAAACATTACGCCCAGTATCATATTAGTGAACTCTTTAGCTTTCCACAATAACTTGAACATTTTATAACAATACGTCGACAATGACATTATAAGATATGTTACTGCCTTTTTGTATTACCATAAATGTGCCCAAATTCAAGTCAATAAAAAGAAAAAAAACAGGCAGTATTTTTTTAAGATGAGATTTCTAGCGTGTACCACGCACCAGATAAATTCGTATACTCGTGAAATGAGCACTCAAACAACGAGCAATAGCCCTACCCCTTAACTCGGACAATGTCTGAGGTGGTAGCTGTATGGTGCTGAAAGGGAGGGGGGGGGGGGGGTTATGCCTCGTTCATTTACGGCGTTTACCCGAACCTGGACAAATGAGTGTCTTGTGTCGGATTCAAGCTACAAATGAATATTAAATTACAAACAACAGTTTCCTGTGACGTGTCCTACGTTTGCGGAGCCTCTAATAGTCTTAGTGAAATTACATCAAAATAGCTAGTATCTTTCTGCTACTTGGTCAGATAAGAAAAAAATGCAGCAGTCTTGACAAAATTGTATGATAATATGTTTTTTCTTGGCAGAGTAACTCTCCAGCACCCTGCAGCTACCTCAACCACCGTCTGAGCTAAACAGTAGTTCTGAATTACCTAACGAGGAGGGGCGTCAAAATCAAAAGTATGAAAATGTCACAGATTCTATAAATCAATATTCTTTATCATAGCAGACCGCTCTGTCGAACATGTCCTTATACAAATGGGGTTTTATTTTTATCTTCTATCCTCTAGCACTCAGCCTCAAACATTTTCATTGAACATTGTGCATCAAAATCTTAACATTAACCCTATGATAACAGTTAACACGATTACATTAAACAGACAATATTGTGAACTTGTAATGCATTACCGTTTGACCTTATTTTTACGAATTCAATGTGTGTTTCTGAAAGACGTATCTGTATGGTAGTTGTATTTTTTTTTAATTAAGGCCCTTTTGGAATATGGACAAAGTCCACCTTAATTTAGAAACTTCTTGCGGCTAGAGAACGTATTCTTAAAATTATGAACGCCAGCGCATTAACATATACGCGAAGCCCCATTTTACCTAAATATTTGTCACATATTTGTGTTGGCGTTCAGGCCACGCGCTTGCTTGTGACATAAAAGATAAAAGATTAATATTTTTTTTCTTGTTGTTTCAACAAATATCTAGCTCTGTTTTGGAAACATCTTGCATGGTATTGTATAAGTGGCCCCTGTGCAAAGATGTCATTTAATTATTCAATATGGCAATATTACATCGAAAAATCTCCTTATTTTTTAGAGTGGTTACACAACCGACATTATTATATGTAGGTTGTGTGGAAAAACTATAAAGTGTTTTTTTTTTTTAATATCAGACACTTAAAATACCAACAAATACGTCTCTCAATGAACATAAAATGATATTAGAATGTTTCCTACATTCAGTTATTCAACATTCTATGTACCCAACTATGTGTTTTTGTTGTAAAAATAAGTATGTAATAAAAAAACAACTTTGCCTGACGTTTATAATGATATCCCATTACACTACGCCTTACATGTTAATTCTGCGTTTTTTTTATAAATAAGTACGTTAAGAATTATTAATAAGTATTTGTGAGTGCGTGTTGCATTTCTAAATGTTGCCCAATTTGCATTATAAAGTTTTTTTTTTTTATAAATTAATTGCGATATTATTGTGTTAACGACGCAGTTTAATGTTTTACCAAAATGTTCATTCAGGCAAAGCTTTTAGGGTCAGAGTCCCCTATCTCAATCTAGCAGACCCAGAATAGGGCGATTGGTGTTGAAAATGATAAAGAATCCATAATGCCCGACTTATTAATAGAAGACTCTGAATGTTAAGATAATTCTGGACAAATTTTGTGAAAAATATTACCTTGTATACTAAAATTCCAAGATTTTGTACATAATACATAATAAGTCGTAATCGTTTTTGAGTATATAATGTAAATATATAGATATATTTGTTTATTTATATCAAATAATATTGAACCCGTTATGTTTCACGTTCAATGTGTCCAGAAACAGCACATTTCGATCAAACGAGCGGTCACTTACAGTTTGTATTATATTTATGTATATTACATTGTATATACTAGTGGCAGTTATCAACGCTCTTGATATCAACTGGTAGGTTAAAAGCTCACTAAGTTCATACTTCACAAATGCTTTATTTATAGTTTAAGGCCTTAATATTGGTAGAGAAAGTTAAAGTACGGAAGATTGTATTTTTTTGAGCTAATTAACTTTAGGCGGTATCAAAGAAATTGAAAAAATATCGTACTTTTCTAAGTCGAGTGAGGCGAATCGCCTAGTGAGCTTCCACACTCATGCGACGGCAAAGTCATCCAATACAAATACTAAACTTCCAATTTACATCACTATTGAAGTCGGACGTCAAGTTAGTCGATTATAATTACTATTTATCGATTTATTCTCGGGAAATTAATCAGTGCGTATGAGTTTACGATCGATTCACATACACATAATCGAAGCTCATGCAATTTCTTACAATGATAGGTTTATACAATTATAAATGAAGTACCATGTGATTAAGATAAAAAATGGGTACAAGGTAGGTATCTAATTTATAATATTAAATGGAAACAATAAATGAATAATAAAACCGTCCGATGGCTAACTCACCGCATTCGTTCATATAAAAATGAGCTCAGATTTCGTTTCCGACCAACGAATAAGTCAAACAAAAAATAATCAATTTAGAAAAAAACAAGATTGTGTAAAATATCCAAAGATATACGAGGAATAGTCGAAATGATACAATTACTAACTAAAAATCACTAAATCAGGCGCAAAGTAAAATAAAATGGAAATCATCTTCCAACAACACATTCAAGTTTCGACTAGGTTCCTCACAAAAAATAAAACAAAATAAAAAGCAAACTGTACAGCTGAAATCATTAGGAACATACAACTGACATAATCTGAGCAACTTCTTGAAAGAATACGTTCAAGAAATTCAAAATTTCTATTACTAACATACTTATCACAGGTTAAAAGGGACAAGAGAAAGTATTAGTGTTCTCTCAATACAGTACATACGTAGCTACATAATATAAAAACTAAGACAACTTACGATGTACTAACGACACGCCGACGCCACGGCGGCCGTGAATGAAATCGTTTTTAAAAATTAATAATAAATTCTAAGCCCATTGCCCCTTACGTGGGGCGGTTGAGATCGATTACTTACATTATAACAATATAACATTACGTTGACTGGCGGTGCCAAAGCGCTGAAGCCGATTTAAAGTAAAAGAGCACATAAGGCGATATCCTCACTGTGTTGTCGGGCAGTCGCACGCGCCGTGCAAGTCGGTCGGCTTCGATCTCCCAATAATAATTAGTTGTGATAATAAAAATAATATGTAATCGAACCTAACCGGCTTACGCAGCGACGATGAATCTGTACAGCTAAACAAGCATTAAAGATTGTCCCTCTACGCCAAAGGGTCTATATCTAGTTGGTATGAATTTAAGTGATTTTCGGCGCAAAGAGCTGACTGTTCCCGATCGTCCCATGGAGTAAGGCGAGCGTTACCGTGCAACTCGCCTGCCACGTCATCACGAAGGCTCTATCTGCCGGCGGGAGTTCATCGTTGCTGGCCTAACAAGGCCATATGGCCAAAAACGAACACTCGTGGTGCATATCAGATGTTTGTGGGTAATTGACGCTTAGGAAAGTCTTTTTTTGTAGTCGCGCCGGTTTGTGTGCTTCCATCGCTTGACCACCAATCGTATCACAACAGCACTGTAGTCACTGAGGCCTAAAGTCCGGCCCAAAACACTCGTAGTCCGGCGCGCGGCCTGGGGGACCGCGCGCCTATTCCCACCCGTTCTCCTTCACCATATGAGCCAGCTCTATTATGAACTTGCCCTCTTTGTATTTCTGACTTGATTCAAACGCGTGCTCCTGGAACAGAAAGGCGACATTAGCAACAGACAGCATAAACACTATTTAAAGTTTTGGATGAACCTACGATATAAAGTCGCTGGCACGCACCTGGTACGTGCCATATGCTACCTCAAAGGATTTAACGCTGAATGCAGTTCAATAAAGATTAAAATATGGCAGGAATGATCTACTGAAATGTTCTGCCTACGTGAACGGATTACAGTGTTCGACTGACGAATAATTGAATTTATACAAACCGTTAAAAACAAGAAACGAACTATTATTCTTGGAAATATTTACTGCAAATAAATATTAAAGACAAGACTACAGACTTGGCCCTCAGAAGGTGAAGATGAAGATAGCCTATTCTTGTGTAGGATTAGAAGGAATTCTTTCTGTAGAACTGTACACACTATGCATTTGAGAATTGTTGTGTTCTGCGTCTTAAGAATTCTTATCAAAATCGGATGTTTGAATGACGTTCTAACTATGCGATTTGCGTCTGACGATTATAAATGTTCCATCTGCGTAACATGATAACACGGTTATTTGAGGGTAACTAAAGTCATGCACTAATTAAAATCTAATTTGAACGCCCTACTTAATTATTATCGACTAATATGTATTCAATAATTTCGATATCAGTTTGATCTCCTGACCCCAGCAAAAATATTTACTTTCATTAATACACCAGCTGCTTATCAAAAGCGAGGATGCATTTATGTACATTTTAAAACGAAAAGGGCATTGGGATCGAGTTTGTCTACAGTTAAAAGGCTCCCGCTCACCGCGCTGATATACATCAGGAGCAATGAAAACGCACTATGTCCGTGTGTCTGCAAAGATGCTGTGTACGGCTGGTGCCACACAGGCCTTGCCAATGCGTCGTCGCAGCGCAGTTATTTCGACAAATGAGCTTGTCGAAATCTTGCAAGTTACGACGCAAGGCACCGGCAACGCCTATAAGGCAACAGTCTAAGTAACTTCGATTCCTAATAGTTCAGCTCTTAGGAATCGCGTTTGCATTAAGACTAACACGCGACATTCCGACAGCATCTCGATAGTAGCTGAAACTGCGGTAGGAACTGCGTTAAAGGCTCCCGTTTAGGTATTTTTTGTCAAGTGAATTAACTGCTAAGGTCCCACTCTGCCAACGAAAACAGAAAATTCGCCTGGTAGGCCGATATGGCATGGCGTCACTGCACTCCCACAATTACTCTTTCTTTAATGAATACTCTCTCTTTTCCACAAGTGTTATTCACCAAACAACTCCGCGCATGTTACCGCTGGAGGGTCCCGCGCGTGTTGTCGCGACGGTGCACTTTTGCATGGAACCATGCGGTTCCCGTTTAATGCAGTTTCAGGATTAAATGTACTACTTCACTATCGAGACGCTGTCGTCCTGTCGCGCTTTAGTCGCAATTGTAACACAACATCGACACACAATGCTATGTCAAAGTACGGCTACAAAAAGTCGTCGTGGGCAAAAATCCTTAGACTCTCGTTGAATATTTTGGGATTATAATTAGACGCGAACAGAAAAACAATTAGTTTTACAGACAGTCTTGTTACTTCGAGAAAAGTTTCTAAAGGGTTCTAGAATTACTTGTTTCTAGTTCGGATTAGGCAAAGGCAAAGACGAATAAGTAAATTGGTACAAGATTTAACTTTTAATTGTTATTCAGTGTGACGTTTAAGAGCCAAGAATGAAATTAATAGAATAAATTCCCACTCGTTTTGAAGTGCTCTTTGTAATCGATCTAAATTTCTATATCAGTTCATGATCTAAAAACCTGACTACTGAAAACTTAACACTAAAAAGCATAAACATTTTTTTTTTAATACTTACACCTTACCCAGTGCAAGTATTATTGGGATTTTCGATCAGTGATTTTTCAGTTGTGCCCGGTTAATGTCAATAGGCTCGCCCCCTATTACATGCGACTTAAACATAAATTGGCGAAATTTGGCTGCCCTATTACGTACACGTCTGCCTAACCCTTCGTGGGTTACAGGTGTGATGTTATATATCAGCCAATCAAAGGCCGAGGAAGAATTGCTTCTTTAACTTTTTGTAATCTGACTTGAAAAACCTAACGTGGTCTCAAGTCCACGAAATATTATATTTACATAATTTTTCATTACTTTCAAATACTTTCGTATGAGGGGCACGATCTTATGCAACGGTATTTGAGGATCGCTTTAACGGAATATTGAATGTCTGGGGCGGATTGACGTAACTTGGTAGACACTTTTTCGATTTTTCAAACCCTGCTGTCTTTGGTTCCCGAATTCCGAAATTCGGTTTTTATAAGTCATCGTATTTTTTTTTAATTATTTATGCTGATGTGATTGGGGAGGATATGAGGGGATCTTAATTTTCTAAATGTTGCTTTCGAAAAGCAACATTTAGAAAATTAAGTGTGAACACGAAAAATAGTCAAATGAGTTTTTCTTCCGGTCATTAAAAAAGTTTGATTGACACTTACATATTTCCATCCGAGCATCGTCTTGCAACACTCGCAGTAGATGTCGGCGACCGCGTGGAGGCCTGTCAGTAGCACACGCTCTTCCGCCGGACCGCAACCCACGTTTACACTGGAAAATTCAAGAAAACCTTTATTTTATGCAACCTAGGAGGAATGTCAACATCAGTGGCATGAAAAATCATTTGGATATAAACGACAACTTGTTTTTTTTTATGTCAGTCGTTTTTTATCTGTGTAGTGTATTTATATAATAATATTCGCGCCATTTTTTACGTCACAACACAATTTGATTTGAAATGGAAAAATATTTGCTAGCAACGAGTTCGCTTTTAAAATATCAAGTGAATTCTGAAAGCCTTAAATGTACACAATTGAAAGCTATAGTTATTTGGAAACACTATCCGTCTATCTCAAGGATTTGAAGGGAAATATTTGTGAAAGATTTATAGTCGAACTCTGTTGACCGTGACATTTAGGCAGCATGTGCTAAGTCACATTGATAGAAAAAAGAAATAGCAATACAGTTGAAGGTGACACCGTAGAATGTTTCAAGATGAAAATATGCTGAGGTTGCAGCAATGCAGTCTATTGTATACTGCAAAGGACGCGTATCAAGTTTCAATCACGTAGCGTATGGTACGAATCTAAGCTAATCTCGATGAAGGCTTATTTGTTTACGAAACTCGCTTTAAACGCCATGGGATATGGTAAGTTAGCACTCGGGAGGCAAATAATGCTAATACGGGTGTTGAAATCCTAGTAGCGTGCAGGTCGTTTACATGAAATATGCATGACTAAAGAATATATAAAGTGACGTTGATATTATTATACTCACACTGAATTGAAGAGGTACGCGCGCCCCTGGCTGCCTTGAAACGACTGGAAAACAGAAACATATTTCGTTAATGTTGCATCTCATTAAAATTAAGGTCAGCAATGCAGTTTGAGAAGAAGAAATTAATTCTTATTGTTATAACGTCATTGGAAAGTGGTTACAGCTTGAATCAAGAACGGTAACAGTTTCTGAATAGCGAACTGTAAAAACAACAGGCGTTTTTGTTAAATAAAAAAGTTACGGAATTGAGCGCGTAAGTATTTTCTTGAAGGGACTTACGTTATTTTTTTTCTGAGGCATAAAAGGTAAACAATGCAAATTAAAGTGAATGTAATTTAAAGGACGTAATAAAAGCAGGGATGACAGAAATGGCGGACCTAGTGTGTTGACCCAATTAATATACATTACATCGAGTAGGCCACAAAGCACTTCATAAAAATGAAGATTAATTGACGCTGTTGATATTAATTTGAACAAAGAGTTCATGAGCTATTTCTGTTGGTGTCAATGACAGATTCCGGCAATGAATGTGCGAATTTAAATGTTTTTCTCGTACCTACACTTACAGAACAGAGTCAGAGAAACAAGTCTCTGAAGTTAGAACAAAGTATCTATACCTATGTACATTCCATGGCGTTTTATGAATTGTCATGATAAGTTAATGAGTTTTAATTGAAAAGACTTCTTAAAAAAAAAAAAAAATCTTAAAGTCCCCAAGGTGAAAAAGGTCTGCCCCTAGAAGCCTGCTTAAAGAGAAGCTAATGTTCAAATTCAAAATCACTGCAGTAAAAAAAAACATGGAAAATATGCTGGAAAAACAAAAATCGATCAATACCTTTGATATAAGCTCGTCATGGCTGGCCAAGTGCGCGCGGCAGTGTATACAGCTGTAGGTGCGGTGCGCCGGCGGCAGGTACGCCTGGAAGGTCTTCACGGGAGTGCGCGCGGCCGTGGCGCTGCCGCCGCCCTCGCCTGCCAGCCCCGCTCGGTTAGTCACCCCGTCACGCATGAGTGCCTGTTAGCTACCAACACACACCGCCGTCAGCTACTGGCGGGCGCCCTAAGTGCACTATGGATGGCCGCCATGGAGATTTGATTGATTCAGCTTTTGAGAGTTGCTTTTTAGCAATTTTCCTGGATTTTAAGTGGTGACGAAGTTTTGGAAATTTATTTGACAAAGTAGAGCGTTGTATTTTATCGGTTTTGACTAGTGATGTGTTCGAAGTTTGATGTAATGGGGTAAAATTTGGTGCTTTAAAAAGTGTTGAAGTGGGGGACATCTCTTCAAAAATATCGAACACGCTAAATCTCTGCATTGGAAATCTAGCTAATGGGACAAAGCTTTCGAAATCACGACTAACAGTACCTAGCAGGAAGTCTGAAGTAAATGTTACGAGAGTAGTTTTCCAACAGTGTGAAAGGCCATTGATTTTAGGAACGCAAATATCGTAAAATGTATGCGCGCAGAAGTAAATGTAATTTTTGCTACCACTCAAGATTTGGAACCAGTCCAAAAATATGACCACAACCAGTCCAAAAGAAAATGCAATTTTCTGAAGGCTTTACTCTTCATCTAGTTGAAGATTAGCAGTACAATTTGGGAAAGAAGCTGTTAAGCAAGAGATTGTATAACAAAGATTTATTCATCCCTAAAAGTGAATTTTGAAATTTCTTTACTGGATATGTTACGGGAGCTAGAAGAGTGAATTAACTTCAGTTGACTTAGAAAATAGCCCACTGATTGTTGGGGTTAGCTCAGCATCAGATTAAAATTGTGACCACAACAAAAATAGTGTTTAGGGTGAACCGAGGCCCGAGCACAAATTTGTATTTTCCTAATTTATTCATATATATGAATGATAGCTTACTGCAAATAATTTAACTAAAATGCTACAGGATAATTGTATTTTCAAATAAAAATAAAAACATCGTATTTCGATATGTTATCGTGCTAAGGCCTCTGAACACATTACCAACTGAAAACATCGTAACAGACTCAAATAGGTAAGCATTCGATAGATTTAAATAAATCCAAGAAAAATCTTAGACGCAATGGAATTTAAAAATTGAGTACCTTATACACAATCCAGATTGTATTACGCAATCCAGGAGCGTCTAGTGATGTCAACTCCGATAAACATAAGCTCGCTCAAATTTCTAGCAAACGTCAAAACATGATTTCGGATACACATCATAATAATCTCAATAACGGCCATAGCAGTATAGTGCACGTGGGGCGAACAGTAACAGCACTCATGGGACAGTGTATTACATAGAATTCTAATTAGATTCCAACGATATATACGTATTAATCTACAAATACCCTACTTCTAACTTTAGGTCACAAGATTACGTGTGCTATGCCATCAGTCATCTTTTATCAGCTTAGATCTATTAATGCAAGGATTGTTATCACCGAGCAATGTTATTTTTTCCTGATTGGAAATTATCAAATGACTTCTGTAGCTGTGGAGGTGGAGCGAAAGGGAGTGTCAGGCTGGACCCCTCCATGTTCCTTCTTTAGCCATGTGTTCCGGGGCTACGGTATCTCTTTCGAACAACCCGCAGCCTCGAATGAGCAATGTAAGGTTTAACAATTTTGTTTTAGACTTTAAATAGAGGTTATTTGAATTAGTCATCCTTGTTTATAATTCTTCATTTTCTCCTTAGAAAATGAAGAAACAAAAATAAATTTTCTTTGCTATTCTTTAATGGAATAGCAAAGAAAATTTACTTCCGAATTATTCTGCTTGCCTAGATGTGGTACTAGTAGACAGAATCATTAATTAGCTTTTAATTAACAGCTGTCTACATTGTTAATGAAGCTGTGAAGAAGTCTGGCTTTGATTGTTTCTGGCCATTTGTTTTTACGTGACTTGCTTGTAATGAACATTTCTATTGACTATTAAAGTGGCATTTCAAGATTCTGTAAAATATCCGCCAGGCTTTATCATTATACCCTAGATTCCTTGCTCACAAACCGGAGGATTTAGTTATAGGGACACATATTGTAAATTAACCTTTGTCTTTATTATTTTAGCCATAGAATATCTTATATGAGCGAATAGTTTGATGGCGTAGCACTTCATCTCACGTTATTAAATTCAGGTAGAACTGTACAACGTTGGCTCAGTCTCAGCTATATTTTCGGAATACTGGCCAGCAAATGTCTAATTTGCAAAAAAAAACTTGTGTTGTATAATAGTCTCTTATGTTGTCCATTTTCTCGCCTTAGGCTTTTCCACCAAAGCGGAGCGGAGAGGAGACGTACGGGAATCGACCAATCAAATTGTTTGTCACAGCGCATTTTTTGTGTTTCCTGACATCTTCTGCCTAGTCTGTCCTTAACTAAATATGTTGGGATGGGATGGCAAGTACCAGAATTGGTACTTAGCTACATCCGGTAGACAGGATGCCGATAAATAGAGCAGCTGCTTATCTGAATTCCACATTCGTCTCCTAAGATTTATCGTATTTACATGTCTCCGCTTCGCTCCGTTCGTCATCGTTTAAGGGAAACTAGACCTAATCTTCACCAAGTTCAGATACAGACCTGCCTGGCGCGAGCAGCAAGCGCTCGCCGCCCACATCAGCCGGGAAGACCGTCGGTCACCTGCCGCGCGCGCCCTCGCACCGCGCCGCGCGCACGCACTTTGATCCCGCCACCCTCTATGGACAAAGAGAGATTACCTGTTAGAATAAGAAGTGCTACAAGAGTTGGAAAGGAATTTCAAGTTTTTGGAAAAGAATTGCAAGGTTACGGAAATCAGGTAAGTCATGTGGTAGTTAACTCTATTGCCACGTATTTTTAGGGGCATAGAGTTTACATAATTTTGCAACTTCATATCGCTTTATCCAGTTAAGCTAAAGCGACTAGACACTCGACAACGTTCAAAGAACCGCCTTTGTGTGTTGCAGACCTTAGAAAAAGGAGGTCACTGGTCCCAAGGGAAGCCAGTCTTGAGCATCTTTCGATGTGCAGTCATCGGCTTATCGCACGGTTACTACCATCAAATGACGTAATTATGCTATTAAATGTCAGTCAATTTTATTGGCAGACGTTTTTAATGGTGTGAAAAATATCAATTGACTGGTCCATAGAAATAGACAATATTAGTACCTAGTGATAACTAAGTGGACAGTCAAAATCCAAACAAACTTTAAATTAACGAAATCATGCAACTAAACCTGCTGCAGTACTAAAATAAAAGTACACAAAAAAATATTAGCATTTAACTTATGTTTAAAAACAGCAGTATTGGCGAGGTGCCAGCTTCCAAGTGAATTCCATATTTTTAATTGCATTACTTATAAGCTTTGACGCTAAATGAAAACCAAATTAGTTCTGCTCTCACGTCGCTGCTAAGAGTTTTTATTTAAATATAAATTACTGATTTTATTCACCGACGAATGTAATTGAATTCATGGATCGTTCAACTGTCTCTACCTAAGGTAAACGGTCAAATACAATTAATTAGAAAACACAATCACGTGCTTCAATGCTTTGGGCATACGAATCTTTACCTACTTACTATATTATTACTAAGAGTTTAAGGTTGTATGTTTATAAACATGGATGGAAGGGCTTTCGTTCTGAACTGTTGATCCAATTTCGAAAAAAAGTTATGGATAGAGTGCCTTTTTTTGGGGTGGGAAATCACCAAATGACCCCGCTGTGGGCGGAGCGGGGGGGGGGGGGAGTGCCAAACTTTTACTGACTAAAACCCACCCATGTTCCTTCTACGTTCTACGCCCTTTACGTTCCGGGGCCGCGGTATCTCTTTCGAACAACCCGCAAATAGAAAGAGTGCCTTAACCCCGATAGTCATAGGATGCATTTTAAACGTTCTCATTGGATAATTTTCCATGTATTAAGGCGAGCAAATCCGGGGCAAATGTCAGTCATTTATAAAGGCACTAGTTTAGTAGCGGTCGAGTTTCGAGCATCGAAGCGACAAGGCCGTCTCTCTGCTCGGTAGTCGAGCAATGACCAGCGGGTGAAGAACCCAGCTTGTCCATGGATGTCTATAACGCTTGTGAACAGATTTTTTTGTCTATTGGTTTCGTAGAGGTCTATGTCATTTGTAGAATCGACGCGACGCCCGAATCAGTATTAAAGAAAAAAAACGTTGATGAAATCAGTCCGGGGTTTAGTTTTGTAACTGTGTGAGTTGGTTTGATGAATTTTTATTTTTTGTACAATTGAATGCACTTAAGGAACAACTTGTATGATAATGTTGAAAACCAAATACCTAAACAAAAAAATCTAAGGAAGGATCTAATTAAAAATAAGGTGTGCATAGTAATTCACATTCTAGATTCTTTATTTATAAATAAACGTAAGTAAAATGCTACTTATTCTTAATGCAATCTTAGAATAATGTATCCGATATGCTCCAGTAATCATTCGACCACATTCTTAACCTTGTGTTATTTAATCTTAATTCAAACATAATGAAATAGCGTCTAAGTAAATAGTTTCGTACATACGGTGAGGTTCCACTGGCTTTTTTTGACTTTATTCTATTATCACTATTTTTTTTTTAATTATGTGTCTTGATTTCAATCTTGTCTAAAAGACGGAGATGAGTTCGAATAAGGAACTAACTCAAATAAATTATTTCGGTTTAGAAAAAACAATTTATTTGGCAAATAGCAGACGTTTGCAACACAGTCGCAAAATTAAAGTGGAACTGGGCTGGCCACATCTGCCGCATGTCGCAACAAAATTGGGCCAAAGTATCAACCGATTGGGTTCCGAACAACAGGACCCGGCGACGCGGTAGGCCCAAAAGGAGATGGCGAGACGAGCTAGACTTCCACGAAAAAGACTGGGTCTCATTAGCAAAAGAGAGAAAAAATGGCAGGAAGGACGGTAGGCATTTGCCCTGCAGTGGGACACAAGTGGCTCATAATAATTGAATTTTATGTCATTTATTTATCATATTATAATTAAATTAATTACTAAATATATACAACCTATAAATATACACAAACTAATAATAAAAAAATAAATACAGAAAATTACAGGGCGTCAAAAAATTCGTCCGTATCGCCGTCAACAGGTAAAGTGCCCAGAAGGCTGGCAGCATTACCGCGTTGGATGGCAATGCTTATTTTTTGTGCAAAAAACAGGCCAGCCCTCTGGACACGAGAAGAATCGACCAACCGCTTGGCGATTTCTCTGGATATTTATTTGGATCTAGAAACAAAGAATCAGAATCAAATATTTCTATCATATTTTCCTTACCACTTAAAAGAATCTATGGACGTTCTAATATGATTTATTCCATTCATCAACGTTTCAATAGCTTTCATTTGAGATCATTGATTTTGATTGAAACACACTTATTTCGAATTTAGAATCTAGGTTTCAATTCAGAGCAATGCACTCGATAGTACAGTCACGATTTCACGAGCACACAAAAGATGCATATAAAAGTGATTTTCGATTTCCGAATTGATTGTAATTTTGTGCTATAATGAACATGGTGTTTTAGATGTAGTACTTTCAATTATACAGGCCTTATCTAAAAGTTCATTAATCAAATTATCACGTTAATCGAATTTGAATTAAGCCTAGTGTATACATATTAGTGCTCATGACTGTACCTATGTTCTAGAAGCAAGAACGTAGTCTATGGCATTTCTGTCCAGTGAAATGTGTAATGATACATGAATGGCTGATATTCTAGCAATGTGGGCACTCAGTAACGCATTGTTGATCGGCTAATAACCCCTGATCATCATTGACGAGCAACTTGACCGAGAATGCACGCGGATATGACTTTCAAAGAGGTATTACGGTTTTTTGTTTTGAGGAGTTACATTATTGTAGCTGTTTTTTTTTTGCATTTTGCTGTTTTGAATTTATTTGTGACATTTATTTTTATTATTTCTGACGACTAAGATAAATAAATAAATATCTTGGGACAACTCACACACGGCTATCTGATCCCAAGCTAAGCAGAGCTTGTGTTATGGTAACCAGACAACTGATATACATACTTATATAATTTATAAATACATACATATTATAGATAAATCACACCCAGACACAGAACAAACAATCATGCTCATCACACAAAGTTTGTCCTGGGTGGGAATCGAACCCACGACCTCCGGCTCAGCAGTCAGGGCCACTAACCACTAGACCAACAGGCCCGTCAAAAGATACTTACATATATTTTACAGAGTGTTGGTTTTCAGTGACCACCTAATTTTCGGAGTCGATAATAATATTTTTTTTCATCGACAATATTATGTCGAAACAATAAGAACACAATTCAGTTTAAAATCTGTCATTTTTTTTTTTTTAGTATCAGGAATTAATATTTAACACTAAGTTACAGTAATTTTAAAATTTGGCTGGTCATTAAAAACTAACCTTGTATTAGCTGATATGGAATAATCTAGAACTCCTGGCGGTTTATAATTAATTAACCGAACTGTTTACCATCTGATTATTTTGACGGACAAACGCGACTTTGTTCGTGTTGTTTTATTACCCATAGAAAAACCTACTTTTCTATAAATAAGCACTCAATAAAAAATGCAATTAGCGTAGCGTGTCAGAGCTAATCACAATAGCCATATCCGTGTATTTTAGTACCATTGCCAATTAGGTACTTATGTATATAAAATTCGAATGAAAGAAAATTATAGCTTTGCTGCCTAGCTATTAGTTATCCTTAAAATAAAAAAAAACACAAAGACATTGTAAAATCTTATAGCAAACTAGATGTTGAAAATTACAATTAGGATTTTTACGGCAATTTTTTCTTATAGATATAGAATAAGTTCACGAAATGGTATCATGTTATATCCATTGCTACTTAATTTCTTGAATCGCACAAGCTAAAAATAAAAGCAAAGAGCGCCACTTCAAAAACGCAAGGGTGGTAAAAATATTTTGAAACTACAACTAACATGTAATTCTTAAATATTTTTAAATCCGAAGCAATGCTAACTGGATGTTGTTCGTCGATGTATAAAAACTTAAATGTATTATAAATCCGGTGTGCTAATGTTATATTCAAACAGTACCGTTTGTGCTACTTCCCATGAGAAAAAACAAAAGGAAGTTATTAGAGAAATATAATAGTATGTCTGGGAAATTGAACCTAACTGTTGATATTTTAGCATAGGAAATAATAGGCCAAATTACTTCTCATAACCATTAAAACGCGATAAGGGAGTAACCGGTGAAAAACTGTTGTTTTAATAACTGGTCGTAGATATGATGGTTATACAGTGTATAATAGCAATCCTTCACGAAGCCGTCAACCATGCATTCCATACTTCAAACTAAGAAACTCGATAAGTACAGACGCCAGCAGGTCAAGCTACCCGAAACTGTCAATTTTTGCCAATGAACCTTGAACCTTTGGAAATAAAGTCGAAAATCTATCAAAGAAATCTGACAGATTGTAGTAGCTTGATGTGCAGGCGTCTGTACAATAAAAATGTTGCGAAACAAATTGATTTTTGAAAATGAAAATCACTTTTAGTGATAGTTAAGAACTCAATGTTACGCACTCTAATCATTGTAGAAAGTTCCCAGGTATGGTCTTAAACAAGTGCAAAAGAACAATTAGTGTTTTTCGGTTTCGTTAAGGGACGGCACGCTAACGTCAAGTCTTTAGCGTGAACGGAAAACGCTCGTGCGGAAAACGCTTGGATTTTTTCTAGGCCCCCTTGTATGAATGGGATACAGAATATGGTCATTTTTAAGGATAACAACATAATACACTTTAAGCTGCTTTATAGATTCATATCTAAAAAAATGTATGGGCTAGCTGACAGCTGATTTTTTTTCCAGATGCCGATTTTTACCCTTAAAAATATGACCGAATATAACAGAAAAAAATTGCCAATGTTTAAGTACACATAATATTATATAAAGTAAGCACAAGAAGAAATAATTTATGAAAATGGAACAAAGTAAAATATTATGTATGTCCACAAAAAACTAATCAAAATAAACGCCTTCGTGTTTTAGAGAAAGTACAAAGGTAAAAATTATGTTGCATCGACATAATATTATTGGATATTTTATAAAACAATGTCATTGTTTTGAATGTAGTTTACTTTTAATATCCTTTCGCGTGACCACACTATATGTTTATAAGTAAGTATGTAGTAATCACATTCACCACTAGCAACCATTCGACTACGGTGTTTTCTCCTATATTTTAAATATGAAACTAAAAAAAAACATTCCGTTTGACGTTACACGAACGTTTTGGCGTGCGGCATTCTTCGGAACTGGGGGTCTACTCTCTTTCTCCGAAACGTAACTTCGTTAACGAACGAAAGTCAAAAGTAGTTACGTTTGTAACCCTACTCTATATCATTTTGCGTGAATTAGAGTAGGTTTAGAAAATTTTAATGTCAAATAAACTTCGGACGTCCGAAATTTCGAAATGAATGAAATGAAATGAAACCGTGGTAGAAAACGTTCAAAGTTTCGGCCGCAATTTCGTTTTACGTAGAATTAGAGTAGACCCCCTGACGCGGCCGATTCAATATAATTTCACAAAATTAAATGTTTACCAACCCGTTAAGTCAATGTCATTTAAGCGCCAAAAGACCCATGCCGGACTATTGAGTTATGCGAAGAACGAATTTCATTTAGTATTCGCATCAGTATAAAGGGCTATAAAAATAAGGTACACGACCCGAGAATGGAAGGAAGCAGTTTATATTCTACAACACGCAACGAACAAGAAGTGGCACTCAAAACTTATCACGACTTGCCACTGCTGGGCTAGAGGTGAGCGTCCAAAAAATGGAGTCAAACGGAAGCAAATAACGGTAGGAAGTTATCACATTATTAGATACACGTAGTTCGCGTGAAATAATTGTTCATGTTGTTGTGAATTGAATACCGACTTCAATAAGGTGCGAAATAAAATCACAAACTTGTCAACTTGTGTTATTTGATAGAATTTGTGTTTCATGAGCTTCTAGCTTAACAATTTAATTACCGTGACGATGACGGTACATAAGTGTGCATTTTACAGATCTGGAAAACGTTACTTTTTTCCTTTCAACGATTTTGCAGTTTCAGTTCATTCACCTTTGACACCAACTTTAACAACTAAAGGCTTATTTTTCAAACCTTCAGTAAAAAATATTTTGTTTCATACAACCTAACAAACAAAATCCTTTTAAAAATAAAATCGTATTGTTATACAAATGATTTGTGTCAATGTCAACATGAATCCTCTATGCCTGCGCAGTTAGTGTTGGTAATCGTTTTATTTACGCGCCTTTTATTATCACTTGCTTGTGGTCACGACGATCGGTCGAATAATAAAAAAGTTTACTTATTTTTGTCTATGGTTCTGTAACTGGCATCTGAGATTACGACAACGCTGCGAAGATATTTGGGCAGTTTTATTACTGGAAATGTTATTGAAAACACATGATGGGCGTTAGTTCCAATTATGGCCACACGAGAAAGATCCATGTACAACAATACAATTCATGTTCCAATGTTAAACGTGGCCAATAAATCACAAGTCTTTGTTCTATTTGTTTACCAACATTGGCGCCAACGTTTGACGGAACGAGCTGCGAGTATTACTCATACAAAACACATGATCTTCATAATTTATTGTGCTTTTATGAATCTCAACCAGGCTTGAGTTCAATTAAAGATGATACATGCAATGGGAATAATGTACTAAGAAGTATAACTGCGTATAAAATGATCTAATTTAATCAAGAAAATGGGGTAAAGAAGAAGGCCGCCTGTTCTGCTGATTATAAAATTCAATTGTTCATGAAGTTAGATGTATTTTTTTTTCCAATTTATTCGTCAGTCTCTTGCCCTTGTCCTTATGTCTCTTAATTTTGTGCAATGTGAGAAAACACTTTATAAAGCCGGGCTTAATGTTTTGAGCAATTTTACCAGTCTACCTTTAAGTGTTGCAGAGATAAAGCATAGGAGGTTTAATGTAACAGAAAATGTCCAAGGATAACGTATTTATTTGGAGTTTACGCGAGGTTGGGGCAGCATTTATTCGTATCCCACACGTGTCTCAAATTCTCTATCAGTGTCATCATCACCATCTTAAAACCCACCCCTTTCCTCATAATTGATAGAATAAATTAAAGTACTAAACCGAACCAATTATATTTTTTCGGCACTGAAAAGAAAACAACCATTACCACATAGTTAACCCAATTATTTTGTTTACCTCCAAAATCTAAATTTATAGCAACCGAAAACATGAAGGCTCATTCTGCTAATGACTACAGCTCCGTTTCAATGTACGGATTAGCCGTTAAGCCTGACTATCTGGAATTTTGGAATAAATCCAGATGACCTACATTTGTGTATACTGGCATGAATATTAGGTTGTTGCATATTGAACATAATTATGAACTTAAACTTAGAACTCTAAACAAGCAACTGAACTCGCGGATTTTATAGGTTAAACAAAAGCAGATCAGACAAAATTGCTGTCTGTAATTAAAAAATACCGACCAAGAGCGAGTCAAACTCACCCACCGAAGGTTCCGTACAAACTGTGACATAAACAGCCATATCTTTTGACTGCGTAGACTTAACTCTCTAAGTGATCACAGCACAATGGGACCACATACTTGTTTATATGGTTTTAATTTCAAGTCGAAACCGTCACGCGTTACCGAGATGAAGGGTCTTGACAGACAGACGAACAACAAAGTGATCCAATAAGGATTCCGTTTTTTCGAGTTACGGAACCCTAAAAACAGCTGGCATCATTTTAACAATCTTGTTAGTGACTAGATTGTGTCATCAGATTTTATGACAAATTTGCATAAACTAGAAGTATCGGAGAATCTAGTCAGAAAAACACATTGTACAGTTAGAAGCATCATCATCACTCACAAGTTCACAACCTTCAACGTCGTTCAGCTGGTAACTAGTTACAATGCCATATTCCAATTACAGCCAGAATAGGCTGGAGTGTTTGTATGTGCGCTGATTGACACAGTTCGCGTTAGCACTGTCATTGTGTCCTTTCTGCGTTACACTTTCAATTGGTTGTTTGTTTAGGTGTTGCCTATGTTGTGGCAAACTTTTTAGTACTTGGGGAGAGGATTTTGTTGGATTATTACTGAGAATTGTAAATTGACAAGTTAAGACAAGAATTGGTAGATATCAATACAATTCTCATTTAGATTTCTATAAATTTACAATTCTCATTAATAATCCAACAAAATCCTTTCCCCAACCATTCTTGGTTAAGAAAAAAAGAAAGACATTGATTCAAATTTAACATTAATTAGCAGTTAAAGACGATAAAAAAATATATTCAAAACAGATAACTTCAATAACATACCATTTATTGAAGGTAAATCCCTGCTCTTTTTATTTTAATTACTAGTGCTTTTTGGACAAGACAAATGTATATTATATATGATGAAGCTATTACAGAAAATAATATGTCAAATATTTGCATTCATATGGAAAACCAATAGAGCATGTTTTGTCGCAGAGCACACATTCAAAGGGTAGTCAATAGAATCATTTTCCCATAGATACTATAGAGACCTACAGTTGATTCCACTTCATCATAAAAGGATACAACAAGAATAACTGAGACATTACGAATCAATTTGCCATCCATCACAAATGGTGTTTTAATAGATTTTGTTCATATATCAGGACGTGTTATTTATTAATTTTGCACGGTAAAAACACGAGTTAGGTACGATTGGCGCTGGTCACGATTTGGATTTAGTCATAGTTAAGACTTGGGTTCTTGTGTTCATTGATTAATGGTTAGTCAAGAATAGTTATGTACCTCTTTGTTTCGGATCTCATGAGGTAGAACCAAGGATATATCATTTAAATCATGAATAGCCACCAAGGTGGATATTGTTATCTTCAATTTCTTTTTGACGATCTAGAAATTGAATTTAGTCAGTTATTCATTGACTTGTTGATTCTTTGTTACGGTATATCTGTTTCTACATCTATACCGTGCTTTGTTTTAAATTCACTTCGTGTTATTATTTATTGTTCTGGTTTTATAAATTTATATTTCTTATATTACTAGTATATTCCTGTCCTCCTCCATACTTCACAACCGTTACAATAAAACCGATCTCAAGTGGCAGCACTGACCCCATAAATTATTTCCGTCTCATTTAATAATGTTTATTCACCTCTTAGCTCCAATCTTATTACTTTCATCACTATAACTTTCAATGCTGTCACTAACGAAAGGAATATCAACTTCTGTTTACTTTGGTTGCAAACTTAGTTCCATAACGTCACGCCTGTAATCCCTAAGGGCAGGCAGAGGTGTACCTGCCTAATAGTAAACCCACATTTTGTCAGCTATGTTTGAGTCCCATGGGTGTGCGAACCTATTGGCATCTGTCGAACACAAATCCAGGCTCCGTGGCTGCTACTGATAACTTCCTGACGGAAAACCCAATTTGGCTGTAGGTACCTAAACGAACTCATGAACCAATATAAACCAACGAGCCAGTCACTTAGTTACAAAGTTCTATATTCAATATCATAGTCATCTAGATGTTAGCTGCTATGTTGGTCTCGGCTTCCAGTGTAACCGGATGCAGCTTAGCACATGGAACTCTGCCTATAAATGACTTCCACCCAGTTGCTTAGTAACACAAATGGCATGTCTCATTAATATCGCCTAGGTTAAGTTTATATCGAGCAAGATCATTATGAGCAGTGATAGTTATGCTCCAAAAACAAACGAAACTTGATTCGATATAAAAAAACTTCCAAAGACGTCTGAAGTTCATTCTTCTGAATGAACGTTATTTTTTGTATTGAAATGAGACTAGTTTATAAATTAGGCATCGCTTGAGTAAATGTTTTTGAAAGATTTGAACTAGATAGGATAGAGTAGAGCTGTTCACTTCACATTTGATTGCTAGAACACACCCGGTTGATTAAGTCCTCCACAGGTGGTGGAGGTCAAAGGGAATATTATATCATACTCTTTGGTAATAAAGGGTTTTACTAACGAGCTTGAAGTCTATGAGCAAGATAGTCCGCCTGTCGAGAGATAATTCAAAGGAGACCTTTTGGTGAGATTTTATCCTACTTGCTAAAAATAAACCTAAACATTGTAAATTTAACTTATCTTTAAAGTCTTACAAATAAATCAATAATTGCGATTCTGATTGTTAATTTATTTCTAACTATATTGAAATAACAAATGTTATCAACAGCACCCAATAAATCTACTTCAGAGTCCTTTATTTGTTTGATAAGTGCTAATAATTCACCTTCTACCACAATTATATAGTTGGTACAGTTACTGTTGCGAAATTTGAGCACACGTGCAGTATTTCGCCATCCATGCTCTGTGTTTAGTATTTGTGTTCGCCTATTTGAGCATTGAGCTTACAAATACTATTAAAATAGAGTCCGACTGACTCGATAGTCTGTTTCAATGGGCTTGTTACAGTTGCCTGTAGGCGTTTGATTTTATTGGATTGATTGTTAACTGGATCAATGTTTGTTTTGGGTAAATGTTTGTGTTGATTTTGTCATTTATGTATGGCTGTTCGAAAAGTAAAGGGTTACGTTATTGTGAAAATATTATGCTTGGTACCGATTCCTTGGCGAGGCTTAACTTTTACATTATTTGCAGTGGGTGCTTTTTGCAGAATTGTTATCATAATTTGCTTCTTAATTATTGTTCTTGTAGTGAGAAGCCTCTGTAATAATGATTTGGTCCTGCAAAATTTTATCTTCTGCAACTACAAGATTACACTACATTTTTTTTGACAATACAAAATTGTTGATTCTGTTTTGTTTCTTTTGATGAATAAACTTATAATTATTAATTAAAGCCAATAGTATCCAATAATGACTTATGACGATAAACTTTTCCTTGTCCTACATTGAAAGTGTTTTTGTCTGAAACAATGTACCTAGATTTTTATAAACCGTTGCTTCCACAGTCGATTGTACATTGTATTGCCGATTGTGTTCGTGTCGCAACTTCGGGTAACGTCGTATTGTTCGCAGACGTTGCTGCAACACCTCCAGTAGCGATTGGCTCCACAATGCTTATTGTTCGAACAGTAACGATGCTTGGGAAATTATCACTTTAAGTTACGACACTTCGCCACTGTCCCTTGTTAATTAACTAATGATTATTAGATAATTTAGTTTGTTACGGTTTTTTAACGTTATTTCGAAATTATTAAACGTATTTGTTTTGCTAATAACTTGTTACATACCCAAATATGTAAACAAGGATTTTTTGTGTTGCCCAATCCAAAGAGGTTATTGACCATTCCCAACTTTTTGTAAAATCAATTAAACCTTCAAGTGGGTTCTTTAAAATACTTCAATTAGATTGCTTACATTTCTATCTAGATTAGATTCCAATCAACTTTTATTAAACAATTTACGGATGAAGTTCAAAAGAGTTAAATCCTGGTATTTCTGTTCGTTCACCCCTTCAGTCAAGGTCCTATTCAGTGTAACAGTCTAAAATGAAAACTCATTATTTACCTACTCATTTGTTTTTACAAATGAAGTAGGTACATAGTAGTTGCACTTTGTTTAGTTTGATTAACATTTGAATTTGATTTACATTGTTAAAACGTTCGTAAATTACAAACAAACTCGTTTTTTTTGTTCTGTTTATACAAATATCGCTTGACAAACATAATAAACGTACATGTTTTTCTTTGCTGTAAAAATATTGAACTCTTTCAAGAACGATGTTGTTAGCATGTTGACGTTATGGAATTTTTTATTAAATTTTCGTTTATTTATTCTTTCATTGCTTTTTTTAAATCTATTATTAATTGACATCCTTACTAATATTATAAAAGCGAAAGTGAGTTTGTTTGTTACGTCTTCACGCCTAAATGGCTAAACCGATTTTGATGAATTTTAGTACAGAGATAGCTGGGAAAAAAAACTAAGCATTGTTTTTACAATAAATAAGGCGGAAGGGCAAAAACTACAGGTAGCCGGTACCTGTAAATCAGGAAAGAGGACCTGTGTTACCCCGAATTTAACGCGAGCGAAGCCGCGGGCAAAACGTAGTTTTAAATATTTCTTAAAAAAATAACAGATGTTACTTTTCTTGAAATCGCATCTTTTTACTTTGTGAGATTACGGTATTTGTTAATGTGTGCTTACGGTGTTTTCTCTTAATTAACACGGATTAACTTGGATCCGTTAAGTGTTTGTAAAGTAGGTAAGTACTACAAATTAGTCATTCTTGTAAGGATTTTATTTTGACCTGTCTGACTTTAAAAAAAAAACATAACTGGTTTATTTTACGCTTTTATTGGCGTAAACACAATTAAGTTAGAATAACCCTGTCATTGCACGTACACCTGCGTTTTTTTTCTTTAAACTTGAACTCACGTTTCAAAATTTCTGTGAAACAAACGTAATTTAATCTAGTGTTACAAGTACTTATTCTAAGTTTAAATTCAGATCACGTTTGTTCAGTCACACTGTAATACATTATTTAGGCTCGTCTAGACCAACTAACTGACAGATAGATTATTTATTTATTAAAACTTTATGCGCAAGTAAAAACTGTACAAAGGCGGACTTAATGCAGGCATTTTTTTAGTCTACTTTAGGGTGATGCAGAGATAAAACACAGTAGGTGCGATATAAGAAAACCAAGGATATTAGAAAATAAATATTTAATAAATTATAATATATGTATATACATTAAACAAAATTATATAAAGTTTAGAGATCGTAACAAGACAACAACCACAGCTTAATTACGAGACGAATCTACCAACTTCTTGTAAATATCATTAAGTTCACGAACTTTCTTTTTAAATTAAACGGACTGGTAACCATTCCTATATACTGAGGGAGCTCAGATTACTTGATAGACACATCACACTATTATTGTAAAACAAGGTACCTATAAGCAGTCTCTTTACGAAGCCGTCAATCATGCATTCTGTACACTGTACATCAAACTAACCAACTCAACGAAAAAAATATTGCTTTGAAAACTTACAAACTCAATCATCATCTGTCTAGCTTTTCCCAACTATTTTGGGGTCGGCTTCCAGTCTTACCTGATGCAGCTGAATACCAATTAAGTATGGGAGGAAAGCGTAGGTCCGACAATAAGTCGTTACTTAGTTTATAAAAACATAAAACAAATTAAAAATGTGTGTGTGTCAGCTCCGACGCACGACTGGAGTTTACTCCTTAAGTACGAGTATCTAACCATAAGCAAAAAGAGTTTATTCAACAGAAAATAGATTAATTTCATATGAAAGGGTAAATTCACAAATTAATGAAAAAAAAATAGCAATATAAATACATCGACACTGATAGAAACAAACAAGCCCAATAACATATAGTATATAGGTATAGTCGCCTATACAGCATACCATATGTACGTCTTAATACTCTCACAGCCAAATTAGAAAGTTGCGCACTAAAGGTGCGCACCAAAAACGTGACACATTTTCGTTACTTTAGTAGGTTTTACCCCTCGGATTTTTCTCATACCGGGCGCCTTATATATGAAAATCGATTCTTAAGGAGTAAACTTCAAAAAGTTAACAAAATTGATACTTACACATTGCCTTTTCTTGTCTTTTTTTTTAGAAGTAGTTCAATATTTTCTCGACCATCATACACACTAATCCTCCACAACCTTTAAAGCTTACCCCTGACCCCAGAAAGCGATATACTCTGACCCCCTCACGACACACAATTACGTCGCATATTACGCACAAAATAATTAGAAAATTATGTCAACAGGGAACTCAAACAAAGCTGATAACAACGTCCTTGGTGGGACGATAGTTTATCAGTTATCAGTCATATCGGTCACCGCTACTTATAAACTTTGACCCACTTATTATTGAGGACGTTTCATTTATTTTTAGGTGTTATATACATTTTAATATAATGTGATATCTATACTCTATACTAATATAATTATAAAGCTGAAGAGTTTGTTTGTTTGTTTGAACGCGCTAATCTCAGGGACTACTGGTTGGAATTGGAAAATTATTTTAGTGTTGGATAGTCCATTTCATGAGGAAGCCTATAGGCTATATAACATCACGCTACAACGAACAGATGATGAGCAGCGTGGGTGAAACCGCGGGGAACAGCTAGTGCAATTATAAGGAGATAGTGGCTCGGGTCGATCTTAAGGTTAGGTTAGTCTGTGGATGGAAGACCACCCGATACATACAGAGTTTTCTCCGTGCTTTGGAAAGCACGTTTAGCTATTGGTCCCGGCTGACATTTGTAGATCATTGACAGTCGTTACAGATAGTCATTGCTCCGAAAGTCTGAGAACCAGTCTTAGCCAGGGGTGTCTTAGCGTGATGTTATATAGTCCATGTTACTACCTGATAATTTAGCTTTTTATTGATGGAAAAAATATTAAAATTGGTCTAGTACTTTTGGAGCAAAGTTGGTACTTACAATAAAATCTTAGTTTAGAGGTATAGGTAAATTACATGCTTTAAAAGGGACTAATTTTACAAGATAAGATACCAAATAACTATTTAAACAAGACAATGCATAGAGTTTCTATCATGCGAGGAGCATGACACAAGAAGTAAGGAAGTATACCTACCAAATGGTATTAGAAGATAAATCTTGAAGAATTATTTTGGTAGAACAACCAACACCATGACATAACCCTCCATTTTAAGTGTAACCAGCCCAGACAGAAGGCATAGACTAGGATGCCCCACAAATACAGGGTAGTTGAACTATATCTAATCACCAGACACCAAGTAGCGACGCAAAATACAAAACAAAGAAAAAAAACGTATCAACTAATCAGTATCTAATCGATATTTTATCGTTATAGGTTAAACAATAACACAAATAATTACGTAGTTGATAAAGACTGGTAAACAACATTAGTCGACGGCTTTCATAGAAGACTGACCGTCTTGTGATTATGATTATCGATAAAAACTCTAGTAAGTCCATTATTGTAGGAAATGGATTCCGCTTTCAGTTTTCTATTAGCAGTAAAAGTAGTGTTTTACGCTTTTATAGTGCTTTTCATACCATCCTTAATCTTGTTGTTATAATTATGTTGCTTAACCAAATGTAATAATAGAAACTAATTTTGGCAACCATTACAGGTCCGCGGAAACATTGTCCGTGTTTGAGTTCGCGCTTTGCTCTCTTTCTTTATGAACAACGCCTTACATAGTGTATTTAACAAAACGAATGTCAATTAAATTTTACTCTATGTTTTTTGGAGCTTTGAACAATGAGAGAAGAAGGGAATTAGACCGTTGAGAGTATACCATCCTCAATCCATTCTGTTTAGCTTATTCGGAGACTGCACTCCAAAAAAAGATGTTTAAAAAAACCTGACAAAATGATATCGTGACTTATTTTGAAAGATTTAAGAATCATTATCTTAGGCCATTGTCTAGTGTTGGCTCATTAGAGGAAACCAGCTGATTGCATTAATGAGTAGTCTTTGAACAGGATGGAGACGACTTGGCAACAATGACGGTTTGAGTTGAATCAGTAATTTTTACATTACAATAAATATGTTTATTTACAAGGTCTTCAAAATGCATATGCAAGATGCTGATGTAAAAGTTGTAGGTGATGAAGTACAAGTAGCAAGTGAGTATACTAGTTTTTTTTTAAGATTAAAATTGGAGAAGAAGGACACAACGTTCGACATCCTGAAGTCCGGTGAGGAGACAATAAGATAGAAAAGATCGTAAATAAGAAGAACAGGAAAGCAATTCATGTTACCAGGATTCAGGTACACAATACATATAAACAAAGAAGAGAAGAGATAACTAAAGTAGAAAACAGGAAAATCGGTACAAAAGAAGACATTTTGGAGTAACTAATGCACCAATATTTGGTCTTCATTCATTTGCAAGACAACAAATATGTTAGTGCTGGCTAGCACTAACATTTTTTTATGTGTGACAGTTGTCGACGTATAGTCTAGTAGTTAGCGATCGTCTGCCAAATGCTAAGATTAGTCATTTGACGTATGGTTTCAGTACCATGCCTACGTACTGCGAGGGCCTAAAGGGATTGCCTGAATTCCTGGCACAGTTTCTCTCCGTCCTTGGATCACTGTCAAAATAATATTTATAGCTGCACCAATAAGGTTGCTTGTACGTTAGTATTTATACAAGTCTGTTAAAATGACAGTGGTCTTGACCCATCAGGATTTTAATGACACCCTACAGACCTGTTCAGGTTACAATGTTCTCGACGGAAAAAACTGATTCATTGATTTTAGATGATGAACTTTATTTCTGAGATAAAAAGGTCACTATCGATGGCAACATAACGGTCTAGGATATAAACATTGAGGAGACGGACAGAATCCACTATAATACTGAAACGTTATCTAAGGTTAGTTATTAAATCGTTATGCGTAGTGACTACAGAGAAGGAATACGTGAGATTAATGCTAAGGATTATTATGTATTTTATGCTGTTGAATTTCGTGCTGCAATGTCATTGTTTTCTCTGAATGCATATTCAGAGACTGAATAATACCGGTCTCTAGACAAGCAGGCCAGGTCTTTGTTAATCTGTCCCTTTTTTATTCTGCTTTGTTCTGTGAATAGTATCAATCAAATAAGCTACTAGGTTTTAAAGCAAGACAGAAACTGTAAAAACGTTTTTCGAAACTGTCACTTTGTTATTTGATTGTTGGTTTCTGTTTCTTATTGAAGAAGACTGAAGTGCATCTTCTATTCCAAGAAGTATCGCATTTCATTGTTTACAAAGTATGAAAATTAAATATGAAAATTTTCCTACACCATTTAATTGTACTTATTTATAATAATTTATAAAGTAAATTGCGCTCCCACGCTATACGAAGGTCACGGATAGAAAGACCGATCATGCAAATTATACTTAAACTAGTATTGTTATATGATACGATATTACCTACAAAGGAAACATCGACTCATTTAAACAATATAGAATTGATAACTACGGTCAAAATTTACAAAACGATACCGGATATAGACGAAAACCAAATAATGGAAATACAAATGGAATTATTAAAGATAGTGTGAGCAATGGCGATAAACGCCTGAAGGATTAAGAAAAATCAAGGCAAAATAAAAATGATATCGATGACTTAGTGCTATAATCCTTTTTGCGTTTCTGGAATTTAACTCTATTGATTAGCATAGTAAAGTTTGTATCTACATAAATAGAGGATATCACATGGAAAATACCTCACTAAGACAACAATATGTAAATATTTACACACTCGTTTATTTATTTATGCAATTTGAAAGTGTAAACGACTTCTGTTTGCTTCATTGTTTCTGAACATTGATGCTTTATAGCCATTCTACCATAAATGCGTTTTTCATTTCATGTCTATCAATAGTTCGATAAAGAGAGAAGTGAAAACATCTATTACTTAACCCAATATCAGTTCATGGCAAACAGTCAATGAAATATGCTATTGAAGACGTCCGTAAGTATGAATGGCAGATACACCCGTAAACAACTATTGATCTTGAAAGCTAAATTAACGCCAAGGTTCTTTGGGGATGTTCCTAATTATAGCCGCCTTAATATAGACTAGATGTTGGCGAATTTGCTGCATCCAGATAAATTACAATTTGCAAAGATTCTCGCTATATTTTCGAAAGAGAAATGGCCATGATTTATGATAGTGCATTACTGGCTTTTATTAGGTTATCTTTTCTCCGAGATTTTGCTGGATATCTATCAAATATAGCTCAGTTTTAAGAAACGAGACGTGAATTTTAAAACTTGTAAAATCGTGCCAATATATTTAGTGGTTTTAGATTGTGTTGATGCAGCGTGTTAAAATGATGTTGAAGTTGATATAGTTGGTACTGGAGTAAAAACAGAAAATAATATATCTAATAGTTTAATTACAGCCTCAAAAGAAACCATAACGGGGATAAGAGTTATATCATCAATCATCATTATCATCAGTTACAATTAAATAGACATACTTTCTTTGTTAGTCTGCCACCTAATGCTGAATGTTGGGGACAACTAACTTCGGGGAATTCCTAGAGGTCGGAAATACTCGGGTCAAATCGTCTAGTTCATCTGTTGAGTCTTCAGCTTCTAAAATGTTATTAGAACTTTCATCATCCTCGACAACCGTAGAAAGTTTTTGTTCTATTGCTCTGCTTGTTCCGTAACTACCTACGGAGAATAGAGATGCGTCTTGTTTACTTTGTTCATAATATCATGCTTCATCATAAATCAAGAAATGCTCATTAAATCATTTATTGACTTACAACTCCTGCATATTTTACTTCTATAAATAGTTATAAATGTTGTGTGTTTTCCTCTTTATCGCAATTATGACCAGTTGCCATTTACCGAGATCAGAAGTTAATTGCAACTGCAACGCTACGTACTATGTAATCGATGCGATCGTCGTCGTTTGACGTAGGGCACAAAGAGAAAAGTTCATCAACTGCTTCCTATTACGATCAAAATTCTTTATTATCCAGTAGATTGTTACATTCATATTCAAAACTATCAATCTTGATTATTATTATATTAAAAAATGCTGTTAGTCTGATATTTAGAAAATATTTTCTATGAAACAGGAGGTGTTCAGTGGATTGGAATCTGGTTCGAAAATGATGTCTTTGCCACCGACAGATTTCTTGAATTATCTACGTAAACAAGATTTACCGATAAATATTGATAGCAAAAGTCTTAGTGTTATCGTAGATAGTAAACTTTCTCCTATTTCGACACATAAGGCCGACAACAGAACTAAAAACATCCGTCGTCTGAAATGTTTATCTCCTACAAGTCACGATAACATGCATACCGCGCCAGTATTTCCTGAATATCCCTTCGTCTATTAATAACTCGCTGGCAAATCCACTGTTTACCTGAACACGTTGATTTATATCTATCGAAAACACCGAAGTAAATTCGCGATCTACGCTGAAAGTGGAAACGTTATTTTTCTCCATAAACTTCTTCGAAGGTTCGGTCGAACTCTGGTGTTTTGTTCAATATTTTCGAGGATTAAAATCTGTTTATTTTGAAGAATGTTTTTGGAAATGGTTTTCTCATAATCGCACACGATGTATCGGCTCGGGTTCAGAGCGCACTTGCGTCAGATAAACGCGCCTGAACAACAACTGATAAAGACAATAGTCCCCGCTCTTATGCAACCAGATAACGTTGGCTGCGCATTAACCCTGGCTCATACTATTATGAGCCCTATACCTTCATTCTACGGCACATAATCAGCTGGAACCGACGATAAACACTTTTACAGAGTAGAGCACGCTAGCTCACAGCTGTGTAATGTGTATGCCATTTACATAATCTGGCCGAAGCGAAACCGGCTGTGAGGGCTATTGGTAATCAATTTTCAATCAAAGTACAAAGTAATAGAGTGCACTTTGTGTTGTTTGCAACAAAGGCATATGTTTCCTTTGATTAGCGCGTGCAAACAGTTGCAGAGTCGACATATAGAAACAACTTCCGCGGCAATAAGTGAGTTTCTACTTGATTATTAGGTACATGACGATGGCTAGCATTTAGGATTTACCACACACATCTGTGAACTGAGGAAAATCGTTTTAAATCACTATTTGCGTCGATTTCTAGATAATTCGTGCTAAATTACGTCTTTTGTTTACTTTTCACGATCATAAAATAAAAGAGCATACAATTGTCTAACGCGTACAAAAATCACAACAAAGTTTCGAGAATATGTTTTTTTCCGGTCTTCGAATAATCGTGATGACAGTTTAGAAATCAAGAGTAGAATATACCGTTTGGAACTAGATATATTTGAATTACTAGCTAAAACTTTGGTCACTCACCTAAATTTTATAAGAAACATTTTCTCACAGCCAAAAATTTAATATTTTCGTGCAGCAGTCTCCGATGGCACACGTCTAGGAACCGGAGAAGCAACAGCTATAATGAGGACACACGCGGAATAAATTAATGGAGATACGATCGTGGCGAGAATTGATACAATTGGAAAAGACAAGTTTGAGACGTAAAACATATAGTATAAGAATCTTTGGACAAATGTAGTCATGATTTGTTTTGCTTTCCGTCTGAACTCTTTTTAAAGGCGATATCTTTATATTCATATTACAGAGTTATTAGCTAGATCTAAGCCTGAACTTATTAATGCTGCTTAATACCCTGCAACAGAGGGGCCTTTGATGATAGTTCCTAATGTTGCACTTATTCGTCTACTAATTCATATGCATTTATTTATTCTTGTGTACTTAATTCGCCTGATGTAGTTATTTAGATATCGCTTGCATCACTAACGACTAACGAGAGTTTAAGTTTAATAGTGGCTGAAACGTAAAACGATACTAAAAGCGACAAACATATAAATTGAACACGAAGATGTGGTTTTTTTTCAGACTTAAGCAAAATAGGAAATATCACAGCGTGTGTAAATCTATAAAGCATGAACACACGAATCGATCATTATTTTGAATAACCGATTCTCCGCGCCCGCGTCGACACGGAAATAAAAACAAAGATATTTATAATGCACACGCAAAATGTCAATGAACGTAGGGCTGCAGCTTGTGCCAAGAATGCGATAATTAAGACATACGTAAGAAAACGTTTCACGCCAACGCTTTGACCTATGGAAACATGCGAACAAGTTAACGATTATGAATATTATCGATTCATTGGAAATTGGAATTTGTGCTAGAGAAATTTAGGAACAAATTCTTAAACGAGTATTTGCCGCAGTAACTGTTAGTTGGTACTGACACAGTTATAAGGATGAAGGGGCAAGTGAAATGAATTCTAACAAGACAAATACACAAAACAAATTAACAACTGTAGCTTTATGAGATATACTGTTAAGTTTGAATGTAAACTCACAAATCACAAGAAAGGCAAAGCACTTTTAAAATAAACTCTTTTCGACCGACTTTCATGCTATATTTAGCTCCAAAACAGATACATTCTAAATTATACCGTTTAAACCATCAAGAGTAACTCGGAGTTGGATGATCTGCGTATATACGGTTTCCGGCTGAGAGTAAGTGTCATGAGGATAGGCAGGCGCATCCTCCTCTGCACCTCTAACAAGATAGTTACTGCCATTACCAATATGTTGACCAAGTGTGGTGATTATGGCTACTGCAAGATCGCTTGGTGGTGTTGATGTAGAACGCCCTTGTTCTGACCTGACAAAGCTGACATTGGCGGGACGAGTTTGATTCCTACGGAAAGATTTGGGTCGTATTGTCTATGAACAGAGAAGTTCAAAAAGAGAGCGGAGGCATATGCCTGTGACCTGCCGTGGGACAATGCAGACTAAGGCGTCGTCCTACTTGGCTGTCGGTCACACGATGACACAATGCATTCTCGTCGCACGAAGAGTTCAAACATACAGGTATTTTCAGAGTGTCCTTATTGAAGCTTGCTACCATCGTGCGAGTGTAAGCAATGTTTCATTGACCATAAGATCTTTGCCAGTTAGGACGACGCCTAAGTCCTGCAGTAGACAAGAACAATTATGAATACACAGATTTATAGTTAACTAGCTTTTGCCCGCGGCTTCGCTCACTTAAACTCGGGGTAACACAGTTCCCCTTTCCTGATTTGCAGGTACCTGCTACCTGTAGTTGCCCTTGCGCCTTAATTATTGCAATAGCAAAGCTAAGTTTTCCCTTGTATTCCCTCTTTCTCCCTCATTTCTCTATATCTATACCAAAACTCACCAAATCGGTCTAGCCATTTAGGCGTAAAGACGTAACAAACAAACTCCCTTTGGCTTTTAATAATATTATTAAGGTTTTATACAAAGTGCGTGGTTTTTTTTGGGTTGATCAAAATGCTGTCTAAGATACAGCGCTTATTAATATAACATCACGCGTGTAATCCCCGAAGAGTAAGGCAGAGATTTATCAAATAGTACACCTACAGTACGGCCAACGAGAAGCGATACGAAAGGTCATTATCCTAAAGAACAACTGTGGCGTTGACAATCTAATATTTAGCTCTTTCCATCTTGTGCCTTTGTCGTAATGTCTTGTTCCCCCGGCATTAACATTTATTTATTTATTATTTATTTACCACTAATTTACAACATGACAACGTTAAGACGGGTTCGCCAACATTCGGGCGGCCATTTTAGATGGGGTTTTAGCATGGGTTTTGTTTACATTTGGTATCGTTTCTCGTTGGCCGTACTGTACGTTTCGCCAAATATGTTCAAGTCCCATATATTATTGGACGAGACGAGCCCTATTTCCATCAACCAGGCACAAATTCAGTCTCCGTAGTTTCGTACCGTTTATTATTCAATACAAATTGCCCATCGACGTAAACCATCACCCGATAAAAAAACATTACGTTGGTTCTTAAGCAAACTGCGCAGTGTTACAATTTGTGTTGATCCAAAACAACGTATGAAAATAGATTTCGCAATAACAATAATATTTTTATCGTATGAGAATGTTTGCTTTTTATTTGTATCAAAATACCATGAATTATATGAAGATAGAGATTAGCTTTTGCCCGCGGCTTCACTCGCGTTAAATTCGGATTAACACAGTTCAGGTTCAACTGTGATTTGCAGGAACGTAGTGTTCGCCCTTGCGCTTTATTTATTGTAATAGCAAAGCTAAGTTTTCCCTTGTCTTCCCTCTTTCTCCCTCATTTCTGACAAAACTAGCCTTTAACCGTCTCCAGGGTCTCAACTATCACTGTATCAAAAAAAACTTAAACTTTTATAATATTAGTAAGGATAAGGATATTAGTAAGGATTATTTGTTTATGTATACCAGATTTTCGTCTATGTGGTTTTCCTTCTGTAAGTTTGAACTTAATCAGCTTACCAAATGTTGCAGTTTAAAAGTTATAAATAAACATTAATTAAGAATATTAAACGTTGATTTAGACACTACTGGCCTGTATAACAGGTTGCTCAAAGTTTTGCGGCAATGGCTTCACGCCTGAACTGACTTCGTTGAACTAACAGTCGCTAAGTGGAAAACTTATAAATCCAATATGGCCGGTTTTAATCCAAAACCAATGCTTTTAACATGATTGCTACTTATTAAAACATAAAACCTTTATAGTTTCCTCATACCCAGCCAGATTTATATTCCCTTAATTTTCCCGTCTCTAAAAATTTTATATTATAATGTTAAAATATGGATTAAAAGAAAAAACTTCTTCGAAATCAAAAGTGTTCCCGTCACAGTAGTAATTTGCAAAATTATGACAGCTGAGTCATTTTGGCAATTAAGTTAAACACTTGTGTGTGTGTTTATAACGGTCTTAAATACATAACTGTATAATTTGGAGATAAACGACCTTGTAACTGTGACCTCTAAGTTTACGGTATTTAAATAATTAACTCGTTTAATGTTTTGCGATGTTTGTTTTCTAGATAGGGTCATTTGTATATAGACTGAATTTTGAGTTAGATTCATCATCATTTTCCTGCTCTTGTCCCATTCTATTTGGGGTCGGCGCAACACGTTTTCTTCCATTCTCCCTTATCAGACGTCACTGCATCATTCACTCCTTTCTCCTTCATATCATTCCTTACACAATCCATCCATCTTTTCTTTGGCCTTCCTCTCGCTCTCCGTCCATCGACATTCAGATCCATCACTCTTTTAGTCACATGTGCTCACATGAATTTTGAGTTAGATTGGCTGGCTGCAAAAGTTTAAGGGTCAAGAGTTATCTGCCAGCTTGTTCGCACCCTATATCCAGCACTTTAGCACGGTTGTGACAAGCTGTCATGTGTTAAGCTGATTGATTGACTGACTGATTAAAAAGCACTTTGATACTAAACCTTGTTGATCCTGTCATTCTGCCATTCAAGCTGACTTCCTTTATGGCTTCATCCTGACCATCGTTTAAGGACTTGACTTTGACGTTTGACAGAAGCAACAGGTATAGCTAATTAAATGCAGAATATTAAATGACAGGTGACCTATGTAGTCTTCGAGATTCTTAATTTCAAAAACATACAATTCCTGTGTGAATGATGATATTGATAGAAAACTTGTGGCTACTGATACGAAGACTAATAGAGGAGTACGAAAAGAAGACATGTCATGCTGGACCGATCTGTTTAAGAGAAATACCGGATCGCTAAATATATATGAGAACTTTTTGTTTGTTAGTCGCTCAATCAGCAAAACTGACAGCGATGAACATGAAGCTAGAGATAATAAACACAATCGCGAAGGAATGTTGATACATTAATGGAGTTCTTTATCAGGCTGATGCTGATAATGATGAAGAGCAGGAGGCTAAACATGCCGCTTCAGCAGAATCATAACAGGACAAACATAAGAATCACGTTAAAATCCTACTTCCTTACTAATATTATAAAAGCGATATTGAGTTGGCCAAAGCGATTTTGATGAATTTTGGTACAGAGACAGTTGGGACCCTGGAGACGGATATAGGCTAAAAAAAGTGAGAAAAGGAGGAGAAAAAGGGAAGAAAAGGGGAGAGAAAGATTTGTTTTCGATCATCACGCGAGCTAAAGGGCTTATTAGCGTTAGCCCAAAGTCACTATGCCACGCGGACGAAGTCGCGGGCAAAAGCTAGTATATCATATGCATATTACCACTTCTACTCGGTACCCCATTCATGATAGATTTTAGATGAATATACCCATGCTTCTAATACAATTTGAATTAATCCATCAATCATGGTTACTGATCCATCAATACGTAGAGGATTATGGCTCCCAAATTCGATTAATCCCAATTTTTGGCACATAGGCCCGTAAATATTTGTATTCATATGTCTCGTCGTTTTGCTCATACAAGTGGAATATTAAGCGTTGTACATGTTTATTTTTATATATCGAGTATTTTGGTCTACTTATATTTTACTGTTACTAAGTTTCTGTGAATAAAATATTTATTTTTGCTGTTTTTCTTTTTGGCGCAGTCAACGGTTGTTTCATTCTCATGCAAATCGAAGATGTCTGATCCAATGGCTTTAAGCTTTATTCCTATTCTTTGCATATTTTAGAGTTTTCTTATCATATTTAGAGTCTTATATCAATTTAGTAGTTTTGGTGTTCTTGTCCAAAATCAAAACATTTTGAAGATTAACCTTTTTTCAGATTTTCAACATCTCTATTATGTTGTCTGTGTAAAAATGTGACTTTTAGTCACATGACAATTTTCTGACACAAAGGCTTAGGAAACTCAAAGTTTATTAAAGTCATCTTTCACTCAATTTGTTCCTAATCGAGCGTGAATTAGGGACCAAGGTTAAGTTTTTGCTAGAATTTAGAACACGGTGAAATATTGTTTTCCTATGTTTAACAGTATAGTATGTACATTTAAACATAGAAGAACGAATTCTCATTTTTAGTTTTATTTACTTTAATTAGCGCCTTCGTTGAGAAAGATATTATAATTTTTTTTGCCAGCCAGTATTAAGGCTCCATAATAATGGGTTAGATACGGTAAAGCCTTAGATTGATTTTACTTTAACAAGAATATAGTCCCAAAATAGAGATGTTCCAATTCCTTACGAGAGAGTCTATTAGTTTATGGGTTCTAAAAGGCTTCTAAACGATTTGGGACTATGATTAATAAACTATTTAGTTTGTTGAAGGTATTCAAAGCAGACGTGAATTACTGGTGATTAAAATGGACATACTGTAATAATATGTGTATTACGGAGAATGTCATGAATGTCAAGATATTTAAGCAGTTATGTTATTCGGCTAGTATTAACGCAACAAATTAGATTTCGCTTGACTTGAGTTCGAAAATGCACTTGATTATCCTTTATTTTCGTCAAAATGGACTGTTAAGCTAAATCCAGCAGTATTTTTCCGAAAATCGAAGGAAAAACAAACCAATTTTATTGTTTCCCTAACCTAAGATAATAAAATCTCATAGTAAACGACATTATGATAACTAACGTTAGCATAACACTGCCACAAATATCAATCGGCAAGGTTATTTAGATATAATGAATTTAGCCAGTTCTTTTGGCTGTCACATTGGGAATACGTTCAGAAGGACTACTGTCTGAAGACAAGTTCACGAAAATAAGATGTTGAGAGTCATAATTAATTTAAAATTGTCGGTCTGAATATTCAGAGGAGAGAGGAAGAAGAAAACACGTTGAGTCGACCTGAAGTATCGCAAAGGCAAGAGTATGATGATGAGTTTTCAATCGTGTTGTTATGAACAAGATTTGCTTCTTTAATCCCTACCATAACTCAAGAAGAAAATTCAAGCCTAAGTAATTAGACAGTTATTTTTCATAAAACGGTGTGTTTTTTGACAATAGCTTTTAACCACGTCTAATTTGTTGACATTTTAAGACCGAAGAATATCACTGAATTGTTTTGACAAACAGTGTGGTATGGTTCTGCAGATTTTTTCCAGCCTTCATCGTCTATGGTCGCATTAGTTTCATAAAGTATAAATGTATACTTTTTTGTTAAGCTATCATGTCCTATGTTACGAAATTCTGCAAACTCCTAATATAATAAGCCTGATTCGGTTTCAATAGACTCGTTGGATGTGTAAACAAAAATGGCGGGTCTATTATGACATGACCTTTTCACAAATAAAAACGAATTCGTGTCGCTTGAATCTATGACAGTAAAATTGATGTCTACGTCTAAAGCAGACCACTATATTAATGTTGAATTGACACCTGCTACCCTACCATGACGTCTTAAAGCAGAACTAATTCCACTGAGGAAAAGAGACAGAGCTACGGTGTCTAGCGCCATCTCTTTCCCTCAGTGGAATAAGTTCTGCTTTAAGACGTCATAGTAGGCCTACTGATATTTAACGATTTAGTATCAAGTTTGATGTCAACATCATTCAGTCACTACACGTAAAATTATTTAAGTGCGTGGAACGAGGATCTTACATTGCCTGTGCCCACTGTACACGTAGGACTGTTATTCTATTTCCTATCCATTTCATAGGGAAGTATGGGTCTTCATGGAACTTAAGTGATAAGCCAAAACGATTACCTTTATCTTTTATACAAGATGCTCATTGACTTTACTAGTGCATAAAATTACTCTTGATAGTAATCAAACATTTCTTGAATTGAAGATCCAACACCGAGTTTATATGACAAAAACAGCCTGTTCTGTACTCTTATCTAGAACTAGCTTTTGCCCGCGGCATCGCCCGTGTTAAATTTGGGGTAATACAGTTCCCCTTGCGCCTTATTGATTATTTTTAATAGCAACGCAAAGTTTTCCCTTTTCTTCCCTCTTTCTCCCGCACATCCCACTTTTTTTAAATAAAATGTCTGTCTCCTGGTTCCCAACTATCACTGTACCAAAATTCATCAAAATCGGTTTAGCCATTAAAGCGTGAAGAAGTAACAAACAAACTCACTTTCGCTTTTATAATATTAGTAAGGATGTCCAACAAACATTTACAGTATTTTTTTCCATGCCATTTCCTAGTCTTAATATTTGCCTATTATAATTTCTTCGTCAACATCCTCGACCCGCAACTATAAGTCTATAATCCGAATTCTCAATTACACGATAGCCCAGTTTTATTAATCCTTATATTTGCTGACATTCGAACGCTGTGATAACGCTATCCGACTATCACGGGCCAATATCGTGATACTGATTAGATATGGGGAAAGCCTTTCATTTTAATATTGTGTAATAAGCTCTGTTGCATAATCAGCTATGCAGTTCGTTAGTGTGTAGTTGATTTTATCGGCAATGGTGATAATGGCATACTCAAAAAGGAAATGGAGCATGAGTTTCTTAAAGAACATTCAATAAAAGTGAATAAAAAAGAGATTTTTGCAAAATATACGTATAACCGACTCAAAAAAAAAACTTCAAAATCGGTCCAGTCGTAATCGAGAATTGTGAACTACCTCCTTTTTTGAGGTAATTTAAAAAGATAAGGAAGTAAACATGTACGAAATGAAAGTATTTTCAATATTGACATGGGCAAATTATCGTCAGTATGCTTGAAAGTAGGATGTGAAGATTATATATGTTAACTAGCTGTGCCCAGCGGTTTCACTCGCTGCTCACTTAGGGGTATGAAAAATAGATGTTGGCCGATTCTCAGACCTACCCGATATGTACACAAAATTTCGTTTAAATCGGTCCAGCCGTTTCGGAGGAGTATGGGAACGAAAACTGTGACACGAGAATTTTATATATTAGATATCAAACTTACAAATTCATAGTTGGAGCCTATTTGCACAAGGTAAGTAAAAAGCTACAACAATATCAAAATCGCTATAGCCATCGAACAAGAAACAAAGAACATTCGCTCCTGCCTGTATTAATAAAGGGTTACATCAAGGCTGGTGTCGTCTTATCTGAACTTTCCATGTTCGTATTGGGTCATATTGAAAGCAATAATAGCAGGAGGGTAACAAACACAGTCCTGTTTGTGAAGGAAACCAATGTACCGTACGGGTGGTCTTCCAAGCGATTGGCCATTCATGCAATGGTGGTCCACAATGGTTGATATTGGCTCTGTTTATTCGACGGGCCTGTTGGTCTAGTGGTTAGTGGCCCTGACTGCTGAGCCGGAGGTCGTGGGTTCGATTCCCACCCAGGACAAACTTTGTGTGATGAGCATGATTGTTTGTTCTGTGTCTGGGTGTGGTTACCTATAATATGTATGTATTTATAAATTATATAAGTATGTATATCAGTTGTCTGGTTACCATAACACAAGCTCTGCTTAGCTTGGGATCAGATAGCCGTGTGAGTTGTCCCAAGATATTTATTTATTTCTTTTGTCGTACATTGACAGTTCAGTATATAGTAGGATTGAACTACAATCCTTGCATTGTTCTTCGGCTGTTGCATCGCTTTCATAATTATCGTTGATATCCCTCAATACTATAAAGGCGAAAGTTTGTATGTTTAACACTCTCTCGCGCTTACACGAAATTGGATGAAATTTGGTATCGAGATAGCCTATCCTATACCATAGACGTTTAGGCTTATAAACGTTTTATCCCGGTCTGCGTGGGTGAAATCGCATGGCGCAGCTAGTGCATGTATATTTTTGTTACAAAAGAAATTGCTGTTAGGTTAATTCTAACGACAAGTATGTCAAAATTACAGTGATCTTTATTTCTGTCTAAATATGGTTTCAGTTGGGTTGGTGCTGTCATAGTCATATCCTTACTGTTTGTTTGTTTGTTACCTCTTCACGCTTTAATGGCTAAACCGATTTTGATGAATTTTGGTACAGAGATGGGAACCAGGAGACGGACATAGACATATTTTTTTTTTAAATAGTGGGGTATGAGGGGGAAAGAGGGACGAAACGGGAATACTTAGCGTTGCTATTAGAAATCAATAAGGCGCTACCGAATTTAACGCGAGCGAAGCCGGGGGCAAAAGCTAGCAGTCATATATGTGATAAGGCCGCTTCGTCTACACTACACTACAATAAGACCACTTAAGTGTGCAGATGAAGGTGGCGCTGCTTGTCAAAAAAAACTTGAGAGGTGTCAAGGGACACCCGGATGGAACGAAGTTATTATTAATTATGTAGAAAAAACCTATATACACTCAACAAAAATAATCGTCGCGACACAACATTGTTTAATGCGAAACGAAAATAACTGGCTTGCTTTCTATGAGAGAGAGAGAGAGAGAGAGAGAGAGAGAGAGAGAGACAGACAGAAAAACACGCGAAGGCTGTAGGCAAAAAGTTTCGTTACAACTTTTGTTCTAATTTTTTCCGTCCAAAAAAAGGCATCGATATGTCCAAACTTGGTACATTTATTTTAGTTCTATGTTTTCCCGTCTGTACAAATATTGGCTGATGTGTAAGAGATGGATGGATGTCAATTGTCTATCACCGGCTAGTGACTTCGCGTATGCCAATGCCATGATTCCAAGGAGGTCGGATTAACCTTAAAGTTTTTATTTAAACTTGTGTGATGCTGATGTGTATTTATAAATGTTGATTTAGCATTTGGCGTGTTTGTGAGAGAATATACAGAGAATTTTCAATGTTTGAAGGTTGGGTATTGACCTCAATCTAAAGTTTTGTGGGTATCAACGGTTGAAAAAGGGTGGTCAATCTACACAGCATTTCTTTTAGAATTTTAGGTATGGAATTTATTTAGCAGCATGTGAATAAAATAATCAAATACGGAAAAGCTTGCACCATACAAGCTTGATGAATTCTTTCAAAAAGGAGACTATCCAAATCCTCAATAATACAAACACTATAGAAATGCAGATTTTGAAAGCCCATAGCTATAACCATAACCATACTGGAATGCGCAGTGTACCAACCTAAGAAAAACATACCAAAACAGAAACACACGTTGCATGAGTCATCCAGCAACTGCTCAAGATAAATCTCTCTAAAACGTAATAACACAAAGTACAGCGAACCGTTACGCAGTTGCTGTTAAAACTGTTTTATCGTATGTTTACAAAGATAATTATGTAGTTATCAAGAGTTTGGGACACGTGTGAATCTGGAACGTTTGCGAAATAGGACAGAGATAGTGATGTTGTATTTGTGATAGCGTTAGATATAGTGTTGCAGGTTTCTGCTTAGGCTCATGTAACTTGACATACGATTCTTGTTGGGTACTTAAAAGAGACTATGACTATGAGTTTATTAAGGCTGATTCTTCTCAGAGTAGACGGGTAAGAAACGTCGGCCGTATTTAATTTAAAAAGAACGAACTTCAAAATAAACATAATTTATCATTAAAGTAAGCCAGGTAGCACAAATTTGAAAAAAAATGAATACTTTTCGGTTTAAAAAAATCCAGTTGAACTATCTCAGGGCCAATCAATTTCTAATAGTAGGTATTCTATGGTGCATTACTTGTAATTAATTAGAACTTCTGTTTATATTTGCCGCATGTAGATCCTAGAATATCACACAACCTACGTGCAGTTGAGAAGGCAAAATTAGCGGTAAAAGGAAAAACAAACCGGTTCATACCATAAACTGACATTAAAATTATACCTGTTCTCATTTAGAGACGTGAAAAGCGGTACTGTGATATTAATTCCGTATCTACAAGTCTATACACAGCTTAAAAATATTAAATTGGTAATAAGTAAAGTTGATAGTTTTTATAATCAGTGACGTATTTCTGACCAGTTATTTATTTAATGTGGCCATGTAATCGTGTTATGTAGTCAAAACAATATAGAGTTTTTTTTTAATTATAAATACCTTATGTTTACTGATACCGAGATGAGTCGGGATTTTTGTTTCACACGAACATGTAATTACCTGAAAAATAGAACAACGAAATTAATACACAGGGCTTAAATACAGAAGAATTAATAATAATAACACGAATCTTCTTACGCAATTAAAGATTTTACTGCTAAAGGTTTAGAGACGAAACTCGTTTGTTGATGTGTCAGTTGGTCAGCTGATCGGATGACCACAAACAAACGACCGTGAACTCTTGTGACAGCTGTTATGGATTATACCAAAGACAATGTTTCGCAGAGGTTTTCTGTGAATCTATGGTTTAGCGAGAACACGTTGTTTTGCTGTTTTGTCGGCCAGTGTTATTATTATTTTGTGATGGCCTGCCTGACAGATTTTTTCTTTGTGTTGTCAGAAGTCGAAATTTTGAGTCTATATTACCGAGGATAATCGTATTACCCATTTACAGGGTTTTAGAGATCAGATAGATAGCTGGTCTATGTAAATACTGGCATTCAGCTGTACCCTATTCAAAATATTTGAGAAAAAGCTAAGCAGATGGTATTTTTCTTTGTTTGAAAATATCTTACTACTAATAAGCAACCGGTTAATTAAGTCCATAGGAGGAAATATACAGGTTTTAGTGGGCTAATGGTTTGATTATTCAGCACAGTTTTGGCGGATAAATATTTTGTTTTTAATTAAAAAATTAAAAGTCATTTATTCAAATTAGGCTGATAATCAGCACTTTTTGAACGTCACATTACAAGAGACAGTCCCACAAAAACGCCCTGCCCTTCGCCACTTCCTAATGTTTTAGCTGGGAAGAAGAAGTGGCGGAACAAACTCCCCAGCAACACATCTGTCTGTCAGGTTAAATAATTAATTATCCTATTCAATTATAAAATAAATAATATAAGATTGCAAAGTGTCATTCAAAAGAAAGTGAAAGGTCGAACGATGTTTATTCTAAATTTGCGGATTTTTTTAACGAATCCTTTTGGGACCACGTAGTATCATGCAAATCGGTATTTAATGAAATGATTGTGATTAACCAAATCATAATTATTTATTTAAATTAAAACTTAATTTCATGTACCTAACAGACTCGCTCAATTAAAATTCCCTGCCATTGACATGCAAATTGAATTTAAAAAAATAAAAAATATCCACGTTTTTTAATCCAAGAAAGAAAATTATCGAAATTAATTTGCATTATAGTCGCGTCAAGTATAAACAGCTTTCTAGAGCCCTTTGATCCATTTAAATGTGTTAGGTTAGACAGATCGAATTATAAGAGTTTAAAACTTTTAAAGGCAGCTAATAAATAATATCTTGAGTTAGAATGAATTACTACATATGTTTTTGGCGATAAGTCTGCGAGACTGATATTGCACTTATCCAGGATGAGTCTGAACAAATGGGTCAGGTTCCCCACGCAAACGACCTTCGAGTCGGTCGTCGGCACCGAGGCAGGCCTAAGAAAGATTTGGACTGGTTCACTGCTTGATTGTCCAAAGTCCTACAAGTTAAAGTGCTTTCCGAGGCACGGAGGAACCTCGGTATGTAATGGGGTGGACAATCATCCACAGACCAACCTAGTCAAGCGCATAATTTGAAGATCGACCAAGATTGGCTTTTATAATTTACCCACGAGCTCCTTATTCATAACTAAGCTGCACCACGCGGTTTCACCAACGTAGACTGGGATTACTAGCTACTTACTACTTACTATCCTTACTTTATAATATTATAAAAGCGAAAGTGAGTTTGTTTGTTACCTCTTCACGCTTTCATGGATAAACCGATTGTGATGAATTTTGGTACATAGATAGTTGGGAACCAGGAGACGGACATAGGCTTTAAATTTTATTTAAAAAATGTGGGATGTGAGGTAGAAAGAGGAAAGAAAAGGGAAAACTTAGCGTTGCTATTACAAATCAATAAGGCGCAAGGAGAACTGTGTTACACCAAATTTAACGCGGGCGAAGCCGCGGGCGAAAGCTAGTTATACATAAAAACACTCCTCTTACATCACTCTAGTGCTAAAAACTACATTTAGATCTACTGAGCCGTTTAAGAGATCTAAGCGAACAGATGGCTGAAGCGACTTTATTTTAAACTGTGTAAAGATAAAATTAATTTATAATTATAGTTCCGTTTCTATTAGACAAATAACATTGTTTTCTTTGCAAAAGTGACAAATGGCGCACAGCTACCCCACTATGACGTCTTATAGCAGTTCTTATTCTATTGAGGGAAAGAGACATAGCTATACAGGGCATCTAGCACCATCTCTTTCCCTCGGTGGAATAAGAACTGCTATAAGATGTCATAGTAGCCCTTCAGTGCATTGAACTTGATCAGATTCAAATCTGGACATTCGTGCGCAGAAACCATTAAAACGTTTACACTTAGTTGACTTCCTTCTTCAGTTTAACTTGTCGCCAAGTGAAGGTTTACATGCCTTCAGGGATTTAATTTTCGAGCAAATTGACAACCTACGACAACAGAGATATAGCCATTTATACAACTGTTAATGAAATGATGGGTAAATGATATTTATTTTGTAAATATCTTTATATATACACTAGCTGTGCCCAGCGGTTTCACCCGCTGCTCACTTAGGGGTATGAAAAATAGATGTTGGCCGATTCTCAGACCTACCCGATATGTACACAAAATTTCGTTTAAATCAGTCCAGACGTTTCGGAGGAGTATGGCAACGAAAACTGTGACACGAGAATTTTATATATTACATGTTTTTTTTAAAACTAGATGAGGCCGGTGTTTCTTCTCTGACAAGCAAACTCAGAGGTCATAATCTTTTAAGTTCCAGACATAATATTGGTCAACTCACACGAGGATTCAGAATTTCAGATTAGTGTCAAAGATGGTCTTTTGAAGAAAGAATCACACGAGTGGACCCGTCCAGTCAGTGCAAGCATTTGTCACAGTTATCGTGTACATCGAATTACCTATAACTAAACTAGGTTTTGTCCGCGGCTAAGCTCGCGTTAAATTTGGGGTAACACAGTTCCCCTTTCCTGGTTTGCAGGTACCTTCTACCTGTAGTTTTTACCCTTGCGCCTTATTTATTGAGCAAAGCTAAGTTTTCTCTCATTTCCCAACTTTAAAAAAAAATTGCTTGTGGCTGTTTCCAGGATCTCAAATATCTCTGTATGAAAATTTAACAAAAATCGGTTTCGCTATTTTGGTGTGAAAACGTAACAAACAAACTCACTTTCGCTTTTATAATACATATTAGCAAGGATAAGGCAAATGATATGGTTAGAAAAATTACAGTTGAATTGGAGGTTGAAAAAGGAGACGGCTCTCACCCTTCTCCTTTTTAGGGTTCCGTACCTCTAAGGAAAAACGGAACCCTTATTGGATCACTTTGTTGTTTATCTGTCTGTCAAGACCTGAATCCGAAATGAAACCCATATGCTCAAGTCTGTCGTCATTTTGTGCTGTTTAAAAATTAACTCTCTGAGGCTACGTAATCAAAAGATATAGCCGTTTATATCGCAAGTACGGGACCCTCGGTACGCCAGTCTGACTCGCTCTTAGCCGGTTCGGTCGTTCGGTTCAAGAGGTCTTGCGATTATTATGTTACACCTTGGTTAGTAATAAATAAATAAATATCTTGGGACAACTCACACACGGCTATCTGATCCCAAGCTAAGCAGAGCTTGTGTTATGGTAACCAGACAACTGCTATACATACTTATATAATTTATAAATACATACATATTATAGATAAATCACACCCAGACACAGAACACACAATCATGCTCATCACACAACGTTTGTCCTGGGTGGGAATCGAACCCACGACCTCCGGCTCAGCAGTCAGGGCCACTAACCACTAGACCAACAGGCCCGTCAATAATAATAATAATCAGAGTTTATGGACGTCAGTAAGGCTCCGGCTAGCTAGACTGACGGCTGGCCAAACCGGTTCGATTAAGTTCCATAGACTTCCGTCTACAGCACGTGTAATACTGATAATACAAATATTACGAAATAATACCAACTAATTGTACAAATCGTACCAATTTCATTGGACTTGTCTAACAGTAGTTGCAATAATTTATGGGCGCAATTGTAATTTATGTAATTGTTACTTGTAGAGTTGATAGTTCATTAATATGATTGCATATATTATTGTTGTTACTTTAATTGGTTGCGATATTTTATATCAGTGTGCTCAAATATTACATTAGAATTCATTATGTAATAATAAAATTACCCTGACTGTCTCCTCGAATCCTGCGGAAACTTTTAAGTGTGAAAAATGAATAAACACAAAAACAAATATAAGTATATTTGTCAGAAATGTGGTAGAAAGAGGGAAGAAAAGGGAATACATAAGGCGCAAGGGCAAAAACTACAGGTAAGCAGGTACCCGCAAATCAGGAAAGGGGAACTGTGTTACCCCGAATTAAACGCGAGCGGAGTCGCGGAAAAAATCCAGTTTAGAAAATAAAAACACGTGGTTTTTTGCATGCATGTAGATCACACTAATACGACACAGTATGTCCACTACATGTCACCTATGCTAATCTCTTCGCACAAAACCTTCGTACTTAATAATGAACTTCACTTACATTAATTTAGTTAAATCATTAATTATGAAGGTGACAAGTCAATGAGTTTAAAATTAACCCAAAATGTACTTGAACGTATTCCCGTTAAATAAATAAATACATATGTAATTATGTAGTTTGTAAGACACGTCAATGACTGGAGGACGTAAACTAGTATGTAGGTATACAAACGTTTATTAAAAGGAATATTTTGTCGTAAGACAAGAGGTCACACTGGAGGAAAATCATGGTATTAAGAAACATGGACTGCTTGTGAACAATAAACAATTTGCTCATCCAATATAATATTTTCTCTGACTTAAAAACACATCTTAAACTCAAAGCATTGATTTCATTTATACAGGCACTTTTTAATCTAAAAAAAAAGATGCAGCTACTGAAACAGTTCCTCTTGTTGCGAATAGTTTGCTGCTTCGTTGCAGTCACGGGTTCAATATCCGTTAAACAGGTACCCTTATCTAACCCGCGGATCTGATGGCGAAAATCTTTAGAATTCTAGATATTTTGAACGAAGACATGGATATTTTTCTGTATTTAAATCAAATGCGCGACCAGTTCGGTAAAGTCAGTCTTCAAATTCATCAAGAAGCAGTTCTTTCAACATTTTATAAATATTAATCACAACGCGACCTTTCAAGGTTCCTACATTAATTTAAGATGGCGCCAGATTTTAAAGTAGTATTAATAACCTTGATAACGTTTTACTCTAATTTTGTATTATATCTGCTTATATAATTTAAATATTTAATATGTTTGGAGAAGCTATTAGAAGCGAACATTGTCCTATTTACGAAACAGCTGTTGATGATAGATATGATCATCTGATTCTAACTGTTGATGTTATAAATATAAAAGCACACACGCATATATCTGTCAATTTAAAATTTAATTCTGAAATCTACAATAAACATTGGCCTATATCCGCTCGGAACGAAGCAAATAACACTAAAGCTAATGAACTCTGAAGAAAATATCATCGTGTGTTTATCGCAGCTGTAATTTTCAGGTCTTAAATTAGAACGTCTAGATTCAGGACTTCCACACGAGTTATTAGTGGCCCGTTGGATTAATGAAGACATCGAAATTTAAGATGTTCGTGACATGGATGTGTTGAAAGATGAAAAACTTATTTAGTAGAGAGTAAGATTTTTAGCGGAGTAAGAGAGGTAATTATAGTGCCCAGTGGGGTAGATAAAACAACTTAATAGCAATAGTCTGCTATAGTAGACAATGATGATGATGAGAAAGCAGAAGTCGTGGAGGAGAATTTAGAAAGTGCGAGTCTCTTTGAACCTAGTACTCTTCATACATATACAAGTGAAAACTAAAGTGGTAAGTGTAATCATAAATAAGGCATCATGGACACAGCAGGTTCAGCGAAAAAATCAGAGAATGCTTAGTGGCTGTAATTCAAACAATCCCACGCTTGATTTGCGACCGTAAACAGTTTTTGTAGCAAACAGTGGGAGTTCCATTGAATTGATTGAGATTATTCGCACAACGTCATTACTTGGGTTTAACAGCCTATCTCTGAATTAAAGAAATCTTTCTGGAAAGATTTTTCTAGTAGTTTGTAGAGGAAAAATATTAATATTTGAGATCAGCAGGTAGGTAAGCCAATGTTGTGAAATACCTTTAATTTTAATGATATCGATATAAAAAAGTCAACTGGATAATTCTAACTGCTTTCTAAGGCATTAATGGATTAACAAATTAGGAAATAAAAAACAGTATTAGCAGCTGATTTCCCGAAACAGTCAATGAATCTAATCGTTAATCAAATAATGACGATCCATTTAGATTTGAAACATTCATAAAAGCAAAACACGATACTTTAAAAGACAATGAGAATTAATGTGTAGCAATTAAAGAATAATACGATCATCAATTTATTAACGATCAACTAAGTCACAGGCTTAGAAACGCAGAACTGAGTAAACACATTGAAAAATACGCTTCGAATTCACTAAATTGAGTCAATACTAAAGAGAGTTAACAACCTCTCATTACTTTGGGGGTTAATAGGATGATAGGGTGTTATTCAAAGATTCGATTCCATGAATCCCTACTGATTTGGTATCGAGTACATTGCTCTCGATATATCGGAGTGTATGTCTGGGGTGAATGAATTCGAACAAACGCAGCAATCGATTGACGATACGACGACGTTGGCGGGTCATTGAATCGAATCGCCGGGTCTATGCAAATTAGCTGTTTGAGTAACACGATCGTGACGGATTTTAGATCACACACGGTTTGTTTTGCTTTGTATGTTTATAAATTGCCTTCAAGTAATTAAGGATTTCCGTTTTCATCTACAAAATCTTTGCTGACGAAATCTTGGCGGAATGCAGCTACTGTTTTTCTCTAATTCTCTGCTTTCTGGTCAGTTGATGTAATTTCTTCTTATACTGTTGCTGTAGTAGAAAAAATGGCTCAGTCATTATAAAGTAGGAAACGTTTAAATAAATAAAGTTTTTATAATTGATCATTCTCCGTTATAAATCAATCAATATGAGCTCGGTTACGGCAAAATTTGTTTTTTCTTGATTATGAAGAAGAAGGTTGTTGAAGATAATAACTTATTCCGGTCCAATGATTAATTGAAATGAAGCTTTTTATACTTCAATCATATGCAAATAAATATATATGTATTATGTTACATAACGAGATGCTCGTAGAAAAAACTTACACGTATTGTATTTGATAAAATCGTACTCAAGATGGTTCTCGTAACATCAGAAAAGAGATTTGTGTTTGTGATTTTAAAAATAGAATGTTTTTTTTTTATGGTACGCGTCCCTTGGGCCGGATTCAAGTAAGGTTGTCAATCGTCACTTTGGAAAATTTGGACTACTATCAGTAAGAATGAAATTAAATCTAATATCCAACATTGTAACCATAGAATTGTGTATGATGCCAGACTAAAAGCTTTAAATAAGATTTAAAGCGAAACGAAGTTTAAACCTAATTTAATTTACAAAGCAAACAAGATTATCGAGTTGAGTAGTTGCTCTAGAATATTGGAAAACTTTTCTTAGGTTAAACTTATGACGGCGACAGGTTGAACTGCGAATACAAACTTAAACTCTAAGTAGTCATTTCAAATAGACAAGTGACAGGTACTTTTGCATGGTGTTTGCTATTTACAATCCACCCACAGGCATAGTGACTGCGAATGAACTGCAGTTTTCATTACAGAACGTGGATCTCATGGAGAAGAAGAATGAATCAGTAGTTAGATACTACACGGTACATAGTTCTGAATTCAATATTGTTTCTACTACCTATATAATGTAAGCAAAAAGTAAAAAGTCGTAAAAAATATACAAACTAATTAATGAAAAAAAAAAATATAATAAAAATAAATGATAAACTATATACAAAATATAATAAATGTACCAACAAGTATCAGTGACCTATTGCGTCTTAAATCTGCAACTTCTCAGTTGGACGTAGTGAGGACCACAATATAGTAATTGCCAATGTCAGCGAGTGAGACGCAATCAGATTCCAAGTCCGTCCAGTTTATTCCAGATCTGTCAACCTTGTTTGAAGTACCGGCGGTTAGTGCCCCCAAATCTTCCAGTCAACGGTTCTCACTCAGTAATGTGGATGAATCATCAGATTTATACCTCGGACGTGCTGAATAAAAATATACTGGAATTTACGTCGAATTGGGTGAATTGGGCTTTATTTTGGTATGATTGAGTTTAAAATCGCATATTGTTTAGAAAGCGGGTCGTACTATGTTATCCGGTATTTATATGTATGATTTGTAGTACCTATTAGTGTGCCAATAGATACAGCAAGTTGAAAGTCAGTATCAAAACCAAAATGAAAAGGTCTCTTGAAATTAGCTTAAAGGTCAAAAATTTAAACCGCAAAGCGACTGGCAGGCAACTGTACCGAAGTTCAATGAAGTTTCTGTCTTAAATCATTATTCCTCTTCATATTGACCTACGTCAAAGCGTAAACAAAGCTACAGACTACACACTATCGCAAAAGAAAAAAATTATGAGTAATAATTAGATTTCCTCATGGACAAGTAGCAACAGACTATTACAATATAATTATTATGTAACGGAGTCGAGAATCTGTCGACGATGACATAAAAATGATGACAATGATATATCGTGTTATGTTATGTAAATTGTATGTTGTCATACAATGTTGACCTTCAAGGCTTCAACCATTTTGTTTGATGGTACCGGTTACCACAAAGTACCAAAGCAGAGAAGATCAAGAAGTATAATTTGAAAACTTTGGACAAAATTAAGCATTCAACTACATTATAATAATTATGGATTGAAAGAATGATGATAATATGGATAGACAACAGGGAGAATACAAAGAGGGAAAAGATCATCTTGTGCCAACTGCAAATAAGTGCAAGGGCGGATATTAAATAAAATCCCAATCCCATCGAGTAAGCAAGCAAACATTTTTTTTTTAATAAAGTCGAACGTTTCTTCATAATATTGTTCAATAATAAAGCACTTGTTATAACAACCGATAGGTGCTCACTTATCTAGTAAGCACTTAAAGTATGATGACATTGGAATTTATTTAGATTTTAATTACAAAAATAGATCCTCCAATACAGATGATATATAATTAGGAATTACATAAGAATACATCAAGTTTTTATTCAATATTCAAGTGCTTCGTTAAATAACAAAGGGTAAAATATTTGGTAGGTACAAACACTTTTTGTGTTCTTTATTAAAATAAGGATCAAGTTTAAGACAAAAAATTAAACAGTCGAGAAAAAATATAGTAGACCACTAAAACTGTCTATGGTAATATACTAATGTACAATGAAGCTTATGAATAACAAAAGCATAACTAAATAAGCTTTAAAGATAATATCAAAATTGAAGATGAAAACTAGAATTGGTCTCATATTCTAAAATAACTAACTAAGTTGAACCAAACAGAGCCAAGTAGGATTGCGCAATTTACAAATTGCGACGAGTCAAAGTCTGGATTGCATAGCGACGCAAATTATATCAAGCGAAGTGAATTAGTGTGCAGTGAAGATCGCGAGACCCAAAGACACGAAGTGAAGACGGTTGCGAGACGAAACACTCGGGAAATAAACGAGACATAGCTAATACTTGAGTAAAAGCGAACATCAAGTAACGTCTCGAAGGATAATGAATAAGCATCTTGTGTTTAGGTATCTACACTAAAGCAAAAGAAATTTACACTATTTCGCAAGAACCTTAAATTTCAACAAGGATTAAAACATTAAATGAGGCACGATATTCAAAAAACAAAAATGACTTACCAAAAACTAACAAAGGACCGTTCAGTATGACCAAGTCTACAAAATAAAGGAAACTAAATACGCAGAGAGACAGAGCAGGTAAAAAAGGTCTAAAAAGAAACAAAAGGGAGCGTTCAGCAATGTATGTGTAGTCTGTCTACAGTCCAAGGACTGGCTGGATGGATGTTATTACTGAAGTTAGCCGCCGGCTAGACAGGACACAATAGCCAGACATTTAAAATCACCAAACGCTTCGCCCGTTCCATTTTATTACTCAAACTTAGAAGTCAACACACACATCGAGGAAGCAGAATATTATAAAAACTAAATTGAAAACTATCCAGACGGTGTTCCAACACGTTTTCCTCTTGGTGCTGCAGAAAATAAGGATCGCAATTTCGATGTAGATGGGGAAAAGGGAGATGCAGTTTCAAGTTTAATGCACGCATGTCTAGACGGGAGAATGCGGGGAGAATTTATTGTAACTATATTATGTAAGTAATGGTATACTTACTGCTGTCTGAGAATAAACTACTTCAATATAGGGTTTACGGTAAAATGAAAAAGGCTATTGGATGCTTAGTAATAAATGCATTTTCTAGAGAATTTTCTATTTATTTATATTTACTAACTACCAATAATGAATGTCTGATTCATCTACAAAATTCTTGGGAACGCTTAGAACAGACAACAATGAAATAAATCCATAATAAATCACACTGTTTACGAACAAAGTTCTAGTGAAAAGTGATCCAAAACGTGAACAGGCAAAAATGCAGTTTTTGGTTCAACCAAATGAAACAGGACTTTAAGTGAGAGACATTAGAGTGAATACTAAAGAGACAGAAATTAAATTTTATTGCAGAACTGTTTGTACGAAACTGCAAAGGATTAGACTTAATAAGGACACAGCATTTTCTTTAACAACAATGAACATTTTTAATTGTCTTTAAACATCTGAGACGCAATAGGAAGGAGTGAGTATGTAGCACAACAAAGGGTTTCGGTATTTCAAGTCGCCTTCATGTAAATATTTTCCTTAAACTGGTTGGCTGGGAGCCAGACCTACAAAGACGAGTTTATACCTTAAAATTGCTCTATTTAGGTGATTATTTCCCTTGGCGTGCAGTGCAACGGTATCTCCCGAACCCGTTACAGTAATGAAGGACCGGTTAGTTGAGCAGATTTCACTTTAATTACATGAATTTATGCAGTTTGGCAATTTGCGACCAATGTCAAGTGTAGCTGATGGGGATAACAGTACAGTACTCTGTACTTGCATGAGACGATTTTTGTCTTGGTATTAAGTGCGAGCGATGTAATCGCTGCATTTTACCGTTGCGATTCGTGAGTTGCGTAACACTGCAGTGGTGTCGATACAGTAGAGATGATGCAGCGCTTTTGTCGTCTGGACAACTTTTGGGATTCACTTAGTTAGTCAGCGATAAAGCCGCTGTTAGACCAAAGTAAATGAAGTCTCTTGAGTAGCAACTCATACTTTTATCAACTTCCTCATTGTATTGATAACTTGACACAACGCGCATTAAATTGTTACATCGTTAATTCACAACAAGACAGAGCATGTCATTGTATCCCTTTGTTTCTACCGTATTTCATTTCCAAGGTCATCTACACTTGCAGGTGGAATATTAAAGTTTTGTCTGCAATTTCGAGCTCCATTATGGTTTGGTTGCGGTTTTATAGTTGAAATAAAGTTTTTATGAAATTGTTCGCAGTTCTAGGTAGTTTGTCTTGACTTTGTAGCGAGGAGGTTGAATAACCTTGAGGTACCAAGGTATAGATTTTACCATTAGTGTAAGTTATATGACCGTGATTACTTCTCAAAGAAATTCACAAGTTTGTTGAATGTCTAAGAAGTTCAAGAATGTGTAAATTGGAAGAGAAACATAAGACAATCGTCTAGCTGTGACAAAATCACAGAGTCTCATATTCATTTCCTGGTTTATGCGTCTGTGAATCAGCAGACTGCCTGCCAAGCGTTACTGCCAAATTACCGACTGTCTCCGCACTGGAAGTCTCTCAGTTAGTCGTCTGTACTCAAAGAGATCACTTACTCATAGATGGTTCATGGTTTTGCAAGAGTTTACGGACAATACGGCCATACTTTTAAAGACTGACGACTTAGCTTCGAAGGAACCAAGTAGATCGTCCACTAGTTAATATTTTAAGCTGGCTGGCTATCCGTTTGTGCACCGAATGTGGTCTAGGCTACTGCTTTGTTTTTTTTTTTAATTTAGAATGGGTCTATTAATCTACGATCTCGATTGACAAAAATTGAATAAGATGGAGACTTTTTAATAGGTATCGTATTACCCAATAACTAAACCGCAGAAGTAATATGGATTCAGCTGCATGCAGGGTACTGAGACTGGAGACTGGCCCAAAAATAATGATCGGTGTTTCAATAAAAAAAGTCATCTTGACCATAAAGGTGTGTTAGCAGACGTGTAAACTCAGCTTAACAGTATCTATGGTTTCGCAATTTACTACAGTTAGGAGCGTTAGGATCGACAGACCAGAGGCAATCTATCGTACAGTCGTGCGTTTTGGTCGTTCCACTGCAGTCACGAGCTCCAGGCCAAAGATAGCTGAGATTAGCTTTGTGGTTTATTTTATGGGCCTACGAATGCATTGGATGATTTGGCTGGATTGGACTCTGTGGCGTACGCAGAATTTGTGTTTGTTCTATTGTACTGTTAGAGTTTGTGCTACGATAGATCGTTGCATTTTAGTATTACTACTCATTGTTTGCAAATTATCTGTCATTCGTTCCTCTTTACTGTTGTCTCTGGTGTCATTTAGGACATCACTGTAATAAATTAGCATCCACGTCTTATCTTGTCCTTATTAACTACGTATCTACTATGGGCTGTCATAACATCGTAAATGTTTCAAATGATCACCTTCTCTGACACAAAGAAAGGCAAATGCACCTACTAACGTAAATACTACAAAGACAATACTAACAAAAAGTCCCGATGACTCATAAACGTTAAGTAAATCACCTGTAATTTCATCAACGTTGCACGAATCCATTGTTGCGCGAACTTGGGTTAATTACAAAAGATTTAGTGTATTACAAAGGCGCACACGTTCTTTGGATTATAGCCAACAGCACAAGAAAACGTATAAAGTAAGTAACAGGAACTTTCTCCACCAATCAGGGGTTTGTTGATCTGACCAACACTTTGAAGTTCGTGAAATATTGAAGGATGGCGAAGAGTTTGTTTGTAGCCGTGAGGAATTCGAGTGTATTGTTGAAGATATATCGTAAATTTTCAGAATGTGATGCGTCTTCAAATTGTTGATCTTCTTGGAAATTAAAACGATGAAGAAATTAACGGAAAAGTCGTTCTCAACACTGGAACAGCCCTACTACTTTTATACTAGGCCTTTATTATAGGCCTTGTATGGGCTGGCAAGAAATGAACACTGATGTTAAAAAAAAAGAGTTTTTTTAACATCCAAATCAACCTAAATTCAATTGAAGTCAGTAAGATGAAGCCCGTAGGTTTTCCTATTAAGCAAATTGGCAATGAGCCCTATAAATGGTGACTCTTGGGACCTACACTGTCGTTAAGTAATCTGACTACATTATTGTGCATGACATGCATAGATATTAGACACCTGTCTCTCATACTTAATTCAAGTTTGATTGTTACTTGCATTAGTTAATGGATTAAGAACATTTTTAGCATGTAGACCATGGTCTTTAATTCTAAAAAGGAATGTACGAAAGTGGAATAAAAACTTATAATTTCCGGATTCATTCGGCAATCTCCGTGCATTTCCTTTTTTTTGTAGTTTAATATCCAAGTAAGTTCATGGATAATGGCCAGCATCATTACAGAGATTTTCAGTCCTTTTTATGTGCTTGGCACAACACTAATTCTATTGAGAGCGTTATAAACTTACTGTAGTACCTCATAATACATTTGGTAGTGATTGTAATGGTGCCTTAAGTACCAATATAAGTTTAACTTTAGGTCGTTTTAGGTTTCGTACAAAAGTACATTCATAACACTAGAACAAAATTTTATATAATAACTGGGTCTATGAAAGTGCTAGCGAATAGGGTGTGTGTAAAATTGCAAATTCTTTTCTTTTTTTTAAACTGTCACGTTATATTTTAAGTTAGATTTTAATTTCTGCCCTGTCTGAAATAGATTGAAATCTGTTACTAAGAAATTTAGTTCTTTTAATATTCGATGGCGTGCGATTAATAAAGTCTATGACCAGCATAGGACTATTGTACGATGCTGATGAATATATATGATAGAAGAAACTAAATAAAAGGGTGGAAAATTCTGGCCTATGCGAGAACAATGAGTGCACAGAGACATTATAGATAATTATATATCAAACATATGCACGTAACCAAGATGTAGGTCGCACGTTAAAATGTTTACTTTGACCGAGAACTGAATTTGATACCACGAGAATTGAAAACACTCCCGCATCTCCGCACTCCTATTCTATTGTACACAATATATTGTAACAAAGATAATAAGGTGTCTTTTTCCTTAATTACGTTTTTAGTATTTTTACAGGGTCAATGTAAGAAAATATGTTTTTCTTTTGCTCAATTTTTAGCGTGTAAACATGGCCAGTACTATTGCGCAGTTTCGCATTATTTATAAATATAAACTTGTCTATTTTCCTCAACAGTACGACAATCAGCTGACAGCTTCATATTTGTTATTCTCAGTTCAAAAAACTGTCATAAACAAACCGTTTTTTGCCAAAAACGTTAAAACACGTATGAATTTAAATATTATTAAAATACGCATACAACTTTCACTCGAGACTATTTTTATACAAGACCCGTATCAAAGCAATCATGGATGCAAGAGGTCAACACCCGAGAATGAGATTAAAACCTTTTACTTGTCATAACTTTTTAAAACTATAGATTTTAAACTCAACTTGAGCGTTCGAAATTACTTTTGAAGAATTTAAAACAGCTTGAATGAAGAGGGCTCCACAAAAGAATTATTTAACAATAGGCAAACGAAATTCATTGTAAATTGTGTTAAATAGTGAAGAAAGCCTTCAGAAATAAACGCAAAGGAAAGTAGCACTAAGTTTGGCTTCTTTGTATGAAGACGTTTACCTGAAAAGGTCTTCGAGAACTTTGACGATAAAACGACGAAACGTAAGTATATATATATATACGTAAGTGTATATATATTATAACATTTCGAGGAACTGCATTAAAGTTACAAGTACCTACTTGACTTATCTTTTGTACCTATTATGTACATCTTATTGTAAATGGCAAGTTCACGACTTGCAAATTATGCGATAAAAGTATAAATAAACAAAAGAGGACTTTACTTTTACGACCTTTTTTGACATTAACATTAACGTCACTGTCATTTTGACATAAGACTGAAACTGGTGTAGTTCCGTCAAAAGTTTGTTGACAATCACGGTTCTTTGTTTACTATTAATAGTTCGCAACTGTAAGTTGACCGCATCTGTGCCGTACGGTTCAGTTGACCGCAAAATTGAATCATCATGTCATAGTGGTAATTGTTTGTGTATGTGAGAGACTACGTACGGTGCAATAACAGTACCGTTAGACAAGAGACGAGTTACCGGGCCACCAGACGACCATAAGATACCGCTACACGCCTTCTACGGCAGCCGGCCAAATTATAACTGTAACTAGTCGCAAGTCGCGGTGGATAAACGTAATCGCAAGTTCGTCCTAGTCGCTCGTGTGCAAGCATCTCATTTGCGGTGAAATCGTGCGGTGCCATATTTAATGACCATGTCGGTACTCACTTTCCAATCCTTGTCCTGGCTGACAGTTCGCGATGATCGATCGATTGTGTGAATACTCATACGAACACCATTACTATGCCTTTGTTGTTTACTGTATAAAAGACGATGTTATGAGCAATGCTCACACATTTGCATTGAAAGACATCGATATGCATTGATATGTATCGATGAGTCCACTGATATTATAAATACGCTACACTCCCGACGTAAAATTATACATTTTTTTTAAAGCACAAGTCCGCGATTGCCGTATATTACGTTCAATGTTCAAGAAAAATAAAAGAAAACGAATTACCTTCTGGCACAGTGGCGAATGCGTAATTTTAGACGTGGTGAAAAATCTTCGGTACAAACGCTGACGGATCAGAGCTCCACAGCACAACACTTCACACTAATATTGCGCAGAAGAGGAAAAAATCTTTTAAAATAACTGCACTAAATTTAGCCGATATACGCGATAACACGATAGCTCTAAACAAAGTAAGTGTGGACGCGGCACACGTCCGTCGCGCACGAAGTCCGTACGCGAATAGAACAGCTTGTTGAGTTGTTGAGTCGCGCGCTCCGCTTGTCAACAAACAAAGAGGGCTCGATGGCGAGCCTTCTGCGCAGGCGCACCGACGCCACACGCACACAACGCAACGCGTGTGAATGAACACGTAAACATTGAGTGGATTAGTAGATTTGCGCTGTACTCAATTTTGTAAAATTGGAAGAGTCGCGCCCGACACTCTGAACAAATTAAAATGGTTTGCGGAAAAGTTTGGAACCTTTCGAAACGTAAGGTTGTGCTAGACAGGGCCGGTTCTCTACTCAAACGTTACTTCAGTCGAAAGCGATTGCCGAACTAAAGAAAGTGCGCATCAAAACAATAACACGGGCGTTATCGGGGCGCGCACGAAATCGAGTACCGTCAGTAATTGGTTATAACAAATTAATCGTTACAATTATAAATAGTCTAGACTATTCGACAGCTGCTTCCACTTCCATACACTAATACATAATTATGGGTAGTTTAGCAGTTAGAAAAGTAAATCGTGAAAGGTCACGAACATAGAGCACATTCAGTTCTTATGTTGGCACGATATTCGTAAATATATAAGTAGCCGTGAACCTGAAGATGTGCGTTAGAAAGAAATTTGGTCCAAACGCGGGGGCGGCTAGGCATCATAGTTCGCGAGAAATACTGAGGACAATGTAGGCGACTGTTTTATTTTTGCACAGCGGTGCATCGAACAAAAATTGGCGTACACACGGCGACAGATCAACCTATACAAAACCAGTTTATGCGGATCTCTCATTGTACTTAAAATTTATGGTGTACGATCCGTTGTTGAGAGAGCAGCATAAACTGGTTTTGTATAGGTTGATCTGTCGCCGTGTGTACAATGCAATGGCGTTGAACGGATATGACAAGTCTGATAGTGCGTTAACTAGACAATAGATGTATGTTTTTGATTGGACAATGTATTATATGTAGACATGTCTAAGGTTGATTTTGTTTCGGAAAAAAGTACCGTGATTTTCGTATGAAAAATGAATGAATGCTGTTCGTTTTTACTTACACTTAGCGAAATAAATTTATATTTATGCACCTGTTAAAATTTCAATGCTTTTAATAGTTTCGCCTATTGTTATATGACAAGATACGTGTTCCCAAAAATAAACACTTCGACGGCGTTCACTGTATTAAACAATCAACGAATGAGAACTAAGTGACAGTTGACCAACATTATGAAATCAACGGTAGCAAATAATAAATTTGTAATGTTGCCGTCTTGAAATCGATGTCCAGAGGCCCCACTGAGAAATGGCCTCTACCATTGATTTCTTTTTTTGAATAAACATTTAAAATAGGAACAGTGTTACTGTTTCAAAAATCATGGTTTCCCTACCTCAATTGTCCTACAAATACCATCGGAAAAAACTGCGTACTACGGGTCAACGACTCGTGTAAACATTTCGCTAACAATATTTGATCTACCTACTTAGTTAGCGCAGCCCTAAACATGGAGGACCACACCTATTGTTTTGAAGAAGGTTGCATGTAAGTCACTAAGTAATTATTTTTAACCGACTTAAAAAAGGATGAGGTTCGATGTTCGACCGTATTTTTATTGTATGGTTACCGATTACTCCGCCAACTGTGAACCGATTTTTGTAATTATTTTTTTATTCGAAAGGGTATTCTTCCGAGGTGGTCCCATTTCAATCTTATTTATATTGCTTCGGTAGTTTATGAGTTGTCGTCGATAATACATTATTTTTCTGTCTATATGGATGGTCCGCTTAGAAAAAACTCGATAAAAACTTGTGTGAGATATCAACGTACCCGATACTACGGCAAATAATTCAAGGAAACAAACGTCACCGACTTCCGGAAGTAAAGTTATATTCCACCTTTTGCTTTTTTTTTTGGAAGTAAGATTGTTTAAACATTTTTTTTACCAAAAATCTTAGCCTAGGTAGCATCAGTTACTAGTATTACAGATTAAAAAGTTTCAGCCGACGCACGGGACGTTGCCGCTTAGGTGTAAATTTTGATAAGCAATATAGGATAATAGGAGAATTTGGAAGTCTAGATTTTGACTGAATTTACGACATCTTGGATTTCAGAGGTCTAGAAGATCTTCAATTGTGAACAAATCGAAGAATTATTACATGAAATTTTCGAACACTAGCGTATGGTCTAAAAATCCGGTTAATTTACAAGACTACGAGGCTCAGCGTAGGCCCATCGTAGCAGTTTGTAGGTCCTTCGTAGCAGTCTGTAGGTCCGTCGTAGCAGTCAATAAGGGTCGTATCGTAGGCCTATCGGCAAAGTGTAGTTTGTGTCGGCACTACCGACTCAAAGGACCAACGAACATACTTCAAAATTCCGAAGCACAGCCCGAAAGAGATTTAATCAAGTCAACGCATTCGAGCGGACGGCGACGTATTTCAAGTTTCCAATCATTTGATAAATAGCCTCTCTTGCGTCAAATTGTGAAACGAATGTTTATCTTGATTCAGTGACTTTATTTACATCACACGGTCGATTTCAGTGACATATATTTTACGTAGAAAGGAACAGTGATAATATTAAAGGTGCCTTTCCTTTGGATTTCGTGATTTTTAATAGAAATGACGATTTTAAAATATGAATGGTAAATAAAGGTGAAGTGAGGTTTATTTGACATATTGCCAGTGGATCATTGTTCTGAAATGTGTGTCGAAAATAATTCATCAGTCGAATGGGCTATCCAGGATATTGGAATACCCAGGTCGATCACTGAGCACTGAGTTTTTCTACCAAAAAAATCTCAGTACCAGCTGCGGAGCCTACATTTATATGTTGATGGCAATAGCGTAGGCCCCGACACATACTAAAACATAATAATGTGATAGCAAGGGTTTACAGATACTGTTATTAGTTTAAAAAATGGTCGGGAATCGAAAGACCAGTATAATGATAAAATGATTTCAGATTAAATATGTGTCGAATAAAATAACCGATTTTAATTACAAATCCAAGTCACTCTCTCATCGGGGTTGCGGGTTGTTCTGGGGATGCGGGTTGTTCGAAAAAAATACCGCGGCCCCGGCACATAAAGGGCAAAAGAAGGAACATGGGTAGGTTTTAGTCAGTACAAGTCTGACACCCAGTTGGGAGTTATATGATGATTTTCTGTCCGCAATTAAAAAAAGTACCTCTCTCAACAGACGGTAAGCGATGATGAATTTAAGTACACACAGATATTGCTTAATATTCCACTCACTTTGTAAATGTTGCCATGACATATACATGCATTATCGTTGACAGATAACAAAGTACTACGCTGCACAAATTTGTGTAAAGAAAATAATTTGTACGGAAAACATTGAAATCATACAAAACATTTGTATGAAATCATACATAGTTGCTCAGTACTCGAATATTTCCAAACGACCTTAACAACTTGAAGGTCAGTGACCTGTATTTAAAGAATCGATTCGTTTAAATTACGAATTGATTTTTACCGATTTTCGATTGGCGTTCTCGAGATATTTTTAAACGGGATCGATACTGTGGCAGCGATTATGTCTAATGATGTGTAGGTACGTCATTCAAGTAAGGTATTTACTTGCTTATATTGTACTTCTTTATATATTTTCAAGGAAGTTTGTGACGGCTATTACAGAAAAAAATAAAAGAAGTCGTTTGTCTTGGTATGGAGATGTAATGAGGAGGGACAAAATAAATGTGATCAAAAGAGTGATAAATATGAATGTTGATAGATGGATGGATTGTGTAAGGAAAGATATGAAGGAGAAAAGAGTAAACGATGCCGTGACGTCTGACAGGGGAGAATGGAAGAAGAAAACGTGTTGCGCCGACAAAATGTTGATATCTTTGCGTGTACTTATTAACCAACCTTAACCAAAGCCGATTGCTGGCTGGTTCGCCATGACGTTCCAATACTCAGGTAATTTAAAAAAAAATAGAAAGAAGAAGACTAGGGAATGGCGTAGGAAGTGTGAAATGTATCTTTCAAATCCTTACTTCCTTACTAATATTATAAATGCGAAAGTGAGTTTATTTGTTACACCTTCACGCCTAAATGGCCAAACCGATTTTGTAGAATTTTGGTACAGAGATGGTTGAGTCCCTGAAGACGGACATATGCTAATTAATAGTAAGAGAAGGGGGAGAAAGAGGAAAGAAAATTGTAGAGAAAAATATTTTTTTTTTCGATATTTTATGTGCATTTATTATAGTAATTTAGCGCATATCTTACAGTTTTGTAACCAATAACTCACTAACGAGACTTATTTTTAAGAAAAACCGTCTCCCGACTTACAACGGTCCTGCCGTGGTTTTTTTTGCCATCAGGAACCGGAACGTCTGCATAAAGTGAACTTTCGGTAACAAACTGGTTATCGATAACCGGAGTTTTAAGGTGCACATAAATGCAACCTGTCCTTAATCAACATAATTAAATCCACCAACCGTTTAAAAATAGTATTGATACCTTTTTTTAACGGCATTTATTTGTAAGTATTTTTTACACAAGGGCCATGGCTGAAAATATATAAAAATATTCTTCATTTCGTTTGTCAAGCAATTTTCTGGGTACTAAGTCAGTATGTTCAAGTACCCGGGCTTAGGACCGATAACACCAATAAAACTGAACGCGATCACCATCTGCCAGTGTCATTATTATTCCAGATAAAAAAAAAACAAGTTCAAATACGAAAATACAACCACTGAAAAATCCCGCTCTAAAAATAGTAAGAAGTCATCATCTGCCTAGTTTTTGTCCAACTAAGCGGATACAGCTGAATACCAGTATTTTACATGATATTAGCCTATCTGACCTCCACAACCCAGTTAGTACTGGGTAATACGATACACCTAGGTAAGACTGCTTGTCAAACTTTCGGGTCACTAACTATGTGTAACGACTGACAAAGATCTGCAAATGACAGCAAAGACCAACAGCTTAACGTGGTTTCCGAGGCAAGTGTTATACAATTGTATAATCAGTCAAGTAAGTAAGTTATACAATTGTATAACACTTCATAATAAACTTTGACAGGCTTACATGAAGTGTTTACTAACACCAAGCACATTGTTAACGTCAAGTAACACGCATACGTACAAGGGCGAATTTAACCAATACAATAAAACTGAACGCGATTATTTGACCGTTTTTAACATAATACGGTGAACCCGATCCAAAATTGTTGGGTAAAGACTAGATAGATGATGATACAATTCAGTGTATAGTTTCACAATTTAAGGGTCTTTAGACGCAGAGCAAAAACCTGATCCACCATACCATACCTACCTTGTTAATACAATAAAATCTCACAGGAGTTCTTAAACAAAAAAAAAAATATGAAATAGGCCTAATATGCTTTTCATAGTTCTCGTATTTTCTAACAAACCCTTTTATTTTAATACCCATGTTATTTTGCATAAAAAACGAGTCCACCATCTTTGGGAATGCGCCATATTTAATTTAGAAAAAGAATGACGTCACGTAGCTAGCCATGCACTTCAAACTAATCTAACTTTTAGTAAGAGGACAGTAATCATAATAAATAACAAACATGGTAAATATCCCGTTACAAAGGTTGTAAATCATTCATAATTTTCCTGCCCTTGTTTCATTCTATTTGGGGTCGGCACAACACATTTTCTTCTTCCATTCTCCCCTGTCAGACGTCACGGCATCATTTACACCTTTCTCCTTCATGAATAGCATATACAATAAAATAATATACTTACACAATCCATACATCTTTTCTTTGGCCTTCCTCTCCCTGTCTACCCATGAACATTAAGATCCATCACAATTTTAGTCATTAAATGTTGTAAATAAAGTAAAAATACACCCTGTATAGCTCTGTTCCTTTCGCTCAGCGGAATAAGTTCTGCTTTAACACGTCATGGTAGGGTAGCAGGACTGTAGCTTTATTTTGTTTCTTGACATTCAAAAGTGCCTGTAATGGTCTAATTGAAATGAATGCTTTGAATTTTTAATTTGTTCCTTTCCTTTATTTGTACTGTTTGAACTAATCAACATTCAGGCACCTACGCACCCTCTTGGTTTTGTTATTTATTTTTATAGTTTTTTTTTATTATTCCAGAACTCTATTGAGTTTGTATAGTATTAGGAAACATACATCTGTTTTAATAAATGCTTGTTATACACACATCGACATACTTGACTGTTTGACTATCATAAAGTAAATATAAACCTCTTAATCTTCGCTTGAGAGAACCTGAAAATGATCTAACAAACTATACTTTGTTATTTCCAGTAGTCTATTAAATCCACTTCAAAATTCAATTACAGATATGAGCAGGATGCTTCGAAATCAAAGATTACTGATACCATTTTACGAGCGAAACGATAAACATCGCTAAAACATGAAAAAAATATTAAGCGCGATACGGTTTGAAAGTGTCTCTATTATCTGTCTGTGTGAAAATGGGGTGTGTATGTAAGTAGAGCATTTTATTTAGCATTTCAGTATAGAAATTATGTGCTTATGTGAAGTGTCTACGATCTATATAAGTAGGTATATAGTAAATGTAGCGTATTCTAGGTAAACGAAGTGAAATGAGAAATAGAGCACCATTTGTAAGATAAAAGTAGGTACTTGATAAAAGAAATTGCTTTTCGTACGGTAGAAAAATCTTTACTTAAAAGAATTATGTTTTACAAAAATCTAGAAACTCTTTAGTTCGTGTAGTTTGCGTATACAAGGTGTTAAAATACGCAAGACCTCCTGTGAGGTCTGTCAGACCACGAAACTGTACAATAGACTAGTTTCCAAAAAAATTAACGCGTGACGTCACACGTAACTTTGGGGAGTATCAGACTTTTACTGACTAGAAACCATCCATGTTCATTCTTTTGCCCTTTCTGCGTGTTCCGGAGCCACGGTTTCTCTTTCCAACAACCCGCAAATCCAGCAGGCCCTGGCAGACCCCTCTGCTTTGCTGACATCTCTTTGAGCCTTCTCCAGCAGTTTACATTAGAATTTTAAAGGGAAAAGTTTACTCACATAGAGAGCCTCGGACGAGTGCGTGGAGTACGTAACGTAAATAAGTTGATTTTTGAATAAAATATACATCCTATGGCAATTTTGTTTGCAACAAGTACAATCAGTAACATCGATAGATATGAACAAATTCCTGGAATTTTGAAAACATTATACGTGATATTTTACGTTACGTTTACCCTGTGAATGTTGTCTATCCAAAATAGTGAGTAACGCTACTTGGAACTAACTACAGTCTTCCATTCCCTGTAACACTGTGATCAGTCTATATAGACCGTAAAAAAAGTTCCTAAAATGTTTGTTTCACCCCCACGCTTCGCCGAACTGATGGAAATTCGGCGAAATTACCCATGAACAAATTAATTACATCAGCCAATGACGCAAGCTTCGATATTTGAATATATTCCGAATAGCCCTGAAGTCCGTGAAGGGTAAGTTGAATCACTGATTACTTTTATTGAGTCTTTGGAGACTATCCAGAGAGTAAATGATAGAATTAGATATAATTATATATAACTAGCTGTGCCCCTATGTGTTGCTATGCAATTTTCTACCTTTCTACCTAACCTACCTGCCCTGGAATGCAAAACCGTGGAAATCGGTTCGTGCGTTCTGCAGTTATAGCGTCAGGAAGGAAAATCCGACTTATTTTTATATAGTAGATTATAATTATGATAGAATATGTACTTACGTACGCCCAATTCATTACTCAGTTTTTGTTTTTGCGGATGGCAAATCGTCAAATAACTTACCCCTTGTCAGTAAAAGTCTGACACTCCTCGTCAGACTTTTACTGACTAAAACCCACCCTTGTTTCTTCATTTGCTCATATATGTTTCGAAGCCGCGGTATCGGTTTCGAATAACCCGCAACCCCGGCAGGTATTTGCCGGCAGGTAATTTTTTTCGTGGTTTTATTGTTAACCCTTACGATGTTTCTAATGAACACCCTAGGCAATGCAACAGAATCCTTACTCCTTACTAATATTGTAAAAGCAAAAGTGAGTTTGTTTGTTAGGTCTTCACGCCTTAATGGCTGAACCGATTTTAATGAATATTGGTACAGAGATAGTTGAGACCCCATTTAAAAAAAAAGTGGTAAATGGGGGAGAAAGAGGGATGAAAAGGGAAAACTTAGCTTTGCTATTACTATCAATAAAGCGCTAGGGCAAAAACTACAGGCACCAGGTTCCTGCAAATCATGAAAGGGGAACTGAGTTACCCAGTACTTAACGCGAGCGAAGCCGCGGGCAAAAGCTAGTAAATGAAGAAGGCTTCTAAATTAGACAAAAGTAGGCCTACTATGACATCATAAAGCAGAACTTATTCCACTGAGTGAAAGAGATGGTGCTAGACACCCTGTATAGCTCTGTCTCTTTCCCTCAGCGAAATAAGTTCTGCTGTAACACGTCATGGTAGGGTAGCAGTACCCTAAAAATCACCGTCTGATAATACATACATACACGTCTAGGCTCCTCTTTACCTGTAAGTGGTATTTTGCTTATATTTTAAAGCCTTTGTGCCAAAGTGCTTGACAATGTCAAGCAGATTTTTTGCTTATCACATCAACGTTGCGAATGACAGTTCGTAAATAAGATATGGCCACGGTGGGAAAAGTTCGCATTTTCTAGACATTTTTTTTTACGTTCGTATCACTTTAATGGATATCGTTGTTGATAGAAGATGAAAGCATATTCAGTTTTTGGTAAATATAGTATAGGGAATATCTTAGTTTTTGGGTATAGGAAAAATATTCAGCTACCTAGAGAAACACTGGAATTAAAAAAACGTACGGTCTGTTCCAAAGGTATCTGGTGAAAGTGTAAACTAACCTTGTTCAGTTTAGTTTCAATTCTCACGCACTTACTACTTTAACGGAACTACTATCATCATCTGCCTAGCCTTTTCCCAACTATGTTGGGGTCGGCTTCCAGTCTTATCGGATGCAGCTGAATACCAGTATTTTACATGGAGCGACTGCCTATCTGACCTCCAAAACCCAGTTAGTACTGGGTAATACGATACCTCTTGGTAAGGCTGGTTGTCCGACTTTCGGGACACTTACTATCTCTAACGACTGACAAAGATCTACAAATGACAGCCGGAACCAACAGCTTCACGTGCTTTCCGAGGCACGGAAGAAACTCGGTATGTAACGGGTCACCCATTCACAGATCAACCTAGGCAAGCGCGGCTTAACCTAAAGATCGAGCTGAGCGGCTGCTATTATTTAGCCACGAGTTCCTCAACGGCTCTTCCTCAGCTTCCTTAAACGGAACTACTATAACGGTCGAAATGTGCGTGTACTAATTAATACACCTCTATCTTACACTTTGGGGATTAAAAAGTTAAAACTTTTAGTACTTAGCTACTCTATTATAAACTCATACGGTGTACAGGTAAGTAATTATACGTATTGTTATCCACGGGTTTTGCTGGTTTATTTATTTTACTACTAGCTGGCAGCCGCGGCGTATCCCGCGTGATATAAAAAAACCTATATGTCATTTAAACTATAAGTAATCTACCTCTGTGCCAAATTTCATCAAGATCTGTTCAGACGTTTTTGACTAACGCTAACTTAAACCTGCGTGATGATCGAAAAAAAATATCTTTCTCTCCCCTTTTCTTACCTCTTTCTCCCCCATTTCTAACATTAAAAACAAAAAAATATAATAGCCTATCTCCGTCTCCAGGGTCCCAACTATCTCTATACCAAAATTCATCAAAATCGGTTCAGCCATTTAGGCGTCAAGACGTAACAAACAAACAAACTCACTTTCGCTTTTGTAATATAAGAATTAGCACTTTGAACTTCAACTGAACTGATCAAATAAAGCTAAATCTTATCACTGTAAATCAAATTGCGGATAAAACCGACGACAACAACACAAAACAGTGTCAAATCTTTCCTTGACAAGCAATTACGAAGATTTAACAGTAAGGAAGCCCTCAATCAGTGCATCACACCTTGACCCAGGCTATCAGCTGGTAAGATCTGGTTGAGTCCTTGACACATGTAGCGTGCTGGGCAATTGTGTTGTAGTGTGTAATCTGATCGATTTGTGCCATGTGGCCTGTGTACTACAGAAATAGTTGATGGATATTTGGTTTAATCGTAATAAAATGTTTTAGAGGTTTATTTTTAGAGGTCCGTTGACAATTGGCAAAAACGAAACCTTAAAGATACGTTCTACCCGTCTGTCTGTCAGTACGTCACAACTATTTGACTCTGACGCTGTTGGCATCCCTTTTTTTTCTCCTTTCTTTGGGCGGAGCGGGGGGGAGTGTCAGACTTGTACTGACTAAAACCCACCCATGTTCCTACTATTGCCCTTTACGTTCCGGGGCCGCGGTATCTCTTTCGAACAACCCGCAACCGAAGCAGGCGCTGGCAGACCCGTCTGCTTTGCTGACATCTCTTTGAGGCTTCTCCAGCAGTTTGCATTAGAATAAAAAAACCGGCCAAGAGCGTGTCGGGACACGCTCAGTGTAGGGTTCCGTAGTTTCCCGTCCGTCACAATAAGTGTTCCCAGTTATGAGGCCAACCGAACAATTCGGTAATACCCGATCCAATGTAATAAGTACCTACAGCGCCATCTCTCCAGGAATTGGGTTACTAATTAATACAAAGACGTGCAATTTTGGTGGTAATTTTGGATTTCGAGAACCGATTTCAATAATTCTTTTTTTGTTTGAAATAAGATACGTTCAGGATAATAAAATATGTAAACAAAGTTACAAAAAAAGCTTGCATATACGATTACTACAAACTTAGTCCAGAAATTATTTTGTACAACTTTTGTCTTTTTTGTACAAAAACTGTTGTGTCAATCAAGCTCAAAATAATTTTCATAGAAAGTCCTTATAAAGTTCTACTTTTCAGATTTTTTTCATATTTTTTAGACTTATGGTTCAAAAGTTAGAGGGGGGGGGACACATTGTTTTTTACTTTTGGAGCGATTATTTCCGAAATTATTGACATTATCAAAAAATGATCTTAGTAAACCCCTATTCATTTTTAAATACCTTTCCAACAATATATCACACGTTAGGGTTAAAATTAAAAAAAAAAACACTTCCCACTTTACATATAGGGTGGCTACCCTAATAAAACATTTTTTTCAAATTTTTATTTTACCACTTTGTCGGCGTGATTGATATACATATTGGTACCAAATTTCAGCTTTCTAGTGCTAACGGTCACAGAGATTAAGCGAGGACGGACGGACGGACGGACGGACGGACGGACAGACAGACATGGCGAAACTATAAGGGTTCCTAGTTGACTACGGAACCCTAAAAAAGATTCCGACGAATTGAGAACCTCCTCCTTCTTTTGAAGTCGGTTGAAAATGGTCATAAAATATAGGGTTGAAATTAGAACTACCTACGTTTATAGTCGGAATGTCTTGTAGCAGCTGATTTCATACTAGTTACATAGAAATTGGTAGCGACCGACACAAAACACTTCCTTATATTGCCGGTTTTTTTTTCATAATAAAGAAAATACATTACTTGAAAGTATGAAGTAGTTTTCACAAAACTCTAAGCGATATTTTTTATTCCCATACTGAAAAACAAAAAAAACGTCATTTAAGATTTAAGAAACACCAACTCGTGTTCACCTGTTTCAAATTTTATCGAAAATTCGAGACAAAACTCAGTTTCAAACTGAGAACAATAGAATCAACCGTTGCACGTTGGTTCACACTGCACGCAAGACCATTACCATAATACAAAATAACACTGGCCGCCATTATATTTTTTACGCGTTCGCTTTTCAAATTCATAATTTAAAGACCGTTCTAGAAACAAAAACATAGTTTTATTAATTAGGCCTCATTCTCCCACAGTACAGTTTCGGAAATAAAACTTTTCGCGAATTTTTTTACAAAAAAACCGCGAAACGGTCACTAAATGAATCTATGAGTTAAAACTGGGGCATGTCGAGTGCACAAACTACAATCCACATTCGTATCATATCAGTCACCGGCTGTATGTTATTATGAACACTTGACCTCATTCTATGGCGAATTTTCATTCAGAATTTATATTTAGAGGTTAATTTGCATCGCTATAACCAGTTAGTAACAGTTAACGGTCTTTTTTACGAGGTTTTGTAGTTCTATTTTAGTGAAATAACTTTTTTTTACACATACATTTTGCCATTGAATATTATCTATTAACTAGAATAAATTAATCTCCATCTGAATTTTCCTAATGATTTTTACTAACAGCAAGCTTACCGCCACCATATTAAAAAACGGGCCAAGAGCGAGTCAGACTTGCACTGAGGGTTCCGCACAAACTTGTGGCATAAACGGCCATATCTTTTGACTGCGTAGACTAACATGGAGAACTGTTTTTTCACAGCACATAGTAACCACGGACTCAATCACGTGTTCCCGAAATAAAGGGTCTTGACAAACAGATATAGACAGACAGACGGACAATAAACTGATCCTATAAGGGTACCGCTTTTTTCCTTTTGAGGTACGGAACCTTTAAAAGGCCATAATTAATGGTCTTTAGGCATTACAAATTTGGTCCTGGGCCTTAGGGACGCCTTCATTGAGAGAATCCAGTAAATACATTATTAGGGACAGATTGGTCAGTTACGTGATTGGTACCAAGTTAAACCTTCTACTAATCACGTTACGTAATTAAACCTGTTTGCGTGTTTACAAGTAACGGGCGGTTTTGATTGAGACATCAATTAAGGTGATTAAAATTGAACTGGTGCCGTATGAGCAATTTAATAAAGAGAATTGTTATTGGACGTAGTTTTGAGTGGGAATCGAGGTGTTCTTATTTTGAATTTGTTTGTTATAAGAGAGGCTAGTCCTAACTAATATTATAAAAGCGAAAGTGTTTGTAAGTTTGTTTGAACGCGCTAATCTCAGGGACTACTGGTTGGAATTGGAAAATTCTTTTAGTGTTGGATAGTCCATTTCTTGAGGAAGGCTATAGGCTATATAACATCACGCTACGACTAACAGGTGCTGAGCAGCGCGGGTGAAACCGTGGGGAACAGCTAGTATTATCTATACTAATATTATAAAGCTGAAGAGTTTGTTTGTTTGTTTGTTTGAACGCGCTAATCTCAGGGACTACTGGTTGGAATTGGAAAATTCTTTTAGTGTTGGATAGTCCATTTCTTGAGGAAGGCTATAATAGGCTATATAACATCACGCTATGACCAACAGGTGCTGAGCAGCGTGGGTGAAACCGCGTGGAACAGCTAGTAGTTTATAAAACGGCACGGCTGGCGCAGTAGCTGAAGGATCGATTGCTGCGCCGCGTGTCGCGGGTACGATTCCTGGAACAAACATCTGCATGACCTGCAGATAGTTGTTTCGGGTGTGGCTGTTTGTGTATGTGAGTTAAAATGCTTATAAACGCACCCACGATACAGGAGAAATTCCTAGTGTGGGGCAACATTAAAAAAAAACAGGCTGAAGTGATGGTGGATTTTTAAGACAGGATGACAAGGACACAACTTTGCTAACCATGCATTGTCGTCCAAAGTATATGTATGCAATTTTTGTTATGTAAGTGAACCGGGAAGTGGGTCATATTTAGAGTCTAAGATTTTTTTAATAATATATAGTTTCAGGTGAGGGTAATTAAATCATGTTAAAATAAATGGTATGCTGTGTTTATTACTTACATAAATTTGCTTTGGTCTAAACAAATAATAATTTACTTATGAGATTTGCATTTTTTAATATTCGTGTATAAATCTTCTTATTTATATCCATATTTTTGTGTAAGTCACGAGTAATTTTCTATTACTCTAAAATGGTGTATTGGTAAGATTCTAATGCAAGCGAATCCTTGGTTCCTGCATTCCAAATTTAAAAACATAAATGTCATGCCCAGCAATAACGTCAAAAGTCATTTATTTAAAAAAAATACACGTGTTCCCGTTATTGTACCTACATACTGAACACCATTAATTTGTCTGAAAAACTGACTAGGCACAAACTAGGACATAAATCACATCGGACCAGGTCTTAAAGCTCAATGACACGTGTCGTTTATAACTACCGCACCAGAAATCGATGAGTGACGTCACAAGATTCAACCACAGATAATAATGTCCCATTAATGTCTGACGTGCACGACATTCAAATATGGAAGTATGTGTGTAAGGGAATATTTTAAACGAACCAAAAAGGTTCTAAAACAGTAGTCGGTTTTTTTTGTCGGCTATTGGACTTTTTATTGAATTCTTAGAGGGATGGAGAAAAACTAAATAAAAATCGCTTCTCGAGACTTTTAAATTCCTACTGAATATCTTTTTCGTTCATGAGTCATGAATAATTTGAAATTCGACTATGTTGTAGTGGAGATTTATTTTTTAATAAGTCTGTCTCATGAAAACGCGACCACTATAAACTTCTTTCCAACTTAAGAGAATTTTTTGCCTAATTGCATTTGGCTAAGAATGGAATAGTTTAGTTGGAATATAAACTATTCCAACTAGCTCTCTTCAAAGTTAGAGAGAACTGTTTTTTTTAGGCACGCGTGCTTCAAGCTAGGCCGCATCATCGCTTCACATCAGGCCAGTTGTGACCAAACGCAAAACCATTAACCACAAAAAAAAAAAATTATCGAATGTATGAATTAAAGTTAATAAACATTGTTTGCATCACCGGGAATGTTCGTTTTACAAACAAGGCGAGGAAAAGTACCGTGTTTTCGGGTCTTTATCGGTCAGGTTTCGCACTCTGTTGGTGGCCAGAACGTGATATTTTTGTAAATTTATTCGTATGGCTACACTGTGGTAGTTTCAAATGGTGTTTGTTGAACTTCAAGTTCGTTGCCCTTTTGTAGTTCCGTAAGTAGCATACCTACCTACACTCATATAGTTTAGCTGTCATGAAGATAGGTAGGTATAGGAATTACCTTCAGGGATACTTAATATAGTCTTCCTGGGGCCTTAGTCTGCTATTACAATAGTGTCAGAATGGTCGATCACTGATCGCATAATGGTTAATTTTGACAAGTTTGGTAATCTGCTACATACTAAACTTGTCAAAATCAACCATTATGTGATCAGTGATCGACAATTCTGGCACTATTGTAATAGCAGACTTAGGCCCCTGGCCGTTTTTCAGCGGAGATAACCCATCTGCGCGGGAGATATAATAGTGCACAAGTGTGAGCGCAAGTACAGGTGCACTGCCTGTTCCCTCACTCTTACAGTCCGATGGGACGGCAATCCGGAGAAAATGGGAGAAGAGAAAATTCCTAATGCTGAATAACGTTTAAAAAACAAGCAAAATCAGTAATTGAAACGATGAGTAAGTCTCAAGAAATTTCACCATTTTTTTTTTTTTTAACTTTGCCCCACACTAGGAATTTCTCTTGTATCGTGGGTGCGTTTACAAACATTTAAACTCACATAGATCAACAGCCAGACCTGAAACAACTATCTGCAGGTCATACAAATATTTGTTCGGTGCGGGAATCGAACCCGCGACACGCAGCGCAGCAGTCGATCGCTCAGCCACTGCGCCAACCGTGCCGGCAAAGTTTAGACCGACCGAAACAATTCAATTAATGTTTGCTACATTAACGTGAGACTTGTATAGATAGAAAAAGAGTCCATTAATGAAATGACAAGCCACGCCAAAGCAAGACGTTGCAAGTTTGTTATTAATATTCGCATTAAGTACATGTTACAAGAGTTTTGTAAAAAAAAACATTAGATGGATAAAACGACGGCACGGTTAGCGCAGTGGCTGAGCGTTCGACTGCTGCGTCGCGTGTCGCTGGTTCGATCCCCGCACGGAACAAATATTTGTATGACCTACAGGTAGTTGTTTCGGGTCTGGCTATTTGTGTATAAGAGTTTAAATGTTTGTGAACGCACTCACGATACAGGAGAAAATTCCTAATGTTGAAAAACGTTAAAAAAAACAAGCAGAATCAGTAATTGAAACGATGAGTAAGTTTCAAGAAATTCCACCATTTACTATATACTTATATATTTTTTTTTGGGTAACGGAAATTTCAGACAAATATTCCCACAATGAAACATGCATACTTGGCTTTCTTCCTAAATGTTTTTAAGTAATTCCGAATTAGTCAACGCTTGCATATTTGTATGAATCAGATTTTGAGATGAAGTGTGTTTGTCACTTATTTTGTGTTGTTCTTGTGTTACAAATGACTTCCATTAGTTTTTATATGTAAAAATGTGTTGGATGGTATTTCATGATAATGATAATTTTGGGTAACGGTATAAGTTTTTATATTTAATTTTGTATATCCAAGGTACCTACAGAAAAAATATTGTAACGTAGGTATTATATCGTTTTTGTATCTCTTAGATTGTTGCACTAATTGTATTTTTTAGTATCAGTTGGCGCAGTGGCTGGACGATGGACTGCTGCGCTGCTTGTCGCGAGTTCGATTGGCAAACAGAACAAATATTTGTATAGCCGAGAAATAACTGTTTCGGGTCTGGCTGTTTGTGGATGTGAGTTTAATTGTTTGTAATACACATGCACGATACAGGAGAAATTCCTAATGACGGGCAGTGTTTGAAACAAACCTATCAGAATAACCCTTTAAACAGACTCTTTATTGAAAAAGAAACGGTATTTCCTTAATACAAAGCTAATGTTCTTTTAGGTACAGTTCTGCCTAACCCTTCAGGAATTACAAGCCTGATATTATGTTATGTGTAGACTCAATATGTCAACCTTAAAAAAAATTGTACCATGAATGAATACTACAGTCGACGAGAGAAAAACTCCTTCCTTCACTTATGTGAATTGCATTCCGTTCTTGAGAACTTTCATTAAAACACCTGGGTTCCGTCGTTGGAAATTACCCTTAATTTCTTTAATGGCCGTTCCGTGTGCACTTGCACTAGTGCCTATAAGCAATTTTGCTTTTATCCGGCTTTTCCTTAAGCCGTATTTTTATTTTTAAATCAATACATAACATTACGACTGTAAGCTCTTGAGGTTTTTAATCGAAAAATGACTTCTGCTCTGAGCAGAGCGAAAAGGAGTATCAGACTGGTACTGACTAAAACCCACTCACGTTCCATCTTTTGCTCTTCATGTTCCGGGGCGGTATGTCTTTCGAACATCCCGCGACCCCGGACCTCTTAGTGCCTACATCCATATTTCGCAAATTTATGCATGTACACTCAACAAAAGAGATAAGTATCCAGCAGGCTAATCAGATACAGTTGAAATTGTCCTAAAAATCTATTAATGTTTTGAAATAAAATTTAAATCTAATAGAAAACAAAATGGGGGTCTAAAATGGCCGCTTGAACAGATTTATAATATGAATTACGTTACCATTCGTAAAATTGTCACATAGTGACAATTCACAATATTATATTATTATTATTTTTCTGTTTTACTCCTACCACTGTTTTATTCTGCATCACCAAAAGGTTGACTGGTAGAAAATGACCTATGTCATTAAATCCGCCTCTGTACTTTGTGCTTGAAGTGTTTAATAAATAACTGCGTCTGTGGCCATCTTAAGAAATTCAACGTAATTCATATTATTGTTCTATGATTCTGCTAAAAAAGCCATTTGAGACGCCCCGGTTCATTAATTAAATTTAGTTTGAATTGACATCTGTCCATCAGTTTCTGAGAAATAAAAAAAACTATATTGATGAGCCTGGCAACTTACCTTTTTTGGTTACCGTACCTAATAGAGGTTTTCCTCAAATTGAGTTTTTATTTCAATTTACTTCGGACAAAGTCTTTGGTACAAATGTTTTTGCAATCAACAATTGACTTAGAATTTTCACGATAAACTAAGTGGGTTCAAACATCTCTAGTTACTAAAATTACTAAGAAACTTCAGCGTGTTTTGAATAATTTGAAGTTTGTTTAAGGTTTATTATTTGAAAACTGAAATTGAAGTATCGGTGGCGTCTTGTTGTAATTACAGTTTGAACTTAGAAGAAAAATAACTAAAAATAATTTAGATAAAAAGAAAGAAGTTTTATATTCTGAAGTGTCTTTTAGGGAAATTATACAGAGGAAGATTTAATTGATTTTGGTTTATCGACAAACAAAGAAATTCCGTTCCCTAAAATATCGATATGACATAACACAAATTTAAAATAGTTGACGTTGTTTGTAGTTAATGAAATCCTTACTTAATATTATAAAAGCGAAAGTGAGTTTGTTTGTTTGTTACCTCGTCACGCTTTAATGCCTTAACCGATTTTGGTGAATTTTGGTACAAAGATAGTTGGGAACCAGGAGACGTAGGCTAATATTTTTTTGAAAAAAGTAGGATGTGAGGGAGAAAGAGGGAAGAAAAGGGAAAACTTAGCGTTGCTATTACAAATCAATAAGGCGCAAAGGGAACTGTGTTACCCCGAATTTAACGCGAGCGAAGCCGCGGGCAAAAGCTAGTAGAATATAAATTAAGAATAAGAATTAAATAACGAAATACCTAATACAAAACTTTCATTTTTTGATAAAAGATTTCTATGCAAAAATACTGGCAATCATAGCGAAAATATTTTAAATTTAACTAAAAAAATACAAAATAAGTAACAAACATTGCGTTTTCGCTATCCTGTATTTCGTATGTTTCGACTGATGTCATTCATATTGCAAACAAGCGTCTTGATCAACTCATAAGTTTATTCATAAAATGAAACAAGTTAGATTTCACCCAAAACAATAACCTTTTGCTTATTTCCAAGGTTACATCTCCATAAAAGTTCAAAACGACCCAAAAGATTTAATTGGAAATGGATCTCTGAATTATTAAACAAAGTATTTCAAACAAACTTTTAGGCGTAAAATTTAACCGAAACGAAACAACACGAAACTCTTAGAAAACCACAAAAACGTTAAAGGATTTATAAACAAATATAACGTTTAATCAACCTACCTCTTTGTGCGGCGGCAAAGCTAACAATCCGTCAGTGATTACACAGAACTACGAAGAAACCTCACTAAGAACTTTTTGGATGAGCGATAGTACGCTACACCCACGGGCACTCGCGGTCAGGTATCGTTCACAACTGAGCGTGCACAGTGCAATGTGCAGGGGTCCTGCACTGTTACTATACTATACCAGTCTACCAGACTGTACCAACCAGACATATAAATTCAACAACCTTCGCGGTACCGTCGCCCGTGGAAATTATGTAAATGTCTGTCTGTCTCACTGCGCTAATGTAGGAAAATATCACTTTTGTTTTTCGTTTTGTTGCACTTGTGTTCTTTTTTTGTAAGTTATACAGTTACCTACAGCTGTTATTCTTAATTTTATGAAGTTACGAGTTTACAAGATGAACGAATAAAAAATGAATGTGTCTTCGATCAACAACCAGAATATTATGGAAGTTTTATTTCTCGACTTACTTGATTATAAATACTTATTTTAAACTTGATTAATTTGTCTCATCTACAGTAAAAAACAGTTTCATAAAATTCAGAAAACGTCTATGAACTTGAGGTCGTTTCGTATGAACTATTATTAAAATGTAATTATTGACAAAGTTAAGTTTAAAAGGTCCTGTAATTAAAATAAAAGCTTGTTAATTAAGTTTCCGAACAATTTAATGTTACTTGTTGTTCTTTCATGTAAAAAGCGCTGCGCATCCTTTACTAGTTTTAAAAGTGAAACTAATTAAAAATAATAAAAGTCACTGATCGCAATTAGTTTTAAGACGTAGAATTTATAAAAAAATCCAAGACATGCAGTCAAAGTGACGTTTTTCCTGTCACCTATGGCGTCGTAGAAGCAGCGAAGTTTAAGTTCAACATAATTTGGTTACGACACAAACAAGAAAAAACAGCACCGATAATTATAAAGAATTAATTCATCAGCCTTGAAGTTCATGAACAATGAACAGAATATTTAAACTGAATGAAGTGAGCGTGCATTTTGGGAGACAGTCTTATGAAAAAAGCTGTTTGTCATTCTCTTTTTAGAGTTCCGTGCCCAAAGAGTAAAACGGGACCCTATTAAAAAGACTCCGCTTTCCGTCCGTCTGTCACCAAGCTGTATCTCATGAACCGTGATAGATACAGTTGAAATTTTCACAGATGATGTATTTCTGTTGCCGCTATAACAACAAATACTACAAACATGTTTTTTGGTGCGATTATGGTGCGGAGCTCTTCGTCGAGTCCGAATCGCACTTAGCCGGTTTTTTCTAATAAATGACTTTAAATTTGCAACTACCGCATCCAAAACTAAGCTTACTTTTTCTACTTCGTGGTCCGCACATTGCAGACGAGTTGCACTGTGCACTGTATTCGATCGGTGCAAGACAAAGCGATGTCAACGTCCCGACGCGAGACGAGCCGGGCGTGCGATGACCGCGCCACGGAAACGATCCCAGGTAGGGCATACCACACGAAGGCAAGTTGGCTAAAAGGATCAAAATTGTATACTTTTTAAATTATTGATTTCTACTTTTACTCTGGACGCTCTTAATGTCCACGTTGTACGACATCGTTCTCACAGATATATGTATGTATGCTCTCGACATGAATGATGTAAGCACGATCTTGTAAAAATGTTATGATTAATATGAGTGTCCATGGAGTTTCTTGCCCATAGAGATCTACTCTGTGGAATGGGCAATTAAGGTTCTTTTTCAAGTTATTATGCCTTGTGACTGGGACTGCTGTTTCATGTGTTTGTTAATATAAAATGCCTGTATTCGTATTTAAATAAATGCTTGGAGTTTATAAGGGTAGTTATTTTTACTCAAGATACACAGTGCTACAATGATTTTTAACACATTATTCCCTTTTTTTGCGTTGAGAATGGGAAATTATCACACTTTTAATGTTCCCTCTTTTTGGTCTTTTTATGTTCCGGGGCCGCAGTATTTTTGTTATTCTAACTAACTATGTGAAGAAATCTTAGAAATTAAATTGGAACCGTTATCCGGTTTCCGATTAAGCTGCAATCTTGCTTTCATGTTTAATTTAGATGACTATGCATGGCCAGCTAAGAGTTGTCATCGTCGTCTTAATCCAATTTTTCAGTCTGCCAAATATGGCGGACTAGTCATTTTTATCCGTAACCAAGACATAAGTGTCAAATGAAAGTGATAACAGAATGCAAGAAGCTGTATATTTTAGAGACTCAAATGATGTTGACCTTTCTGGGTATTTGATTGAAGTTTTCAATGCAACTTGATTGGCAGAGTGTATCAATCATATCAATGCATTCAATGTAATTAAGTGGCTGACCATATCCTGATTCCTGAGAGTCGGTAACTCATGTAACCTTGACGGTAGCCATTGGTCAGTTTCCAATGGATGATCGTCTCGGAGGAAGTGGTTATTAATGTATAATGGGTAGTATGGTCACATACTGCTAAAGAATTTTTAAAAACACGAGCAATAAGACGTCTTAAGAATCTGCAATCATCATTATCTGCCTAGCCTTACCCAACTATGCAGCTGAATACCAGTATTTTACCTGGAGCGGCTGCCTATCTGACCTCCACAACCCAGTAAGTGCTAAGTAATACGATGCCCTTTGGTCAACCTGGTTGTCAGACTTTCGGAACTACCTGTAACGACTGTCGAAGATCTACAAATGACAGCCGGGACCAACAGCTTCACGTACTCTCCGAGGCACGGAGGAATCGGTATGTAACGGTTCACCCATCCACAGACCGATTGCCAAATACTAGGTGTATTACCTTATTGTTTAAGCCTTTCACGAAGCTGTGAATCAATGTACATCAAACTTAGAAGCTCTACTCTCTCTACTCATAATTTTTTTTTGTAAAAAATTACAAAATAAAAATAACTGCATTTAAAAAATATATAAATTCTGGTGGACAAAGGGCAGTGACTTCCCGTTTGAATTTCACATAGAACCAACTCACAAAAAAGTTTGAATACGTTTTCAAAACTATTCCAAATTCGAACATGCTGTCAGAACAGAACTTGAATTTGAAAAAATACGCATTCCTACAGCTTGACTTTGTTGAAGAATTTGTACATCTACATCCAACTAATTATTACTTATTAATGTGCTGTTTCATTGATAATTTTTTTGCCCAACCAACCAATCCGTAGTACAACGTTATAACAAAGCATTTTTAAACGTCAGTTTCAATAACGAACTCACAGTCATCAGCGACTGAAAAGTTTGGCAAGCCTACGTGAAATATTAACATGATAAGAATGATAATTTGTCAGGAAAAAACTTAGAAAACTAATTCGATTATTTTTGGACACTTTCAGCTTTATTCAGAATCATGAATCTGTAATAGTATAAGTATGCCTATGTTGGTATAACGAAACATTGTATTTGGACACCACACTGTGTTCTTTTGAAACCAACTCAATGCTTTTATTAATGACCTGATAAAAGAGGTTAAATTTGCCAAATGCCTGTTATACGCCGACGATCTGAAACTGGTTGCACAAATCAGAACTGAAGAGGATTGCAAACTCCTTCATAGGGACATTGATGCCGTCTATGACTGGAGCTTGGTAAATAAGCTTTTTTTTTAACACAAGCAAGTGCCACGTCATGACATATGGGAGAGGGTTGCGGCCAATCCATTACAACTACAGATTGGGTGATGAAGTAATATCTCGAGTCACCAACGTAAAGGATCTGGGAGTGACTTTCGATCACTGTCTAAATTTCAAGGACCACATTTCTGTCCTCGCGAAGGAATCTTTCAGGCGCCTCGGATTTGTTATGCGGAATGCTCGTGATTTCCGCAATCCTAATGTTTTGAGACTACTGTACACCACTCTGGTCCGAAGCAAACTAGAGTCTAGTGCCTGTGTCTGGCACTGCAGCCCCGACTTTGATGCTCGAAAAGGTGCAGAAAACATTCCTGAGGAACTTTTTCCAAAGGTTATACCATTTCTTTCCATATATGTACCCTACCAACTATTTATTAGGAATGTTGGGGTTTAACTCCTTAGAGGTGAGAAGGGGCTTTGATCAGCTCAGGGTAGCCTGTAAAACCTTCCGGGGTCGTATCGACTGCCCCGAGCTTCATACCCTTTTCTGCCGGCTATTCGTGCCCGACAAATACATCGGACACCGTCAGAACCGCCGACACAATCTTTTCGCCCAACCGTTCTCCAAAACTGTAGCCAGAGCTGAATCACCTATATGTCGTATCTTAAAGATGCTCAACGCTCTCCTGACTGCCCACCCTGAATGTGATGTGTTTGCGGATGAATGGAAAAAAGTCATGCTAGTATGTTTGGTGTTTTGTGAAACAAAGTATGCAAGAGTGTCCACTGTTCCATGTTAGTTTTAACTGAACCTAGTGTAAGTTGTTTTGTTTCTAAGTTAATTATTGTAATTGGTGTTATACCGTTTTAATTAACTATAAATAAATAAATAAATAAATGCTCAAAATCAGTTTAAACCTCTATGTATATTTCACTCGAAAGCATTTAAGGAGCAGCTGTTTTTCAAAAAATAAAAAAAAAATGCGTTCCTAATTCGACTTTAGGTATTTTAAGTTTGTTAGGCGGTTTCTCCGTAAAAGTTTTGGCAAATTTCGAAATTCTTTTTATTATGGAAAGGCAAAAATTTTTTTACTAAAAAGTTTTTGCAATTTTTTTTTACCCTATACATTTCTTTTCTATACTATACAGACTATTCTTATTGGCCAGTTTTAAAACACGTAAAAGGAACGCATACAAAATCGGCCCTTTTTCGTAGTCTGTGCACAAAACCCCAAATATTCTTACACGACACTGACAGCTGTCAGTTTCGATCATTTATGAGGCAATTTTGCGAGCGCAGATATATTTGCAGGAGCGACGACCCAACATAGAATTTATTAGATTTTTCTCACTTTGAAATAAAATTACATCTACAATACGATCGGGGATGGAGCTGACAGGACAAATATTGAAATTGACAACTTGCTTACTTCACGTAGGTACTTAAGGGGTGAGAAGAATTTTAACCCGTGTATATTAAGAATATTACTTACTAGCTTTCGCCCGCGGCTTCGCCCGCGTTAAATTTGGGGTAACACAGTTCCCCTTGCGCCTTATTGATTTGTAATAGCAACGCTGAGTTGTCCCTTTTCTTCCCTCTTTCTCCCTCATATCCCACTTTTTTAAAAATAAAAATTAGCCTATGTCCTTCTCCTGGTTCCCAACTATTTATGTACCAAAATTCATCACAATCGGTTTAGCCATTAAAGCGTGAAGAGGCAACAAACAAACTCACTTTCGCTTTTATAATATTAGTAAGGATAAGGATTTGCCGTAATTAAATCGATGGCAAGTTCTACCATTTCTTTTTCAGAACAATTTTTTCACAGATGAGTTCAAATTAGTCTTAGGCAGGTTAAAATCCACCAGGTGGATAGGGTCTCTTCAATGGGCACTACAGCAGAATCATAATAGGATAGTAATATTAATAACTTAACCATTCGTAAAATGGTCACAAAGTTAACAATTCACAACATTAACGGGCCTATGAACATTTTAACATTTTTGACCATTTTATGATTCTACTTAAGTGGCCATTTTAGACCCCCTCAGGAATTGGTGAATGTTGGGGGGAGTCGCTGTGGTTACATGCGGCTCAAGACCGTACGCTATGGAGGAAATTAGGTTAGGCCTATGTCCAGCATTGGACTTCCATGGGTTGAAATGATGACTTTCTGTCTTACGCCAATCATATTATCTACCTTTTTCATTCCTCGACCCACAGGACATACCTGTAAAAGAAAAAATGTCTTTACTCTACGTTTGGTATTGATACTGTTAGAAACTAAGGAATAGCAACCATTAAGAGTCTATAAAAGCGGCGTCCGCGCCACCATCGGGCGCATTTGACGGGTGTCGTTCGTGGTGGTAACATCGTTCAAGGATCGTGAGACTTATATTTTTCTATTATTGTGTACCTACTTGCTGTTTTCTTTGATTATTTACGTGCTCATTTCATATGTTGTGATTTGTGATCGATAAGGATACTTTTTACGATTGTTATTTCGTTCCTTAATTAAAATAAAGACCAGTATTAATTTTGTTGTGTATCACGTTGTTTTTTTTTTAAATATCTAAGCTTCTGATTCCTAAAATCAGAAGTGGGATAAAGAAAGCCTTAATTGCCCACTAAATTAACAGTTAAACATTCAAGGAACAAAATATCAAAAGATTTTTCTACCCGCATTTTTCGTTACTTTTGTTTTCGTTTATCTTTGTTGTATTTTACGTGTGTGTGATTTAATATCGAGTTATTGTGCTAAACATGCCTAAAAGTCATGAACGTCGTCGTTCACGAGTTCGATCTCGACGTGTTTCACAGGACGAGTTCACTAGCAGTGAAACAGAGTATAGGTCGCGTCATAGATCACGCCGGAGTCGCCGTCGGGAACGTAGCGACTCTAAGGATAGTTCGTATTATCGTCGCCGCGACGCTCGTGACCGACGCCGTTCTAGATCTAGATCCACACATACACCCCCGCGTGCAAGGTATCCAACGGTAACGCCACGTACTAATAACACGTTACAAGATACGCTCAATAATATTTTGACAAGGCTTGATGCTGTCGAGCATAACAGTTTTAATAATTTGCCAAATTCACACATTGAAGAAAATCTTCAGGATTCAGTTCGTGAAGCCGCTTCGCGTTATCGTAGTCCCGTCGACTTGAGCGATGTTCCGCAACGAGTTCGTTCTAACAACTCCGAGGGTTTTTCTGCGACAATTCATGCGGACGATCCAATCGCTCGCAAGTCCGAAGCGATGTCCACCGTAACCATGCTCGCGGAAGCGGTAAGATCTTTGCAGCCTACTAGGTCGCACAGTTATTACGTATCAAATTTCGATCCGAACATACACGATATTGATGCATGGTGTAATGAAGTGGACCGAGCGGTAGTCGCGAACGGTTGGAGCGACCATGAATGTTTGTCGCGAGTAGCTTCCTGCCTTAAAGGCGACGCTAAAGTTTGGCTAAACGAATGGGTCACTAATGATCGAACCTGGTCAAACTTTAAGCTTGAATTTAAACCTCTTTGCCCCCGGAAGTTAGACTACGCGAATATTTTATTCGAAACCATGAACACGACATCCGACAAATTCACGACGTATGCCGAATACGCCCGTCGTACTCTGTTACGTCTAAGGATAGTTAAGGGTCTCAGTGACGAGTTACGAATCCTAATAGTTATACGCGGTATCGATAACCCACAAATTAGAGCAGCCGCGGCAAACGCGAACTTGGCTACTGAAGACATAGTTTCGTTCCTTTCGATTTACGTCAAACCAAATCGCGCTAAACCCGATTCTCGCGGTACTGCGGCAAATAAACATGTGTCCTTGAGCTCATCCTCTGACCACGGTGCACCCAAGTGTTACATATGCAATCAACGCGGACATTTAGGTCGAAATTGCCCAAAAAAATCACGCAAGGAACCCAATGAAAGGTGCGCCGCAAAATCTAATACACAGGTTTCTTCCAATGATACCATTGCTACTAACAAATCTGAATTGCATTGCTCATTTTGTAAGAAAAAGGGTCACACGGAAGAAAGATGCTTTGCCAAGAACCGGTCAGAGTCTAGGAATCAGCGAAACGTTAACTTGTGCGCGGGTCACGCAAATGACAAAACGGATATTGTAACGGCTGTTGTCCAAGGCATCCCCATGGACGCACTCATAGATAGTGGAGCCCAAAATGTGTCGCTGATTTCTTCCGACGTTCTGAAGCACCTTTCTTGTCAAGTTAAACCAACACATTGTGTCCTCAAGGGGATTAGCGATCGGGAAATCATTGCTTCGTCGTTCATAACGACAACGATCGAGCTTAGTGACATTTCCGTAGAAACCGATCTAGTTGTAGTGCCAAAGTCATGCATGAACACGTCCATTATTATTGGAACAGACGTTCTTAACCGCGATGGCGTCACGTATGTACGCACTAAAGACAGACAGTACATCATCCGAACTAGCGATACTCCTATTCGCGTTAACGAGGTGCAACGTCTTGACCAAACGTTAGTTAATACCACGTTACAGGGCGCTCTGCGTGATTCTTTAATGTTTGTAATAAATAAATTTTCGAATTTTCTTATCTCTGGTACTGCGACAAGTACAGTTACAACTGGTTTCATGGACATCAAGTTAAATAGCACCACTCCTATAGTATACCGACCATACAAACTCTCTCATAATGAGAAACTTGTTGTACGCGAAATAATTAAAGATTTACTAAATAAAAACATCATCAGAGAATCACGATCAGAGTACGCCAGCCCCATAATACTGGTGAAGAAAAAGGACGGAACCGACCGAATGTGCGTCGATTACAGGGCACTTAACCGAATCACTGAAAAGGAAAGATATCCTCTGCCCCTTATAGACGACCACATTGATCGGTTGGGTCGCTGCACCTTCTTCAGCAGCCTAGACATGGCTACTGGTTTTCACCAGATACGCATTAAAGAAAGCTCCATTCACGTGACGGGATTTGTCACACCAGAAGGGCATTATGAATACCTAAAAATGCCGTATGGTTTGACGAACTCTCCGATCGTTTACCAACGGATTATCAACCAAACCCTTCGCGAATTTATCGATGCCGGAAACGCGCTAGTATACATCGATGACGTCCTTTTGATAAGTAACACTATAGAGGACGGCATTGTTTTGCTCGAAAGAGTCCTGCAAACACTCACTAAAACAGGCTTTTCGATAAATTTGAAGAAGTGCTCTTTCTTAACAACCGTAGTCGAATACTTGGGTAGGTCAATAAGTTTTGGTCAGGTACGACCGAGCCCTCATAAAATAGTGGCATTAAAAAACTCCCCAGTTCCCAGAAATGTCAGACAGGTTCGACAATTATTAGGACTCGCGGGATATTTCCGGAAATACATTAAAAACTACGCGACTAAGACCGCCTGCATTGCTCATTTAACTCGAAAGGGGGTAGAGTTTCATTGGGGTCAGGAACAGGAACAAGCTCGTCAAGATTTAATAAAATGCTTGACTAGCGAGCCCATTCTCACCATTTTCAACCCTGTACTTAATACCGAGGTCCACACGGACGCGAGCTCCGCCGGTTACGGGGCGGTTCTGTTACAAACCGACACGGAAGGTGGAAAACATGTGGTAGCATACTTCAGTAAGGTTACGCAGGGAGCAGAGAGCAAATACCATAGTTACGAACTGGAGACGTTAGCGGTTGTGAAGGCCTTGCAGCATTTTCGCCATTATTTGGTGGGGTTGCAATTCAAGGTCGTTACAGATTGCAACGCTCTCAAATCTACGGAACGCAAGAAAGATCTACTTCCTCGCGTTGCTCGATGGTGGATTTACCTTCAGGATTTTCATTTTTCTCTCGAGTATAGAAAAGGAGTTATGCTTCCACATGCCGACTACCTCAGTCGGAACCCAGTCGTTTCCGTAAATCAAATAACGAGACCTCGTAACTGGGCACAAGTAGCGCAAAACGCGGATCATGAAACGAGAGACCTTATACAAAAACTCTCAGAGGGGCAGCTCGATTCTAGTCGCTATGTCTTGAAAAATGACCTCTTATATCACAAATATACGCCAGTCGGCGAAGAAGCGCGTCTTCTTTGTTTTATACCAAAGGGCCACCGACTCAGCCTCTTACGAATCTTTCACGATGAGCATGAGCACATTGGTGCTGATAAAACTCTTCACCTTATTCTGAAACATTTTTGGTTTCCCGGGCTCCGCCAGTTTGTGTCCAAATACGTTTCACATTGCTTAGTATGTATTTCTAAAAAGCGAGTACCCCGGGCGCCGCTGCAGAACATTTCATCCTGGCCAAAACCCGACATCCCTTTTGACACTATTCATGTCGATGCCCTGGGACCATTACCTGAGTCAGAAGGTTACAAATTTATTCTCATATTAGTTGATGCCTTTACAAAGTTCTGTCTTTTGTTTCCTATTTACCGTCAAGATACCAGTGAGCTAAAACGCGTAATGTCCCAGGCCGTTTCCCTATTTGGTGTCCCCAGACTGTTAGTTACAGACAGGGGTAGGATGTTTGAGTCAACAGACTTTGTTCAGTGGATATCTGAACTTGGCTCCGACTTGCATTACATAACTCCTGAAATGCACGGCTCAAATGGACAAGTGGAGCGTTACATAAGAACTGTACTCAATATGCTTCGTATCGAAGTAGGACACAAGAACGCCTCCTGGTCAACCACGCTTTGGAAGCTGCAACTGGTATTAAATATCAGTAAGCAGAAAACCACTCAAACCTCGGCTATAAATTTAATGATCGGTACCGACGCCTCTACCCCGGCTATACGATCGCTTGTGCGTGACCTGGCTACAAGTTTTCCAGATACCAACAGAGAAGCTCTGCGGGAGATCTGTCGGAGTCGCGCTAGTGAACTGCTGAAGAAAAATTAAGATCAGCAGGATATTTCTGCCAACCAGTCCAGACGCCCACCTCGTGAATACAAGGTGGACGACCTTGCTTTCGTTATAAAGTACTCGCAATCAACGGGTAAATTAGATGCAGGGATGCGAGGACCGTATAGAGTGACCAAAGTTCTACCTAAAGGTCGCTATGAACTTAAACTGCTCAGTGGAAGCTGCGGGAAAACTACCCAGGCGGCTTCTCAATACATGGTGCCATGGAAAGGAGAATGGTGTCCGGAAAGTTGTGCCACTTTCTTCGATAGTGAGTACGATTTGTTCTAATTCTGTTCTTAGTTTCAGAAATAGACAAGGTGTGTTCCCAAAGGCGTGCGTCGCCCAAAGATGGCGTTAGTCGCCCAACAATGGCGTTAGTCGCCCCACAATGGCGTTAGTCGCCCAACAATGGCGTTAGTCGCCCCACAATGGCGTTAGTCGCCCACCAATGGCGTTAGTCGCCCAACAGTGGCGTTAGTCGCCCCACAATGGCGTTAGTCGCCCCACAATGGCGTTAGTCGCCCCACAATGGCGTTAGTCGCCCCACAATGGCGTTAGTCGCCCAACAATGGCGTTAGTCGCCCAACAATGGCGTTAGTCGCCCAACGACGGTGTTTGTCACCCATATAGCATTAGTCGCTATGGTCAAGTATAAAGCAATACCATAGGATGGTTGGGACGCTGACTATCTTATGTTATTGTTCATTTTACCATTTTTGCATTTTTTTAAGTGATCAGTATACTTGTGTTGTCTTCATAAATAACCGTCTCAAACTCTTACAGATAATGAAATTGTTGATGTTGAGAGTGACCCAGACCATTTCGAAGGAGACGAGCCGGCACCCGTTCCGTTGGGATTGTCGATGCCAAGCTTGGATGCGGAAATAGGAGCAGTACAGGTGGATCAGCATCATCGTACTGCAGGTGCATCTCAAGAAATTCAAGTCGAGGACGACTTGGCGTCAGGAGAGGCCGTGTTAGAAACTAAGGAATAGCAACCATTAAGAGTCTATAAAAGCGGCGTCCGCGCCACCATCGGGCGCATTTGACGGGTGTCGTTCGTGGTGGTAACATCGTTCAAGGATCGTGAGACTTATATTTTTCTATTATTGTGTACCTACTTGCTGTTTTCTTTGATTATTTACGTGCTCATTTCATATGTTGTGATTTGTGATCGATAAGGATACTTTTTACGATTGTTATTTCGTTCCTTAATTAAAATAAAGACCAGTATTAATTTTGTTGTGTATCACGTTGTTTTTTTTTTAAATATCTAAGCTTCTGATTCCTAAAAATACTTATACGAAGCAGAATTAGTAGAAGCAACAAATCTTAACACATAGATCACCTATTCGTTAAAACACCAGGTCAACAACCTCAATGAAAAACGAACGATAAATCCACGATAAAACCCGAACTCTGCCGAAGTCTCCCGAAGTCTCTCAGGACTTGTGAGGCGGGAGTGGATGACACAAGTGTTGGGACTGTTAGTATTCGATATCCTATCCATCCTTTCGAAGCCGAGTGATCCCAAGGGGGGTGGACAAATGGAATACTGCTACTTGCTACTGTGATGGAAGGGGACCTGTTTATTTTCGATCTAGGGAATTTTCCTTTAAATTTTAGCTGAAAATGTTGATTTTCTCGAGAAAAGTTGTCGGGTTAGAATTGTAAGTGTATGAGTTTTTATCCGACTCCGTTTATGCCTTTTTTTCGAATGGAAAATCATCCGATGAGTTCTCCCAGTCTAGGCGTAGCGGAAAGGAGTATCAGACTTGTACTGACTAAACCCATCCATGTTCCTTTATTGCCCTTTCTATTCCGGGCCGTGGTACCTTTTTCGAACAACCGGCAGCTCCGTTTACACCTCGCCTACTTGATCATCAAAAGGTTGTATCACTACGTTCTATAACCAATATTAAAAGAAATGCAATAGGGTAGTCGACACCACCAATCAATTGATATACTTTTTATGGGCTGTCAAAACGCGCTTCCCCCATAGATTTTGTATGAGACTCGCAACCGATGACGTCACTAAGTTGTCAAGTCAATGATGCAACTATTTATTGATTTAAAAGCAACTAAAAACGAATTTTAAAGTTATTTTGAAATGAATTGAGTTCTCAGGTCTAGAATAAGGTTTTCTTTTAGAAAAATTGTGTTTTTAAATTATTGGTTAATGTTGCAACTACCCAATTACTGCTGACCTTGCAACCAAGTCTTACACAAAAGCGGTTACCATGACAACGCACAAAACGGACTTAGTAACCAAAATCCGTTTGACAGTTGCCATGGAAACCAGAAGTAGGACGTCTGATACCTAGAGTCGAGTGTTCCCGGCCGTTCACGTAACCTTGTACATTCAACTAAAATATCGGTGTCTGTACATATAGCAGTAGATATCTATGAAACTTTGCCCTGACACCGATATAGAATAACGAAACAGAACCAAGACCGATTTGCAGTGGCAGGGCTGGTAATAGGTGATTTTTTGTTCATTTTATTTAATTTGTAAAATCAACTTATTTACTTCACATATGCCTCCATGGGCACTAAAAACGTCCAGAAAAGGTGCACGGTTCGAATTTGGTATTTTGCTATAGTCGGTCTGTCTTTCTGTCTGTCTGTTAACAACCTTTATCTCAGGAACGTTTAGAGGTATTGAGTTGAAATTAAAACTATTTATTCAAATCTGAGGGCTCTTAGAGCTGTGTGAAAAAATCAACCCTCTAAGATTGCACAGTCTATAGATAAGGCTGTATATGTCCAAATTTTGTACAGGTCCCTCCGTGCGCGAGTTGCACTCGAACTTGGCGGGTTGTTTTTTTTTTTATATCATTCCTTGTATCCATTCTTTTGTCTTCTTCTCTCACTCCAACCATAAACATTTTTTTGTAATACACAACGATACATCATTTTAAGCTAAGATAACATAATGCAAATGCCAATTTATCGGCATTATTTTTGTCTATCTATCTTAAGTAAACTATAATCATCATCATCTGCTTAGCCTTTTCCCAGCTATGTTGGGGTCGGCTTCCAGTCTAACCGGATGCAGCTGAATCTCAGTATTTTACATGGAGCGACTGCCTATCTGACCTCCACAACCCAGTTAATAGGTACTGGGTAATACAATACCCCTTGGTAAGACTGGTTGTCAGATTTTCGGAACACTGACTACCTGAACCGCTGCCAAAGATCTACAAATGACAGCCGGGACCAACAGCTTAACGTGCTTTCCGAGGCACGGAGGAAACTCGGTATGTAACGGGTCCGGGTCATCCACTGGCCAACCTAGGCAAGCGCGGCTTAACCTAAAGATTGACCCGAGCGGCTACTATTATTTAGCCATGAGCTCCTCCTCCTTAAGTAAACTATAATAATTATACAAAAAAATACAAAACTCCTGCAACATTGAACGCAGCAGCCCTAAGTCCCACATTCGTACAAAGTCTAACATTACACTTGATTAAATAAAAACGTGAATTGTTCCCATTTCAACTACAGCCGTGACATAACTAACAAAAACAATGTTATACACGAAAATACTATAGTTAAGTCAACAATGGGGATTGTTACTTGTAACAACATTTGGTATTAAAAACCCACACGCTCGGATCTAAAAAAAAACTTCGAGCGAAAACGTTTAAAGGTAAGATTGGAGATTGCGTTTTATTTAGCAGCATTTTATCGTCGCTCTGGGGGTCTAAAATGGCCGCTTTAGCAGAATCAAAAGAGGATTTTTTTTTGGGGTAGTCATCAAATACCTTTCTTCGCTCTGGGCGGAGCGGAAGGACAGTCAGACTTTTACTGACTAAAACCCACCCATGTTCCTTCTATTGCCCTTTGCGTTCCGATTCCGCGGTATCTCTTTCGAACAACCCACAATCCCGGCAGGCGGAAGCCCTTGCGAGCCCCTCTGCTTTGCTGACATCTCTTTGAGGCGCGCGTGGAACACTAACGCGCCGTCGACACGGCCTGTCGTCATTAGACGGACGGTGAGCTACCCATTGCTCACCGTCAACAGGCCCGCATCTACGGTTGCCGGGAGTCGTCTCGCGGCGCCGACGCCCGGGGCGTCTTCTACGGCGGCTGGGTTGGTTTGAGGTTCTCTCCCTCAAACGCCCGGTCACCTCCTTCGCTAGCATGACTGCTTCGCATGATGAGGTGATCGCTTCCCATTCTCTCTCGCTCCAGACCATGGACTGAATCAGGGCCGAACGCGAGAGATCGCCGCTGCCGATCGCCTCTACGAGGGCACGGCAGTTTTCACAATAAGATCATAACGTGAATTACGTTAAAAATCGTAAAATGGTCACAAAGTGACAATTCACGACATTAACTGCGTCTATCAATCTTAAGAATTATAACAGATCGGGAGTACCCGCATGCGGCTACATTCGTTTCTGCTGACTTTTCTTTATCGCAATTTTCTTGGTGTTTCCATGAATAAAATTCAGTTTTTTTTTTAATGTTGCCCCACTGGAATTTCTCTTGTATCGTGGGTGCGTTTATAAACATTTAAACTCACATACACAAACAGTCAAACCCGGAACAACTATCTGTAGGCCATACAAATATTTGTTCCGTGCGAGGATCAAACTCAAAATACGCAGCGCAGCAGTCGATTGCTCAGCCACTGCACTAATCGTGTGGTCAATACCGTGTTATTAGTGTTCTGAATCACATACTAAAATATGACTATTCCACTCCGAACACGCTGTAAAAGTCTCACTATTGTAACAGCATTTATTTCTAGGGTTAATAATTATGCTATGTCTCCATTCCATCTTGAAACTAAACAACTGCAACGAAAAAACAAACACAACCACGTAATGTTGTAGAACACATTTTAAATAAATATGTTATTTGTAATTACTTAGGTATATAAATAAATAACTTAATTATACATTATTAATTGTTTGTATGGTAAGCACGAGACCATAGAGTATTCCCAGTTATATTTTTATATTCGCGCAGTCCATCCAAAGGTTGTCTGGAAGATGTCTCTACCAGCGATAAGCCCGCCGCCGTTATAACCTTAGATTTAGCAATTTCTGTAAAATAGTTATATTTATTCTATTTAAAATAAATAGGCATACATTAAAATATCACCAAACTACGTCTGGACTAACAATAGTTTCATCCATAATTCATTAATGTCATGTCATCATCAATTGGTTTTACACCAACGACATCCGGCCGTTTGTCACGATGCTAAATCATCGGCTGTTCCGGCAGCTGGTGTGACTACTGTCAACTGTCACGGTGTCACGTTTATTTGTCACGTCGTAATAGCTAGTTGATGTCGTGGGTCACGCAGATGTTGCAACAAAGTGGGTTAAATTGTAGAGGATATTGTTAATTGCAATTGCGAGTAGGGTCAAATGTCCGGCCGAGGCGGAGTGAAGGAACGAGAATTGCGAGCTGGACCGCTAGCTTTACTGTGATTGAAATGATGGCCACTATTTATAGACTGTTTGTCCGTAAATGTTAGTGAATACTAATTGGATTTTCAGACGAGGAAAAAAGCATACTAGAAGTCAAAATTTATTATCGCATAAATAAGGAACAGTAAACTTCGATCCAATATCTAAATCTCTACTGGTGGAGAAATTTAAACCAAATTCTTACTAATATTACAAAAGCGAAAGTAAGTTTATTTGTTTGTTACGTCTTCACGCCTTAATGACAAAACCGATTTTGATAAATTTTGGTACAGAGAGAGTTGGAATCCAGGAAACGGAGTTATGCCCCGTTCCGGGCACGGGGCAATAGGCTATTTTTTCTTTCTTTCTAACCCCCCACATCCCACATTCCTAAAATGGGTAGAAGTTTGTATGGAGCATTCCGTAATTTTCAAGGTAGAAAGCTGAAAATTGGTATGCGGAATATTTGTCACTAATAAAACACTTTTGCACCAATTTATTTTTAAATTCTAAATCCCCTTAAAAGAGAGGGGTGAAATTTTATACGGGACTTTTCGCATTTACAAGGTAGAAAGCTAAAAATCGATACATGCTCTATTTGTTACCAACGAAAAATACCAGCAAATCAGAAAAGAGGAACCGTGTTACCCCGAATTTAACGCAAGCGAAACCGCAGACAAAAGCCAGTTTCCTATAAAGTTAGACACAAGTAACAAAGACCAAGGAACAACATGAAGACTCATCTAAAAATAACAAGTATCATAATATTTTACTAGCCACATTCTGTGTCGAGGGAATATGTCATTGTGCTCATAACTTCAAAACTACTGATTGCGTTATTGAAGACAGCCATAACAAGATTTAGCGTGAAATGGAACAATTCGCGAAAGAAGATGAAATTGAACTGACTACAATTTTATGACGAATGTAAGCATTCTTGTACGTTTTTGTTGTAAAGAGATTTGAGAGTACAAAAAGAATCCTACTTCCAAAGCGAAAGTGATTTTGTTTGTTTGTTACGTCTTCACGCCTTAATGGCTAAACCGATTTTGATGAATTTTGGTACAGAGAAAGTTGGGACCCAGGAGATGGACATAGGCTATTTAAAAAAAGTGGGAAATGGGGGAGAAAGAGGGAAGAAAAGGGAAAACTTGGGAAAACGAATTTTGGTCTGGCTATTTGTGTATGTGAGTTTCAATGTTTGTAAACACATTACCTTCCATTGCGGCGCGCAGTGGGGTAAAACGCGTACCCACGATACAGGAGAAATGCAAACGATTTAAAAAAATACTACTACTACTTAGTACGGCAAAAAACAGATGTTTTCCAAAAACAAGGTTACAATATCAGCGGTATATAAACAACTAATTACACTAAAACAGTTTATCTTTCCTTCAGTACTAGATGAGCTTGAAAACTACAACTTGTTTAATCAGAAGGTAGTTAAAGATAACCTTAGAGCTAACCGTTAACCTCAAGGTAAACCTCGTTTCAAGGAAAGGGTATAATTTCGCTATTGCAAATCTATTTCGGTATTGTAAGTAAACGTTAAAACTTGTTAATGGGCGAAATTATGGTTGTGGTTGAAATTATGCCAATTGCTATTATTAAAACAGTAGGTATTAATTAAATGCAATATGGCAGTTTTCATTTGGTATAATTTCAAACGTGTTCTGCAATATCCTTCTCGCCGGAGACTCTATTGACCGAACCTTCTTCGTCCAGTCTATTTGTCTATGCCGTCTATGGTATGCGCTCGCTACCCCAAAAAAAGATTTTTATTTCAGCATTTTTGATTAAGGTATCCTTACTAATATTATAAAAGGGAAAATGAGTTTGTTTGTTTGTCACCTCGTCACGCTTTAATGGTTAAACCGATTTTGATGAATTTTGATACAGAGATAGTTGGGAACCAGGAGAAGGAAATAGGCTAACTTTTTCTTTAAAAAAATGGGATGTGAGGGAGAAAGAGGGAAAAACAGGAAATCTTAGCGTTGCTATTAAAATCAATAAGGCGCAAGGGGAACTGTGTCACCCCGAATTTAACGCGAGTAAAGCCGCGGGCAAAAGCTAGTAATGATATAACACATAAATATTATAGACGATAACTCATAAACTACTTAAGCAATGTAAATAAAATTGATATGAGACCACATTCAAGGAGCTGTGCAGCGGGTGAACCTAGTGGGCACACATAGTTTTAAATAAAAAAAAAATATAAAGATTACAAAAACACTATTCCGCCAGTTCTTTTTCCCACTAGGAAGTGGCGAAGGGTGAGCGTTTTGGGGGACTATCTTGTGTAATCATCATCATTTACCTGCCCTTGTCCCATTCTATTTGGGGTCGGCGCAACACGTTTTCTTCTTCCATTCTCCCCTATCAGACGTCACGGCATCAATTACTCCTTTCTCCTTCATATCATTCCTTACACAATCCATCCATTTTTTCTTTGGCCTTCCTCTCGCTCTCCGTCCATCAACATTCAGATCCATTACTCTTTTAGTCACATGTCCTTCATCCCTCCTCATTACATGTCCATACCAAGACAAACGACTCCCTTTCATTTTTTCTGTAACAGGCGCAACTTTCAAACTTCCTCGAATATATTCATTCCTTACTTTATCCATTCTTGTCACTCCACACATCCATCTCAACATTCTCATCTCCGCTACATGCAATCGTTTTTCAATCAATCGTAATGATGTTCAAAAAGTGCTGACCATCAGCCTAGTTTAAATATATGACTTCTGATTTGATATGACACGACTCAAAAGAAATAGATTAATTTCTGAATAATTCTTGCTTAGTTACAAGTGTTCGTTTCACTAAAAATTCAATAAAAACTAGTCGTCACACACAGCTAGTCGTCTATAATACATATTTTTTTATTTTAGTGTATGTGCATTATATGGTTATAGTTTTTAGTAGCAATGAATTTTGTTTTTTTTTAATTTGAATTTTATCTTAAATATTCTTTGAATATTTTTTTGAATAATCGTTAAATAATTGTGTGAGATACCAGCAGTAAGGCTGCAAAAAAAAAAACCTTTTGCAAATAAAACTTATGTTCCGTCTTTATACCTAGTGTTTTTTGGAATTATTTTTTTCGCATAAAAAAGTATTTAAAACTATTGGCTCAGCATCTAGTAAGGGACGGGTGGGACAATTACCGGAACATCAAAATCAAAATATTTTTATTTCACATAGGCCTACATGGGCAAAAACGTCGAGAAAAGATGCACGGTTCGGGTTGGTTGTTTCCTATGGAGAAGAACCGGCAAGAAACTCCATGGTTACTCTTTTAAAATCATTTGGTTTTACAATGTTGTTGTTACAGCGTTAGTAGGTACTTAAGTATGAGAGGACAGAGTAGGCCCGACAGCGTAAAAGTCGCGCGTCGTCGTCGGCGAAATCGGAATGATTCGCAATGATTATCAATTAACCATTATTTTAAACCACATAACTTTTAACAATAAAGCTGTTTTTGTTATAAATCCTTATTAATATTAAAAAACCGAAAATGAGTTTGTTTGTAACGACTTCACGCCTATATGGCTAAACGAATTTTGATGAATTCTGGTACATAGATAGTTGGGACCTTGGAGACGTACACAGGCTATTTTTTCAAATAAAGATTGAGATATAAGGGAGAAAGAGGGAAGAAAGTGGAAAACTTAGCATTGCTATTACAATAAGGCGCAAAGGCAAAAACTACAGGTAGCAGGTGCTTGCAAATCAGGAAAGGGGAACTGTAAACTGTGTTACCCCGTATTTAACGCGAGCGAAGCCGCGGGAAAAAGCTAGTATCGATATAAAAGCGAGACGAAACGATTTAATGAACCGAATCACACTCTTGTCCGTTGCTGACCGGGACCGGTCGGGATTCGCAGAAACATTCGTTACTAAAAAACAAAGAGCTTTCAGACGTATTGTCTCTAATCAAGTGATTCACTCAATCACAATATAAATAGTGAGAGGGCACTCGGCAGGAATGGGCAGAAGGATCAACCAAACGACGGAGATGTAATTTGTAAAATATCTGTGAATTGACAACTAATATGCATGATGATTGTGTCTGATGGTCGTTGACTTCGAATGACATATTATTTTAATGTTAAACGCATATTGAAAAACACAGCGAGCTAATTTTTAATAATAATAAGAACTATTATTTGACCTGTGACAAACAATAAATGGATTTGAATTTGTGGATTGAAGGTGATGCCAACATCACCTGCCTAGCCTTTTCCCAACTATGTAGGGGTCAGCAATTCAGCATCCAGTCTAACCAGAAACAGATGAAAAGCTGTTCTGCATATCTGATCTTCACAATCCAGTTAGTAGGAGGTAATAAAATACCTCTTGGTAAGACTGGATTCCAGATACGGCGCAGTCATGGCGTGCAAGCTATTTTACTTTGTTGCATATGTATTTATAAATGTAAACGATGCTGTATAGTGTGCTCCTCGTAATTGCGACTAATAAAAATTTTCTCTCTATTTTTTTTTAAATATTCCGGTCACTGACCTGTAAAGACTGTGAAAGAACTACAATTAACAGTCGGGACCAACGGCTTAAAGTGCTTTTCAGGTAACCCAACCACAGTTCAAAACAGTATGGGATTGAGAGCGATTTTTCATTCAATTGTTCATTGGTCCTTCTGAAACATTTTTTTAATGGTAGAGGCGAGGACCTCCTGCCCTTGAGGACTGTCTCGGGTTGCGGGCCAAAAGACCGGCGCAGGCGACTGCAAACTGAATGGGTCAGCATCTTATTAAGACAACTGTTTGTTTTCCTTGAAACAGTTGATATGCATGTCGGCTTAGTTTGTGAATAACGGACGGTCTTTTTTTTCGTTTTGAAGTCTCACGGGTTCAGAGGGGCTTGCCAGAGCTTTAGCCTGTCGGGGTTGCGGGTTGTTCGAAAGAGATACCGCGGCCCCGGAACGTAAAGGGCAATAAAAGGAACATAGGTGGGTTTTAGTAGGAGTCAGTAAAAGTCTGACACTCCCCCGCTCCGCCCAGAGCGGAGGAAGTTATTTGATGATTTCCCACCCCAAAAAAAGTCTCGCGGGTTGTGGAAGTCTCTCTACGTTAAATACTGGTATACAGTCGTATCCTGTTAGACTGAAAGCAACATAGTAAGGATACAGTCTAGTAGGCAGATGTTGAAGTAAAATCTCACTGTTGCCGTTTTTAGGAATTATTTTGCTTGTATTTCAATTTAGCTTATAAAGTTTTTGTAGACTACGTAAATTTTTGGATTACGCATAACAAGTTTGAATGGAATGAGGTGTATGTGATGCGTGAGCGCGGGTTTATGAAAGAGAAGTTGAAGAAAAAATGCAGATCAATTTTTAATACTGACTCCTATTTCTCAAAGGAGAACCAATGAGGTCTTCTACATTCTCATAAGTCTCTTTCAATAAAAAAGACGGTAGAAGAAAGGAGAAAGAAAAGAGTAAAATGGAAAAGAATAAGAATGCTTCTCAAAACTGGGTAACCCATAAGCAAGCAGTCGTAGAACATTCCAGAACTATCTTTGTATACTGCCCTTATCATAATTAATTCCCTTTTAATCCAGTATTTTTTCCCTTGTATATTCTCCACAGAGTTGAAACGAAACACCAGCCTTCATCTAATTTATTTAAAAAAAAAACCGTCCAATAGCGAGTCTGACTCGCGCAAGTCAGACTTGCGACATAAATGGCCATATTTTTGTGACTTAGAGGGTTGATTGTTTTCACAGAACAAGGGGACCATAGACTTGAGTATACAGTTTTGATTTCAACTCGATACCTCCGCGTTCCCGAGAGTTCTCGATAGACAGATGGACAACAAAGTGATCCAATAAGGGTTCTGTTTTTTCCGAAACGTAAAACGCACAGAACATCTACTATATAAAAATAAGTCGGGTTTTCCTTCCTGACGCTATAACTCCAGAACGCACGAACCGATTTCCACGGTTTTGCATTCGTTGGAAAGGTTTCGGGCTCCGTGAGGTATAAAGCAAAGAAAAGGTGGGGTAGGTAGGTAGGGTAGGTAGAAAATTGCATAGCAACGCATGCCGGGCACAGCTAGTCTTCTTTTATACATCTCTATTACTCGTCTAGTCAGTCATCTTCACACCGTCCATCTTTTCATTGGTTTCCCTCTACACTTAGCAACCATCCACATTCATTTCCAAAATGTTCCTCTATCCTCTCCATCACAGCTCCACACATGTACTGCATCTATATCATGGGCTACTTACTACATTGTATTATAATTACCTATTAGAGCAACTTAAGCTTCAAGTATAACATGCTACTATAACTTAGGTACTACGTATGTGTAGGCACCGCTTAGGTTTCCTAGAATATGCCAACGCTTCTAAATTACGGCACACCTCAAACTTAAAGCTCATTTCAAGCGCTTGTGAAATAGACTTAATATAATATTGAATGTACAAACTTATTTATGTATGTATTTAAGGCATAGCGTATGATGTTCGTATCGGAGGTAGCTCGTGCCTAAATAATAGCTGCCGCTCTGGTCGATCTTTCGGTAAAGCCACGCTTGTATAGGTTGGTCTGTGAGCCAGGCGTGAAGACGTAACAAACAAAGAAACTCACTTTTGCTTTTATAATATTAGTACCGATAGTTAAGCGCAGTTGATCAATTAGCCCCTAGCAGTTTGCAAAGGCTAGGTATCTATTACGATACAGGCCAACTAATTTGCAAAGAATAAACCAATATCCTTCCCACAAGTAAATCAGAAATATATATTATGTAACAACACAATTTAGTTTCCAGTTGGAGACGTGAACGATACATGCGGGACAAGACTTGGGACAACTTATTCAAATGTGCTGAATACATTTCTGGAGGAGCGGTTAGTCAGATTTTTATGAATACTTGAATAGATGGAGAGAATTTGCAGTGGTTGTGCAATACTGAGTAAGAGTTGATAGCCATTAACGACTTGCAAATCTATACTAATACTAGCTTTCGCCCGCGGCTTCGCCCGCGTTAAATTTGGGGTAACACAGTTCCCATTGCGCCTTATTGATTTGTAATAGCAACGCTAAGTTTTCCCTTCTCTTCCCTCTTTCTCCCTCACATCCCACTTTTTTCAAAAAAATATTAGCCTATGTCCGTCTCCTGGTTCCCTACTATCTCTGTACCAAAATTCATCCAAATCGGTTCAGCCATTAAAGCGTGAAGAGGTAACAAACAAACAAACAAACTCACTTTCGCTTTTATAATATTATATATATATATATATATATATATATAAGTAAGGATTATAAAGCTGAAGAGTTTGTTTGTTTGAACGCGCTAATCTCAGGGACTACTGGTTGGAATTGGAAAATTCTTTTAGTGTTGGATAGTCCATTTCTTGAGGAAGGCTACAGGCTATGTAACATCACGCTACGACCAACAGGTGCTGAGCAGCGTGGGTTAAACCGCGTGGAACAGCTAGTCAGGATATATCTTTTGTGTTAGTCTAATTGGCATGCTTTTTATCATGGCAGGCTCCTCTGCTTTGCTAATAGCTCTTTAAATAATTTTTACAAAAAAAAACACAAAATATCAAAAAATAGGGTAGGTTGCTTTTAGGCAACAATAATGTCGAAAGTCGTAATTTTTATACTAGTTCGGAATGTAGACTACGAGCTACATTACACGATTAAAGTATGAAATCACTGGTTTTAAATTCTAAGGCGTTTGTACGGTATTCTGCCCACAGACTACACAATAATATAGAGGGTTAATCCTAGATAACTGCTAGGCACATGTTGTTTTAAACATTTCTAAGTGAATTCCCTAAATGCGCTCCTTAATTTCGACTGGATGAGTCCAAAATTGTTCAAGTGCGAAGACTGGAATGTTAATCTTGAACAAATCTCATTTGTGTGCTAAGTTATTCATTTTGACATTATTCATGTACTCAAGGATAAAACGGTCTATTAAAAAAAAACTAATGCATATTCAGGCACATATATATTTGAAATTGGGTCATTTTTTATCATCTGCCTGAAAAATAGAAGATAGAATTATTACAGACTAGCTTTTGTCCGCGGCTTTGCTCGCGTTAAATTCGGGGTAACAAAATTCCCCTTTCCTGATTTACAGGTACCTGCTACCTGTCGTTTTTTTCCCTAGCGCCTTATTTATTGTAATAGCAATGCTAAGTTTTCCGTTTTTCTCCCTCTAATCTCAATCTTTAAAAAAAATATATAATAGCCTATGTCCGTCTCCAGGGTCCCAACTATCTCTGTACCAAAATTCATCAAAATCGGTTTAGCCGTAAAGACATAACAAACAAACAAACTCACTTTCGCTTCTATAATATTAGTAAGTATCTGTCTTAGCTGAAATTGAAACTTAATAGTTTCAGACTTCTACTTAGCAGGCAGCAATAATATCCCACTTCGCGAGTTGCGTCTAATGTGATAGAGTCACCAACCCGGCACAAATCTAGGCTACGGGCAGCTACGGTAAAAATCAGTTACAGTTTATACGATCTGGGACACGAACCTAAGACCTGATTGTCCCTGCAGGGGTTACAGGCATACGGGGCCGCGGCCTAGGAACAAAATGGGCAAGAGAAGGAACATGGGTGGGTTTTAGCCAGTAAAACTCTGACAATCCCCCCGCTCTGGGCGGAGCAGGGGAAGTTATTTGATGATTTCCCATCCGTAAAAAAGACCTCATTATCAGCATTTGCGCTAGAAATTTATGCAACGTAGCAAACGACTTCTACCATACCATAATCCGAACATTAAATTAATTCGAATTTGTAACACACAAAACCATAAACAAAAATTAATAAACGAAACATTACCCATGATGCGAAAAAGGCATAAAGCAAACTTACTTCGGTTGTAAAACAAATTGAAGTCTTCATGCGAAACTAGCATTGACTTCAACATCACATCTTCAAGTTTTATGGCCAATTTGCTGAATAAATAAAACTGCATTTGAGTACTAAAATTTTTCAAATACTTCTAGAAACCTCATTGCTCTGAAGTGAACGGTCGGGTCGGGTCTTCAACTGATCTTTATTTTTTTAAAGAGTCTGTCTAGTCTACTGATTTGGGAGTCTGTGGTCGTAAAAATGACATCTTACTAATATATCTATACTAATATTATAAAGAGGAAAGATTTGTTTGTTTGTTTGTTTGTTTGTAATGAATAGGCTCCGAAACTACTGGACGGATTTCAAAAATTCTTTCACCTTTGGAAAGCTACATTATCCCCGAGTAACATAGGCTATATAACATCACGCTACGACCAACAGGTGCTGAGCAGCGCGGGTGAAACCGTGGGGAACAGCTAGTGTATTATAAAATTGAAAGTGAGTTTGTTTGTTTGTTACGTCTTCACGCCTAAATGGCTAAACCGATTTTGATGAATTTTGCTAAAGAGGTAGTTGGGACCCTGGAGATGGACATAGGCAATTTTTTTTAAAGTTAGAAATGAGGGAGAAAGAGGGAAGATAAAGGAAAACATAACTTCGTTATTACAATCAATAAGGTGCAAGGGCAAAAACTACAGGTAGCAGGTACCTGCAAATCAGGAAAAGGAACTGTGTTACCACGAATTTAATGCGAAGCCGCGAGCAAAAGCTAGTATCTATAAAATGTCTTTAAAGGTTACACTCCATTAGTATTCCCAATTTAAAAAAAAAATGGGTGTAAAATCACCTTGTTCTGCTCGTCATTGCAATATTTTTTTCGGTTCTAGATCGAATGATCAGAAACCTTAAGTTACGAAGATATTGGGAGTCAAACATCCAACTTTAGTTTTTCACAAGTTATTTTTTATATACTTACACCTACATTGACAGCCCTGTATTATTATTTTTTCATTGCAAAACGATATTTAAAAAAAAACACCTATGTAGGCAGAAATCTCAGAATGCCACCTGCTATATCCTTGCACACTTCTTACTAAAAATATGTTTTTTCATTTTCCAAATAAACATGAAAACTAGTGTCGTTTGCTTCTTAGAGCTTGCACCCGTTTCCAGACTTTGGAAGTAGTTAACTCCATACCCATGTTTTTATCCAGGTCTAGGTCTATCCGTGTGCAAAAAGCCATCGACATCCGTTTAGCAGTTATGGCGTTAAAACGCAACAAAATAGTCTGAAAACGCGGATTGTCAACACCATTATGTAAATAAAACATTCATACAAATTATATTGTTTACAGATTCATGAAAAATGCTCGTTGCATAAAACAGTGGAAGTAATATCAATTGAATGCAAATATGTGAATAATCTCACTTTCTGTAGTATTCATGTTTAGTGGCCTTGTTGTTGTTATTCTGCACTTTGCACTGAGTTGAGTTTTTTATAATAAAAACCAGTTTTTTTTGCATAAAATATTATGCAAAACTCACAACAATAGTTGTGAAAAAAGTTTTTCCGCAATAACGGAAAAGGCAATTCATTTTGAGTAACTTTTCGAGAAAACATGGCGTTTTTATGTTGCTAAGAAGTTTCCCGTATTTAATAAGTTTCTCTGTATTACAAATATGAACTTAGAAGTTAAATTTGATCGATCTGATTACAGATTGAGCTGATATTATAGATACCTGAAGAGTCAATAGTACGAGAGCTTTTTTGACAACGGGAGGCAAGCGTTAGCTATGAAGTTAGCGCTTCCACAGAGTCTGGACTGAAGTTCGTGCGAGTGGACTGCGATCCAATATGGCGGACTACCAAAGATGGCTGGCTGACAAGTTATTTTTTATGAATTCATGATATAAGTAGCAAATGAAAGGGTTTGCTGAAAAGAATACAAGAAAGGTGTTTTTGATTTTTTAAACTACATATAATATTCAGGTATTTTAGATGGACTTGGAACAATATGTCGCAAATTGATTTGACATATGCAGTAAACTCTTCGAGTTTCGAACTTTACTTTGGAAAAATCACTCACAAAAGGAACATTATTTAGTCACCGCTCCCGAGAGAAAATTACAAACTCAGATTCATACCCTCGCACAGCTGTACTATCCGATACGATACTCTGATGTCATCCAATACTGTAACAACATCGGCACAGCGGGGGTTCGCCCGATGAGCGACAGAGGTACACCCACCCACGCAGCTTCAATTATCTCTTTATTAGATGCAGTAATAAAGTGATGGATGCACTTGTTATGTGGGTTGTTGAACTCTGAACACTGTGTGAATTGAGTGAGATCGAATATGAAATGATAAGCTGTGAGAGGGTTATTCCTGAGAGGAGAATAAAAAAAAATCACGCCTGTAATCCCCGAATGTTTAAGCAAAAATGTACATTGAGCCAGTTGTTTTAAAGTCCCTTGTGCCCTTAACCGGGTACAAATCTAGACTTCGCCGCTGCTACTGAGAAATGTCTGATTGTAAAACCCAATAACTTTACTTGACCTGAAAATTGGGCCCCCAAGCGGAATATGAAGAACTTTATTTGACACACTTCGTTTTTCTACCCTTCATTGCCAATGTACATCGTAATTCTGATCAGTTAGCTGTCCTAAGAAACAAAGGTCCAAGATAACCTCACCAAAAGGAACGTAAGCGTATGTATTGTTATGCAACGTAATCAACACTATAAACAACCGCTTTCTAAAGACAAAACCGCGCAGAAAACCCGGTAAACACTTTAACCGGTTCGGTTTAAACAAAGGAACTCCAAGTGGTACAATAAAGTGACGTAAACAAACGATTTGTTGTTTACAATCAAGCTCCTAAACTAACAAACAGTCATTTGTCTAGCCATTTCCTATCTTATATTCGGCTCACAGTCTAAGAGGACGTGGCTGAATACCAGTAGCGAATGCCTATCTGACATCCTAAACCAAGCTGCCTGGTAAGACTGTTTGTCAGACTTTAGTTCCACTAACTACCTGTAAAGACTGTCAAAGCTGACAAAAATGTGGAAAAAATTACAGCAGGTACTAGCGCCTTAACATGTTCATCGAGTCACATAGAAAATTCGGCATGTCACTGATGGTCACCCATCCACGGATCAACCTTTGTAAGAGCTGTTGAACCTGTAAGAACTACGTGCGGCTGTTGTTTTTTAGCCACCAGAAATAGAAGAAGCTAGATAAGCGCAATCTAGCATAAAGGGAATTTCAGCATTTTTTGTCTACCCTTAATCCATAGTTTATGGATATTTTTTATTTTTTTATTCTCTCCCTTTTCTTTCATGTTATGCCTCACACAATCTAGGCAACTTTGTAGAAATAAGCAACATGTACTAGATTAAAAAAAAGGATGTTAGAAAGACTATAGCGCCATTCGTGTTTTATCTATGGTGTTTGGAATAAAACCTCATTTGCCGTCACTCATCCAGTGTTCTACTTATAATCTTTTATTTTTTGGATTCCTCTTCTTTTCTATGCACGATTAACAAAATGATTTATAGAACGAAAAAAAAAACATAATATTGATGACTCAATTTGAGCAACATAAGTTTTGCTTGTGGTCTGACCAAAAGCCCCACTGTATCAATAAATAATAATATTTGTATTTGTATCTAAACTCATCATATACAACCGTTTTTATTCTAGGTAGATTCAAATTACAATGCAACAAACAAAAACTTTCTCCATGAATATTACTGAACTTTAAAATAATCAGAAAATTGTTCAACCCATCAAATAGTTTAGAAACAATCTGATAACAGTACATAGTTCAGCACGAATTTCTAACAAAAGCCAGCAAAACTTTTGGCAAACATTTGTATGTTATTTAAATGTTAATATAACTAGACGATTTGTCGTATTGTGTACAAAAAGTTGATTTATGCGACGAGACCGAGTGCAGACGACAAAGGTGATTCAGCACGTGTACGAACGCCTTAATACCATATCCTTACTAATATTATAAAAGCGAAAGTGAGTTTCTTTGTTACGTCTTCACGCCTGAATGGCTAAACCGATTTTGATGAATTTTGGTACAGAGGTAGTTGGGACCCTGGAGACGGATATTTTTCATTCAAAATGATAAATGAGGGATAAAGAGGGAAGAAAAGGGAAAACTTAGCTTTTCTATTACAATAAATAAGGCGCAAGGGCAAAAACTACAGGTAGCATGTATCTGCAAATCAGGAACGTGGAACTGTATTACTCCGAATGTGAAGCGAGCGAAGCCGCGGGCAAAAGCTAGTTTTACTACAAATATTACAAAATCGGAAAGATTGTGAGTTTCTTTTTTTGTGGTTGGGTAATCATCAAATAATTTCCCCCGCTCTGGGCGGAGCATCAGACTTTTAAACCCATGTTCCTTCTTTTCCACTTTAGATTCCGGGGCCGCGGTATCTCTTTCAAACAACCCTCAACCCCGGCAGCCTGGTGACCCGGGTAGGCCAGTCTGCTAAGTTTGTGAGCACAGAATTAACCAGCTTACCTTGTCTGCTAACCTCGCTACCTACAGAAATGCGATGCAAGTAATAACTTTCGCAAGTCGGTAGCAAAATTCACCGACTTCCGAAAGAAAACTTAATTTGCTCCTTTCAGTGTTCGCTTTTTGGAAGTCGATTATTTTAATGCAAAATTGTTATTATATCACCTCTTTAGCTGTATGTCACCCAAATCTTTGGATAGTATCAATTTTACATTGTATAAAGAAGTTATCAGAATATCATCCAGATTTACGAAGGAGGGAAATACATATTTTTGAAGATAACTCGTGAAGTACCAAAGCAAAGTTAATCCTACTAATATTATAAATGCGAAAGTTTGTGAGGATGGATGGATGGATGTTACTCTTTCACGTCAAAACGGCTGAACGGATCTTGATGAAATTTGGCACAAAGGTATGTATAGTCTGGAATAACACATATGACATATTTTTTTTCGATATCAAGCGGGCGAAGCTGCGGGCGCCAGCTAGTACAATATATAGAGGACAGCCTCCTCTATCAAATGAAAAAAGAATTAATCAAAGATACTGGTCGAATACATGACTCCTCCTGTGTTAGGGTCCCGTACATCAAAAGGGAAAAACGGAACCCTTATAGGATCACTTTGTTGTCCGTCTGTCTGTCAAGACTCTTTATCACGGAAACGCGTAACTAGAGGTATCGTTTTGAAATTAAAACCGCATTGTCAAATCTGTGGTCCCTTGGAGCTATAAAAGACTAACCCCCGAATACTGAAACGTCACTCAAAATGTAAGGGCTGCTTGAGCAGCTCTTAAACTTTAGATTTTGTATGGTCAAACGTCACTTCTGATTCTCTGTTAAACTTAAGTGGGACTTAAATTTTGAGTGACGTTTCAGTATTCGGAGGTAAGCTCTCTAAGTTTACAGTCAAAAGATATTGTTTGAATGTCGGTTGACGAACCAACCACGTACAAACACCCAAGCTTCTACCTGCGAAGCCAGCCACTCCACAAGATTTGTCGCACCTAACAATGCGTTGATTTATTCCTCAAGATTTACTTCCGACTACCGTTGCAGACTGCAAATCCAAGATGGCGGCGACTGCAGACAACAAAGCCGCAACGTGATTAATTGACGGGGCAGAGACCTCCACACCCCAGTGTAGTTAGTGAAAAGGGGAAAGACCTAGACTAAACGAATAATTCGGAAACGTTAGACTGAAAAATTAAGGGTAGCATTTTGATTGAGAGGTCATAATTGAGGTATAACTTTTTTTTAAACATGAGTCTGGTTGTTGAAAATTAAAACATAACATATTTTTAGTTTCCATGCAACTTTGAACCTTGTGCCCATACGTATGGGTCAAATTTAAAACCAATTAGTGATGGTAAAAACGACTTATATGTTAGAAATATTACACTATATCTCTGTGCGTTCGTGTGGCATTTGCTGGCAGAAGCGACGGAACGCCGTTGCCTGCGGACTATCTTTATTAAGAGAAATCTTATCCTCTTATGAGAATATTTTCCCACAAGAGCGCACTGCCGGAATCAATTCTATCCTAATATATCCAAATGCGGTTCATGTGAGCCAGATAACAAACAAAGATATTAACTTTCGCTTACTTCCACATGTGTGTAAGTAGTACCTAGGTCTGAATAAGGCATTAAATCGACATAATTCTCACCTCCTTCTCTTTAACGCATAGGTCAAATTATCACGTTGGGACTCCCGGCCACCGTAGACAGGTCTGTGGACGGTGAGCAATGGGTAGCTCACCGTCCGTCCGCCTAGTGACGACAAGCCGTTTAGACGGCGCGTTCCTGTTCCACGCGCGCCTCAAAGTGATGTCAGCAAAGCAGAAGGGCCCGCTATAGCCACTACCTGCCAGAACTGCAGGTTGTTCGAAAGAGATACCGCGGCCCCAGAACATATGACATGGGTGGGTTTTAGTCAGTGCAAGTCTGAAACTCCCTCCCGCTCCACCTAGAGCAATTCGAAGTTATTTTCATGATTTCCCATATGAAAAAAAAAAGCAAAATTCTAAACAACAACGCAGCCTGTGGCCGCATTATGCACCAAAATCATTTTAAATGCAGCTCATCATAATTTTTCCAACCTTATAAAACTTCTGGCACATTCTATTATTGCGACCCAGTGACATTTTCAGAAGCATTTCTGACCGACGTCATCATCATAATCTATACTATCTATACTTAATATTATAAAGCTGAAGAGTTTGTTTGTTTGAACGCGCTAATCTCAGGGACTACTGGTTGGTATTGGAAAATTCTTTTAGTGTTGGATAGTCCATTTCATGAGGAAGGTTATAGGCTATATAACATCACGCTACGACCAACAGGTGCTGAGTAGCTAGCGTGGGTGAAACCGCGTGGAACAGCTAGTGATCCATAAACTGACTTAGCTCACTGAACAGAGACGTTTTTATTGTGCCAATTATTCTAACATTAAACTCTTATACTCATTATTCAACACCTACAATGACCATCGAATGTCAAAAATATGAAAAACAATACGCGCCAAGCATGATAACTTCTTTATTCTTAACCAATATTCCCGCTAAACCCATTCATACAGTATAACGGCCCTGTCAGAGGAATAAAACCCCTATCGACGTACATTTATGTCAACATAAAAGTATTATTGCCTGCACCGGTGCAGGGTGCAGCAGACAACAAAGAACCCGACGGACTCGGCGACCCCACGTGATTGGATGGCGAGACACCCAGTTATGTGGAGTAGAAAGGTATATATAGGTAGCGAGACAGGGTTATATAAAAGGTAAAAGAGATGAGATAGACTTAGAGCTGATATTAGCGAAGGCAAATATCAAAATTTTAAGTCGTTACTTATTTATTTGAGCAAATAAAGAAAATATATACAATTTAGACATAGTTTGATTTAGTATATTAATTTGTATCTAAAACAATTAAATAAACTTTCTGAACAAAATTACATATCAAAATCTATTTAAATAACCCGCCCCTGAACATTCCTGGCACAAATTTTAAGACGGTATTTCGGTTAATATTTTACCACAAATCAAAACTGTCACATGTCCTGCCGGGGTTGCGGGTTGTTCGAAAGAGATGCCGCGACCAAAATTAAGACCAAAAGATGGAACATGGTTGGTTTATAGTCAGTAAAAGTCTGACACCTTCCCACCCTCCGCCCAGAGCGGGGCAAGTCGATACAATTGGCGCAGTGGCTGAGCGATCGACTCACTGCGCTGCGTGTCGCGGTTTCGATTCCCGCACGGAACAAATATTTGTATGGCCTACAGATAGTTGTTCCGGGTCGGGCTGTTTATGTATGTGAGTTTAAATGTTTGTAAACCCACCAACGATACAGGAGAAATTCCTAGTGTGGGGCAACGTTTTGTTTTAAATAAAAGGTTTTTTTACAGATATGATACGTAAAAATTATGAAATCCTTACTTTAATATTATAAAAGCGAAAGTGAGTTTGTTTGTTACCTCTTCACGCTTTAATGGCTAAACTGATTTTGATGAATTTTGGTACAGAGATAGTTGGAAACCAGGAGACGGACATAGGATATTTTTTTGAAAAAAAAATTGGATTTGAGGGAGAAAGAAGGAAGAAAAGGGAAAACTTAGCGTTGCTATTATAAATCAATAAGGCGCAAGGGGAACTGTGTTACCCCGAATTTAACGCGAGCGAAGCCGCGGACAAAAGTTAGTTCTACTATAATTATGTTATACTTATGGCTGTTTAAATGTAACTTTGGCCGGGTCCTTTGTCACACAGTTCAATGGTATAAGCATTTATTATGCATTTTCCTGTTATCTTTCAATGCAATTGAACCTAATTTACTTGCAAATAGATTATAATGTGTGTATGTGTTTGTTTATTTATTTTGTAATTAGTATTTAACCTTCCTCAGTCTGCCTTCCTCCAATTGTTTACGCCGGAAATTGGAATGTTCAATGTTTACCTGCAAACAAGAAAAAACAATTTTAATATCTGGATATTATATGGTCTATCGTGTATTTTTTCAGCTTTTTTAATGAATCGCGTACACTTCGATTTTCTAATAGAAATCGAATAATATTAAAGCGAAAGTGAGTTTGTTTGTTACGTCTTCACGCCTAAATAGCTAAACTGACGTTGATGAATTTTGACCCTGGAGACGGAAAAAAGATTAAGATGTGAAGGAGAAACAGGGAACAAAAGGGAAAACTTAGCATTGCTATTACAATAAAATTAAGGCGCAGGTAAGCAGGTAGGTACCTGTAAATCAGGAAAGGGGATCTGTGTTACCCCGAATTTAACGCGAGCGAAGCCGCGGGCAAAAGCTAGTACAATAATAAAAAAATACAATAGTTAAACATAAATAAAAACATAACTATCCTTATTACAAATGTCTTTAAATAAGAAAAGGAATATCTTTTAAAGCCAATCCAATTTGCTATGGCGTCCCAATGGAAATATCCCACAAACTGTACAGACGCCTGCAGGTCAAGCTACCCGAAACTATCAATTTTTCCCAATGAACCTTGAACCTTATACTTTAGAAATAAAGTCGAAAATCTATCAAAGAAATCTGACTGATTGTAGTAGCTTGATGTGCAGGCGTATGTACAACTTACTTAAAAAAAAACAGTCAAGTGCGAGTCGGACTCACGGTTTCGTACACAATTGCGTCATAAACGGACATATCTTTTAAGTGTGTAGATTCAGCGGGTTGAGTTTTCACTAATTTAAGGAACTACAGACTTGAGTACATGGTTTTATATATATGGTCAACAAAGTGTTCTTATGCGGGTTCCGTTTCTTTCAAATTGAGACACAGAACCCTAAAATAAAAATAAAATACACCTCATTAGTATGCGCGCAATAAAGGACGAGTGCAATCGAAGTTCATGGCTGCTCATTCGATATTCAAATTACGTAAAATAAACAACGCGACTCTTGCGCAACTACAAAGCTTCATAATTTATTCATTAAAATAATCGTTCAAGGTTACGACAAAACAGTTAAGCTTAGAAAAAACGTAGATATTGTATAATGGTTGTTGTAAGGTCATTTTTTTGGAGCTGGCTATATAAATACATAATTTATATGTTCATATTTAACAAAACACCGCATCGGCATTAGCGGTTTTAGTCATTCGGCAAGTCTAGAAGGAGTCTTAAGTGATACTTGTTGCCGGTTGTCTTTTTTTGGGATGGGAAATCATCAAATACCTTCCCCAGCTTTGGGCGGAGCGGGGGCAGTGTCAGACTGGTACTGAATAAAACCCATGTTCCTTCTTTTGCCCGTTATGTTCCGGGACTGCGGTATCTCTTTCGAATAACCCGCAACTCCGGCAGGCAAAGAGATTACTTGAATAGGATTACAGTACATAGAATTAATTAACAAATATTCACAATACATTCCTATAGTGTATCTCTAAATTATAGAAGTCATATCTGACGAGCAGAGGCACCACATGGTTAGGTACTCCTGAAAGCGAGTAGGCTGCAACGGACCTAACGGCTAAGCAATTGTATAAACATCCCTAAATTATCACGCCTGAATACCTCGAATGACCACAGTGAAATACACCATTGTCAAAACAAGAGTTAACATTTTCAACAAGAGTTGTCTTTTTACGTTACTTTCTCCACGACGACAAAACTACTAAAATTGTATGTTTTTTTTTTCGCTAGAGATTGGACCTTTTGATAATTATTTAGTTTATTACAACTATGACAACTCTAGTTGTCTGTGGCGTTTCAGCCACGGGACCGTTTTGCAACTGAAGTAGTCTATGGTGTTCAAAGGGTTAAGATTATTGAGTAATTCGGAATTAAAAATCCGAACCACGTTTCGCCAAATCAAGGCGGGGGAGGGGGTAGACGTAGCGTCACTCAGCAGTCGCTTGGGACTACAAGACCACAGTTTTATTGGAACGAAGTTCCTTATCAGGCGTTGCGAAATGGGGCTAGACGAAAAAAATTAAGACTAAAAGGTGTAACGACACTTTTTACTATAGTTGTAAGCTGTGCGGCGTGCGTGTGTGTTAGATACTCTCTCTCTCTCTCTCATAGAAAACAAGCCAGTTATTTTCGTTTCGTCTTTCTATTTCGCATTGAACAGTGTGGTGTCGCGACGATTATTTTAGTTGAATGTATACATCAAGTTTTATTTTTCTAAATGGCATCTCGCAGTTCAACTTATGAGTCATCTGCTTAAACGGACAAATCCTGTGTATGCTTCGAGAGCAAGGCCTCTGCCCAGGGCAAACAAACCACAGTGGCCGTCAGCCTGCGCTTTTATAGTTAAACCTTTTTATTTATGATCTGAACCTAGTTCGAGTATAGATTTGCTATAAAGTGCACGTCACACCGAAGGCGAATTGGCACTGAGCCAGTAGCTTGTGGCGATATTTAGTGCCTAGGTACTCAATTGTAGTGTTCGATTTGCCATGAAACTGCCGCGAGGAAAAGTGGTCTCTCAAAGAACTAGTACCCGAGGTTTTTGTGGCAATAGTTCTCGTGCGATGTCCTAAAATTTGAGGTTCGCAATAAGTACTACTAGGACGGTTTTCTTGACGACATGTTAACCCAAATAAGAGGCCCATGGGGAGCAAAAAAAACTCTAGATAAAGAGGAAGGAAGACTTTTAGGACGATCTTGTGGTTTCAAAGCTGGTTTTAAGGTTTGAGGAACTGAATGGGAAGTTTTTCATGCCTAATTGAAAGTGGGAAGACCTCCGACTAACCAGAGGCATCGACTCGGACTCCGGATAAATCGATCACGTTCCAACTGCTTCCATGAGGAGTGTAATAATTCCGTAACAAATATGACTATATATATAACGCGATTGAATGTAGTTTTCATATGCTGATCGGGTTCACCGTTAATCTTTATCATTTATACGACGGCATGCTTGGTGCAGCAGCTGAGCGATCGACTGCCGCGTTGCGTTTCGCGGGTTCGATTAAAATATCTGCAGGTCAAACAAATATTTGTATGATCTGCAGATAGTTGTTTCGGGTCTGCCTGTTTGTGTACATGAGCTAAATGTAGAAACTCATAGTATGGAACAACGTTTCAAGAAAAAAAAATATGAAAGAAAACAATACTACAGTGCAAGCGACAAAGCACTGTGCTTACATTATTATCTCCCAATGACTCTATTTCTCACAAATCAGTTTCCATTGTTTTCCATCCTTGATAAAGGTTGATTCCTTACAGACCATTTAACAGGCAAAAAAGTACTTTCAGGAGATCGACAGTGAATTGAATTTCGATCAATCTGAATGATTGATTGAATTTGGTACGCAGCAGCCGGTAAAGAATTAAGATCGTGATGAGATAATACAATTCATCAGCGGGAAAAAGTCTATTAGGTCCTAAACTTGGACATTTCAATAAATGTTCTAAGTAAAGAACCTCTTCCTTTTTTAAGTCGGTTAAAAAGTACGCAGCATTACGATTTCCAATGACTAGGGTCTTACTCTAGACAGTCTAGACAAAAATAAATCTGACTTCATAAAAATCTTATAGATATAAGAGGATCTCTTCTCTGTGGTCATTCTAATCATAGTAATTTAAAAATCTTATAAAACAAATAGTTAAAATAAATTAGTAGTTGTGTCGCTTAGGGCACTTAAAAAAAAACTGTTGCTGACGACTCGCACATAACAAACAAACATAAAAATATTTTTTTAAATAAAGAACAACAAATTTTTGAAAATAATGTTTTAAAAAAATACAAAATTAAGACAATCAACTAAATAGGCTGGTGCTGCAACTTACATGCAACATACATTTCGAAGCGCTGATATTCTCGTGCAAGTGAAGCCACAGTTAGATACGACAAAATACATAATGAGAATAAATAAATTGTGGAACGCGTTAGCAGCTTAAGCAGGTGCACAATGCCTGTTTATGCAATAATGTACAGTTTGCAGCTGCACATGCGTAGATAGTGGTATCTATTCAATAATATGGACATTCAAGGAACAGAGGGCGAGGTACACACGTGTTCGGGTTGACCTTTGCAGAATCATGCCGAATCAGCTCGTCACAAACAATGCCATACTACCCTGGTCAGGGGAAACCACATCCAGTAAACTAATATTGCGAAACATAATTCCTATTGAACTAACAGAAATGAAAAGCTCGAAGTTAAACAAAAACAGTCATGATCATAAATCGCATTAACGTGCCAGATTGAAGAGGAACGGTTCATTTGACTAATGTCACCCGCACCATTGCTACAGCAAAAACAGTTTACAAAAGCCCACATATTTTTTCACCTCTCTGCTCACACGACAACATGTCATTTGCGTCTCATTAGTCAACTCATAACCTACTTGATTGACATTATAACAGTACTCGCCATTATCGTCGTTTTCAGATAGGCAACACTTAATTGTCGGTGTTGGATTTTCAACTTCCGACCCAGCGCTGAAAGTGGAAATTCGAACAAAGCAGTCATACTCGGGCACTTATGTGGGTGTTGTTTAGCGTTAGTGAAAACAAGCATTAGTCTACTTTGTGATGTTTAATGACATAACGGGGTTCGGTATTAACTCACGAATTGACGATAATACTCAGCCTATATACTGTACCACTGAGGCGATCTCCCGGAGGACACGGTAGAGCACAATGTGGCGTTCTGCCAAGCTTAGGTGGAGCACCGCTGTGTCCTCGTAGTAGCGATCGGCGGCAGCACCCTCTCTCGTCCGGCCCTGGTTCAGTCCATGGTCCGGGGCGAGAGGGAGTTGGAAGCCACCACCTCCTCTTACGAAGCAGTGCTAAGGAGGTGGCCGGACGTTTGAAGGAGAGAACCTCATACCAGCACAACCACCGCGGGAGACGCTCCTGGCGTCGAGTGCCGCGAGTCAACTCTACCCTCTGTAGACGGTCAATGGGTAGTTAGTTCACCGTCCGTCTAGTGATGACACGTGGATGGCTGTGGCGATGGCGCGATCGTGTTTCACGCGAGCCTCAAGGAGATGTTAGCAAAGCTAATGTGCATCCTCGCCAAGCGGTGGCTTAAGAAGGCCCCCTCTGGCCTGCCAGGGCTGCGGGTTTTTCGAAAGGGATACCGCAGCCCCGGAACATAAAAGGTAAAAGAAGGAACATGGGTGTAGTTATATTAGAGTTGGAGTACTTTTATTTGATTTGAGACTTTTTCTCATGCGATACTTGTTTGTATTGATGCCAGCTTTCGGTATCATTTAGATTATGAGTGTTTTACAACATAACGACCAAAATTTCCAAAAAAGAAAAACGTTTAAAACAACGATTTTATACCACAAAAATAAAGTGAAAAATAATACTTAAATACGTAGGTAAACTGACCGATTCAACGAATACGGTGTAAAATATACAAAATACTACTGCGAATTGAAAATAAACTCCGCATTGGTTTACCACTGAAGCGTGGTTGTGAAATTATAAACCACATGATTGCACTGAATTATATGTAATTTTATTTCAGGAATATTTATGATTTGTGGTGGGACAGGTTATTTCAATTTTAAGGTGTTTATATTAGCATTAATTGAATGATGTTTACATCAATAATCATTAATTTATTTTCAGGCATTTTAGGCCCATACATACAGACATGTTTGTCTGTATCTATAGGTGATTTATAATATGTATTATTACCCTATTATGATCCCGCTAAATAGATAATTTTAGGCCCCCTTTTTTCGGATTGAGAACCATGAAAAGTCTTCTTTCGTTCTGGGTAGAGCGGAAGGGAGTGTCAGACTTGAACTGACTAAAATCCATCAATGTTTCTTCTTTTGTCGTTGGTGTTCTCGGGCCGCGGTATCTCTTTCGAACCAACCCGCCACCCTAGCTTTTCAGGCCCCCTGATTTCAATTCCCAAGTCTGGTAGTGTTCCTATCACCTGATACCAAGTTTTCGTGAGATGCAATGGACTTTTATTGGAATTAATCTATAATTGTGGCATTTACCTTAATAATCTCATCATTATCTACTTACTCCTGTTCTATGTTTATTAGGGGCAACAAGATCTCTCCTTGCATGCTCCCCAAACAAACGTTATCTATGCAATCTCTGTATACCGAATCTTCTGAAAACTTTATGAAGCAATGACATTAAATATTATAGGATGGTAATGACCTAGGTTAACTTGTTTCGAAAAGGGCATTTCTAAGAGAAATTCTAAACGAAATAAATTCGGACTAACTAGGGCTGACACAAGAAAGACAAATTGAAATATCTGATTGTAATATTAAAATAACTGCTGAATGCATAAGTTTGTGCGGTACTTAAAAACTGTGCTTAAAGCTAGCTATTAATTGGGCTCTAAATTATTATCAAACAAACGTGTGGCTGACCTTAGTTTAGCCAAGTGTATGAAATTCACGTTCCGAAAACTGGGTACGTTTCACATCCCTAGCAGACGGGGTCGAAGACCTGTCTGTCCTTTGCGACTGACATTTTACTCAGAATCTACTGGCATAGAGTAGATAGATACAGAAGGATCGCTCCATGCAAGGGAATACAGTCTCAACTCGAGATTGTCATCTGATGATCTCGCGTGTCACTAAGGCGTTGAAATTTGTTTGTCGACGCCTCATGTAGGTGCTTAACATAGTATCTAGATCGCGCGTATTAATGCTGAGTCGAGATTTCGCGTGCAAAGCATATGTCGAGGGGCTAGATTAGCTATTTTCATTTTATTTGCTACTCTGGACCTGTTCGCCGGAAGAGATCTCAACATTTAAATCTATACTTAATATTATAAAGCTGAAGAGTTTGTTTGTTTGTTTGAACGCGCTAATCTCAGGGACTACTGGTTGGAATTGGAAAATTCTTTTATTGTTGGATAGTCCATTTCTTGAGGAAGGCTATAGGCTATATAACATCACGCTGAGACCAACAGGTGCTGAGCAGCGTGGGTGAAACCGTGGAGAACAGCTAGTAGTCTGTAAAATAACGTTATACCTAGGTTTCTCGTTTGTACTCGACATTTCTTTTCCATAACATTAAGTTTCAAAAAATTGTGCCAAGACTTCGAATCTTGCGTGTTCTTGATTACATTAAATAACAGCAAGTGCAAACAAGCGTGTTCAATTCGCGACTTGCACTCGTTTGCGGTTTGAGATCTTCGTAGATAAGTAGCAGATACGCGTCTACGAGTGCTTTCACATATTTTAGCTCATTGTAAAGAACTGAACTTCTGTAACTATCTACTCTTTGTCACAGGTCTATTAACAAAAGATTACATTAACGTACATCTGCAAACTTTTTGAATTTCATTAAAACTAACTTGAAATAATTTTAATGTTATTGAAAAGTAATTTCTGAAACATTTCTGTTGCTTTCATATTTTTAAAGTTATATCCATGGTTTGAATAACTTTGAGTTATATTGATTGTCTTTATTAAGAAACTAGCTTTTGCCCGCGGCTTCGCTCGCGTTAAATTCGGGGTAGCACAGTTCCCCTTGCGCCTTATTGATTTGTAATAGCAACGCTAAGTTTTCCCTTTTCTTCCCTCTTTCTCCCCCACATCGCACATTTTAAAAATAAAAATTAGCCTATGTCCGTCTCCTGGTTCCCAACTATATCTGTACCAAAATACATCAAAATTGGTGTAGCTATTAAAGCGTGAAGAACAAACAAACTCACTTTCGCTTTTATAATATTAGTAAGGATAAGGATGCAATAGGCATAGCGTAGATAATTAACGAAGACAGCACTATCAGCGCAGTGGCTGAGCTATTGGCTGCTGCGCTGCATGTCGCGGGTTCGATCGCAGCACGGAACAAATATTTGCTTGACCTGCAAGTTGTTCGTCGCAATCTACTTTTCAGACCACTAAATGATAAGGGGGCCACCCTTATCATTTGGTGGTCTGAAAAGTATCTCCATATATATGAATAGTATCTCCATAAAAGGAGCTGAGTAGCGGGTGGTACAGCTAGTATAATATACAAACAAACAAAATCTGCGTTGGTCAAATTGTTCGATGTTTCGGGTCAGTCAAAGTGATATTGGGTTTACCATCAGGAATTTCGCAGTAACAACTACTGAGTTTGGATTTGTCTCCAGCTGATGGCGATAGGCTAGCTCCCTATTACATAGGACTAAAAACATAACTATCGAAATATGAGTGCACTATTAACTAAACCTTTGCCTAACCTAACCTTTGATTACAGGCGCGATATTAAGTAAAATATATAAAAATCGTTACTAATACATATTATTATTATAAATGCGGATGTGACTTTATTTGTTACGTCTTCACGCCTAAATGGCTAAGCCGATTTTGATGAATTTTGGTATAGAGATAGTTGGGACCCTGGAGACGGACAAAGTAATTTTTTTTTGGAGAGAGGGAAGGAAAGGGAAAACTTAGCTATTACAATAAATAAGGCGCAAGGGCAAAAACTACAGGTAGCAGGTATCTCCAAATCAGGAAAGGGGAACTGTGTTACCCCTAATTTAACGCGAGCGAAGCAACAGGCAACAGCTAGTGCTTTATGAAATATCAACTCGTAATTCACAATAATGTTCGGCTAATTTAAAAAAAAAACGGCTATAAGTCAGACCCGCGCACCGAGGTTTCCGTAGGTATAAACTTGCGACATAAACGGCCATATCTTTTGACTGCGTAGACTTCGAGGGTTGATTTTTCACAGCACGAAGGGCCCACAGATCTGAGTATATGGTTTTAATTTCAATTCGATACCTCTACGCGTTCCCAAGATACATGGTCTTGACAGACAGACGGACAACAAAGTGATCCAATAAGGGCTCGGTTTTAGAAATGAGTAGCTCACCGTCCGTCCGTCTATTGACGACAGGCCGTGTCGACGGCGCGTTAGTGTTTCACGCGCGCCTCAAAGAGATGCCAGCAAAGCAGAAGGGCCCGTTAGGGCCACTACCTGCCAGTACTGCAGGTTGTTCGAAAGAGATACCGCGGCCCCGGAACGTAAAGGGCAATACAAGGAACATGGGTGGGTTTTAGTCAATACAAGTCCAACACTACCACCGGTTCCGCCAAGCGCGGGGGAAGTTATTTGATGACTTCCCACACCAGAAAAAAAAAGTGTGTGTGTCAGCTTCGACGCACGATTGGAGTTTACTCCTTAAGTACGAGTATCTAACCATACGCAAAAATATTCAACTGAAAAAAGATTAATATCATATGAAAGGGTAAATTCACAAATTAATGAAAAAAAAAATAGCAATATAAATACATCGACACTGATAGAAACAAACAAGCCCAATAACATATAGTATATAGGTATAATCGCCTATACAGCATACCATATGTACGTCTTAATACAAAAACGTGACACATTTTCGTTACTTTAGTAGGTTTTACCCCTCGGATTTTTGTCATACCGGGCGCATTATATATGAAAATCAATTCTTAAGGAGTAAACTCCAAAAAGGTTTCGGTTTTTCCTTTTAAGGTACTTAAGTCTAAATAATAAATTGCAAGTATTACAACCGATTGCACTGTACATCGTTAACATTATAAAGTCGCACCGTATTTGCATTTTTATTGCGACGAGAATAAATACAGCAATATTATACTTATTTAAACTTCCGTGAAGTTACCTCTTAAGCAAAAATAAACAACTACAAGTTGCAGGAGACAAGTAAATTCAAACTGCAACCACAACTGGAGAGATGGAACTAAGAACTTTCAATTACAACTTATTCGTATTTGAATGTTGATTTGTTCAAATCTGATTCGGTTTGCCTCTCACTGATGTGTACCTAATCTGCATAGTCCTCTTCACAAAGATTTTTGACTGGTCCTTGAAGTGACTATGACCTTTTTAGCGGATGGGTAATCATCAAATAGCTTCCGCCGCTCTGGGCGTAGCAGGGGCGAGTGTTAGAGTTTTACTGACTAAAACCCAGTCATGTTCCTTCTATTGCCCTTTATGGTCGCGCTATCTCTTTCGAACAACCCCCAACACCGGCAGGCGGTAGCCGGTAGTTTTTTTTTTGTTATTTATTGTTTGCAGAACAACGACCTGGGGGCCAAACACATAATTTGTTCCATGCGGGAATCGAAACGACGCCACGCAACGCAACAGTCAATCATTCAGTCACTACGCCATCTGTGCTGTCGATTATACAAGCTTTTTTTGGTTTTGGGCTACCTTATGACATTATAAAACTTATTGGAAAAACCCTTCCCTTGCCTCCTTTATCCACCGCACAAACTTGTTTTCACGAATTTATTAACAAAACGCAGGTTATTATCCTAATATACTTTATTAGAATAACTTAGGGCTGATTTTTCAATCAACAGATCAATCAAAATCAGAAGAATCAATTCGTAGAATGAAATTGAGGTCCGACAGCTTCAATATGGAAGAATTGTCAAAAATTCAAAATTATTCTCCAGTAAAATTATCTGGCGGAAAAATCAGTCCTTGGTCAAATGCATGAGGTGATCGGCATAACTAGTATTATGTTCGTGAATCAGAAGCCTAAAAATCTGACAACCAGTATTACTACAGGAGTAAGGGATATTATCCAGAAACTGAAGGTCATATAGCAGATCCCTGTAAAACACTGGTAAATTGGCATTCAGTAGGATTTGAAACTCCTCAAATAACATATTTGGGAAAATACTAGTCTTATTCCCTGGTTCAGTCCATGGTCCGGAGCGAGAGGAAACGGGAAGCAATCACCTCCTTCTGCGAAGCAGTCATGCTAGCGAAGGAGGTCCGGGCGTTTGAGGGAGAGAACCTCAAACCAACCCAGCCGCCGCGGGAGACGCCCCGGGCGCCGCGAGACGACTCCCGGCCACCGTAGATGCGGGCCTGTGGACGGTGAGCACTGGGTAGCTCACCGTTCGTCCGTATGTTGACGTCAGGGTGTCGACGGCGCGTTTGCATTTCACGCGCTCCTCAAAGAGATGTCAGCAAAGCAGAGGCGCTTGTTAGAGCCTCCCCCTGCCGGGGTTGCGGGTTGTTCGAAAGAGATACCGCGGCCCCGGAATGTAAAGGGCAATAGAAGGAGCATGGGTCTTAGTCAGTAAAAGTTTGATACTCCCCCCCGCTCCGCCCAGAGCGGGGAAAGTTATTTGATGATTTCCCAACCAAAAACAAAATGCGCACAGCACATCAGTGGGTGCTCACCTTAATTAACAATCGATAATACCATAGATGGAGATAGCAAGTTCTAAATGAATAATTGCTGAACTCCCCCGCTGTGATGCATATTTCATGTAATTAAGCTGTTTACATACAAATAATGTATTGATAAAGCAATTGAATTACATTGCTTTAACATGAATGCTGCGTATTGTACCTGTAATTAATCAAAATAATTGTAATTAAAAAGTTCTGATATGTATGACCAATCAATCAATGGCCTAGCCTTTTCCCAATTATGTTGGGGTCAACTTCCAGTCTAACCGGGTGCAGCTGAATATCAGTATTTTACATAGAGCGACTAACATTTGACCTCCACAACCCAGTTAGTACTGGGTAATGCGATACCCCTTGGTAAGACTGGTTGTCAGACTTTCGGAACACTGTCTGTCAATGATCTACAAATGACAGCCGGGACCAACGGCTTAACGTGCCATCCAAGGCACGGAGGAAACTCGGTATATAATGGGTGGTCACCCATCCACAGACCAACCTAGGCAAGCGCGGCTTAACTTAAGAGCGACCCGAGCGGCTGCTATTATTTAGCCACGAGCTCCAGTATATGTATGACCAGAAATTTAATATTATTTTGTTTTCTATTCATTCTTAGTGTTTAACCACGTAGATTAAAAAACATTCGTGATTGGCATTTATTTAAATAATGTTTCAATAAACGTAACAAGATGGCGTTGAACTGCCACTACTGGAAAAATTACCATCCGCAAAAAAAAAGATTGAAAACGAAAAAGGGTTGCATAGTTTATTTTATTTTTATTTTGCTTTATTGGGACATTTAATTTTAACAGTTACACATTACAATAAAGTATGACAATTCACAAATTATTAAAACTAAGTAAGTAAGTAAACGTAAAGTTTGTATGGAAGAAAGTGATTCCTTGCTTTCACGAAATTAATCCTTACTAATATTATAAAAGCGAAAGTGAGTTTGTTTGTTTGTTACCTCTTCACGCTTTAATGGCTAAACCGATTTTGATGAATTTTGGTACAGAGATAGTTGGGAACCAGGAGACGGACATAGGCTAATTTTTATTTAAAAAAAGTGGGATGTGAGGGAGAAAGAGGGAAGAAAAGGGAAAACTTAGCGTTGCTATTACAAATCAATAAGGCGCAAGGGGAACTGTATTACCCCAAATTTAACCCGGGCGAAGCCGCGGGCGAAAGCTAGTAATCTATATAACATCACGCTATGATACTGAGAAGCTGAGCAGTGGCTGACACCGCTGGAAACAACTTGATTTAAAATAAAGAGTGACTTCAAATTGATTGAAAAAGAAACAAGTTCACGCGGGCACCAGCTATTAACTACATAAACAAACGCATTTGGTTAGAAAAAAAAGACGAGTTCTATCTATCTATGCGTCTAAATGCACGCTCATCCAGTTAGCGAGATTAACTGGGTCACTTTTAATGGGGCCGTGTCACTGAAACCAGTTCAGTGCAGTATTTTATAATACACTCTTTTTGCTTTGAAAGCGAGACGCATCCGCGACCCGCCCAAAATACTTTTACTAGATGAAAAGCGTTATTTACGCTCTGGTTTTTTTTTCTTTTACAGGCCGGGATGGGTTGAAAATGATTCTGTTTTTTTCTTAGAAAACATGCAGTTTGCATGGAGTTTAATAATGCCTTTTTTTTGACGGGCCTCTTGGTCTAGTGGTTAGTGGCCCTGACTGCTGAGCCAGAAGTCGTGGGTTCGATTCCCACCCAGGACAAACTTTGTGTGATGAGCATGATTGTTTGTTCTGTGTCTGGGTGTGATTTATCTATAATATGTATGTATTTATAAATTATATAAGTATGTATATCAGTTGTCTGGTTACCATAACACAAGCTCTGCTTAGCTTGGGATCAGATAGCCGTGTGTCAGTTGTCCCAAGATATTTATTTATTATTTATTTATTTACGTGTGGAAATCGTTGATGGATGTCCTCAGCCATGGCGGAGTGGTCTGTCAGACTCCTACTAACTAAAACCACACGGTGTTCCTTATCGTCCCATTCGTCGCATTCTACACAATCACCCCAGCAGTGGACTTTAATAATACCTACCATAACCCCGTTAACCCCGAAGAGTTAGGCAGAGATGTATACCCATTTCGGTAGGTATTTTCTATATAATAGGTGAGAGCCTTTTGCCATCAACTGTGCACAAATCAGACTGGGACGTGGCTGCTACTAAGAAATTCCCGATAGCCCAAACCCATTAACACTTTACCTGACCCGGGTTTCAAAACCAGGTCAGCTTGCTAAGTCCTCGCGCTTGCTATCTCTGGATCAACGTTTTTTTTTTATAGGGCCTCTCGTCCATCTCTCTGTTGACTTGTTTATCTGCTCAACCGGACTAAGACTGGCTCAACAAGGTAGTCATATAAATACTTGAGGGACAAAAATAGTTAAAAGAATGATTTATTTTCACGACCATCCTTACTAAAGTTAAAAAAGGGAAAGAGAGTTTGTTTGTTACGTCTTCACGCCTACAAAAATTCATCAAAATGAATTTTGGTACCGAGTTAGTTGAGACCCTGGAGACGGACATAGGCAATTTTTTTTTTTAAAGTGTGAAGTGAGGGAGAAAGTGGGAAGAAAAGGGAAAACTTAGCATTGCTTTTTACAATAAATAAGTCGCAGGGGCAAAATCTACAGGTAGCAGGTACCTGCATATCAGGAAAGGGGAACCGTGTTACCCCGAATTTAACGCGAACGAAGCCGCGGGCAAAAGCTAGTAACTAAATGAAATGAAGAGCAAACCAAAAATTATTTTAAGGGACTATGTTTTTTTTTGTGGAACGAATGTCAATCACGTAAAATTATGGTACCAGGGAAGTATAGTATAATAGGAAGTGAGTTCAGTTAGCGAACAAGGTTGTCAATGATGATGATTGATGAACGTTTATTTATTTGATCCTGAACCTGAAACAATCAATTGGTGTCAATAAACCTTGACACAAATAGTTTTCCAGTTGACTCATTCAATGTGTTGGTCAAGGTCATACGTCGAAAAATCTATCAGAAATTGCATTACTTGCCAAAGAGGAAGAATATTAATGAACGGGAAACAGACACACCAACATCTGGAAACCTGTGTTAAAGTAATTCTAGAATTAGATTCATAAAACATTGCAATAAAGAATGTTTGCAGACACGCTCGCGAACGGCGCGACCTATATTTAGCGGAGACTGTTGACCCGGTGCCCTCGCCCTGCATCTCTCGTGTTGACTAAACGCGTCGATATACTTTCTTCGACCTATGCCAGCCTGGTACCTATTGATTTGACTTCGTCTTAAGATAGCTCTTTTGTTCTTTTCTTGTGAGAGAGTGATACCGATTTCTTTGTGGAAACTCAAGTGCTCTGAATTCTAAAGTGTTACCAGAAATTTAAAAAATATGTTTTTAATAAAGTATCAAATTTGTCAAAAATAAAATGTGGCCCACAAGGTATCTATTACTACATCGCGATTCTACTATTTTGCTTATTTTCAGCGTAACTACCCTTGCTTAAATAAGCCGAAAAAAAAACAATTTTCCCGTAATTTCCTCTTAACTGGAAAAGGAAAAGGACCTGAAAACCGGGTCTTATCCCTGATTTCCATAGTTTCTTCACTTGCTTAGTTTTATGCAAAGTAAAATTTAAGTATAAATCTAGCAATTATTCGGGTCTCTCACCCTTTCACTGCAACAAAAACTTTCTGCTTTTTATTCAGTGAAGAGATAAAAATATTCAGTATTCACATTCATAAAGCTAGTACTTCTCATCGCATTGTCTTTGAGCAGGAGTAAACAAACTCCTCGGCAGTCTGGGGCCCTCGTCCGTTTGAGTCATAAAAAGATGAATGGACGGGCTGGCTTTCACAATCAGCATTTATTTTTAAAGAATAATTGAGTGCAAGTTAACCCTTATATTTGAGCTTCATTTATCTGGCCAAATTATTTCTGAATATTTGAATAGGATGGTTTTATAGATTACCAAAATCGATGAATCTCAAAAGCCAACCATTTCAAAATGGGAGGGTAACAACAGTTTTTTTTTATTCAATTTCAAATGCTATAAACTCGCGTTTAAAGAGACAATATTGAAACGTTTATTCTTTTATGGCAGCGTTCAAAATATTACTTTTCCCGTGCAGATTCCATCAAATATTTAACGAGTTCCAAAGGATAAACTCACTGCGTTGCCCAAAAAAAGCATTGTGATTAAAGGCAAACAGTATTCATACAATTTCATCACCTTCTTTGTTGCATTAACCGATCAATGAGCGTCCGGAAAGCCCGAATCAGTCCTGGCGTTTGCAAACATACCTGTAACAAAGACAAAATGGCTTCGTTAATAAATGAACGAGCATTTACGTAAATCCGACAACACTGAATTACAGTTGAAACCGATATTTATCGAGAATTTCAGTCAGTCGTTGCCTTGTTTTGCAGGGCGGTTTATTTTGGTAGTCATAGGTACACAAGCAGTAGCCTGTGACCCAGTTAACTGGCACATGACCCGAGTTGACCTCCCGGCCTAGGTCGCCGGTCCCGCCGCCCGCATCCCTCATGCCACCTCCAGACCTATCTGCTCAAACCTCCACCCGTTCTTGTGATCCTAGTACTTTAGTCTGTTGGTACGACACAAATCTTTTACGGTTGTGAGGATTTTCTGGGCTACACTTTTTTATTACTTTACTGTTTTTGCATAAAGGATTTTCCAGATTGTCTATTATATGAAATCTTATTGTTTTTAGAACGCAGAAAGTTGTTTTCCTTTGAAATAAAAACAGCTGAACATTTCAAGTTAATTATTTCCTGCTTACGTGATTTAGCTATAAACTGCAGGTTCTTCTTCAGCAAAGGAAAACCAAACGCCGACGGTTTTTACGGTGCAATTAACAGATGAATTTACTGTAATTTCTATTATATTTCCATTGTCTGAAGCATAAAAAACAAACCAAACAAATTACTTGATCTTACAGCGGAAAAGCGCTTCATTTAGCGCTAGCGCTGACAAACCACGCCCCTTTTCTAGTTTATGAATGCCCCAAATACCACTTAAATAATGTATAAGTGCAAGATTATATTTGTCGTTCCCCGAAACCCTTGTCTATAAACAAACCAAAGTGGCCTACAAAACTTTGCATTGCAAATCGTGTCCTAGTTCACAGTAAAATAGTCATCTTAGTTTGTTTTAATAGTTCTAGGCAGTGATTGAACACTAGGTATTCTCTGAGTAATTGACGGTGAAGGTAAGTCTCTTCATTTAAGAGCGACAAGCGAGGACACAAGGAGCATCGCCCTGTATACAAGATAAGTTCGACCCAGAGCAGTCGTATTAACAACTAAATTAGAGTAATAAGACCCCACCCTTTATATGGTAATTTTCTTTATTATTCACAAGTTGGATCGACGGAGGTTCTAATGCAGGGGTGGTGAACCTTTATGGACCAACGTGCCATTTTTCCTTAAGAAATATGAATTGATGCCATAGACGTGTAGTCAAATAATTTTGACCTAAGTCGAAATCACAAACGATTATTGGGTATGTAATTAATTTAACTTGAAACTATTTTCTCACTTACTAGTAGAGTCATCGCCAGACGGTTTCTAAGCAAATCTTTAATGTTATTCATCTTGTCGCATACCGTGTATGGCACGCGTGCCATTCGTTCGCTATCCCTGCTCTAGTGGAAAGCATTTTCATTCGACTGTTTAGAATCCACATTATCTACGACTCAACGACTCACATGCCAACACAAAGCATTTAATAAGATCCTTGACAAGTCCTTCTGTAAAGGTAATTAGACTGAAGATAAACACTTCTAATTAAATAGACAAACGTATAATCGAGCGAATAAGTGTTTACACAGAAGTATTTGCGAACGAAGATCTCTTCAGCGATACATTTTCCCTGTGTTCCTTTGTAAGACTGCAAGTTTATTTTGAAAGTAGAACGTTGATTTAAACATTCATTTACCGACCGACTTCCTACAAATCTATGCTAGCCTAGTACTCGTCTGCGAACTAACAGTGAGATGAATGGGAAATCTCATGAAAAGTTCCCATGAATTAAAAAATTGTTTATAATTATGCTGTTCCAAATATGGCGGAATTACATAGCTGTGCCAAGACAGTTATTGCTTGGTGTTGATGACTAACACCCCTTGTGTGGAGTAAAATGTAGGACAAAGAACCGTACGCAGCAATTTATAAAGTGAATCACACGGCTGGCCGAGAATACTGATGACCTTGCCTTCGAGGACGGGTTTTCAAATGTATTTACAGATTTTCCACGAAAAACGAAATCTTTAAGTTACGCAGTTTCGTCCGCTACTCAACTCCTGTGTTCATAGCGTGATGTTATATTTCAACTGACCTAGTTCTGATTGTTTGTTGTTATAGATCAGAGAAACGATCAAAACTGCTTGCAAGACGAAAATCCCAGTGTCCTATTTCATATTAACTTCGGCATCAACGACTACCGAAAATAATGTCAGAGTCTTCTTTCAGAACATACATTGACGAAGGACCGATCAAGCTTGATACGTTACACGTGTACTTACACGTGTAACATCTCAAGCTCCAATAGACAATTGTGAGTAATACTAGCTTTTGCCCGCGGCTTCGCTCGCGTTAAGTTTGGGGTAACACAGTTCCCGTTTCCTGATTTACAGTTACCTGCTACCTTTAGTTTTTGCCCTTGCGCCTTATTTATTGTAATAGCAATGCTAAGTTTTCCCTTTTTTTCCCTCTTTCTCCCTCATATCTCAATCTTTTTTTAAAAAATAATAGCCTTTGTCGACGGACATAGGCTATTATTTTCAGGGTCCCAACTATCTCTGTACCAAAATTCTTCAAAATCAGTTTAGCCATTTAGGCGTGCAAAAATATACTCCACATCTACACTATGATAGTTATTATTTTAGTCATTTTGTTCTTATGTTACTATCACTTTTATTTCTTTTAATTTGCTTACCAACCATTAATACCGCTACACAACAATGATTACTATAAAACTAATTATTTATGAGTGGAAACCCGGTGACCTGTACGGTGGTTCACTATCTACCACAGACACCTTGTTTATGCCAAATAATACATTTATTATTTACCAACTATGACACCAGGATAGAAGCGCATCTTCCTAACTTGCACGTCACACATTGTATAAATATCCTTCCTAGGCTTAATTAAGTGGACGACAAGAGAACGAATAGACAACAATGTTACAAATTCCACTGTCTCGTCACAGGGACGTAATTGGAATGAGATTTGATTTATGCATTTAGTTTCCCAGTGATTGACGTCTAAAGCTATGACGGATTCGTATTTTTTTCGTGGGTACTACGTTTAATTAGCAGTTTTTGCAGTGGATAAATACATCTTTTGAATAAAGGATCTTTTGGGGGAGTTTTTTTTTTGGGACTTCTGTATCTGACTCCGTCATAATAATAAGTCACAGGCCTAAACCTAGTTTAGGAGTCAGGGTATTTATATTTTTGTGCCATTTTAATAAGCCTTATTGTTGATCAATATTATTTTATTATATAATGGCTTTAGGTGAAATAAAGAATTTGTTAGTTCATTTATTGGTTTTTATACATATTTCAAAAAAGCTAAAAAGCTAAATAAAGAATTATTATTATTTATTGTTATTATTATTTATTATCTGTAAAGTAATAAACGGAACCCTTATGGGATCACTTTGTTGTCTGTCCGTCAAGACCTTTGACTTCGGGAACGCGTGGAGATATCGTATTGAAATAAAAGCAAATGCTAAAATTCTCAAAAAATAAAGCCTGTTAAAAGATATGGCCGTTTATGTTGCAATATTGGACGGTGCGGTACGCGAGTCCGACTTGCACTTGGCCGATTTTTTTAACTAAATAGGCTTGTGTTTGGCCGCAACTAGCCGGATGGGAAGCGATGATGTGGCCTAGCACCTTAGAACACATCATCGCTTCACAATAATGAGCACGCTAGCGTTACGTTTCTTAGCTTTTTTATTATCAATTTCTAGATTAAGCTGAGCTGACGTAGTGACGGCAATCAGACAGTAGGCTGTCTTGTTACCGGGCCTGTGGATGGCGAGCAATGGATAGCTCACCGTCGGTCCATCTATTGACGACAGGCCGTGTCGACGCCGACAGCGCGTTCGTATTTCACGTGCACCTCAAGAGAGAGGTCACCTCAAGAGATGACAACAAAGCAGAGGGCCTTGCCAGAGCCTCCGCCCGCCGGGATTGCGGGTTGTTCGAAAGAGATACCGCGGCCCCGGAACGTAAAGGGGATTAGAAGGAACATGGGTGGGTTTCAGTCAGTAAAAGTCTGACACTCCCCCCCCCCGCTCCGCCCAGATCGGGGCAAGTTATTTGTTGATTTCCCACACCAAAAAAAAAGTACTGGTATTACTAATAATACATGCGATTATCTACTTCTCTATTACCTTTTCAGGCCTTCGAGACTGCATGGATTGAGATGAAATTTGGCAGACAGGTAGATAATTAGATTTCAGCCATGCGTAATCTTCAAGGGCGATGATAACATGGTTATTTTATAAATTATGTTATGAATGACACCAAATTGAAATAACCTCAATGCAACATCAATTTAAGGCTACAAATACCAAGAATTTCACCCTTTGAATGACAGGGCCATATCGCAAACTATGTTACGACATGTTATTATGAAAATCACTGGCTAGGAGTCTCAAATTTTGAACAAATAATCTATACGAGCAACTAAAATTTAAGTGTATTTTGTGTTTGTTATTTCAAAATAACAGCTTTTTATTAAAGTACAGATAACAATAGCAAAATTTATAATGGATTTATTCGTCATCGGTTTGTTTCAGCTAATCTCCAAAACGGCTGGATTAATTTCGACGGTTTTTTTAAAGCAGATTTTATATATAACTTATACAAAACAAAACTTTTAAAAAGCCTATTTTTTTCAGTTATATTCCACCTGGCCAAAAAGCAAGTTACACGAAGTAATATAAAATAACTAGCTGTGCCCAACGGTTACACCCGCTGCTCACTTAGGGGTATGAAAAATAGATGTTGACCGATTCTCAGACCTACCCGATATGTACACAAAATTTCGTTTAAATCGGTCCAACCGTTTCGGAGGAGTATGGGAACGAAAACTGTGACACGAGAATTTTATATATTAGATATATACCATCCACATAGGAGTATTCGACATTGTTTGTATTTTGACAATTTTGAATCCTGACGAACATATCTGTGTAGCTTTTCCAGATGGGAAATCATCAAATAATCTCGGGGGCGAATCTAGCGGTGGATTAGTGTCAGACTTTAACCGACTGAAACCTATCCATGTTGCTTGTTTTGTGTTCCAGGATCGCGGTATCCTTTTAAAAAAACTGGGGACCCCGAGTTTTAATTGCAGCCAGATTAAACTTTTGGATTAAGCTTGAATTAGTGGAGTAATTCTTTCTTTCTTTCGAACAACCCGCAACCCCGGCAGGTGTGCCCCTCTGGTGTAGCCCCTGGGATTTTCGTCTTGCAAGCAGTTTTGATCGTTTGTCTGATCTATAACAACAAACAATCAGGACTAGGTCAGTTGAAATATATACCCCTCACATGTCTATGGTAGACAGTCGTGCGTCATAGACTTACTACGCTTTCATCAAGTAATGATAGTTTTCTATTTCGGGCAAATGAAAGGTTACTTCCAGTGAATCATATATGTATGTCATAATGGCTGTCGAAGCCATACGCCCACGAGGCCTAAACAAGGATAATAACTAGGTTTTTGTGTCGTACCCTCCATTGAAAAATATTCTTTGTGTTTAAATGGTTAAGGATTATAGTTCTATTGATTGAATATGATCTGGAATTAGTTCTTCTTGTAAAAAAAAAAAAATTATATCTACAATAATGTACTAAGAATTAGTGTTAAATGAAAAATACCTCTGTCTGTGTCTCTATTCCCTATTCCTTTTTTTAAACTATCCGTCAAGCACCGCCGGGCGGGCTCTTATCGTAATATTAATCTGATTTTAAGACTTTTTCTCTGATCTTTACTGCAAATACAGTTTATATCGGTCGGGGTTTGGTGGTACAAATTTGTGCCAGCGGGGCTCAACGGTTAATACTTGTTTACTGGCACGTTTTTGTGCCGCTGGGGCTCTAGAGGCTACTTCACACGATCATAATAGAAACATGAACGTGTCGTAAAAAATTAAGTATATGTAATTGTCACGTTAAATGAAGCTGTCAAGCCGGCCCTGTTATACAATGAACAAGTTCAGCTCATAATATCCGCTGAGAACTCATTACAGCTTCATGTCTGTTGCTCATTATTTATTCAGACCACTGTTATATTCCATATCATTCATTTAAAACGGATTTTATACTGCTTCATATGGATTTTTTTTATATTTTCACCAGTTCGTTTTTGCACTTCGATTTCACGAATGCGGATCATTAACCAATAATTCGGGAGTTGATCATTCCAATGGGTGATATCAGTCATACTTTGATTATTTACTTTGCGAGAATGATAGCAATATTTTATCAATACTTTTTTTGCAAACATAAAACCAACCAAAAAACTACAAGACTGAAAATAAATTTATTCTGGAAGTAGGTGGGTTTTGTTTGATTCATTGATTTTTTGTTACCACACATTAGCGATCCACCCTTGTTTCGCTCCGGGTGCAATTTATCAACAACAGTACTAAATTTGGGGTTTAAAACTATACTATACTTCATGCTTGAATCAACCATATTTTTTACAAAATTTTATTTAAATCGGCCGGTTTCGGAGATTGGCTAGTAAAAACACTGACACATTTAAATGAGATTACCCAAATTGAGCTTATAATTTTAGCCGGCCAACAAAACAGAACTTATCATTAGAAACTCTTTTTATTATTACACAAAGTCGTAAATCAATTCACCGACAAGTTACCAACCACGAAATATCTGAAATCACACGTACAGAAATCTTAAAAAAAATAGCCCAAAATTTTTTGGAGATTGGGTGCTCTTTTAATCATAGTAATAGTGCAATCGTTTCTTTTAAGTCCCAAACCACATCACAGAACAGACATTTAAGTTACCTTAAATCAAACAACACAGCGCCAAAGATAAACACGGGCTTCATCAGAAGACCAATTAAATGCAAAAAAAATCCAGTTACCAATTTGCTAAGTAAACATTAAAGGCACACAACAGTCCACCTGCCTATTAATACCAGAGCCTCATAAAACGAAGGCATAAAAAGGAAGCCAGTAATAATTGATGGACACTGAACTAACATACTGGATGCGTGTCCGTAATGGCACTGCATAATATCCTGTAACATTCATTACCAGTGGACATTACGTCTCGTTATTTGCTTGTCGTATGATGAAACATGGCTTGTTTACAAAGACTGTGTGTCTATGGATCGTATAGATGAATATATGGCACGTGTATGACAATTCCAAGGAAGTTTCACGTTGTAGAATTGTGCTGCAAGTCAGACGGAGAGTACCAGGAGAGCAGAAGTAATGAGAAGATATGCAGAGCAGCCATTTTATATTCGGGAGTCTAAAATGGCTTTTATCAGAATCATAATAGGATATGAATTACGTTTTCATTTGTAAAATGGTCACAAAGTGACAAGTCACAATATTAACTGCGACTGTTACCATTTTGAGAAATTTAACCGATTATGATAACAAATGGAATAGCAAAACAAAAGAAGGCCGGAAGATGAAAAATCAGGTTACATGTTCAAAAGAAATGAAACTATTTAGTAAGTACCAGTTTGAAAAGACAAAACATTGATGTTTATAGAACAGGGAGTACCAGGTTATCAGAGGAAATAGACAGCTGCATATGAAAGCAAAACAAAAGAAGATCGGCAATCAACGGTGCTAAATTTGTTTTGGAGAAAATAGAACGTTTAAACTATGCCACCACATATTTAAAAATTCAAAAATGGAAAGAATCTTTTCACATCTTTTTTTTTGTTTTCGACTTTTGCAGTTATGGACTTGGGAGTTAAGAAATGACCAGCAAACTCAAGAGATTGCGGTTAACATTGCAGCAATAGCAACTGCTGAAAATAATTCCCGTATTTTCCAACAGACTGCAAATAGATTCCATCTCAATCAAGGATTGCTTAGCGTCCCAAATCCATTAGTTGATTGATAGTGCAACTACAGGTGGGTGTTACGATCTTGAGTAATCAGAACGACCCCATTTAATCACTTTACTGTTTAATTAATTATACTGCCTCGTTGGTCAAGACAGATGAACAACAAAGTGAGTATTTTTCCCTTTCAAGTACGGAACTCCAAAGATCCACAAAAATCTATACTCAGTGCTAGTTCACAAAGCAGAAAGATCTTTGAAAAAAATTCTTTCAGAAATACAAATATTTCATGTGGGACGGTATTCAATCAAGTGTCCTATCCTTATACGCGAGAGCACGGACAAAGGTTATACGCATTCGATACGATACAAACGTTTTCCGTAAAGGCCTTGCTCCTTAAAGGGACTCACCGCGAGTTATCGCGGCGATGCAAACGCGAAGCAGCCGCGATATAGTCGCGATCGCGATGTAGTTGGCAGTGGCGTTTAGCGTGTCTAGGGACGAACAATACGGCAACCCCATAAAAAAAAAAACAGATTATAATACTTAGTTAATTTAATAGTTTATTATTTATTCCTCCTGTTTTTGTCTGCGATTTGCATGCCTGTCTATGTTTAAGTTCACTTGTACTACTGTTCTGTTTTAGCTGGAAAATGTCGTAGGTTATACATTTATAACTTTTGTTATTTCTAATTTAGTATAAGATTTGTGTGTTTCATAACTGTTTATTTTCATTTCAACTGAGCTGAATAACATGGCTGGGTTTTACTCAATACTTATACTGAGTAAAACCCAGCCATGTACAGACGCCAGCAGGTCAAGCTACCCGAAACTGTCAATTTTTCCCAATGAACCTTGAACCTTATGCTTTTGAAATAAAGTCGAAAATCTATCAAAGAAATCTGACAGATTGTAGTAGCTTGATGTGCAGGCGTCTGTACCTTCTTTTGCCCCTTGTGTTACGGGGCCGCAATATTGTTTTTGAACCAACGCGCGATACTAGTGATGCTGCACCGCGTTCACGAAACGCACGGCAGCATCGCTGTAAGTCACAGTGGACGAAGAGCTTAATACCGTAAGTATTAAAACAACATTCATAATGTTTGTTAGATTAGATAAGTCGACGTCTATCAGACAATCCACTTCATGTACAAACGAGACAATATGGCGACTATAAATATACGTATTAACATAATAAACAATATATCAAAATAGAGATCAAATATAATAAAACTGTGATTCCTTTCTTTTTCCGAGATCGGACGAAAAACAACGAGGATTTAAATAAACAATTTATAGGTACTGATTTTCTTATAACCGAGAACCATTTGTTCAGGGGGTCTAAAATGGCCGCTTTATCAGAATAATTATAGGATAACCAGCTGTGCCCGTTGCTATGCAATTTTCTACCTTTCTACCTACCCTACCTACCCGTGTATTCGTGAATGTAGGTACAGTACATTTTTGAGAACGAAACAAAAAGAGAAATTCCACAAAAAGACAAGCACTTATTTAAATTTCTCTTAAACTATCATAATAGTATTTTTATATATTTTAAATACATATTTTATAATTATTATGGTTTGAAACAATTAAAATTATAGATAGCAATGAATCGGTTTAACTACATTAATTCATACCATTTCTTCTTTACGGATTCCCCCCCCCCCCCAAAGTTATTTGATAATTTCCCCATCAAATAATATCCCTGGGGAGGAAGCGGGGGGAGTGTCAGACTTGTACGGACTAAAACCCACCCATGTCCCTTCTTTTGCCTTTTATGTTCCGGGGCCGCGGTATCTCTTTCGAACAACCCGCAACCCCGGCAGGCGTTGGCCCAGGACAGGCCACTCTGCTTTGTTACACTCATACCTTAATTACTCAAACTCCATTATTTAGACTCTCTGAAAAACTTGCTCAATTATTATTTTTTCCGAGCGTAAAAACATACATTCTTAATTAATCACACCAATTAAGTAATTAACAATTTACACAGTGGTATCAAAAGTAGCGCGTTTTCTATACCAATTACTAAATTCCCATTATTATCTACAACAACAATAGCTAGTTCACTGAACTTTGAAAAGAAAAAAGAGACTGTACGAACAATGTAATCTTAATAATCGATTAATGCTCGAGATGTTTATCATAATGATTACCACGAATTAGTATTAATTGTTCGAGATTATTACAGAAATTAATTATCCATTTCATTTGTAGATCTTTGATAGTTACATGTAGTCAGTGGCCCGAAAGTCTTACTAGGGTTTAAAAAAAAGTCCTTAGTCCTTGGGCCATGGTGCAAAAACCATCCAGCTGGAACAATGTAAACATCATGTGACTAAAAGAGTGATGGATGTGAATGTTAAAGGACGGAGAGCGAGAAAAAGGCCAAAGAAAAGATGGATGGATTGTGTAAGGAATATATCATTCCTTACACAATCCATCCATCTTTTCTTTGGAAGGAGAAAGGAGTAAATGAAGCCATGACGTCTGATAGGGGAGAATGGAAGAAGAAAACGTGTGGCGCCGACCCTAAATAGAATGGGACAAGGGCAGGAAAATGATGATGGCACTACTTGAATCGTTCTTAGGGCAATCAACATAAATTTAACTCTCACATCCGTCCTGACAAAAGTATCAAAAAACAAAAATAGAGGAGGGTCCGACTAGCTAATTTTGAACGTTTTTAAGTAGGCACGAGAATCAGCCGTCAGTTTCCGCATAACGACAATAAATCAAGAATATTATATTGGTCTTCCATCTCTTTTAGTCTTCACTCGTAAGAAATTGTATAAAAAAAGGAACCGGATATTGTTTTATCGATAACGCGGCAATTAATTTCTCGCTAACGATGGATTATTAGCCGAAGAAAATTGGCACGGTTTTCCTTTCTCATTGGTTGTTGATTGGAACAGGTACACTGTACTGGTATGACGTAAAGTAACACAATTATAAGGAAACTAGCTTTCGCCCGCGGCTTCGCCCGCGTTAAATTTGGAGTAAGACAGTTCTCCTTGCGCCTTATTGATTTGTAATAGCAACGCTAAGTTTTACCTTCTCTTCCCTATTTCTCCCTCACATCCCACTTTTTTCAAAAAAATATTAGCCTATGTCCGTCTCCTGGTTCCCAACTATCTCTGTACCAAAATTCATCCAAATCGGTTCAGTCATTAAAGCGTGAAGAGGTAACAAACAAACAAACAAACTCACTTTCGCTTTTATAATATTAGTAAGGATTAGTAAGGATACGATTCGAACGACGCGACTGATAATGTTAATAGTTTCAGCAAAATAATTCTATCAGTATTTTTGGGACCACCATCTTGTTTTTAAGGATTCTTTACCTCAAAAGGAATAAACGAAACCCTTTTTGGATCACTTTGTTGGAGGCCACGAGCGAGTCAGACTCGCGCCCCGAGGGTTCCGTACAAACTTGCGTCATAAACAGCCATATCTTTCAACTGCGTAGACTTAGAATGTTGAATTTCACAGCCCAAAGAGCCCTCAGAAATGAGTATATTATGGTTTTAATTTCAACTCGATACCTTTAAGCGTTCCCGAGATAAAGGGTCTTGACAGACAGACGGACAACAAAGTGATCCAATAAGGGTTCCGTATTTTCCTTTGATGTACGGAACCCTAAAAACGCAGCCAAAGAGAGCACTTCGCTCCTGCCGGGGTTGCGGGTTGTTCGAAAGAGATACCGCGGCCCTGGAACGTAAGGGGCAATAAAAGGAACATGGGTGGGTTTTAGTCAGTAAAAGTCTGACACGCCCCCCCCCCCCGCTCCGCCCAGAGCGGGGGAAGTTATTTAATGATTTAGCGCCCAAAAAAAAGAAAAAAAGAGAGTAGTTCGCTGCCACTGACAACGCCGTGGTAATGGCAAAATTGTAACAAAATATCAAATACACTAGTATCACAAAGAAGCAGACAATCTCAACATTGTCACAGATTAACACTGTGTCGTTCTGATAGCATACAACTGCGCATATTTTACACGAGTAAATATAGTGATTTCAGTGTAACACATGTCAACTAGAACAATAGGTTCACTGTCGGATGTCGTGCGGTCCTTAATTGCGACTTAAGTTATAATGTCCAGCGTAATACTGGCGTTTATTTAACTTTCCTTACTTATACATCGCAGTTAACCTTTGTTTTGTTACCAGTTTATCCTGATACATATCAATAGGACAATTTCTATAAGACAACGTCTATTAAAAAAATTACGGTATAAGTCAAAGACTTCTTTTTTTTGTAAGTCGTTTTTTTTTTGCAAAATAGTTTTTTTTTGTTGCCGTTGCCCCACACTAGGAATTTCTCCTGTATCGTGGCGTGGTGCGTTTACAAACCTTTAAACTCACATACACAAACAGCCGGACCCCAAACAACTACCTGTAGCTCATATTTAAATATTTGTTCCGCGCGAAAATTGTAGTTATATCATTGATTTTAGTGTTCTTCTAAATGGTTTTTTTTTGCCGAAATAAATTACACATAGAACCGTGCCTTGAAGTCGCTTGAATATGAACATAGACTCTCCCTTATATGAAGATGGTATGATGGTGGACTTGGTGGGTGGGTAGGTACAGACGCCTGCACATCAAGCTACTACAATCTGTCAGATTTCATTGATAGATTTTCGACTTTATTTCTAAAGTATTAGGTTCAAGGTTCATTGGGAAAAATTTACAGTTTCGGGTAGTTTTACCAGCCAGCTGGCGTCTGTATATCCGATGACCCAATCTATTGATTAGAGTTTTTTTTTTTTATAAAATGCGGTAGTAATAAAATTCAAAATTCAGTGCTCTGTAAGGGACCTCATATGCGTTACACAGTCAACCTTGTAACCTCTATGCCATACAGGCAAACGTAATTATAAAACTTTATGCGAACTCATTTTCCATTTCCAGCGCAGGTCTAGTTATACTGGGAGCTATTCCAAACATTGGCACGTGTGTGGTAATTATTATTTAACGTTACTTTTCTATTTATCATGTTCCACGCTAATCCGTGTTAGTAAACAATTCGCGTGATGTATTAGGTTGTGACATAAATAATCTCACGCTTTTTTCTATGGCGGTCAGCAGAAGCCACATAATGCCACCTGCAACGATCCTTTTTTTTGGGATGGGATGTCGTCAAATAACTTTCCCCTCTCTGGGCGGAGCAGGGGTAAGTGCCAGACTTTTACTGACTAAAACCGACCCAAGTTCCTTCTTTTGCCCTTTAAGTTCCGGGGCCGCGGAAACAAACCTATACAACATTTTTCTTTTTAACAGACTGTTTGAAAAAGGTATACAACAGACTAGTTCAAAAAGATTATATTGTAATCAATCAGAGGAATTTTGAAAGAGAGGCGCATCACAATCCTTACTAATATTATAAAAGCGAAAGTGAGTTTTATTGTTATCTTTTCACGCTTTAATGGCTAAACCGATTTTGATGAATTTTGGTACAGAGATAGTTGGGAACCAGGAGACGGACATAAGCATAATTTTTAATTTAAAAAAGTGGGATATGAGGGAGAACAAGGAAAGAATAGGGAAAACTTAGCGGTGCTATTATAAATCAATCAGGCGCAAGACCAAAAACTGCAGGTCTGCTTGGTGTGTTATACCGAATTTAACGCGAGCGAAGCCGTGGGCGAAAGTCCGTCAAACACCAAAACAAATTAAACACAGATAAAAGAAACAAATAAACACAAGAGCATACAAACAAACATCCTTAGTCTAGCATCGCAGTGTGTACCAACACTAAGCTTAAGTACACCCATATATTAGTCCTCCCACACTAAGTTAAAGCGATAAGTACTAGCCTCTTCAGAGAGCGAAGGAGGGAAGGAACGCTTACGAAGCTGTTCACAAAGAATAGCTTTAAGAACGAAAGCCAAGCTGATTAGAACTTATGTACGACCACCTAGCTCTTGCAGCGCGTTGGGTTCCCAATTAGTGAAGAAATATGGAGGAATACTGCTCTTTCTTGAAGACATTTGAAAGGGAAAATGTTTCTTATGCTCTAGAGCCTAACTTGTTTTTTAATATTGTAAGATGATTACATACTCAAAAAACAAACAAAAAAAAAAGCATGTCATCTTGTTTATTTTTGGGCAAGGCGGTTTAGAATTGGCATATTTTAGGTACCTACTAATAAGGTCATTTTTGACCTACTTCAAAAAAAGGAAGAGATTATCAATTTGACTGTATTTTCTGATTATTTGTTACTTACCTCAGTACTTTCGAATGGGTGAACGGATTCTTTTTTTAAAAAAAAGGCAAGCATACGATATACGATAAAGAGAGACAGAGCGGTCCGAAACACAAATGGAAAAAGTAAGTACATGGATGGGTTTTAGTCAGTAAAAGTCTGACACTCCCAGAGTGTCAGAGTCATTTAATGAATTCCAATAAGAAACAGTCATAAATATCACCTATGACTGGTGTAAACAATTCCTAAAAACCACTGAATAGCTAAGCTATTTTATAACGTAAAAACTACACTTTACGACTGAAAATCAAAGGGTAAAGCAATAAAGTTGAGACTCTTCAACTATTCATGAAGAGCTAACCTTAGATTTAACTCGTCAAACAGGTAGGTTACTACATCTGTGAAACATTGAGTGGGACGTGATAAATACATGTGTTTGGGGTAATGTTACCTAATACGCTTAGGTGTTCCTGGCGAAGTGTGCCATCAATTAGGGATGTACGGTATATATATGTAAGACTGTAGATTTACAAGGATATATCTACAGTCCTTATATTCTAGTCTTCACGCCTAAATGGCTAAACCGGTTTTGATGAATTTTAATACAGAGATAGTTGGGACCCTGGAGACGGACATAGGCTAATTTAAAAGAAAAAAGGAGGGAAGGAGAGGAAGAAGGAAGGACGAAGAAAAGGGAAAATTTAGCTTTGCTATTAGAATCAATAAGGCGCAAGAGCAAATCAGGAAAGGGGAACTGTGATACCCCGAATTTAACGTGAGCGAAGCCGCGGGCAAAAGCTAGCCCGTAAATAAAATAAAAACATGCTAACAACTCACATGCCGTGGAACGGTTATTTTGTCTTTGTATGGGAGTATGCACCATCGTGTTTTACTGCATCGTCTAGACATCCCTTCGTCAGCCGTCTCTATTTGCTCTATGATTAGGAGACGATAAGAAGTTAAAATTAGAAATGTGTTTACTTACAAAGTTACAACTGCTAATCGGACACTTGTATTATTTGTTATATGAAGTACACGTTGTATACTTAAGTAAATAGTTATTATCTATGTGTTTGTCTTTGTTTTCGAGCGTATGGCACTCGTGGGCTGCAGCTAAAAATCAGCGTCAGGTGGCCGCCTTGTGTTGCCATCTGGCATTATGCTGAGCTAGTCCCTTTTGGCATTTCTTATTTAATTTAATGGAGCTCGTGGCTAAATAATAGCAGCCGCTCGGGTCGATCTTTAGGTTAAGCCGTGCTTGCCTAGGTTGGTCTGTGGATGTGTGACCACCCATTACATACCGAGTTTCCTCCCTGCCTGGGAAAGCACGTTAAGCCGTCCCGGTTGTCATTTGTAGATCTTTGACAGTCGTTACGGGTAGTCAGTGTTCCGAAAGTCTGACAACCAGTCAAAGGGTATCGCATTACCCAGTAGTAACTGGGTTGTGGAGGTCAGATAGGCAGTCGCTCCATGTAAAATACTGATATTCAGCTGCATCCGGATAGACTGGAAGCCGACCCCAACATAGTTGGGAACAGACTAAGCAGATGATGATATTTAATTTAATGTTAAGGTATTCCTGTTTAATTTTCGTTTTGAATAAACTCAATTTTCATTCTTTTTTCCTTTCATGTTCCTTCCTTTGCGTCTTGCAAATCATATAATAAAAATGTATCAAATAACTTCCCCGTTCTGGGCGGAGAGTGCGGTTTGTAAAAAATTTCCTGACAAAAACCTGTTTCTTCTTTTGCCCTTAATGTTCCTGAGCCGTGGTATCGCTTTCAAACAACCCGAAACCTCGGCAGGCAGTGGCCCTGTCAGGCCCGTCAGCAAGTTGATTAGCATGTAGTGGCTAGACTATTAATTTTTTAGAGTTTTTTTTTATTTAACAAATCAACTGCATTTATTTCATAGTAGAAGACCAGTTACAAGCATTTTTGAACTGTCGAAACAGTGACAGCAATAAAATGAAGCTGCAGTCCCTTCACAAGGTATAATAACTGTCAAAGTAGTGGATAAAAAAATAAGTGTCCCTTATTTTTGAATAATCTAAAAGACGGACTATTTTTTTGGATTCGGATTGGTTAATAAAGACTTGCTGTGCGTTATCTTTATCTAAAGGTTAGATTGCATGTCGCATAGGTAAATGTCAAGTTGGTAAGCCGTTTAATTGATGCTATCGGTCTGCGTGTAAGGGCAGCTGATATGGCGGTTTTATATGATTAAAAAACATGAACGGTAATTAATTAACCTGAGTGCTCTTGGAGACGCTTGGGATATAAGTGTAAGTATGACGTTGTTTATTTATTAAAACTTTACACACTAGTAAAAAACTCAGTAAAAGTGGCCTTCATGCCTTGAGCATTTTCTGCCCGGTAACTCATTTCTTTTGCTGACTGTACAAGTATCTACCCAGGTACACATGCTATACATTGGCTTAGCCCGGCAAGCGAAAAGTCCAGCCATAGTGAGAGCCAGAGTCAGGAGTTAATGGCCCTTTAGCTTATCAATTGGGTTGATGGATGACTCTGTCCTGGCCAGTACTGTGGTGTCGCTCCACAAATTATCGGACACCTGACATCGTGTCCTGCATGTCCTGTTGCTCGCACATCACAGGAGCTGATGGACGCTACTGAAAGATCCAAACTCGTTGCTCAATTGACAATCTTGACAATCTATTCATCGATACGCTTAGAAGTGATGATTGAAAGCCAACTTGATGATTTTCATTTCTGGGATCTTACTTTCAAAATTATCTTTAGGTGCTTTTGTATTGTCTAAGAGAAGGGAACGTTAATCGGAACGGAGCGTAGCAGAGGGGAGTGTCAGACTTTTACTGACTAAAACCCATATATGTTTCTTATTTCGTCTTATAAGTTTCTCTTTTGAAGGCCCCGATTTCTCTTTCAAAACTTTCGAATAATCCCGCAACCCCGGCAGGCATCAACCCTGACGGGCCCCACCGTTTATGCTGACATCTCTTTGAGGCGCGCTTAGAACACGTAACGGCCCGTCGACGGGCCTGTCCTTACGAGAATATCAATTGGAGTTTTCTGCTATAAATACTGAATGGTGCAAATTCGTCAGAAACGATGTGATTCCATTATTTCATTTAGAAGCTCTGTCCCTACGGAGTATGGGCCCATAAATCAGCAAAACATTTCAATATCGGTCCGTCCACCGAAACAACTTTGCATATCCAGGAAAAAGCGACCAAAATGCCAGTCGTCGTATTTTGAAACATGTCGGAAAAGGGGACATACCTTCGTCAGTTTCGCGGCCCACTTCCTACGTCCCGTGTTGAATTATACATGGTGTTTTGGCAAATGTACTGAAAAACAGAAATAAACAACCATTTTGTTGACCGAGTTGTCGGTAGATGGTCGATTTCTTCTTGCAAGAACTGTAGGCCTACTATGACATCTTAAAGCAGAACTTATGCCACTGAGTGAAAGAGATGGTGCTAGACACCCTGTATAGCTCTGTCCTTTTCCCTCAGCGGAATAAGTTCTGCTTTAACACGTCATGGTAGGGTAGCTGTGCATCAAAGTTGAGTTTAGTTCCTATTCTTATTGTGGTTGCTACAGTTTTCTCTTAACGTAGGTTGTTTTAATTTCGAATCTATCTGATTTCAATAGTTCTTAGTAACAAGTTTGAGGTTCAGTTTAATGTTCACAATAATCACAAATTCAAAGTCTCTGTGTTCAAATTACAATTGAAAGCTTAAGATTAATTCTAAAAATAACTGCAAATCTGATACAAATGTACCAGATGGTAATCGGATTTAGGATTCACAACTATAAAAACAAAGAGTAACTCCAGTTAATCCTTTCACAATTTTAGGAGTAATGACAATTAGGAATAATGGTAATTACACCGTCTCCTATGTGCTCTGTTGTACGCTACTAGAATAATAAACTCGAGCCTCAGTTCTGTGTTGACACAATTTAGATTGCCATCAAAACGCTAAGAAACTGCCCGCTCTGGGCGGAGTGGTAAAGTGTGAGACTTGTACTCACTAAATCCTAACCATGTCTCTTCGTTTGCCATTTATGTTCCGGAGTTTCTCTTTCGAAACAATCAGCAGGCCCGACAAGCATCGAGCCTGAAGGAACCCTCCGGTTTTCTGACATATCTTTGCTGAAAACTTGGCTAAATACAGATGATTACAGTTCGAATTTATTTAAAGTACATCGACAAGATGTGAACCAAGAAACCATCTAATAAAAAGTTCTTAACATTAAATTTTCGCCATAAAAGAACAGCCTCAAACAATAAATTCTGGCAGCATCAAAAGTTTTAGAATTTATCGCTGTCCGAAAACAAATAATTGAAATAAACTTTCTCATTTTATAAAGTAAAACGATGAACTATCTGTAAAACATCTAAGTTTCCTTAAGATATATAAAGTTTCGGTAAATGAGGTCTGAGGCCTGAACTTAAATAAACTTAGTAAATAGTAAATAAGCTCTGAAAAGACGCGAGACGAATTTGTAATCTTGGAGATAATGTTTTGTTAACTTGGAAAAGTTTATTTTACCAAAAAATCTTGTATTAATTTTCAAGTATATCCTTATTAGTTGTCCCTTTCGGTCTAGATTCAAATGACAACGTCGACTCGTTTAAATCGAGATCACACTACTACTACTACTACAACCGAATGCTCACAAGAAAGAAACTATACTAACTGTATCAAGATGTACGATCATTTCGAAATCCTCATTGTAAACTGTGTTAGATTTAGTACTCACCTATACGTTAGAGGTGACAAAACACTAGATACAGTTGAAAAATACAGAATATTGAAATGACAGCTGATAGAATCGCGAAAGACACAGTTAAGCTGGACCAAATAAATGAGCCTAAGGGACAGGCAGATAATGTACAAAGAAACGATACGTGGATGGTAGACTGTGTAAATTATGATATGGCAAGAAAGGAGTTGTCTGATGTGATAATGAGTAATAGAGTTGTGTGGAAGAAGAAGACTTGCTGCGCCGACCCCAAATAATGCGAGGTAAGGATAGGACATAGATGAATGAGGAACAGCAGATGATGATTGTAGTGTATCTATTTAATAGATATGTAAACACTGTCTCACACACACAAGTGGTCGGGTAGCTGTCACGAATGTCAACTGTCAGTCATCACGCATGGCGGGAAAAGTGGCAAGGTGAAGCTGACCAGGAACGGGAACTTGGTTGTGCTGGTGAGCCTGTGATACGTGATATATAGTGTTATCAGCCCTGCTAGCCCTGCAGGCCTTGCTAGAAACCAAATACTACAATGTTCATAGATTTACCAAACAATAATTAATCTAAAATGAAAAATAAAACACTCGTAATACAAGCACAATCAGACACACGACCCAGAAATCACACAACTTTTCACACAAACCTTTAGACGCTGCGTTTCACAATGTTTATACGCCAATACAAATAGATACAGTGACGTGGATAATCCATCAGTTAACTGATGCGTCTAAATTGGGCCAGATGGAGCGTTGCGTGTCGAAATTCTGTCGAATACGGATTTCACTCCAGGCTTGCGACATCGTGTAAACGTGTGAAGTTCCCTTAAATCTGGTTAAAGATTTCGTCATAGGATGTTTGGCTAGCTCGGCATAATAAATGGTGAAACAGTTTGGCTGTAAATGGGTTAGTTAGGTTAATAGGAAGAGGATGTATCTTCATTTAGAATTGTATGTTTGTTTAAACGCTTGAAATGGACTGGACTGTGGAGCTTTGTGGTTTGAAGGACTATTTTTGTGATGTCATAGTGACAGGTGACGGAAGTGACAAGACAAGGCGAAGATGAAAAAATACTCTTTGAAAATAAAATTTCCGGATTGCGTTTTTCTTTGATGTCTTCATTATTGACACTTAACCTAAAGTAGGTATAACGGTTGCAAAGAATTATGAGGGTCACCGTAGGACTCAGATTTCTAAGACCAACCAATGCTAAAATGAATTTTAGCAATAACATGTGCACATCATCAATTAAAGACCTGTATATTTAACTTTCACTTCGAAGCTGGAACCACTCCTAATAATATAAATATCAGTTTTACAGATGACCTCATTCTAATAGCTTTCATACAAAACAGACCACGTACTGTGCCTATTTGCACATCTTCTGATAAACACGCATTCACTAACTAATACCTAACTATCTGCTTATAAATAGGGCTGTCTAAGTACTTAGTAAATACTAAGTATGTCATTAATCTTCTTCTGTTGTAGATATCGAGCTATCGGCATGATGTATGAAATGCACGGTAAAACGATTAGCCAATCAGTGAGGAGCGCTGCACGCATTAAGGTGGGTATCGCCACTACTTGCACCTCTTCTAATGGAATGTTAATTTAATTGATTTATTAATGAATGATTATGATTAAGGATTGAACGATATGAATATTGATGGATGAAGAGAAAGAGAGAGAGACGCCAGAGAAAAGTTGGATGGATTTTGTATGGAATTATATTAAAGAGAAATGAGAAAACGATACCGTTCGTCTGCCAGGGAAGAAAGGAAGACGTCTGAATCATCATTTTCCTGCGCCGACCCCAAATAGAATGGGACAAGCTCAGGAAAATCATGATTAATTAATGATTATAGAGTATTTTCTATTTTGACCAGTGCACAAACGTGAAGCAAAAGGAGTACGGAATAATCGAAGGAAGTGGTGTTACAAGATTGATAGTTTCTGCTACTTTCATGGGTGAAGACCGTCGTTTATGTATGCATTGTATTTCGCGGTATAGGTTTAGTATGACAACGTGTATGAACAGATTTTCCCAAAAACATACCCATATCTTTTAAAATTTTAGTTTGGTATAAAAATCCGGTACTGTATTGAATTACTCGGTTGGAGTATTTCAAAATCAATTCGTTCCGAAATATCGGGTTTGTCGGCAATGTACATAGAGTACCTATCCAGCGTACACAATCTAGCGTAGGTAATCATATTACAAACGTGCTCCACTAAAATGCATTCCGCTATTCCACAGCTTAATTTAATACAGCTGGCCGTAGGGAGCGTTTGTGCAAAACCGCTGGTCTACCGTGAAAATAAAATTAGAGGAGGGCCTAAAATTACCACTTTAGCAGAATCATAAAAAGATAATAATTTACAATTCGAAAAATTTACATTTGTGACAATTCATTTTTAATAGCTGCGTCTGTGAATTCAGAAAGCGGTACGTTTAGACACGGTCCATGTTGTTAGGGGTTCCCCTTTTTGCAGCATTGGCCGTCCGGTGGTATAAATAAAATATTATGAAAGCGAACGTAAGTTTGTTTGTTTGTTACGTCTTCACTCCTAAATGGCCAAGCCGATTTTGATGAATTTTGGTATATAGTTGGGATCCTACAGATGGACATAGGCTATTTTTTTTTTCAAAAATAAAGTGACAAAAGGGGGAGAAAGAGGGAAGAAAGGCGGAGAGAAAGATATTTTATTTCGATCGTCACGCGGGTTAAAGTTAGCATTAGCCCAAAGTAACTATGCCACGCAGACGAAGTCGCGGGCGGAAGCTAGTTTAAAATGAAGGGAATAAACTGCGTCTGTGACCAATTTAAGAATTAAAACGTGATTCATATTCAATAATTACGATCGGCCATTTTGCCATTTTGGACCCAAGTACCTTTGTGGTCTTTTATCTAAATGTAATGTCTCGTGTGTACATATATCCATAAAAAAATAAAATGCTAGTGCTGCTCAAATCCTGATATGAGCTATTTCCCTCACAATTCTTTCTGCTGAAGAACTGGTTCCTAGTATATAAATATAAAATGTAATATGGCCAACCCAGTTTCATTTAAAGTTGGCAGCAGTGTGACCTCGACTCTTTCCTGAAAGATTGGGCAAAAGCAGCTGTAGATCCAGTGGAAAGAGAAAAAGGAGGCCTTCGCTCTGAAGTAGGACACAATTGGCTTACATATTGTTCAAATGCGCAGTACAATAATTTGGTTTTAAACGATCCGTTTTGTCTGTTATGAACAGCGCAATACTTTTATTTTATCCGCGATCATTGCATTTGCAACTGCGCCAAGAAATATCGGCGAATCGAAATAAATAACAAACATGGTAAATATACCGTATAAAATAGTAAGTAAGTACTTTTCCAATTAAAAAGCTTTGACCTAAAACAGCGAATAAAACCTCGTATCGTAGGATAGTGTAGATAATGTTGTTTATGGTACACATCTGGCAACCCTGTGTATGTAGGACATCTAATCTGTGAGTTCCTCTTGCAACACAGTCAAGCTCGGTAACCACAGTTAGTTTACAAGCAGTCGTAAAATTCGTGTGATTTAATCGCCGCGTGGGTGTGAAGCGGTCCGTTACGCATGGAGATTGTGTAGATACATTGTAAAAGGTTTAATAATCTTGAGATTTAACTTAGAAGAAAATGTACAGGAATAGGCGAGATTACAGCTTTGTTTTTTAATCAATGAAAATCTCTACCATGCCAGTATTGTTTGTTTTTTTTTTTTTTAAAAAACGTTGCCCTGGAATTTCTGCTGTATCGTGGGTGCGTTTACAAACATTTAAAATCACATACACAAACAGCCAGACCCGGAACAACTATCTGCAGGTCATACAAATATTTGTTCCGTGCGGGAATCGAACCAATCAATCGCTCAGCCACTGCGCCAACCGTGCCGTCAAACGGAACGACAGCAAATCTGACCACAGGGACCCAGCTGGGCAATACGAAACTCCTTGGTAAGACTGGGTGTCAGACTTTCGGGCGAATGACTACCTGTAGCGACTGTCTGACGGAACTGAAATGGAACTTCTAGCATTTTCACATATAGGTGAAGCTATGAAAAGCATATTAAAATATTTAAACATGGATTTCTTACCTCCGATCATTTTGCACGGCAAAGAGTCTTTGACTTGACCTTTGTCTCCGTCTTCATTTTATTGGTAGGTATCCCAGATCTTCGAAGATGATACTGTCTTAATGGACAGTTGCTATGGTATCGGTTATCGTTCAATTTGCGGACGAATTGGAGCCAATTGGCATTGGCCAGCTGATGACGTTAGGCAGGCGCGGGCGCATGTTGCAGTTTGAAAGGACAGCTCTGTTTGGACGCGATTATTAGTTACTAACTGTTGGGATGGAGCTAATCAATACGCGTCCGTGTATTGTCTTGTTTGAGAAAATGGAGGTTACATCTGGATTGGGAAATAAGCTTGAGTCTAAAAAACCGAGGGTGCCGTACAAAAGCATGCGACAAAAACAGCCATATCTTTTGACTGCGTGGGTTGGATTTTTTCATAGCACAAAGGGACTATAGAGTTGAGTAAATGCTTTTTAATTTGAATTCGGTACCTCCACGAGTTGCCAAGATGAAGGGTCTTGACGGACAGACAATAAAGTGATCCATCGAGAGTTCCGTTTGTTCCTTTTAAGATACGGAACCCTAAAAATGTTTAGGTATCCCATTTGTCATGAAAATGGTTAAAAATAATGATGTGAGTAAACATCAGACACTCTTTTGTGGCATTGGGGCGCGCCTAGCGGTCGTCGAATCATCAAGTCAACACCTCTTTAGGATGCCCCGTGGGAGCATGGATGCTAATAATAATTGCTTTTCTTATAAAAAGTATATTTTAGCGGGCGGAATGGCAGTGCTGCATCCTACATCACAGCCTCGCGGAATAAAAACGTTATTTTGCATACGATTAATATCATGTATTATCGCAAAATAACGGCAGATTCTAAAACTCTTTTGTGGTCAATGGGGTTGCCGAATACAGATCGATAAAAAAACATGGAATTGCATGCGGAAAAATGTTGGTTGTATCAACTGAAATTTTCCTCGCTTCCGTAATTTGGTTATGGTGTTTAATTGAGGTGTTTTTCAATGTAATTTAATTGTGTCTGCAAACCCACAATTCGATTTGATACTTATACTATTTTCGCTGTTGGTGAGAGTGATATTAGATGAAAATATATGTTTAGCGCTTCATAGTAATACATCCCATCACTAGACATGTCTGTGGGTAGTCCTATACGGCTATGATATTCATGGTAAAGCCTTAAAGGCTTTGTTTTTTTTGGGGTGGGAAATTATAAAATAACTTCCTCCGCTCTGTCCGGAGGAAATGTCAGACTTGTACTGACTAAAACCCACCCATGTTCCTTCTATTACCCTTTAAGTTCCGGTGCCGCGGTATCTCTTCCGAAAGACCCGCAACCCCCGGCATGCGGAGACCCTGGCAGGCCCCTCTGCAGCCTTAAAGGCTTTCAGTCATGATCAGAAATCAAAATAACGTTCCAGATTGAAAAGGAATGGTATATTTTACTAATGTCACCCGTACCATGCTGCAGGCGACATCAGTATAATGCTCATCTGGTGTGATCGATATTCTGTAATGGTGTTGCCAGGTGCATATAACGTGAATTCATTGTTACCTGTATCTATATATCATTGACCATGACCTTGAAAAGCTAATTTACAGTAATAGCTCCAGATATCGATTTCAATATTACCAGTTATTACTATTGTAATAACGTCATTTACTGTTATTCCACCACATAGTCGTGTAATATGCCTGAATATTTATATTAAAATTAATATGAAAGTGTTTTCATGGAAAAAATTGAACATGTACTTAGATAATAAGTCGTCACGATATGATAGTACAATAATCTATACTTTATATGTTAAATGGCTAAACCGATGTTGACGAATTTAAGTACATAGATAGTTGGGACCCCGGAGGCGGACATAGGATTTTTTTAGTTTTGATTTTTTTTAGTTGTGAGAAAGTGTAATTAACACCAACAAAAAATGATATTTGTTGGAAAAAGAGATTGTTGAAACATACAACCTATGTTACCAGAGACAATAAACATTATCCAAATTTAAAATACCCCTTCACGACGCTGTCAACGATGTTTGTACATCAAAATAACTAATTTCATTAGGCGTCGTCCTAACTGGCAAAGATAGTACGATGACACGATACTTTCTCGTCGTGCGAAGAAAACGGTCAATAAAACATTGCTTGTGCTCGCGCGATGGCTTGCGAGCGTCAATTAGAACACTCTTAAGTAAAACTGTATGTTTGAACTCATCGTACGACGAGAACGCATCGTGTCATCGTACGATCTATTTGGAACGATGGGTTACGGGAGGACTTGATGTAATTCAGAACATTATACTGATAGATACATTGAATCAAGAGTCGTGGAAGTATTTATAAAAATGCCATAAAATAAAATTTGAATTAAAAAAATATGTGAATAACCCCCGAATACTGAAACGTCACTCAAAATATAAGTCCCACTTAAATTTAACAGAGACTCAGAAGTGACGTTTGACCATACAAAATCTAAAGTTTAAGAGCTGCTCAAATGTTAAGCAGCCCTCACATTTTGAGTGACGTTTCAGTATTCGGGAGTAAGAGACGCTGAACAAGCCACTGCAACGTATCTAGCATTCTAAAAGACATAAAAACAGATATAAACATTCATGGACCTTTAACCTTCGTGAGTATGGAAAAGTTTCACATTGAAGTGGAAAGCAAAGGTTTAAAAGTTAAGTTTCTATTACACCAGCAAAGCAGATGGGCCTGTTAGGGTCATCAACTGTTGGGGTTGCGGGTTCGAAAGAGGTACCACGACCCCAGAACATTTAGAGTAAAAGAAGGAACATGGGTGGATTTTAGTCACTAAAAGTTTGACACTCCCCCTCGCTCGCTCCAGAGCGAGAGAACGGGGAAAGTTGTTTAAAGATATCCGATCCGACAAAAAAAAACGGACAACAGCGAGTCAGACTCGCGCACCGAGGGTTCCGTACAAACTTGCAACATTAAACATATCTTTTGACTGCGTAGACTTAGAGGGCTGACTTTTGACATACAGACAGAGAAAAACTGTTCCAATAAGGGTTTCATTTTTCCCTTTGAGGCACGAACTCTAAAACAGTTTTATTACATAATAACTTATCTTATTAACAAATATTTTGTGACTAGTAAACTATCATACAATTAACTTTCGTCCGCCTACTTAATGTCGGTTCCAAGAACTGATATGATATCAGTTCCTGTTAGCCATTCTGTTAAATTTCTAATTAACACGGTACTTGAAACAAATTAATTTATGTAACAGGAAACCATTTATTTCCACTTCTACTCAAAAGTTGTTACAAGCTATTAGTAAGATAATTCTGTCACTTCTAGAAGTTATAAAGTGTTCCTTATTGTGATAAAATTGCAAATTTTGCTCATAACACCATCGAAGGCGGTTTTCCCTTACGGCGCGTTCGTGTTTCACGCGCGCCTCAAAGAGATGTCAGCAAAGCAGAGGGGCCTGCCAGTGCCTCCGCCAGCCAGGGTTGCGGGTTGTTCGAAAGAGATACCGCAGCCCCGGAATTCAAAGTGCAATAGAAGGAACATGGGTGGGTTTTAGTCAGTTGAAGTCTGACACTCCCAACTTTATTTGATAATTAATAATAATTAAAAATACCGCAAAAAAATGTCATATTCGCTAATAACCTGACTGGAAACCGACCCCAACATAGTTGAGAAAGGCTAGGCAGATGATGATTCGCTAATGACCGTGCAACAATCAAACAAACCGTCCCCCCTCCCCCTTCAACTACTCCATAGACAACTAGACAAGCAGACAAAGGACATAGACACGAGGTCCGTGACAATTGACAAAGTTGCACAACTCCTGGCTTATGATGTCAGAAGCCTGTGCGTGTCCACTTGCCTTTATGACCGTATTATATGCCTTGTGTACCTATGTATATCTATTGTTCCTCTTAGATGTATTGTCTTTACTTGTGCTAGCTTAGAGTAAAATATTATGATGGGAGGAAGGATAGATTTGTTGATAATAGGTAGATCAAAGGTTAGTGTAGAATTAATATCTTGGAATAGACTCCAAGAATAAAGAACTGTATTTTATAAAGTCCACGCAGAAACGTTTAAAAAGTTACAACTTCAAAAAGCATACTAAGCTCTAGGTATTCGACTTACGATTATATTCGATTATATCCAATAACCAGCAAATCGAAAAAAGACCATAGACAATGAACACCACAAACCAGCCAGCATGATAGAATCTATAAGAAACTTACCATAAACTACAAAATAAAAAGTAAATCGACTCAATAAGATGTCTTTCTCAATAAGATTTCTTTTTTCCAGCAAACGAGTAAAGTAAGCTAGTACTGTCTGCAGCGAAGTATTATATTCAGCCAGTATTGTCCCATTGTGAGTCGAGCCGCCAAGGGCTAGTCTCCCAGCATTCCGTATTGTTGGCTGGGGGCCATTCTTTGTTCAAGGTGTCGAGCTTTCCACGAGAAAGTTAGAAAAAAAACTGATAGTGAAATGTGAGGGTTTCTAATTTCATGGAGTTTGAGTAAGGCTTTGTTTCAAGAGATGCAATAAATGTGTGTTTAAGATAAATAACGGATGTCATTATGATGATTTTAGATATGACAAGACAATAGCAGAACTCACAGCTGCCTCAAGAGGAAGTTGAGAATATTCCATTTTTTTAATATACTTAAAAAAAACGTTAACCCCGCACTAGGAATTTCTCCTGTATCGTGGGTGAGTTTACAAACATTTAAACTCACCAAAAACAGCCAGACCCGGAACAACTATCTGTAGGTCATAAAAATATAAGTTCCGTGCGGGGATTGAACTCGCAACATGCACCGCAGCAGTCGATCACTCAGCCACTGCGACAACTGCGCCTTTATTGCTATTAATCAAGAAAATTACATCAGGAAGACTGAAAACCAGGCAATATGCCTGAAACAATAACAACACACATATAATACAAGAACATTTAACTAAAACACGTTTAAATCAAATCAATCAAATCAAAATATTTTATTTCACTTATGTAGGCCTACTTGGGCACTTATAAAACGTCGAGAAAAGATGCACGGTTCGAGTTGGTCGTTTCCTATGGAGAAGAACTGGCAAGAAACTCTATGGTTACTCTTTTAAAATTAAGTTTTAACATTGCTGTTGTTACAGCGTTAGTACTTAAGTATGAGATGACAGCGTAGGCCCGACAATAAGTCATTGCTTACTTTACAAAAAGTAAAATAAAATAATACGTTAACAAAAGTTAACAAGCGTCTAAGGTTTGTAAGTAGTACTTCATAGTAACAATAGAATTGAAATACCTAGATGATATTCCTCCGTATCACTTGAATGGTCGGGGACCGATTTCAAAGCGATTTGTATTACCGATATAGCTGGCGTTCAGACTTTAGTCTGACTGACTGGCTAATCAAGTTACTTGAATAGCGCTCGAAATCGGTTTCATTGGCCTTTGAAAACGACAAAATGGAACCGATTCCAATTATAACTGGAGGTACACAGTGGATTGGGGACTGTTAATGATTGTGGTTGCAATATGTTTTCAATTGTTAACTAATTTTTTGGTATTTAACCAAAAAAAGAGGTGTTCAAAGTGTGTATCTATGAGTCTGTCTATGGCATCGTAGCTCCTGAACGTGTGGACCGATTTTGATAGTTTTTTGCTGTTGTAAGGTGTCAAGAAAAGAGGAGAGAAAGAATATAGTATTTAGAAAACTTAATATTTCTCTTAATTAAACTGAGGACTGAACGCAATTATGGTCTTAGAAAGATCGAAGACGACTCTTATGCTGCATAAATGAATCTCAGCTTAGTAAGATAAGGATATAATATGGGAGTTTTTTTAGTTTTTTTTTTTCTCAAAATGTCACCGTATATATATATAATTATTTAAACTAAAATTATGCTCATCATTTCCCCTACATACCGCATAAATTACACATACCAAATGTATGGAATGCGATGGTCACACCACTAGGCTACTGCTGTTAAACTAATAAAAAACTTCATAGCTGCTCTATCAAGTTTCCACCAACACAGTCGAAATAATTTTACCAAAAATTCAAAACAAAGGCGACTACATACTATCAGTGTAAAGCCCACTACACAACGCGCGATTAAACTCGTAACGCTCCCCTGCATTCTGAATTCAAATGCAGATTTTAGTTACACACAATTGGATTAAAATATTCAGTGTCTCTGGATTCTTTTTGTTTCTTTTTTCAAACGGTTTTTGCGTTTTCCATTTCGAGAGTATTTCGTTGAAGGGTTTTAGACCTATCTATAAACGAGATTAGATAGCATTTTTGTTTGGAATTTTCAGATTCACAGACGTTCGATTGATAGTATCCTGAATGTTTTGTAGGCAAATGCGGAGACTAGAAACTTATAGCAAATTTTCTAGTCTAGACATAGAAAAAGCTTTGTTACTTAAGAAACACACACACCGATGTACTTCTAATACTTAGGTGCATAATATTTTTTGGCGCGTTTATTCGAAAACAAACAACACTATTGTGTTGCACATGTTTTATCAACACAAATTCATAAGTGTTCAAAAAAAACTAGTTCTTATACCCGATAACTGAAGAATAACAGTTCCGTCAATATTGACCACTTTTCCATTCAATTTTATATGAAAACACTTGAACATCGTCATGTAATCTCTCCGTCAAGATGGAAGCCTATAAGTCTCGATATACTCGTAACCTCTGTAACAGGCTTTGAGAGATTATCTACGAGTATCTATCTAAAGTTTGCAGCCAGGCCTGGCTGAAAACTTGCGTCATAATGCACTCGAAGACACCGGCAGAATAAAGAACTGGCAGGCAACACTAGTACAATTTTCTTTTTTTTTTAAGTTATGGATTTTGCACCGAAGAGGTTGAATGTGTCGAAGATTTTACCGGCTATTCAAAACTTTTTGGTCAATAAACATTCACGTTCAATTTTAATTTATTTCTTCAGTGTCACTTTAGGACTGAAAGCGAGTTTAAGGTCGCCTTTAAAAATAAATAACATTTTTTATATTTCATTGGAAAATGAAACAAATTGAATAACGCGGCTATAAATAATTTCAGTTTTCATTGTTTGAAGGAAGCCTCACGCAGCATATTTCTTTGTCTGTGCCAAAATCGAATTTATTGTTCTTTTCTTCTTTGTTTTCAGAATTTTAAGACAAAATAAAAATATCATACGTGTGTATTGAAGTTGAAAGAACTTACTAAGTGACCTATATTAGTACAAAGATATTTCAGTGTTTTTCATAGAGAATCTCTGAATTATTGTGTGAATTTTCACACAATAATTCTGTATGTACTCAATAATGGCTAGATTGTTGCCATTTTCTATTCAATAATAGTCATAATTAATCAAATCAAGATTGTATCATTTCAGAAGATAAAAAATAAAGTAAATTACGCGAATTCCCGCCATTGTGTCGTTGGTTGCTGTAGCAACAGTAAAAAATACTACGATCATAGATAAACACGCGAAGAGTAACATTTGTAGTAATTAAAACGTAATTGTAGAGTCATTCTAATTATCTTAAGTTATTTAAGTACAGGACATTTGAATTTTATAGAGCGGATTCGCTTGATATGACGACGCTAGCGAATAATGCATTTGCATTTTCAGAGTGGGATTAGTAGTTCCGAAGAAAACTCCCTTCATACATACATACATATAAATTTTACCTCTTTATAAGTGTAATTTATGATCTGTTCCGGTTTCGGAGATTTTCTTGTAAGTACACTTGGAACACAAATGGCAAAAATAGGAACATGGATAGTTTTTAGTCAGTAAAACTGGCATTGCCATGTTATTTGATTTTATGAAATACAATTTGAGACCTGTAAATTGCAAAGAATAATCGAAAAAAATAATAATTTCTCGTTTAAAGTGGTTAATATATTTGAAAAGTCTTTCCATCGTTGTCATACTCTAAATAATGACGGAAACAGAATAAGGTTGATGCAAGTGCTCCTTATTATTATTATTTTTTCAGATGTGAAATCCTCAAATATCTCTCCCGCTCTGAACGGAGTGTCAGACTTTTACTGACACATCCATGTTACTTCTTTTGCCCTTTATGTTGCGGGGCCGTGGTATCTGTTTCTAACAACCCGCGGCAGGTACGTGCTCCTAATAGTTCTTATAAATATGATTAGATGAATACAACTGTATTCTTGGGTTTTCAATACAAGTTAGATCCTATTACCTATACATATTATGTTCTTGCATTGCATGTAGCGGAGATGAGAATGTTAAGATGGATGTGTGGAGTGACAAGAATGGATAAAGTAAGGAATGAATATATTCGAGGAAGTTTGAAAGTTGCGCCTGTTACAGAAAAATTGAAAGGGAGTCGTTTGTTTTGGTATGGACATGTGATGAGAAGGGATGAAGGGCATGTGACTAAAAGAGTGATGGATCTGAATGTTGATGGACGGCGAGCGAGAGGAGGACCAAAGAAAAGATGGATGAATTGCGTAAGGAGTGATATATGAAGGAGAAGGGAGTAAATGATGCCATGACGTCTGATAGGGGAGAATGGAGGAAGAAAACGTGTTGCACCGACCCCAAATAAAATGGAACAAAAGCAGGAAAATGATGAAAATGATGATACATATTATGTTCTATGCAGATACCACTAGACTAACCGAACGTTTATACATATTATGTATGAGTAAATTAAACTGGATTTGTAAAGATTGCACAACCTCTCACGTCTCATCAGCCTTTTAGAAATAAAAGGCCAAAATAATAATATAAAGTGATGTTATTAAGAATCTTTAACCATGGCGGAAACAAGAAACGTTAAAATTTAACCTAGATATAATAATTATGAATGTGGGAATTAAATTGTTCTCACTGTTTACCGGATTTAATTATTCACAACATACCTATAATTATTTGTGTTACGGTATTAGTTACAAACACAGAGTAAAGGCCTGTTCTCACGCAAGAATAACAAGCATTGATCACATCTATGCTTGTTCTCTGTGCGGGCAAATTTCAGGCATTATTTTCTTTGCTGAGATGGCGATTATAATAAACTAGCTTTCACCTGCGATTTCATTCACTTAGCATAGTTACTTTGGGCTAACGCTGACTTTAAACCGCTTGATGATCGAAAAAAAACTTTCTTTGTCTATCCTTTTCTTCCCTCTTACTCCCCCTTTCCTCACTTTTTTTAAGACGTAACAAACAAACCTACTCTCTTTCACTTTTATAATATTGTAATGGTTTCTGTCTCTGAGCCCTAACCACCAGTATGTAGCTTGGACCCTGTTCCCCAAAACTGGCGGAAACCTGTGCGCGGCGCGTTTACAAACATTTAAACTCACTTACACAAACAGCCAGGCCCGGAGCAAATACATATCTGCAGTACAACAAATAACGGAGCAAATTATTTCCGTGCAGAGATCGAACTCGAAACAAACAGCGCAGCAGTTTAAAAAAAATGTAACAATAAGAAGACAAGTAAATAATAATAATACCAGCATATTTATAGATACCGTGGTTATACCATAGTATCTATAACTGGTCCACTGCTGGGCAAAGGCTCTTCGCATAGAGAAGGCACGAGCACTAATAACGATTCTCTCGACAATTAAAAAGTAAAAAAAAACAAACAAAACTTGGCTGGAAATCTGAGAATACTTAATTTGAATGCCAAAAGTGAACCACTTTCAAATTAGGAACTTAAAAAAAAACAAGAAGAAAGCTGTCGACAAAAACCTCAAAACCTCCGTATCCACAACAAATTACCATATAAAAGCTTGCGAGCAAAATGTTTTCACATTAAGAAAGGGCGGGATCTGAAAAGTTCAGATGAGAGTGCTTTTGGCGCCTGAAACGGTTGGTGGGCGTTGACCAGATTTCAGCGAATTCTTCCCATTCAAACTTGACACTTGGCAATCCGTCAAACATACATAAAAATACATTCATATTCTTTTTATCATAATCATAATTGGATAGTTATTTCAACAGGCCGTTAGGGCAATTCTGAATCTAGGAAATCGGAGTTAAACGCCATCATCATATCATAAGTCATAAGTAATTTATTTAATAACAATAAAATTGTGTTGAAAATATAAAAATTAAAAATAATTAATTAATTAATTTAAAATTCATTCAGAATTTACAACCAATAATAAATGTCAAATAAAAATTATTAAAGTAAAAACTATCACACATTATTATAAGTTACAATGTCATTTTTCATTTATGAATTCATCAATAGTATAATAGCATTTCCTCTTTAAATATGTCCTAAGTCATATCAGCTAGGAATCACCCACTGTTGGTGATAGGCCTCCCTTTTTCTTTTGCCACTGTTCTCTGTTTTGTGCGTCTCACATCCACGTATTTCCTGCGATTGAAACGATAATTATCGTCAATCTAACGAGCTTTTAGGCTTCGTAGGCCCAACCTCAGTCACAACCATAGATATCAGAAAAAAAAACTACTTTTAATATTTCTCTGGTCACATCCTTACGCCATCGGCTATGTCCGCGTCTAGCCAGATGTCCTAACCCAACTCCGACGACGGATTTTGGTGTAACGCATTTAAATGCCAGATAATCTTAAAAGAAAAACTGACAATATTTTTTTGTTGTAGGTACATCCCTTAGCGACCAAATAACGCCACGCCCACGCGAAATAACATCTCATACATCACTTTACACATAAAGTAAGCAATAGTAAAAAAAAAACTAATTCCAATATTGATTGACAGCAAAAAAATAACCCTTCAAACGCCACGCGTCACCCATCAGCAATATAACAACCCCTTACAACCCGATTGACTTTCCCGTATCACCCCCTATCGCTGGTTGCATCTCCGCATCGTGACGTCATGCCCTACATAGCCGGTGCGGGTCAAATGAGTTGCAGCTCGGTATTTGGGTTACAGTAAGGTCGAAATCTGTGCCTTAGTTTCTGTAACGATGAAAGTTCTCAACTTTCGCTGGGTTATTTTTAAAGGGTTGTTCTTGTTTGGGTGAATAAATTATGTGATGAGAAAGTAATGAATTTTGTCTAGTTAGGTATACTTTGTCATTAACTTTTGGGGTTTTGAAACCTTTAAATTATCTTCAACGTGCAACAAAATGTTAGATGTTAAATTTGACTCACATTCCGGTTTAGAAATATCGCATACATGTTTAGTTTGGATGACAATACATGAATAAGTGGCGGCATTCTAATTCCAATATGACGGACTCCTAAAGATGGCGGACTAGTTATTTTTTATGCGTTCCCATAAGTCAAAATGAAAGAAAATGCTGGGAAAAATAGGACGACGCATGTTTATCAGCTTTTTTAAATTATAACATTTGTTAGAAAGCTAAAACAAGATAGTATTATACAGGGTTTCTATTTTGAGAAGTTTTTTCCAAATTGCTTTAGCGATAAGCCAAATAATAATCCGATACTATTGTGCCTTAATCTCTAAACCCACGCAATTTTCTTCATTCGAAGGAATTCATTCGATGAAAACTTTCGTCTCAAAAATTGTTACCTTCATGAGTCTGATAAGCATAGACACCCGAATTTTAAATTAAGAATCTGATGCTCAAAGACCATAAATGTACCATTGCTCATCAAAAACAATATGACAGCGATCACATTAATGATGACTCCCAAACCCCCAAAATATACAACATTTTTCCACTATAAGCATTCAAATAATTATTAAGAAACGCTTTTCCTGGTCCATCCATTCACATTTTGGCTTATAAAGCAGCCGTTTTCAAACCATTAATCACTTTTATTTCAACGGCGTTTATTGCAGATTCTTTTTTGACAGGCGCTACAAATGTTTTAAAGAAACATTCATAACAATCATTGTGGATAAAGGAAACCTCTTGATTTTATTTATTTCTTAAATGTTATTTAGATACTTGAAGAAGAGTTGTTTACTTTCACCCCTTTCGGGTTTGTATTCTATGCGGGCAAGTGTTAAATAGCGGGGCGAAAGATTTTGTTCTATTTTGCCCGGCTTGCAAAGTGTAGTTACAGGGTTTTTTCTATCTGAAGTTCATTCCCGATATTTCTAACTCTGACACCAACACCATACTAGCTATAAAGAAAAAAATATTTTTCTAAATACCTACTTGGTGAAATTAGTAGACTTTTCATTTCAGCCATTCCTTTTTTAAAAAAAAAAAGTAGAAATGCTATTAAATGACTATTTCATAAGTCGTTCCATAGGATTACATGAGTTTTACTAATGATTCAATAAGTCATATACATACTCTGTAAGTAAAGCCATATTTGTTACGGTCACGAACCATTTTTTAATCAACCTACAACCTGCCACTGAATTGCATATTGCAAAAAAACGTGATAATCTTGAATTTCGCGGGCTTACAGACACACATGAAGGCTTTTCTGACGAAGCCAAGATTTTTAAAAGCTTCTAAAATCAATAGAAGAATGTCTATTGATTTTAGAAGCTTCACTGGTCACAAAAACCTTATTTTACTTCCCTGAGAGTTGGCAAAGGATCTCTCAGACGGTTAGTTGAGTGTGTACGGTAAGAAAAACAGCCACACAGGCTTTTGTTTCATCTAGCCTTTACACTGCAAACTCTTTGACTAGCGAAACTTTGTATTTTCACGTTTTCTTTTACAGGAAATGTGGTTCACCTCCAACATGAAGTTTTATTCAGTCCCAAGTTTAGAATGTGTCTAAAACAAGAAGTAAGACCGTCTATCTGCCATCACATAGGTCAGAAAGTTGAACCCAAAGTATACACCTCGCCTTCGACGGTGTGTTCGTGTTCCACGCGAGCCTCAAAGAGATGTCAGCAAAGCACAGGGGCCTGCCAGGGCTACAGCCTGCCGAAGTGCCGAGGTTGCAGGTTGCTCGAAAGAGATACCCGGAACATAAAGGACAAAAAAAGGAACATAGGTGAGTTTTAGTCAGTAAAAAACACCCCCCACTCCGCCCAGAGCGGGGTAAGTTATTTGATGAATTCCCATTCGCAAAAAAGGTACGTCCCTCTGTTTTTTTTTGGATTCTTGTCCGTATTGTATAATTACTAGTTGTTACGGTAAAGGAAAAAAACATCGGGAGGAATCCAAACATACCTGAGAAAAAATTCTCGATGACATTTTAAGCCAAGTCAAAGACCCATGGGCGACGTAACCACGACCACACTAGAGACCACTAGAGACCACACGAGAAAGAATGTTAGAGACTTTCGCGCGTCCGAAATGTGACTGCTATCGAGGTGAGAAGGTCTAACCCAGCTCATGGTATATCTATCTAAATAAATAACGCCTTTCACCGGAATTAGTTCAGGTGTTGAGATGGCAAAAGATACGAAATAGACAGACAATGTCAGTAAGGATGATTCATTGGTTTGCAGTCAACACTTGCCTTCATCAACGGATGCTGATAGTTATCAGCTAAGGTATCCTTCCCTTGAAAGCAGCTCATGGGACAACTGCTGTCCAATTTAAAAAGGGAAAAAAGCTATTAAACCCTAAAGCTAAAGAGGTTTATATAAAATAAAACCGTTATTATGATTTGAGTACTTTAAGAGCTGATACAAATAAAATTACGATTTATTAGCTAGCCAGTTTACGACATTACATACATTTTTATACGCGTTATTTTCTCGTAAAATTCAGATTTTTCTTGGGCGAATTTTACGATGAATCTTTATCATGTTTACAATTATTATTGTTGCTTGAGCACCTACCTACCGAAAGCTATAAACCCGTTCTTAAATGAGAACATACGGGAATGAACGACTCTGGCTTAGAAAAACATCATTATACTGTACCTAAATCTGCCAAAGAAAAGAACAGACACTTTCACAGGCACATCATAACTGGATCTAAATGCATGATTTCTTTCATAAATGTTACTTAAAAACGAGGGTTGACTAATGAATTTTTGGCCCCCTTTTTGGATAGGGAAAACCCTCATAGATAGATGTATGGACCCTCTGTCTGGAACGAGTGAAGGGTTATGTTGGACGCTAGCCGACTAAAACCGAGATACAAGTAACGAACGTTCTCCATGAAGGCCACAGCTTTGGGCCTAGTTGATCGGAAGTTCCACAAGCCCTCTGAACTGATGTTTATTATTTTTTCAGATGGAAACCCTATTGCACATACGACTACTACCAATAAATACGTTTGGCTACATCATTGGGCGAGTCTAGCCTAATTATAAAAAAATGGTTTTGCAATAAAAAATGCCGTACCTATTACATACTCAATCCACAACACAACTAAGAAAATCTTTCCAGCCAGATCTAGAATAATCTAGAATAGAAGCTTTCAACCAACTTCGAAAATAACAGCCAGTACATACTTATAAAGATCGTGACAAAGCACAGTGATCGTTTAGTCTGTAAAGTGCTTGCATTTGAATAAGTCTCTCTCAGAATAGAACGTAAACACAATTAGTTATAAGAAAAGGCTGTATTGAGCGGTATAGAGGTTGACAGCGTCAAAGTGCATATGTCTCTCTACTTTCCCAACAAAGAGTGATGATGCAGCCATTAGGGAGGCGATCCTTATGAATAAAGGAGGTAAATATTTATGCCAACTTGCTTTCTAGATTTTATATTCGAATGAAAAGTGCTCTAAAGTGGTTGTAGCTCTAAAACTCAAAACATAAGCATAGGTTTTAATTTGGGGCAGAACAAGTTGGCACAATTTAGATAGATCAACAGACTTAAAGTGACTATGAAACAATTTTTAGACATTGCAATGGCTCAGCCACCTATAATTACAGTTTATGCAGCATTAGTAGCTACCAAAAAAGGTAACAAATCGTTATGAAACCATGGAATGGAATACGATACAGCCTGCGCAATTACTTACTGAAACCCAAATATAACATCAAACCATGTTGTCATCATATAGCGCCATGAAACAAAAGGGGGCCACTTTCTCAAACTTTTTAACAAGCTGTACGATAACATTTTCTTTTACAACGCTATTCACTAGATCGCTCTTCTCATCGCTCACTTCAAGGCCCACGGTAACAATACTGAGGTTCATCGACCATTGTTAAGCATTTCCATAGATACAATTTATATAAATAAGACTCATGTACGAAATTACAATAGCCAGGACATAATATAAAACGCCGACTGGTGACGCCGCGATCGACGTGGCCAACTACTGGGTTCTTTCATAGGATATTGACGACAAGACTTTCATCTATAGGAAAGAAGAAGATGAAGTTAGGATAGTGTCATCACTTGGAAGAAGTATTACAACCTTTTTGGCTTGGCAACAATTATTTCAAGAATTATTATTTTTAAATTTAATGAATTTTGTAGCACTATCTACAAAAGAGTTCTCTACTCTGAGGTTTTCTTTTTCTACAACTAACCTTACATATCGTATGGCGATAGCTGAATGAGATCAAAATACGTATCTTAAAGCTCTGAATCTAGTCTTAAATCTAGAATCAGTTTCTATTTCATCTGGCTTATGGTCGATTTTATGAAATAAGTGACGAGAATATTAAGCAGATTGAAGTTTGCGACGAGGCTATAAGTTGAGTCGTACATAACAATAAGTGTACCTAATTTATTCTTCGAAAGATCACAGCACTTTTTTTTAATGGACGATACAAAACCAAAGAGACGATGGATCAACTATGAAAAAGATTATATGGCAAAAAAGGAGATGAGAAGCCAAGTAACAGAGAAGTATGAGAGCAGAGACATGATGCGTCGACCCTAAAAAATCGGGATAAAGGCACGAGAATGATGATGACGTAGACAATCCTGAACACTATTGCTAGTCGATTTCTGACTTCATCAATCAAGTAATCAACAAATAACGCAGGATTTTTTTTTTAGCACTTACATAAATTATGTTTATTTTGCAAGTAAGTTTTCACAGGTATTTTTTTAAAAACAAGAAGATACCGGTGTTTCGTACCCGACTACTCTGAGAAGAAACAGTCGAAACAAACTCAGAGGTCATAGTCTCTTTATAGGTTCAGACAAAAATATTGGTCAACTTACATGAGGACTATGCAGATTAGTGTCTGAAATATCTTTTCAAGAAAGCACCACACAGATTTCGCCATTATATAGTCTTGGAAATATTCCCAGCATATCGCATCCAAGCAGAATTCACAAATTGCTGCAGTTTCCAACTTTTCATAACTTTATGCTTCTTTATATTCCACACGAATTCTTCACTCGTGTGAAAACTTCGTTACCATTCTGGCACCAACCAAACTTTACAGTAAAATGAGTGGAATAAAACTTAAGGGAATCACATTAGTTGTAGAACTATGCTATAACAATAATGAGGTCGTAGTACCAAAAGGTCGTAGTGGCGAAAATCTAAAAAAAAACCTTGCTTGAATCTTTCAGTTTTTCGATCCGACTAAGCAGTAACTAACTTCTTGTGCCATATAAAACAGAAATTTGGATATTCTAACTCCGATTCAAATATGGAGCCTAACCTATAAATGCTAAATAAGTTTTTCTAAATCTGGTGATATCGCCAGATTTGGAGAACATCGGGGTTTTTATTTATTTATTCTGTTTTCAGTTCTTGCTTCCAACTAACAACAGGACAGATTTAAAATTGGAATGTCAATTTTGCTTCGTCATTTTCTGAACCTTCTACAGTTTTTTTTTTCTTATGTGGTCCAAGACTGAAACTTTATTATGTGAATAGGACTAAAGAGTTCTTACTATTTTAAATTCAGCTCCTGATACGAAACTTCTGAGGTTCAATAACCTGTCCCTAGATTAGACGGAAGTACAAAACCACCAAATCACGAGCTCAAAGGCCAGATTGCTAAACCGCAAACGACGCCTTTGGATCAGTCCAACGACATTTAATACTTACGCAGCGGAGCGAGGTACACACAATACTATCAAGCAGAAATAGTTCCATACGGAAAAGGTTGTTGCACTTTCTACAACAGGTACTGCTCACAATAAAAGTATTTAATGTTGGTAATCTGAGATGACGTGCGTGCTTTCAAATGCTGGAGTAACTGCGGTTGCAGCTTACCGCAGAACATTCATCGTAAATTCAACGCTTTGCGGGACAATTAATTCGTGGGGGTCTAATTACACTGGCTGAACATCGCGGTTGCAAATGCGGTTATTGCATAAAAACTTGGATGATTTGTTTATGGGCGACAATAATAGTTTTTTGTAAAGGGATTTTACATAGCTTAATGTTAGATAAAAGAAGGTAGACAATATTTTCTAAATCTGTTAATCCTTACTAATGTTATAAAAGCGAAAGTGAACTTGTTTGTTACCTCTTCACGTTTTAATGGCTACACCGATTTTGATGAATTTTGGTGCAGAGATAGCTGGGAACCAGGAGACAGACAGAAGCTATTTAAAAAAAAAGTGGGATGTGAGGGAGAAAGAGGGAAGAAAAGGGAAAACTTAGCGTTGCTATTACAAATCAATAAGGCGCAAGGGGAACTGTGATACCCCGAATTTAATGCGAGCGAAGCGGCGGGCAAAAGCTAGTAATGAATAAAATATACATACTTTATTCCACACCAAAAGTGTTCTGTTTTTTTAGGGCTTTTATTATTCGCTTTGCGTGGATGGAGAGTAAGGGATTGTGGGACTTGTACTGACTAAAACCCATCCATATTCCTTCTTCTGCCCTTTGTGTTCCGGGGCCGCAGTATCTCTTTCGAAGCAACCCGCAGCCTTGACAGGCAATCATCGACTTCTAGCCCAAAACATACATCATTAACTTTTAATAATCCCCCTTTTAATTTCAGCAGTCGGGTTAAAAAGCGATTTACCTACTCTTGAAATACACGGAAGATAGCAAAACCAATAACTTTAAACCAACTTTCTGTTCAACTCTTGCGCCTGAATGATGGGCTCTAAGAAATGGCCTATCATATTTTATAGTTTCTCATTCCTTTTGTTCTAAGGTCCCTTCATCTTCGGAATTGTTACGTACTAAGTTGCTTCTTGCCAAGTTAAAGCTGGAAGTCTACCAAAAATTTACGAAATGGTCCCCGATACCTTTGTCTTTTGAGTTTATATTACTGCCTGCTGGTTCATGTACGGTTTCCTTATTAGTCTGTTCAGAAACTCTCCGTTACTTTTTGTTTTATCTGATTGGAGTTTTGTATCTTTCGGCATTGTTACAAGTTTCTTCACATGTTGTTCTTACAGCTCTGTTTTCTGAAATTGTGACGGTTTGTAGTGCTACTTATTAATCTTTTATTTTTAGGGTTGCCTACCTCAAAAGGGAAGAACGGAACCCTTATTGGGTCACATTGTTGGCCGTCTGTCAAGACCCTTCGTCTAAAGAAGGCGTGGAGGTATCCAGCTGAAATTAGAACCCTTTACTCAACTCTGGTTCCTCTGTGCTGTGAAAAAAACCACCGTCTAAGTCTAAGTTCGTACGGCACCCTCAGTGCGAGAGTCTGACTCGCTCATGTTTATTAGATCTACATTGAAATGGTCAATAAGAAGCGATTCCTGATAATTGTGAGCCACACAAATCTTTCGACAGCGAAAGTAACAATTTACTCATCCAAAGACGATAGACCAAACCTGTTAACAAACTAACGGGAATGTATCATTCCTAGTTTCGTACTCCACCAACTAATGACGAAACTCGGAGGAGACTAATACAAACTAATACCAAGCTATTACAAGTATTAATAGCCCAATGTACAGTCAGGTGCACTGCAACAGAACTAGGTTATCTTATGGGCCCTACACACCAAAGCCGCACGCTAACAGTCTGGCGGTCTTTTTTTTAAATAATCATGTCGATAACATGAAACCAACTGACATGTCGGCGATTTACAGCAGCAGGGACGAAAGTTGCACATCTCGTGCCGGTAAGAGTGTCCAGAGTTTGTTGTTCATTATTTTTCATAGAGTACAACGTTTTGGAATTGACAACTACGGTACTTTTACAGTTATTATGCTGGCAGTTTAAAAGTGCGTGTAACTGGCCAACTTAAAATAAATGCTTTTGATTTTCCATACGAGTATCATGATCATTCTTATCCATAGAGACCATGATAACTACTACCTTATACAGGTATTCTGCCTTGTAGCTTGACTACAGCATCATCTTTTTTTGACAATTCAAATGGGTTATTCGTTACAGGTAGTCAGTGGCCCGAAACTCGGCCAACCTGCCTTACCAAGGGGTATCATATTACCTAGTACTAACTTCGTTGTGGAGACAGTCGCTCCGAGTCAATTATCCAGCCGCATCAGGTTAGACTAGAACACGTCCCCAATAAAGTTCGGAAAAGTCTGGACAGACGATTTAACGGGTCCATCAAAATAAACGATTGCACCAGCATTTGTGTGCAGCGCCCTTTATCTCACTAATCTCGTATAACCAGTGACAAGGAAGTACGCCGACAGGCTGACATAATGGCTTTACCTATATAGTGACGTCACAAGTCCGTATATCTCATTACAGGCCGTTATGGAAGCCCAACCGATGCATACTTGTTATGAGCAGGCTTCTGTAGTATGCATTTTGTTGTTAGCTTGTTTCTATGTCGATTAGTTGGTAATCCCATGGGGACCACTATGTAGGTCAGTACTGTAGTTAGCTACTGTTGGGGTCAAATTGAGATTGGTTGTACATTTGGTATAGCTTTTACCATCATAGTGTTACGGTCATTTTTTTTCAATTTCTCTTCGTCAAAGGTAATAAAAACTGTACCTGCCTTTTGAACTTCAATGATGCCGATTTCGTTATCACAAGCTAAACCTACTCTAAAATTTATTTTTTGTAATTACGTTTCCTATTCTGAAATTGATTAAAGTTACACAAATGAACTCTATTATAATTATATTATGTATTTTGACAGCATTCATTTTAGTTGTCAAGTTAAATCGGACTAACTTCAATCATTTATTATAGTCTAGTTTAATCCGGTGGCAGAATCGGCACCATTATTTGCCTATATCTTTTCCTCTCTCTCTTCCTTCCCTGTAGGTACCGCAGAACAATTAAAAGTGCTATTTCGTGGTAGGTACAGGGGTATCCTTATATTCTGCAGTATGTTTATGGTTAACATAATATCGTCTATTCAAGAAATTTGGCAGAACTCCTGCTAATAAAGTAAGTTATTTACCCATCTTTCTACTTCGTACCGAAAAGTAATGTCAACATTGGACTGAAATTCTTTTGAAAATAAGTTCTCGAAAGTTTTAGACACGAGAATGTTAGAAGTTACAACCGAAAGGAATTTTATTTTCTAGACTTCAAGTCTGCATGCCAATCCCAAGCTAAAGCAAGGAATTGTCTAAATTTTGAGTTCAAATATCACAAAAAAATACCAAGGCGCAGACTGCAGCTACCAGGGTGGCAGGACCAGTGCAAAAGTCTGATAAAAGCAAGTCTCACGTATTACATAATGAAATATAACAACGGCGAAGTTCAGCAGTAAACGCGCATATCACATTTCACTCCAGACCGCGGCGAATTGAACAAAGGCTCTAACTTTACCAATGCATGCTCAAGTTTATACTGTGGCTTTGTTGGCTACGTCCTGTCTAGTTAAATGGACGATCGTGGCATGTTACCAGACAGGATAGAGTTTCAATTTGATGAGGATCTTCTCGTAGACGTATCTTAGTACGTCTAGAGGTGCTCCACCGCACCGGGACCATTCGCCTGAGATGTTAGATTCGATTTTGAACATTTAATTCAGTAGTTTGCATTTCAATGTTGGGCCACAAAAGGAAATAATGAAAGGCTGCATGTGGCTAAGACGAGGATGCTTAGGGCGATATGTGAATGGATAAAACAAGAGACTAGAACATATGAGGCAGTCTGAAAGTGGTGTAGGTGGCTAAAACGTATAATAATCGGTTGATTTGATTTGGGGATGTAATGTGGGGGAATGAGAACAATGACGTGAGAAAAGTCTTGAGTATGAATGTGGATTGTGTGTGTGTCCCTTTGGATACTACCAATGTGACTAGACGCAAATTCTACCAACATTGATAAAAGCAATCAACATCGAAGAAGTTGGTTGTTTGATAATTTGTAGGGTCAAAAATTACATAAAAGGATTTAGATTGGCCTCAAGACGCAGGCAAATATTGCGCACCAATATAGGTATATCGAGACTTAAGCCCCGTATTCATGGTAAACATTTGATTAGGAACCGTTGATTAACATTGTTGGTGAGCGTCGAGAATGTTGCTAGCAACTATGTTCAACATGACGCTATCAACTCTGCAACACGCAGTGTTGCCAGCAACATGTTGACAGCAATTCCGCAACACGTTGATTCAACTTTGTTGCTAAACAAATGTTTACCATGAATACGGGGCTTAACACCCCGTTCCAATAAACAAAAAGTGATTCGTTTTGTTTACGGTTAGTAGTATTTTGACATAAGTTCTATGAGACAGTTATATGTCAAAATCTTACTATCCGTAAGCAAAACGACTCGTTTTTGTTTATTGGAACCGAGCGTTAAGGCCTTATTAGACCACCCAATTTCGAGGGACCCTAACCCTAACTAAGAGTGGTGTAATAAGACTTAGGGAGTTAGTGTCCCGATTTAGGGCGATCGGGTCATCCCGATCTGCCTAGCTCCCTAAGCGCCCTGCAGATTGGGTAATGTAATAACGTTTAGGGCGGTTAGGGAGCTCAGTTGCCGCGCGACTAGTGCGTAGCATATGGGAATATTATTTAGATGATTTACGAAGTCAACCGAAATCCTTTTGAATAGTGCAGGTTGAAAGCTTTACACGTAACCGCAAATACTCTTTCACCCAGATCTTTCTCTTCTTTCTTTTTTTAATATTTGTTATTGCGAGCACGGATGCACTGCTACAGCAATTTTTTGAAGTTTCGATACTGACGACCGACGGCATAATGTAAAATGCGACAATACGTTTATCTCTCTAGACATTCGCGTATAAACTGAGTTAGGGCCCAATTCGCAGAGAAGTGTAATAAGCGCCGCACTAACTAGGGTACACGCCCACCCTGGATGCAGGGCCCTTGATATCGGGTGGTGTAATAAGCGTTTTAGTGAGCATTCAAGTGACAGTTGTCAGATAGTCTCATATGGCGCGAGCTCCTTCATTTTCTTACTGTAAAAGCATTTGTTTATAAGGTTAAAGGTAACCAAGAATATGCTACGGTTTGTCCAGTTGCACAAGCATTTGTTTTTCGTCATGTCTTAGACTCTGTAGAAGAGAAAGAGGGTACCATCATCCATCTGGCCATCTGGCGTCCATCTGGACATTCAATAAAAGTCCTAGATAGAACATTGATTTACGAAAGACGAATGTTTCAACTATTCTGAACTGCTGCAGAATAATGCTCAAAACGACATGTTTTATTTATCCAAACGGGATTCGAATCAAGTCACCCAGCGTGTGTTGAGGTCACAATAATTCAATACTTATCTAAAGCGCTTCAACAAATATTCATGCTTTTTGCGCGCATTTAGTGTTGTTGGCAAGGCCCCAGCTTTTCCTACACGTTGTGTACCAACTACAGATAGGTACAATCTATAGGTATCTACGTACTGCTGTAATGTTACAAAGTAATTCGCGCTATCTGGTTTATTTATCAGAAACAACTTCATAAATATTTATTGAAAGCGCTCGCGTGCTCTTTGAAGTCATTATTTGTAGACAACATAATCCTTTGACCATTAATAAAGCTAGCAAAAGGGTTTGTTGAAAAGAAAGCATGTTTTGCAAACGGGAGGAGGGTCGAGCGGCACGAGTGTAATGCAACGCAAGGCGCGCGCGCGGTACCAGTCCGACCAGTTGCTCGCCTCGCCCCGCTCTCCCCTCGCGAACAGCTGACAGCGCCGACAACAAAGAACATCAACCCAACCCACACAAACATAACACGCTACGTATAATCACGATACATTATTATTATTTTCTACCGTACACGCGACTGTATTGATTGAAACCCTTCAACTACGCTAATCATTACAACGATTACTAGACGATATTTTACAAAAATAACACCAATTTGGCTCATTTTGAAGCCAAACATTCGACAAATCAAGGTCGCTCTATCAAGCCTTGACGTCGCCATCTAATATTATTATAGCACAGCTACATGACAACGGGCTCAAGTATTGAGTAAACAGTGTTGACCATGAATACCAGCCCTCCTACGTGAAAGGCGAATATATACGACCTAACAAAGGGCAACTTAGTACTTGCCTTTCTGTTCATCCAATACACGAAGGCCCGCAAGATGTGGCACTCCGGTGAACAAGTCTCTTTACAAAACAAGATTGTCTGTTTACTATGATGATTTGATCACGGCATCATTGTGTAAAACGCGACGGTCACTTTATGTCGTAGTTTTTCACTGTTCGGTTGCTATGGTGCTGTGAGCTATCACGACACTTAACTCCAAGTCTTTTTTCATCTACATTTGTTCTCGTAAGTACTTTAAGTAGTCTATGTTTACGATGTAATACGTTTTATGTGTTATTTACATCACTATTTAGAGGCCTGCGAACGTGATAATCGTTGCACTGCCTGCGCACTTTATTTGCTGCGCTTCTGCGTCAACAAAACAGTCTCTCGGCACTCAATGTCGGGCGAAATCGCCGCCTCGTCGGCGGAGGTCTGCCCTCTCATTCGCTAGCCTAGGAAACCTCGCGGTTTTGTCCCACTCTTACATTTGACGTTTCGCCGGCTGGGTTGCAGCGTTTTAATTTGGAAACAGAATGTTTTCTTTCGTACTAAACTAAAACACTATTATGTTATGGATTGATGATTATTTTGTACATCAGCACGAGTTAGAAGCTCATTTCACATGTATTAAAACGACCAATTGAACATAATATATGAAAATTTAGCGCCTGGTGATATTGTAATAGCAATGTCGCAACTACGAAAATCAGACTTTTACGTATTCCAAAGGAACGTCGTCTTCACTGTGTAAAGCGTAAAAAACAATAGAAAATGTTAAAAATACACTATTCATCATTTAATGATGATCACCTATAAAAGTATAAATGTGACAAATAGTATAAATACCAAAATAGTAGAAATGGGTGGCAGCTTTTGAACTTTCACCTTTCGACATAGACAATTTATTTGCAAACTTCATAGATATCGCTGTTCTAGCATGAACTTTTTCGCAATCATCTCTGTGAAGGTCAACTGCCTTTGAAGCAGATAATTTTCAGTTTTTGATATGAATGAGGATACGGAATTCTATCACGAAAAGGTAACTACTTTCTGAAAATAAACAAAACATGGAGAGCATACTTAGTTTATTAACAGTATCACAAAAATTACAATTTATTTTAAATTACTATAATTCCAGGTTGGCAGTGATTATGTGTTCTTCTGCCAGAACTTGGCGGCATTGCGGGGCGTCTTGCCTTTACCAGAGTTCTTTTTGGGAGCGGAATGGGACTCGCTGCCGCCGCCCGTGGCAGATTCGTCGTTCTCTGCTTGCGACTTCAAAGTTTTCTTTATGTACAGTATCTGAAAGTAGAGAAAGAAATTTGTAAGAAAAGTAATTAATTATTATAGAACTGTATTTTAGGTCAGTGGGTAGTTTATTAAAAAAATACACTTAATTGTAAATTGGATGTACTTTCAGCATTACAAAAGCAATGGCTACAGGAGGCTAGCTGTGGTAAGTCTGCTAATTTACTGTTTAGATTTTCCAAAAGATTATAAATTTAATGTAGGTTAACTTTTCAACTTCATAAACACTTCTAAGAATCTATCTTTTCATAGGCACCCCTGGGCTTATTCTTTTTCAGAAAAGATAGATATTAAGTTCTTAAGTTCTTTGGCAAATTTAGGGCCTGTAATCTGCATAGTTTTGCAAAGTCCAGTTACTGAGGCCCTAAACTGGTCACTTTAGTAGGATAATAATAGGACCATGGGTCTGATCTCTCGTTGGGCCATGTTGGATTGCCGTCCCATCAGATTATGAGGGAACACATACTGCACCTGTGCCTGCACACTTGTGTACTGTAATTATCTCCCACACAGATGCCTACAGGCCAAAAAACGGTCAGGAGGACTAATATGAATTATGTGACCATTTTACAAATTAAAAGTTCCTAATATTAAGTGCATCTGTGAACAAAGGCCTGCTGACCAGTCAGCAGATGGTATATAAATGGGTCCACATTTCCCTCAAGCAGGTCTACAATCAAATGATCTGATGACACTAATATGCACAAACCTCTTGCTCAATGGCCTGTTGATGTCTAATAGCCCTTGTCTTATGGTGATTAGCACGCTGTATGTGCCTATCAACTGAGCTAAGGACAGCTTCGCAAGCATTACACCAGTCTGCTAGAACATCGGCGATTGCTGACGCATCCTCGAGGCGAGCATCGCGACCTAAAGCGACGTCGACTTCCACTCGCTTGCATTCTTGATCCAACTTGCCATGGATTATGTCTGGAATGTGGTGGATAAAGATGTAAGTAAAGACGGAGATGAATTGGATTTTAAATAGGAGTGATTACTGGTGAGTTTGTATCCTCACTACATTTTCCCAGCTAATATCTACAAATTGGAAACATGGTAAAAAAAGGCATTTAAAAAGGCTAAAGGAAGGCAGATGGTCTATGACTTTGCATGAATTTATTTTGATTTTTTACAGTGCACAATTTCACTGCAGCATTCAATTAATGTTGGGTAGATTGCATAGCAGTAAGAAATGCCATGTTTATTCGAGTTTCCTCGCCTTATAGTAATCTTCAGGTCAAACTGACACCTTGATAAAAAAGCTTAATTAACCCCTCGCGTGTCAAAGTGTCACACTGGGTGCAAAGTTTTACTTGTGCCACAAATGTCGCATGTGCACACGGGTGCAAAGTTTGAAATAAATGTCTAAAATATAAAAACCACTCACAGCGGGTGAGTGGTTTTCATATTTTAGACATTTATTTTTAAAATTTATTTAAAACTCATAAGGATTCTGGAAACATATACTTCGTAATATATTATTATCGATATAACTATGAAATCTTCGTTTTTCCGAAGGTCTAACCAAAATCATTCAAAATAGCTCGACGTTTGGGGCACTTTACCTACATTGTTAGCAATCGCGCGACGGGTTAAGTAATTGAACCTAAGCTAGATTGTAAACAAAAAAAAAATCACCTGCATAAATGGCTTCGATTATAAGATCCTCCAAATCCCTGACATTTTTTATGTCTAATTCCTGCAAGAGAACACTATAGGGGATACATTTCTCCTGTGTGGCCAGAGTTGCGATAGTCAGATGTTGCAGCTTCTTGCATTGAGCTGGTGTCAAATCCAGATATTCAGACTTATTTTCAAGGTACTCTTTATATGTGCCGTATGCAAATAAATTTAGAGTCTTCAGGTGAGTGGCATAGGGTCCCGTTTCCAGCTGAAATGATATATTGTGTTTTAAAATATTGCATCATGATTTTTAAAGTCCTTGAGTTTTCTGATGGTTAAAGTATTGATGAAGGTGCATAATTAAGTCATTTTTGCTGTTGTTTACAGATCCCAGGTACTTACTCAAAACAGAAAGTAGTTTTAGCTACTGGGAAGGTAGTTTAAAATACTTAGTAAGTAGATACCTGAAAATTCAAACTAGCAGTGAACTTAGAATAGTCATCGTTACATACAATTTACCGATGACAAACTGATTTTAACGATAGGTTCCTAACACAATTCTTAAAATAAGAACAAATCAATAACTTCTAACCTCTTTGATATTCGGCATTTCGAGAAGTTCACCAAACACATGAACTCCAGGAGCTTCTAGCACCTGTTTGATTAGTTCCGCACATGCTGATCCCTTAGCTCCCTTTGCTAACAACAAAAACTGCTCCAAAGGATGGTTGGTGGAGAACGACAACAATGAAGAAGGCTCCTCTCGGTCCATTGACATAGCATTCATGGTGAATGTTTTTATGTTATTTACTTTCTTACGTAAGTTCTGCAGTTATTGGGTTCTGAAAGCATTAAGTTAACAATGCACAATGTAAAAAGTTCTTTTACTGATTTATGACGAGTAATGAATTTACAATTTGTTGCGTTTGACAAAATCGACGATTTATTTTATTTTGACATATTGCGTTTCGTTGCGTTAAGCTACGTAGGTATTGGAAAACTTTTTCGGACCAGTTTTTAATTATGTTCATGAAGAGGCTTTCTAGCCTCTACAGCAATTATGCCATTCAAACATTGTAAATGTAAAGCTATATAAAACAACTGGCGTTTTTGACTATATTAGTTTAGGTTTACTTATTTTATTTTCAAAAGAAAGTTGTATGTTACTACTTACTAGATTGTGGTGAAACAAAACGCTTCTACTAGTTAACCATAGATCTTAACTTTTTATTTTTCCTAATTTGAAAAAAATGGATGTGTACTTAAGTTGCTTTTCACGTGTATTTTCCACGACATAACTCTATTAAGATATGTTAGAAAAATATAAAACTGCAAAATAATGGGACAAAAACAAAAACGATTATTTTAGACAACATTGTTGTGTTCAATAATTTATCATTGCTGTACGTGAATGAGTTGAATTTAAAACCCTTAATTGACCATAAACAATAAAATGGCGTCCGGTTTTTTGTGTGTGCGATAAAATTATTGTTTTCGTTAAATCATGAGATATAACAAAGTTTTGGTTATTTAATCATGTATATTAGTTTTTAAACACTAATATGAATAGTTATAAAGTGTCTTATAAACTAAGTCACGCATCGTTAGTTGAAAATAATGTGCGTGTCAATCCTGCTCATAGCGTCGTTGTCCTATGCCGCCTTTTATATTGAGTTGATTAGACTAATTTACGAAGATTTCTTCGTGTAGACTGGTGTTCGTCAGTCATTATAAGTATCTTTAACTATGAATTTACATAGATAGTACGTTTTTGTCGGCATTGTGATCGATGAGTGCGTTGTGCGTTTGTAAGTGTGAAAGCGTACATACATGTTCTCAATGATAAAACTGTCATGAGGACTCTTGTTTACTATCAAATAGAAAATTTGTGTTAGTGATTTCGTTTTTGTAATTGTAATGAATTATATCTGTTGCTAAAAATGTGTATGCCAACTCCTAACAATGTTTCGGGCTTCGGTTACTCGTGGGGCTTCACGAGTTCTGCAGACCTTACGAAAGGTGAAGTGGAAACACCGAGTAGTCTGAGCTACACTTTGGGCAATTCGGTATGTAGAACAATGTAATTAATCTTTTTATGTCGCCGAACTCCTGACAAAGTGACATATTTGCATAGTAATTAACTTTCACAGTACAATAGAAATCTCCAATGTGTTTTGATGCAATCCAATTTATTTTATTGAAGTTTACAATATTTGTCATAGTCAAAGTTTTCCAATTAGATATTATAAAAAAGCAATGTTTACATGTTATTGTTACATCATATTGTCATGTTTATTCCAGTTAAAACCATTAACACAACACATGTGTAAACAGGAAACTTGTTTGACATTGGCCCTACTGTAAATAATGTACTTAAATTAAGAAAACCTTAAATATTTGTTTTTTTGTCCCTTAATTTAAAATATTGTTTAAAAACCTTATGTTTACCATCTGCTTTTTTTTTAAAGTGTGTATTACTGTAGTAAAACTTAAAATAATGGAATACAGTATTGTATGATTAATAGTTAAATCAAGATTTGAATTTAAATTGAGGATGACAGTCCAACCTTTGTAATTACTACTATTCAGTGCTTTAGCAATAACTAATTCCATACAAACACAAGACTAAAATAAAAACATGTTTTTTTACAGGTTTCTCCAGAGACAACACTGACTGTTATGTCCCATAAGACACCACAAGTACAAGAAAAAGCAGGTGCAGTCACAGTAGCAGTATCAAATGCAGGTGCACAACTTACTAGGGTGGTAACAACAGGCACACCAGTCTCGGGAAGACGGATGTTTGTCGTGAATGATGCAGGCCACACATTGAACAGGGTGACACAGCAGAATCAGACAACTACCATTCATAGTGAGTGTAAAGATCTTGTTAATTTGATTGATATAACATCACACCTGTAAACCACAAAGGGATAGGCAGAGGTTTACCAAATAATACACCCACATCGCACCAGCTATGTAAAAGTCCCATGTAGTTGGGGGCGAGCCTATTGCCATCAACCAGGCACAAGTAGACTGCGGCTGCTACTGTAAAGTTCCTAATGGATAAATTTCGATAAGATTGTCTGACTTCAGAATTAAACCTAGAACCTCAAGACCAGCAAGGCAGTCAGTAATTTGATTGATTTAACCTAATTTAGGATACAAAAGTAATGCTCACAGATTGCCTATAAAAAATAAATCATCATCATTAATTTTTTGACTCTCATTATAATTTATTAGATGTCAGTGTAGCACGTCTTCTTTTTGCATTATTTTCTATTAGTCATTATATCAGTAGTTATCAAGACAACATACTTAATCTTTGTCATTCTCACATATTTGTATAATCAAAACACAAATGATATAAATACGTTTTTGTAATGTTTTAATTTAAAAGTGTCCATTGAGTTTCTTACCCATTCTTCTCCATACAGATCTACGCTTTGGAATGGTCAACTACACAGTACTTTCACAAGTAATTATGTCTTGTGACTGGGACTGTAGCTTTTGCATATTGTTTTTTTGACATTCAAAAGTGCCTGTAATGGTCTAATTGAAATAAATGATTTTGATTTTGTATCATGAAAACTGTGAGCAGCTTAAGAGAAAACATTGTTTAGATTCCTTGAATTTTATCATTGTTTTTCTTAAGCTTAAAAGTTAAACTACCTGCCAATGAGCCAAACCAAATAGACTGTCTTTAAACCAAGAAAATAATGCTTTGAGCATTCTTTTTATTAAATCAGCTGATTGCTATAGACACTGTTTGCCTTGCATATTTTCCTGCTCACAGCTTTATCTGTTGTCTGCATTCATTCATTAGAATACCAAACAAATTTTGATCATGCGTACTTTGTTTCTTCTTTTTATTTTTAGCTAAATTCTTGTGTACTTTCGCTTTTGCTTGAGTTCAAGGTCAATATTGTCTATGGAATCTGATCTAACATGTAATTCAAAAGCAGAAAACATATTCTAGTGCCATTGTTCCGTATTATTTCGCTATCCACTTCTTCACCACACAAGGGTAAATGCATTCTGTGTTTTTTTACGCGCTTTCGACGTGCGTATAGAAAACTCTATGTGTATGCGCCCTTATTAAAACAAACCCAAATTAAAATAATGTCACACGTGTATCATTTACAGCGAACTTAGCAGCTAAGCCGTTTATGACACCGATAGGTCCCATCCAGTTAACTGCTGAAGAATGCAACGAGATTTTGATGAAGAGAGCTCTTCAGGCCCAAGGCATCGCGACCCCGGTCATAGATGCGTCGCAACTGAACCATACGATATTAAACGGAGGACTGAAGAGTCTAGCGGAGGCTACACAGCAAACCCAGGCGGAGACGATTCAGACCACCACGGTACATCAACATCATTTGTTACATACGAAGCAAGAGCCTGGCACAACTAATAATTCTCCTAAAGTAAGTTTAATGAGTAGTTTGTTAAATTGTATGAGAATTCTTTGTAATGTTTTTCCGTAGTCGATGTCGTACACGTAATGAAGGACACAACTAAACGAGAGTCTAGTGAAAATGCAGTTTTATAAACCAAGTTACGCCTTTTTTTATGGATGGGACGTCATCAAATAACTTCTGCTCTGGGCGGAGCGAGTGGGGAGTGTCAGACTTTTACTGACTAAAACTCACCCATCCTTCATTTGCCCTTTATGTTTCGGGGCCGCGGTATCTGTTTCGCGAATAGTCCGCGACCTGTGCAGGCAGTGGCCCTGCGCTCTTGCGCATTAACTTGTAAGTCACAGTTCACTTCTAGCTTCACTGTTGACCACACCCGTATCCACATAGACACTGTTAAAAATCATGGACACTACATGGAGTTAGAAGTGGTATTGCGACCTGAACAGACCTTGGAAGAAGGCCAGGGGCCTAAGTCTGCTATTACAATAGTGTCAGAATGGTCGATTACTGATCGCATAATGGTTGATTTTGCTAATTTTGGTAATCTACTACATACTAAACTTGTCAAAATCAACCATTATGCGATCAGTGATCGACCATTCTGACACTATTGTAATAGCAGACTTAGGCCCCTGGGCATTGCCCGGCGCAAACTGGCCCTAACCAAAGCCTCCTTATTAACTGAACTACACTTAAAAAAAAGTATTTTGCTTTTGTCTATGTTAGTGGGCTCATATCCTCAATCTTCGTCATGTCCAAAACTAAACGCTACACCCTGAACCTGCTCCCCGATACATAAGTATCACATATTAACGTGTTGTTAGACGGTATACTCGCAGACGGAGCTGATGAACACGAACTCTGTGATGACGACAGCGCCGCCCGCCGCGGTCAAGGAGCGCCCTTACGGCTGTGACGAGTGCGGCAAGTCCTTCCTGCTCAAACACCATCTCACGACGCATGCGAGAGTTCATACAGGTTGGTGGGATTTTTTTGTGTTGACTTGGGCCCGGGTTCCTGCTATAAGCGTGGGTTCCTGATATAAGCGAGTCGAATGTAGCGGTGCGTCGACCAGTCACGGGAGACGCGAGAATCAAAACGGAGACAACTCAAAAGTCGTGATTTTTTTGTTACCCCCCTTTTTTGCGGATGGGAAATTATCAAATAACTTGCCTAGCTCTGGTCGGAGCGGGGCGGAGTGTCAGACTTGTTCTTGACCCCACCGGTGTGCCTTCTATTGCCCTTTATGTTCCGGGATCGCGGCATCTCATTCGAACAACCCGCAACACCGGAAATTCTTGTTACCCTTTATTCGAATGCTTGGTGATCATGCGCAACTATCTAACTTAACAGAATTTACATTCAATTACACTTTACAACCTATTTATAATCTAAAATAAATTTAACGTTTATAACTTTCCGTACAAACAGCAACACGATATTTTCGTCTCCTCTTTTGACTTGTCACAGTTTAGATGAAGGTGTGCTATATGGATTTTAATATGGTTGATACACACTGTCCACGTCTTCGCTCCCCTTTGCGTTCCGCTGGGCGATAAAAGTACTACAAAATTTTCGGGTCGATTTTATTTGATTCGATTTCCAATCAGTTCGAACCACAACTTGTGAAAAAAGAATTGTTAAGTAGGTTTTCTGTTTTTTTTTTCGGATTTTTTGTACAGCTACTTTTTGTGCTCAAATTCACAACGACATAGCGAGATGAGTTTATGATATGGCGCCATAATATCCGCGGGCTAGAGTATCTCGGCAATGGTATTACTGTTTGGGGACTGGGGACCCATTTACAAAGCTTCTATAGGATTTCATTGCATGGTGCTCGTGCGATACTTTCGCCTGTGGAGATAGTGTATCCACGCCTGCGCCGCGTACGACCAGTGCGGTACGCGTTCGTCATAGGAACATATTATGAGATACCTATGGACATGTTTGCGCGCGTCATATGTGACGCGTCCATATAGCCATGCGAGCCATATAGCAAGCACGGCTCGCGCGCGTGTGCAGGTGTGGACCCACCAGTCTAAAGAGGTTAGCATTGTTCAAGTTAGATGCTAATCAGGCAACTCAGAAATATAAAATTGGCCAAGAGCGGTCAGACTCGAGGGTTCCGTACAAACTTGCGACAAATGTTTATATCTTTTGACTGCGTAGACTTGTAGGGTTGATTTTTTCACAATTCCAAGGGCTAACAGACTTGTTTTATTTCATTTCAATTCGATACCTCCACGCGTCCCCGAGGTAAAAAAAAAATTAGAGGTGTCAAGGGACACCCGGATGGAACGAAGTTCCTATAGAAATGAAAATATCTGCCTTGCTTTCTATAAGAGAGAGAGAGAGAGAGAGACAGACAGACAGAGAAACATGCGACGCCGCACAGCTTACAATAGCTTACTATAGCAAAAAGTGTCGTGACAACTTTTCGTAAGAATTGTTTTCCGTCTAGCCCCCTTTCACAACGCGTGTTATGGAACTTCGTTCCAATAATTACAGACAGTCGGACAACAAAGTGATCCTATAAGGGTTCTGTTTTTACTTTTAGAGGTACGAACCCCTAAAAAAAAATGGCGATGTCCAACCATATATGCAACTGTAATGCTCTCATACACTTATGCTTAAGAGCTATCCTAAACAAATTTAATTAACATACAGGAAAATTTAAACAAAATCCAATCGAGCGGTACTTGCGTTTTAAGAAGCGATAAAATGTTATTGACATTGATACCGTACTTGAACCAATATAAAAACAAGATCGGGAATGGATAGGCCCTAGAGAGAGGCAGAGAGAAAGATATAGTAATTTTTTATTCGTAATTCATTAATTAAATTAACATCATTCATGTTACAACCACCTCTAAACATGGCAGTTTATTGACACTATAGTTAGCATATTTTCAAATGGCATATTTTCACTCAATATAAAATATCTAACAAATGCTAAACACTGTGTTAATTGATAGGCAAAGTACAAAAGTAGTTTTTGAAAAGATATTTTATTTAATTCTACATAATTATCTGCAGCAGTTCTTTCAAACTTGTGCGAATTTCTAAAAAAAATTAACGTTCCTAAAACTGTTGGCCTCTTTTTCCATTAACATGAGCGTGCTCAAATTCCATGGCAGTTTCTAAAAAAGATACAGCAGTTTATGCACCAAAAAGTAACACACATACGAACGCTTTTTAGGATTATTTTTGTGAAGGATTTGTCGTCACTGTACTAAAATGTTTCTCATGCATGTTTTTATACGTGCATAAAAATCCAAGAGAGCGCAGACTAATTTGCGAGTTATATTTAGACAAAGTAATAAATACCCGCATTACTTTCGACGGGCAGACAGCGATTGAGCGACGACCCTATTAGTTTTATGGTTCCACTAAAACGTTGCTATAGGTACACTAATACTTAGGCATTGTTCTAACCAAAGCGATGGTCGCCTTCATTTTGTTCGGCGAACCATATGGGAAGCCGAGCAAAGTGACGATTTACGGTCAGTCATCCCACTTGTATTACAATTTATTTTCAAGTGCGGTACTCAATTGATGCAGCCCACTGTACCCGCGCGACCTTTCGCATTTTTTAAGGGCTTGTACAAAAAAAACTGCAAGTCGGTGTGATGCGAATTTGCAACGCAGGAAACTGCGACACGATTTCGTACGGTAAAGCGTCTACCTTCCACGATTCCGGTGCCTCTTCCTTCCGCGACCGTCAACCGTATTGAACGTATTTTGTGTACTACGTGACATGGATCGTAAAAAAGTGCTCCCTTCTGTTATTGCTAAGAAGATATAAGGAAAATTAATATACAAATCAATTCGCTAGTTCTTGCGATATATTAGATTTCAATGATGTGGCGTAGCATCGCAGTTTTGTGTACAAGTTCTCTGACACAGGGTTATACTGATAAATGATGTTTATTTTGCAAGTAGGTTTTCACAAACACATTTACACGTCTTTTTAAAACTAGATGAGGCCGGTGTTTCGTACCCGACTACTCTGAGAAGAAACAGCCGAAACAAACTCAGAGGTCATAGTCTCTTTTAAGGCCCAGATAAAAAATCTTGATCAACTTACATGAGGACTATGCAGATTAGTGTCTGAAATGGTCTTTTTAAGAAAGCACCACACAGATTGAGTGCATCTGTCCAGTCAGTGGAAGCATTTGTCAGTTATCGTGTGATGAGTCGAGCTCATAATCCAAGGAGTTCAACGACAATACCGTACTACTTTTGTGTAATGCACTTCGATATTTTGTAAGGACCGAAGAATTTTTAGAAGAGATAATTTCCTGACCTCTGTTCAACCGTGCCGCCAATTTTTTTATACTTTGTCCCACACTAGGATTTTTTCCTTTATCGTTGGTCAAACATTTAAACGCACATAAACAAACAGCCAGACCCGAAACAACTACCTGTAGGTTATACAAATATTTGTTCCTATAATATAAATATTTATTTCGAACGCTCAGCCACTGCGCTAACCGTACCGTCAAAATTCGGGTAAATATAATTATTATCTGTAGCTACGTTTTCCGGTTGATTAAACGATAGTTGATAATTATTGGTTGCACACATAATGAACATCTAGGTTATCTCTCTTAAAAGATTTTCTCGTCCTGATTTTGCTTATCCTTTCTGGGTTCCATTATACCTACAGCCTTTTATGACATACAGCCTTTAGCAAGAGTGATCAGGCATCTTCTTGACGCGCTCGCTTCATAGTCAGGTGGATCCGGTCAGTTCTAGAGCAGGCGCATAGCATAAAAACAGTAAAATAACCGAATCTGTCTCACCTTGCAAACCCCGTCATCATCTTCCCCTTGTCTTATTCAACTTAGGATCGGCGCAACACGTTTTCTTCACACATTCTCTGTCATTCTTCACAGCATCATTTACTCTTTTCTGTTTCATATCATTACTCAGATAATCCGTCCATATTTTCTTTGGTTTTCCTTTCCGTCACCTAGCCATCAACATTCATATCCATCACATTATTAGTACACACGTATAATATAGGTATTCGTTGTGTGCGCGATGACAGCGCCCCTAGTGGCCACAACTATTCAGGACTTGTCAGAAGTAGTTGGTATTTCTACTTGGATCTCAGCATCACAGTTATTATTTTGAACGTACCTATTACAAATAAATGTTGTTTCTTTCAACTCGAACTGATTATAAATATTTGCTTGGCATCCTTTATCGGCCATCATAGTAAATTCCCTTTCATTTACTTTAGTAACTGTTTCAATTGGTAACTGATTCTGTTCGTATTTTCTAATAAATTATTGATCCGGATATCTTCGTGTCATAAAACGATTATATCTAGCAGTGACCTGAGAATGCTCAATTTTCTTACACCGATATATTGACGGGAATATTGTTGAATATAGCTAGGGCTCGCCTCTGCGTCTGACTTTTTGCCTCCAATAAAATGTTCACTGCATATTGTATCATGTCGTTTTGGGTGCCATGGGGACCCATCAGCACTACAACAAATAAAAAAGGACTGTAATTTTGGAACGCTTATTATTATTATAGTGTACTAGCACAGCACACTACACAGCAGCTATCCATTTTTGTCTTTGCTGTAATGTCTACTTTGATGTTGGAAACAAATAAAATTTGCACGAACTGTTTTTGTCATTGTTTTTACAATTAACGACACAGCATGTACTATGACCCATATCGCCATTTTTTACGTTTTTACTTAAAATTATAAAGGAAGTTATGAAAATAAAGCAATTTGACACATGACAGCCCAGAATTAATTCACATTTCTGCCACGTCGTGCGCTACGATCGATTTGCCGTTCCCCTCCACCCACTTCGCACATAGTCAATAGTAAGAGTACTGAAAAATAGTACTGAAAATAAACCTTAGCTATTGACGAAATTAATGAAAAATGAAAAAATGTTCTGTATAAAAGTTGTTCCTCAAAAACTGATTTACAAAAATGGTCTGACATAATTTTTTCGTAAAATGATAAAAAAAGTTATTTCGAAAAATGGAAATTTTTGTCTCGAATTTCTGAATATTTTCGCTTATAACTTTTTTATTTATAGTTCTACGACAAAATGTTACTCGAAATAAGTTGTAGAGAATATAATTTGCAACAAAAAATGTTAACAATTTTTTTTTATCAAATAAATAGTTTAAGAGATATATCGTAAAAACCATCTCAACCCCTATTTTCAAGATGGTGGCCCTGGGACAAGGGCGCCCCACAAACTTGGTTTTAGCTTTACACTGACCCCCCTACACATCAAAAAAATAAAATTTCGTCCTCTAAAAAATGAACCCCAAATGTAACTTTTCAATGGACTATAAGGATAACAGGTACAACTTTCGACATACGTATTACGCATTCCTTTCTATCTGTTTTTGTAACTTAACACATTTCATTCTCTTCGCGAACAAAATGCGTAAATGTCTATGGTAAACCTGTGACACTAGTCGATTATGACCGGTCAGACTCGTTAAGACTGTATCATTTAACGTCATGTTCAATCTTTGCTCAATAAACTTATGAAGCACGTTTCTCCTCTAAAATAATTTACTATGGTGAGCTGATTCAGAACTTGAATGACTTCTCCGAAACTTTGTTTTTCTTAATAGTTACAATGTTTAGAAACATAAAACGTGTCGTTAAAGCTACACTGTAGTAGCAAAGAGGTTAATATGTTTCTTTGGATCAAGGCTATGAAAAACTATTTACTTTTTTATGTAAATGACCTATAGTCATTTCAAAGTAAGTACATAAACGATAAAGTTGAAAATATTTTATACATTAAAATGATTATATTATTTTTACAGTTAAATAACTAAAATAATTAAACTAACAAACACTATAAGAGGGTATCGGAAAACTCGTCCTCACCTCTGTCAGTTGGTAATGTACCCAAGAGACTGGCCGCGTTGCCACGTTGCATAGCCACACTTGACCTTTGGCCAAAGTAAAAGCCAACCCTTGGATCATGGGAAATGGAACGAATTAAAGTTAATTAAAATAAGTCACAAAACAAGTATTACTATTATTTTATTTATTGATAAATGCGACGTTATGAAACTACTTTCATTTTATGCCAAGTCTCTACTAATATTTAGCCAAATAATAATATTATAATAGAATTAAATCGCCAAAAAATGAATTACTTGCCAACTCCAACCATACAGCATAAAAGAGCTGTTTTTTTTTCAGTAGCAATTATTGAGATACTACTAGCTGTGACCAGCGGTTTCACCCGCCGCTAAACTAATATAAAAAAATAGATTATGACTGAAATTCAAACCTTACCGAATAAATACAAAAATCGGCCAAGACATTCCGGAAGAGTATGGCAACTAAAAGTCTGATACGAGATTTTTATATATTAAATATAACTCGGTCCTGAACTAAATCACTAGCCTAGTCTAAACCAGTCTTATTCATTAATCTGTAGAGTATATAGTCGCGTAGTGTACGTACCCATGCGGTTCGCTCTGTTTCAGGTGAGCGACCGCACTCGTGCGTTCACTGCGCCAAGACATTCGCGCACAAGCATTGCCTCAACACCCACCTCTTACTGCACTCTTCTAATCGCCCGTACCGCTGCCCCGAATGCAAGAAAACCTTCACGCTCAAACACCACCTACTCACACACTCAAGGGTAATTAAAACAAATAATAATACCGTATTTCAATTGACATTTCATAGGTGAACGACCTCATGTCTGCGCACATTGTGGAAAGGCGTTCGCGAGGAAGCACTGTCTCAACACACATTTGTTGCTGCATTCTGCGGAGAGGCCGTATAGATGTCACGAGTGTAAGATGGCGTTTACGTTGAAACATCATCTTGTTACGCATTCTAGGGTGAGTGGTTTTTATTCTGTTGAGGAAATTGGAACTTTATTTGAACGACGTGAACATTTAAAATTATGAGCATTGAAGTATCAGTGCTGAAATCTTTCAACGGATTGCATTAATCTGTCACTAAAAATATCCCATGTTATTGAGGATTAGTGTAGCTTTGTATTCCTTCAAGATTGTTGGTTTTCAGAGATTACTTGTCACAAATATGTTGTTTTCTTGTGGTAGTTTAGTTCTTATGAGTTCAAATTGAATAATGTCGTGAATAATTTAAAAAAAAAGAAAGCAAAATCAAAGGTTTGAATTTTTTTTTTGCTTGACCTCTCAGTTTCTCAGATTTTACAGGTAAAAGAACATCATTAAAAAAATGTAGGCCAATTCTAAAAACAAAACCTTTTACCATTAATTTCAGGTACACAGTCGAGAGCGGCCGTTCGTTTGCAACGAGTGCGGGCGCGGGTTTCCTCTTAAGCGCCACCTGGTGACGCACAGCAAGTACCACGCGGGCGAGCGGCCCTACGTCTGTAGCGATTGTGGAGAGAGCTTCGCGCAGAAGGTATGGCTTGGAACTAGACGTAAATTTATTTGTAAAATTATAATGTAATAGTGTGTTAATTAGTATCAGTGGAGAGCTAGAGGCTAACATTACGGCAAGCTATTTTATTTTATATTTTTGTGACAAAAAAAAAAGAGATTTTACACGTTACAATATTGAAATTTAGTTAAAGTAAGTACAATAAAAAAAAAATATTTGAAAACGAATAACCCACACCATTGTCCACGGAATAACGACGATATTAAAGGAGGAAACGGACGTATATGTTTAGAAAGGGAATAATGCGATATATCCGACGAACATGAGCAATAGGAACTAACAAACCAAGTTATAAAACACTACAATGTACATATTAATCACCACTTCGCCTCTGGTTCCCGTGTCAGTTACACGGACGTTGCATCGCCACACGTTCCTGCAACGCATCCTATAGCATCTCACTATCAGACTTTCATAAACCTGTATTAAGTTTTTTTTCTGTACGCAAGATACACAGATTAGACTTGGATTTAGGGACACCAGCCCGTTATACAATACAATAAGGTTCTTTTTCTTTTGAGCCCAAAGTAACAGTATATTCTTGTTTTAGGAACACCTAGTAATGCACAGTCGTTTCCACGGCTCCCTCTCCCCCTACGTGTGTCCGGACTGCGGCGTGACGTTTGCGCGCAAGTTCCAGCTCGTGAACCACGGCCGAGTGCACGGCAGAGTCCCTCACGCCTGTCCCGTGTGTGGCAAGGAGTTCCTACAGAAAAGAACACTCGTCGCGCATATGAAGTGAGTACAATAACATATCTATACTAATCTATACTTATACATATATAATATTACTAGCTGTGCCCAGTCCCCTTCTCACTCAGGGGCTTGAAAGAAAGATATTAGGCGATTCTCAGACTAACTGAATATGCATAAAAAATCAAGAATCGCTCGAGCCCTTACGGAGGATTATGGGAACGAACATTGTGAACAATTTTATATATATTAGATAAAGGGGAAAGATTTGTTTGTATCGAATAAGCTTCAAAACTACTGGACCGATGTGGACCATTTTTTTCATTAATAGGAAGCTACATTATCAGGAAGTAACATAGACTACATAACATCACGCTACTACGCACCGGAGCGGGGCAGAACCTAAAGCCGCGGGTGAAACTGCGCAAGACAGCTAGTTTTTAATAAATAATCTGCAATTATTTTTCAAAAACTCATACAGAGATGGATCGGTAAAGTGCTCTTCCAAAGGCAACCTTGAAGTGCGCCTTGGTCTGTTATTTGGCAAAGACAGGCTGAAGCGAACGACTGGTCTGTTTAGTCTGTTTTAGATAATATGTAGATTTCTCTACAGGTTCGATTTTCTATACAAAATTTCGTACAAAAATCGTTTTAATTCAAATAAAATGTCCTTTTTTTACAGAATTCATACAGGGGAAGGTGCAGTCGCATGTTTAGAATGTGGTGAAGCCTTTAAATGCAAGTCAGAGTTACAGCAACACTGCAAAATGACGCGGCATTGTCTACAATCGACGCAATCTCAACAACAACAGCAGCAACAGCAACAACAACAGCAGCAGCAGCAGCAGCAGCAACAACAACAACAGCAGCAACAACAACAGGTTAGTGTCTTAGATTGTTTGACGTATTTTTGAAGCGCTGCTTGTATTTAAAAAGAAAAAAAAAATTGTTGCAAAAGATCCTTTGACTTTTCTGACACAGGTAATTTGAGTTTAATACAGCCTCTATAAGAGATCATTTATTGTCAAAGTCAAGTTTCTTGCAATACATTAAATGCATTTTTAGGTGTTATGTGTATGCGCAATTTACTGTGTTCTAACAATTAAGGCATATAAATCATACTGATTTATAAAAAAAATAACTGTCACTAATATGTAGATAGATAGATAGATAGGTAAATCATTTATGTGA